>CM048843.1:90226101-91724435 GCA_026545765.1 Plantago major | reverse complement strand
ATTAGACACAAATCCAACCCCACGGAGTCTTTCATTGCATCGGTACTAACCCTACCTTTCTCGAACTAGATGTCCAAAATGTCATGACTGGTAGTTTGAGCAATTAAAATGTTCATATGCTGTAGAATGTTTATTCCATTAGTTCCTTATCATGTGAATAAATTCTAACACAAAATCGTAATTACTTATTGACAGAGGTCTGAAAAACGTTTAAACCTAGCAAGATCAACCAAAAATAGTTCAAGTTTTCAATAAAACTCAAAGGGGTAGTACACGATTTTTGTGAAACACTCGATAGAGTTAGTTTGTGTCAAATTTTATTCACATGATATGGTTTGTGGTATAAACCTATTCTACGCATTATATTGAACTATTTTGGTTGATCGAACCTCGATTTAAAAACGATTTCGAGACCTCTTGTCTTCAATAAAACTCAAAGGGGTAGTACACATTTTTGTGAAACACTGATAGAGTTAGTTTGTGTCAAATTTTATTCACATGATATGGTTTGTGGTATGAAACCTATTCTACGCATATTGAACTATTTTGTTGATCGAACCTCGATTTAAAAACGTATTTTTTGGGACCTCTTGTCTTCAATAAAACTCAAAGGGGGTAGTACACGATTTTTTGTGAAACACTCGATAGAGTTAGTTTGTGTCAAATTTTATTCACATGATATGGTTTGTGGCATAAAACCTATTCTACGCATTATATTGAACTATTTTGGCTGATCGAACCTCATTTAAAAACGATTTCCTAGACCTCTTGTCTTCAATAAAACTCAAAGGGGTAGTACACGATTTTTTGTGAAACACTGATAGAGTTAGTTTGTGTCAAATTTTATTCACATGATATGGTTTGTGGTATGAAACCTATTCTACGCATATATTGAACTATTTTGGTTGATCGACCTCGATTTAAAAACGTATTTTGGGACCTCTTTTCAATAAAACCCAAAGGGTAGTACACGCTTTTGTGAAACACTCAATGAGTTAGTTTGTGTCAAATTTTATTCACATGATATGGTTTGTGGTATGAAAACTATTCTACGCATATATTGAACTATTTTGGTTGATCGAACTCATTTAAAACGATTTCCGAGACCTCTTGTCTTCAATAAAACTCAAAGGGGTAGTACACTATTTTTGTGAAACACTGATAGAGTTAGTTTGGTCAAATTTTATTCACATGATATGGTTTGTGGTATGAAACATATTCTACGCATATATTGAACTATTTTGGTTGATCGAACCTCGATTTAAAAACGTATTTCTAGACCTCTTGTCTTCAATAAAACTCAAAGGGGTAGTACACGATTTTTTGTGAAACACTGACAGAGTTAGTTTGTGTCAAATTTTATTCACATGATATGGTTTGTGGTATGAAACCTATTCTACGCATATATTGAACTATTTTGGCTGATCGAACCTCGATTTAAAAACGATTTCGGGACCTCTTGTCTTCAATAAAACTCAAAGGGGTAGTACACGATTTTTTTGTGAAACACTGATAGAGTTAGTTTGTGTCAAATTTTATTCACATGATATGGTTTGTGGTATGAAACCTATTCTACGCATATTGAACTATTTTGGTTGATCGAACCTCGATTTAAAAACGATTTCCGAGACCTCTTGTCTTCAATAAAACTCAAAGGGGTAGTACACGATTTTTTGTGAAACACTGATAGAGTTAGTTTGTGTCAAATTTTATTCACATGATATGGTTTGTGGTATGAAACCTATTCTACGCATTATATTGAACTATTTTGGTTGATCGAACCTCGATTTAAAACGTATTTTTGGGACCTCTTGTCTTCAATAAAACTCAAAGGGGTAGTACACGCATTTTTGTGAAACACTCAATAGAGTTAGTTTGTGTCAAATTTTATTCACATGATATGGTTTGTGGTATGAAACCTATTCTACGACATATTGAACTATTTTGGTTGATCGAACTCGATTTAAAACGATTTCCTAGACCTCTTGTCTTCAATAAAACTCAAAGGGGTAGTACACGATTTTTGTGAAACACTGACAGAGTTAGTTTGTGTCAAATTTTATTCACATGATATGGTTTGTGGTATGAAACCTATTCTACGACATATTGAACTATTTTGGTTGATCGAACCTCTATTTAAAAACGTATTTTGGGACCTCTTGTCTTCAATAAAACTCAAAGGGGTAGTACATTTTTTTGTGAAACACTCATAGAGTTAGTTTGTGTCAAATTTTATTCACATGATATGGTTTGTGGTATGAAACCTATTCTACGCACATATTGAACTATTTTGTTGATCGAACTCGATTTAAAACGTATTTCCAGACCTCTGTCTTCAATAAAACTCAAAGGGGTAGTACACTTTTTTTGTGAAACACTGAGAGTTAGTTTGTGTCAAATTTTATTCACATGATATGGTTTGTGGTATGAAACCTATTCTACGCACATATTGAACTATTTTGCTGATCGAACCTCGATTTAAAAACGATTTTTGGGACCTCTTGTCTTCAATAAAACTCAAAGGGGTAGTACATTTTTGTGAAACACTGATAGTTAGTTTGTGTCAAATTTTATTCACATGATATGGTTTGTGGTATGAAACCTATTCTACGCATTATATTGAACTATTTTGGTTGATCGAACCTCGATTTAAAAACGTATTTTAGACCTCTTGTCTTCAATAAAACTCAAAGGGGTAGTACGATTTTTGTGAAACACTGATAGAGTTAGTTTGTGTCAAATTTTATTCACATGATATGGTTTGTGGTATGAAACCTATTCTACGCATTATATTGAACTATTTTGGTTGATCGAACCTCGATTTAAAAACGATTTCCAGACCTCTTGTCTTCAATAAAACTCAAAGGGGTAGTACACGATTTTTGTGAAACACTGATAGAGTTAGTTTGTGTCAAATTTTATTCACATGATATGGTTTGTGGTATGAAACCTATTCTACGCATATATTGAACTATTCTCGATTTAAAAACGTATTTCCGAGACCTCTTGTCTTCAATAAAACTCAAAGGGGGTAGTACACGATTTTTTTGTGAAACACTCGATAGAGTTAGTTTATGTCAAATTTTAATCACATGATATGGTTTGTGGTATGAAACCTATTCTACGCACATATTGAACTATTTTGGTTGATCGGACATCGATTTAAAAACGTATTTCCGAGACCTCTTGTCTTTAATTAAACTCAAACGGGGTAGTTAACGTTTTTTTTGTGAAACACTCGATAGAGTTAGTTTATGTCAAATTTTAATCACATGATATGGTTTGTGGTATAAAACCTATTCTACTTATATTGAACTATTTTGGTTGATCAACCTCGATTTAAAAACGTATTTTTGGGACCTCTTGTCTTCAATAAAACTCAAAGGGGTAGTACATTTTTTTTGTGAAACACTGATAGAGTTAGTTTGTGTCAAATTTTATTCACATGATATGGTTTGTGGTATGAAACCTATTCTACGCATATATTGAACTATTTTGGTTGATCGAACCTCGATTTAAAAACGTATTTCCTAGACCTCTGTCTTCAATAAAACTCAAAGGGGTAGTACACGATTTTTGTGAAACACTGATAGAGCTAGTTTGTGTCAAATTTTATTCACATGATATGGTTTGTGGTATGAAACCTGTTCTACGCACATATTGAACTATTTTGCTGATCGAACCTCGATTTAAAAACGTATTTCCTAGACCTCTTGTCTTCAATAAAACTCAAAGGGTAGTACACATTTTTTGTGAAACACTGATAGAGTTAGTTTGTGTCAAATTTTATTCACATGATATGGTTTGTGGTATGAATCCTATTCTACTTACATATTGAACTATTTTGGTTGATCAACTCGATTTAAAACGTATTTTAGACCTCTTGTCTTCAATAAAACTCAAAGGGGTAGTACACGATTTTTGTGAAACACTGATAGAGTTAGTTTGTGTCAAATTTTATTCACATGATATGGTTTGTGGTATGAAACCTGTTCTACGCACATATTGAACTATTTTGGTTGATCGAACTCGATTTAAAAACGATTTTAGACCTCTTGTCTTCAATAAAACTCAAAGGGGTAGTACACGATTTTTGTGAAACACTGATAGAGTTAGTTTGTGTCAAATTTTATTCACATGATATGGTTTGTGGTATGAAACCTATTCTACGCATTATATTGAACTATTTTGGTTGATCGAACCTCGATTTAAAAACGTATTTCCTAGACCTCTTGTCTTCAATAAACTCAAAGGGGTAGTACACATTTTTGTGAAACACTCGATAGAGTTAGTTTGTGTCAAATTTTATTCACATGATATGGTTTGTGGTATGAAACCTATTCTACAAACATATTGAACTATTTTGCTGATCAACCTCGATTTAAAAACGTATTTTTGGGACCTCTTGTCTTCAATAAAACTCAAAGGGGTAGTACACATTTTTGTGAAACACTGATAGAGTTAGTTTGTGTCAAATTTTATTCACATGATATGGTTTGTGGTATGAAACCCATTCTACTACATATTGAACTATTTTGGTTGATCGAACTCGATTTAAAAACGATTTCCTAGACCTCTTGTCTTCAATAAAACTCAAAGGGGTAGTACATTTATTTTTGTGAAACACTGATAGAGTTAGTTTGTGTCAAATTTTATTCACATGATATGGTTTGTGGTATGAAACCTATTCTACGCATTATATTGAACTATTTTGCTGATCAACTCTATTTAAAACGATTTTTAGACCTCTTGTCTTCAATAAAACTCAAAGGGGTAGTACACCATTTTTGTGAAACACTGATAGAGTTAGTTTGTGTCAAATTTTATTCACATGATATGGTTTGTGGTATGAAACCTATTCTACGCATATATTGAACTATTTTGCTGATCGAACCTCGATTTAAAAACGTATTTCCAGACCCTTGTCTTCAATAAAACTCAAAGGGGTAGTACACTATTTTTGTGAAACACTCGATAGAGTTAGTTTGTGTCAAATTTTATTCACATGATATGGTTTGTGGTATGAAACCTATTCTACGCATATTGAACTATTTTGCTGATCGAACCTCGATTTAAAACGTATTTCGGGACCTCTTGTCTTCAATAAAACTCAAAGGGGTAGTACACGATTTTTGTGAAACACTGATAGAGTTAGTTTGTCAAATTTTATTCACATGATATGGTTTGTGGTATGAAACCCATTCTACGTATTATTGAACTATTTTGCTGATCGAACTCGATTTAAAAACGTATTTTAGACCTCTTGTCTTCAATAAAACTCAAAGGGTAGTACACGTTTTTGTGAAACACTCGATAGAGTTAGTTTGTGTCAAATTTTATTCACATGATATGGTTTGTGGTATAAAACCTATTCTACGCACATATTGAACTATTTTGGTTGATCGAACCTCGATTTAAAAACGTATTTTAGACCTCTTGTCTTCAATAAAACTCAAAGGGGTAGTACACATTTTTTGTGAAACACTGATAGAGTTAGTTTGTGTCAAATTTTATTCACATGATATGGTTTGTGGTATGAAACCTATTCTACGCATATATTGAACTATTTTGGTTGATCTAACTCGATTTAAAAACGATTTCCAGACCTCTTGTCTTCAATAAAACTCAAAGGGGTAGTAGTACACGATTTTTTGTGAAACACTGATAGAGTTAGTTTGTGTCAAATTTTATTCACATGATATGGTTTGTGGTATAAAACCTATTCTACGCATTATATTGAACTATTTTGGTTGATCGAACCCGATTTAAAAACGTATTTCCGAGACCTCTTGTCTTCAATAAAACTCAAAGGGGGTAGTACACGATTTTTTGTGAAACACTCGATAGAGTTAGTTTGTGTCAAATTTTATTCACATGATATGGTTTGTGGTATGAAACCTATTCTACGCACATATTGAACTATTTTGGTTGATCGAACCTCGATTTAAAAATGTATTTCCGAGACCTCTTGTCTTCAATAAAACTCAAAGGTAGTAAACGATTTTTTGTGAAACAGGCGATAGAGTTAGTTTGTGTAAAAGTTTATTCACATGATATGGTTTGTGGTATAAAACCTATTCTATGCACATATTGAACTATTTTTGTTGATCGAACCCGATTTAAAAACGTATTTTGGGACCTCTTGTCTTCAATAAAACTCAAAGGGGTAGTACATTTTTTGTGAAACACGCGATAGAGTTAGTTTGTGTAAAATTTTATTCACATGATATGGTTTGTGGTATAAAACCTATTCTATGCACATATTGAACTATTTTTGTTGATCGAACCCGATTTAAAAACGTATTTCCGAGACCTCTTGTCTTCAATAAAACTCAAAGGGGGGTAGGTAGTACACGATTTTTGGTGAAACACTCGATTGAGTTAGTTTGTGTCAAATTTTATTCACATGATATGGTTTTTGGTATGAAACTTATTCTACGCACATACTGAACTATTTTGGTTAATCGAACCTCGATAAAAACGTATTTTCGAGACCTCTTGTCTTCAATAAAACTCAAAGGGGGTAGTACACGATTTTTTGTGAAACACTAGATAGAGTTAGTTTGTGTCAAATTTTATTCACATGATATGGTTTGTGGTATGAAACCTATTCTACGCACATATTGAACTATTTTGGTTGATCGAACCTCGATTTAAAAAACGATTTTTAGACCTCTTGTCTTCAATAAAACTCAAAGGGGTAGTACACTTTTTGTGAAACACTGATAGAGTTAGTTTGTGTCAAATTTTATTCACATGATATGGTTTGTGGTATGAAACCTATTCTACGCATATTGAAATATTTTGGTTGATCGAACCTCGATTTAAAAACGTATTTCCGAGACCTCTTGTCTTCAATAAAACTCAAAGGGGTAGTACATTTTTGTGAAACACTGATAGAGTTAGTTTGTGCCAAATTTTATTCACATGATATGGTTTGTGGTATGAAACCTATTCTACGCACATATTGAACTATTTTAGCTGATCTTACCTCGATTTAAAAACGATTTCTAGACCTCTTGTCTTCAATAAAACTCAAAGGGGTAGTACACGATTTTTGTGAAACACTGATAGAGTTAGTTTGTGTCAAATTTTATTCACATGATATGGTTTGTGGTATGAAACCTATTCTACGCATTATATTGAACTATTTTGGTTGATCAACCTCGATTTAAAAACGATTTTTAGACCTCTTGTCTTCAATAAAACTCAAAGGGGTAGTACACGATTTTGTGAAACACTCGATAGAGTTAGTTTGTGTCAAATTTTATTCACATGATATGGTTTGTGGTATGAAACCTATTCTACGCATATTGAACTATTTTGCTGATCAACCTCGATTTAAAAACGTATTTCCTAGACCTCTTGTCTTCAATAAAACTCAAAGGGGTAGTACACGCTTTTTGTGAAACACTGATAGAGTTAGTTTGTGTCAAATTTTATTCACATGATATGGTTTGTGGTATGAAACCTATTCTACGCACATATTGAACTATTTTGGCTGATCGAACCTCGATTTAAAAACGTATTTCCAGACCTCTTGTCTTCAATAAAACTCAAAGGGGTAGTACACGATTTTTGTGAAACACTGACAGAGTTAGTTTGTGTCAAATTTTATTCACATGATATGGTTTGTGGTATGAAACCTATTCTACGCAACATATTGAACTATTTTGGTTGATCGAACTCGATTTAAAAACGATTTCCTAGACCTCTTGTCTTCAATAAAACTCAAAGGGGGTAGTACACGATTTTTGTGAAACACTGATAGAGTTAGTTTGTGTCAAATTTTATTCACATGATATGGTTTGTGGTATGAAACCTATTCTACGCATATTGAACTATTTTGCTGATCGAACCTCGATTTAAAAACGTATTTCCAGACCTCTTGTCTTCAATAAAACTCAAAGGGGTAGTACACGATTTTTGTGAAACACTGATAGAGTTAGTTTGTGTCAAATTTTATTCACATGATATGGTTTGTGGTATGAAACCTATTCTACGCATTATATTGAACTATTTTGGTTGATCGAACCTCGATTTAAAAACGTATTTCCTAGACCTCTTGTCTTCAATAAAACTCAAAGGGGTAGTACACGATTTTTGTGAAACACTGATAGAGTTAGTTTGTGTCAAATTTTATTCACATGATATGGTTTGTGGTATGAAACCTATTCTACGCACATATTGAACTATTTTGGTTGATCGAACCTCATTTAAAATGTATTTCCTAGACCTCTTGTCTTCAATAAAACTCAAAGGGGTAGTACACGATTTTTGTGAAACACTGATAGAGTTAGTTTGTGTCAAATTTTATTCACATGATATGGTTTGTGGTATGAAACCTATTCTACGCATATTGAACTATTTTGGTTGATCAACCTCGATTTAAAAACGTATTTCCTAGACCTCTTGTCTTCAATAAAACTCAAAGGGGTAGTACACGATTTTTGTGAAACACTGATAGAGTTAGTTTGTGTCAAATTTTATTCACATGATATGGTTTGTGGTATGAAACCTATTCTACGCACATATTGAACTATTTTGGTTGATCAAACATCAATTTAAAAACGTATTTCCGAGACCTCTTGTCTTCAATAAAACTCAAAGAGGGTAGTACACGATTTTTGTGAAACACTGATAGAGTTAGTTTGTGTCAAATTTTATTCACATGATATAGTTTGTGGTATGAAACCTATTCTACTTATTATATTGAACTATTTTGGTTGATCGAACCTCGATTTAAAAATGTATTTCCGAGACCTCTTGTCTTCAATAAAACTCAAAGGGGGTAGTACACGTTGTTTTGTGAAACACTCGATAGAGTTAGTTTGTGTCAAATTTTATTCACATGATATGGTTTGTGGTATGAACCCTATTCTACGCATATATTGAACTATTTTGGTTGATCGAACCTCGATTTAAAAACGATTTTTTAGACCTCTTGTCTTCAATAAATCTCAAAGGGGGTAGTACACGATTTTTTGTGAAACACTCAATAGAGTTAGTTTGTGTCAAATTTTATTCACATGATATGGTTTTTGGTATGAAACCTATTCTACGCACATATTGAACCATTTTGGTTGATCGAACCTCGATTTAAAAACGTATTTCCGAGACCTCTTGTCTTCAATAAAACTCAAAGGGGGTAGTACACGATTTTTTGTGAAACACTCGATAGAGTTAGTTTGTGTCAAATTTTATTCACATGATATGGTTTGTGGTATGAATCCTATTCTACTTACATGTTGAACTATTTTGGCTGATCGAACCTCGATTTAAAAACGATTTTTAGACCTCTTGTATTCAATAAAACTCAAACGGGGTAGTACACGATTTTTTGTGAAACACTCGATAGAGTTAATTTGTGTCTAATTTTATTCACATGATATGGTTCGTGGTATGAAACCTATTCTGTGCACATACTGAACTATTTTTGTTGATCGAACCTCGATTTAAAAGCGTATTTCCGAGACCTCTTTTCTTCATTAAAACTCAAAGGGGGTAGTACACGATTTTTTGTGAAACACTCGATAAAGTTAGTTTGTGTCAACTTTTATTCACATGATATGGTTTGTGGTATGAAACCTATTCTACGCATTATATTGAACTATTTTGGCTGATCAAACTCGATTTAAAAACGTATTTCCGAGACCCTTGTCTTCAATAAAACTCAAAGGGGTAGTACACATTTTTGTGAAACACTGATAGAGTTAGTTTGTGCCAAATTTTATTCACATCATATGGTTTGTGGTATGAAACCTATTCTACGCATATTGAACTATTTTGGTTGATCAAACTCGATTTAAAACGATTTCGGGGACCTCTTGTCTTCAATAAAACTCAAAGGGGTAGTACACATTTTTTGTGAAACACTGATAGAGTTAGTTTGTGTCAAATTTTATTCACATGATATGGTTTGTGGTATGAAACCTATTCTACGCATATATTGAACTATTTTGGTTGATCGAACCTCGATTTAAAAACGTATTTCCAGACCTCTTGTATTCAATAAAACTCAAAGGGGGTAGTACACGATTTTTTGTAAAACACTCGATAGAGTTAGTTTGTGCCAAATTTTATTCACATCATATGGTTTGTGGTATGAAACCTATTCTACGCACATATTGAACTATTTTGATTGATCGAACCTCGATTTAAAAACGTATTTCCTAGACCTCTGTCTTCAATAAAACTCAAAGGGGTAGTACACGATTTTTGTGAAACACTGATAGAGTTAGTTTGTGTCAAATTTTATTCACATGATATGGTTTGTGGTATGAAACCTATTCTACGCATATATTGAACTATTTTGGCTGATCGAACTCGATTTAAAAACGTATTTCCGAGACCTCTTGTCTTCAATAAAACTCAAAGGGGGAGTACACATTTTTGTGAAACACTCAATAGAGTTAGTTTGTGTCAAATTTTATTCACATGATATGGTTTGTGGTATGAAACCTATTCTACGCATTACATATTGAACTATTTTGCTGATCAACCTCGATTTAAAAACGTATTTCCGAGACCTCTTGTCTTCAATAAAACTCAAAGGGGTAGTACACGATTTTTGGTGAAACACTCGACAGAGTTAGTGTGTGTCAAATTTTATTCACATGATATGGTTTGTGGTATGAAACATATTCTACGCACATATTGAACTATTTTGCTGATCGAACCTCGATTTAAAACGTATTTCCGGGACCTCTTGTCTTCAATAAAACTCAAAGGGGTAGTACACATTTTTGTGAAACACTGATAGAGTTAGTTTGTGTCAAATTTTATTCACATGATATGGTTTGTGGTATGAAACATATTCTACGCATATATTGAACTATTTTGGTTGATCGAACCTCATTTAAAAACGTATTTCGGAGAACTCTAGTCTACAATAAAACTCAAAGGGGGTAGTACACTATTTTTGTGAAACACTGATAGAGTTATTTTGTGTCAAATCTTATTCACATGATATGGTTTGTGGTATGAAACCTATTCTACTAACATATTGAACTATTTTGGCTGATCTAACCTCGATTTAAAAACGATTTCCGGGACCTCTTGTCTTCAATAAAACTCAAAGGGGTAGTACACATTTTTTGTGAAACACTGACAGAGTTAGTTTGTGTCAAATTTTATTCACATGATATGGTTTGTGGTATGAAACCTATTCTACGCATATTGAACTATTTTGGTTTATCTAACCTCGATTTAAAAACGTAGTTCCTAGACCTCTTGTCTTCAATAAAATCAAGGGGGGGGTGGGTGTAATAAACGCTTTTTTGTGAAACACTCGATAGAGTTAGTTTGTGTCAAATTTTATTCACATGATATGGTTTGTGGTATGAAACCTATTCTACTTATATTGAACTATTTTGGTTGATCGAACCTCGATTTAAAAACGTATTTTAGACCTCTTGTCTTCAATAAAACTCAAAGGGGTAGTACACGATTTTTTGTGAAACACTGATAGAGTTACTTTGTGTCAAATTTTGTTCACATGATATGGTTTGTGGTATAAAACCTATTCTACGCACATATTGAACTATTTTGCTGATCGAACCTCATTTAAAAACGTATTTCCTAGACCTCTTGTCTTCAATAAAACTCAAAGGGGTAGTACACGATTTTTGTGAAACACTGATAGAGTTAGTTTGTGTCAAATTTTATTCACATGATATGGTTTGTGGTATGAAACCTATTCTACGCATATATTGAACTATTTTGGTTGATCGAACCCGATTTAAAACGTATTTTAGACCTCTTGTCTTCAATAAAACTCAAAGGGGTAGTACACGATTTTTGTGAAACACTGATAGAGTTAGTTTGTGTCAAATTTTATTCACATGATATGGTTTGTGGTATGAAACCCATTCTACGCATTATATTGAACTATTTTGGTTGATCGAACCTCGATTTAAAAACGTATTTCCGAGACCTCTTGTCTTCAATAAAACTCAAAGGGGTAGTACACGTTTTTGTGAAACACTATAGAGTTAGTTTCAGGTCAAATTTTATTCACATGATATGGTTTGTGGTATGAAACCTATTCTACGCATATTGAACTATTTTGGTTGATCGAACCTCGATTTAAAAACGTATTTTGAGACCTCTTGTCTTCAATAAAACTCAAAGGGGTAGTACATTCATTTTTTGTGAAACACTGATAGAGTTAGTTTGTGTCAAATTTTATTCACATGATATGGTTTGTGGTATGAAACCTATTCTACGCACATATTGAACTATTTTGGTTGATCGAACCTCGATTTAAAAACGTATTTCCCAGACCTCTTGTCTTCAATAAAACTCAAAGGGATAGTACACATTTTTGTGAAACACTGATGTAGTTAGTTTGTGTCAAATTTTATTCACATGATATGGTTTGTGGTATGAAACCTATTCTACGCACATATTGAACTATTTTTGTTGATCGAACCTCGATTTAAAAAACGTATTTCCTAGACCTCTTGTCTTCAATAAACTCAAAGGGGTAGTACATTTTTGTGAAACACTGATAGAGTTAGTTTGTGTCAAATTTTATTCACATGATATGGTTTGTGGTATGAAACCTATTCTACGCATATTGAACTATTTTGCTGATCGAACCTCAATTTAAAAACATATTTCCGAGACCTCTTGTCTTCAATAAAACTCAAAGGGGTAGTACACGCTTTTTGTGAAACACTGATAGAGTTAGTTTGTGTCAAATTTTATTCACATGATATGGTTTGTGGTATGAAACCCATTCTACGCATATTATTGAACTATTTTGGTTGATCGAACTCGATTTAAAAACGATTTCGAGACCTCTTGTCTTCAATAAAACTCAAAGGGGTAGTACACGATTTTTGTGAAACACTGATAGAGTTAGTTTGTGTCAAATTTTATTCACATGATATGGTTTGTGGTATGAAACCTATTCTACTTACATATTGAACTATTTTGGCTGATCGAACCTCATTTAAAAACGTATTTTGGGACCTCTTGTCTTCAATAAAACTCAAAGGGGTAGTACACGATTTTGTGAAACACTGATAGAGTTAGTTTGTGTCAAATTTTATTCACATGATATGGTTTGTGGTATAAAACCTATTCTACGCACATATTGAACTATTTTGGTTGATCAACCTCATTTAAAAACGATTTTAGACCTCTTGTCTTCAATAAAACTCAAAGGGGTAGTACACATTTTTGTGAAACACTCGATAGAGTTAGTTTGTGTCAAATTTTATTCACATGATATGGTTTGTGGTATGAAACCTATTCTACGCAACATATTGAACTATTTTGGTTGATCGAACCTCGATTTAAAACGATTTCCTAGACCTCTTGTCTTCAATAAAACTCAAAGGGTAGTACACGTTTTTGTGAAACACTGATAGAGTTAGTTTGTGTCAAATTTTATTCACATGATATGGTTTGTGGTATGAAACCTATTCTACGCATATATTGAACTATTTTGGTTGATCGAACCTCGATTTAAAAACGTATTTCCAGACCTCTTGTCTTCAATAAAACTCAAAGGGTAGTACACGATTTTTGTGAAACACTGATAGAGTTAGTTTGTGTCAAATTTTATTCACATGATATGGTTTGTGGTATGAAACCTATTCTACGCACATATTGAACTATTTTGCTGATCGAACCGATTTAAAAACGTATTTCCGGGACCTCTTGTCTTCAATAAAACTCAAAGGGGTAGTACACGATTTTTGTGAAACACTGATAGAGTTAGTTTGTGTCAAATTTTATTCACATGATATGGTTTGTGGTATGAAACCTATTCTACGCATATTGAACTATTTTGGTTGATCGAACCTCGATTTAAAAACGATTTCCAGACCTCTTGTCTTCAATAAAACTCAAAGGGTAGTACACGATTTTTGTGAAACACTGATAGAGTTAGTTTGTGTCAAATTTTATTCACATGATATGGTTTGTGGTATGAAACCTATTCTACTTACATATTGAACTATTTTGGTTGATCAACCTCGATTTAAAAACGTATTTTGGGACCTCATGTCTTCAATAAAACTCAAAGGGGTAGTACACGATTTTTGTGAAACACTGATAGGGTTAGTTTGTGTCAAATTTTATTCACATGATATGGTTTGTGGTATGAAACCTATTCTACGCACATATTGAACTATTTTGGTTGATCGAACCTCATTTAAAAACGTATTTCTAGACCTCTTGTCTTCAATAAAACTCAAAGGGGTAGTACACATTTTTGTGAAACACTGACAGAGTTAGTTTGTGTCAAATTTTATTCACATGATATGGTTTGTGGTATGAAACCTATTCTACGCATATATTGAACTATTTTGGCTGATCGAACCTCGATTTAAAAACGTATTTCCTAGACCTCTTGTCTTCAATAAAACTCAAAGGGTAGTACACGATTTTTGTGAAACACTGATAGAGTTAGTTTGTGTCAAATTTTATTCACATGATATGGTTTGTGGTATGAAACCTATTCTACGCACATATTGAACTATTTTGGTTGATCAACCTCGATTTAAAAACGTATTTCCTAGACCTCTTGTCTTCAATAAAACTCAAAGGGGTAGTACACTTTTTTTGTGAAACACTCAACAGAGTTAGTTTGTGTCAAATTTTATTCACATGATATGGTTTGTGGTATGAAACCTATTCTACGCATATTGAACTATTTTGTTGATCGAACTCGATTTAAAACGTATTTCCGAGACCTCTTGTCTTCAATAAAACTCAAAGGGGTAGTACACATTTTTGTGAAACACTGATAGAGTTAGTTTGTGTCAAATTTTATTCACATGATATGGTTTGTGGTATGAAACCTATTCTACGCATTATATTGAACTATTTTGCTGATCAACCTCGATTTAAAAACGTATTTCCTAGACCTCTTGTCTTCAATAAAACTCAAAGGGGTAGTACACATTTTTGTGAAACACTCAATAGAGTTAGTTTGTGTCAAATTTTATTCACATGATATGGTTTGTGGTATGAAACCTATTCTACGCATTATATTGAACTATTTTGGTTGATCGAACTCGATTTAAAAACGTATTTCCTAGACCTCTTGTCTTCAATAAAACTCAAAGGGGTAGTACACATTTTTGTGAAACACTGACAGAGTTAGTTTGTGTCAAATTTTATTCACATGATATGGTTTGTGGTATGAAACCTATTCTACTACATATTGAACTATTTTGGTTGATCGAACCTCGATTTAAAACGATTTCCGAGACCTCTTGTCTTCAATAAAACTCAAAGGGGTAGTACACGATTTTTGTGAAACACTGATAGAGTTAGTTTGTGTCAAATTTTATTCACATGATATGGTTTGTGGTATGAAACCTATTCTACGCACAGATTGAACTATTTTGGCTGATCGAACCTCGATTTAAAAACGTATTTCCAGACCTCTTGCCTTCAATAAAACTCAAAGGGGTAGTACACATTTTTTGTGAAACACTGATAGAGTTAGTTTGTGTCAAATTTTATTCACATGATATGGTTTGTGGTATGAAACCTATTCTACTTATATATTGAACTATTTTGGTTGATCGAACCTCATTTAAAAATGTATTTCCTAGACCTCTTGTCTTCAATAAAACTCAAAGGGGTAGTACACGATTTTTGTGAAACACTGATAGAGTTAGTTTGTGTCAAATTTTATTCACATGATATGGTTTGTGGTATGAAACCTATTCTACGCACATATTGAACTATTTTGCTGATCGAACCTCATTTAAAAACGTATTTCCTAGACCTCTTGTCTTCAATAAAACTCAAAGGGGTAGTACACGATTTTTGTGAAACACTGATAGAGTTAGTTTGTGTCAAATTTTATTCACATGATATGGTTTGTGGTATGAAACCTATTCTACGCATATTATTGAACTATTTTGGTTGATCGAACCTCGATTTAAAAACGTATTTCCAGACCTCTTGTCTTCAATAAAACTCAAAGGGGTAGTACACGATTTTTGTGAAACACTGATAGAGTTAGTTTGTGTCAAATTTTATTCACATGATATGGTTTGTGGTATGAAACCTATTTTACTTACATATTGAACTATTTTGGTTGATCGAAACTCGATATAAAAACCTATTTCCTAGACTTCTTTTCTTAAATAAAATTCAAAGGGGGTAGTACAATTTTTTTTGTGAAACACTCGATAGAGTTAGTTTGTGTCAAATTTTATTCACATGATATGGTTTGTGGTATGAAACCTATTCTACGCACATATTGAACTATTTTGGTTGATCAACCTCGATTTAAAAACGATTTCCTAGACCTCTTGTCTTCAATAAAACTCAAAGGGGTAGTACACGATTTTTGTGAAACACTGATAGAGTTAGTTTGTGTCAAATTTTATTCACATGATATGGTTTGTGGTATGAAACCTATTCTACTTACATATTGAACTATTTTGCTGATCGAACCTCGATTTAAAACGATTTCCAGACCTCTTGTCTTCAATAAAACTCAAAGGGGTAGTACACGATTTTTGTGAAACACTCGATAGAGTTAGTTTGTGTCAAATTTTATTCACATGATATGGTTTGGGGTATGAAACCTATTCTACGTACATATTGAACTATTTTGGCTGATCGAACCCCATTTAAAAACGATTTCCTAGACCTCTGTCTTCAATAAAACTCAAAGGGGTAGTACACGATTTTGTGAAACACTCGATAGAGTTAGTTTGTGTGAAATTTTATTCACATAATATGGTTTGTGGTATGAAACCTATTCTACGCATATACTGAACTATTTTGGTTGATCGAACCTCGATTTAAAAATGTATTTCCGAGACCTCTTGTCTTCAATAAAACTCAAAGGTAGTACACATTTTTTGTGAAACACTGATAGAGTTAGTTTGTGTCAAATTTTATTCACATGATATGGTTTGTGGTATGAAACCTATTCTACGCACATATTGAACTATTTTGGTTGATCAGACCTTGATTTAAAAACGTATTTTAGACCTCTTGTCTTCAATAAAACTCAAAGGGGTAGTACACGATTTTTGTGAAACACTGATAGAGTTAGTTTGTGTCAAATTTTATTCACATGATATGGTTTGTGGTATGAAACCTATTCTACGCACATATTGAACTATTTTGGTTGATCGAACTCGATTTAAAAACGTATTTCCTAGACCTCTTGTCTTCAATAAAACTCAAAGGGGTAGTACACATTTTTTGTGAAACACTGATAGAGTTAGTTTGTGTCAAATTTTATTCACATGATATGGTTTGTGGTATGAAACCTATTCTACGCACATATTGAACTATTTTGGTTGATCGAACCTCGATTTAAAAACGTATTTCCCAGAACTCTTGTCTTCAATAAAACTCAAAGGGGTAGTACATTTTTGTGAAACACTGATAGAGTTAGTTTGTGTCAAATTTTATTCACATGATATGGTTTGTGGTATGAAACCTATTCTACGCACATATTGAACTATTTTGGTTGATCGAACCTCATTTAAAAACGTATTTCCTAGACCTCTTGTCTTCAATAAAACTCAAAGGGGTAGTACACATTTTTTGTGAAACACTGATAGAGTTAGTTTGTGTCAAATTTTATTCACATGATATGGTTTGTGGTATGAAACCTATTCTACGCACATATTGAACTATTTTGGCTGATCGAACTCGATTTAAAAACGTATTTTAGACCTCTTGTCTTCAATAAAACTCAAAGGGGTAGTACACGATTTTTGTGAAACACTGATAGAGTTAGTTTGTGTCAAATTTTATTCACATGATATGGTTTGTGGTATGAAACCTATTCTACGCATTATATTGAACTATTTTGGTTGATGGAACCTCGATTTAAAAACGTATTTACGAGACCTCTTGTCTTCAATAAAACTCAAAGGGGTAGTACACGATTTTTGTGAAACACTGACAGAGTTAGTTTGTGTCAAATTTTATTCACATGATATGGTTTGTGGTATGAAACCTATTCTACGCACATATTGAACTATTTTGTTGATCAACCTCGATTTAAAAACGATTTCCTAGACCTCTTGTCTTCAATAAAACTCAAAGGGGTAGTACACGATTTTTGTGAAACACTGATAGAGTTAGTTTGTGTCAAATTTTATTCACATGATATGGTTTGTGGTATGAAACCTATTCTACGCACATATTGAACTATTTTGGTTGATCGAACTCGATTTAAAAACGTATTTCCAGACCTCTTGTCTTCAATAAAACTCAAAGGGTAGTACACTTTTTTGTGAAACACTGATAGAGTTAGTTTGTGTCAAATTTTATTCACATGATATGGTTTGTGGTATGAAACCTATTCTACGCATATTGAACTATTTTGCTGATCGAACTCGATTTAAAAACGTATTTCCTAGACCTCTTGTCTTCAATAAAACTCAAAGGGGTAGTACACATTTTTTGTGAAACACTGATAGAGTTAGTTTGTGTCAAATTTTATTCACATGATATGGTTTGTGGTATGAAACCTATTCTATTTATTATTGAACTATTTTGTTGATCGAACTCGATTTAAAAACGATTTTGAGACCTCTTGTCTTCAATAAAACTCAAAGGGGTAGTACACGATTTTTGTGAAACACTGATAGAGTTAGTGTGTCAAATTTTATTCACATGATATGGTTTGTGGTATGAAACCTATTCTATTTATATTGAACTATTTTGGTTGATCGAACCTCGATTTAAAAACGTATTTCTAGACCTCTTGTCTTCAATAAAACTCAAAGGGGTAGTACACGATTTTTTGTGAAACACTGATAGAGTTAGTTTGTGTCAAATTTTATTCACATGATATGGTTTGTGGTATGAAACCTATTCTACGCACATATTGAACTATTTTGGTTGATCGAACCTCATTTAAAAACGTATTTCCAGACCTCTTGTCTTCAATAAAACTCAAAGGTAGTAGTACACATTTTTGTGAAACACTGATAGAGTTAGTTTGTGTCAAATTTTATTCACATGATATGGTTTGTGGTATGAAACCTATTCTACGCATATATTGAACTATTTTGCTGATCAACCTCGATTTAAAAACGATTTCCAGACCTCTTGTCTTCAATAAAACTCAAAGGGGTAGTACATTTTTTGTGAAACACTGATAGAGTTAGTTTGTGTCAAATTTTATTCACATGATATGGTTTGTGGTATGAAACCTATTCTACGCATATTGAACTATTTTGGCTGATCTAACCTCGATTTAAAAACGTATTTCCTAGACCTCTTGTCTTCAATAAAACTCAAAGGGGTAGTACACGATTTTTGTGAAACACTGATAGAGTTAGTTTGTGTCAAATTTTATTCACATGATATGGTTTGTGGTATGAAACCTATTCTACGCATTATATTGAACTATTTTGCTGATCGAACCTCGATTTAAAAACGTATTTCCTAGACCTCTTGTCTTCAATAAAACTCAAAGGGGTAGTACACGATTTTTTGTGAAACACTGATAGAGTTAGTTTGTGTCAAATTTTATTCACATGATATGGTTTGTGGTATGAAACCTATTCTACGCATATATTGAACTATTTTGCTGATCGAACCTCGATTTAAAAACGTATTTCCTAGACCTCTTGTCTTCAATAAAACTCAAAGGGGTAGTACACCATTTTTTGTGAAACACTGATAGAGTTAGTTTGTGTCAAATTTTATTCACATGATATGGTTTGTGGTATGAAACCTATTCTACTTATATTGAACTATTTTGGTTGATCAACCTCGATTTAAAAACGTATTTCCAGACCTCTTGTCTTCAATAAAACTCAAAGGGGTAGTACATTTTTTGTGAAACACTCGAGAGTTAGTTTGTGTCAAATTTTATTCACATGATATGGTTTGTGGTATGAAACCTATTCTACGCATTATATTGAACTATTTTGCTGATCGAACTCGATTTAAAACGTATTTCCGAGACCTCTTGTCTTCAATAAAACTCAAAGGGGGTAGTACACGATTTTTTGTGAAACACTCGATAGAGTTAGTTTGTGTCAAATTTTATTCACATGATATGGTTTGTGGTATGAAACCTATTCTACGCACATATTGAACTATTTTGGCTGATCGAACCTCGATTTAAAAACTTACTTCTGAGACCTCTTGCCTTCAATAAAACTCAAAGGGGGTAGTACACGATTTTTTGTGAAACACTCGATAGAGTTAGTTTGTGTCAAATTTTAATCACATGATATGGTTTGTGGTATGAAACCTATTCTACGCATTATATTGAACTATTTTGGTTGATCTAACCTCGATAAAAACTTATTTCCGAGACCTCTTGTCTTCAATAAAACTCAAAGGCGGTAGTACACGATTTTTTGTGAAACACTCAATAGAGTTAGTTTGTGTCAAATTTTATTCACATGATATGGTTTGTGGTATGAAACCTATTCTACGCACATATTGAACTATTTTGGTTGATCGGACCTCGATTTAAAAACGTATTTCCGAGACCTCTTGTCTTCAATAAAACTCAAAGGGGGTAGTACACCATTTTTGTGAAACACTGACAGAGTTAGTTTGTGTCAAATTTTATTCACATGATATGGTTTGTGGTATGAAACCTATTCTACGCATATTGAACTATTTTGCTGATCGAACCTCGATTTAAAAACGTATTTCCGAGACCTCTGTCTTCAATAAAACTCAAAGGGGTAGTACACGATTTTTGTGAAACACTGATAGAGTTAGTTTGTGTCAAATTTTATTCACATGATATGGTTTGTGGTATGAAACCTATTCTACGCATATTGAACTATTTTGGCTGATCGAACTCGATTTAAAAACGTATTTCCAGACCTCTTGTCTTCAATAAAACTCAAAGGGGTAGTACACGATTTTTGTGAAACACTGATAGAGTTAGTTTGTGTCAAATTTTATTCACATGATATGGTTTGTGGTATGAAACCTATTCTACGTATTATATTGAACTATTTTGGTTGATCGAACCTCATTTAAAAACGTATTTTTAGACCTCTTGTCTTCAATAAAACTCAAAGGGGTAGTACACGATTTTTGTGAAACACTGACAGAGTTAGTTTGTGTCAAATTTTATTCACATGATATGGTTTGTGGTATGAAACCTATTCTACGCATATTGAACTATTTTGCTGATCGAACCTCGATTTAAAAACGATTTCCGAGACCTCTTGTCTTCAATAAAACTCAAAGGGGTAGTACACGTTTTTGTGAAACACTGATAGAGTTAGTTTGTGTCAAATTTTATTCACATGATATGGTTTGTGGTATGAAACATATTCTACGCATATATTGAACTATTTTGGTTGATCGAACCTCGATTTAAAACGTATTTCCTAGACCTCTTGTCTTCAATAAAACCCAAAGGGGTAGTACACGATTTTTGTGAAACACTGATAGAGTTAGTTTGTGTCAAATTTTATTCACATGATATGGTTTGTGGTATAAAACCTATTCTACGCACATATTGAACTATTTTGGTTGATCAACCTCGATTTAAAAACGTATTTCCTAGACCTCTGTCTTCAATAAACTCAAAGGTAGTACACATTTTTGTGAAACACTCGATAGAGTTAGTTTGTGTCAAATTTTATTCACATGATATGGTTTGTGGTATGAATCCTATTCTACTTACATATTGAACTATTTTGGTTGATCGAACCTCGATTTAAAAACGATTTCGAGACCTCTTGTCTTCAATAAAACTCAAAGGGGTAGTACACGATTTTTGTGAAACACTGATAGAGTTAGTTTGTGTCAAATTTTATTCACATGATATGGTTTGTGGTATGAAACCTATTCTACGCATATATTGAACTATTTTGGTTGATCGAACCTCATTTAAAAACGATTTCCTAGACCTCTTGTCTTCAATAAAACTCAAAGGGGTAGTACACGATTTTTGTGAAACACTGATAGAGTTAGTTTGTGTCAAATTTTATTCACATGATATGGTTTGTTGTATGAAACCTATTCTACGCATATATTGAACTATTTTGGTTGATCGAACTCGATTTAAAAACGTATTTTAGACCACTTGTCTTCAATAAAACTCAAAGGGGGTAGTACACGATTTTTTGTGAAACACTCGATAGAGTTAGTTTGTGTCAAATTTTATTCATATGATATGGTTTGTGGTATGACACCTATTCTACGCACATATTGAACCATTTTGGTTGATCTAACCTCGATTTAAAAACGTATTTCCGAGACCTCTTGTACTCAATAAAACTCAAAGGGGGTAGTACACGATTTTTTGTGAAACACTCGATAGAGTTAGTTTGTGCCAAATTTTATTCACATGATATGGTTTGTGGTATGAAACCTATTCTACGCCTATATTGAACTATTTTGGTTTATCGAACCTCGATTTAAAAACGTATTTCCGAGACCTATTGTATTCAATAAAACTCAAAGGGGGTAGTACACGATTTTTTGTGAAACACTCGATAGAGTTAGTATGTGTCAAATTTTATTCACATGATACGGTTTGTGGTATGAAACCTATTCTGTGCACATATTGAACTATTTTGGTTGATCGAACCTCGATTTAAAAGCGTATTTCCGAGACCTCTTTTCTTCAATAAAACTCAAAGGGGTAGTACACGATTTTTGTGAAACACTGACAGAGTTAGTTTGTGTCAAATTTTATTCACATGATATGGTTTGTGGTATGAAACCTATTCTACGCACATATTGAACTATTTTGCTGATCAACCTCATTTAAAAACGTATTTCCTAGACCTCTTGTCTTCAATAAAACTCAAAGGGGTAGTACACGATTTTTGTGAAACACTGATAGAGTTAGTTTGTGTCAAATTTTATTCACATGATATGGTTTGTGGTATGAAACCTATTCTACGCATATTGAACTATTTTGGTTGATCGAACCTCGATTTAAAAACGATTTTAGACCTCTTGTCTTCAATAAAACTCAAAGGGGTAGTACACGATTTTTGTGAAACACTGATAGAGTTAGTTTGTGTCAAATTTTATTCACATGATATGGTTTGTGGTATGAAACCTATTCTACGCATATTGAACTATTTTGCTGATCGAACCTCGATTTAAAAACGTATTTTAGACCTCTTGTCTTCAATAAAACTCAAAGGGGTAGTACACGATTTTTTGTGAAACACTGATAGAGTTAGTTTGTGTCAAATTTTATTCACATGATATGGTTTGTGGTATGAAACCTATTCTACGCATATTGAACTATTTTGGTTGATCGAACCTCGATTTAAAAACGTATTTTTAGACCTCTTGTCTTCAATAAAACTCAAAGGGGTAGTACATTTTTGTGAAACACTCGATAGAGTTAGTTTGTGTCAAATTTTATTCACATGATATGGTTTGTGGTATGAAACCTATTCTACGCACATATTGAACTATTTTGCTGATCGAACCTCGATTTAAAAAAACGATTTCCAGACCTCTTGTCTTCAATAAAACTCAAAGGGGTAGTACACGTTTTTGTGAAACACTGATAGAGTTAGTTTGTGTCAAATTTTATTCACATGATATGGTTTGTGGTATAAAACCTATTCTACTTACATATTGAACTATTTTGGTTGATCGAACCTCGATTTAAAAACGTATTTCCTAGACCTCTTGTCTTCAATAAAACTCAAAGGGGTAGTACACGATTTTTGTGAAACACTGACAGAGTTAGTTTGTGTCAAATTTTATTCACATGATATGGTTTGTGGTATGAAACCTATTCTACGCACATATTGAACTATTTTGCTGATCGAACCTCGATTTAAAAACGATTTCCTAGACCTCTTGTCTTCAATAAAACTCAAAGGGGTAGTACACGATTTTTGTGAAACACTGATAGAGTTAGTTTGTGTCAAATTTTATTCACATGATATGGTTTGTGGTATGAAACCTATTCTACGCATTATATTGAACTATTTTGGCTGATCGAACCTCGATTTAAAAATGTATTTCCTAGACCTCTTGTCTTCAATAAACTCAAAGGGGTAGTACACATTTTTTGTGAAACACTGATAGAGTTAGTTTGTGTCAAATTTTATTCACATGATATGGTTTGTGGTATGAAACCTATTCTACGCACATATTGAACTATTTTGGCTGATCTAACCTCGATTTAAAACGATTTTTAGACCTCTTGTCTTCAATAAAACTCAAAGGGGTAGTACATTTTTTTGTGAAACACTGATAGAGTTAGTTTGTGTCATCTTTTGTTCACATGATATGGTTTGTGGTATGAAACCTATTCTACGCACATATTGAACTATTTTGGTTGATCGAACCTCGATTTAAAAACGTATTTCCTAGACCTCTTGTCTTCAATAAAACTCAAAGGGGTAGTACATTTTTTGTGAAACACTGATAGAGTTAGTTTGTGTCAAATTTTATTCACATGATATGGTTTGTGGTATGAAACCTATTCTACACTACATATTGAACTATTTTGCTGATCGAACCTCGATTTAAAAACGTATTTTTAGACCTCTTGTCTTCAATAAAACTCAAAGGGGTAGTACACGATTTTTGTGAAACACTGATAGAGTTAGTTTGTGTCATCTTTTATTCACATGATATGGTTTGTGGTATGAAACCTATTCTACGCATATATTGTACTATTTTGGTTGATCAAACTCGATTTAAAAACGATTTCCTAGACCTCTGTCTTCAATAAAACTCAAAGGGGTAGTACATTTTTTTGTGAAACACTGATAGAGTTAGTTTGTGTCAAATTTTATTCACATGATATGGTTTGTGGTATGAAACCTATTCTACGCATATTGAACTATTTTGGTTGATCGAACCTCGATTTAAAAACGTATTTCCGAGACCTCTTGTCTTCAATAAAACTCAAAGGGGTAGTACACGATTTTTTGTGAAACACTCGATAGAGTTAGTTTGTGCCAAATTTTATTCACATGATATGGTTTGTGGTATGAAACCTATTCTACGCATATATTGAACTATTTTGGTTGATCGAACCTCGATTTAAAAACGTATTTCCGAGACCTATTGTATTCAATAAAACTCAAAGGGGTAGTACACGCATTTTTGTGAAACACTGATAGAGTTAGTTTGTGTCAAATTTTATTCACATGATATGGTTTGTGGTATGAAACCTATTCTACGCATATTGAACTATTTTGGTTGATCGAACCTCGATTTAAAAACGATTTTAGACCTCTTGTCTTCAATAAAACTCAAAGGGGTAGTACACGATTTTTGTGAAACACTGATAGAGTTAGTTTGTGTCAAATTTTATTCACATGATATGGTTTGTGGTATGAAACCTATTCTACGCATTATATTGAACTATTTTGGTTGATCGAACTCGATTTAAAAACGATTTCTAGACCTCTTGTCTTCAATAAAACTCAAAGGGGTAGTACACGATTTTTGTGAAACACTGATAGAGTTAGTTTGTGTCAAATTTTATTCACATGATATGGTTTGTGGTATGAAACCTATTCTACGCATATACATATTGAACTATTTTGGTTGATCGAACTCGATTTAAAAACGTATTTCCAGACCTCTTGTCTTCAATAAAACTCAAAGGGGTAGTACACATTTTTTGTGAAACACTCGATAAAGTTAGTTTGTGTCAAATTTTATTCACATGATATGGATTGTGGTATGAAACCTATTCTACGCATATATTGAACTATTTTGGTTGATCAACCTCGATTTAAAAACGATTTCCTAGACCTCTTGTCTTCAATAAAACTCAAAGGGGTAGTACACGATTTTTGTGAAACACTCGATAGAGTTAGTTTGAGTCAAATTTTATTCACATGTTATGGTTTGTGGTATGAAACCTATTCTACGCACATATTGAACTATTTTGTTTGATCGAACTCGATTTAAAAACGTATTTTAGACCTCTTGTCTTCAATAAAACTCAAAGGGGTAGTACACGATTTTTGTGAAACACTGATAGAGTTAGTTTGTGTCAAATTTTATTCACATGATATGGTTTGTGGTATGAAACCCATTCTACGCATTATATTGAACTATTTTGGCTGATCGAACTCGATTTAAAAACCTATTTCCGAGACCTTTTGTCTTCAATAAAACTCAAAGGGGGTAGTACACAATTGTTTGTGAAACACTCGATCGAGTTAGTTTGTGTCAAATTTTATTCACATGACATGGTTTGTGGTATAAAACCTATTCTACGCACATATTGAACTATTTTGGTTGATCAGGCCTTGATTTAAAAACGTATTTCCGAGACCTCTTGTCTTCAATAAAACTCAAAGGGGGTAGTACACGATTTTTTGTGAAACACTCGATAGAGTTAGTTTGTGTCAAATTTTATTCACATGATATGGTTTGTGGTATGAAACCTATTCTACGCACATATTGTACTATTTTGGTTGATCAACCTCATTTAAAAACGATTTCCGAGACCTCTTGTCTTCAATAAAACTCAAAGGGGTAGTACACGATTTTTGTGAAACACTCAATAGAGTTAGTTTGTGTCAAATTTTATTCACATGATATGGTTTGTGGTATGAAACCTATTCTACGCATATTGAACTATTTTGGTTGATCAACCTCATTTAAAACGATTTCCAGACCTCTTGTCTTCAATAAAACTCAAAGGGGTAGTACACATTTTTGTGAAACACTCGATAGAGTTAGTTTATGTCAAATTTTATTCACATGATATGGTTTGTGGTATGAAACCTATTCTACGCACATATTGAACTATTTTGGTTGATCGAACCTCGATTTAAAAACGTATTTCCGAGACCTCTTGTCTTCAATAAAACTCAAAGGGGTAGTACACGATTTTTGTGAAACACTGATAGAGTTAGTTTGTGTCAAATTTTATTCACATGATATGGTTTGTGGTATGAAACCTATTCTACGCACATATTGAACAATTTTGCTGATCGAACCTCGATTTAAAAACGTATTTTAGACCTCTTGTCTTCAATAAAACTCAAAGGGGGTAGTACACGATATTTTGTGAAACACTCGATAGAGTTAGTTTGTGTCAAATTTTATTCACATGATATGGTTTGTGGTATGAAACCTATTCTACGACATATTGAACAATTTTGGTTGATCGAACCTCGATTTGAAAACGTATTTCCGAGACCTCTTGTCTTCAATAAAACTCAAAGGGGGTAGTACACGATATTTTGTGAAACACTCGATAGAGTTAGTTTGTGTCAAATTTTATTCACATGATATGGTTTGTGGTATGAAACCTATTCTAGGCACATATTGAACTATTTTGCTGATCGAACCTCGATTTAAAAACGTATTTCCTAGACCTCTTGTCTTCAATAAAACTCAAAGGGGTAGTACACGATTTTTTGTGAAACACTCGATAGAGTTAGTTTGTGTCAAATTTTATTCACATGATATGGTTTGTGGTATGAAACCCATTCTACGCACATATTGAACTATTTTGCTGATCAACCTCGATTTAAAAACGATTTCCTAGACCTCTTGTCTTCAATAAAACTCAAAGGGGTAGTACACGTTTTTGTGAAACACTGATAGAGTTAGTTTGTGTCAAATTTTATTCACATGATATGGTTTGTGGTATGAAACCTATTCTACGCATATTGAACTATTTTGTTGATCGAACCTCGATTTAAAAACGTATTTCCGAGACCTCTTGTCTTCAATAAAACTCAAAGGGGTAGTACACGATTTTTTGTGAAACACTCGATAGAGTTAGTTTGTGTCAAATTTTATTCACATGATATGGTTTGTGGTATAAAATCTATTCTACGCACATACTGAACTATTTTGGTTGATCGAACCTCGATTTAAAAACGATTTCCGGGACCTCTTGTCTTCAATAAAACTCAAAGGGGTAGTACACATTTTTTGTGAAACACTGACAGAGTTAGTTTGTGTCAAATTTTATTCACATGATATGGTTTGTGGTATGAAACCTATTCTACGCATTATATTGAACTATTTTGCTGATCGAACTCGATTTAAAAATGTACTTCCGAGACCTCTTGTCTTCAATAAAACTCAAAGGGGGGTAGTACACGATTTTTGGTGAAACACTCGATAGAGTTAGTTTGTGTCAAATTTTATTCACATGATATGGTTTGTAGCATGAAACCTATTCTACGCATATATTGAACTATTTTGATTGATCGAACCTCGATTTAAAACGTATTTTGGGACCTCTTGTCTTCAATAAAACTCAAAGGGGTAGTACACCATTTTTGTGAAACACTGATAGAGTTAGTTTGTGTCAAATTTTATTCACATGATATGGTTTGTGGTATGAAACCTATTCTACGCATATATTGAACTATTTTGCTGATCGAACTCGATTTAAAAACGTATTTCCTAGACCTCTTGTCTTCAATAAAACTCAAAGGGTAGTACACGATTTTTGTGAAACACTCGATAGAGTTAGTTTGTGTCAAATTTTATTCACATGATATGGTTTGTGGTATGAAACCTATTCTACGCACATATTGAACTATTTTGGTTGATCGAACCTCGATTTAAAAACGTATTTCCGAGACCTCTTGTCTTCAATAAAACTCAAAGGGGGGGTAGTACACGATTTTTTGTGAAACACTCGATAGAGTTAGTTTGTGTAAAATTTTATTCACATGATATGGTTTGTGGTATGAAACCTATTCTACGCACATATTGAACTATTTTGGTTGATCGAACCTCGATTTAAAAACGTATTTCCAAGACCTCTTGTCTTCAATAAAACTCAAAGGGGGTAGTACACGATTTTTTGTGAAACACTCGATAGAGTTAGTTTGTGTCAAATTTTATTCACATGATATGGTTTGTGGTATGAAACCTATTCTACGCACATATTGAACTATTTTGGTTGATCGTACCTCGATTTAAAAACGTATTTCCGAGACCTCATGTCTTCAATAAAACTCAAAGGGGTAGTACACGATTTTTTGTGAAACACTTGATAGAGTTAGTTTGTGTAAAATTTTATTCACATGATATGGTTTGTGGTATGAAACCTATTCTACGAATATATTGAACCATTTTGGTTGATCGAACCTCGATTTAAAAACGTATTTCCGAGACCTCTTATCTTCAATAAAACTCAAAGGGGTTAGTACACAATTTTTTGTGAAACTCTCGATGGAGTTAGTTTGTGTCAAATTTTATTCACATGATATGGTTTGTGGTATGAAACCTATTCTACGCACATATTGAACTATTTTGGTTGATCGAACCTCTATTTAAAAACGTATTTCCGAGACCTCTTGTCTTCAATAAAACTCAAAGGGGGTAGTACACGATTTTTTGTGAAACACTCGATAGAGTTAGTTTGTGTCAAATTTTATTCACATGATATGGTTTGTGGCATGAAACCTATTCTAAGAATATATTGAACTATTTTGGTTGATCGAACCTTGATTTAAATGCGTATTTCCGGGACCTCTTGTCTTCAATAAAACTCAAAGGGGGTAGTACACGATTCTTTGTGAAACACTCGATAGAGTTAGTTTGTGTCAAATTTTATTCACATGATATAGTTCGTGGTATGAAACCTATTCTAAGCACATATTGAACTATTTTGGTTGATCGAACCTCGATTTAAAAATGTATTTCCGAGACCACTTGTCTTCAATAAAACTCAAAGGGGGTAGTACACGATTTTTTGTGAAACACTCGATAGAGTTAGTTTGTGTCAAATTTTATTCACATGATATGGTTTGTGGTATGAAACCTATTCTACGCACATATTGAACTATTTTGGTAGATCGATTCTCGATTTAAAAACGTATTTCCGAAACCTCTTGTCTTCAATAAAACTCAAAGGGGGGTAGTACACGATTTTTTGTGAAACACTCGATAGAGTTAGTTTGTGTCAAATTTTATTCACATGATATGGTTTGTGGCATGAAACCTATTCTACGCATTATATTGAACTATTTTGGTTGATCGAACCTCCATTTAAAAACGATTTCCTAGACCTCTTGTCTTCAATAAACTCAAAGGGGTAGTACACGATTTTTGTGAAACACTGATAGAGTTAGTTTGTGTCAAATTTTATTCACATGATATGGTTTGTGGTATGAAACCTATTCTACGCATATATTGAACTATTTTGCTGATCTAACCTCATTTAAAAACGTATTTCCTAGACCTCTTGTCTTCAATAAAACTCAAAGGGGTAGTACACATTTTTTGTGAAACACTCGATAGAGTTAGTTTGTGTCAAATTTTATTCACATGATATGGTTTGTGGTATGAAACCTATTCTACGCATATTATTGAACTATTTTGGCTGATCGAACCTCGATTTAAAAACGATTTTAGACCTCTTGTCTTCAATAAAACTCAAAGGGGTAGTACACGATTTTTGTGAAACACTGATAGAGTTAGTTTGTGTCAAATTTTATTCACATGATATGGTTTGTGGTATGAAACCTATTCAACGCACATATTGAACTATTTTGTTGATCGAACCTCGATTTAAAAACGATTTTTAGACCTCTTGTCTTCAATAAAACTCAAAGGGGTAGTACACATTTTTTGTGAAACACTCAATAGAGTTAGTTTGTGTCAAATTTTATTCACATGATATGGTTTGTGGTATGAAACCTATTCTACGCACATATTGAACTATTTTGGTTGATCGAACCTCCATTTAAAAACGATTTCCTAGACCTCTTGTCTTCAATAAAACTCAAAGGGGTAGTACACTATTTTTTGTGAAACACTGATAGAGTTAGTTTGTGTCAAATTTTATTCACATGATATGGTTTGTGGTATGAAACCTATTCTACGCATATATTGAACTATTTTGGCTGATCGAACCTCGATTTAAAAACGATTTCCTAGACCTCTTGTCTTCAATAAAACTCAAAGGGGTAGTACACGATTTTTGTGAAACACTCGATAGAGTTAGTTTGTGTCAAAGTTTATTCACCTGATATGGTTTGTGGTATCAAACCTATTCTACGACATATTGAACTATTTTTGTTGATCGAACTCGATTTAAAAACGTATTTCCGAGACCTCTTGTCTTCAATAAAACTCAAAGGGGTAGTACACGATTTTTGTTGAAACACTCGATAGAGTTAGTTTGTGTCAAATTTTATTCACATGATATGGTTTGTGGTATGAAACCTATTCTACGCATTATATTGAACTATTTTGGCTGATCAACCTCGATTTAAAAACGTATTTTGGGACCTCTTGTCTTCAATAAAACTCAAAGGGGTAGTACACGATTTTTGTGAAACACTGATAGAGTTAGTTTGTGTCAAATTTTATTCACATGATATGGTTTGTGGTATGAAACCTATTCTACTTATTATATTGAACTATTTTGCTGATCGAACTCGATTTAAAAACGTATTTCCAGACCTCTTGTCTTCAATAAAACTCAAAGGGGTAGTACACTTTTTTGTGAAACACTGATAGAGTTAGTTTGTGTCAAATTTTATTCACATGATATGGTTTGTGGTATGAAACCTATTCTACGCACATATTGAACTATTTTGGTTGATCGAACTCGATTTAAAAAACGTATTTCCTAGACCTCTTGTCTTCAATAAAACTCAAAGGGGTAGTACACGATTTTTGTGAAACACTGATAGAGTGAGTTTGTGTCAAATTTTATTCACATGATATGGATTGTGGTATGAAACCTATTCTACGCATATATTGAACTATTTTGGTTGATCGAACTCGATTTAAAAACGTATTTCCTAGACCTCTTGTCTTCAATAAAACTCAAAGGGGTAGTACACATTTTTGTGAAACACTGATAGAGTTAGTTTGTGTCAAATTTTATTCACATGATATGGTTTGTGGTATGAAACCTATTCTACGCATATTGAACTATTTTGGTTGATCGAACTCGATTTAAAACGATTTTTCTAGACCTCTTGTCTTCAATAAAATTCAAAGGGGGTAGTACACGATTTTTTGTGAAACCCTTGATAGAGTTAGTTTGTGTAAAATTTTATTCACATGATATTGTTTGTGGAATAAAACCTATTCTAAGCACATATTGAACTATTTTGGTTGATCGAACCTCGATTTAAAAACGTATTTCCGAGACCTCTTGTCTTCAATAAAACTCAAAGGGGTAGTACACAATTTTTTGTGAAACACTAGATAGATATAAATTGAGTAAAATTTTATTCACATGATATGGTTTGTGGTATAAAACCTATTCTATGCACATATTGAACTATTTTGGTTGATCGAACCTCGATTTAAAAACGTATTTCCGAGACCTCTTGTCTTCAATAAAACTCAAAGGGGTAGTACACAATTTTTTGTGAAACACTAGATAGAGTTTGTTTGTGTCAAACTTTATTCACGTGATATGCTTTGTGGTATGAAACCTATTCTATGTACATATTGAACAATTTTGGTTGATCGGACCTCGATTTAAAAACCTATTTTCGAGACCTCTTGTCTTCAATAAAACTCAAAGGGGGTAGTACACGATTTTTTGTGAAACACTCGATAGAGTTAGTTTGTGTCAAATTTTATTCACATGATATGGTTTGTGGTATGAAACCTATTCTACGCACATATTGAACTATTTTGATTGATCGAACTCGATTTAAAAACGTATTTTAGACCTCTTGTCTTCAATAAAATTCAAAGGGGGTAGTAGACGATTTTTTGTGAAACCCCTTGATAGAGTTAGTTTGTGTAAAATTTTATTCACATGATTTTGTTTGTGGTATAAAACCTATTCTAAGCACATATTGAACTATTTTGGTTGATCGAACCTCGATTTAAAAACGTATTTCCGAGACCTCTTGTCTTCAATAAAACTCAAAGGGGTAGTACACAATTTTTTGTGAAACACTCGATAGTTAGTTTGTGTCAAATTTTATTCACATGATATGGTTTGTGGTATGAAACCTATTCTACGCACATATTGAACTATTTTGGCTGATCGAACCTCGATTTAAAAACGTATTTCCTAGACCTCTTGTCTTCAATAAAACTCAAAGGGGTAGTACACGATTTTTGTGAAACACTGATAGAGTTAGTTTGTGTCAAATTTTATTCACATGATATGGTTTGTGGTATGAAACCTATTCTACGCATATTGAACTATTTTGGTTGATCGAACTCGATTTAAAAACGATTTCCTAGACCTCTTGTCTTCAATAAAACTCAAAGGGGTAGTACACGATTTTTGTGAAACACTGATAGAGTTAGTTTGTGTCAAATTTTATTCACATGATATGGTTTGTGGTATGAAACCTATTCTACGCACATATTGAACTATTTTGCTTGATCAAACCTCGATTTAAAAACGTATTTCCGAGACCTCTTGTCTTCAATAAAACTCAAAGGGGTAGTACACGATTTTTGTGAAACACTGATAGAGTTAGTTTGTGTCAAATTTTATTCACATGATATGGTTTGTGGTATGAAACCTATTCTACGCACATATTGAACTATTTTGCTGATCTAACCTCGATTTAAAAACGTATTTCCTAGACCTCTTGTCTTCAATAAAACTCAAAGGGGTAGTACACGATTTTTGTGAAACACTGATAGAGTTAGTTTGTGTCAAATTTTATTCACATGATATGGTTTGTGGTATGAAACCTATTCTACGCACATATTGAACTATTTTGGTTGATCGAACCTCGATTTAAAAACGATTTCCTAGACCTCTTGTCTTCAATAAAACTCAAAGGGGTAGTACACGATTTTTGTGAAACACTGATAGAGTTAGTTTGTGTCAAATTTTATTCACATGATATGGTTTGTGGTATGAAACCTATTCTACTTACATATTGAACTATTTTGGTTGATCGAACCTCGATTTAAAACGATTTCCAGACCTCTTGTCTTCAATAAAACTCAAAGGGGTAGTACACGATTTTTGTGAAACACTGATAGAGTTAGTTTGTGTCAAATTTTATTCACATGATATGGTTTGTGGTATGAAACCTATTCTACGCATATATTGAACTATTTTGGTTGATCGAACTCGATTTAAAAACGTATTTTTCCAGACCTCTTGTCTTCAATAAAACTCAAAGGGGTAGTACACGATTTTTGTGAAACACTGATACAGTTAGTTTGTGTCAAATTTTATTCACATGATATGGTTTGTGGTATGAAACCTATTCTACGCACATATTGAACTATTTTTGGTTGATCGAACCTTGATTTAAAAACGTATTTCGAGACCTCTGTCTTCAATAAAACTCAAAGGGGTAGTACACGATTTTTTGTGAAACACTGATAGAGTTAGTTTGTGTCAAATTTTATTCACATGATATGGTTTGTGGTATGAAACCTATTCTACGCATTATATTGAACTATTTTGGTTGATCGAACCTCGATTTAAAAACGTATTTCCTAGACCTCTTGTCTTCAATAAAACTCAAAGGGGTAGTACACGATTTTTGTGAAACACTGATAGAGTTAGTTTGTGTCAAATTTAATTCACATGATATGGTTTGTGGTATGAAACTTATTCTACGACATATTGAACTATTTTGGTTGATCGAACCTCATTTAAAAACGTATTTTAGACCTCTTGTCTTCAATAAAACTCAAAGGGGTAGTACACGTTTTTGTGAAACACTGATAGAGTTAGTTTGTGTCAAATTTTATTCACATGATATGGTTTGTGGTATTAAACCTATTCTACGCATATTGAACTATTTTGTTGATCGAACCTCGATTTAAAAACGTATTTCCTAGACCTCTTGTCTTCAATAAAACTCAAAGGGGTAGTACACCATTTTTTGTGAAACACTGATAGAGTTAGTTTGTGTAAAATTTTATTCACATGATATGGTTTGTGGTATGAAACCTATTCTACGCATATTGAACTATTTTGGTTGATCGAACCTCGATTTAAAAACGATTTCCGAGACCTCTTGTCTTCAATAAAACTCAAAGGGGTAGTACACGATTTTTGTGAAACACTGATAGAGTTAGATTGTGTCAAATTTTATTCACCTGATATGGTTTGTGGTATGAAACCTATTCTACGCATATATTGAACTATTTTGGTTGATCGAACTCGATTAAAAAACGTATTTTTTGGGACCTCTTGTCTTCAATAAAACTCAAAGGGGTAGTACACGATTTTTTGTGAAACACTGATAGAGTTAGTTTGTGTCAAATTTTATTCACATGATATGGTTTGTGGTATGAAACCTATTCTACGCATTATATTGAACTATTTTGGTTGATCGAACTCGATTTAAAAACGTATTTCCGAGACCTCTTGTCTTCAATAAAACTCAAAGGGGTAGTACACGATTTTTGTGAAACACTGATAGAGTTAGTTTGTGTCAAATTTTATTCACATGATATGGTTTGTGGTCTGAAACCTATTCTACGGTCTTATTGAAGTCTTTTGTTTCATCGAACCTCGATTTAAAAACGTATTTTCTCGAACTCTTGTCTTCAATAAAAATCCAAGGGGGTAGTACACGATTTTTTGTGAAACACTGATAGAGTTAGTTTGTGTCAAATTTTATTCACATGATATGGTTTGTGGTATGAAACCTATTCTACGCATTATATTGAACTATTTTGCTGATCGAACCTCGATTTAAAAACGATTTCCTAGACCCTTGTCTTCAATAAAACTCAAAGGGGTAGTACACATTTTTGTGAAACACTGATAGAGTTAGTTTGTGTCAAATTTTATTCACATGATATGGTTTGTGGTATGAAACCTATTCTACGCATATTGAACTATTTTGGTTGATCGAACTCGATTTAAAAACGTATTTCCTAGACCTCTTGTCTTCAATAAAACTCAAAGGGGTAGTACACATTTTTTGTGAAACACTGATAGAGTTAGTTTGTGTCAAATTTTATTCACATGATATGGTTTGTGGTATGAAACCTATTCTACTTACATATTGAACTATTTTGGTTGATCGAACTCGATTTAAAAACGTATTTCCAGACCTCTTGTCTTCAATAAAACTCAAAGGGGTAGTACACGATTTTTGTGAAACACTGATAAAGTTAGTTTGTGTCAAATTTTATTCACATGATATGGTTTGTGGTATGAAACCTATTCTACGCACATATTGAACTATTTTGGTTGATCGTAACTCGATTTAAAGAAGTATTTCCTAGACCTCTTGTCTTCAATAAAACTCAAAGGGGGTAGTACACGATTTTTGTGAAACACTGATAGAGTTAGTTTGTGTCAAATTTTATTCACATGATATGGTTTGTGGTATGAAACCTATTCTACGCATATTGAACTATTTTGTTGATCGAACTCGATTTAAAAACGATTTCCGAGACCTCTTGTCTTCAATAAAACTCAAAGGGGTAGTACACGATTTTTGTGAAACACTGATAGAGTTAGTTTTTGTCAAATTTTATTCACATGATATGGTTTGTGGTATGAAACCTATTCTACGCACTTATTGAACTATTTTGGTTGATCGAACCTCGATTTAAAAACGATTTCCTAGACCTCTTGTCTTCAATAAAACTCAAAGGTAGTAGTACATTTTTGTGAAACACTGATAGAGTTAGTTGTGTCAAATTTTATTCACATGATATGGTTTGTGGTATGAAACCTATTCTACGCATATTGAACTATTTTGGTTGATCGAACCTCGATTTAAAAACGTATTTCCTAGACCTCTTGTCTTCAATAAAACTCAAAGGGGTAGTACACGATTTTTGTGAAACACTGATAGAGTTAGTTTGTGTCAAATTTTATTCACATGATATGGTTTGTGGTATGAAACCTATTCTACGACATATTGAACTATTTTGCTGATCGAACCTCGATTTAAAAACGTATTTCGAGACCTCTTGTCTTCAATAAAACTCAAAGGGGTAGTACACGATTTTTGTGAAACACTGATAGAGTTAGTTTGTGTCAAATTTTATTCACATGATATGGTTTGTGGTATGAAACCTATTCTACGCATATATTGAACTATTTTGCTGATCAACCTCGATTTAAAAACGATTTCCTAGACCTCTTGTCTTCAATAAAACTCAAAGGGGTAGTACACGATTTTTGTGAAACACTGATAGAGTTAGTTTGTGTCAAATTTTATTCACATGATATGGTTTGTGGTATGAAACCTATTCTACGCACATATTGAACTATTTTGGTTGATCGAACCTCGATTTAAAAACGTATTTTTTGGGACCTCTTGTCTTCAATAAAACTCAAAGGGGGTAGTACACGATTTTTGTGAAACACTGATAGAGTTAGTTTGTGTCAAATTTTATTCACATGATATGGTTTGTGGTATGAAACCTATTCTACGCATATTGAACTATTTTGGTTGATCGAACCTCGATTTAAAAACGATTTCCTAGACCTCTTGTCTTCAATAAAACTCAAAGGGGTAGTACACGATTTTTGTGAAACACTGATAGAGTTAGTTTGTGTCAAATTTTATTCACATGATATGGTTTGTGGTATGAAACCTATTCTACGCACATATTGAACTATTTTGGTTGATCGAACCTCGATTTAAAACGATTTCCTAGACCTCTTGTCTTCAATAAAACTCAAAGGGGTAGTACACATTTTTTGTGAAACACTGATAGAGTTAGTTTGTGTCAAATTTTATTCACATGATATGGTTTGTGGTATGAAACCTATTCTATTAACATATTGAACTATTTTGGTTGATCGAACTCGATTTAAAAACGTATTTCCTAGACCTCTTGTCTTCAATAAAACTCAAAGGGGTAGTACACGATTTTTGTGAAACACTGATAGAGTTAGTTTGTGTCAAATTTTATTCACATGATATGGTTTGTGGTATGAAACCTATTCTACGCATTATATTGAACTATTTTGGTTGATCGAACTCGATTTAAAAACGATTTCCTAGACCTCTTGTCTTCAATAAAACTCAAAGGGGTAGTACACGATTTTTGTGAAACACTGATAGAGTTAGTTTGTGTCAAATTTTATTCACATGATATGGTTTGTGGTATGAAACCTATTCTACGCACATATTGAACTATTTTGGTTGATCGAACACCATTTAAAAACGATTTCCTAGACCTCTTGTCTTCAATAAAACTCAAAGGGGTAGTACACTTTTTTTGTGAAACACTGATAGAGTTAGTTTGTGTCAAATTTTATTCACATGATATGGTTTGTGGTATGAAACCTATTCTACTTACATATTGAACTATTTTGCTGATCAACCTCGATTTAAAAATGTATTTCCGAGACCTCATGTCTTCAATAAAACTCAAAGGGGGTAGTACAGGATTTTTTGTGAAACACTCGATAAAGTTAGTTTGTGTCAAATTTTATTCACATGATATGGTTTGTGGTATGAAACCTATTCTACGCACATATTGAACTATTTTGGTTGATCAAACATCGATTTAAAAACGTATTTCCGAGACCTCTTGTCTTCAATAAAACTCAAAGGGGTAGTACACGATTTTTTGTGAAACACTCGATAGAGTTAGTTTGTGTCAAATATTATTCACATGATATGGTTTGTGGTATGAAACCTATTCTACGCACATATTGAACTATTTTGGTTGATCGAACCTCGATTTAAAAACGTATTTACGAGACCTCTTGTCTTCAATAAAACTCAAAGGGGGTAGTACACGATTTTTTGTGAAACACTCGATAGAGTTAGTTTGTGTCAAATTTTATTCACATGATATGGTTTGTGGTATGAAACCTATTCTACGCACATATTGAACTATTTTGGTTGATCGAACCTCGATTTAAAAATGTATTTCCGAGACCTCTTGTCTTCAATAAAACTCAAAGGGGGTTGTACACGATTTTTTGTGAAACACTCGATAGAGTTAGTTTGTGTCAAATTTTATTCACATGATATGGTTTCTGGTATGAAACCTATTCTACAAACATATTGAACTATTTTGTTGATCGAACCTCGATTTAAAAACGTATTTTTTGGGACCTCTTGTCTTCAATAAAACTCAAAGGGGGTAGTACACGATTTTTTGTGAAACACTCGATAGAGTTAGTTTGTGTCAAATTTTATTCACATGATATGGTTTGTGGTATGAAACCTATTCTACGCACATATTGAACTATTTTGGTTGATCGAGCCTCGATTTAAAAATATATTTCCGAGAACTCTTGACTTCAATAAAACTCAAAGGGGGTAGTACACGATTTTTAGTGAAACACTCGATAGAGTTAGTTTGTGTCAAATTTTATTCACATGATATGGTTTGTGGTATGAAACTTATTCTACGCACATATTGAACTATTTTGGTTGATCGAACCTCGATTTAAAAATGTATTTCCGAGACCTCTTGTCTTCAATAAAACTCAAAGGGGTAGTACACGATTTTTTGTGAAACACTCGATAGAGTTAGTTTGTGTCAAATTTTATTCACATGATATGGTTTGTGGTATGAAACCTATTCTACGCACATATTGAACTATTTTGGTTGATCGAACCTCGATTTAAAAATGTATTTCCGAGACCTCTTGTCTTCAATAAAACTCAAAGGGTTAGTACACGATTTTTTGTGAAACACTCGATAGAGTTAGTTTGTGTCAAATTTTATTCATATGATATGGTTTGTGGTATGAAACCTATTCTACGCACATATTGAACTATTTTAGCTGGTCGAACCTCGATTTAAAAACCTATTTCCGAGACCTCTTGTGTTCAATAAAACTCAAAGGGGGTAGTACACGATTTTTTGTGAAACCCTTGATAGAGTTAGTTTGTGTAAAATTTTATTCACATGATATTGTTTGTGGTATAAAACCTATTCTAAGCACATATTGAACTATTTTGCTGATCTAACCTCGATTTAAAAACGTATTTCCGAGACCTCTTGTCTTCAATAAAACTCAAAGGGGGTAGTACACGATTTTTTGTGAAACACTCGATAGAGTTAGTTTGTGTCAAATTTTATTCCCATGATATGGTTTGTGGTATGAAACATATTCTACGCACATATTGAACTATTTTTGTTGATCAGACCTCGATTTAAAAACGTATTTCCGAGACCTCTTGTCTTCAATAAAACTCAAAGGGGTAGTACACGATATTTTGTGAAACGCTCGATAGAGTTAGTTTGTGTCAAATTTTATTCACATGATATGGTTTGTGGTATGAAACCTGTTCTACGCACATATTGAACTATTTTGGTTGATCTAACTCGATTTAAAAACGTATTTTTAGACCTCTTGTCTTCAATAAACTCAAAGGGGTAGTACACGGTTTTGTGAAACACTGATAGAGTTAGTTTGTGTCAAATTTTATTCACATGATATGGTTTGTGGTATGAAACCTATTCTACGCATTATATTGAACTATTTTGGTTGATCTAACCTCGATTTAAAAACGTATTTCCTAGACCTCTTGTCTTCAATAAAACTCAAAGGGGTAGTACACGATTTTTGTGAAACACTGATAGAGTTAGTTTGTGTCAAATTTTATTCACATGATATGGTTTGTGGTATGAAACCTATTCTACGCATATATTGAACTATTTTGGTTGATCGAACTCGATTTAAAAACGATTTCCTAGACCTCTTGTCTTCAATAAAACTCAAAGGGGTAGTACACGATTTTTTGTGAAACACTGATAGAGTTAGTTTGTGTCAAATTTTATTCACATGATATGGTTTGTGGTATGAAACCTATTCTACGCACATATTGAACTATTTTGCTGATCGAACTCGATTTAAAAACGTATTTCCGAGACCTCTTGTCTTCAATAAAGCTCAAATGGGGTAGTACACGATTTTTTGTGAAACACTCGATAGAGTTAGTTTGTGTCAAATTTTATTCACCTGATATGGTTTGTGGTATGAAACCTATTCTACGCATTATATTGAACTATTTTGGTTGATCGAACCTCGATTTAAAACGATTTCCTAGACCTCTTGTCTTCAATAAAACTCAAAGGGGTAGTACACGATTTTTGTGAAACACTGATAGAGTTAGTTTGTGTCAAATTTTATTCACATGATATGGTTTGTGGTATGAAACCTATTCTACGCATATATTGAACTATTTTGGTTGATCGAACCTCGATTTAAAAACGATTTCGAGACCTCTTGTCTTCAATAAACCTCAAAGGGGGTAGTACACGATTTTGTGAAACACTCGATAGAGTTAGTTTGTGTCAAATTTTATTCACATGATATGGTTTGTGGTATGAAACCTATTCTACGCACATATTGAACTATTTTGTTGATCTTACCTCGATTTAAAAACGTATTTCCGCGACCTCTTGTCTTCAATAAAACTCAAAGGGGGTAGTACACGATTTTTTGTGAAACACTGATAGAGTTAGTTTGTGTCAAATTTTATTCACATGATATGGTTTGTGGTATGAAACCTATTCTACGCATATATTGAACTATTTTGTTGATCAACCTCGATTTAAAACGTATTTCCTAGACCTCTTGTCTTCAATAAAACTCAAAGGGGTAGTACACGATTTTTGTGAAACACTGATAGAGTTAGTTTGTGTCAAATTTTATTCACATGATATGGTTTGTGGTATGAAACCTATTCTACGCATTATATTGAACTATTTTGGTTGATCGAACTCGATTTAAAACGATTTCCGAGACCTCTTGTCTTCAATAAAACTCAAAGGGGTAGTACACGATTTTTTTGTGAAACACTGATAGAGTTAGTTTGTGTCAAATTTTATTCACATGATATGGTTTGTGGTATGAAACCTATTCTACGCATTATATTGAACTATTTTGCTGATCGAACTCGATTTAAAAACGTATTTCCTAGACCTCTTGTCTTCAATAAAACTCAAAGGGGTAGTACACGATTTTTGTGAAACACTGATAGAGTTAGTTTGTGTCAAATTTTATTCACATGATATGGTTTGTGGTATGAAACCTATTCTACGCATATTGAACTATTTTGGTTGATCGAACCTCGATTTAAAAACGTATTTCCTAGACCTCTTGTCTTCAATAAAACTCAAAGGGGTAGTACACATTTTTGTGAAACACTGATAGAGTTAGTTTGTGTCAAATTTTATTCACATGATATGGTTTGTGGTATGAAACCTATTCTACGCATTATATTGAACTATTTTGGTTGATCGAACCTCGATTTAAAAACGTATTTCCTAGACCTCTTGTCTTCAATAAAACTCAAAGGGGTAGTACACGATTTTTGTGAAACACTGATAGAGTTAGTTTGTGTCAAATTTTATTCACATGATATGGTTTGTGGTATGAAACCTATTCTACTTACATATTGAACTATTTTGGCTGATCGAACCTCGATTTAAAAACGTATTTCCTAGACCTCTTGTCTTCAATAAAACTCAAAGGGTAGTACACGATTTTTGTGAAACACTGATAGAGTTAGTTTGTGTCAAATTTTATTCACATGATATGGTTTGTGGTATGAAACCTATTCTACGCACATATTGAACTATTTTGGTTGATCGAACTCGATTTAAAAACGATTTTTAGACCTCTTGTCGTCAATAAAACTCAAATGGGGTAGTACACGATTTTTGTGAAACACTGATAGAGTTAGTTTGTGTCAAATTTTATTCACATGATATGGTTTGTGGTATGAAACCTATTCTACGCATATATTGAACTATTTTGCTGATCGAACTCGATTTAAAACGTATTTCCAGACCTCTTGTCTTCAATAAAACTCAAAGGGGTAGTACACATTTTTTGTGAAACACTCGATAGAGTTAGTTTGTGTCAAATTTTATTCACATGATATGGTTTGTGGTATGAAACATATTCTACGCATATATTGAACTATTTTGGTTGATCGAACCTCGATTTAAAAACGATTTCCTAGACCTCTTGTCTTCAATAAAACTCAAAGGGGTAGTACACGATTTTTTGTGAAACACTGATAGAGTTAGTTTGTGTCAAATTTTATTCACATGATATGGTTTGTGGTATGAAACCTATTCTACGCACATATTGAACTATTTTGGTTGATCGAACTCGATTTAAAAACGATTTCCTAGACCTCTTGTCTTCAATAAAACTCAAAGGGGTAGTACACGATTTTTGTGAAACACTGACAGAGTTAGTTTGTGTCAAATTTTATTCACATGATATGGTTTGTGGTATGAAACCTATTCTACGCATTATATTGAACTATTTTGCTGATCGAACCTCGATTTAAAAACGTATTTCTAGACCTCTTGTCTTCAATAAAACTCAAAGGGGTAGTACACGATTTTTGTGAAACACTGATAGAGTTAGTTTGTGTCAAATTTTATTCACATGATATGGTTTGTGGTATGAAACCTATTCTACGCATTATATTGAACTATTTTGGTTGATCTAACCCGATTTAAAAACGTATTTCAGAGACCTCTTGTCTTCAATAAAACTCAAAGGGGGTAGTACACGATTTTTGTGAAACACTAGATAGAGTTAGTTTGTGTCAAATTTTATTCACATGATATGGTTTGTGGTATGAAACCTATTCTACGCATTATATTGAACTATTTTGCTGATCGAACCTCGATTTAAAAACGTATTTCCAGACCTCTTGTCTTCAATAAAACTCAAAGGGGTAGTACACGCTTTTTGTGAAACACTGATAGAGTTAGTTTGTGTCAAATTTTATTCACATGATATGGTTTGTGGTATGAAACCTATTCTACGCATATTGAACTATTTTGGTTGATCGAACCTCGATTTAAAACGTATTTCCTAGACCTCTTGTCTTCAATAAAACTCAAAGGGTAGTACACATTTTTTGTGAAACACTCGATAGAGTTAGTTTGTGTCAAATTTTATTCACATGATATGGTTTGTGGTATGAAACCTATTCTACGCATATATTGAACTATTTTGGTTGATCGAACCTCAATTTAAAAACATATTTCCTAGACCTCTTGTCTTCAATAAAACTCAAAGGGGTAGTACACATTTTTGTGAAACACTGACAGAGTTAGTTTGTGTCAAATTTTATTCACATGATATGGTTTGTGGTATGAAACCTATTCTACGCATTATATTGAACTATTTTGGTTGATCGAACCTCGATTTAAAAACGTATTTCCTAGACCTCTTGTCTTCAATAAAACTCAAAGGGGTAGTACACGATTTTTGTGAAACACTGACAGAGTTAGTGTGTGTCAAATTTTATTCACATGATATGGTTTGTGGTATGAAACATATTCTACGCATATATTGAACTATTTTGGTTGATCGAACCTCAATTTAAAAACATATTTCCTAGACCTCTTGTCTTCAATAAAACTCAAAGGGGTAGTACACTTTTTTGTGAAACACTGACAGAGTTAGTTTGTGTCAAATTTTATTCACATGATATGGTTTGTGGTATGAAACCTATTCTACGCACATATTGAACTATTTTGGTTGATCGAACTCGATTTAAAAACGTATTTTGGGACCTCTTGTCTTCAATAAAACTCAAAGGGGTAGTACACGATTTTTGTGAAACACTGAACGAGTTAGTTTGTGTCAAATTTTATTCACATGATATGGTTTGTGGTATGAAACCTATTCTACGCACATATTGAACTATTTTGGTTGATCGGACCTCGATTTAAAAACGTATTTCCGAGATCTCTTGTCTTCAATAAAACTCAAAGGGGGTATAGTACACGATTTTTTGTGAAACACTCGATAGAGTTAGTTTGTGTCAAATTTTAATCACATGATATGGTTTGTGGTATGAAACCTATTCTACGCACATATTGAACTATTTTGGTTGATCGAACATCGATTTAAAAACGTATTTCCGAGACCTCTTGTCTTCAATAAAACTCAAAGGGGGTAGTACACGATTTTTTGTGAAACACTCGATAGAGTTAGTTTGTGTCAAATTTTATTCACATGATATGGTTTGTGGTATGAAACCTATTCTACGCACATATTGAACTATTTTGGTTGATCGAACATCGATTTAAAAACGTATTTCCGAGACCTCTTGTCTTCAATAAAACTCAAAGGGTAGTACACGATTTTTTGTGAAACACTGATAGAGTTAGTTTGTGTCAAATTTTATTCACATGTTATGGTTTGTGGTATGAAACCTATTCTACGCATTATATTGAACTATTTTGGTTGATCGAACTCGATTTAAAAACGTATTTCCTAGACCTCTTGTCTTCAATAAAACTCAAAGGGGTAGTACACATTTTTGTGAAACACTCGATAGAGTTAGTTTGTGTCAAATTTTATTCCCATGATATGGTTTGTGGTATGAAACCTATTCTACGCATTATATTGAACTATTTTGGTTGATCTTACCTCGATTTAAAAACGATTTCCTAGACCTCTTGTCTTCAATAAAACTCAAAGGGGTAGTACACGATTTTTGTGAAACACTGATAGAGTTAGTTTGTGTCAAATTTTATTCACATGTTATGGTTTGTGGTATGAAACCTATTCTACGCATTATATTGAACTATTTTGGTTGATCGGACCTCGATTTAAAAACGTATTTCCGAGACCTCTTGTCTTCAATAAAACTCAAAGGGGGTAGTACACGATTTTTTGTGAAACACTCGATAGAGTTAGTTTGTGTCAAATTTTATTCCCGTGATATGGTTTGTGGTATGAAACCTATTCTACGCACATATTGAACTATTTTGGTTGATCGGACCTCGATTTAAAAATGAATCTCCGAGACCTCTTATCTTCAATAAAACTCAAAGGGGTAGTACACGACTTTTTGTGAAACGCTCGATAGAGTTAGTTTGTGTCAAATTTTATTCACATGATATGGTTTGTGGTATGAAACCTATTCTACGCACATATTGAACTATTTTGGTTGATCGGACATCGATTTAAAAACGTATTTCCGAGACCTCTTATCTTCAATAAAATTCAAAGGGGTAGTACACGATATTTTGTGAAACGCTCGATAGAGTTAGTTTGTGTCAAATTTTATTCACATGATATGGTTTGTGGTATGAAACCTATTCTACGCATATATTGAACTATTCTCGATTTAAAAACGTATTTCCGAGACCTCTTGTCTTCAATAAAACTCAAAGGGGGTAGTACACGATTTTTTGTGAAACACTCGATAGAGTTAGTTTGTGTCAAATTTTATTCACATGATATGGTTTGTGGTATGAAACCTATTCTACGCACATATTGAACTATTTTGTTGATCTTACCTCGATTTAAAAACGTATTTCCGAGACCTCTTGTCTTCAATAAAACTCAAAGGGGGTAGTACACGATTTTTTGTGAAACACTCGATAGAGTTAGTTTGTGTCAAATTTTATTCCCATGATATGGTTTGTGGTATGAAACCTATTCTACGCACATATTGAACTATTTTGCTGATCTTACCTCGATTTAAAAACGATTTCCTAGACCTCTTGTCTTCAATAAAACTCAAAGGGGTAGTACACGATTTTTGTGAAACACTGATAGAGTTAGTTTGTGTCAAATTTTATTCACATGATATGGTTTGTGGTATGAAACCTATTCTACGCATTATATTGAACTATTTTGGTTGATCAAACTCGATTTAAAAACGATTTTGGGACCTCTGTCTTCAATAAAACTCAAAGGGGTAGTACACGATTTTTTGTGAAACACTCGATAGAATTAGTTTGTGTCAAATTTTATTCACATGATATGGTTTGTGGTATGAAACCTATTCTACGCACATATTGAACTATTTTGCTGATCGAACCTCGATTTAAAAACGATTTCCTAGACCTCAAGTCTTCAATAAAACTCAAAGGGGTAGTACACGATTTTTGTGAAACACTCATAGAGTTAGTTTGTGTCAAATTTTATTCACATGATATGGTTTGTGGTATGAAACCTATTCTACGCACATATTGAACTATTTTGGTTGATCGAACTTCGATTTAAAAATGTATTTCCTAGACCTCTTGTCTTCAATAAAACTCAAAGGGGTAGTACACGATTTTTGTGAAACACTGATAGAGTTAGTTTGTGTCAAATTTTATTCACATGATATGGTTTGTGGTATGAAACCTATTCTACGCACATATTGAACTATTTTGCTGATCGAACTCGATTTAAAAACGTATTTCCAGACCTCTTGTTTTCAATAAAACTCAAAGGGGTAGTACACGATTTTTGTGAAACACTGATAGAGTTAGTTTGTGTCAAATTTTATTCACATGATATGGTTTGTGGTATGAAACCTATTCTACGCATTATATTGAACTATTTTGCTGATCGAACCTCGATTTAAAAACGATTTTTGGGACCTCAAGTCTTCAATAAAACCCAAAGGGGTAGTACACGATTTTTGTGAAACACTGATAGAGTTAGTTTGTGTCAAATTTTATTCACATGATATGGTTTGTGGTATGAAACCTATTCTACACGCATATATTGAACTATTTTGCTGATCGAACCTCGATTTAAAAACGTATTTCGAGACCTCTTGTCTTCAATAAAACTCAAAGGGGGTAGTACACGATTTTTTGTGAAACACTCGATAGTGTTAGTTTGTGTCAAATTTTATTCACATGATATGGTTTGTGGTATGAAACATATTCTACGCGCATATTGAACTATTTTGGTTGATCGAACATCGATTTAAAAACGTATTTCCGAGACCTCTTGTCTTCAATAAAAAAACTCAAAGGGGGTAGTACACGATTTTTTGTGAAACACTCGATAGAGTTAGTTTGTGTCAAATATTATTCACATGATATGGTTTGTGGTATGAAACATATTCTACGCACATATTGAACTATTTTGGTTGATCGGATCTCGATTTGAAAACGTATTTCCGAGACCTCTTGTCTTCAATAAAACTCAAAGGGGGTAGTACACGATTTTTTGTGAAACACTGACAGAGTTAGTGTGTGTCAAATTTTATTCACATGATATGGTTTGTGGTATGAAACATATTCTACGCACATATTGAACTATTTTGGTTGATCGAACTTCGATTTAAAAATGTATTTCCGAGAACTCTTGTCTTCAATAAAACTCAAAGGGGGTAGTACACGATTTTTTGTGAAACACTCGATAGTGTTAGTTTGTGTCAAATTTTATTCACATGATATGGTTTGTGGTATGAAACCTATTCTACGCACATATTGAACTATTTTGGTTGATCGAACATCGATTTAAAAACGATTTTTGGGACCTCAAGTCTTCAATAAAACTCAAAGGGGTAGTACACGATTTTTTGTGAAACACTCGATAGAGTTAGTTTGTGTCAAATTTTATTCACATGATATGGTTTGTGGTATGAAACCTATTCTACGCACATATTGAACTATTTTGGTTGATCGGACCTCGATTTAAAAACGTATTTCCGAGACCTCTTGTCTTCAATAAAACTCAAAGGGGGTAGTACACGATTTTTTGTGAAACACTCGATAGAGTTAGTTTGTGTCAAATTTTATTCACATGACATGGTTTGTGGTATAAAAACTATTCTACGCACATATTGAACTATTTTAGTTGATCGAACCTCGATTTAAAAACGTATTTCCGAGACCTCTTGTCTTCAATAAAACTCAAAGGGGTTAGTACACGATTTTTTGTGAAACACTCGATAGAGTTAGTTTTTGTCAACTTTTGTTCACATGATATGGTTTGTGGTATGAAACCTATTCTACGCACATATTGAACTATTTTGGTTGATCGAACATCGATTTAAAAATGTATTTCCGAGACCTCTTGTCTTCAATAAAACTCAAAGGGGGTAGTACACGATTTTTTGTGAAACACTCGATAGAGTTAGTTTGTGTCAAATTTTATTCAAATGATATGGTTTGTGGTATGAAAACTATTCGACGCACATATTGAATTATTTTGGTTGATCGAACCTTGATTTAAAAACGTATTTCCGAGACCTCTTGTCGTCAATAAAACTCAAAGGGGGGTAGTACACGATTTTTTGTGAAACACTCGATAGAGTTAGATTGTGTCAAATTTTATTCACATGATATGGTTTGTGGTATGAAACCTATTCTACGCATATATTGAACTATTTTGGTTGATCTTACCTTGATTTAAAAACGTATTTCCGAGACCTCTTGTCTTCAATAAAACTCAAAGGGGTAGTACACGATTTTTTGTAAAACACTCGATAGAGTTAGTTTGTGTCAAATTTTATTCACATGATATGGTTTGTGGTATAAAACCAATTCTACGCACATATTGAACTATTTTGGTAGATCTTACCTCGATTTAAAAATGTATTTTTGGGACATCAAGTTTTCGAGAAAACACAAAGGGGGTTAGTACACGGTTTTTGTGAAAACAATCAATGGGTTAGTTTGTGTCTTATTTTATTCACATGACATGGTTTGTGGTATAAAAACTATTCTACGCACATATTGAACTATTTTGGTTGATCGAACATCGATTTAAAAACGTTTTTCCGAGACCTCTTGTCTTCAACAAAACTCAAAGGGGGTAGTACACGATTTTTTGTGAAACACTCGATAGAGTTAGTTTGTGTCAAATTTTATTCACATGACATGGTTTGTGATATAAAAACTATTCTACCCACATATTGAACTATTTTGGTTGATCGAACGTCGATTTAAAAACGTATTTCCGAGACCTCTTATCTTCAATAAAACTCAAAAGGGGTAGTACACGATTTTTTGTGAAACACTCGATAGAGTTAGTTTGTGTCAAATTTTATTCACATGATATGGTTTGTGGTATGAAACCTATTCTACGCACATATTGAACTATTTTGGTAGATCTTACCTCGATTTAAAAACGTATTTTTGGGACATCAAGTTTTCGAGAAAACCCAAAGGGGTTAGTACACGGTTTTTGTGAAAACACTCAATGGGTTAGTTTGTGTCTAATTTTATTCACATGACATGGTTTGTGGTATAAAAACTATTCTACGCACATATTGAACTATTTTGGTTGATCGAACCTCGATTTAAAAACGTATTTCCGAGACCTCTTGTCTTCAATAAAACTCAAAGGGGTAGTACACGATTTTTTGTAAAACACTCGACAGAGTTAGTTTGTGTCAAATTTTATTCACATGATATGGTTTGTGGTATGAAACCTATTCTACGCACATATTGAACTATTTTGGTAGATCTTACCTCGATTTAAAAACGTATTTTTGGGACATCAAGTTTTCGAGAAAACCCAAAGGGGTTAGTACACGGTTTTTGTGAAAACACTCAATGGGTTAGTTTGTGTCTAATTTTATTCACATGACATGGTTTGTGGTATAAAAACTATTCTACGCACATATTGAACTATTTTGGTTGATCGAACCTCGATTTAAAAACGTACTTCCGAGACCTCTTGTCTTCAATAAAACTCAAATGGGGTAGTACACGATTTTTTGTGAAATACTCGATAGAGTTAGTTTGTGTCAAATTTTATTCACATGATATGGTTTGTGGTATGAAACCTATTCAACGCACATATTGAACTATTTTGGTTGATCGAACATCGATTTAAAAATGTATTTCCGAGACCTCTTGTCTTCAATAAAACTCAAATGGGGTAGTACACGATTTTTTGTGAAACACTCGATAGAGTTAGTTTGTGTCAACTTTTATTCACATGATATGGTTTGTGGTATGAAACCTATTCTACGCACATATTGAACTATTTTGGTTGATCGAACATCGATTTAAAAATGTATTTCCGAGACCTCTTGTCTTCAATAAAACTCAAATGGGGTAGTACACGATTTTTTGTGAAATACTCGATAGAGTTAGTTTGTGTCAAATTTTATTCACATGATATGGTTTGTGGTATGAAACCTATTCAACGCACATATTGAACTATTTTGGTTGATCGAACCTCGATTTAAAAACGTATTTCCGAGACCTCTTGTCGTCAATAAAACTCAAAGGGGGGTAGTACACGATTTTTTGTGAAACACTCGATAGAGTTAGTTTGTGTCAAATTTTATTCACATGATATGGTTTGTGGTATGAAACCTATTCTACGCACATATTGAACTATTTTGGTTGATCTTACCTCGATTTAAAAACGTATTTCCGAGACCTCTTGTCTTCAATAAAACTCAAAGGGGTAGTACACGATTTTTTGTAAAACACTCGACAGAGTTAGTTTGTGTCAAATTTTATTCACATGATATGGTTTGTGGTATGAAACCTATTCTACGCACATATTGAACTATTTTGGTAGATCTTACCTCGATTTAAAAACGTATTTTTGGGACATCAAGTTTTCGAGAAAACCCAAAGGGGTTAGTACACGGTTTTTGTGAAAACACTCAATGGGTTAGTTTGTGTCTAATTTTATTCACATGACATGGTTTGTGGTATAAAAACTATTCTACGCACATATTGAACTATTTTGGTTGATCGAACCTCGATTTAAAAACGTACTTCCGAGACCTCTTGTCTTCAATAAAACTCAAAGGGGTAGTACACGATTTTTTGTGAAACACTCGATAGAGTTAGTTTGTGTCAACTTTTATTCACATGATATGGTTTGTGGTATGAAACCTATTCTACGCACATATTGAACTATTTTGGTTGATCGAACATCGATTTAAAAATGTATTTCCGAGACCTCTTGTCTTCAATAAAACTCAAATGGGGTAGTACACGATTTTTTTTGAAATACTCGATAGAGTTAGTTTGTGTCAAATTTTATTCACATGATATGGTTTGTGGTATAAAACCTATTCAACGCACATATTGAACTATTTTGGTTGATCGAACCTCGATTTAAAAACGTATTTCCGAGACCTCCTGTCGTCAATAAAACTCAAAGGGGGGTAGTACACGATTTTTTGTGAAACACTCGATAGAGTTAGTTTGTGTCAAATTTTATTCACATGATATGGTTTGTGGTATGAAACCTATTCTACGCACATATTGAACTATTTTGGTTGATCTTACCTCGATTTAAAAACGTATTTCCGAGACCTCTTGTCTTCAATAAAACTCAAAGGGGTAGTACACGATTTTTTGTAAAACACTCGATAGAGTTAGTTTGTGTCAAATTTTATTCACATGATATGGTTTGTGGTATGAAACCTATTCTACGCACATATTGAACTATTTTGGTAGATCTTACCTCGATTTAAAAACGTATTTTTGGGACATCAAGTTTTCGAGAAAACCCAAAGGGGTTAGTACACGGTTTTTGTGAAAACACTCAATGGGTTAGTTTGTGTCTAATTTTATTCACATTACATGGTTTGTGGTATAAAAACTATTCTACGCACATATTGAACTATTTTGGTTGATTGAAACTCGATTTAAAAACGTATTTCCGAGACCTCTTGTCTTCAATAAAATTCAAAGGGGGTAGTACACGATTTTTTGTGAAACACTCGATAGAGTTAGTTTGTGTCAAATTTTATTCACATGATATGGTTTGTGGTATGAAACCTATTCTACGCACATATTGAACTATTTTGGTAGATCTTACCTCGATTTAAAAACGTATTTTTGGGACATCAAGTTTTCGAGAAAACACAAAGGGGTTAGTACACGGTTTTTGTGAAAACAATCAATGGGTTAGTTTGTGTCTAATTTTATTCACATGACATGGTTTGTGGTATAAAAACTATTCTACGCACATATTGAACTATTTTGGTTGATCGAACCTCGATTTAAAAACGTATTTCCGAGACCTCTTGTCTTCAATAAAACTCAAAGAGGGTAGTACACGATTTTTTGTGAAACACTCGATAGAGTTAGTTTGTGTCAACTTTTATTCACATGATATGGTTTGTGGTATGAAACCTATTCTACGCACATATTTAACTATTTTGGTTGATCGAACATCGATTTAAAAACGTATTTCCGAGACCTCTTGTTTTCAATAAAACTCAAAGGGGGTAGTACACGATTTTTTGTGAAACACTCGATAGAGTTAGTTTGTGTCAAATTTTATTCACATGATATGGTTTGTGGTATGAAACCTATTCTACACACATATTGAACTATATTTGTTGATCGAAGCTCGATTTAAAAACGTATTTCCGATACCTCTTGTCGTCAATAAAACTCGAAGGGGGGTAGTACACGATTTTTTGTGAAACACTCGATAGAGTTTGTTTGTGTCAAATTTTATTCACATGATATGGTTTGTGGTATGAAACCTATTCTACGCACATATTGAACTATTTTTGTTGATCTTACCTCGATTTAAAAACGTATTTCCGAGACCTCTTGTCTTCAATAAAACTCAAAGGGGTAGTACACGATTTTTTGTAAAACACTCGATAGAGTTAGTTTGTGTCAAATTTTATTCACATGATTTGGTTTGTGGTATGAAACATATTCTACACATATATTGAACTATTTTGGTAGATCTTACCTAAATTTAAAAACGTATTTTTGGGACATCAAGTTTTCGAGAAAACCCAAAGGGGTTAGTACACGGTTTTTGTGAAAACACTCAATTGGTTAATTTGTGTCTAATTTTATACACATGACATGGTTTGTGGTATAAAAACTATTCTACGCACATATTGAACTATTTTGGTTGATTGAACCTCGATTTAAAAACGTATTTCCGAGACCTCTTGTCTTCAATTAAACTCAAAGGGGTAGTACACGATTTTTGTGAAACACTCGATAGATTTAGTTTGTGTCAACTTTTATTCACATGATATGGTTTGTGGTATGAAACCTATTCTACGCACATATTGAACTATTTTGGTTGATCGAACATCGATTTAAAAACGTATTTCCGAGACCTCTTGTCTTCAATAAAACTCAAAGGGGTAGTACACGATTTTTTGTGAAACACTCGATAGAGTTAGTTTGTGTCAAATTTTATTCACATGATATGGTTTGTGGTATGAAACCTATTCTACGCACATATTGAACTATTTTGGTTGATCGAACCTCGATTTAAAAACGTATTTCCGAGACCTCTTGTCTTCAATAAAACTCAAAGGGGGTAGTACACGATTTTTTGTGAAACACTCGATAGAGTTAGTTTGTGTCAAATTTTATTCACATGATATGGTTTGTGGTATGAAACCTATTCTACGCATATATTGTACTATTTTGGTTGATCTTACCTTGATTTAAAAACGTATTTCCGAGACCTCTTGTCTTCAATAAAACTCAAAGGGGTAGTACACGATTTTTTGTAAAACACTCGATAGAGTTAGTTTGTGTCAAATTTTATTCACATGATATGGTTTGTGGTATTAAACCTATTCTACGCACATATTGAACTATTTTGGTAGATCTTACCTCGATTTAAAAACGTATTTTTGGGACATCAAGTTTTCGAGAAAACACAAAGGGGTTAGTACACGGTTTTTGTGAAAACAATCAATGGGTTAGTTTGTGTCTAATTTTATTCACATGACATGGTTTGTGGTATAAAAACTATTCTACGCACATATTGAACTATTTTAGTTGATCGAACCTCGATTTAAAAACGTATTTCCGAGACCTCTTGTCTTCAATAAAACTCAAAGGGGGTAGTACACGATTTTTTGTGAAACACTCGATAGAGTTAGTTTGTGTCAACTTTTATTCACATGATATGGTTTGTGGTATGAAACCTATTCTACGCACATATTTAACTATTTTGGTTGATCAAACATCGATTTAAAAACGTATTTCCGATACCTCTTGTTTTCAATACAACTCTAAGGGGGTAGTACACGATTTTTTGTGAAACACTCGATAGAGTTAGTTTGTGTCAAATTTTATTCACATGATATGGTTTGTGGTATGAAACCTATTCTACGCACATATTGAACTATATTGGTTGATCGAAGCTCGATTTAAAAACTTATTTCCGAGACCTCTTGTCGTCAATAAAACTCGAAGGGGGGTAGTACACGATTTTTGTGAAACACTCGATAGAGTTAGTTTGTGTCAAATTTTATTCACATGATATGGTTTGTGGTATGAAACCTATTCTACGCACATATTGAACTATTTTGGTTGATCTTACCTCGATTTAAAAACGTATTTCCGAGACCTCTTGTCTTCAATAAAACTCAAAGGGGTACTACACAATTTTTTGTAAAACACTCGATAGAGTTAGTTTGTGTCAAATTTTATTCACATGATTTGGTTTGTGGTATGAAACCTATTCTACGCATATATTGAACTATTTTGGTAGATCTTACCTCGATTTAAAAACGTATTTTTGGGACATCAAGTTTTCGTGAAAACCCAAAGGGGTTTAGTACGCGGTTTTTGTGAAAACACTCAATGGGTTAGTTTGTGTCTAATTTTATTCACATTACATGGTTTGTGGTATAAAAACTATTCTACGCACATATTGAACTATTTTGGTTGATTGAAACTCGATTTAAAAACGTATTTTCGAGACCTCTTGTCTTCAATAAAACTCAAAGGGGTAGTACACGATTTTTTGTGAAACACTCGATAGAGTTAGTTTGTGTCTAATTTTATTCACATGATATGGTTTGTGGTATGAAACCTATTCTACGCACATATTGAACTATATTGGTTGATCGAAGCTCGATTTAAAAACGTATTTCCGAGACCTCTTGTCGTCAATAAAACTCGAAGGGGGGTAGTACACGATTTTTTGTGAAACACTCGATAGAGTTAGTTTGTGTCAACTTTTATTCACATGATATGGTTTGTGGTATGAAACCTATTCTACGCACATATTGAACTATTTTGGTTGATCTTACCTCGATTTAAAAACGTATTTCCGAGTCCTCTTGTCTTCAATAAAACTCAAAGGGGTGGTACACGATTTTTTGTAAAACACTCGATAGAGTTAGTTTGTGTCAAATTTTATTCACATGATTTGGTTTGTGGTATGAACCTATTCTTCGCATATATTAAACTATTTTGGTAGATCTATCCTCGATTTAAAAATGTATTTTTGGGACATCAAGTCTTCGAGAAAACCCAAAGGGGTTAGTACACGGTTTTTGTGAAAACACTCAATGGGTTAGTATGTGTCTAATTTTATTCACAAGACATGGTTTGTGTTATAAAAACTATTCTGCGCACATATTGAACTATTTTGGTAGATTGAACCTCGATTTAAAAACGTATTTCCGAGACCTCTTGTCTTCAATAAAACTCAAAAGGGTAGTACACGATTTTTTGTGAAACACTCGATAGAGTTAGTTTGTGTCTAATTTTATTCACATGATATGGTTTGTGGTATGAAATCTATTCTACGCACATATTGAACTATTTTGGTTGATCTTACCTCGATTTAAAAACGTATTTCCGAGACCTCTTGTGTTCAATAAAACTCAAAGGGGTAGTACACGATTTTTTGTGAAAAACTCGATAGAGTTAGTTTGTGTCAACTTTTATTCACATGATATGGTTTGTGGCATAAAACCTATTCTACGTACATATTGAACTATTTTGGTTGATCGAACCTCGATTTAGAAACGTATTTCCGAGAACTCTTGTCTTCAATAAAACTCAAAGGGGTAGTACACGATTTTTTGTAAAACACTCGATAGATTTAGTTTGTGTCAAATTTTATTACATGATATGGTTTGTGTTATGAAACCTATTCTACGCACATATTGAACTATTTTTGTAGATCTTACCTCGATTTAAAAATGTATTTTTGGGACATCAAGTTTTCGAGAAAACCCAAAGGGGTTAGTACACGGTTTTTGTGAAAACACTCAATGGTTAGTTTGTGTCTAATTTTATTCACATGACATGGTTTAAGGTATAAAAACTTTTCTACGCACATATTGAACTATTTTGGTTGATTGAACCTCAATTTGAAAACGTATTTCCGAGACCTCTTGTCGTCAATAAAACTCAAAGGGGGGTAGTACACGATTTTTTGTAAAACACTCGATAGATTTAGTTTGTGTCAAATTTTATTACATGATATGGTTTGTGTTATGAAACCTATTCTACGCACATATTGAACTATTTAGGTAGATCTTACCTCGATTTAAAAATGTATTTTTGGAACATCAAGTTTTCGAGAAAACCCAAAGGGGTTAGTACACGGTTTTTGTGAAAACACTTAATGGTTAGTTTGTGTCTAATTTTATTCACATGACATGGTTTGTGGTATAAAAACTTTTCTACGCACATATTGAACTATTTTGGTTGATTGAACCTCGATTTGAAAACGTATTTCCGAGACCTCTTGTCGTCAATAAAACTCAAAGGGGGGTAGTACACGATTTTTTGTGAAACACTCGATAGAGTTAGTTTGTGTCAAATTTTATTCACATGATATGGTTTGTGGTATGAAACCTATTCTACGCATATATTGAACTATTTTGGTTGATCTTACCTTGATTTAAAAACGTATTTCCGAGACCTCTTGTCTTCAATAAAACTCAAAGGGGTAGTACACGATTTTTTGTAAAACACTCGATAGAGTTAGTTTGTGTCAAATTTTATTCACATGATTTGGTTTGTGGTATGAAACCTATTCTACACATATATTGAACTATTTTGGTAGATCTTACCTAAATTTAAAAACGTATTTTTGGGACATCATGTTTTCGAGAAAACCCAAAGGGGTTAGTACACGGTTTTTGTGAAAACACTCAATGGGTTAGTTTGTGTCTAATTTTATTCACATGACATGGTTTGTGGTATAAAACCTATTCAACGCACATATTGAACTATTTTTGTTGATTGAACCTCGATTTAAAAACGTATTTCCGAGACCTCTTGTCTTCAATTAAACTCAAAGGGGGTAGTACACGATTTTTGTGAAACACTCGTTAGATTTAGTTTGTGTCAACTTTTATTCACATGATATGGTTTGTGGTATGAAACCTATTCTACGCACATATTGAACTATTTTGGTTGATCGAGCATCGATTTAAAAACGTATTTCCGAGACCTCTTGTCTTCAATAAAACTCAAAGGGGGGTAGTACACGATTTTTTGTGAAACACTCGATAGAGTTAGTTTGTGTCAAATTTTATTCACATGATATGGTTTGTGGTATGAAACCTATTCTACGCACATATTGAACTATTTTGGTTGATCTTACCTCGATTTAAAAACGTATTTCCGAGACCTCTTGTCTTCAATAAAACTCAAAGGGGTAGTACACGATTTTTTGTAAAACACTCGATAGAGTTAGTTTGTGTCAAATTTTATTCACATGATTTGGTTTGTGGTATGAAACATATTCTACACATATATTGAACTATTTTGGTAGATCTTACCTAAATTTAAAAACGTATTTTTGGGACATCAAGTTTTCGAGAAAACCCAAAGGGGTTAGTACACGGTTTTTGTGAAAACACTCAATGGGTTAGTATGTGTCTAATTTTATTCACAAGACATGGTTTGTGTTATAAAAACTATTCTGCGCACATATTGAACTATTTTGGTAGATTGAACCTCGATTTAAAAACGTATTTCCGAGACCTCTTGTCTTCAATAAAACTCAAAAGGGTAGTACACGATTTTTTGTGAAACACTCGATAGAGTTAGTTTGTGTCTAATTTTATTCACATGATATGGTTTGTGGTATGAAATCTATTCTACGCACATATTGAACTATTTTGGTTGATCTTACCTCGATTTAAAAACGTATTTCCGAGACCTCTTGTGTTCAATAAAACTCAAAGGGGTAGTACACGATTTTTTGTGAAAAACTCGATAGAGTTAGTTTGTGTCAACTTTTATTCACATGATATGGTTTGTGGCATAAAACCTATTCTACGTACATATTGAACTATTTTGGTTGATCGAACCTCGATTTAGAAACGTATTTCCGAGAACTCTTGTCTTCAATAAAACTCAAAGGGGTAGTACACGATTTTTTGTAAAACACTCGATAGATTTAGTTTGTGTCAAATTTTATTACATGATATGGTTTGTGTTATGAAACCTATTCTACGCACATATTGAACTATTTTTGTAGATCTTACCTCGATTTAAAAATGTATTTTTGGGACATCAAGTTTTCGAGAAAACCCAAAGGGGTTAGTACACGGTTTTTGTGAAAACACTCAATGGTTAGTTTGTGTCTAATTTTATTCACATGACATGGTTTAAGGTATAAAAACTTTTCTACGCACATATTGAACTATTTTGGTTGATTGAACCTCAATTTGAAAACGTATTTCCGAGACCTCTTGTCGTCAATAAAACTCAAAGGGGGGTAGTACACGATTTTTTGTAAAACACTCGATAGATTTAGTTTGTGTCAAATTTTATTACATGATATGGTTTGTGTTATGAAACCTATTCTACGCACATATTGAACTATTTTGGTAGATCTTACCTCGATTTAAAAATGTATTTTTGGAACATCAAGTTTTTGAGAAAACCCAAAGGGGTTAGTACACGGTTTTTGTGAAAACACTTAATGGTTAGTTTGTGTCTAATTTTATTCACATGACATGGTTTGTGGTATAAAAACTTTTCTACGCACATATTGAACTATTTTGGTTGATTGAACCTCGATTTGAAAACGTATTTCCGAGACCTCTTGTCGTCAATAAAACTCAAAGGGGGGTAGTACACGATTTTTTGTGAAACACTCGATAGAGTTAGTTTGTATCAAATTTTATTCACATGATATGGTTTGTGGTATGAAACCTATTCTACGCACATATTGAACTATTTTGGTTGATCTTACCTCGATTTAAAAACGTATTTCCGAGACCTCTTGTCTTCAATAAAACTCAAAGGGGTAGTACACGATTTTTTGTAAAACACTCGATAGAGTTAGTTTGTGTCAAATTTTATTCACATGATTTGGTTTGTGGTATGAAACATATTCTACACATATATTGAACTATTTTGGTAGATCTTACCTAAATTTAAAAACGTATTTTTGGGACATCAAGTTTTCGAGAAAACCCAAAGGGGTTAGTACACGGTTTTTGTGAAAACACTCAATGGGTTAATTTGTGTCTAATTTTATACACATGACAGGGTTTGTGGTATAAAAACTATTCTACGCACATATTGAACTATTTTGGTTGATTGAACCTCGATTTAAAAACGTATATCCGAGACCTCTTGTCTTCAATTAAACTCAAAGGGGGTAGTACACGATTTTTGTGAAACACTCGTTAGATTTAGTTTGTGTCAACTTTTATTCACATGATATGGTTTGTGGTATGAAACCTATTCTACGCACATATTGAACTATTTTGGTTGATCGAGCATCGATTTAAAAACGTATTTCCGAGACCTCTTGTCTTCAATAAAACTCAAAGGGGGTAGTACACGATTTTTTGTGAAACACTCGATAGAGTTAGTTTGTGTCAAATTTTATTCACATGATATGGTTTGTGGTATGAAACCTATTCAACGCACATATTGAACTATTTTGGTTGATCGAACCTTGATTTAAAAACGTATTTCCGAGACCTCTTGTCGTCAATAAAACTCAAAGGGGGGTAGTACACGATTTTTTGTGAAACACTCGATAGAGTTAGTTTGTGTCAAATTTTATTCACATGATATGGTTTGTGGTATGAAACCTATTCTACGCACATAATTAACTATTTTGGTTGATCTTACCTCGATTTAAAAATGTATTTCCGAGACCTCTTGTCTTCAATAAAACTCAAAGGGGTAGTACACGATTTTTTGTCAAACACTCGATAGAGTTAGTTTGTGTCAAATTTTATTCACATGATATGGTTTGTGGTATTAAACCTATTCTACGCACATATTGAACTATTTTGGTAGATCTTACCTCGATTTAAAAACGTATTTTTGGGACATCAAGTTTTCGAGAAAACACAAAGGGGTTAGTACACGGTTTTTGTGAAAACAATCAATGGGTTAGTTTGTGTCTAATTTTATTCACATGACATGGTTTGTGGTATAAAAACTATTCTACGCACATATTGAACTATTTTGGTTGATCGAACCTCGATTTAAAAATGTATTTCCGAGACCTCTTGTCTTCAATAAAACTCAAAGAGGGTAGTACACGATTTTTTGTGAAACACTCGATAGAGTTAGTTTGTGTCAACTTTTATTCACATGATATGGTTTGTGGTATGAAACCTATTCTACGCACATATTTAACTATTTTGGTTGATCAAACATCGATTTAAAAACGTATTTCCGAGACCTCTTGTTTTCAATACAACTCTAAGGGGGTAGTACACGATTTTTTGTGAAACACTCGATAGAGTTAGTTTGTGTCAAATTTTATTCACATGATATGGTTTGTGGTATAAACCTATTCTACGCACATATTGAACTATATTGGTTGATCGAAGCTCGATTTAAAAACGTATTTCCGAGACCTCTTGTCGTCAATAAAACTCGAAGGGGGGTAGTACACGATTTTTTGTGAAACACTCGATAGAGTTAGTTTGTGTCAAATTTTATTCACATGATATGGTTTGTGGTATGAAACCTATTCTACGCACATATTGAACTATTTTGGTTGATCTTACCTCGATTTGAAAACGTATTTCCGAGACCTCTTGTCTTCAATAAAACTCAAAGGGGTACAACACAATTTTTTGTAAAACACTCGATAGAGTTAGTTTGTGTCAAATTTTGTTCACATGATTTGGTTTGTGGTATGAAACCTATTCTACGCATATATTGAACTATTTTGGTAGATCTTACCTCGATTTAAAAACGTATTTTTGGGACATCAAGTTTTCGAGAAAACCCAAAGGGTTTAGTACGCGGTTTTTGTGAAAACACTCAATGGGTTAGTTTGTGTCTAATTTTATTCACATTACATGGTTTGTGGTATAAAAACTATTCTACGCACATATTGAACTATTTTGGTTGATTGAAACTCGATTTAAAAACGTATTTCCGAGACCTCTTGTCTTCAATAAAACTCAAAGGGGTAGTACACGATTTTTTGTAAAACACTCGATAGAGTTAGTTTGTGTCTAATTTTATTCACATGACATGGTTTGTGGTATAAAAACTATTCTACGCACATATTGAACTATTTTGGTTGATCGAACTTCGATTTAGAAACGTATTTCCGAGACCTCTTGTCTTCAATAAAATTCAAAGGGGGTAGTACACGATTTTTTGTGAAACACTCGATAGAGTTAGTTTGTGTCAAATTTTATTCACATGATATGGTTTGTGGTATGAAACCTATTCTACGCACATATTGAACTATATTGGTTGATCGAAGCTCGATTTAAAAACGTATTTCCGAGACCTCTTGTCGTCAATAAAACTCGAAGGGGGGTAGTACACGATTTTTTGTGAAACACTCGATAGAGTTAGTTTGTGTCAAATTTTATTCACATGATATGGTTTGTGGTATGAAACCTATTCTACGCACATATTGAACTATTTTGGTTGATCTTACCTCGATTTAAAAACGTATTTCCGAGACCTCTTGTCTTCAATAAAACTCAAAGGGGTGGTACACGATTTTTTGTAAAACACTCGATAGAGTTAGTTTGTGTCAAATTTTATTCACATGATTTGGTTTGTGGTATGAACCTATTCTGCGCATATATTGAACTATTTTGGTAGATCTTACCTCGATTTAAAAACGTATTTTTGGGACATCAAGTTTTCGAGAAAACCCAAAGGGGTTAGTACACGGTTTTTGTGAAAACACTCAATGGGTTAGTTTGTGTCTAATTTTATTCACATGACATGGTTTGTGGTATAAAAACTATTCTACCCACATATTGAACTATTTTGGTTGATCGAACGTCGATTTAAAAACGTATTTCCGAGACCTCTTGTCTTCAATAAAACTCAAAGGGGGTAGTACACGATTTTTTGTGAAACACTCGATAGAGTTAGTTTGTGTCAAATTTTATTCACATGATATGGTTTGTGGTATGAAACCTATTCTACGCACATATTGAACTATTTTGGTTGATCTTACCTCGATTTAAAAACGTATTTCCGAGACCTCTTGTGTTCAATAAAACTCAAAGGGGTAGTACACGATTTTTTGTGAAAAACTCGATAGAGTTAGTTTGTGTCAACTTTTATTCACATGATATGGTTTGTGGCATAAAACCTATTCTACGTGCATATTGAACTATTTTGGTTGATCGAACCTCGATTTAGAAACGTATTTCCGAGACCTCTTGTCTTCAATAAAACTCAAAGGGGGGTAGTACACGATTTTTTGTAAAACACTCGATAGATTTAGTTTGTGTCAAATTTTATTACATGATATGGTTTGTGTTATGAAACTTATTCTACGCACATATTGAACTATTTCGGTAGATCTTACCTCGATTTAAAAATGTATTTTTGGGACATCAAGTTTTCGAGAAAACCCAAAGGGGTTAGTACACGGTTTTTGTGAAAACACTCAATGGTTAGTTTGTGTCTAATTTTATTCACATGACATGGTTTGTGGTATAAAAACTTTTCTACGCACATATTGAACTATTTTGGTTGATTGAGCATCGATTTGAAAACGTATTTCCGAGACCTCTTGTCGTCAATAAAACTCAAAGGGGGTTAGTACACGATTTTTTGTGAAACACTCGATAGAGTTAGTTTGTATCAAATTTTATTCACATGATATGGTTTGTGGTATGAAACCTATTCAACGCACATATTGAACTATTTTGGTTGATCGAAGCTCGATTTAGAAACGTATTTCCGAGACCTCTTGTCGTCAATAAAACTCAAAGGGGGGTAGTACACGATTTTTTGTGAAACACTCGATAGAGTTAGTTTGTGTCAACTTTTATTCACATGATATGGTTTGTGGTATGAAACCTATTCTACGCACATATTGAACTATTTTGGTTGATCGAACCTCGATTTAAAAACGTATTTCCGAGACCTCTTGTTTTCAATAAAACTCAAAGGGGGTAGTACACGATTTTTTGTGAAACACTCGATAGAGTTAGTTTGTGTCAAATTTTATTCACATGATATGGTTTGTGGTATGAAACCTATTCTACGCACATATTGAACTATTTTGGTTGATCTTACCTCGATTTAAAAATGTATTTCCGAGACTTCTTGTCTTCAATAAAACTCAAAGGGGTAGTACACGATTTTTTGTAAAACACTCGATAGATTTAGTTTGTGTCAAATTTTATTACATGATATGGTTTGTGGTATGAAACCTATTCTACGTACATATTGAACTATTTTGGTAGATCTTATCTCGATTTAAAAACGTATTTTTGGGACATCAAGTTTTCGAGAAAACCCAAAGGGGTTAGTACACGGTTTTTGTGAAAACACTCAATAGGTTAGTTTGTGTCTAATTTTATTCACATGACATGGTTTGTAGTATAAAAACTATTCTACGCACATATTGACCTATTTTGGTTGATCGAACCTCGATTTAAAAACGTATTTCCGAGACCTCTTGTCTTCAATAAACTCAAAGGAGGTAGTAGACGATTTTTTGTGAAACACTCGATAAAGTTTGTTTGTGTCAAATTTTATTCACATGATATGGTTTGTGGTATGAAACCTATTCTACGCACATATTCAACTATTTTGGTTGATCGAACCTCGATTTAAAAATGTATTTCCGAGATCTCTTGTCTTCAATAAAACTCAAATGGGGTAGTACACGATTTTTTGTGAAATACTCGATACATCCTGTAACCAATCAACCAGACAGATCTGGGGTTTCATCCATATATACGAATGCAACTGCTTAGCTGAGAATTGTCCGAACTTTTATAAAGTGGATAGATAGCTATACCTCAAATCATGTTCGAAATATTACAACAGTGACCAGTCTGCACAAAGGAAACAATGCATTGGCATTCTAATATATGAACTGGTCCTTTTTTTCCAAGTTCACTTCCCTATCCTTTGTTTCTTTTTCTATGGGCTCTGGGGAGTTTCCAAGCCATGTATCTTTTCAGTTAACTGGTAACCAACTCTATTACCATCACATGTCATTCACAAAAATGAATATTTCAACACAAATTTCAACATCATTGCAATCATAAACATCAACACACTATCAAGTTTGTTTAATATTCTGCTTCTAATTTAAAAAAATGTTACCTCAATTGACAGGCTGACTAACACCGAGTATCCTGAACAAAACTCCCAGTATAGTCACAGACTCACAGTAAGATGTAAACTCAACCTATTTAGCACAGTTGTTTGGTTTACTCATGCAGCCAAACTGCTGTGGAGACTAATAAGAAGCAAGTATTGTGCTAGCACAGAGACAACTTCAAAAAAGAAAGACTTCTTATCTGGTAAACTCCAATTACCTTTATTGAGAAGGGTAAATTTGCGACCACAGTAACACCACAGACACACATAATGAGATTAATGAAACCAATAATATACTGGTATGGTGCACTGATAGCTTAATTATTACTTCCATTTAGGTAACCCGATCCCGAACAAGTTTCAGTATTTCACTATAGCAAGCTAAACACATGATGAGATTAATTAAGCAATAATATTTTTGCATGGTAGCATTGCTAAATTCATTAAAATTTCCATTTATGCAACCTAAACTCGAATCAAGTTTCAGAGTTTCACTATATCAAGCTACAAACACGGGGGCAAAACTTCACTACAACTTAACTACTTAAGTCAGTCTGCTCTCGGAACCTACAAAAGGCTAATATATTGACTAATCCACGCACTGACACTTATATCCACCTGTATAAATAGTATCAGCAAACATCTTATTTGGTTGTACCTATTATCTGAGATGGCTTAAAAGCTTTTCTACATTATGTAATAAACTGAGTTTAGCTCTCAAATAAGATGTAGCATTGGGTCCTTCATATCATTCCTCCCTCTGTGCGCACTCCTCTATGAATTAAGTGACTACGCAAGAAGCGAGTGAAGTATTCATCGATACTAGATTACAAACACCGTAATGGGCATCACCTCTGCGATTCCAACAAATAAGGAACATCTACGAACTAGTATAATGATTTATGAAGAAGAATACATGAAGGAAAAACTCCCCCACATGTCAATAATGGAAATAGCATCTTCGACCATATACATAGTAGAACGCATAAATAAAATACGGAATGCATAAACAAACATGTAAACAATAATTTAAAGAGCAGAAAGATAAATAGTCCAGTCCAGTATTGATGAATGAATTGAACAGTAAGATCAAAGTCTTTAACAAGCAGAAAATCGAAAGAACAGAAGGAAAATCAACAGTACCAAAGCTGATGCATCAGCTGGACTTGGTAGCATCCGGCATGGGGAAAAATCCAGGTCCAGCAGCACCACGAGGCGGAGAAAATCCCAAAAACTTCTGTAAGTTAGTCCTGATACTAATGGAACACAGGAGATACAAAAAGGCCATGGAGCAATCGGTCATATCATCACCAGATAAGCCCCTGTGGCTCATCTTCTGCACCAATCGGATGGGGACGAAGGGGATCTTAGCGACAGGCTTGCCTTCAAACAAGCTGTTTAGGAAGCCGAAGACCATGAAGAGAACAAGGGCAACAACAGCGCCGGATTTGAATTTGAACATGGAGAGATCGCGGCTTGACTCCTTCAAGGAGGACTCAACGCGATCGATTTTTTTGACTTTGGAGGTAGTTTTCTTGGTGGAATCGGTGGTGGTTTTCATGGTCTCGAGCTTTTTGGAAGCTTTGTCGATGGTGGATTTGAGGGATTTGTAGGAGGTGGTGCGGTAGATGAGGAGCCAGGATATAGCTTCGCAGATGAGGGCGGTGCAGAGGGAGATGGAGATCACGGTCAGGCTGTCCGAGTATTTCAGCTCTGGGAATACAGATGACGCCATTGGAGGAGAACAAGAAACAAGAAAGATCGAGAGATCGATCTCAACCAAGGTCGTCTTCTGTTTTTTGCCTGCTTTTTCGCTACTCAAAGAATCGAATCGAATCGAATCGAACCACTGGTGGTGAGTGAATGATGATGATTAGTGACGATTTTATTTTATTTGGTCTCATCACGTTTTCGTTTGTTTTACCACCCTTTACTCACGTAATTAGGGGTTACTCTACTACTACAACTTACATCACATTCAAACACGGATTGGACTACAACTTAAATACTTTGGGCTGCTTGTAGTCGTCTAAGTATAACAAAATATTCTCTTAATATGTTAGAGAGTTCTATTGTTTTTTTTTTTTTTTGAAACGGCAAATATTACAACTACTTCCTAGTTCCTACACTACTACTATATCAACCACACCTATACCAACACCAATTTACTCCTAAATCACCTTATGTCTCCACCAGGATCGAGTTCTATTGTTATTTTCATTTAATATCAAGTATTTGTGAACCTCGATTGAACAATAAGACAACAAGACCGGTACCCCATACCCGAAAGAGAGAGTCTCTTGAGAGATCGTCTTTATAGAGAGATTAAAATAGACCGATAAACATTACATTAATATCCGGAAACATTAAAGATTTTTACTAATAATATCGATAATATACATATACATAGAAAAGTGACATAAAAATGCTGAACATTATTGATATTACTTAAATCATTATATTTATACTTGAGTCCGTATGTCAGGTATGTCCGAGGCTTGGTGAATGCAGGCCGTCTTACCCGTCGGGACTCGTGAATGAAGTGGATTTAGTCTCTTGCTTGGGCTTTAGTGATGCAATTTTCCCTGGGTCAATAGACTCGATAGTTGGGCTTTTACCTATTGTTCCGGAACATGATATTCACACTAGCAACAATGACTAGAAAAATCAATACTACACACTTGACTCTGATGTTTTCTTCAACTCTCACACAATGCAAGATGACATACTTATTTGTTAATCAAATAACTATACAATAAGTTATCGACTGTGTTCGTCCCTGCTCAAAGTGAAAGGTTCAATTAAAAATCAAACAACAAGCAAATCGTCAATATATTTCAACGTCTACTACTCTTAATGTATAGGTCTTTACATGAACAAATGTTTAGCTATGAGCTACACTTTGATGACTTACTTTAGTCTCCCTAATGGCACCTCGAATCTCTACTGTTTTGCCCCTACTACGCCTGATGGCATTTGGAACTATCAAGCCAAGTGTAGTTGCAAGTACTACAACATCACAAACAACTGTTTAAAATCATCATGAGTAAGTTCAAGGGTCACTGTTTGGGAGTTTACTGAGGATGGTATGTTCTGGCTTGTGATCGCATTCATAATCAAGATGAACAAATGCTCGTTCAACTTCAGGAAGTTGTTCGATCTTTATTTGTAGTGATTCACCAATTGCATGTGCCTCCTTTAGAGGCAAATCCTCTGGAAGCTCTATGTCAACCTGTAATTTCACACCGAGCAGCTAAATTATTTACTATCCATAAAGATTGCATAGGAAAAATTTCAAGTGATACCAAATTACTAGTCTGTACAAAACAGCAAGTGCTTAACTGGATTACCTCAACAAAGTACAGGACACCAAATGTGTATGCACGAACTGTGTCGACACGCTTAATCTGAGGATCGTGCCTTAGAACAAGATAAGTAAGTTTCTGCAGCACTTCAGGAGGAGCAGTTTGTCCAACTAGTGAAACTACACAAGGATATGACCACAATTTTAACAAGTACCAACGTAAACATACCATGTACTTTACAATAAGGCATTTTGGTAGTACAAGGCATTTTCCAACAGCTTAGATTAGATATATGTTAAATACACTTGTACTTTTCACAAACTATTAGTGAATAATGAGTATGTCTCATCCTTAAATATCTAGAGACTGGAATTGCTACAAACACCTTGACCTCTATCTTTATCTAGACTTACTACACACCTGAATATTCATGTATTCTTTTCATGAGATCAAAGCTAGCTAGCTTAATTTTTAAGAATGATGATACAGTATACCTGCATTTTCTAGGACAGTTCCAGACCAATTGGTGATGGTGTAGACGGCCAAGGCAATAGCACCAGCAGGATCGATCCACCAGTAAAATTTGTCACCAAGAACAGCAGCCACTAGTCCGACCACATTTGTCACCACATCAAAATAATGGTCCTGGTGAATTAAATTATAAAGTTAAAGTGAGATTATTATTATTCAGGTAAGAACATTATGTACATATAAGATGAGGAGCAGACCTTTGCGTAGGCACGGACAATCTTGTTCCCTGAGGTCCTGCAGTAGAGCCAAAGCATGAGTTTGACCCCTGTTGCTGTGAGCATTATGACGTAGAGCCACAAGAGTTGATTGGAGCCCATCTTTTCCGAAGGTTCATCTTTGATTAGTTGTTCGACTGCTTGAACTAGCACCTGGAAGCCTGACATAATTAAGAAAAAAAGAAGCTTAATTTAGTAGAGTGGTTGCTACATCACAATATCACATAACATAAAGTTGATTGAAAGTAGAAGAAAAGTAGAGTAGGGATTTAGTTACCGAGAGTAGCCATGATTGCAGCAAAAATGATGATGCCTACTGGTTGCACTCTGAGTTTGCCAATAGGATACTTGTAAATGTTGATGCTCTTCATCGACAAGTGAGTGAACCAAAGTATGCCACCAGCCATAAGATCGAGCAGCGAATCGAGAGTAGACGCTGCAATCGCCAACGAACCACTTTGTACGGTTGCATATATCTATACATCTCAACAGAAGAGGAGAGAATAAAATATAACAGGACATGAAAACTATTGTATTGTATATATTGTACTACAGCATAGACATATATAGATGAAGAAGAGCAAATTTGGATGGAATTTAGGAGGAAGGTTACCTTGAATGCAAGAAGGAAGACATTGGCCCAGTTAGAGATGTTCATAGCAAGTTCATTTTGAGAAAGCTGTTGGCGATCTAGGTCTTCATCGATGACATTAGCTGAATCCAGTGACTCAACCTCATCAAACGATCGCAATGTCGCAAACTGTTGTTCATAATACTCTTTCTCACCTACAAATTACAATACAATCAATACAATCCAATCGATTTGATCATAAACAACAACAACAACAACAACAAGTAAGCAAGTTATTAAGCAAATTAACACAGTAAATCTGGAATGGATGAATTATTAATTATTCATTTCTTTAACCTAGCTAGCTATAACTGCAACTCCATCCAAATAGACAGACAATCTTGATGAATTAAGGAGGTGAAAATACAATCTTGATGATCGATGATCATATATATGTAGTGTAGAGTACATACATAGTAATTAGTACATACATACCTTGAGCTAAGCCAGAAGTTTTAGAGATGTCAAGATGGAGGAAAGGGGCTTCAGGATCAAAGCCAGTCTTGACTTTGTGAGGTAATTTAGATAAAAAATCATTTTTTAAGGATGTTATAATTATACAATGAGAACCCAACTTCTCATCATTTTTCTTCTCCTCCTCAAATTCAATTGATGATAACAATGGAGTCTTTACATCCATGATATGATGATTGATAGCAGAAATTAACTTAGCGGTTGGCCTAATTCAACATTTCTTGGAGTTGGGGACACAGAACAAGAAGCGACTTAAATGACTCTTGTTGTGCAATAAATGCACAGCTTCCAAATTTAATGTAATGTAACCCAACAATTAAAGCCTCCAGAAATTGTATATGCATAGTATTTGTTCAAGAAGACAAGTACCCATTCTCATCTCATCTAACTCACTCTTTTTATATATAATAATAATATAATACTATACTACTTGTATAATAAAAAGAGTCATCACTCATCCCTGCTATGTAGTACTACTCCAAAATTTTCACCTTTTTACTTCATTTCTTCTTCTTTTTCCCTACTTTTTCTCATTTACATTTAGTAGTATTTTACTTCAATAATAGATATGTATAATTATTATACTTCCATAACAAATTTATTTCATGATTAATTTATGGTCAAAATAAATATTAGAAAATTAAACTAAACAAACCTTTAAATTGGAATATTGTGCATCAGCATGCAAAGGTTGATGACATAAGGATTTTTGGACATGTTGACTTACTCAACTAAATGACAATAATTTGATTCTCAAACAAAATACAATATGTTATTCATTTAAACTGAATGACACTGAAGTTAACTGCATTTATTTGCAGTATAAAAAACAACTAAATAGAACTGAACTGAACTGAAATTATCGAATTTTCATAGAATTGGGTAAGTTTTTAATTCGTTTCCATATATTACATACGATGCTATCGATTGCAATATAAATTTAACATTGCCTGCAGCCTATAAATAATTGTTAATGATTGTGCATAGTCAATCTCTTCTATATGACGGACCCCAAACAACTACTCATTCAGAAAAATAATTGTGCAGTTTTCAACCAATGGACATTTAATTTGCAACTTGTTGGTATTATTGTATAGTAAGTACATGTGCACTTGGATTAATAGATATCGAAATTCTTACCATAAGAGATCTGTGCAATATTGAACTAGCGAGGTTGGTGCAAATCAGCTGCAGCTATCTGATTAGATTAATCCGGGTACAATTAATAATAACGGGCATGATGATGACTCATGCATGACAGGACAAGCCTAACATTAATGTGTTAGGATGAAATTAAATAATTAATAAGCCACCTTCTAATAGTAAGTAGTAGCTACTAGCTAGTAAGTAATACATGAATGTTATTGGAGCTACATATATGTCCAAACACATGTAGGTGCATCTAGTGAACAAGACATGGACTACATATACTACTATATCTTTTCATTTGCATCTTAAAATCAGTGATTTGGACAACAATTAATATTTCCAAATGCTACATGAGGGTTTAGTCTTGTTTATGGTAGGGTAGGTTAGTTGGGAAAATTAAACTTAGATAGTAACACGGCATGGTAGTTCCCTATCCTCATAAATACTGCTTGATCCGTTCCGGTAATAGATTTCTACTTTGACTTTTCGTAGTCAAACTTATCCAACTTTTAACTTCGAATTAATTTTAAATCGTAAATGTAAAACGTTCAATTAAATTATATAAAGAAACTTTAGTTTGTAATTCTTGTATCTCCACACGTCATAAATGGTTTTAGTAAACGCTAGTTTCAACAACCTAGCATTCCAACCTTTTCCCTTACAATGAACCATAGCCCAATTAAACTCTTCACGCCACAAATCGGGTACATGACATATATACATCCAATTCAAGATCTGAGCTTAATTGGATTATGATTCGCATTTTTCAAGTTGAAATGGCGTTCCGGAAGAACTCAACTCATTGTAATGATGCATTGCGGGGGCTATTTCAGCCAAATTTGATCACCTAGATGATCAAAATTGCATTTTACTGATTTTTTAGTACCAAAATAAGACATATTATACTCTATGTAAATAAAATCAAGACCCGTGAAAGAATCAGGTCTAACCAATCAGATAATGGAATTATATATGTGATTTTAGAAGTATATGGACCATAAACTGAGAGGTAAATGAACTTTTATTTTGACATGATTTTTTTTATATAAAATTGTTCCCACATAAATAAAATCAACATTGATGTAAAAAATGAGTCAATTCAACAAGGTAATATATGTAAATATGAAGAATTCAATATTTTTTATGAAATTAATGAGTGTGGACACATGTGCCCGATTTTGATGATTTAACTATGTTTTTCGGGTTGAAACTTCGTTACATGAAGAACTCATTATTAGACAATGAAGAAGAGCTATTTCGGCCAAATTCCATCACTTGGGTGGTTAAAATCGCGTTCTAATACTTTTTTTTTTTTTTTCAGTACTCTTCTTATATGTTTTTTTTCCAATTTCGAGAGGACCTTTATGTTGTTTACTAATATTGTTGTTAGCGGATAAAGTTTGCTATTTAAACATATGACGAAACAATTGAAGTGCATAAAATTGAGATTGTAAATTATTTGTTGAGTGTGGGTAGCTTACTTTTTTAAATATTCGTGTGAAACGAACAAGTTTGTGCAAATTTTTATGATTGACCAACATTTTCGGGGTCGAAACTAGGGGAACCAATTGAAGAATTTCGGCCCAAACCCACTGATTTTTGTGCAATTTCAGAAATCTTCTCCTCCACCTCCAGTAGTCAGTCCATTGCAAACAGAAAGCAAAAAAAAAGCATAACGAAATGAGATGAGAAATTTCTTGTTTTCATCATCATCATCATGATCATGAGTCTGAGAAAGAAGAAGGAAGGTGTATGATGATGCGTAAAGTAAGACTGAAATGGGTGAAAAACAGGTGTTTGGACCGCATAATCGAGGTCCATACCGAAATAAAAGCAGCATCTCTCCTGAAAGACGCCATTCTCCGAACCTCAACAGGCTTCTTGACATCCCAATCAATTGACAACTCTCAAAAGCTCCTCGGTCTCACCTTTCCTACTCTGCGATTCATGCGGACCTACCCTACTCTCTTCCAGGAGTTCCCCCATCCCAAGTATCCCTCTCTTCCCTGTTTTCGCCTTACGGACTTTGCCAAAATTCTCCACCACTCTGAGAACACACTTTTGCACCACTGTGAGGCTGATACTGTCGAGAGGCTTTGCCGACTTTTGATGATCACAAAGACTAAAATGGTTGTTAAATTCATATTATTTGCACCTTCTGTTCTGTGTTTCATCATTTGCTTCTCTTCTGTGGGATGAATTCTTTCTTTTTTTAGCTGCTTTTTTACTCAATTTGTTCTGGACTCGTATGCTAAAAATTTGTTAGTTTCACTCTATTGGCACAACTAGTAATCTGTTTTGTTGATTGCACATTATGTGTTTGATAGTTTGCTTCTGTGGGATGAATTGTCTATTTTTGAGGTCGTTTATGGACACCAATGCTGAATATGTTTTGGACGAGTATCGTAAAAATTTGTGCTTTCTTGATTCTACATCAAGTGTTTGTTAATTCATTCACAGCCACAACTAGTCTAAACCTTTGTGGTGGTTTCTGTATAAAGCAATGCTGAATACCTTCTCTTGTCAAGTTACTCTTGTTCGCTGGACTATCTGTGCAGTTTGATACTGCACTTTTTGTATACCATATCACTGAATGAATTACAATCTTATTACTCAATTCTATTAGTTTGATACTGCACTTGTTATACTACTATTTTTGCATACTCATGTTTTCATATGTTTTACAGTTGCCTTTGCAGTCATTACATCCGCTCAAGTGGGATTTGGGACTGCCACATGATTTTGACAAAAATTTAGTCAACAGGTATCCGGACCATTTTCAGATCGTGAAAGGGACGGGTGGGTTTTACCACTTGAAACTTGTTCAATGGAGGGAAGAATACGCGGTTTCTATGTTACAGAGAATCAATGAGAAAAGAATAGGTGCTACTGAAAGTGCAGATGGTAGTGTGATCTGCAGTTACAGAGACTTTAAGAGAGGAAAGGCTGCATTAGAGTTTCCTATGAGCTTCCCTAGGGGTTATGGGGAGCAAAAGAAGGTGAGAGCCTGGATGAACGAGTTTCATAAGTTGCCTTATATTTCTCCCTATGAGGACTCTAAAGACATCGATCCAAAGAGTGAGCTTATGGAGAAAAGGGTTGTTGGCGTGTTACACGAGTTTTTAAGCTTGACTATTCACAAGAAAACAAAAAGGAACTACATAAGGAGTTTGAGAGAAGAATTGAGTCTTCCAGATAAGTTTACACGAATTTTTACGAGATATCCTGGCATATTCTACCTCTCACTGAAATGTAAGACGACCACTATTGCATTGAGAGAGGGTTACCATAGGGGAAGACTGGTTGACCCACATCCTCTTGTTTGTCATAGGGATAAGTTTCACTATGTTATGAGAACTGGATCAATTCATCGAGGCAAAGCCGCTGAATTTTTACCGCATCTGGACAACTTGTTGGATAAGGAGCGGAATGATGATGGAGATGAACAGTCTGAGGAAGAGGAGTTCGAAGTGGCTGATGATTCCTGCGATTCAGATGCAGAAATAAGTTCTGATGAAGGTTAGTGTCATGTCGACTATGGGTGGAAATGTTCAGAGGAGGAAATCGAAGCAACCAGAGGTGGATTGCTAAAAGAATAAAGCGGTTTCTTTTGGAACTAGAGTGTTTGAGATGCTAGGGGTGACCAACCCTCTAAAAGAATGTGTGACCCATGTGCGCTCCATATGATATGTGAGAGGATGTATAAGTGTTTACTCTTAGCATCTAATAAACCGAGAGATCAGTGTCTTAAATTTGGGATGCCTAGAATTTACTTTTGTTGCATTAGTTGTTTCTTTTCTTTGATCATTTTAAAGAACTTGAGATATGCAGTCGCCTATTGATGAACTTGTACACTAACACATTTTGTTTGAACAGGAGATGATGTGCTACCTCAATTAGTACTCTTCATTACAAAATCAGAGAGGTGGTATAAAATTGAATTCTTTAAAAATAGGTTAGAACTTGGTACCAGAACTATAATTAGCCTCAAGAATACACCATACAAAAATGAATTTAGCAAAAATGGAATTATACCAAAACTCACAATTAGTATGGGGCATCTCTTCTTTGTGTAAAGAGAAGACAAGTAGTTTTTCAAAATAATAGATCAAAAAAGTATAAACCACATCATTATCTCTCCATTCTCTGGAAGAACATCATAATCCTCTGATTTTTCATCATAATATGTAGAAAACAAACATTGTTTCTAAAAACACTAATCCCATGCACTAGTGACACCTGCACCATATCCTCCACCACCACCATAGTTGTTGCCATAACCACCACTGGCACCACCACCTCCATAATAGTCATTGCCACTTCCACCTCTATTGTAAGAAGGATCTCTCCTAAAATCACGACCACCAAAACGGCCACCACCACGCCTACCTTTACCTCCGCCATACGAAGCTCGACTTGCATACCGAGTCAGCCACTCCGGTACTTCTTGATTTGCTTCTAGCATCAAATCAGCTAGTGACTTTGCCATCGACGTGTTGCCCTCGTTGAAGAATGCTGTAGCCAATCCAGATTTGCCGGCACGGCCTGTACGTCCTATCCTGTGAACGTAATCATCGATGTCATTTGGGAGGTCAAAATTGACAACATGTGCAACGTGAGGGATATCAAGGCCACGGGCTGCCACGTCTGTTGCAACTAATATTGGTGTGTTCCCACTCTTGAATGATCTTAGTGCTTGCTCTCTTTCCTGGAAATCAGTCATAACGGCATCAATTATCAAGTTATACAAAACTTGTGACGGATGTAGGTTGTTAAAAGACCTTTTCTTTTACCTGTTGGGTCCTATCCCCATGAATAGTTGTAGCAGGGAAACCATTCTGATATAGCCAATTTTCCAACGAGTCAGCACCCTTCTTAGTTTCCACAAATACTAAAGTAAGATTATGCTGCACAAATCAGAAAGCATTAGGGTCCGAGCAATACTGTTCTGAAACACACATGAAACTTGAAAATATTATACTGTGTAATGAAAGTAATATGGCAATCAGGAATATTGCTAAATATGCAGCTCTTATAAAGGAATAGACTACATTACACCTAACCCGGTCAATGCTCTGTCCATGCTCGAGTTGACCGAGCTCGAGCTTGCTGACATCTTTTTCAAACAAGTTTCAAGAAGAACACACACAAATCTGAAAATTAACACTTGACTTGAGTATATAACACACACACACACATCATTATTAAGTTAAATAATTTTTAAAATAATACTCAAAATTAAACAATCCGCTCATAAACAACTCGTGAGTTTAGCTTGAGCTTTGAAATTTTGATGCTCGACACCTAAACGAGCCGAGCAGCTCGATAAGGCCCAAGCGCTCATTAATACCCCTGCTTACCACACAGGGAAAATGCAATCAGCAGGATTCGTATGCACTAACCACTAACTTAAGAGGAGGTTCACTAACTCTCATAATGCCAGAACGTGATAAATGAAAAGACAATTTGACCTGGTTTCAATAACCAAAATAAGGTCAGATGTTGACATTGAAAAGCTACATAAAAAGAACAATAAACAAGTGACAATTTGGTTATCCAAATAGGATCTGGACCTTATTTGATGGGTAAATAAGTTAGTGTACAGGCCAAATCCGATGAATAATCACATAATTATATCAATTGAATATTTTAGCACCCAAACTATATTATGATTGTCCAAACTTAATTTCATTATTCATTGGATAAGGCCCAAATATATTGGATAACCATATTGCCAGCACTTCTCGCTCATAACATGAATAAAAGGTACACAAATGACAAAAGCATAATAACTAAGTGTAAAATTGTAATCCTATATCAATTCCCTAGTCCCTCCCACTGAAAGTTAAGTTTAGTGAAATCCATGTTCAGTTCCCCAATAATCTTCCGTCAAATCAATCTACCTTTACTCCCATCTTCCTCAGTAAACAGGGGGCTAATAAGCAAAGTCTACACTTGCCTATAGTAAAGATATTAAACGAAAACTCATAACAAATAAAGAGTAAAAAAGAAATACCATAACCAATCATCAAATTTTTTATTACTTTGCTAACATATCCAAGCATAAGCCAGCAAAAGACAGCGAAGGTACCTTTTGCTGAAGTCCATTTGCTTTTTGTGCATGGAGAAGGTCCATTAAGTAGCTTCTCTTGTCATTCTCGTGGACAAATTCAACTCTTTGAATAATTAAGTCCGTACTAGAACCAATCCTTCCAACCGTCAAAAATATGTAGTTTGAAAGAAAGTCAGATGCCAATCTCTGCGTGCCACAGAACAAAATTATTCAGTATCAGTTGGTAAACAAAGTAGTAACTTCAAAACGAGTGTAAAAGTAATGCATCCCTCATAAAGTCAATTGCTTCACGAGATGTCTCGTTTTTCTTCCTAAAGTTGATTTTGTTTGTATGTATAATAGCAAAGCAAGTCCAAAGCTAAAATTCATCCCTCGCAGTTAACTACATGTCAAGTTAGCACTAATAGATTTGAAGTAGTTATTTCAATTCAGCACTTTAACCACTACCTACCGGGCCAAAGGTCAATATTTACTAACACTACTATCCGTGACACGCGGATACCCGCGTGAGATATTTATTAACATGAGTTTTGCATTAACGAATAACAACATATATCAGGCAAAACAAAAAAACAAAAAAAAAAAATGTTTAACCAAATTATTGTAATCACAAAAAAAAAAAAAATTAAAGTGAAAAACAAAACAGATAATTAGGAATAGATTTGTGGACTCATAGATACCCTGTACTTTTGATCTTCTATTATTAGTAGTCAAACTTCCCACCGTGTTTATAGGATAAGTTATTAGTAAATGGATAACTGTAAAAATCGAACCAACAACTGAATCTAAACAATTGTTTAGTATTAGTAGGAGATAGATGTGCAATTCTTAGACAAAACTATATGATTAGATTCAAATAGGATAAACAACATCAAATTACTTTTTAGCATATTCCCCGGGGAAACCATTGTAAGGAAATTACAGAGAAGTGCAGGAGTGGTCAAGATGAATCACCTGGATCTCTTTAGGAAAGGTTGCACTAAACAGCATAGTCTGTCTCTCACCACGAGGAGGCATATCCATTTGTTCCACTATTTTTCTGATTTGGGGCTCAAAACCCATATCTAACATTCTATCTGCCTCATCCAGAGCCAAGTATTTGATCATTTGTAGTGAAACTTTGGCTCTCTCAAGCATATCAACCAACCTTCCAGGGGTTGCTACCAGAATATCAACTCCTCTCTCAAGTTCACGCAACTGCATACAGATAAGTGTAATGAAACTTAATCTCAGGAGTAGAGAAAACTAATTAAAGGTCTTCCAAAAACTTGCAATTTGTGGAAATTTAATGATCATTGAGCCGGGCGGGGTGGTGTCATACATAATCAGAGACAAAAAAAATTTCCTCCCAGAATAAAAGTATTAAAGGAGAAAAAGGTAAAAGTGAAACAAATACAAATTCACAGGATTTAAGCTTAACAAAATTGTTGTTGCATGGTTCATAACTAAATCGACACTCCCTTTAAAACAAAAAAGCCAACATTATACTTCCCTGCTAAGAGACTAATTCACAGGAAAGTAGATAGAAAGAGAAACTGCAGCGCATATGACAACAAAATAACCATGTCATGTATCCAATTAAAGCTAGTATTCTTGATGAAGGATATTCACCATTGTTATCTATTTATAAATCCGTGATTATGTTTTTCAACAGCATCTTATCCAAACCATTATGCACAACGCACAAAAAACCTGAACTAATATTGAAAGTGGGCAGGAAGAGCTTTCATGGATCAATATATACATGGAGATAAATGAGAAACAAGAACTAAGAAATATATCAATAAAATTTTGTTGTCATATAAATGGTACAAATAACTTACAATATTATCAAAGGTCTTTGAAGTAAAGATAGTTTTAAAACACATTGCTTAGCTTTTCATCAAATTTATAAGGACTTCAACATCATAATTCTAGAAAACCTTCTGAGCCAAAATATCATTAGGGCAATCAAAATTCACTTAAGCAGTGGCAAAGCTATTCTCACTATATATAATAAATTGCAAGTCAGGAAAACATGCATCAGACACAGGTAAAAACATTTATGCATAGAAGTGATGGAACCAAGAGTTACCTGCTGATTTATTGGCGCCCCACCATACACAACGACCACTCTGACACCAGTTTGGTAAGCAAACTTTCTGGCTTCCTCGTGTATCTACAAAATAAATTCATTTAGAGGTGATTAATAGTCATAATATCAGAATCTCAAATCTACAACCACAAGGAAGTACATGGAGATAAATATATTTAAAAAAAATCAGAGACAAACCTGCATCGAGAGTTCTCTTGTTGGTGACAGGATGAGAGCAAGGGGATAAACGGTACGGCTTCCACGTGGTCTCTGAGGGAAGTTCCCTGTCATAATTCCACTGATAATAGGGAAGCAAAAAGCAGCTGTCTTGCCAGACCCTGTCTGGGCACAAGCCATCAGATCTCGGCCAGCTAAGGAAATTGGTATCGCATGACGCTGAATAGGCGTCGGTTTCACGTACTTGCACCTTTTAATATTCAGATTAAGAGCGTCCCCCAGATCTATATCAGCAAAAGTGTTCACTGGTGGAGGCACATTATCACCGCTTGTCTCTACAGGAATATCCTCATATGCATCAAAGTTAATCCCCGTATTCTCCTGCTCACTAAAGGCACGCTCTGCATCATCATCCACTTCATCATTAGCAAACGGGTTGACCTCACGTACACTACCGCCCCAACCACCACCTCTACCACCGCCCCAGCCACCACGGCCTCCACCACCATAACCTTGACGTCCATAATCAGCCCTCGGACCACCCCACCGTGAACCACTAGTAGGGCCACCATACCCAGTCCTATCATTACCAGAAGGCGGGCCACCAAGCGAAGGTACAGGTGGTTCCGATGCTACAGACTTGTTCCTCAGGTGTGGCGGAACATAGGAAGACCTGTTGGGAGCTGATGGGCGTCCGCTCCCACCACCAGCTCCAAAATTATCAGAAGATCCAGAAACTCCATTCTCAACATCATCTGCCCATGAGTTACTCATTCTCACCAAAATATGTCAAACCTCCTCTAACTACAAGTTTTAATGTTCTGATCCGAACTAAAGCTTGGTCTGTAAATATCACACCTGATTTTAGCAAGAAACAAGGCAAGAAGAAGATTAAATGTTTTACATTCTCGTCAAAGCCAAAGATTGATCTCTCTAATTTTAGAGAGACTAAAGCAATAGGATTAAAATTTTACATCCCAGACGAAACCATGGGAATCTAGTCTAATAGTACACAACACAAGTTCCATAAAAATTTCAATTCTCCAATGCATCATTCAATGCCAATGTATTAGGAAACAAGAGCCAGATAAAAACAAAATCAACACTTGAACATGGAGGAATTTGCAAAAAAAAAAAGCTGCCAAGCCTTCCTTCTCCAGAATCCCAGAGAGAAAATACAAGTTTATAATCCGAACTAGAGCTCTATTACAGCTCAAATCCATAGAAAAAAGATTCAATTTTTACATCCTCGTCAAAACCATAGGAATCTAATCTAGTCAAATCAAATCAAATCTAATCAACCGAAATTCCATTCCAATGCATTGCTGAATACCACATGAATCGAATGTATTAAAAAACAAGGAGCAAGCAAAATTAAAACTCAGACATGCAAGAAGAATCTGCCAACCAAAAAAGCAAAAGAAAAAAACGAAGAGAGAAGCAAGAGAAGAGAGAAGGAGAAAAACCTGCAAGAGATCAGCAAAAGGTCGTTGATTTGGAGGAAGTAGAAGAAGAAGAAGGAAGGAAATCGAATGTAAACCCTAGCCAGAGAGGCTTATTATTAGCTGCTTGCTTGCTTAATGAGAGAAAATAGGACAATAAAGCGAAATATCAGCTCTGTGTTATGTATGTATGTATTTTTACTTTTGTTGTGAGAAGATTTTTTTTCGATTTAGATTTTTGATTTGATTCCACTTCTTTCTTACCCCCTTCTCTATCGTTTCAACTACTTTCAACGTTTTTACTACAAGTAATTAACTAACCTTATTCAAATAGTAACCACGTTTCCTTTATATGCCACAAAACACGATAGATATATACTAAGATAAGAAAGAAACGACATAAATAAAGAGGAATAGGACGACTCTAGAATAGATGACTCCTAACTATGGGAAATTCTTCCATAAACCAAGCTTGGAGGAGTAATACTACATCCACACTCCTATTTTTCTTAATTAACAATATAACGACCCGATCACTTATCAATGGAATCCTAACATTTTAGTCTGACTCTGACATGGTTACTTTGCGTTGCTCCATCGATGATATGCTGGCCTCGTTGTACCAACATATATACTATTTCCGTGCATTGAAAAACATTAGTTAGTCATCAATCATAAAATTACTCAGTAGTAATCATGCTTAAATCTAAGGTTTTTATGAATTAATTTCTGAAAATAAAGGTGCACCTAATTGTATGTGTATTGCTCTCAATCCCTTATCTGAAACTTTGGGAAATTACTTTTACCCCTCTTATATTTGGCGACGTCCTCACGACTTGCTGATTCCAATCATCCACCCTTATGGGTTTTGGCTTAGTTAGGTTCTAATACCATCTGTAACAACTCAACTACTAATCGACTGAGACCAGCATGTTGACCTGGTGCAGCCATTCATGAACTGTTATTGGGTGATATGTTATGTCCACTTTACTAACACATGTCGTTTTCCCGCATACTTTGTGCACAAGAAAACATTTCAGTTAATCACGTATCCTTAAATTACTCAAGAGCAAGTGTGATTTATGTTGTTGTCCTAATAGTGCGGCCCATAGCCTTAATTTTTAATTAGTAATTAGTCACTGAGTGTTATTTGTATACGAGTCTTAGTTAGTAGATAGGTTAGCTTATCAAGTTCTTCCTAGATTTTAGGCATACTAATCTTATGGAGTAATGTATATTTATCATATATCATACCCATACTACGGGTTGTTTCATGCCATAAATAAACCTGAACACTCAAAAAATCCTTGTTGATGAAAAAGGTAGAGAATTATTTGTCAAAAAATAAACTTGTCTTATTTATTGAAGCTTTTCTTGAAGATTAGTTCCTTTCTCGAATTAGAAACAAGTTATGAAAATCGAGTTCGTAACAATTTACTATCCTATCAAAAAGTTACCATGAATGAATTTCTGAAAATAAATGTGCACCTTAATATTATTAGCATCGTTTTCAATCACTTTAAACTATCCAAAATTTTGAGCTAATAATAATAATAATATTAATAAGAAATAACTCTTTTCTTCTAGACCCTTTGTCTTGTTTTATATGACCACATATTTTCTCTTTAGCTTTGTTCCAATGGTCAAGAAAACGCCAGCTGATAGTGGAGTGTGTTTTGACATGTTCCAAATTTGAGGCCAGCCAAGGTAGAATAATTCCAACCAGGCAAGTTTTGATGAGATTAATCCACCAATTTGTTGGACCCCTCAGAAATACCACCATTAAAGATTCTCTCCTTTTTCCTTAATTACATTACAAATTTTCAGAATCCAAGACTATTATTATTCATCATACCAGCTAAACGAATTTTAGTCTCCACCTACAATGTTCAACTATTGACAGTTGTTGAAATTTATCCGCAGATTTCTTGATCTCCTCTTGTTGAGCTGCAAGCCTCCTCTCTTTTTCACTTTTCAGAGAGAGAGAGAGAGAGAGAGAGAGATAGAATCAGAGAAAGTTTTTTATTTTCTGTGAATCAATGGAAAGCATAACATGGTGGCAAGTGATATTCTTGTTCGCAATTGCATCGTGGATTCAGATTGCCTCAGCTCTCAATTTGACTCGAAAGATCAGATCTTTTACACAGCCCTGGGTCTCTAGCTGTGTAATCTCTGGCACTCACATTATTCTCAAGATCCAGGTTAGCTTTTTTCGAGTTTAGATAAATTATCATTAAAGATTGTTTTTTTTTTTTCTTTCTTTCTTCTTAATTTTGTGTTTTGTTAACAACTTTGCTAATTTTTGGTTGCTGCAGAAATACCATAATAGGTTCTTTGATGCTTTTTTTTCCGGATTGTCTTGTGTTGTTTCTGTGCCTTTCTACACTGCCTTTCTCCCCTTGCTTTTCTGGGTAAGTTCTCATCCATTTACATTTCTGTTCTGTAATACTAGCTTAATGCTGTGATTTTTATGTATGTTCTGTGTTCTGTGTTATAGACTGGACATGGCAAATTAGCTAGGCAAATGACCCTGTTGATGGCATTTTGTGATTACATGGGAAATTGTTTAAAGGTAACTTCTGATTACAATTTAGTGACTTTGAGAGTTCAGTTTTTTCTTTCTTTTCTGTTGTTCTCTAACTGATTATGTGCATGATTATGGCTCGTAGGATGTTGTATCAGCTCCTAGACCTAGTTCTTTGTCTGTCAGGAGAGTAACGGCAACGAAAGATGAGGAAGAGAATGCAATGGAGTATGGATTGCCTTCCTCACACACTCTTAATACTCTCTGCTTGTCAGGGTGAGCTGATTTGTGCATTAAGTTCTCTTTGTTTTTGTTATACGTACTTTATCTAAGTTTTGTATATTCTCAACTCAAGTGACAATTCATCTCAAGTTTTTTTGCTCTTAACTCAAGTGACAATGTGTTTGTATTACTATCACCTTGTGACCTTGATAGTTTTCCTGAGCGAAGTGTTTGAACATTCGCCTTGAATTCTTTGGTTCCAGGTATTTGTTGCATTACATTCTGAGCTACACCGAAAGTGGTGGTTTGTTCACAGAAGCAGTGGGCTTGGCTGTTGTTTGTTTGGTCGTGGGTCTCATTGGATTAGGTATGCCTCAAAATAATTATTCAAAATCTATAAATTGACTTATATTGGCACATTGCTTATTTTACATTTTTTGTTTTAAAAGTTATATTAAATGATGCTGTGTTTGCTTATTACTAGGACGAGTATACCTTGGAATGCACAGTGTGATTGATATTATTGGTGGTCTGGCATTGGGGCTGGGTATCCTGGCAATATGGCTCTCTGCGTCTGAATACATTGATAGTTTTGTTGTTTCTGGTCAAAATGGTAAGGAGATATCTTTTCTACCATCACTTGCTTGTACAAGGATTGTCTACTTACCATAGTCTTTATAGCCTTCAAATATATTAACTCTGAAGAATCTTTTGTGTGCAGTTATCTCATTCTGGGCTGCTCTTAGCTTTTTGCTACTCTTTGCTTACCCGACTCCAGAACTTCCAACACCTAGTTTTGAGTTCCACACAGCTTTCAATGGTGTTGCTCTGGGAATTGTAAGTTTGAAACTTTTTGTCATCTTTCTATTTCAGCAAAACTTCTGCTGAAATAGAAGTTTTTTGTGTATTCATGTAAACATTTTGTCATAATGCTGGCTCTTATTGGTCAGTGAAAATCGTATTATCCAGGTGATTGGGGTCCACCAAACATTTCATCAATTTCACCATGAAAACGTTGCACGAATACTTTCCCCTCAACTCCCAGTTCTTGCATTTGCGGGCAGAATGCTATTGGGAATCCCGACTATCCTTGTCGTGAAGTTCTGCTGCAAGGCTCTAGCCAAATGGACTCTTCCTATTCTCGCAAATACTTTGGGAATTCCAGTAACCTCAACGAGTTATGTACCTGCCTTAATGGCTCCTGAAAAAAAGTCGGACGAGATAAAGCAACCAGGTTATGTGCAGAAACTGCTATTTTTTTCCAAACAGGCCTCATTTGATGTCGATACTGGCATAAGACTCTTCCAGTATGCTGGCCTTGCTTGGTCTGTTGTTGACCTAGTTCCTTCTCTGTTTTCGTACGTAGGCTTGTAATGCACATTCAATTTTGTAGCTGTACTACTTAGTACGTGAGTATATGATAGTCCATTGAATGTGTTTTGTATAGAGGCCCTTCTAAATTCTTTCTGTAACATATATTCCATCAATGATAATTGAGTTGCTTTGGCTCCAGCAATCTTCATCTTGTACAATTTCTTAAAACCCCTTTGAAGAAAAGAGCACATGCACCAGTTCTCGTATCTCTAGATTTCTTGTTATACAGTACCGTACTTTGATCTAATTGTTCTCCTAGAATGTTAAAACATGTCTTTAGAAAAATTTGAAGGAAGAACACTTGACTTTCATTATCGCTCTTGTCTAGCAATGGTTCCTTATTAGTTGTCTGAGGATCATTTATTACATATTTTCTGAGAAGTCATCATGTTCCTCCTAACTTCTTAAGTTTCTAGAAAGTTGATAAATTCTAAAATGCACTTGATCTGTGCTTCATCGAAACGAACCATACATTGATAACTTTGTCTTTCTCTTAGTTGAAAACAATGCATCAATTATATAATTTTTGCATCTGAGCTGAAGCAGACTGGAATAATTTATGTGAACAATTATCCTATATAATAAATATTTTATTACATATTTAGACATTAGAAAGTCTTCTTTTGCCCTGCTTACATGAAAATACACAAGTTGGAGGTAGGTGTGACGATGGAGCAAAAAGATGATCATTGTTTTACAGGTCAGCTGCAGATATTAATTGCAGGAAGATTTTAAGCTGAAGCTGCATTAGCTGGAGAGACCTCTTCCCTTCATGACGTGCCTCCTCAACCCTGGTATGTGAACATTAGCGATGTAATCTTTCCAATCTATATTCTCGACATCAAATCTGAACTGCTGTCTCTCTTCTTTGGACATGCATCCCATCAGTCTTTTCGTGTTACTGTTGTCAAACCTGTTTCATGGATTGCATGCTTAGAAACCTTTAAAGCTTAAAATTCACGTTATGAAAGCTTTTTATTTTTATTTTATTTATTAACCTTCCACTGTAGAAGGTGTATGGTTTGTAGATGCTAGCCAGATACTTTGCTTGCTCCACCGATTTCCTACAGATAGTCTCGAGCCTTTGGGCCAACCTTCCATCAAGGTTGGCCAAAGCACCTAAGCCGCTTGTATTGATTGCATGCCTCCACAAGTGAGATGAGAAATCTTCCATGGAGCTGAATAGCTTCATGGTCGAAACGGGAACCGGACTCCCATTTGAGTCAATGTATGGGGAGGAACTGAAGTGTTCATAGAGCAGTTTGGCTAGGTCCTTAAAAACTAAGGGGTTTACGACAGACGATGCAACCTGATATATATTAGTTTCCTGGTTTCCAGCTGTCCCATGCTTTGCCATGGCTGCCAAGGTTGCATTGACAACCATATCAGCTGGAACCTAGAAAATACATAAATTTGTCAGTCCTAAAGTACATGCTTTGAGTCTAAAAAACAATTAAGTGAGGACTACTTACTACATCAAGAACGCCATTAGGGTCAACTAGAAATCCAGTTAAGTGCCCCTTTCCATAGTGTAGAATAATCGGATCCATCATCCTAGAGACCAAAATCTATATGAGCTTCACCGATCATTTCATGATAAATTTTCTTAGATGAGCAGACTATTAGAAATTACCTGTTTCCCTCCATCCATCCGGGGAATGGTTCTCTGTATGTGCTCTCAATGACACTTGGTCTTATTACAACCACTGGTATGTCACCTCTTAGATTGTCTATCATCATCTCTCCCATGGCCTTTGTGAATACATATGTATCTTGCCAACCAAATTTGTTTGCCCTGAGTGAATAAAGGTTTTAAACATAGAAAAATAGTTGAACGAAGTTGACAAAGCAGAGATATAAGCATAGGAGTCTAGAAGTAGACCTCTTTGTCCCTAGTTCTTTCATGTCCTGAATCAATGCATTCTCATCAAGAGCTTGTTTTGATTCCAAAACCATTTTTATTTCATCTTCAACACTCAGTTTGGTAAATGGTGTCTGTTCGGGAGCAATACTTTCACCCAAGTAAAATGGCTTCTCCATAACTCTGCCTTGCCTTTGTCCATTCACATAAGCTGATGAGGCATTAGGTTGACAAACATATTAATGTTCCTATAGCGCTAAACCATCAAGGGCAAACCATACATTTCAGAGGTTATTATGCGATAGCTAATTAGCTAGTGAGTAAGTAGTAACCGCCGACTGGACTTTACAATTTTGGAGTGTGTTTAGAAAATTATTGTGGACCAAGGATAATATGTAACCACATGCATATACACTTACCTGTTGAGATTTGTAGAAAGAGCTTCAATTTCTGGCATTTCTTGGCAAAACCCATAAGCCGCGTAGGTCCACCAGTGTTTATATGTAGAGCTGTATCATACCTGAAAATTTTCAACACTTTTACTAGTATGCATTTTCTTTCAGTTATGTTTCTGTATAGATTGGAATTATTGAAATTGTTAATAACCTTTCATCGAAAGTGGTATTAGCTGCAGAGTTTATAATGATGTCAACTTCTTTAGCCATCAATTCAGCTGCATCTTCACGTATGCCTAGATTACTTTCGCAAACGTTTCCAACCACAGGAACCAACTTGCTCAACATGAATGTTTGATAAGATTTTCCATGGATTTGCTTAAGTCGCTTGAAAAGTTCTGTGTTAATAATCTTCATTCAAACATTGAAGAAAGTGTTACTGAGATTGATTGAATATGAAAGAAAATATGGGAACATTTCTAAGAACAGAACAGTTCCACTGAAAACATACCTCATTCTTTAACCTATCTGCTGCAGCGTTCTCGTTCTTTGCCTTGATTAAGACAAAGATCTTATGAACATCTGGAGCTGTCCTCAATATCTTCTCAATGAGAACTGAAATTCAAACAATAGAAGGTTTAAAAAAAAAAAAAAGTAAATTAGATGTGAATTACACCTTATAGAAAAAATGGTACCTTTGCCTAAAAAGCCAGTAGCTCCAGTAATAAAGAAGGTCTTTCCTTGAAGAAACTTAACAATGCCAATACCCTCTTCATGCATTTCCGCAACAGAAGCCAAATCTTTTCCATTCGGATTTAAAACCAAATTCCCGTTTTCCAGCAGAGTAGGTTTACTGTGATCTTGAGTAACCAGCGTGGATGTTTCTGTCAGAACAGAAGAAATTCCCGTTGACCTTATCGCATGATTACCACCACTCTGGCAATAAACCACACTCTTCTTCTTTCCCAAATAGGGCTTCCAGCACCTGAAGTTGGTCACCTTGGCAAACCTGTTTGATGAAATGGAGATGGAGGAGCCAAGACACATAGCCTCCATTATTGCAGAAGGGAAGTGAAAAGATATAGTAAAAGAGAGCAAAAGGATAGCCTAAAGGCCTATGTTTTCTTTAAGGTGAAATGTTGGTTGGTTAAACAATGTTATTCTAAAGAAAACAAGTTAAGAAACTAGTTTGTTTAAGATATGAGTTTGGTTTGGTTTGGTTTAAAGAGAGTGAGCATTTGTGAATGAAAAAAGATGGGTGGGTGAAGGGGTTTTAAAGGGTGTGGTGAGATGAGAATTAGGAGGAGCAAAGCAGACTCTCTTTTTGCCACCCAATTCACAGCTTGCTTACTTTAGGATCGGCTAATTTGTCGATATAGCGAAACAATCTTGTTGTCATGATCATATTAGATTAGCATGAATATGAAAGAATTTCTCCAGAATAAAGGGTGTGAGAAAGAGGATATATAGATATTAACTAGAGAAAACATACATGAACACCAATGAAGCCTTAGAAGTTGGAAGTATAAATATCAGGTTTGGTGTTGGATAAGAACTTAGGTTTGCAGTTGGATGATGAGTATATAAGATTATATTGTACCCAATACTTCACCAGATTTTGAACTAACTGTACCATTTCAACATGGAATATATGACAGCTCTTGAATATGCAAGCCTCAAATTAACTACAATGATCAAGATAATAAAGCTGACAAGCTCCAGCATGAACAAAACACTCAGAAAAGTTCCAAATTTTATAAACTACTCTAAAGTCTGAAACTTGTAAAAAGCAACTAGCTTTATAGCCTTTATTTCATGGAAAAGTGACAACTTTCCTTATTACAGGAGATGATGAAATCGCAAACATAGTAGCAGCAAGTACATCAAGTTCAAATGAAGCTCAGCTGATGATTATCATTCAAAGAATTTTCGAAAATGGGACTCGAATTTCTCCATCTCTACAGGAGGCAGAGAGACCAAGGCATTGATAAATCCATCCTGATCAGGGAACACCCAACATATATCCTTCCTGTGGCTCACCACGGGTCCGCTGAACACTGGTTTGCCCCACGGATACACAACCTGATCGAACCCTAGCCTCATCCAGGAGCTAACCATGTACTCCCCGCACGGCAGCCCTTTATTCACCTCCAGCCAGTCAATCACTGATTTCGCGTACTCATCGCTCACCCTACCGGGCCCTACTGCGACCATGTCCACTAGCTCCGAAAACTCTCCCTTCTCAATTTCTCCACATTTAGCGGTTGCATAAGCCACCAGCACTGCATTTCCACAATACGACATAGGAAGTGGGGGGTTGAGCCTTGTTCGGATGTCGATCACGTTGAGGAGGGTGGAGATTCTGTTCTCGTCTTCGTTCAGGTTAGACAGGGCTTTGCAGCGCCATATGAGCGATGCTGCCACCGTGAGGCTGCTGATTCGCTTCTTGGGGTCAGGATTAGGTCCATTCGCCTTTTCCTTCAAGTAAGTGATTGCGGTTGGGGTGAACTTGAAGACTTTGTAGTCGAGTTCCTCGCGTTTGCAGTCGAAAACTGGAGGGCCGGAAGCTGGGGTGATATCAGGCTTGAAGAATTCGGGGTGACCAAAGGGAATGTTGGGTGGTGACCTGGCGGCAAGGAGGTGGCGATCGTGGCAGGGGATGACGGCTAATGGCCTGTCGTTTGGGAATGCTTGGGATGCTAGATTGTGCATGAATCCTTGCGCACCCATTCCGTCTAGCAGGACGTGGTTGGTGCACATGCCAATGGCGAAACCACCACATTTGAAGGATGTCACCTGCGAATTCCAAAGTTTTTAACTAGTTAGATAGATTTTACTTTGGATTTGGTTTAGTCAGAGATTATCAACTGATAAGCTGTCCGTTCGTTTACATTGAAGATGAATGCAGCACAGAAACAGCAGCATATGGTCGATCTCAGAACGTACGTACACCTGACAATAACTTGCTAGCTATAAATATAGGGACTATTAATGATTGAAAATTACTACTACTGTCACATAATGCTGTTATTACCCATATATGCATATGGGGACTGCTATTATTGAAACAAAATGTCAGAAAAATTCTGTCTAGTAGATGGAAATATTTACTGCACATACACTCAATTATGCTGCTGCACCCTCAAAACGATAGGGTTCATTCACATTTAACATGCGTTTGATTATTTGAGGGACCAATAACAAGATTCGGTCATCAAAATAATTGATGTTACTAATTATAGCGTTTATGTTGTAAATAAAATGTATTGTTTTGTATGAAAAACACATCGGTGATTTTATTAACAATATTGGTCGGTTCCTATATAAGTTATTTAGAAACGGTCTCTCTAGAGTCTTTGTGACATTATTCTCATAACGCCCCAAACTTTTATAGAGTTGAAAGGGATGAAAACACAAATCACACTATAAAGGCGCATATTTTTTTTTTTTTTTGAGAATCTACCCATAAAAACTTTGAAGTGAAATGATTGCTTTAGAACAATCATGTTATAACAGGTGAACCATTAAGAAATTTCCCGGTTTACGGAAAGGAGTAATGAGTAACTGCATGGCCGGGTAATTTCAATTTTTATCACTAAATGCATAATTATATATTTTTTGTTGTTAGTTTATACATTATTTATGAGAAGATGCACGTCGAACACAGAGATATATAGATCACCTTAATTATAGTTAAAAAGTTTGAAATGAAGTCCACTTAATTAATTTAATTTCTTGAACTAAAAATTGAACCTGAAAAACGCATAGGGGTTGATCCTCCTCTGGTCCCAAACTATCCAACGTTTGGGGCGCAAGCTGGCGGAATCCTAAGTTAGGCTCAACCAAGTTCCCTAGCTCCTCCAACGTACACTCGGACGAAGCCACCACGTATCCAGACCCCGCTCCATTACAGTCGATCTCCAACCGCCCCGTCTTCTCATTCAGCTTGAACCTCCCTGCCATGAAGTCATAGGTCAGTAGCAACTTCTCTAGAGCCAGTTTGAGCCTCTCTGCCACGATTTTTGGAGGATAATCGGGGTTGGCAGTGAAGAAATGAGCAGTTGGGATATTGTAGTTTAGGATTTGGTCTATGTTGGATAAGAAAATGGATTTTTTGGGTTGAGATAAGGGCTTGATGAGGATGGATTCTTGCACCTTCACCTTGAGGTCTTGCATGGCTGGAATAGCTAATATGGTTGCTTCCATTCTACTACTTCAATAAACTGCTTAAATTTTTCAGTCTCAAGTTGAGCTTTTTGCAATTGATCATATTCATTGCAATGACCAATTTATACTAGCAAAGAAGGTCATATTAAATGTCAACATTATTATATTATGTGCTAGCTGTCATATACAAAATTATAAATTAACACAATCAATTATTACATCAATGTGAAAAGGAATTCCCATTTCTCTTTTTCTTTGTTCAAATATATATACTCCATTATTTATAATGACAATAACTAAAATGAAACGAATTGAATTGAATGATTTATAGAATCCAACCATTCGTACTACCCGACAACTAATCGATCGAAACCCAATCATTTGGACATATGTAGTATTCAAGGTTACATGTCCTTTCCCCCGCATTCTATCATCACTCGTGAGAGCACAAGATAGTCACCCATCCTAAAATTGCTCCAAATTAAGCACGATTAATTGTAAAGTTCTTATGAATGTGTTACAGAAAAGAAAGTTGTACCTTATTGATAGGTGTAACGTTCTCTATCTCTTTAAGCTCTTCATTTTTTTTGGGGCGTTACACTCTTTCCATATTAAAATGGGCAACATCCTTGTTGTGCCAAGGCCTAGATCAACCGTCTGCCCCTTAAAAAAAAAAAAAGGATTGCCTCGGCACTGATGTGTTCAAATTAGTACTTCTTAAAATTAACAAAGTAATTATTGTAACAAACTTTAACTACGAGATCGTTCTCAATGAGCTAACTAGGCAACTATGACGTTTTCAAGTGTTAAACGTAAGAGTTTGCAGTAACAGTTTGTCAAATTGAGTTTGTAAGATTGATAATAATTAAACTAAGTAAACTTGAATCAAGAGAGAAGGGAAATAGACACAATAGCATTTCAGAGAAATCGAATACGAATCAGACCTATTGTTCATATGATGTCACAGTTATTTGTCCAAAGAACAGTTTAACCAAGACATTCTTTGAAGATGTAAAGTAAGGAAAGCAATCGATTGTCAGACGATTGATTCTTAACCGGAATGGTTTTGAAGATTCGAGAAAAGATTACTAAAATTGGGGTTTTTTACGAAGTTAAAGAAAAAGCTTAACACATATGAACGAACCCTAGGTCAAGATCCTAATTCGATTACTCCTACATTGCTACCGCATCTATCGAAGGATTAGCTACTCATAGCACAAGGAATAGCAAATATATTGACAATCACAATCGAATTAAGCATACAAGATGATATCATAAGCATTCACCCAAGAAATCAAGCACAAGAGATGAAATTGTGAAAGAAAGAATGGTTGATTGATAATCCAACCTCAAGATCCAAATTCGATGTCAATGGTATGATTACAAGTGAAATCAATGAAGAACTAGAGCAAGAAAACCAAAAACTAGGGTTTTTCTTGCTTTTAGAGAGAAAACGAAGTGAAGAATGAAAAAGATGTGTTTAAAATCGACAAAAATCGATCGACCAAATAGTGACTTTTTGCGCCGGGGCGCATCCTGGAAGTTCTGGGACACGTCTTGCGGCGTATGGGGATGCGGGACGCGTCCTGGAAGTTCTGGGACGCATCCCAGATTCCTGCGTCACTAAAACTTCTCTAGATTCTTGTAGAGGCCGAATTTGGCCATGCCTCCTTCACGAAAGTTGTCTCTCTTTGAATTATCTACGTGTGGCCACCGAAATCAGGTCAATTGGACATCGTATGAGAGAGTTATGGCCAAAATGGCTTAAATGACTCTAAAATCTTCGTTCGAACTCCGAATCCACTTCCGTTTTCGCCATTTTGCTCAACTTTCAAAGCTCTAGATGTTTCTCAAAATCTCCAAAATATCATTTTTTTTACTCCGATTTTCACCTAAAAACATGACAATCTGCAAAGCACAATTAAAACACGAAAAACATGAAAAAAAGCACAAGAAACACAATAAAATACAAATAAAGACTTACAAAAATACGGTAAAAAAAGACATGATAAACCTCTAAATCATAGCTCATCAGGTACTGATACCATTTGTAACTACCCGACCACTAACCGATTAAGACCATACAATTTAGGACGACGTAATTACTTATGAGCTGCTCTGTAGGTGATATGCTAGCCCAATTGTATATACCAACACAACATAAGTATATGAAGATAAATTATGAGAAAAAAAGAAAAAAGTACACCTTATCAATATGAGTAAAAGTCTTAATGACTTTAATCTCACATAAGTTGGGTCCAACGATATGTTTTGTGTGACTCCAAGTTAATAATTTGGTTGATAAAAGGTCGTAAAACTATTTGATTTTGATCAATCAAAAGGTTTGACTTCAAATTTGAGAATCTTACATGGTGCAAAAACGGATACTAATAATTAGCATGAGGTGTGAATGTGTTGCAAGGAAAAAAGAAGAATTGAAAATTACCAATCCTTTAATCTGCTTACCTTGTTTTTCTTGAAATAATTTTATTTAGAAGCATTCATATACACGATTGATTGTAAAATCATTTTCTTGTGAGCACGTTCTTATATACTTGTAGTACTAATGTACTAGTGTCAAATGATGTAATTTACAATTAAATCATCATCAATATCATATATAGCTAGCTAGTAGCTAGGGTTAATGATAATTTAGGTAAGTATATACATTGACGATTCCAATTATGAAATTGTTCTCTGTTATCAACGTAATTAATTAGTTTCGGACATGTGTAACCCGTTCAAAGTTCAAAAAATGTCCATATCACGTTCGTATAAGAATGGAGATCAACATTAGTGGATGTATATTCCTACATATTCTACTGGTACTAGTAGTAAGATAAGGGTTGAGTTACCTAATACAGATTTCTACTAATGGATCATTTGTGTTAAAAAAAGGGTTGAATTACCTAATAGATTCTAAATAAATTAATTAATATATCTTGTTGCTTCCTACATTGCATAAGTACTACATCTCTGACCGATCAAACTCTTGACCTAGACTAGCCAACCAATAAATCAAGGGAAGTTGAGATGTTTTTGGACTTTGTATAAATCTATAAGAAATACTAATATAATACAACTTCTAACTCATATACTCCATTATTAAAAGAGAATTGGTCAAGTTTTTACGAGAATTATACTACTACTTTCCAATAGTAAACTTCTAGAGAAGGACAGTTAGTTTCAATCCTAATCGTACCCTCACAAAATTAACACCCTTAAGTTGTTAACGTGTACTATACCGAAATTAATCCCACCACGTAAAATATTGTGGTTACAGTCACATACATGTGTTTCTAATGAATAAAAAAATTATATAATTTGAAGGTAGATTTAAAGTGTACATTCGATATTATAGTAGGTTATTAATTCATTTCTTGTTTTGGGCTAATTGGTACCGGATAGAAACTTGGGCATAGTGTCAAATGGGGTTCGAGAAATAGATTTACGTTACGTATTCTTGTAAAAAAAAAAAATTTACAATCTTGTTTCGGTGTTAAAGGATTTCGGTTGGATATGCATTTGTTACAATTTTAACATAACCATAGTTAAGTATAGATATCAATGACAAAATAGATATAATCACATGAGCTTAGACAAAAGAACTTATTATAGGTGTGCATATATAGTCAACTTTTTTGTCATTGAAAAAGTCTGAAGTTGAATCCCTCTGAGCAACCAAACAAGTCAAGTGATCAAACAACAAATCCACCATTAGCCCGTATGACCTGCCCATTAACCCACTCTCCAGAATCAGTCACCAAAAACCCAACAACCTTCGCAATATCATTGGGCTGGCCCAAACGGCCCAATGGACACAGATCCACCAATCTGTCCACCACCGCTTCCGTCTTTCCCGCGAAAAACAGTTCCGTCGCCACCGGTCCTGGCGCCACGCAGTTTACCGTGATCCCGGTCCCTTTCAGCTCCTTGGCCGCGATTTTCGCCATCATCTCCACCGCCGCCTTCGATCCAGCGTATGCCGCGTACCCCGGCATCGCTGCCCCTACCACCGAGGTCGAAAATTGCACAATCCTCCCTCCGCCCCCGCGTTTCAGCCGGTTCGACGCCTCTCGGAGGGTTAGGAAAGCTCCTTTCGTGTTGACATTAAAAATATTGTCGTAGTCCTCAACGGCCGTGTTGGCAATTGTAGGGTACTTTTCGTCCAGTACTCCAGCGCAGTTGACCAGGATATCAACCGGAGAGCCGAAAGCTTGCTCGGCTAGATCGAAGAGCGATTTGACATCAGACGAGTTTGAGACGTCGGCTTTCACGGCGATTGCTACAGGAGAGGGGAGGTTGTGATTGAGCTCGGAAACTAAGAGATCGGCTTCGTTTGAGCGGGAGGCATAGTTGATTACAACCTTTGCGCCGAGGGATCGGAGATGGATCACCACGGATTTACCTATTCCACGGGATCCGCCGGTGATTATCGCCACACGGCCACTTAGTGGTAGATTTGAGGCAGGTTCCATTTATGATAAGTATACAAGACAAGATGCCTTGTGTTAGGTGAAACTTTAGACTATTGGTTGAGATGATCTTGAGCTTTGATTTGTGATTTGGTTATATTTATGCTTGAACAGAAGCAGATCATTGTAAACTTATCGGCTGTGACCTTCCAAGAAGCTAATTTGGCATTGATTGTAGCTGATGATGTAAGACATTGCGTTGCAGTGCAGAAGAGGTAAGGGATGATGCAATAGACTTTTAAATAAAAATACATAGATTCCAAATTCTTGATTAATTCATTTGAAATTACAAAATTAGATACTACTTACTTCATATTAGACACAGTACGTAGTACTTACTATATGATATGGATCTGCTATATATTTTGCAGATGTATATTTACAGAAGGAGGCAAATTGGAATGACCTAATTCATACTATCATGCATTATGCATAGTACATCAAAAGAAATCAAGCCAAGAACAACACCAGATCAAACAAAAACTTGGGTGAAGATTAGTTGCAGGGGGTTACCGATGCAAAGGAGATCTCCAATCGAGACTTTCTCCGTTCTGCATCTCTTGAGGAGGGATGAACGAATCGAGGGAAAGTCCAGGAACATTGAAAGACACATCGTCGATCACATATGTTTCCTCCATTCTTGTTACTCCAGGTCCAGCCCTGAGATTATCGCCAAATCTTGTGATTGTAGCGTTGGATTGACCTGAATGAGCAATCATCATGCCTTCGACAGGACGATAGTCTTGGACTTTGGTGCACATTGTAGTCTCCCAGTATATAGGGAGAGAACCAGGGGACTGGACTCTGGTTAAGTATGAGTCCTCTAAGTAGACAAGCAAACCACTCTTTTGGCTGAAGTATCCAATAGTTACATGTTTAATCATCTCTGCCGTGCTGTCACTCCGTTGATATAGATCAGCGTGCTCTGCTGATAGTTTTAGCACGAAGCAGTCGATGTTTGACATTTGTTTTTCTCCCATGTACTGTGCTGTTGAGAACACTGCGGATATGGCGAATGGATCCAGGCCCTGGAAATTAGTGATTAGATAGATTTGTAAACTTAGTCTTAGGAATTGATTTTGCTACAAATAAGAAGGCATTGGTGTTCTTTTCCAAATGAGCAATCTATGCTATGGTTTAATAAACATAGACAGGACAGATTATATATAGATGAAGACAAGGGGATGGCACAATATATTAGTGACCGGCCTTATGATCGAGTTATGATAAGCATAGAACTACGTTCAGACATATTTTAAGGCTGTAATCCAAGACCTGTTACTAGCACAACAAGGTTACAGTCTTCTGAGATGAGGATTACTAGATCTCATTACTTGCAAAGAGCGAGATTATACTAGAGAGTAGCTTAGCTACTCCAGCCAGAAAAACAAGCAAGAAAACACAAGGAGATCAAAGATATCTCTAAAAAGAATTTTCCACTTCACCAGAAAAGAGTAATTTTTACTTGCAAGTCATGGAAAAGGTTGGTTGCTATACCAACAGCAATATTGGAGATGATTACATAACTTGTTAATTACACATGTACCAACAAGTTTAATATTATCAGTCTGTACAAGAATAACCTGATCATAAAGTGATACTGTAGTGCTTTAATTAACCTTTAAATGACAAAAATCATAATGTTTAATAAAAAGAAGAAAGTGGATCTTGCCTGAAAAGCACGGCGAAGAGGGCGGGCCCCACCTTTAGCAGCATGAGAAGCGAGCCATGGCGTATGGCGCCATGCGACATTGCCATCACAGGCAGCGACAACCTTGTGACCAGCCACAGCTAGTTCAATAAGCCATTTGTCAGGCACCATTTGCCATATGACAAAGCAACCTCTTTGTTGTGAAACAATATTATTACTAATATCATTAGGTAGTCCATTGAAGCCAAGGTCATCTACTATAGCCATTGCGAGTTTACCGGTGGCGTACATGTTCTTGATCACTCCTTCCAGTTTCCGGCAGCCAGTTGCTGCCATGAAATGTTGAATGATATATTGTGCCGACGAAGACACCTACATTGCGAAATATAGGTAGTACGTATATATTAAGCTATGGTATTAGGAAGGAAATGTACATGTCAGGTAGTTGAGCAAGTGAGTAAATTATAGGAGTGGTACTATACTTACAGTATAAGTTAGTGAAAGTGAAAATAACGTAGTAACAAACAAGGTAGGAAACACAACAGAATTCACAACTAGGTAGCGCAGCAAGCATTGCATTAAATTGAATTAAAAATGATGATCATGTCAGTGGTAGTTGGATGAATTTAATTTCTTCAAAGGTACCATTAATTGCATGTACGACTACATGAATATTACTCCATATGGAATTAACTCTATGGTTACTTAATTCGATCAAGTAACTAGCTGCTAGCTAGCGGTCTTTCTGGAGTTAAAAACGTGAAATCAATAGATCGAATACTCCCTCCGTCCCTTGAAAACTGTCCACTTTTACCATCTTAGGCGTTACAATAGAGTTGTCAACTATCATTTCTTGTCATTTTAGGAATAATATATAGTTTTATATTCTCCACTACTCCTAAAAAAGTTAAAAACTAACTTAAACAATTAACTAACTACCAATAAATTCATAAAGTAAACTCCACATGTATTATATAGTGTTATAATATTAATCTTATTAATTTATGTGCATGAATATTTTAACTGGACAATTTCTAAAGGAGGGAGTGTGTACATAGTACATTGTTATACACACAAACACAAATTAGGTAGCTAGATGCCATGTTGTACGTACGTGGGTCCTGTTTCAATTCTCCTTCAGATCATCACTGTACATACTTACTGATTTTCCAGTGCACCGACATGGAATTAACAAACATGACATGTTGAAACCCAAATTAATCATGCTGCAAAACAAACGATTGAACTTTTTCTTTTTTTTTTTTAGATATAAGAGTAACGTGAGAATAAAATTAATCAATGCTCCGAAATTAACATCTCCAACTAATTTTAACAAGAAATTAACCATATTGATCAATAAAACACAAATATATATGTGCAAGAGATGGTGAAATAAGTAGTGGTAAATATATATGAGCGATTGCAGGAGGTTGCAGAAATGAAATGAACGTTTGAGCTAGCTAGCTAGGTTCACTTAAAATGGTGGTGGGGACAGGACAAGACAAAAGAAAAGAAAACAAAACAAAACAAACAAGATTGATTCTTTATTCCAAGAGAAGAGGTACAAATGGTGCGCGTACCACCAAGTAGTAAAATTTAAAAAAATAAATTAAGGCTGAGCCTAGAAAAGCTACAAAACGTATGACTTTTCTTCCTTTCACACACACACATATATGTATATATAGTAATAAATTAAATTAAATTAAATCTAATGGTTTCATTTTTTTCGGAAAAAGGAGTAGTTTGATGACTAAGACGAGCTGCATTCCAGCTCGTCAATGCACCTCGACACACCCTTGACGCGTCACTTTTGCTGCAACGCAGCGAAGGGCGCGTCACTTTGCTACCACCTGATTCATTTTATTTTATTTTTTTTAAATTTATTTTGTCCAATTTCAAACGCGAATAACTCGAAAAATAAAAATGCAAAAAATAAATAAAAATCACCACAGTTTTGACTTTTCGAGATCTACAAATAGAGACCACTCTTGACTATGTTTGGATCATCCCATCTCGAACTCATTTTTCTCTCTTAATTAAATTTAAAATTGTAAAACGAATTCTAAAAATGCAATTTTATTAATTTCGACTTCTAAATACTATTATAATATGTTTTTAAAAAAATTTAAATTTCATAACGACATGATGAAGCGTCAATACGTCTGAAAATTTCATGGCGGATCGTCATGTAGGTGACGCGTCAAATAAATCGTCACCAATGCAGGTAGTCTAACTAACATGCACAGCCATTGGTATACATAACATAATTAATATATATTTATTGGGCGGGCGGATGCGCGCGCGCACATATATATATATTTTTGCGGGCATTGCAGACCACAAAACATAAGTGGCGTGCGACCGTACGTACGTGTCTAAAGGCCGGGGAAGCAGGTACGATACGAGTGGTCGCTATACAAATTCTACTCGACTCACTCACTCACTTTTTCTTAATCAGACTTCTATTCCTACCTACCTAGCTAGCTAGTAAATTAATTAATTAATACTTACTGTACGTATAATTATAACTAGTAATTACTACTGCACTGCATACTAATCTTATTTCCAAATTCTAGATTTGACTACCTACTTTTTTATGCTAGCTAGGAAGGAGTGTAAATATAATGTGCGGGATTCATGTATAGAGTTCACATAACTATTATGTTAATTGCTTATATATGTGAATGCATAATAAACTTTAAATTAATTTAATTAGTAGATACTAACTAATACTCCTCTACCTTCATCAAAAGACATGGAAGAATAAAATTAAGTTGTTCATTAATAGTCCAGTATTTATTTAATTAATTTCTTGAATGTTGAAGAAATTGAAATTGAATTTTCATACAACGCAACTACAATACTTACTACTAATAAACATGCTGGTACTGCATATATAATATAATATAATTTAATATAATATAATAATCGATCAAGGGAAAGCTAAGGGCTTTGGTTAAAAGTCTTCTCATCTTGCAGCTAATTAGAAAAAGTAATTAAGTACCAGCTGGCCTAGGCCTAGCTATATATATTAGTGGAGTATATATATATATAATACATGGAATGGATAAACAAACAACATCGCAAGAAATTAAGGAAGGAATAATTAAAAATCTCATGTCTACTTCAAAATAAATGTACCTAAACATGCATATCGATCATAACACATGACATGAATAAAGAAAATTAAGAAAGAATTAATATATATATAGTGCAAGAAATGAACATATATGGTTTCGTTTGCTTAACACGTAGTCTAAATGGAAGCTAAGGTAGGAATTGAAGTAGTGATGATCGATTAATAACTCTTACTTGTGAAATGGAAGAATCTGCTCGGGTTTTGGGATGAAAAGTGGAAATAGGGAAAAGGGGACAGCCAAGAACACTGAGAAGAATCTTGAGATGGTCTTGATGATGAGATTTGTTGTGGAAAATCAGATTTTTCACCCAACTCTTCCATCTTCCTGATTTTGATCTGCTGCATTTTGCCGACTTGTTATTCTTCTCCTCACTCATAATTGGCTCTTCTGATACTGCTGCTAGACGATTCATCATCTCGATCGATCGATCACTATTATTAAGTTAAATTAATTAATGTTCTAGCTAGCTCTTGTACATGTTTTCTCTAATCTAATAAAATGATAAGGTGGTATGGTATATATGTATGTATCTAATAAAATGGGAGGAGGAAGAAGAGCTAGCTAGTGCAAATGCAAAAGAATAATAATATATCTTCTATTGGTAGAATTAAGAAGAAGAAGAAGAAGAAGAAGAGACTCCAAATTTCAATGAGTTAGTTTATATTGGTAGACAGTCAGTCAGTCCACTTACAAAGGGTGTGAGTGTGAAGACTAAGGCTTCACAAATTTAATTAAGTGCCCGCTTTAATTCCAGTTTTTTCTGCTACCTTTCATTTCTACACGTGCAATATATATACTCCCTCTCCCTCTGTCCTAGAGAATTTGTCCACGTTACTGTAATTCATCTACAAGTTTTAAGGATAGTAATATTAAAACTCTATATAGTCCATGTGAGATTTAATTTATGACTTTATTGGTAGTTGGTTTGGTTGTTTAATATACTTTTTAACTTTTTTAGAGATATAAAATTATATAATTGTTCCTAAAATGGCAAAAAAATGAAAGTGAACAACTCTATCGGAACGTTCAAAATGATAAAATTGAACAACTTCTATAAGACGGACAATTTATATGGAACGGAGGGAGTATACTTACTACTTACTAGTAAAACTCTTTTCTTCTAACCTCTCCCAGACTACTAAATTCATCGCGGAAGGGAGCTAGCTTTGTTTATGTGAGATGTTACTGTGATTAATTGTTACTCAATGCACACCTTACTCATATACGTATCATTCTCAATTAATCTCTTTATACTTGATATATCAATCTTTCATGTTTTTGTACTCTTGCGTATTCTAATTGTATTATTATATACTCCCTCCTATTTTTAATATAAGATGTTTTGAATTATTTTCCATTTGACAAATATAAAATGTTTTAGGAGATTCTACTACGTAATTCTGTGTTTTCACAATTTATTAGGCATCAAACTCATTAATTTTATTGTTTTTTATTTATTTTGTCTTGAACAATACAAAAGCTAAGCACGTTCCTCATTTTTTATTGGTGGATTTATTTGTTCAAGAATATTTTTGTTCTAAATTATTTACCAAGACTATTAATGAATTGAAATTTGTCTTAATTTGTATGAAATACCTAAAACATTTTATATAAAAAATAGGAGGGAGTATATTGTAAGGAAAAGTAATCACAAGTTGAAGTAGAAAACATATATAATCATCTTCTCAATTAATGAGATTTTAAGACTCAGCTTACAAAAGGATTACTATAATGTATATTTAAACATGTATCTGATCACAAAAGGAACCATAAAGTTTGTTTAGTTACTCTAATCATGATTAAGTATCTCTCAGATGAGATCCCAAACGATACTAATGATCAACAGCCTAATGCATAGTGAGCTAGCTGCTAAATTATTTATTTTTACCATTTCACTTTTATATATATTCAACTAGGTATATAAGTAAGTTGTAGACTTTGTGTCTCGCAATAAACAATATTACTTGGAAAATGAATTTAAAATTATTTTTTCAAGTGATATTGTTTATTGTAAAACACAAGGTCTACACCTTACTTTCATAGACACGGTCTATGTAAGAATTTTCCCATCAACTGAATTGGAATTGCTAGCTTTTTGAGGTTACTGGTAAAGCTAGCTTTAATGATAATTAATAAGCAAAATAGTAGTAAATTAGTAAAAGTAAAAGAGAAAAAGGCACATCGATCCTTAAAAACTTTACTTTGCATAAAAAGAACAAGTAAATTAATTCGTTGGGCTTTCTTTCTAATATAATAACATGTGTGAAAGTGCAGATGTGCAGCTGTTTAAGTTATTGTTGTATGGCAGCTATGGTATTGCGAACAATGGATATAATGATGTCGATTCGTAAAATTTGCACTTTAGAAGACTTTATTGATAATGCCTTTTTTCACTAACTATAATCTAGTTCCACGGATCTGAGTTTGTGTTTTAAGATAGGAATCGACTTATATTCAAGAAAGTCATGGAATCTTAGAAGACAAGATACAAGGACTCATGGAAGTCAAGATCTTATGGACTCCTAGAATATTGGATTATATAAACTCTTGAAGATAAGGATGAGCAACAAGATCTGATTGGACCTGATCTTATGGACGTTTTTCTACACTATATATACAAGATCAGGGCCATCACAAAGAGTGTGCAAATATAGAGCAATAGAGCAATCATATACATCATTCTCTCTTTACTTGTAACCGTTTTTACTAGTATTTGAAGTATCTAGTTTATGTGCTTTGGAATAGTTAGCTATTCCGACTAGCTTTTTGTAAATCCTCTTATTTTAGTGGATATTTCGCCTATGGCACAGTAGGTATATTTATATACCTGCTAGAAATCATCTTGTTTGCTATTCACTTTTACATATTTCGCTGTGCAAGTGATTGTTCCTGTAACTGTGACACCAACTCTGTGACACCAACTGTTGTAATAACATTGCTACTAACATTGGTGTTTCAGTAAGAAGTGCAAAGTCCTAGGTCCGTACGTTTTTACAATGTGTATAAATGTCCAACTTTTCAAGTGTTCAAGGTAAGACTGACTTAAGAGTAGTATAATTATCCAACACATGATCAACTTTTAAACTTTTACTTCACACATGCCATGATCATCAGTTGACATGATCTAATTGCAATCGGTCATAAGACTAATTACTAAAGATATCCATCATAATTAGAAGTATAGTTCTTACTGAGCTACCCCTCCTTAATTATTTTATTAAACATGCAATTTAATTAGAGTTCACAATATACTGAGAGTATTTGAGAGTCTAATATAATAAACAAACATAGACAATTACACATAAAATTATATAACATAATTTTTTTACGGGTTGAGCCGGGTCGACCCGTATTTTTCCTTACAATACATAGCTCGCTTTCATGTGTCCATCCAATCATATTGATACTTTGGATCAAATTGCCTATGTTTGACATATAATTGTCTATATTTAGTATAAAATTACTGATGATTCGTCAACTCCTCCATCCACGTCTCAATCTTTATCATCAATCGTTTTCTTTATTCGACCACCACTTTTATGAAAACCTAGTATATACAACAAAAACATCAACAAACATCAACCATTTTACTTTTAACATCAACAATTGCAATATAAACATATGCAATTGGTGGTAAGGAAATATAAACACCCAGAAATAAAAAGCACCAACAAGCATCACATATTTAACATTAAATATCAACAATTACAGTATAAATATGCACAATTCACACTGGAAATATAGCAGTTTTACAAAATACATAATCTCTAAAAAAACCGACAAACATCAACAATTTACAGCTACTTATACATAATTTACATAAAAACCTAAGCAGGTAAGAATTTCAAAAGATAAAACAAAACGCATATATTAAAACATTATCTATTTACCCTTAAACATCAACAATTGTAGTATAAACATAGACTATTCATACATACATCTCGTTTTACAAAACTATAAAAACTCTATACAAGAAATGAATGAAACCATAAATATCAGTAATTAACAGCTACATATGCACAATTTACATAAAAAAAAAACTAAACAATAAGAATTTCAACATAAGAAACATAAAACATAACCAATTTACCGTTAAACATAACCAATTTCAGTATGAATATATGCAAACTTAGCCAATAAGCACTAGAAATCAAAGATCTGGAACATAATCAAACATCAACTATTTACACATAAACATGCACAATTCACACAAAAACATAGACAATTTTTAAAAAACTGCAGAAAATCTAACCATAAAGCAATGAAACCAAAACATCATCTATTTACAACTAAACATACAACATTTGCATGAAAATCTAAACAAAATCGAACACTACAATCTGATTTACAAACAAACGAAGCAAAAGCTACGAAACACAAACTGAAAATAGAGAAAACACGCAAACATCAACAATTACAGGTCAAACATGCACAATTAAGGTTAAAACATCAACAATTACATATGAAATATAAAGTTACGCGAAATCACTAAAAATCACCAAAATCAAACAAAAAATGATAAAAAAAACTGAAGAATCGAGATAAGAAACCTGAAAATCGAGGAAACAACAAGGTTATGACTTATATGTGTTGTGTAGTCGGAGATCTGCTGGAGAAGACAACCGGAAAAGCTTCGAATTTCGGCCAACCGTTTCAAAAGTCGACCAAATGAAAAAACGAAATCGATAGAAAGGTAGATCGGGCCATGGGCTATTCAAATATGCGATCGGATTTAAAATTGGTGGCCGGACGGCGGATATATATATATATATATATATATATATATATATATATATATATATAGAGAGAGAGAGAGAGAGAGAGAGAGAGAGAGAGAGAGGGGTATTTATATCAATCTGACAACCCCTTTTAGATTCAGATTATCGAACCCGCAACCCAAGATTCGCGAATTGACCCATTTATTAATGAAGAAGTACTCTCAAGACTCTCATAATGTCTAAGACTCTTTTAAGTTTTTGTACTTTAATTAAGCTTTATAGGATTAGGACATATTTCTAAAATGGAATTGTTACACTATATTAAACAAGATATATACTCCGTCCAAAGAAACAGTCATAATTTTAAAAAAAATGATTAATAAATTTCAACTTTAACTACAAATTAATTTTAAACTATAATTATAAAATATTTAATTAATTGAACATTTTATTATTATAGTTCAACATTGATTTGCAGTTAAAGTTAGTCACCTAAAAAAAATTAGAAGCATAATATTTTATTTGTATACCGTGTTCAACTGAGAGGGCAATTAATTCCAATTAATATGTCTCCATCTATATTCCCTATCTAGAGAGTTGAGAGTGAGTGGTGTACGTACTTGTCGATCGCCTCTTCACTTCACTTCTGGTGAGTTTGGTATTAATACCCACTTTAATTTTGGTGTATATTTAATTGTTTGTTGCCTCACCACTATCCTACTACACTCCATTTTCCCGATCAGACTGATACATTTAACCAAATGTTTCACACTCTAGTATGTATACACAAAGCACATTATTTTATGGGACCTTTTTTTCCAACATCAATTGAAACTTTTCCTTCAAAATTCTCCATGCAATAGCCTACCACAAGTAGTACTTTACCCAGCGCACAGCTTGTGTTCAACATCATTATCTAAGTCACAATGCACAATGTAAAACAAAGTATATTGGAGTATCCATGTAATATTGAAATATCTATATTTACATTTATTATTTTATTGAATTAGTTCGATTCTTTCATTATTGTTGATTATATTTATGTTGGAACTATTTTATCTTTAAAAAATAAAAAATCCTATCGAAAAATTTACGCTTCATTTCAAACCCATGATATCGGGGGTTAGAAATCAGGTCAAAAATAAAATCCATTTACCCCTCGGCCCTCAATTTATCGTCTATTTACTCCTAAAATTACATATATAAGTTCATTATATGATTGGACGGCCCGATCTTGCTCATAGGATTTTATTTCATGAAAAATAAAATATAACTCTTTCATGTGCCCCTCGCGCGGTTGCAACTTTGATTATGTTCTTGGTCTTTTTTTCAATCACATTTTCTATTTTTTTACGTACAATTGGAAGTCTATAATGATACAAATGAATTAAAGTTTGAGAATCACGCAATTAAGAAACCAAAATACTACTACAAGTTATATATATACTCCACTCCAAACAAAAATGTAAAGTAAACGGCTAGCTAGCTATATATACACCAGTCCAAACCGATTAATTAATTTAATTCACATATGATGATGTTCATATGATGAGCTAGTTATAATTTAATTCACATATGATGTGAATTAAATTATACAAGCTGTTAGTCCAAGTTTCTGTACGTTTGTCAAATATTTCATCTTCAATTTTGTTACGTTCGTCAAATATTTCACTAGTAGCCAGCTAGGTTTATAAATTCTTGGTCTTACCATTAGTAATATTATCAATTACTTTTGTTAACATACTCAAGGTGAAGTGTGGACTTTTTTTTCATCCTCTCGTGTAGAGGACCAATTTTACTAAACGCAGAATAGTTTTTTGACAATTTGCATATATATTCTTATTTTGATAAATATTAAAATTCACCCACAACTTTTAAAAATTACACAATTAATAAAAAACTTACTCAATACATAAACTTATAAATTCACCATTCTACTATAACAACATCAAACTAACTTGCAACATGAACGAAAATCATTGGGATGATCATACCAGTGATGCCCCTCTAGATTACATACATGCAGATCTATGGGGACCTGCAAAAGTGCAGACAAAAGGTGGAGGTAGATATTTCCTTTCACTGATAGATGACTACACTAGAAGAGTGTGGGTGTATGTGCTGAGAAACAAGAGTGATGCATTCTCTAGATTCAAAGAGTGGTGTGCAGAGGTCGAGCTGGAAAAAGGCTTGAAAGTTAAAGTATTAAGAACTGATAATGGTTTAGAGTTCTTGTCAAAGGAATACAACAACTTCTGCATGGATAAAGGTATTAAGAGACACAGAACAATACCTGGTACTCCTCAACAAAATGGTTTAGTTGAGAGGATGAACAAAACTCTTCTAGAGAGAACTAGATGCATCATGTTTCAAGCTGGAGTTCCTAAGTCTTTACGGGAAGTCAGAACTCATCGTGTTATTTAATCAATAAAACTCCATCATCAGCCATACAGATGAAAACTCCTGATGAATTGTGGTATGGAGCTGTGAAGGAATACTCACACTTAAGAGTATTTGGTTGTCTAGCATATGTACATATCAGGCAGGACAAACTTGAGCCCAGGGCATTGAAATGCATTTTCTTGGGCTATCCTAAAGGTGTGAAGGGATACAAGCTGTGGTGTATTGAGAAGAATACTCAGAAGGTAGTTATTAGCAGGGATGTAATGTTTGAAGAAGATGGGTTCCCATACAAGAACATTGATCATCACCTAGAAACTGATATGAAGAAGTTCAAAGATTCTGAGATTGAGGTGGAGCTTATGAGAATCAATGATCAAGCTAAAGAAAATCATGAAGTAGTGAGTGATTCTCATGTTCAACAAGCTACAAGTGATCAGCCTAACAACTCAACTGGAGTTGAAATACCACAAAGCTCACATGTAAGGAGTAATACAATACAGAGATCTCATACCAGGATTAATACTAGTCCAACTACCACAACTAGTATTTCTACACAGGAACAACAAGCTCCAGAAGTTACACAACCAGCTACCGAGAATAGAAATCACACAAGGAGGAATGTGGTACCAGAAGAAATCAGAAACTTCCAGCTGACAAGAGATAGAGAGAGGAGACAGCCTAAACCTATCAATATGTATGGTTTTAGCAACATGGTGGCATATTCACTAAGTACTTATCATGATATTGAATACCAAGAGCCTCAGAATTTCACAGAAGCAAGCACATGAGTGAATAAGCAAGAACGGATGGTTGCTATGCAAGAAGAGTTGCTATCTCTCTTGAGAAGAACAAGACTGGGAATTGGTTCCAAAACCACAAAACAAGAGGATAGTGAGTTGTAAATGGATTTACAAGAGAAAGATTGAAGTTACAACTACAGAACAAGTGAGGTACAAGGCAAGGCTAGTTGCTAGAGGATTTACTCAGAAGGAGGGAGTGGATTACAATGATATATTCCCCCATGTGGTCAAACATACCTCTATAAGAATTCTATTGAGTATTGTAACTCAATTTAACTTAGAGCTACAACAGCTGGATGTTAAAACAACATTTCTGCATGGTGATCTTGAAGAAACCATCTATATGTCATAGCCTGAAGGATTTATTCTACCAGAGAATAAGGAAAAAAGGTGTGTTTACTAAAGAAGTCTCTCTATGGATTAAAACAAAGCCCCAGACAGTGGTACAGAAAGTTCAGTGAATATATGGAAGAAATTGGTTTCATTAAATCTACATATGATAGCTGTGTGTACTTGAAGAAAGAGGGTGTACATGTCATTACATATCTACTCCTGTATGTAGATGACATATTGATTGCTAGTAGTAGCATGGATGAGTTGAATCAGGTGAAGGATCAACTCAGTAACATGTTTGAGATGAAAGATCTTGGCAATGCAAGGAGGATTCTTGGGATGGATATTTACAGAGATAGAAAAGCTGGAGTATTGAAGTTAAATCAAGGTGACTACTTGAGGAGGGTACTTCAGAGGTTTCATATGCAGGAATGCAAACCTAGTAGCATTCCATTGGCTCAACATTTTAGCCTGTCACTGGAGAATAGTCCTACAACACAGGAGCAGGTGGAGCATATGAACAAGATCCCATATGCAAATGCCATTGATAGCATAATGTATGCTATGGTTTGCAGCAGGCCAGATGTTGCTTATGGGATAAGTGTTACAAGTAGATACATGTTTAATCCTGGAGAACATCATTGGAATGTTGTGAAGAACATACTGAGATATCTGAGAGGAACTACATATATTGGGATAAAATTCTGCAAGAATGACAAGTGGTTACATGATCCTATACTAGGATATGTGGATGCAGATTATGCAGCTAATCTGGATAATAGAAGATCTCAATTTGGATATGTGTTCACCTTGTTTGGTTCAGCTATAAGCTGGAAATCTAATCTGCAAAGTGTGGTTGCACTATCAACCACTGAGTCTGAGTACATGGCTAAAACTGAGGTAGTTAAGGAGGGCTTATGGTTGAAGGGAATCATCAATGAGTTTGGTCTGCAACAAGGAGCTGTAACTATACTTAGTGACAGTCAAAGTGCTATATACTTGTCCAAGCATGAGATGTTTCATGAGAGATCCAAACACATTGATGTGAGGTTGCATTTTGTCAGAGACATCATAAACAAAGGTGAAGTAAAGATTGAGAAGGTATCAACTTTAGAGAATGCTGCAGATATGTTAACAAAGGTGTTAAATCCAACTAAGTTCTTACATTGTTTGAATTTAGTTGGTGTCTTAAAGTGTTGAGGGACGCCAGCACTGTGTGCTGGAGCTACTATCCATCAAAGGATGATAGTGATAAAGAGAAAGTGAGATGAATGAAGTTACTCCTGTTATCTTCTCAACAAGGTGGAGATTGTGAAGTTTTTGGGGTTGTTTTGAAGATTCCAGATTTTACAGGGACCAGTTTGCAAGTTTTCAGATTTATAGGGACTTGTTTTTCAATGAGTTTAGAAGTACAGGGACCTGATTCCAAAATTGGAAGAGTTGTTGGTTTCCTAGCTTATTTTGGAGAAGATACGTAATAAGAGAAGGATAATTAGAAATGCATTTTTCCCACAGCCGTTTGATGATGATGGCAGTTAAATGATCAAAATGGCCCAGATTCTTTCTGGCAGAGTTCCGTTTCCTGTTCAAATCAGTTCTTCCCCTGTTTCTTATATATATAAGAACAGAAATAGAGCAACATAATCGATTTATTCCCAAGCTGATTAATTTTCCGGTTTTGTGCTATTCTTCGTGATTAGATTAGTGACATTATTAGCTGTAGTTGTGAGAATTGTGTAGTAGAATTCAAGGCGTAATTCTAGGTCAATTTCTCTGTAACTTAGCTGGATTGAGGAAGGTTGTGGAGTAATAAAATTCGTTGATTCTCCGTGAACGTAGATTGGATTTATTCAATCAAACCACATTATATTGTGCTTGTATTTTATTGATTTTGTTGGTGATTGTATTTATCAAGTAGTTGATTGGTTTTATTGCGATCTTGGTTCGAATACTTAACACCAATATACACTAATAACATTATGCAGTCATATAATTTGATTTTGTGTATGATTAATTTTGTCCATATGAATTAATGGTATCGATCGATGATCTGTAAGCTGGTTTTGGCTGGCAAATAAAAGCAAAAGAATCAATCATCAATTGCAGAATTCAAAATGTATGTATGTTCCCTAGCTAGCTAAATGAATATTCACATGAACCTTCCTTCTTTCCTTCCTTTGTAATTTGTACATATATACTACTATATATATATATAATCTAGTGTAGTGTGGACTGGACTGGACTGGAGTATCATTATTATCATTACTACTATCATATCATATGTATTGTATTTTCGTTTTCTCTAGTCTCTACTTAATCGATCAAGTCATATCATATATATATATATATATTATATACGAGCATTTTCCCGTTTGTTTGTTTGTTTTTCTCTGTTTTTCAGTCGCATTGCATTCATTTCAGCTCCATCTATCCATCGCTGCCTCAGGTAAAGATCCAAGCTTTAATTTCCCATTTACTCGCGCATTTGCATATGCCATTAATTAATTCTTTCTGTTGAATCTTAATTATGTTAGCTGATTGATTTCCTTTTTTTCAATTTGTCTTCTTTTCTTTTCAACAAGTAAGTTCATTCAAATGCTAGCTAGCTACTGATCAGAATGTATATGTATGTATGTTTGATATCTTCTTTGCTTCTTTTTATTCAAACAATTAAGTTGACTTCAATTCAAATGTCGCCCATTGAGAAATCTTCTAACCAAAATAATTAGCTGCTGGCTCAATACTACTACTGTATTTAAGATTCATTGTTCATAATCACAAAATCAATTCAATTTCAATACCTAGGCGATCGATCTATCGAGCTGCTGCAGGTGTAGATAGGACAGGACACTAGGAGTCTAGGACAGGACTGGAATGGGAATGAGATTTTCATGTCCACTTACCGATTCTAATACCAACTTGGAGTCTTCTTCTTCTTCTTCTTCTTTAATTAGATCAATCAGCTTTGGAGCTGCTGACCAACCCAAGGTTTCGCCATCACTTAGCTTCAATGGCCGACAATCTAAATGTCGTATCAGATCTTTTGGCTCTGGAGGAAAAATGATCCTTCAAGGCTCTCTTAGCTTTAAAGGCACCGAATTTGAGGCCACATTCTCATTGCAGTCTCCATCTTCCAATCCCGAGGATAATAATATCACGTCTTCCTATGTGCCCTTACAATCTTCTGCCCAGAACAGGCATTTGGCTGCCCTAAAGTTGCAAAAGACATACAAAAGTTTCCGAACCAGAAGGCAGCTTGCAGATTGTGCTGTTCTAGTGGAACAAAGATGGTATATATATATATATGGTTCAGTTCAGCTGCTACTATTCCCCCTTTTTTTATCACTCCATACTTGTAATCAACCTTTTTTATTTCAATGTGTTTGTGTGATTCAGGTGGAAACTTTTAGACTTGGCGGAGCTCAAGCACAGTTCTATATCATTTTTCGATGTGGATAGACCCGAAACTGCTGTCTCGCGCTGGTCAAGGGCAAGAACTAGAGCTGCCAAGGTACGTACTTTGGAGCCTCATTTGCAAGTTTCTTTGTTTATCAACAGGTGGGTAAAGGTTTGTACTTAAGGCTGCGTTTATTTGTTTATCCACAGGTGGGTAAAGGTTTGTCAAAGGATGACAAGGCACGTAAACTCGCCTTGCAGCATTGGCTTGAGGCTGTAAGTTCCCGTCACTCTTTGAGAAAGATGAAACAAGAATGATCTTCATTGTGAAACTAGAATAACATTTGTTTTATGATTTCCTCTTGCAGATTGATCCCAGACACCGATATGGCCACAATCTGCAGTTCTATTATGTCAACTGGTTACACTGTGAAAGTAGACAGCCTTTCTTCTACTGGTAAGATTCAAATGAGTTGTTAATGAATTGTTCCAAAAGATATTGTACTTGACTGTTTTCGTGAATATGAGCTAGTTTTCATGTTCGTAAACTTTCAACCTCAGGCTGGACATTGGAGAGGGTAGAGAAGTGAATCTGGACAAGTGCCCCAGATCGAAACTCCAACAACAATGCATCAAATATCTTGATCCAGTAAGCTCCTTGATCCTACATTGAGATTCTCTCTGTGTTTTTTTCATCTAAGTTAATGAGTTACATGTAAAATGGACCAGTGTGAGAGAAGTGCTTATGAAGTTACAATAACGGATGGGAGACTAATATACAGGCAGACCGGGAGACTTCTTGACACGAGGGAAGGGCCAGAAGATGTTAAGTGGATCTTTGTACTCAGTGTTTCGAAAATCTTATATGTGGGGCAGAAAAAGAAGGGTAAGTTTCAACATTCGAGTTTCTTGGCTGGTGGTGCGACATTATCTGCTGGACGAATAGTAGTAGAAGATGGCATTCTTAAGGCAGTTTGGCCACACAGTGGGCATTACCTCCCAACAGAAGAAAATTTTGAAGAATTCATGGCATTCCTTACGCAGCATAATGTTGATCTGAGTGCCGTTCAGGTGGGATATAAGGCCTCCTTTGATTTGTCTTCTATGATCTCAAATAGTTAACCTTTTAATCTCGCAGTTTCAGCTAGCTTAACAACTTACTTTGCTATAATAACTGAAAATTATATACTATATGGCCTGTTTTGCAGAGGGCACCTGATGATGCGGATGAAGTTTCCATTTTCCGTCGCAATAGCTTATCGGTTCCAGATCCTATGAGTAGCAAAACTATTGACTTGAGAAATGATGAAGGTGGTGAGGAGATTCATTCGAACATGTATCATCATCATCATCCTGTTGATGCTGATAATACACAACCATCTGTATCAAGATGGTCCAGGAAACTACAATCTAAAATCAGTCTACTTGAGATCCCAAGACAGCAGGTAGAGATGGCTGAGCTATTCATGACGCCAAAATCAGGAAGTCCATTAGATGACGGATATGAGACTGCGGAGGAAAATTTGTCAGACTCAGAATTCTCAGTCTCGAAGCAGAACTTATTCGAGGAAGAGTACGAGGAGCAAATCCCGAAAGAAAAGATTATGAAGAGGATAAACTCACACAAGGGGATGAAATCGTATCAGTTAGCGAAACAACTGTCGTGCAAATGGACAACAGGAGCAGGTCCACGTATTGGATGCGTGAGGGATTACCCTTCAGAGCTCCAATTCCGTGCACTGGAGGAGGTGAGTCTGTCACCAAGAAGTGCATACTCGTCTCCACGGAAGCCAAATTGTACTACTCCTTCCAGTTTTTGCAGAGATGGAGCAGACAATGTGGGCTTAACCAGTGCAAGAGTAGGATCATGATCAGTAAAATTTGGTCTACTGATCCCTTGGGAATGACTATAGGCAATAAAATCAGACAATGTTTAGGCATTCTTTATTCTTTATTTTTTTGTTGCCCTCAAGCTAGCTAGCTAGTACCTAAACAATTCTTTTGTAGACATACTATATAATATATACTGAAAGTTTGAAAAGAAAACTTGTTGGTTGTAGGCTTGTAGCAAGAGTTTTGCATGGTTACCGTCTATAGAAACTAACAACACATGGTCCTTTTCATTGTTGATGAATGTAGAAAACCAGATATGAATAGAGAGAAACAAGAGAAGAAAGATTATTGAATGATAATGATCAAAGGAATATACAAGAAGAGACAATCAGGTAGGAATTTAGACGAACTGTAAATGAACTAGGTAGGATATTTCTTATCGACAGTTTGATAGTGACTCACAACGTCATACCCATATTTTGACAAAATTGTACCAGTAGAGCTGTTACAAGAGTTGAGACTTATCGAGGGCTCAACTCCGCTCGTTCGATATGAGGTTTGAGCCGAACTTTGTGCTCGTTTTGTTATCGAGCCAAACTGAGCTCGGACTCGATAAGAGCTCGAGTAAGGAGATACTCGACTCGTTTGTTACTAGGTACCGACCTGTTGGTCACCCGGACCAAACAACTTATATTGTGAGCCGGGCTTGGGCCTAAAATACAGAGGTGAGAAGGATATCCTCTAAAAGATATATGGGCTGAATTTGGGATGGACTTGGATTGAGTTGGCCAATCCAGTATCCTAGGTAAATACGGTTATCCTAGGGTTTCAGTGATTTTGCTGCTTTCATCTCAATTTGGCTTCTGCTTCTTCTGCTTGAGGTACCATGCTACTGTGTATTACTCCCTTATCAATTTATTAACTCCAAATTAATTAGCTGCCGAAATCTTGTCACTGAAATTTGAGATGTTGTGTGAAACAAGTGGCTAGATGAAGTAGAATCATTCAAAATGGTATCTAGCTACTCCTATAACTTGGATATTTTAATTTATGTTTTGGGAGTCTCTTTTGCTGAATATGGTCTATACAAGCTGGACTTGCTCTTGAGCTGTGTAGCTTTACAAGTTCCAGTCTTTTTGGTACCTAGGCTAGACTTGCTCTTTAATGATATCTGTACAATTTTAATTACAAGGCCCTTTCACAGATTGTATATTGTGGAACTAAAAATGGCCATTCCATTTCAGAAAATCAGGCTTTTTAGTTTAAGATAGAATGAAAAAAGCCTCTTATGCTGAAAATGGTTAATGCAAGCTATGGTTTGTTTAGAAAAGCTTTTGCAAACAAGTAGTAGTATTTGGCTCTGTTTATCAAAGCTAAACTAGCTGGTAGCTGATTAACTAGCTGGTTAGGTAGCTGATAAGCTAGCTGATTAGGGAGCTGGTTAACTAGCTTAGAAGTTAGCTGATTTTAAATGTAGGTGTTTAATTAACAAATTAGCTGATAAGCTAGCTGGTATTTTGTAAAATGACGTAAAAGGGCATTACTCTTATTTTTATTTTCTTTAACGTTTATCATCGTATTATTAGTCTATAGTTTTTTAAATAATAGTACATCACATTTTGTCCAATTATTATAATATATATTCAATGTACTTTACATCGCCACTTTAATAACATCATCAAAATTATCAGAAGTTGAAAGAAATATTCGTTGAACATTTTAACTTAGTAATGAAAAAAAATCAGTAATTGATGTGTACTACATGTATGCATTTTAAAGAGATGTGGATGCATTAATTAATCCTTATGTTAGTTGCAAACAAGTACACAAAATGTATAACAAATGATCCAACAATATAAAATATAAGTCGAGAATAATAAATAATAAAAACGGGTAGTTTTTCCTTCTTTTATTTTTTCTAATTTAGGTCAGAGATATTTTCGGAATGAAAAAGATAAGAATTTAAAAAAAAAAAAGCTAACTTAGGTAGCTTCTAAGAAGCTAGCTGATTTAAAAAGCTGCGCGTTAAAAAAGCTCATTGAGCTGAAAATTTAGATGAAAAGCTAGTGGTAAACAGAGAATTTATCTTGGACCGGAAGTATTGACACTGAAAGCACTCTTTCTTTCATTATCTTAAAGAACAAAACAATCATGGCCTCGTGCTTCTGTAGCTGGTTTACATTGTATGACACCAAGTCTTTGCTCTTATGTTTTCTTATCGGTCGGTTATATAGAGTATGTTTCTGCATTAAATTATCTGCTAAGGTTTTATTTATACTCTAAATCAAATGAAGATTGCCATATGTTTCATGTGCTATTGAAGCATGTGTAATTCCTATCTTTTTGTATCTAGACATGCTCTTCACTGAAATTTGCACAAGATTAAATGCTTAGCTTTTTCACTACATCCATTGTTGAATTATTTTGTCTGATCGGTTGATTTGTTGAACCAGAATGGATTCCCAAATCAAGCATGCAATTGTGGTGAAGATCATTGGCAGGACTGGGTCCCGAGGGCAAGTCACTCAAGTGAGAGTGAAGTTTATCGATGACCAGAACCGTTTCATCATGAGGAACGTGAAGGGGCCTGTCAGGGAGGGCGATGTTCTCACCTTGCTGGAGTCTGAAAGAGAAGCTAGGAGATTGCGCTGAACAGGACTGGTACTAGGATTATTGCAGAGCTGATGCATCATCTTTCTTCAAGTTGGAAGATTTTTTGTCATTTCGAATTACGTCAAGTTATCGAGATGTTAATTAGATCCAAATATCTTTCTTTCTGCCTGCTATGCTAGTAGACTAGTAGTACATGTTATCTTGTTGTTTATCATTGTTATTCAAGTTATTGCTGATTTTCATTATGGTAATGATTGGTTTGGTGTTTTTGTGTGTATTTTAATGGTTAATCCATTATTTTACTATGCTTGGTTGTTATTTTGGTGTGTGTTTTGAATTTGTAAAGCCCGAATAATTTGAGGGCCGTGTTTTAAAACACATCTATTTGAGTGTTTTAAAATACACATTTGCCACACATGAAAAGACTATATTGTCCCTAAATTCCCACTTGAAAAATCAAAATTAACTCCAAAACCCTAGTAACCACTTATAAAACCACAAACTCATTTCCCTCCCATTGTTCCATTGGAGGGAAAGCTTCTTTTCCATTGAACGTGAGCTGCTTCTTCTACCTCCACTGTTTACTGTAGTTCTTCAATTTCCATAGCTGATTTTGGGTCGAAATTTTACAATTTTCAAGTTAATTTCGAAGTCGTTGTCTCTGTTGTACAACCTAGCTGAACAAGTTGAAGGTAATTTCGAAATCGTTGTTCAATTTTCAGTAATCTTCATGTATTTAGTCAATCGATTTGAATAAAGATTCCTGAAACATGAAATTCATGGTCCAATGTGTCATATGTTTTACATTTATTACGGGTGTTATTGTGGGTGTTATTGAATATTGATTCCCGAAACACGAAATCTGGAATTTGTTCTTTGTTATTGTGCTTCGATGTTGGTAGGATTGTGGTGCCTAATTAATGATGTGCTACCATTGATTATGTCTGGATTTGTGAACATTAGCTATTTTCATTTACTGACATGTGGAAGTAAATATATGCTTTCAATTGTTTGACATAAACTTTGATGCCGTTATTTTGTTGCCCTGAACTTTGAGAAACAGTGGGTATGAATGTTTTACAAAATTAATACATGTTTCTATAGCTATGGTGTTGAGTGAAGAGAATCGGGCTACAGTAAGATCATTCTTGGTTATGTGGTTTGGGATGATGGTGGCTTTAACGTGGTATTACTACCGTCACGTTAGGCCAAGGGTGATGCGTAAGCGCAAACGAGCAAGAAAGTATCGATTAAAAATGAAACATAAAGCACAAAGTGAGTACATTGCTAGACTGGCCTTGGTGAGTGATGTAGACTGCAAAAATTCACTCCGGATGAATCGTGGCACCTTTCTCCAATTTTGTGAACTTCTAAAGTCTAGAGCTGGTTTAGATGGTCACAAGTATGTGTGCTTGGAAGAAAAGGTTGCGAGTTTTCTCGCTATCATAGGACATCACACAAAGCACCGGGTAGCAATGTTTGCATTTAGTAGATCGGGCGAGACCATAAGTCGGTATTTCCACGAAGTTCTAAGGGCTGTCTTGAGCCTACATGATGTGCTCATTTGTAAGCCGGAGCCAATCCCAATGGACTGTACCGAAGAACCTTGGTGTCATTTTAAGGTAAATATGATCTGCAATCCTGTGGTTGTTAGACATATTGTAATAATTGATTTGATAATCTGTCTTTTTTTTGCTATGCTTAACATGTAGGGTTGCCTTGGAGCTCTAGACGAAACTTACATAAGGGTAGAAGCTCCGAGAAGAATTCAAGGAATTTATCGAAATCGAAAGGCCTTTACTTCTGTCAACGTGCTTGGTGTTTGCGACAAAGATATGAAGTTCACTTACGTTCTAACCCGGTGGGAAGGATCCACTAATGATAGTCGAGTCCTCCGAGATGCACTTAATAGAGAAGATGGTTTATCCGTTCCTAGAGGTAAAGTGTTTGACTGTCCGGTATGGTTCGGACAATAACCGAGCAACAATGTGTGATCCCAATTACCTTATGTAATCATATACTTTTGTGCAATTACTACTTGGTTGATGCTTCTTATATGAACTGTCCCGAGTTCCTTCCACCTTTTCGAAAGACTAGATATCATCTTCAAGATTGGGCTGGTTCCAACCGGCATCCTCAAACCGAAAAGGAATACTACAACCTAAAGCATGCCGCAACACGGAATGTTATCGAACGGACTTTTGGCTTGCTAAAGAAACGATTTGGGATCTTGAGGCATGGATCATTTTATCCCCTCGATACGCAGAATGATATCATACTTGCATGCTGCCTTGTCCACAATTTCATTAGGGAAGTTGCAAGTGATGATCTACTACAAGATGTCGACGATGATGAAGTTCCGGAAGTTGAGGATGATATTGATGATGAGTACGCTGACGAAGAGGATCCAGAACCGATTAACTACTTGCATAAAACTCCGGAGTGGAAACAATATCGGCGTGACCTTGCTCATGAAATGTTTGTTTGGTGGAGGAGACGGCTTGGAGATGTTATTTAAAAGAAATTAAGCTCCAAGAAAATGACATCCTGTTTTGTGTAATTTACATTTATATTAGCTTGCATCATTGATGGTTCTACTATTGTGTTTCTTTTGTACTCTGTTTCTATCTTGTCTGGATTGTGAACTGATGAATCATTGTTAAATGTATGACTTGTTCCTTGATATTTATGTGTTATGTGGTTTATTAATTGAGTTTGTTGCTACCATGAACATCATCAATTAGACTAAATGTATTGTTGTTGTATGGATGATGTAGATGGTGGAGTTGAGTGATACAATTTCCGTAGCTGAAACACAAATGGAACCTACCGTCCTAACTCAGACAACTCAAGTTACGAAAGGTAAAGTTGATGGAACGGGCAAGAAGAAGAACTAGAAATGGACCGAGGCGGAAGAGATACATCTGATTGATTCAATGAAAAAGGCCAAAGATATTGGATTGAAGGGTGATCAAGGATTCAAGCAAGGTGGCTTGAACTTCATACTTCTCAAAATGCAGGAGAAGTTTGTGGGAACTGACATCCAAATCAGGCCGCACATTCAAAACAGGATCCGAACATGGAAAGATCACCACAAGGCTGTTCTTGCAATTAAGGAGAGAAGTGGTGTTGGTTGGTCGGAGGTGACTAACACTTTTCAGTGTGATGAAGCTCTCTGGAGAAAAATAGCAAAGGTAAGAGTGATCATTTAGTACAGTTTCATAAGGAATATAATGTTCAATTTCATTATTCATTTGCAAAACAGACCTCTATTACAAATGGTATGTGTAGTGACCAATTTGTTAAATGCTTAGGACCTCCCCGCCATGGAAAATATGCGGGACAGGAGTTGGCCTTACTTTGAAGATTGGTGTTATATTTGGGGATGAGACGTGGCAACGGGGAAATACTCGAAAGCCTTCAAAGAGGCTACTAAAAAACTACTCATTGATCAATCTGAAAGGGAACTCGAAGATGAGATGTTGGAGGGGGTAGATTTAGGGGCTGATGGGTGTGATGGTGGTGTTACTGTTGACCAGTCTCAAAATCGTAAGCGTTCAATGTTCCCGGAGATAAACGAGGCTAACGTAGTACAAAAACGTGCAAGAAAAAGGGCAGTAGGCCAATCTGACGCAGCTTTCATGAATATGATGGAGGGATTTATTAAGATGAGAAAAGAAGCTGTTGAGAGCATAAGGGAACAACCAAGAAAGCTACTGTGACGGACCTAGAAGATTTTGATGCTACCTCTTTTGATCACGTAATGGCTAAGTTGGAATTTGAGTTCCGCAAATTCAACATTGGACCTGAACTCCGAGTCCCGATTGGACTGAAACTGATTGAGAACCCAAGTGTTCTAGGCTACTTCCTGTCAGTGAGCGATGTTGACAAATTTGAATATGTGTCCCGGCAAGTTGAGAAGATGAGCAATGGAGAGTTCTAGATACTGTTTTGGAATCTCGAATTATGCTCGACAAGATGGTAAGGAAAATTGGTTATTCGGCTTGTGCCTTTTGTTGTTATAACGTGATTAATCACGAAACATTATAACGTCATTCACGTCTTGTAAGCCTAATTTGTCGAGTCCATATCCACTGTAGTAATTGTAAGACTTTTTAAATGTCGACTTCATTTTAATTAATTATCTTTCGTATTTGTTTTTGACTTTATTTAAAGTCTAGTCGATTTAGGTCCAGTAGTGAAACATGAAACAATGACCTCTAAATTCATTGACAAAAGGAATGTTGCAGGAACAACTAAACAACATTGTACCTGGTACCATAGACTTGTACATAATCTAAAACAGTGACACACACTAACATGTGGAAAACCACTTAGGAGAATTGGAGAGCTTAGAAGACTAAGATATCTAGACAACATAAAATAAGATGACAGGACATAGATAGAGGTGTTTCATGTCTCATGAGCGCAAACGAACTAGTTGGAGTCCTTTGGGCATTTTCGAATTTTACCCACATTTCCTGGCTTGTCCATGGGAGAACTTGCAGTAGATGACCCTGGTGATGTTGTGAAGTCCCAAATGAGCTTCTTCTTGTGAGACTTTTTCTCGAGAGTGGAAATTCTGGCACGTTCCCACTCACTTTCGGTTATGTACGAAAATCCGGGAGAACTTTGAGTTGGCGATTGGAACTTGTTAGGTGATGTGCTCAAATTATTACTTAGAAAACAAGTAGTAAGCAGTTGTTGTAGACAGACAATGCTAACGACAGGATCGTTCGCTAAGGAACCAATTAAGCTACCACAACGGTTTGAAAGCAAACAGTTACTTGTGAAAATAGATTGATTTGTAAGATAGTTGTTTCTAAAAACTAGAATAAAATAAAGCAAATAAAGGTTTTTAACAATGAAAGAAGATGAACACAGTAGTAATGATCAAGTAATGCTAATTCGTTCTAGGGCAATCATTCATATTTGTCACACGGTCGGCGTACAGAAATCAATCAATCCAATTCAACCAATCGTTATTTGAATATTTCAAACTAGAGTAATCGTGGGTTGTCAATCCACGATCCTTAACCGAAAACGATTTTGAAAGTCTTGAACTAACTTATTGGATTGAAGGTTTTACGAAGATTTTGAACTAGACGAACCTACATGAATGAATCCAAAACCCTATAAACGAATATACAATACTATCACATAACTACCGTGTTCGGAGTGGTTTAGCTACTCATGATAGAAGCAAGGATCAAAGAATTCAAGATATAGCTCATGTTAAACATAAACAGAATGATAATCGCATGCAAGCTCATACAATTCGACAACAAGAACAAGAACGAATTGTAAAGAGATAAACAATAGAGAAGGAAAAGAAGAAAATGTGTACCTCAACCAAGTTGTCCCATGTCATATAATCTGCAGTGAACATGTTAGTTCTCATGCTCCAACTTAGCCCTGGGTGCTTGAGCATATTTTGGAAAACCAAATGACGCTCATACATCTTGTAGACCACCTTCGTCACTTCGGCCTGTGTGTACATCTTTCCGAACCTCTTTCCCAACTCTATGAACATTCGATCAAATGCTTCATTAGTTTGTTGTGGCCATTTCCACACCACATCGGTTTCAGCGAGTCATTGGAGTCCCACAAGTAGTGCTTCAAGATGTTCCTTAGGAAAGGTTTCATCATAGAAGATCTGGTCTTGTTGGGCTAGAGCAAGCTTGTTTGATGGAGCCATTTTTTCTTGAGGGAGTAAGAGGTGACAGTGTTTAGTTGGCTTGCTTTGGTGCATTGGATACAATTTGAGGCATGGGGTTATTTATAGAGACAAGTGAATGTAGGAATTAAACATAAGTCGTAAAACAACAATATCCCTATCACCAATAACATTTATTACTTTGTAATCCTCCAAAGGGGTGGTTGTGTATAAAACTATACTTGATTATGGGAGGGACCTAAAATCTAACTTGTACCAAATAGACATCTCATTTTACATTTTGTCCCCTTACCGTTGCATATCCCATATATTGACCAACTCGTACAAGGCAAATCAAATGGTCAACTAGTTTGTATATCAAAGTAAACTTAGAAGTTACAAATCTAACTTTATAATTCTCCAACATGACCTAGACCCCGTGATATCAATTAATATAGGTTCAATAATACGCAAAAGAGGACTAAAATTGCAATTCAATCGTTCATAAATCAGTGAATCAATTTTCGAATTAAGACAATATATACAAAAAAATTAGCACAAGGTTTTCTTCTTAGACGATTTTTTTATAAGTTATTTAAAGAGGGTCTATGTTAACATTATAATCATCAAGATTATTAATCAGAACGTATTATTATGCCAATGAAATAAGATCTTTTTTAAGTCGGAAACGATACGTTTGGTTATCTGTATATTTATACTTATACTACAATCTCAAAATACGCAATGACAATTACACAAAAACGAAGAAGGGTCGAGATCATGAACAAGAAGGATTGGAATAATAACATTTCGTGCTAACATTTAAAACATTTTTTATGTGTAGTTGGGATTGCATCAATATCATTTAATATTTCCAAAATGGATGAATGGTCTCTTAGCAGTTTACTACTTCAAAACTTGACCCATCCTTTTTTTTTTTGTATAACAATTAAACATTGTCACCTTGCATGATAATGTTGTTGTTCACACAGAACGAAAAACAAGAAGGGTTTACATATGGTGGTTGGGTCATTGTGAGATAGATCATTTATTCATGTATACATTTGGGAATGAGTAATTAGCTATCTTTCAATACTTGTAAGATTGGAAGAGTAACATTTGTGTGCAAATATTCAAACATATCATCTTTTTTTATCCTCATTCATTGCTCCTGTTGAATCTATGCATTTAATATTTCCTAAACTTTTTATTTTTCAGACGTAACTATTTCAACAAAGGATCCATTTTGTATAAGTTTACGTGTTGTTGCATGTGATTGCAGGAATATCATTTATTATTTCCAAAACGGATGAATTTTCTCTTTGCAGCTTATTAGTTCAGAACCTAATCCATCCTTATTTGGTATAACAATTAAAACCTGCTAACTTGCATGACAATTTTGTTGATAAAAAAAAAACAAAAAGCAAAAGGGATTGAGATATGGTGGTTGTGTGGATTTTAGATACAACATTTATTCATGTGTAAATTTGGGCAGGAGTAAATAAGTATCTTTCAAAACTTGTAAGATTGGAAGAATCAATATTTTGTGCAAACATTATATCATTCAATGTTTACGAATCCTCTTTGATGGATCTTATTTTCTCTTTGCATTTAATATTTCTCGATTTAACGGACGTTCTCCCCTTGGTGCGTTTTCCAAATTATCACTACACTAGATTTGTTGAAGAGATTTATGTGTGGTTGGGATTGCATTAATATCTTTAAATATTTCCAAAATGGAGCAACGGTGTATTTGCAGCTTATTGTATGACAACTTGATCCATACTATTTTTGTATAACGTTTAAATCCTTGCCACCTTCCATGGAAATGTCGTGGATCACATAAGTCAGACTGAGTTTTCAAGTTTTCAAGTATTTCTTTCCAATCTTAAGCTTGCATGTTTATTTTCCCTACTATGAATAGTTCTTCCTTTTTGTACGCGTACCTTAGTGTTAACTTAAGTTATTCATTATTCTTAAATTTCATATGTACAAATGTATCAATCCCTTCGAATAGGCATTCATGACCCTTTGATGGTGACTTAAGTTTGGTACAAATGAATATTGGTGCTTAGAATCATGTAACAAATGAAGAGTTGTATGTGTCCACCAATGAGAGTAAAGCCAAGAATTTTAACAAAAAATGTGACATTATTACACCCACCACACAAAGGCTCTCCCATAAATACGCCACTAGCAAACATAATCACCTACTTCAACCCTTCCATTCCTCTCTCTCATTTGTGAAGCAAAAAACATTGGCAAAAAATGTCCTACTTATCAGGTTCAGGCTCTCCCATAAATGTCCTACTGCAATTAATCCCGTGGTGTGACTATGGCGGAACTGAGCGATCTGGAGAAGGCAAAGAAACCGGAAACAACATGCAAGGATCTCACTCAGCTTCGGAGACAGGTAACTACATCATCAAACCAAGGCAACTAAATTCCTTTGCATGTTACATTTGCAAGATCACTTGTTGATAAGATAAATCCCACACAATGGTTAATATATTTTCTAATTGTTCTTATACTTCCTAAAAGATTATAAGGCTGCATGTGTTGTTAAATAAATTTAAAATTACGTGACTAGTTCAGTAAATTTTCTAAGAAGGTATAAATAAGGTCAACAAAACCCACAAAAATTATATTGTTTTGAATATCAAATGTTCGGATGATGAATCAGAAGTGGAATTTGGATATTTTAATCTGAATTAACTTAATGCAGTTGCAGTGCCGGAATAGGTTGTTAATTACATATGCTCGTTTACAGAAATAAAGTAGATCTCAAATCGATAGATTCTCCTTCAAGTGTGCAAGAACTTTTTTACTTTAACAACTTAGGTATGCTACAAATCGCATGCAAATAATCCTAGTATAACTGAAATAGTTGTTTTTTAAACTCCTTCTGTTTAGTTGTTATCCTAGGAATATATTTTACTTTCTTCATGAATGAAGAGGAGTGAATATTATATGGGCACATTTTGATTTCACAAGGCAAATTATGCTTCTCTTCTTCAGAATTATATTAATTTCATGTCAATGAGGCAAAATTTTTAATAAAAAGTAAATGTTTTAGTATTGTCTCTCGTGCTTACTATTACAATTAATCATTACGTAGTTCAGACTGTTACGTTTTACAAAATTATATTTGACATATTCATTTAACTATTTCGTACATTTCTATTGCAGTTCAACACCCAGAGTTTCGTACGATCCGTTTGAGGGTAGGTGGGAGATGGTACGACCCAACACCACCCGATGTGTCTTATGAAGGAGGATTGCTATGATATATCCACAACATCCGTCCTGACCAGTTCAAGTTTGCCCACCTACTGAACTTCACTCATAAACTTGGGATTCGGCGAATTCCGCACTTCTTTTGGTATCGGGCTAACAGTGTTGAATTGTCGAATAGCCTCAAGCCGATTGAAGGCAAAGATGATGTTCGTGCTATGTGGCAGAATATGGAGGATCATGGGGAGAAAACCGTCGACGTGTTTGTTGATACGGACATGTGTCCAATCCGTTAAGGGCGCCATAGATCATGTCCTAAAGCGCATCAAGGCTAAGATAGCCATTCAAAGCTAGTCCGACCTTCGAATTGTCCGCCCTAAAGGAAACCATCTCAGGTCAACTAGTATTTACAAGTCAGCACGCCATTTCAGCTAGGTCCGACCAAGCTAGATGGATGACTTCCGAACTTGACAAAAGGTCACATGGTCCTCCCAAGTACCGCAAACTGTCAGTCCTATGATGCTAAACGGACTGGACGAGAGAATCTCAGACGCCACCAGCACAGTAAGACCAAATGTATATAACAGAACCACTGAGATACTTCCGTGGAACTCTAATGTCCGGACACCTTGAGTTGCCCAAGGCAGGATCAACCAAGCATACATATCTGTTCGAGGGACTTACACGGACCCAACATGTGGAATAATACTCTCAGAGGGAAAGGTCTAAACTACCCTCCCAGGCCCATTGATTAGTATTGGACTGTTCACTAATGGGACATGGGCCAAAGGTAGCATTGGTGTCCAAATCTGAGGCATACACTTGACACTATCTTGTGAGCTACCTCATAAGATATGATAACTATAAGTATAGCACAAGGTCCAAGACCTTAAGGTAAGTGATAAGCAATATCAAAGTGTGAGTCCCTAAGTCATAAACACCCTTGATTTCATAACCTTCCCCATAACTATTACATTGAGAGCTTCCAACTCTCTCTTGAGTAAAGTCTCTTTCTGGATTGACATAGGCAATCCGGGTAACCCATTCTAATCCCCCCCCCCCCCACTTAGTCCTTTCAGGTACTCTAGCTCGGACCAGTATTGCTTCGGACTTCAAGTAGGAGGCGGACCCTGGATTAGGTTACTTGTAATAGCTTAGTTGGAGTTCGAGGTTTTACCCCTCATCATTTTGGCGCCGTCTATGGGAAACTTTACAAAAGGTTTCATGTTTGAGTTACGCTGATGGCAAGGACGAGACGGACAGCATAGACTAGTGCTGCAGGCGTAGGAACTCCACCTCCCCGCCCACGTGGACGTCCGCCCACTCGGGGACGAAGGGCCACTATGGCTGGCAGGAACGATGAAAGGAGATATCCGAGTGATGGGCGGACAGTCAACCCATCCTCAGATGAGGGAAGAGACGCTCCACATAGGGGAGTCCAAAATGTCCCTGTGAATGTTGTGCCTGCGGACCATGGAGAAGGGGTTGCACGAGTTTTTCCAGCAGAAACTCAAGGCCCCGCTACAGGTCAACAGTTTACTATGCCCGATGGTCGCGCTGTCTGCACAAGCGACCTCGGACTAAGTGAAACTCAGTTTGATAGGTTGCTCATGATTATCCAAGGATGCCTAGGGTCTAACAATGCCCATCCTCAGCAAGCCACTCCGCCAGTGGCTACTCCGGTTCAAGTAGAGCCCGCATTATCAAGAAACAGACAGCGTCCGATCCAACAGAGGTTGGGAGATTAGCTGCCTCAAGAGGATTTGCGAAACCTTCTAGACCGGCGGGCCTCTGCCTCTCAAGTTCGGGGTGAGGGAAGCCCAAATGGGAGGAGAGAGTATCAAGAAGGGGGTAATAGGCATCCAAGAGTTCCGCGACAAGCACCTCCGAGAGACAGAGATCATGTAGCAGAGACCATTCCAGTGGTCCGACTAGATGATCTCCCCGCAGATGTCGCAGTTCATCCAAGGACAGGAGAGGTCATGACTGCTGACGAAATCTACGCTCAGCAAAAAGCTTTAGAAGCCCAAATTCTGAACCTCGGACGTCTGGTAAAAGACCACGAGCAGATCACTACAAGTGCGCCAAATCCTCTGTGCGATGACATCATGAGGGAAAAGGAAAGAAACAAAAACTTGGACCAGGTGATTCCGAACTTGGAATACTATTATGGGGATACTTGTCCTGTTGGTCACCTGACAAGGTACAACAACAAGATGGATTCCAAGGGAATGAGCGACAATACAAAAGCTCTTACGTTCTCGTCCACTCTCTTCGGAACGACTATGGATTGGTACACCGCTTTGCCGAACAAGTCGATAAGGTCATATGCAGATCTTTCTTCTAAGTTCTTGGCACGATTCGGAAAATTAAAAAGGAGAAAGCGTACCGTAGAGCACCTGGCCGAAGTTATACAAAGGGAGCAAGAAGATCTTCGGACTTTCTTAGATCGCTTCAATACAGAGGTACTCCGAGTTGAGCCCCATAGTATTAAAGAACGGGTCCGTCACCTGTACGCTAATACTTACAACTCCGAGCTCTGAAGGAAGCTCTCCAGCCAGGAGGTAAGAAGCGAGAAACACTTGGACGACATCTGTGATGTACGGAGAAGAATATCGAAGGAACGTTCCAGTCCGGGCAGGTTCAAAGAAAGGAAAGGAGCCGCTGAAATCAGAACAACGCCAGGGGAAGTTTGACCCAAAGAAGGATCACAGAGACAAGGGCATTTACAGAGAAAGGAGTCTGCCAAGGAGATTCGCAGACTACACTCGCCTCGACAAACCAAGATCCGACATCTTGGCCACCATTGTTGAGAAGAAGCTGGACATCCAATGGCCGAAGCCACCTCATAATCGGTGAAACATAAATGCTAAAGGATATTGCAAGTTTCACAAGAGCCGAGGTCATGAGACTGATGACTGTTTCCAATTGAAAACAGAGGTTGAACACCTGGTGAGAGAGGGCAAGCTAAAGGAGCACATATATGCGGACGAGCCCTCCAGGCACGATAGAACGGTGCGAAGGAGGGAGGATAATGCTACAGACCCACCCCCTCATGTGGATGGACATCCGTACAGATATGGCGATGATACTGAAATGGAGAACCTTCCGTACAGCGGAGTAATCAACACCATCGCATGCGGACCATCTGGAGGTGATAGTAGGAACGCGAGAGAGCGGACTGCCCAAAATCTTCGGAACAACGATAGGGCGTATGCTGCTCCTGCGATTCGAGGTACAAATGCTATATCCTTCGATGATAGTGAGATTCTCCCTCCTACGGCAGGAGGCGAGGACATTGACAACCCGGATGTTCCGCTGGTGGTTTCGTTGACCATTGCGACTTATCGAGTGAACAAAATTTTGGTGGATACGGGGAGTTCCTCGAATATCATTTCCAAGAGAACACTAGACCAGATGGAGTTGGGGAGAATCCGGTACGAGAGAGTCCACACCTCTATACTAGGGTTTGGAGGGGGAACTGTTCGACCCCTAGGAAGTGTTATGTTGCACGTCTCACTCGGAACTTTTCCGGCAAGAGTGACACAGTTGGTCCGATTTGTCATGGTTGACCGGACTTTTGACTACAATGCCATCTTTGGGCGCCCGGGACTCAATCAATTCCGGGCTATTTCTTCCACTCTACATAACAGAATGAAGTTTCCAACTCTTTTTGGAGTTGGAGAAGATGTGGGAAACATCCGTGAAGCTTGGGAATGTTACATCATGTCCACAAGAAGAGCATCTGCCCCTGTGCTGGCAGTCACTTTGACCACTGACCCGCAAGTTGTTCTACCGCCCAAAAAGGAGAATCCGCAGATTGGAGTAGGAAGTCAGAAGGAGAGATTTCCTAGAACTGTGCGAATCGAGCCTCATGAAACTCTCAAGGAAATTGAGATTGTTGTTGGAAGCCTGGATAAGAAGACAAGAATCGGAACAGAGATGAACGCGGAAGTGGAAATGAAGCTCATTGCTTGTCTTCGAGACAACAGTGATGTGTTTGCTTGGAGCACCGATGACCTGAAGGGAATAGATCCGAGGATCACTGTTCACCGCCTGAGCATGGATCCCTCGATTAACTACATCCGACAAAAGAGGAAAGATTTTGGCCCGGTCAAGGATGCCATCATATCCGCTGAAGTTGATCGACTCCTGAAAGCAGGGCATATCGAAGAAGTCCGTTACTCTGACTGGGTTTGCAACGTGGTTCTTGTAGAGAAATCCCCAGGCAAATGGCGGATGTGCAATGACTTCACCAGGTTGAACAAGTTCTGCCCAAAGGACCCGTACCCTTTGCCACGAATAGATCAGCTGGTCGACTCCACGTCCGGATGTGCATTGCTGAGTTTTATGGACGCATACCAAGGTTTTTACCAAATTCGGATGGCCAAAAAGGACATCAAGAAAACAACTTTCTTCGCTGCAGGAGGGGTATACTGTTTCAAGGTGATACCCTTCGGATTAAAAAATGCGGGAGCCACTTACCAACGACTGGTGAACCAGATGTTCAAGGAAGAAATTGGAAAAACCATGGAAGTGTACGTGGATGACATGCTCGTCAAGAGCAAAACTGAAGAGCAACATGTACATCATTTGAACAAGTGCTTCGCTATCCTTAGGAAGTACGGAATGAAACTGAATCCGGAAAAGTGCACTTTCGGAGTGAAAGGAGGAAAATTCCTTGGATACATGGTCACAGAGAGGGGGATAAGCACGAACCCCGAGAAGATCAAGGCGATCCTAGATCTGCCGCATCCGAAGAATCTCAATGAGGTACAACAACTCATCGGACGTCTCATGTCCTTAAGTCATTTTATTTCGCGATCTGCGGAGAAGAACCTTCCGCTCTTCAAGATCCTCCAGAAAGGAGAGAGCTTTGAGAGGCTTTTGAAAAACTGAAAAAGTACCTCCATTCCCCTCCACTGCTCTCCAAACCCGTCGAAGGAGAACCACTCTACCTCTACCTAGCAATCACGAAAGAGGAATGAGTTCCGTATTAGTACGGATTCAAGCTAATGATCACTTGCCAATCTACTATCTTAGCAAAGCCCTTGCTGGGGCGGAGACAAGATACATGAAGATTGAGAAATTCGCTTATGCTTTGGTCTACACCGCAAGGCGGTTGAAACCCATATTTCAAGTCTCACAAAATAGTGGTACTAACTACGAAACCTTTGAAACAGGTCCTGGGAAAGCCCGATCAATCAGGACGACTCTCTAAGTGGGCGATCGAGCTGAGTGAATACGACAGTTGCTACCAGGCTCCATCAGCCAAGAAGGCTCAAGTCCTCGCCGACTTCTTAGCAGAATATCCTGAGGCGGATTCAGAGAAAGTCCCTGACAAGCAGGCATTTGAATGCCTAATCACTAAGCATATTGTCCAAAAGCCAGTCCCGCCAAGGTTCAACCCAGAAAACCTCGAGGATGCTCAATTCATCAATCAGTCCCTGCCTGCGTCGTATGAGGAAACTCGGGTCAACCAAATGTTCCTTCTTGACGATGTCCCAAGAAACTCCGGTACTAACAACATCGGATCGGAAATCAAAGAAAAGGAGGAACAAAGATCGGAACCTCAGAAGCTCACAAGAGATCTCCAAACCGGAAAACATCCTTCTGATATCTGGACATTGGAAGTGGATGGTTCCTCCACTGGAAGAGTGGGAGGGATTGGAATCTATCTTAAGAGCCCCGATGGCGCGGAACTCGACTATGCGATTTCCTTGGAGTTCAAAGTCACCAATAATGAAGCCGAGTATGAAGCACTTTTAGTAGGGCTACGTCTAGCCAAGTCACTGCAAGTCCGGAAGCTCAAAGCTTACACGGACTCACAGCTCGTTGAAGCCCAATTTTCAGGAACTTTTGCCACAAAAGGTTCGATGATCAAGTATCTTGAACAACTCAAGCATGAAGCCAGCCTCTTCAAGGAATTCATCCTGGAAAAGTTTGATAAAGCCTGGAACGAAAGAGCGGATGCTCTGGCAAAATACGCATCCGCCACAGCGGCTCTAGACACGAGGAGAGTAATCCTACTCACCGTTACTGACTCATCCGTCATGAGTCCCAATTCAGCTGTCATGATAGTTGACACAGGAAGAAACTGGATGACTGACATTTTTAATTATCTCAAGGACGGATCTTTGCCAGCTGATCCGAAAGAGTCAAGGAGTGTACAGTGCCGATCAAACAGATACTTTATACTAGGTGAAGATTTGTACAAGAGATCTTTTGCCGGGACTCATTTGAGGTGTTTGAGCCCGCATGAAGCAAAAACTGTGCTGGAAGAGATACACAACGGAAGCTGTGGGAGTCATTCCGGGGGGAGAACTCTTGCCCAGAAAATCATACGACAAGCCTACTACTGGCCTACCATTGATAAGGATTCCGCCGACCACGCCCGGAGATGCCATGACTGCCAATATTACGCGAACATCCCACATCGTCCGACACATCCTATGATTTCGTCAATCATAGCATGTCCGTTTGATCAGTGGGGCATCGATATTGTCGGACCATTCCCGAGGGGCACTCAACAGAAGAAATTCTTAATTGTGGCTGTGGAATATTTTACCAAGTGGGTAGATGCAGAGGCTGTGGCAACCATTACGGAAAGTCGAGTGCGGACCTTCATTTGGAAAAACATCATTTGCCGCTTCGGCCTACCAAGAGTTCTTGTCTCGGATAATGGTGCTCAATTTTCAGGCAGTAGGCTCAAGGAATGGCTTGCGTCCTTCAAAATTGAACAACGTTTCACATCCGTTGGATATCTGCAAGCTAATGGACAAGCTGAATCCACAAATAAGACAATAGTCAAGATCCTGGAGAAGCGGTTGAGAACTTCTCAATAAAGTTGGGCGGACGACCTAGATGGAGTACTATGGGTCCATCGCACGACTGCGCGGACCGTTACTAGAGAAACCCCATTTGCTTTGGTCTATGGCTCGGAAGCAGTCATACCAGCGGAAATTGCAGTCGAGACTATGAGAGTCCAAGAGTTCAATGATTCCGTCAATCACGAAGCTCGGACATTTGACCTGGATATGCTGGAACAAAGAAGAGCTGAAGCACTGACTAACATCCATATGTATCAAGCAACCGCTGCCCGGGCCTACAACAGGAATGTTCAGGCAAAAAACTTGCAGGTCGGAGACTTAGTACTTCGTCGGGCTGACATCTTGAGCAATGTTGGAAAACTCAAGCCCAAATGGGAAGGACCTTACAAGATTGTTGGAGCAAGAGTAAATGGGAGTTATGAATTGGAAGATGAGAACGGACACCCACTCAAACGTACATGGAATGCTAGAAACCTTCACAAGTTTTACGCATAAGGATGGTTACGTGAATCTCGCCCATATCGTTTGGTTATCTTGAATTTCAACTGTCTGTCATGCGGAACTCCGTCAGTTCTGTTTTTATTATCCCTTTTGTCATTGGCCATGCAGCCTATAAGTTGTAACTGAATTTCCGGCAAATCAATACAACTTTTATCTTTCAATTCGTAAATTCGAAGTTTAGCGCTCATGGTGACGAGGAAAGTCACGCAACGAATTTTATTCATACATGCGAATAAAGTATACAAAATACTGTCTTTGCAGTCTACAAATCTCGGATCTTTATCCGGACTTACAAGATATAATACACAATCTACAGAGAAAGTCTCCGGAGATACGTCATCTCCCGTCAGGGAAAGCCTTTCCCATATCAATCGGGAAGTATAGTTTTCATGGAGACCAGGAACTTGATCTACCTGCACACAGAAAAACGGTTAGACGTGATAGAATCTTTCATGGTATCACCGTACCATGGTAATATAGATCCAGTGCCTGAGCAGAGTAAAATGCCAACAAACAATGGCGTATACAAGTTGAAATGATCGAGATTTCTGCCTAACCGTCTTTAGTGGCCCGAATCTTTCTTGAATTGGTTACAATCTCCTAATTTCAAACCCAAGCAAGCCCATCAACCGCGTCCGAGTTTGTATTTGTTGGTCGTGCGCGTCAACAAAATTCGACGGAGTAAGAGTAAGAAAAAGAGCAATTCCAAGAAAGTAGTCCGAATTTTAAAAATAAAATTATCCGAGCATATAACATACGGAAGCTACAATCTATCAAGGTCCGAGGACCATACACACTTCAACGGGGCATACCCCGCCTTGTTCCTTCAGCGGATCCCAGAGGTTGAGCCCTGAGATTCCGAGCCACCGCCTCGAGCCTCCCGAGCCTGCTGCTGCATTCGGACCCTCCTACGGATCATCTTCAGCGTCCGCTCCCTTTCTTCTTTGGCTAACCTCATGGCTATCCCCGGACATGGAGGGGGATCCCCTTCGAAATCAAGGACGATTGGGTCGTCCACGGTCCCTTTACCGGGATAATACGGGGGATGTGTCCTCAGTAGCACTTTACCCAAAGGATGTGAAGATCAAACACAGGATCATTCAGATCTCCGGTAAGCGGCTTCCGAGGGGTGGAATAAACCAGTTGGCAATGTAGTGACGATGCCTAGCTCGTTCTGCTTGTTCTCGAGCAGCCGCAGACATTTGGAGGGACTCCGACCTTTTTTGGAAGGATGCAGGTGTTTGATAAGGAGAGAAGGGAGAAAAGTACAACAGTAAGAAAGGAGCACTGACCACATTCTTATTTATAGTAGTGTTAGATCCGTACGATCACACCACGTGTCATTCATCCGACGGCTCGGAAGATGAAGAGACGCATTAATAATGACTATTTCACTGTTTCACCTTCCTCCTTCTAGAAGAATCACGCATCCCAAAGGTTAATTGGATTTAGAAAGGACAAACGGTACGAGGATCGGAGAGACGATGGTTTGATTTCTACATCAGACACCATCTACTGCGATCCGCATTCTTTAAAGATGTGTGTTTTATGATAGTTAAGCATACGAACAACGAATGGAAGCAAGTAAAGAAGAAAGCAAGCAATAACTCAAAAGCACGGGAAGCATTGTCGCCGAATCCCTTGCTGCGCAAGCCGCTGTCGACCCGCCTGCCGTTCCGCCTCAAACCGGGGAAGGCATGTAGTACCAGTCCTTTAGGAAAGCCCGGTAATTCTCAAAAGGTACAAAGCATACCTTTCGGAGGGCATCCGGGACACATTTCGGGAGGAAGGGTCCGCCGTTCTTAATCTCGATCTCACCTTCCTCGGTGACAAGCTCCGCAAACTCACATGCGGCCGATCGTCCGAAACAACATCCACAGGAACCTCCACGCCGTTAGCATCCGCAGAAGGGTTCAACCCTTCCGCCTTCCAATTGAAGCCCTGAGGAAGTAATCCCTTGGATTGCAGTTGACCGATAGCAGAGGAGAACCCATCCGGGCGAGATTCGTCGGACTTGTCCGCCATGAAGAACTTGAAGGAGTCCGACCTCATGAAGTCACGGCCCGACTCAAGACGAGCATATTGGAGGTCCTCAAGCAGGAAATCTTTCGAATCCCGGAAGGCCCTCATCGATTTCTGAGCAAAGTTCTCCTGCCAATCCAACTCCGCCTTGATCGCCTCCCAGCTTGTCTTCAGCTTGTGGAACTTCACCTCATTTTCCTTCAGCTGCATCTCCAACCACTTCACCTTCTCCGACTCGTCCACGGAACTGGCCCTGGCCTTGTGCAACTCATGCTTAATAGTAGCCCGCTCACCAGCTTTCCATTGCATGGCCCTGACGAAACATCCGAGCTGCAAGAAATCCGCATGGACATAAGTCGTATGTTTATCATAAGAACATAGCAAGAAAACCATGAGAAGATTACGTACACGCTGGTATAGTTCATCAAGACCACCAACCCGCTCAACCTGAAGAAGTCCGCAGGCCCGCCGCATTCTCACAAGAGCAACTGGTCGATGGTAGAACGGGCGCCACCGCGCTTTTACCTGCATGGGATGCCTCCGAGGTGGCTCCCCTCTTCCTCCCCGAGGTTATGGCGTCCCGCATCAACACCTCCCGCTGAGGTGCGGATGTAGCGGAGGTTGGTGGCTTGGAGGCAGTGGTGCTCCGAGTAGCAGGGCCTTTGCCCTTGTCGGGCACTACCAAGGCATGCGGTTCTTCGCCAGTCTTGTTCCGCCTTTCCTCCTTTGCAGCAAACACTGCTGAATTTTTTGGATCCGCCATAGGAAGACCCGCGAACGTGTTGATGATTTTGGTCCTCTGACCAGCGGCGACTTCCAGGGCTTGTTGCTCCCTCTGCAGCTTCTTCTTCTCGCGGAGTGTCGACATGATATAATCGAACCAGTGAGCTACATAACAAAGTAAACGTATCAGCCACGGACACATAACAGAAGAACGACAAGAATCTCGAAAATAAAAAAATTCATAGCAGGGCATTCAAGAAACAGAAAATCACAAATCCTAAGTTAAAAATCCTTACTGAAGTCTGTCTTTCCTCCGACTTCCACGGCGTCACCAAGACAAGTATGGCGGTGGTCGACAGATCAACGGAATGCAATACGTGGTCATTTTTCTTATGGATCTCCGCCACCCATGGAGCCACGTTCTTCGGAAGAGGACGCCAATCCGGGATGCTCTCCCTTAGGAACTTTGTTGGCAGCCCCTATTGTTCTCGCTGTCTCTCGGACATCCCCGGTTTCAGGGCCATCCGTACAAAAATGTACCTATCCCACCACTTCGACCCCAACGACGAAATGGAGTCCGAAATGAAATTATAGGGTTTCCTATTTACAAAAGTATAGAAAAGGGGATTCCCCGGACTAAACGAAACATGAAAGAGCTGCCTAAAGTTCTCAAAATTTTCTGACTGCCCCTTCTTCTTACAGAAAATCACAAAACAAATAAGGTTACCCATGGACTTTGGGATAACCTGACTCGGACCAATACCGATGTGGTTCAGAATGTGCTTCAGTTCCGATGCAATAGGGACCTTCCATCCACAAGCGAAGGCCACTTCATGCACGCACATGTACCCAGCGGGCGGATTGTAGAATGCATGTCCGGGCTCAGGGACCATGATTTCAACGGACTCGGGAATTTCCCATTTCCGCCTCCACTCTGGAATATCCTCGGGCTTAACCCTCAATGGACAAGTGGGAAGAAGTCCGTCCGCGTTTAATTCTCCAAATTCATCCGCTATCACTACAGCGGGCGCAGGACGAGGGAATTTGATCCTCGCCGCCTTTGCACCACAGCCCTCAATCAACGGAAGGTGGGATTGAGCGGATGCTGCAGGGTGCAGCACAACCCGACGACCAGTACTTCTCCGGGGGCGAGCGACTGGAGAATCCTCCTCTCCTTCTTCCCCATCTTCACCCTCTTCCTCTTCGCCTTCCTCCTCCTCTTCACCACCTTCAGGTCTCCCAGATGTACTAGGGTTGGACGGACCTGTTTCCACCACAACATGGTCCTCCTCTCCAGCCTCAAACATCTCCACATCATCAGCCTCCTGACCACTGTCGCCCTCCCGTTCAATTTGAGTCTCATTCGGATCCACAGGCTCCCCCACAACACCTATAGTCCGAGATTGTACTAGCGACCTTGTCCGAGTAACATTTCCTTGGCCCACTGGTCCGCCCGGCTGAGGATTAGGTGCATCGCGGGTTCCATGCCCATCATCGGAATCTCTTGAAGATAAGACATCCACGAGCAAATAATCTTCTACGGATATGCTTAAGCCCGCAGATTCACCTTCCAAATTTGCTCCATCATGGTAACCTTGCGCCTCGTGAACATTTTGACTATCGCTCCCGGACATCCTAGGGCAGAAGGAAACGGATCAGAAATGATGATTGTTATTGTCTGAGAGTTCATTTATATATCTTATTAAGTCCAGAGGTCCGAGGAAAATCTACCCTATCAGATTTTCTATACGCATAAGGATATGGGCACTAAACCCTGGCACACAGAGCCGTGCCAATGGCACCATCATCTGTCCCATACAGAACGGTAACAAAAGTAACTTACAAGAATATACCACAATCAACACCAATCTATCACCAAATAAGCATGCATTGTCAAGGTGGGTCACATTGGACAAGACATATTAGACAAAATGACAAGATATCGGTAAGGGAGATTGAAATGCTATAAGCACGAAGGAGGAACATTTCAACTAGCATTTCAACCAAGTGTATCGCAGAAGCTTACCACTAGAGACATTTGTAATCACGAAAGCAGCACGACAAAGACATACTAAACATGTAGCAGGCATATCGCAAAGACAAGAAACTTTAACAAGAACTAAGGTGTACTTACTTGACAACGTTCAAATTGATAAGTTCGACGGACGCTGGAGTCTAGCTAGCTCTCCGAGGATATAGATCTTAGCTGGAAATCCCAAAATTTTGCAAGTACCAGTTGCTCGGATCGATCTTGGGTTGTTCGAATTACTTGAGAATTGCTCAGAGTTTCAATTTGGCTAAAGTGTGAAAGTGACTGATGGGCTAACTATTTATAGGGGTAAATTGGGAAAGCCAAGAGTCACATCACTTGGATTCAAACCGCAACCGTTGATCTGTTAAATCCAACGGTTGTGCCGGTTCACGAGTAAATGGCTAACAGCACATCGCATTTAATGCTCATCAGAGGCGTCACGTCACATGATCTCAACCGTTGAAACTTTCCGATCCAACGGTCGCATCGTTTCACTTGGGATCTAACCCCATGGGCCGGACGGGCAACTCATTGGGCCCCTTTGATTTACTGTTCAGCGGCCCAACAGGACCATTTCACGTATTTGGCCCAACGGATAACTTCCTATATGATCTTCCTCGGAGGACTTCGTCAGATCCTAATCGTACTCGGATCTATATATCTTGGATACAAATACCTTTTCCATCTACAGTCTGAGATATTACATAACTCGGACTGTAGACGAAAAAGGGGGGGGGAAAGAGATATATTGAACTCCTAGGGACACGGACGACGGATCCCAACAAAAAGGATTTTTTTCCTTTTTTTTTTTTTAGTTAACGATTCGGACACGCTCCACAACACGATTGTTCTCTTCCTAGTTACCAACTATCTTCTACTAAGATACTTGGAAACTGGGGGGACATATGCTGATACGGACATGTGTTCAATCCGTTAAGGGTGCCATAGAGCGTGTCCGACCTTCGCATCGAGGCTAAGAAAGCCATTCAAAGCTAGTCCGACCTTCGAATGGTCCGCCCTAAAGGAAACCATCTCAGATCAACTAGTATTTACAAGTCAGCACGCCATTTCAGCTAGGTCCGACCAAGCTAGATGGATGACTTCCGAACCTGACAAAAGGTCACATGGTCCTCCCAAGTACTGCAAACTGTCAGTCCTAAGATGCTAAACGGACCGGACGAGAGAATCTCGGACGCCACCAGCACAGTAAGACCAAACGTATATAACAGAACCACTGAGATACTTGTGTGGAACTCTAATGTCCGGACACCTTGAGTTGCCCAAGGCAGGATCAACCAAGCATACAGATCTGTCCGAGGGACTTACACGGACCCAACATGCGGGACAGTACTCTCAGAGGGAAAGGTCCAAACTACCCTCCCAGGCCCATTGATTAGTATTGGATTACTGTTCACTAATGGGCCATGGGCCAAAGGTAGCATTGGTGTCCAAATCTGAGGCATACACTTGGCACTATCTTGTGAGCTACCTCATAAGATATGATAACTATAAGTACATCACAAGGTCCAATACCTTAAGGTAAGTGATAAGCAATATCAAAGTGTGAATCCCTAAGTCATAAACACCCTTGATTTCATAACCTTCCCCATAACTATTACATTGAGAGTTTCCAACTCAGGATGGCCCAGGAAGACGTCAAGAAGACGGCCTTCTTTGCGGCAGGAGGGGTCTACTGCTTCAAGGTCATGCCATTTGGCCTCAAGAACGCAGGCACTACATATCAGCAACTGGTGAACAAGATGTTCAAAGAGGAGTTGGGCGAAACCATGGAAGTCTACGTGGATGATATGCTAGTAAAACGTAAGACCGAAGAGCAACACATCGAGCATCTCAGCAAGTGCTTCTCCATCCTTAGGAAATACGGAATGAAGTTGAACCCAGAAAAGTGTACGTTTGGAGTAAAGGGAGGAAAGTTCCTTGGCTACATGGTCACGGAGAGGGGTATCAGCGCTAACCCGGAGAAAATAAAGGCAATCTTAGACTTACCACAACCGAAGACAATCAATGAAGTGCAAAAGCTTTTGGGGAGAGTGATGGCACTGAGCCGTTTTATCTCCAAATCTGCCGAGAAAAACTTACATTTCTTCAAAATTCTAAGGAAAGGAGACAAGTTTGAGTGGACAAAGGAGTGCGAAGAGGCCTTGGATAACTTGAAAAGCTACCTCCTTTCACCACCCCTCTTATCTAAACCAGTAGAGGGCGAACCTCTCTACCTCTACCTGGCTACTACTGATGAAGCTATGAGTTCTGTATTGGTGCGGATACAGGGAAACGACCACTTGCCGATCTACTACTTGAGAAAGGCCCTCGTGGGATCCGAGGCTAGATATGTCAAGATTGAGAAGCTCGCCTTCGCGCTAGTCTACACTGCCCGACGACTGAAGCCTTACTTCAAATCTCACCGGATCATAGTTCTCACCAATGAACCATTCAAACATGTCCTGGGCAAGCTAGATCAGTCGGGACGCTTGTCCAAATGGGCGATCGAGCTAAGTGAATATGATATCGGGTACCAAGCTCCATCTGCCAAAAAGGCTAAAGTCCTCGCTGACTTCCTGGTAGATTATCCAGAGGAGACGGAAGAGGGAACCAAAAATCCACAGGAGGACGTGAGCTGTCATGCTCACTCAAGCGAAGGATACCCCGAAAAGAGAAAAGGCAAAAGAGAATGAACTTGAAGAGATGCTCGGGAATGACGTCCAGCTTTGGACTAAATATCAAGAACCCATGGATGATTCCTTGAGAGCGAGACACATGTTCCTCCTAGACGAAGCAACCAACACTTCAACACCTGCATCTTCCAACAAGAAGCAGGAAGACGAAAAAGTGCCTACTCTCGCATTGGAAAGCAAACTTGGGAACAAGGAATGTTGGACGCTACAAGTGGACGGATCCTCTACTGGACGAATAGGAGGAATAGGAATTTTTCTTGAAAGTCCTGACGGAGCCAAGTTGGAATACGCCATCACCCTCAACTTTAAAGTAAAAAACAACGAGGCCGAGTATGAGGCGCTACTCACCGGCTTGAGGATGGCAAGAGCTCTTCAAGTAAAAAGAATCAAAGCTTATACGGACTCCCAGCTTGTAGAGTCCCAGTTTTCTGGGTCTTTCGCTGCTAAAGGACCCAACATGATCAAATACTTAGAACTTCTCAAGAAAGAGGTGGAGCACTTTGAAGTATTCACTCTTGAGCGATTCCACAGGGAATGGAACGAAAAGGCCGACGCCCTTTCCAAGTATGCCTCAGCCTTGGGAGCTCTAGATACAAGGAGTGTCATCCTGATGACTCTTACGGACTCCTCCCTGGCAAACCTCAATGGACAAGTCTTCCTCTTGAGCGCTGAAAGAAGCTGGATGACTGACATATTTTACTATCTCAAGGATGGCTCTCTACCTTCAGATCCTAGAGAAGCGAGGAGAATCCTGTGTTGAGATACTTCATCCTGGGGGAGGATCTTTATAAGAGATCTTTCACCGGCACTCACATGAGATGCCTTGGTCCCCAAGAGGCGAAGACTGTGATGGAGGAAATCCATGTAGGAAGTTGCGGAAGTCACTATGGAGGGCGGACTCTGGCACAGAAAATTATAAGGCAAGGATACTATTGGCCCACGATTGATAAAGACGCCGCCAGCTTTGCCCGTGCCTGTGAAGATTGCCAGTACTACGCCAACATACCCCATCGCCCGACCAACCCTATGATCCCGTCAATCATAGAGTGCCCATTCGATCAGTGGGGAATAGACATAGTTGGTCCCTTTCCACGCGGAACTCATCAGAAGAAATTCCTAATCGTGGCGGTGGAATATTTCACTAAGTGGGTTGAGGCAGAAGCAGTCTCAACCATCACATAAAGCAGAGTACGGACGTTCGTCTGGAAGAACGTCATCTGCCGCTTCGGACTTCCGAGGGTTCTAGTCTCGGACAATGGGGCTCAGTTCTCCGGGGCAAGACTGAAAGAATGGCTCCAATCTTTCAAAATAGAGCAGCGCTTCACTTCCGTTGGCTACCCCCAAGCTAATGGACAAGTTGAAGCTACCAACAAAACTATTGTGAAGATTTTGGAAAAGAGGCTGCGAACTTCTCAAGACAGCTGGGTAGATGATCTCGATGGAGTCCTTTGGGCACACAGAATGATGACTCGGACTTCCACATAGGAGACGCCCTTCTCCCTTGTCTACGGATCCGAGGCGGTCATCCCCTCGGAAGTAGCAGTGGAAACCCAAAGGATCCAGCAATACAACCCGGCTGAGAATGAAGTCGCGAGGATCTATGACCTTGATCTCCTTGAGAACAAACGGAGTGAGGCACTAGCTAGCACCCTTCGATACCAAGCCATGATTGCTCGAGCCTACAACAAGCATGTCTTTCCCAAAGACATACAAGTCGGGGACTTGGTTCTCCGAAGAGCTGACATCCTAAGCAACGTTGGGAAACTCAAGCCCAAATGGGAAGGACCTTACAAAGTTACTGGAGCCAAAATCAATGGAAGCTTCGAGCTAGAAGACGACAAAGGAAGAGCCTTGAAGAGAACCTGGAATGCTAAAAATCTACAAAAGTTTTATGCTTAGGATAACACTTCGAAAATAGACTACGTCAGTTATCAAAGTTTTTGTCATTTTCGTTGTCCGGCCTCGAAGCCCTCCGGTTGTACTTGAATTTCCGTCAAATCAATACAACTTTTTGCAAGACAAGGAAGCTATATTCACATAAACACACTGCCTCGGACAATTCAAAAAAAAAAAAAAAAAGGTCCGAGCCAATTGTTCAACAAATAATTGAGAAACCAATTTCTCGACAAGACTAGCTTATACCAGCCAGTTCAGGTGAAATGATATAACAAGACAAAGATAGAAGTTGCAAACACTCAAAGACCTTGTATTATTCAACAGAGTACAAACTACAAAGTTACAAACTTCGGGTACACCCATCCGAGTTACATAAAACAAAGGGGAAATCTAATCGTTCTTTACAATACAATTACGCAGTTCTTGGCGGCATATTCAACATCTGGGACAGGGAAGCATATCCGTTCTGATGCCAAGCATCCGAGGCAAGACAAGAACAGCATGGATGTCCTTCCTGGATAATGGTCCTATGCGTTCAAGCGTAATAGGCGGCATCAGTTGACTCTCCGATCCGAGCTTATGATTTGAAGATCAACCACTTCTTCCCAAGAATTTGAGGAAACCTCACGGAACCCCGCCATCGGAAACAAGTGTCTGATGCGACCGAACCAACTTAAAAACGACCCGGATGCAGTAGCTATGGGACTCCGATGGTAGGGACTTTCATAAGCACCTCTGATGTCCGAACCATGAAGCCTATACAACGGTCTTTACATTCCGAAGCAAAGTGGCCAGCAAACAGAAGACAACTTTCTGGAACAAACTTATGATGATACAACAACATCGGTCACATTTTCCCAGTCACTAAAAGAAATCTCAGTGACTGGCAAAACGCGACTGATGCGATCGGACCAACTTAAGATGGTTCGACCACAATGGCTGTAGAACTCGTGTAAGAGACTTCCGAATCATACAAGCCTGACTTCGGGACAGAGAATCCGAGTGATAATTGACGCCACGGAGACGCAATCAATGGGCTTTCCGCAGCTTCCTCCACAACCACTTTCTCGGATACAGATACTCAACGCGAGAAAATGGTAAATGGTGGAAGGAGCCGATAGTCCATGGGTTCGATCATCCGAAATCACTGATGTAGTAGCTCCCGGAACCAGCGAGCTAGCCTGCTTCCCCAGGGCTCAAGTCGTAGATACAAACTATAGCACCGGTGAAGGAAGGCTAGCACGGCAATCCGAGGAGAAGCACTTCCGACAAGAACAATCAGTGGGATGGAGTTTTTTGAATGCACAAATGTTTGGTAATCCCCCGAGCCAGTGGGCTAGTCTGCTTCCCCGGGGCTCAACCTGTTGGTACCAACCACAGCCCCGGAGAAAGAAGACTAGCCCGGCGATCCGAGGAAGAGTATTTCTGAAGAGGCTAATTGATGGAATGGACTTTTTTCAATGTGACAAATATTTGAGGAACCCTGGAACCAGCGAGTTAATCTGCTCCGCCGGGGCTCAAGTTGTTAATACAAACTACAGCCCCAGAGAAAGAAGATTAGCACGACGATCTGAAGGAGAGTGATTCCGAATGAATTGATTTCATCGTCCCCAGCATGGTCCGACCCAAAGGGATTTCCGGACACCCAAAAAACCTTTAGAGGCGGATCACGCATAGGAACGGTGGAATCAACCTACTCGTCTGACATTCGGACCCCAGGATCCGGATCACCTATTACTATAAAAGGGATGGAATGATCTGACGAAAAGCCGTACAATCCAGGGGTATATATAGAAGCGGTGAGCCAATCACCACTCGACACGTGGCATATGACAGTTGGCGATGGGCTTGGACTTTGACTTGGGCCCAACAATTGGGCTGCTATTGGGCCAACCTGGAGCCTTTTCACATTTTCGGCCTTATTGGCGAATTATTTTGAACTGTTACCGGGTCGGATCCCTCAGCCCGAGGTGCCAAACGTGGTCCGTAGCCCACACTCAACTTTTTTAAGTGAGAACGTCTCCTTTTTTACCACCTTTTCACAAGTAAAAAATGACTCGGAGTATAGTACGCTGCGTCGCTACAAAGCAAGCAAGACTTTTGACATCCGAACCATTCCTGCTTGTTACTAATTTAAGTAAACCAATCTTCTCGGGGCGATTAACATTTGGAGCTACGACTCAGACGAACGCCTTGTCTGACCGAGCTATGAGTTGACCAATTTAGAATTACATTATTTTGGAAAAATTTGGTCTCGTGGACTCGGATCCATTACCCGAAAAACCCGAGCCAACGAAACTTGGGTTACTTGATTTATCTTATAAATTCAACGCGCAATGAGAAGCATGCATTTGAAAAGGAAATAACACAAGCAAATGATAAGAGTTGATCCGAGCCATCAAAGAACCCGGACCAATGCCATAGACACTGAATCGATTGTGTACATTCGACAAAATTATCCATACAAAACAGTGGTAGCAAAGAAACAACATTCTTTTAAGGCCCGAAGACCAGAGTTACGGGCTTCCGGGGCATACCCCGTCTTTATTCTCCCTGCCGCTCGGGCGAACCAGCTTGAGTTCTGGAAGGGCCTCCGACCTCCTTTACCGGTGGTGCTTGCCCTCGCTCTTTGGCTTCCTAGACCAACCTCTTCTCCCTTCGGGACCGCAACTCTTCCAGGAAGGCAGGGCACTACTTCATCAAGTCCAGACCCCAATCGAAACCACGGACAGGCCCGGGCAAAGCTAGCCAGTCTCGGTTGTGCTCCACATGATCCTCCAAGGGGACGAAAACATTGGACATTAGCACTCGGGGCATGAACGATTGAAGGTACGGACCACCATGGTTGTATTTCTTGTCCTCCGTCTCATCACAGACCAGCTCCACAAACTCACATTGGAGCAAGTCTTCGTCCGAGACACCCTCCGAAGCAAACACCGAGCCATCGGCCTCCTTAAAAGCATAAATGCCTTCAGCCTCCATGTCACAGCCACTCGGGATCCAACCCTTCTGCCGGAACTGCCCTACAGCTGCATCGAAACCATCTTGCCGAGCCTCGTCATACTTGGACTCAAGCATGAACTTGCAGGAGTCCGACCCCAAGAAATCCTGGACAGCCTTCGTCCGAACCTTCAAGAGCTCACTCAACATCATGTCTTTGAAGTTCCGGGAGACACTGACGTACTCATCCACGCTATCCTGATGCACTTTCAGATCCTTCTCTAGCGACAGGATGACACTTTTCAGCTTGGCCGCCTCCGATTCGGCCTCCTTTTTTGCTGCTAAGGTCTTCTTCAGCCGCTCGGACAGGCTGTTCAACTTAGACGTCTCTATCGCCCGAGAAGCCTCAGCTTTAGCCAGATCCTCCTCCATTGTGGCCCTCCGACCCGCCACCACGGAGCACGCTTGAACAGCGGCAGTGAGCTACATCGACTAACATTGAAAAATTAAAAATGCAATTCCGGACCAAAGAAACTTGACGTACTTCGACCATAAAAAATTCAAGGTACGTACCTTCTGGTGAATTGCGGTCAACTCCGCAATTCGGTCCAGTTCCGTGGCAGCAGCCAACCGAGCCACCTCAACATCCAACTCTGGCTCACTACTCATTTTTTCCTTTGCCTTTCTTCACCGGAGGGATCGGACCTTCGGATGGACGCTTTTGTCCAGCCGCAACACTCGAACCACTAGGAGGAGTGTCCCGAGACACAGACCTTGGAGGTTTCTTGGCCCCCTTTAAGCCAGCCACCTTACGCTTGTCTGGGGTAGGTATCGTCTGGGCCTCCTCACCTGCCGCGGCCCTCCGAGTCTCCTCCACTCGGAAAGCAGCAGCATTCCGAGGCTCCTCCATCTGCAACACAGTAGACGTCTTGATGATTTGGATTCGTGTACCCTCCTCCATCTCCTTCCGTTGAGCGGCATTTTGTTTTCGCTTCAGTTCCCGCATGGTGGACATGGTGTACTCGAACAAAAAATCTGCACATCCGAAGGATAATAAGTTAATACATGATAACAAAAAATTTATCAACGACTACAAAGAAAGCAATAAAGGGACCACCGACTCGGATGATCGACCACGTGACCGAATGAGGAAGAACTTACTCAGATCCTTCTTCTCGTCACAAAAACTTGGCTCCGAAAAGCCAGCTAGATAAGGAAGGGGTTGGCAGATCAATCCCCGGAAAAAATATTTATCCGTGTATTGATTCCTGTGGAGAGCTTGCATCCACAAAGGGATGTTCCGAGCTGGAGGTTTCTAGTCCGGCAGCCTGCCACGGAAAAACTTCTTCTCAAACAGCCATTGGGCCCTTTCTGCCTCGGATTGGCCCTGTTTCAGAGCGGGCCGAACGAAGATGAATCTCTTCCACCAATTTATTCCCAGGGAGGAGAGCGGATCGACGAAAAAAGTATATGTCTGGCGACACACCAGCGTATAAAACAATGTATTCCTATTACTTACACTAACACTAAACAACTTACGGAAGTTATCAAACGGATGCCCTTATATTTACACATCACCCCAAAGCACATCAGATTTCCGAGAGAATTGGGGATGATTTGATGTGGACTCAACCCCATGTCATTCAAAATGTCCAACAACTCGGACGACACTGGCAAACGCCACCCACAGTGAAGACTTATCTCATGCACACACATGTACCCCGGAGGCGGATTGTAAAAAGCGTGAGACTCATCCGGAATGAGGATCTCCATGGACTCTGGAATCTCATACTTTCTCCGAAGCTCATCCACCTCCCCGGACGTCACAATTGAAGGGCATGTGGGCAATGTACATTCCTCATTCAGTTCACCATCCGGATCGGGATGAGTTACATCGTCCCTCGTCCGAGGGAATTTCACCCGGAATACGTCTTCACCCTTCTTAAGCCCCTCGGGCAACTCCTCCTCGGCCTGTTGATGACTCGTACCCGCTCGCCCAGCTGACTCCCTCCGGAAAATATGGGCGGACACTATCTCTTCCTCTTCTTCCTCCTCAGAACTGACACTGTCAGTTCGACCCTCAACTTTGTCATCCCCGGATGATGAACGCAGTTCTACCATCGTCCGAAGGGGAGCAGCAACCTGGACCCGATCCTCGACACCTTCTTTGAACATACCCAACTCGGGTGGTGCCTCCGAGGTATCATGCACCTCCTCGATGTTAGGCTCCTGCGGATCCGGAATGAACGGCACTCTGTTAGGGTTACTCCTAAAATTATAACCTAGGTTGCGTATGAGGGATCGAATCTCTACCGGGAGTTCGGGCTCCTTCCCAGTACGGTGCGGACGGGGAGCTCCTATGGTCCGAGAGCTTGTCTCTTGAACAACACCAGCACCCTGCACAATAGAGACTTGCAGGTAATCCTGACGCTTCGGAGACCCTGAACCCGGGACAACTAACCGAAGTAAAGAGCTTACCTCGGGCCCTTCCCGGCTTGGATGAGGAGAATGCTCCAGCTCTATACTGAATCATCCGCACTGATAAAATCAATCTCCTCGGAGCCGTCTGATAGGGACAGTGCGTCGGAGTCATATCCTTTAGCCTCGGATTGGTTCTGACTATCACTCTCGGACATCCTAGGGAAAGGAGAAAGTAATTTCGTAAGCTTTAAGATGGCAGTCCGAGAGGCCGTTTATGTAGATTAAAAGAGGAGAAACTTAAAGTTCGGAGGATAGAAAACGACTCTACCGGACGAAGTTAGTAAGATGTTAATTCGGTGTTAGTCAACATAGCCGAGACACACTATGGTTATTCCCAACTATAGAATATGTAACATGAGCATACATCTGAACGGACCATATTTCCAACAGAAATGAAACAACAAACACAAGGAAATTTGACAGCCACGCAAGAAAATAAGCTGACTTACTTGTACTCGGATGGTTGGGTTGAAGGCACCTGACTTCACACGAAACCACGCACTACGGACTTCTTCTTACTAGTCTCGGATTGTTTACAATTTCTTCGGATGTACTGAAAATGCGAAAATCTTCTCTCTAGACGTATGGGAATGAAAGCGACTCTGCCCCTATTTATAGAGGGCTAAATCTGGAAGTCCAACCATCACGATTTTTCGGGATTAAATCTCAATCGTAGATCAAAATTCATCCAACGGTGCAGTACAACAATTCCAAGTGAAATGATGAATTGGTACAAAAAACTTAACTTCTGACGACAAAGACGCACACAATGAACTCCCCCACTCTCGGGAGGAGGACACCATTCAGCCTTCGGATGGTCAGCCATCCGATGCCTCGAATCCTTTTTCGACAAAAGCTGGTTTCTCACTAACACACGGACCCTCGTCCATTCGGATGTCTTTCTCCGGACCTTCCCCTCACAAAGACTTTTGTCCGAATGGACATTCATCCGCGGATCATCCCATAACCTACTGAAGGTACAACTCTGACGTTCTCAGTCTACACTTAGTCTCGCATACAAATATCCTTTTCTTTCTTAACTTTGTTGCACTTTGAGCCTTTTCCCTCAGACAGCAACAAAAGAAAGAAAGAAAAGGGGGGGGGGGAGAGATTAAGTTAAGGACTATACGAAGCACGGATTACACCTTTTTTCTACTTACGAGAGACGGATTATACCAAGAAACAAACCGTCCCCTTCACTCTCAAACAATAGTTCCACAACTATCTTCTACCAAGATACTTGGAAACTAGGGGGACATATGTTAATACAGAAATATGTCCAATTCGTCATAGATGCCTTTGGAACGAATCCTAAGGCATACCAGTTCGCCAACACTATCCGAAGCCCTACAGTCCGACCCGAGAATCGACCACACAGGTTCTGACAGTCCGACCTGCGGTAGGAACTATAAAACTGGTGTTCTCAGACTTTGTGTCCGACCCACATTATAAGGACCAGACCACCCTAGGTCCGATACGGTCACCTTCTTGGATACGTAAGGCTCCTCACAAGCAGTTAAGTGAACTGGCACTAAGGAGTAAAGCAAGTCCGAATCCCGAGGTCCGGAGGGCAGTACTTCTCAGTCCAATGATGCAATCCCTCGGACGATCATATGTGGCTAGGACCACGTGTCCGAACACATCCTCCGAACCCTAACCTACGGCAGGTTGCTCAAGGACCTCTAAAAACTCTACATTAATGACTGAATTACCCTCGAAAGCCCAAAATGGTAAGTGGGTTAAGTCCTTAATGGGTCATGGGCCTATTGGAGCCTTGTTGGCACAATACGGACTCTACACTTGGCACGATCTAAGGCAACCCTCCTATTTTTGGTTGAACTCTATATATATGGCACACTTCTCTAGGCAGAAGGTAAGCAACAATCCCGTTTCGCTTCCTAATTACAAACATTATACAAAGTAGATCTTTAGTCTCTCTTGAGTAAAGTCTCAGTCCAGTTTGACACTTAGCAAACCGGGTCCTAACCCCCCCCCCCCTCCAAGTCACTTGTGCAGGTTCTTACCGGGCTTAATTAGGATCTCAGGCTCTCACACATTGGCTCTTACGCAGTACGGAGCTTCTTGCTTAAGGATACCTTGATCATTACGTGTGGAGTAGTTTAAAGAATAATCTCTAAGTGGTTGGGGGACTTTTACCCTCAACGGGTTGGATTTTCATCTCCTCCAGCAAACCTGATAATTGGTCCATCATTGCATTTAGAGTGTTCTGCAAACCTAATAGTTGGATTTTACACATTAATCAGATTTGATTTGTCTCCTGTCATGTGCTTCCCACATCCACTATCAAAATGCCACTTTGGATTAGTCTTTAGAGTGTTCTGCACAAAACATGAAACAGGAGATTAGGTTCTCATACCAACAATGGAACCATCCAGAAAATGTGACATAGGAGAATTGGCTCATGGTGAGTCAATCTGGCCACACTGAAGAAAATTGGCTATGGCATAAAAGAATGAGTCACTTGAATTTCAAAACTCTGAACAAGCTAGCCAAGAAAGAATTGGTGGTTGGTTTACCCAAAATGGTATATAGAAAAGATGGTATTTGCTCAGCTTGCCAAATGGGAAAACAATCCAAAACATCTTTCAAGTCTAAAACTAGACACTCCAGTGAAAGGCCACTGCAAATGTTACATATGGATCTTTTTGAATCCTCTGTAACTAGCTATTCATGAAAGAAGTATGGTCTGGTTGTTATTGATGATTATTCAAGATTCACTTGGGTTATATTTTTCAAACAAAAATCTGATGCAAAGGTTGAGATACCCAACTTGCTGAATAAGCTTGAAGTCATGAAAAATGACAAGGTATCTCAATCGAGATGCACCATGGTCTTGAGTTTGTGAACCGATTAAAAAGAGTTTTGTACCTGCAAAGGTATACAACATCAATTATCTTCCGTAAGGACACCACAACAAAATGGTGTTGCTGAAAGGAAGAATAGGACCCTAAAGGAAGCAGCAAGAACAATGCTTGATGACACTGAAATAAGTGAAGTCTATTGGGTAACACAGCCTGCTACACTCAAAATAGATGCTTGATTAACAAACACCATGACAAAACTCCTTACGAGCTTTTAATTGGTAGACCCCCTAGTATCAAACATCTAAGGGTGTTTGGTTGCAGATGTTTTGTTCTTAACAATGGAAAAGAATACTTGAGAACATTTCAACCAAAAGCAGATGAAGGAGTATTTCTTGGTCATTCTCTGAATAGCAAAGCCTATAGAATCTACAACAAAAGAACGCAAAAGATTGAAGAATCTGTTCATGTAGTTTTCTACGAAAGAAACAAGAAAATACCCTTGAATGATGATCTCTTAGATAGGTTCAAAGAGCTGATGATTAAAGATTCTGAAGAAGAATCGTCAAAAGGAAACACATCTATCATTCAATTAGAGGATGAGTCTGACGATGAAAAGCAACCATTGCTTAGTAACAACCAGATGACTCTAAGACATGATGAAGAATTTCCTATAAGAATTCCAGAAATGGAACAGGTTACTAAGAACCTTCATCATGAAGAGGTTTCTGAGAATGAGATTGTTGAAAATCAAATTCCAGATATCTCTAACACTGAAAAAGTGTCAGATATCCATGGCATTTTCCATGTGTCAGATATCTCAGATACTGAACAAGTATCCCATCAAGATCATATTGATTCACATTCAGATCAAAATGATATTGATCCTACTAGTTCAAAACCTATTATGAAATGGATAAGAAATCATCCTGCAAAGGATGTGATCGGTCCGTTAGACCAAGGAGTTAGAACTAGAAGAGTAATCGCTGAAAATGCAAATTGTCTCTATGAATGTTTCATCTCAAATATTGAACCTAAAACTATAGAACAAGCATTAAAGGATCAAGATTGGATCTCTGCAATGCAAGAAGAGTTGGATCAATTTGAGAGAAACTAAGTCTGGAAACTAGTTCCATTTGTTGACGAATTATCTGTAATTGGAACCAAGTGGGTTTTCATAAACAAAAATGAATAAGTCTGGTGAAATAACCAGAAACAAAGCTAGGTTGGTTGCCAAGGGATTCACCTAGACTGAAGGACTAGATTTTGATGAATCTTATGCACCAATTGCAAGATTGGATGCAATAAGACTCTTTCTAGCCTTTGCAGCTCATAATGACTTTACAGTTTATCAAATGGATGTCAAGAGTGCATTCCTAAATGGTGAACTTGCTGAGGAAGTCTATGTTGAGCAACCACCAGCCTTTGAGGTTTCCTTAGAAAGTAGGATGGTCTATAAGCTCCAGAAAGCTCTGTATGGACTGAAACAAGCTCCAAGAGCATGGTATGATACATTGGCCAGATACATACTAGAAAGTGATTTCAAGAAAGGAGATGTTGATAAAAAACTCTTCACATTGAACCATGATGGGAAACTACTTTTAGTTCAAGTATATGTTGATGACATTATATTTGGATCTAAAGACAAGCAACTTTGTGAAGACTTTGTTGAACTCATGAAATGTAAATTTGAGATGAGCATGATGGGAGAATTGAATTATTTCCTAGGACTGCAAGTCAAGCAACTCAATGATGGAATATTCATTAGTCAAACAAAGTATGCAAAGGACATGCTCAACAAGTTTAATCTAAAGCCTTCTGAAAAAAAATGCTAAGATACCTATGAGCATTGGAACCAAAATGACCTATACTGAATCTGACAAGAGTGTTGAAGAACACGAGTATAGGAAATTGATTGGGTCTCTACTGTACCTCACTACAAGTAGACCTGATATTCAATATGCAGTTGGAGTGTGTGCTAGATTTCAGACAAATCCAATGCAATCACATTACAACATTGCTATGAAAATATTAAGGTATGTAAAAGTATAGAAGTTGGATTGTGGTATCCAAAAGACAGTGGATTGAGTTTGGTTGGCTATTCAGATGCTGACTATGCTGGATCATTGCTTGATAGAAAAAGCACCTCAGGAACTTGTCAATTTCTTGGTGCCAAATTGATATCATGGTTCAGCAAGAAACAAAACTCAATTGCTACATCTACCAGATCTTTGAATATGTTCTTTGCCGGGTGTTGTGCTTCACAAATATTGTGGATACAACAACAACTCAGAGACTATGGACTCAATGAAGAGAAAACTCCTATTTTCTGTGACAACACAAGTGCTATTGCCATAACTCAGAATCCTAAGTTCCATGCAAGAACAAAGCACATTGATGTTAGACACCACTTCATTAGAGACCATGTTGAAAAAGGCAATATAGAGATACTCAAGATTGGCACTGAAGACCAACTTGCATATATCTTCACTAAGCCACTACAAGAACGTAGATTCTTAGCCTTAAGACATAGTCTTGGACTAATGGAGCTATCAAAGAACTGAAAAAGTTCAGATATCTGAAGAAGATATCAAAGGAGGGAAAAGAGGAATCTGGAACGGGTATCCAGAAACCAAAGGCTAAAGGGTAAAATGGCTATTTGAAGATTTCTAAGACAGGCACTCAGATATCTAGATCACTCAGTGAGGGGGAACACAAAAGAGAATAGTACAACTGTCTGCAGTCAACTACTCTCTTGACATTTGTATTATTTCTATCTTTCGGTAAAACTTGGACAGATACTGAGTGTGAGATAGACTCAGATACAAAAGATGTTCTTATTCACACAGAAGAAATGTGATTCAGATAGTAAATCGCCAAAATTCATTAATTGGGCACAATTACAATTGCTGATTCTGATCATTGCTGAAGAAGCAATATTGACCCGGGAAAAATCCGAAAAAGGTACCCTAAGTTGTGACACTTCCGGTTTTGGTACCTTATAATGTTACCGTCCGATTTTGGTACCTTAACTTTCAATTTTGTCCAATTTGTATACTCTGCCAGTCCAATTTGACGGCTCCGTCAATTTTGACCGTTTTAGTTGTGACATTTCCGCTTTTGGTACCTTTATTTGTGACAGTCCGATTTTGGTACCTTTAAATGCATTATTGTCCAATTTAGGTACCCTACGACACGTGTTGATTTAATATCGCGACACGTGGTACTTTGTAAAATACTAAAATACGTTGCATTAAAATGTAAATACGGTAGATATTTGTTAATTTCAAATAGGTCCTATTTTATGGGAAAAATCAAAATTACCCATGAGAATATGGACTATGGACTACCTTAGAAATTTAAAAATAAAACATAATTAAAGAAAAAGAAAAAACACATAGAAGCCATGGGAGCTTCTTCTTCTTCCATGGCAGTCTACCATGGAAGATCCATTGGTGAAAGGATTTCCCGCGCCTAAAGCTCTACCACGGAGCTTCCAGACGGCCATGGGTCTGACAGATCTGCCATGGCAGATGCTTCCATGACCAATTTGAAATTGAGGGTGGAGGTGCGGAGAACATGTCGGTGGTCGCAGTGGAGGGAGGTGGCGGCGGAGTGGGGTGGAAGTGCACCAGTGGAGGGGATGAAGCAACATGGCCATATTGAACTCCACACTTCACCATTGCCATGGATCTTCCAAGCTAAATCTTGATGGTGAAGCTTCAGCAAGCTTCTATGGCAGAAATTGGGTTAATCTCAATTTTCTTGTTTTCTTCCAAAAAATTTTTGCCCTCTTTTTAACTTAATTTTCTTTTGATCTTTTTTTGTTTCTACCTTTTTATTAATCTCATAATGGGGATTTTTGAAACTTATTTTGATAAAATGGGGTTACTTCATAATTATCGAAAACAATATGGTTCAATTGGCATTGACGAAAATTATTTTATTTGCAATTTTACCCATTAAAAATTAAAATTGGACTGTGATAAACAAAGGTACCAAAAGCGGAAATGTCACAACTTAAGGTACATTTTTTGGAATTTTTCCGCGCTAAAACGGTCAAAATTGACGAAGCCGTCAAATTGGACTGACGGAGTATACAAATTGGACAAAATTGAAAGTTAATGTACCAAAATCGGACGGTAACAACATATAAGGTACCAAAACTGGAAGTGTCACAACTTAGGGTACCTTGTTCGGATTTTTCCCATATTGACCCTTGATGAAATGGGCGTTTGATCTTAACGGACGAGATTATTTCTCTGTAAAATAGTGGATTGTAAAAACTCAGATGTGACCCACTAAGCATTTAATATCAAATAAACTTTTACCCACGCCTTACTGCAAAAACACAGATACGTACATACAAAATCAATTTGTATGTATATGTCTGTTGAGATTACATTGCTATATATATAGGATTTTGGCAAAAGAATTCACTTTCGCCTAATCCAACATTCAGACTTGCACAAGAATAGCAAAAACATTTCTTCAACTTCTCTGCAAATCTCTGTTCCTAAATTAGTTTTTCTGCAAAGAATCACTAATCTCTCACCCTAATCTCTTTCAGACTTTCAAAAACTTACACTATATAAAGAGATGTCTCCAAAACGTGCTTCTCACCCTAATCACTACCACTGGCACTGCTGAGAAGCAAGCACCAGAGTTGGTAGTTGTAAACAATCGATTGGTAGGAGACTTTAATCCTGATCATTGGACTTCAAATCACAGGATGATTTGGGGTGGTGCCATGATTGAGGAATACCTCACGGCTGCAATTGAAAACCAAGCCGATAGGAAGCTAATTCTTGACATGCTTGAAAAGGCACAAATCAAGGGTTTCCTGTTTGCTACTCCCAGTAGAGTTTCTTCACTGGATGTGTTAGAATTCTACAACAACTCCAGGATTATTTCCTGTGTTTCTGAAGGCACTGAAACAGTGTATATCAAATATAAGGTCCAAGGAAAGGAAATTCTTTTGGACTTAACAACTTTCTGTAAGTTGTTTGAACTTCAAAATCTTGGAAAGGATTTTGAAATAAACACCAAGGATGATGATCTCCTTGAAGGAGTGAAGCAACTGTACAGTGGTGTGTGTGACCTTGACAAACCAGAAACACCCACTGATTTCAAACTTGCTGACATCAGAACCAGACATCTGTTGGTTCACTGGGATCTGTTAGCATGCATTCTTCACAGATGCTTTGATGGTCTACAAGGAGGATCTGACCAGATAAGCCAAGAACGTTGGATGATGATGTTCTTGTTGCAACAACAAGACAAAAGGCTGGAAAACCCATTCAACTGGGGAAAGTACGCCTTTATGAAGTTTGTGAAGAAGATTCAAGGCTTTGAGCCCAAAATCGTTAAGGGATTTGCTGAGCCAAAAGCCACAGTGAGCTATGGACTAAAGATATGCTACTTGCTGGAGAAGCTTGGCATTGAGCTCAGAGAGAAGGCTGACATAGCCAACAGTAACCTACTCTACAAATATGAGTATACGAACATGATGAAAAAGGTTACTGGATCTCAGAAAGGTTCCATGAAGCGAAAAACTGAAGAGGTATCTGAGGGAACCGTTGCGACCAAAAAGTCCAGAACTTCACGAAAGAAGTCTGCTGACAAATCAAAAGGCATACCCATTGTGGATGTCGACTCTCAGATATCTGCCGCCACTGCAGATGAACTCATCAATGCTGCAAAAGATACAACTACTGATGAACTCATCAATGCTGCTAAGGAGAGCCTTGCTGATGAACTCATCAATACTGATAATGAGAGTAGTGGTAGGCACCAAGCCCTATCTGTAGAAACTGCAGGGATTATGGACCAATCAGTTCCTAATGCTAATGAGAGCTCTGACGATGAAGATGATGAATTAGTCATCTCTCAAGTCCTAGAGAAATAAAAAAGGGCTAAGGTTACTGAAAAAGTAACTAGTGTAGAGGTATCTGAAGAAGAACCTACACCACAGGTTGCTGAACAAGCACCTGTTTCAAAAGTTGTTGAAAAAGCAACTGTGTCCAAAGTCACTGGACAAAATACACCATCAAACCAAGTAACACTTAAGCATATTGAAGATGCTCTGATGAGTGGCAACTTAGTGTTGGAGGATACTGCCATTGACTCAACACTCAAAAGTCTATCTCAAGCAGACCTGGATAGGCCCCATACTGAATCACCTTCTTCATCCAGATCAGAATCACCACAACAACCACATCAGCCAATAGTGGATGCTGTTGAGATGATACTTGAGTTACAACATGAGATACCATCATCTTTCCTTGCTGAAGAAAATCCTGTAAAAGAACAGGTTCCCCAACTCAATAAGAGGGATCAAACTGAGGCATCTGCTCAGAATGATCAACCAGGGGAGGCAACTGAGTTGCACACTCAGGAAAGTTCTGAAGTACCTGAAACTTCAAACAAAGAAGCTGAAATGGAACAACAAGACCAACGCATGGAAGAGTCACAAGTTCCAGAGACCAATCAGCCTGACATTGCTCAGGTAGCTGAATGGTTTAACTCTCTACTTGTGATATTTTTGTGTTTGTTAAATCTAGTTATTTAATGAAATTTCTTTGTTACAGGATGAATTAGAAACACAACAAAAAGAGGAAGCTGCAAAGCTTACCTCAGAATTTGAGAAGGAGGCTTCCATAGCCTCACCACTTAAGGAACAGGAGTCTGTCTCACAGGTTGAAGATAGTTCCTTAAGATATAACATCTCAGATATGTGCTTTACTAATACTATGAAGTGTTTGTTTCTAATAGGCTCCAACTGAGAAGAAAAATGAAGAGACTGAAAAGTCTATCTCTTCATAGAAGAATCCAGAGACTTCCAAGGTCACTGAGGAACAAATATCTGAACCTTCTGCAGAGAAGGTATTTCATTCAGATACCTATATTCTTCAAAGAGCAAAACTCTGATCATTTTTCTCAAACTAACACGTTCAACTTAACAGGTTCAAAAAGAAGTAGAAGTTGTTGGGGAGTTGCCCGCTCAATCCCCACAACAAATGGAAATTGATGAGGCATCAAAGCCTTCATCACAAGAAAAATTTCCAGAGACTGCACAAGTCTCTGAGCAACAAGTATCTGAGCCTCCAATAGTGGAGGTAATTGACCTCTCAGATATTTGATTTTGTAAAAAGAACTTTTCTTGATAAAATTTCCTAAGTGTTATGTTTCTAATCTCAGGTTCAAGCAGAAAGAAAGATCACTGAGGATCAGACTTCCCAGTCTCCTCCTCATATCCAGATATCTGAGGCACCTGGAACCTCAATAGTCAAGTCATCTGAGCCTGTCACACAGGTAGCTCAGATACCTTTCTACTCTAAAGCCCAGATATCTCCTATAGTTTTGAAATTAATTCAGAACACTTTTTTTCAGGCTCAATCAAGTGCCACTAAGGTCCCTGTTGATGCAAAAAAGGACCTGCTTCCTTTCTTCAAGGAACAAACTTTGCCAAAGCACCTAAAATGCTTCAAGAAATGGCAAAAGCTTCGATGCTACGATCAATCTGAGATCATAAAGGTGACTGATCACCACACAAGGAGAGCACGAGCCCTTGACTTGGAAAACTATGTCCATGCCATGTTCCCCACTGAACAATATTCTGTTGGAACATTGATGCATAAGGACTTTGTCAAGGAAGTGGCCAGAAAGCTGATTCAAGCTTTTAACCAAGCAGATGGTCAGACCAGAATGCAGATGGCATTCAAGCCTATTTTGCCCCAGACTCTACAGTTCATACCCTCTGAACAAGAGGAAGTAAATGGGCAAATGGTCAAAGATTTAAGGTCATTTCTTCAAATTGCTCCTATTCCAGAAGTGATCAATCTGGTCTATGAAGATGAAGAAGAGGAGGAAGAGACTGATGAGAATGATTATGAATAACCTCCTTCTGACCATCACAAGGATGAGGATGACAAAAAGGATGATGATGATGTCCCTGCACCAGGGACAGGAGGAATTGCACTAGGAAACAATGCCTCAGTTGCTGAAAAGCACACTGAGAGGACTTCACAAAATACCCCTCCTCCATCTCCTCAGAAGTCTACACATCCATCTCCTCAACAAAAAGACACTATTGAACAAGTAGTTGAGCACTCTGAGGAAAACACTCAGAAAATAGTGGGTGCACAAGCCAGAGTTGCTCAACTCAAACAACTGTTGGAGGAAGAACAACAGCTACATCTTCAACTGGAAGAAAAGATAGCTGAATCCAGAGTCAAGCTAGACAAACTTGAAGAACAAACACGCAAAGAAACACAAGCTTACTCTGAGATTAAAGAGTTTCGGGACGCCGTTGATTATATTGCTAAGGAGCTAGATGCTGAAAAAATATCTGAAGAAAAGCATGTTGCTAAGGCTACATCTTCACCAAAGAAACCATCCTCCAAAGGCAAGAAACCCATATCTGAGATGGTAGCCGCCTTCAGAAACCTTGATGAAGAAGTGCAAGAGAATGAAGATCACTGGGCTGATGACTCAGATGATGAAGAAGACAAGACATTGGCAGAACACCGCAATGAACACTTAGCGGTTTCTCATCTGAAAAGGAAGCTAATTGCTCCTGAAGTATTCAATAAACTGCCAAATGTCCACTCCCAAGAATACATGAATAGATACCAAGTTTTGGCACATCTTAAAAAGGAGTTGTCTTCACACAACAAAGACGTAATTGCCTCCGTCCCTTCAGATATGAAGAAATTCACTGAGATCATCACTCAGAGAACAACCAGTATGGTCCTTGCTCAGAAGGATCTGGGAATGGTAAGGGACGATGATGTGTCATTAGCTGAAAAAGCTTTTCATGAGGCAAGTTACACTGCTGGAAAAGCAGATGCCATACTAGGCCCATTGGCAAAGCTCACTGATAAGGAAAATGGACTTATCAAACAAAATCAGGAGCTCAAGGCTGAACTTCAGAAGTTGGTTACTGCCTACAATTACTTGCAAGGGAATTTTGAGTCTCTCTCATAATCCTTTGTGGTACATAGTCAGTCAACAATGACTAAGGGGGAAGGATTTTGACCTCAAGGTCAGGGGGAAGAAAAGAAGAAATCTAGAGTTGGTGCTGCTCAGAAAGGAAGAAGAAACAAGAAAACTTCCCAGCCACGACTCGAAATAAATGAGCCCTCATCAAACCAAGCTGCTTTGCAAATAGTAGCTACTTCCCAGCAGCCAACTGAAGAAACAACAATGGTAACAAGGGCCATGGCAAAAAGACCTCGAAGGAGTACCAAGGCTACAAGGAGAAGACAAGTAAAAGGGATTGAAGAGTCTTCTAAAGAAGAAGAAGAAGAAGAAGGCCAAATCAAATCCCAGGGCAATGAAGAAGGCTGCAAAATCTTCACAAGAATTGATCTTGATGATGATGATGAAGATGAAGCTCCTCTTCACAGAAAAAGAAAAAGGGTTGATAGCCTAACTGAGCCCATAGCTGCAAAGCCTTTGGCAGCTAAAACACCCTCTGGAAATACCAAGTCAATCCAGAGTGGCTCTTCGAGCAATCCCCCAAGGGAGAATTCAAGAGAAAGGAGGAACAGGCTGAGAACTGAACAAAGAAAACTTCAACTACCAATCAGGCCTGAAGAAGCTAGAATTGAGTATGTGAAGACTGGCAACAACTCCTCTGTCTACAGGTGCATTAATCAGAAGAATGGCTACTGGATTCTGGAACTCAAGCACTTACTGGTAAATGAAAGATTTCCAGAACCAATCCATAAACAGCTCATGGCATGGAGAAAAGACAAGCCAGTCTTGATTAATACCAATCACATCAAAGCCTGGTTGGATTTTGAAGTAATCAAGAGAATAGAAGTAATGAAGAAGGACCTCTCTGATGAATGTCCTTATGGAAAGCCATATGATGTGCACAGAATTCCCAATATCACTGGAACAGGCACAAGAGCAAGACTTGCTGTGGAACCCTATGAGTCCTTCTACTTGACTGAAGATCAATACAAGGGTGACATCAGATATCTGAAGATCATATATGAATACTTCAAGCTATCAGATATCAGAATCGAGCATGCCTGGAAATGGGGAAAGTATATGTGGGTCAAACAATTTGCCAAGAAGAATCCCACCAAAACCTACAAGGAAGTTTGTGGATTTGCCAGAAACACTGAGATGTTAGTCAGGACTTTGCTCTTTGACTACTCAGATGATATCAAAAGGTTTGGGGATAGGGAATTTGCAAATTGATCCACAGATCTGCTGATTGAAGATTTGAAGATTTTGAAGACTTGGAGACTAGTTTATTAGGATGTCTACTTGGAGCTTGGTTACTCCTGTTGTCCTAATTTAAACTATGTATTTTGTATCTTGCTGACTGAGCTGAAATGTATTTTATGTATTAAAGTTATCTGTGAACTTTCTTTGTAACATATCTGATGAACCTACTCTCAGATATCAATTTATGAAAAGATAACTTGTCAGCAAAGATCACACCTTGTGATTTGGTTGATGTTTACTTTCTGCACTTAATTGAAAGAATTGAAAGATCTTATGAATTGATTAAGTGGTGGATTGTTTCCTCATCCAGATTTGTAATAGGTCAGATAGTCATCGTTGACTGATCAAAAAGGGGGAAATTTGTTAGGAATATCTGTTTAGATTTTGATCGAGAACTAATGACTTATCTTAGCTCAGAAAGGTGGTTAGTACTCTTGGTTCACTTGAACACTGTAAAAGAGGAAAATCACTAAGTATGATAGTCTAGCAAATCTTGTATAGGGTGTTAGGTCTCTGAATGTAATTTTTATTTTCTTGAAGAAGACCAAGAAGAAGACATCCAGCAGGAGAAGTTCAACGGATTTGAAGATTTGAAGACTGCTCAAGTTTGCTGAAGACAAAGGTTATCAGATACCTATGTCCAGATATCTCGAAGAAACAAGTGATTTTCAATAAACAGTGTTGCAAAAGATATCTGAGAATGCAAGGTTTCTGAAAACGAGGAAAAGTGCACACATATATCTACACTGAGATACCTTGGATAAAGATTATGTTTCCGAGAAACAATATTTTTTTAACAAGTGGTATATGGAGTTTTGATAGTCTCTGGAAAAGGACGTGCAAAGCTTCAGAAAGCATGCATAGTTCCGTTGGCACTATAGGACAAAGTATGGTACAGTGCATTAAATGCGCGGACAGAAATGTCTGAACAAAAATGGTAGTCTTTGAAGAAGAAGACACCGTCTGAAGATTATACTCAGATATCAGTAGTTTGAATTTGATTTAAACCTAACGGATACTATTCAAACGGCACTCAAATTCATCTATAAATATCAACACTTAGAATGCTTGAGAACACACACAGAAATTACACCAAGAACACATAACACTATCTTTCAAACTCTCAAGCATACTACTTACCTTCAAGCTTTCTGTTGCGACCAAAGCTCTTGATTCTAAGTAACACAAAAGTTCGAAGTGTCCTGATCCTTAACAAGCATTGTTATTTGTGAAGGAGTTGAATTAAGATTTCATATCTGAGATTCATTCTCTTGAACAATTATCATAGACTTGGGTCAGTAAAGAACAAAAAACCATACATTGAAAATTGTATTAAATATACTTGATTCATAGAGTTATCTGCATAACTGAATAAGTTATTAAAGAAGCTCACCTGACAAACTACCTTAATCAAAGACTATTCAACCACTCCATCTAGTCTTTTACTTTGCCGTTATCTGGACCAACACAATATAATACACTTCATAAATAATTTTTATTACCATTTACTTAATCAAAGAGAAAGTAATAGATTAGGAACTGGAACGGAAATGGAGGGAGTATGTGTGTACTAATGTTATACTCCCTCCATTTCAGAGAAATTGTTACATTTTGATTTGGTAATCAGTATTGAGTTTAATAATTCTTCATAAACGATAATAGTAAATAATTTAATAAAATCATAGTAATAAAAATTTAATTACTAAATTTTCATTATATAATTTTAATAATTTATTTATTAATATCGTTTAAGAGTAAATTATGGTCAAATGCGAAGACAGTTAACCGTAAAATAGTAAAATGTATCACTTTTCCTGAAATGGCGGAATTACGTTCATTTCCATAAATTTTTAGTATATTTTTCCATATTCAACATTTCTGTACGTGAGGGCCCATTATACATATTAATGGGGAAAGATACCCATCTAATAAGGCAAATATTAGTACAATATTGACTAGTCGAAACTAAAAATCCAAAACGAGTGGCAGACTTATTCTTTTATATCTCCTCCAATAGTCATCTTATCATCTTATATATTAGTACAGTTCGAATCCAATAATTGATTAGTTCTTTATAAACACACCAGAAACCAGACCAGAGCACATACTACAATAATTTCTTTCATTTTTTTTTTTTTTGTGAAATATAATTGCTTCGGTAAGTTGTTTGTTTCCAGACGTATTTCAAATTTATCCAGCAAGTATTTCGAGAAATAGTGCAGTGGTAGACTGGTAGGAATTTGAGGGAAAAAAAAAAAACAAAAGTGACGAATCTGAAAAAAAAAATTTTAGTTTAATTTTCTGTCATTGTTCGGCAAATCAGACTTCATAGTCGGCTTCAGCACAAAAGGAGTTTAAGTGGGATACAGTTTTCTTCACCCGCCGGTACACTAAAAGTCAAAGGCGGCAATCAATTTTGATCAAATCATATCAGGTCCTGTTTGAGCTTGAGAAGGTAATAAATACTCACTGTAGAACCTCCGTTCCATAGATGTCATAGATGTCATGCTATTTATTTTTTACAGTAAAAAAGTTTATATAGATAAATAATAAGTGTATAGTAAAAAGTAAGAAATAGAATTAATAAAGTACGAAAAAATGACTAAAATATTAATAATAGGGGTGGATTTCTATAAAAGTAAATGAAAATTTAAAAATATAAAGTTTCTAATTAAATTGAGGGAGTATGTTATATAACATACCGTGGATCCATGTTATCAATAAGATTATGCATTAAACGTTTATGTTATCGAAATAATTCTGGTTGTAATATGAAAAACATTGAGAATATATGTATTTTAATTAATAATATCGATTATTTTGTTGTCCATTTAGGTTTGTATATAGATAAATTTATGTAGAGTCACTCAAAATACTTACTCGTATATCTTACACAATTTATATAAATTTAAGCACCGTATATGTTCCTAGAATTTTGACAATGTTTAGCTTACCTATACATTGGGATTAAATCTTGAATTTTGTATGATGACGGATTTAATAGTTTGGTAGAATTATTAAACCGATTTAAATTTTATATTGTTGAAACAACAAACCAAATTGCCTTGAAACTTTTTAACGGATAAATAGTTCGTTTTAAAACTATGCCAAAGACCATGTAATTTGTTAAAAAATATGGAATATACTTAATAAGGTTCGCAACGGATTGTATCTCATCCGATCCAATCCGTTTGGACGCATATACATAGAAACTGATGAGAAAAATTAAAGTTCATCCAACCCATTATGAGAAAAAGTTTCATGGAGGCGTTTGTGAGGCATTTTTGGGCAGTGATGAAGATTTAAATTTAGTCTTGGTATCTTTTGGTTGTTAAAGAGATGTGAAGGAAGCTAAGGGCTTTAGTTGTGAGGAATTATTTTCAAAAATGTGATAAATCATGTAGATTGATTTGTGATGGTATCCTTGTTTTGCCAATTCGCCAAGGATTTAAGCCACCTCCAGCGATGAACTGTCACGATTTACCTGCTTCTAGAATTTCACAATTTAGAAGTGGTAAAGTGAATCTTTTGGCGGCACGTTTCCTAAACGGATATTTTATATAAACTTTAACACGAAAACTACAAATGATTGACTACCGGTATTTATAAACGTTACAATTGATGAAAAAATTTAATAGAAATCAAATCTAGGAAGATATTATTCTAACTTAGCCACCAAGTAAAATAAAGATAAGGTAAAGATCTAAACTAATTAAGGATAAGAGAGTATATTAGTAAATATGAAAAATAATCTTCCAAAATCTTCTCATTGATTATCTACGAACCTAGATGCTCCAGATGTATCTGCACCATAGCCAACTCTTATCAATTAGGTAGTTGGCCTAATTCCCAAATATTCCGCCAATGACGTTGTATTTTTCTAAGAGAAGACCCAATTGATGACCTATTCGAGTTCATACGCTCTAACGTGACGGACCAAAACCCAATGTTCCATCACTTGCCCCCTAACAGACCAACCTTGTCCTCAAGGTTGAGGAATGGCGGCTTATACTCGTCGCCGACTAAAGCTCTCGGTTGGTGCGTTACCCAAACATTCCCAAAGCACCACAATGTATCGTATCCTCGGATCAAACTTATGAACCACCTAGGGTCGCAGTTCCTCATTCTTCATTAGACGTCTCTTCAACTCATCGTCTACAGTTTTAGCCCTCGACTTCTTCGAATCTTCGTGTAACCAACTTGTCCACAAAGAAGTCGCATCTATGCTCTACCACTTGGCTAATTCAATTCAGAATTGCGAGAAACATCATGAATGTTGATACTCTCGACTCCCCTTCTCACGAATTCATCCTCATATAGAATCTCATACTTTTTATGAAATAATTCCACCTATACATCTATCCCAAATAATCTTCACCCCACGTACAATTCCCAAAATGCCTTGATCATATCAAAAACAAAATTGAGCCACCAAATCATATAATTGGTTAGAATAAATTACCTTGCCAGACTTTCGCCAAACTCCATGAAATATTTCTTGAAAAGTAATAGATCCTCAATTCTCCCAGCCACTACCTTATAACTCCTTCGGTACTAAACCGGTAATGTAGCAACTGTTGGAATTTTAGTCTTCCAAAGAGGTTAGTCCATGACTCTGCTACTCAACCAAGAGGGGCCCCACACGTTGGAAATTAAGTTTCTTTAAACGTGTATAATTTACTATAATAGTAGAAGACACTTGAGAAAGAATTACTAAAATTCATTGAAAGGTGAAAGAGTAATTGAAGCTCAAAGTGTGTTGGTTGAAGCATTAATATTGGAATGAGAGAAGTCTCACATGGCTAAAATTAGAAAAGAAGAAACTAGATAAAAATCCAAGACTTGGTTAAAGAGTTAGGCTCCAAGGGGCACCTATGGTTTTGGAAGGGGATGATCTAGATGGCTCCATGGCTTGACCCAAGCGCGCCCGCCTGGCTCCACCAGGAGCCAGGCCCGGGTCGTAGGGTTCGCGGGTCGCGGTCTTGAGTTGAATATTATCCTTTTGGGCCAGAAACTTACTAAGTTTGGTTATGCCCAAAAGAATAGTCTGAAACGAAAAAGCTAGTCCAACAGAGCTGTATGTTCAGTATGGGTTTTGGCGAAATGGTGCAGTCCATTCGCTTGTGTTGTGACTGTTCGAACAAGTGTATCTGTTAGAAGAGAAGCAACTCTTCAGGGACCTGTTCGCGAATAGTCATGTCTCTCAGACTCAACTCTTGAAAACTATAAATAGGTCCCCCTAGGATCGAATTTAAAAAACACAATTCGAAATTCTCTCCTTTCTTCTCTTCTTCTCTTAAGCATGTCTTTCCATATTGCAGTAGTCCTCTCGAATTTGCGAGTTCAAGTGCCAATTCGCAAATTCACCTGCTGTGTAATCTTGGGAGACATTTTGCTATTTGCAACCGTTGGCATCTAAGCGGGGCAAATTTGTCTTAAAGACCGAGAGCCATCTCTCACCGCAGCAGTCCATATTTGTTCTGTTTAACTCCATTCTCATACACTTCCGATACAGTACCCTCAGTTACAAAAGACAACAACTTAAGACAAATTTGCAAGTATCAAAAATGTCTGCAACTGGAACGGAAGCTGCTCCAACTGTTCGCGTCAACTCTGCTGCTCATGGGGAGAAACCAGAAAAGTTCACGGGAACAAACTTCAAGCAATGGAAACAGAAAATGTTATTTTATCTCACTACCATTGGGCTGGCCGAGTTTCTGCACTGCTCTACTCCAGAAACTCCAGTCTTGAAAGAGGTCGATCAAAATGCGGAGGCTACTGAAGCAACACAAGCCATACTGGATGACAACAAGAAGGGGCAACTGGCTTACGATGCATGGGTGCACAACGAGTTCCTATGTAAGAATTATATTCTGAATTATCTTTCTAATGCACTTTATTCTGCCTATTGCTCACATCAAGAGACTTCAGGAGAAATCGAGAAAGTACAACGCTCAGGACGCTAGTACTAAAAAGTTCATCGTGGGGAAATTTCTAAACTTCAAAATGAATGACTCTAAGTCTGTCATGAGTCAAGTTATTGAGTTTCAGATGATTCTCCATGAGTTAGAACAAGAAGGCATGAAGCCTAACGAGTCATTTCTGGTGGCCTCTTTGATTGAGAAACTACCTCCTTCGTGGAATGAGTTTATGAGTTATCTCAAACTGAAGACCAAAGAAATGGGACTCGAGGATCTGGTTATAAAGTTACAGATTCAGGAAGACAATCGGAAGGCTCTGGGCAAGGGAAAGCAGCCCATGGAAGCCGAGGCAAACCTGGTGGATGCCAAAGGGAATTCAAACAAGAAACGCAAGTCGAATGCGGGGGACGTTAAGTCTCAAGGGCAGCCAGGAAATCCAAGGAACATCAAAGGCAAGTGCTTCAACTGCGGTAAACCTAGGCATATGAAAGCAGATTGCCGCTCTTAGAAGAAGCAGTCTCAAGCAAATGCTGTGGAAGATAAGGCTGAACCTGCTAAGGATGACATCGAGGTCTCCTACGCTGCTGTTGTCATGGAAGCCAATCTGGTTGAAAACCCAAAGCAGTGGTGGACTGATATTGGTGCAACCCGCCACATATGCTCAGACAAAGGTGCCTTCTCTACCTACACTCCAGTCAGTGGCAATAAATTGTTCATGGGGAATGATGCTACTTCGGAGGTAAAAGGAGTTGGAAAGGTGGGTCTAAAGTTGACCTCGGGGAAGAAGCTTGTTCTTAATGAAGTGATGCATGTACCAGACATTCGCAAGAACCTGGTGTCCGGACCGCTGCTGGTCAAAGCTGGTTTCAAGATGACGTTCGAGGCTGAACAGTTTGTAATTACTAAGAATAGTTTGTTTGTAGGAAAGGGCTACATGTGTGATGGGCTCTTTAAGATGTCTGTAATGATTGTACTTAGCTCCTTTGAGAGCAATGAAATGAAGCATTCTACCTACTTGTCTGAGTTCTCTAAGGCAAACTACAACGCTATTCAGAAATTAGTAAAATTGAAACTTTTGCCGTCCTTCGACTGCAATCCTCAAACTAAGTGCGAGGTTTGTGTTGAGGCAAAACTTACTAAGACCCCATTTCATTCAGTGAATAGAACCACAACTCCTCTAGAATTAATTCACAGCGACTTATGTTATTTAAAGTTCGTGCAAACTAGAGGAGGGAAAAAAGTACTTCATTACTTTTATTGATGATAGCACGAGATATTGTTTTGTTTACTTGCTAAGGATGAAGACTTAGCACCATTTAAACATTACAAAACAGAAGTTGAAAATCAACTAAGTACTCGAATTAAAGCAATTCGAAGTGACAAAGGTGGTGAATATGGAGCTCCTTTCGAAGAATATTGTGCTGAGTTTGGCATTATTCATCAAACGACTGCTCCTTATTCTCCTCAGTCAAATGGCATTGCTGAACGCAAGAATCGAACTCTTAAGGAGATGATTAATGCCATGTTGTTAAATTATGGACTACCTCAGAATTTGTGGGGGGGGGGAGGCTATTCTCACGGCCATTAAAATTCTTAACAGAATACCTCGGAAAAATGGTGACAACACTCCATATGAACTATGGAAAGGTCACAAGCCCACTTACAAATACTTGAAAGTGTGGGGGTGCTTGGCTAAAGTAGAAATACCTAAACCAAAGCAAGTTAAAATAGGACCTAAGACTGTTGACTGCATATTCATTGGGTATGCTAGTAACAGCAGTGCATATCGCTTCTTAGTGCATAAATCACTGATACCTGATATCCATGAGGGTATTGTTATCTAGTCAAGAAATGCACACTTCTTTGAAGAAGTCTTTCCTAAGAAGGAAAAGAAGGAAATAATCACTCGTAAGAGAGATTATGAAAATACAATTGGAACGAGTGAAGAAAATCCTGAACCAATTGCTAATAAGGAAATTCTTGAACCAATAGAAAATGGTCCAAGTGAGGAGATTCCTGAACCAAGTAGTTCAAAGGAAAAACCTGAGAATTCACATCAAGAGAAACTGGAGATTCCTGATGTTGGACCAAGAAGAAGTAAAAGGGCAAGGATTGAGAAAAACTTTGGCCCAGACTTTATTGCCTATTTGGTGGAAAATGAACCAAGGACAATCCAGGAGGCATTGTCGACTCCAGAGGCACCACTCTGGAAAGAAGCTATAGAAGCTGAAATGGATTCCATCATGCATAACCACACGTGGGAAGTAGTTGATCTTCCTCCGGGAAGTAAACCTTTGGGTTGTAAATGGAGACTTAAGCGCAAGTATAAAGTTGATGGAACCATTGACAAGTATAAGGCTCGTCTTGTAGTAAAGGGCGACAGACAAAAGGAGGGTCTTGATTACTTCGACACTTACTCACCAGTGTCAAGGCTAACTTCCATTAGAGTATTCAAAGCTATTGCTGCTCTGCGTGGCCTTGAGAAACATCAAATGGATGTTAAAACAGCTTTCCTGAATGGAGAGTTGGATGAAGAAATTTACATGGAACAACCTGAAGGGTTTGTAATTCCAGGACAAGAGAAGAAAGTCTGTCGTCTTGTCAAGTCACTGTACGGACTTAAGCAAGCTCCCAAGTAGTGGCACGAAAAGTTTGACAACACGTTAGTGTCAAAGGGCTTCTCCATCAATGAGTGTGATAAATGTATCTACGCAAAAGAGAACTCTGATTCGTTTGTAATGATATGCTTATACGTAGATGACATGCTCATTACGGGAAGTAGCCTGGAATTGATCTTGGAAACCAAGAAGATGTTGAAACAACAATTCGACATGAGCTAGATGGCTCCATGGCTTGACCCAAGCGTGCCTGCCTGGCTTCTCCAGGAGCCGGGTCATGGGACATGGGTCGAGGGTCGTAGGGTCCGTGGGTTCGCAGGTCGCGATCTTGAGTTGGATATTATCTTTTTGGGCCAGAAACTTACTAAGTTTGGTTAAGCCCAAAAGAATAGTCTGAAACGAAAAAGTTAGCCCAACAGGTGTCTGTTCGGTATGGGCTTTGGCGAAATGGTGCAGTCCATTCGCTTGCTCTTCAGGGTCCTGTTCGCGAATAGTCATATCTCTCAGACTCAACTCTTGAAAACTATAAATAGGTCCCCCCAGGATTGAATTTTAAAAAAAAAAAATTGAAATCATCTCCTTCTTTCTTCTCTTCTTCTCTTAAGCATGTCTTTCCAAATTGCAGTAGTCCTCTCGAATTTGCGAGTTCAAGTGCCAGTTCGCATATTCACCTTTTGTATAATCTTGGGAGACATTTTGCTATTTACAACCATTGGCATCTAAGCGGGGCAAATTTGTATTAAGGACTTAGAGCCATCTCTCACTGCAGTAGTCCATATTTGTTCTGTTTAACTCCAGTCTCATACTTTCGATACAGTACCCCTCAGTTACAAAAGACAACAGTAACTGCAAAACTACTATCACTCAATATCCTCAATCCCATAGAAATCCCCAAAATAAATTAATCATCTCAATTCCTACGAGCAATAATATTAAACATCCGAATAATTGAAATGCCCGAGTCAAGAATTTATGAAAGAAAGTACCATGAAACTATCCATTCTCGGTTAGTACTTCCAAAACGTCAAGGGAAAAAGGGAAGAGAAAAAGTAAATACCAATCAAACACTTTTATTCATAAAAATGTAAGTACTTTTACACACAGTCCGATTGTATTTAGCAAATTTGCTAATACAGTCGGACTGTATTACTTAACTCTACTAATACAGTTGGACTATATTACATGACTCTACCAATACAGTCGGACCGTATTACTTAACTCTACTAATACAGTTGGACTGTATTACATGACTCTACCAATACAGTTAACTGTAGCATTTGGACTTTATTTGAAAACACCAAAATACTACTGTAAGCTTTTTTTGCAAACTTGGGTGCAAAATTGGTCTATGGCACCAATTTGCCCAACAATATGAGGGTTTATTAATCTTGGTCCAGTAGAGACTTATTTCTTCCTTGATCCAAGTCAAATCCATAGGCCCACTACCTCAAAACCCTAGCCCATAATTAGTTGATAAAGCCTCTTTATTTTTTGTTTTATGAGAAGTCAAAATCATTTCAATTGTTCAAAATTCAATGGATTTGGTATGTTATGTTTTGTTTCAAACAAGATAACTCAATCAACGTAACACACGACTGCAAAGAAAGATCAACTCTCGGATTCACAGAATGCAGAGAAAACCAAGCAAACAACAATCGATTTTATGTGATTCGGCCAAATCAAAGCCTATGTCCAGGAAGATCTCTTGCAATCAATCAATCAACAAGTTACAGATTACGATGATAGACTACCTAGGATCAAGTCACAGTTTTGATCTTAAAATCACCAGAAATCTGCTAACCCTAAATATTAATCCTAACTCCTTTGATATGATAACCATCTTTACAAGAAATTGAAAGATGAAAAGTGTTCTAATTAATCTAGCTAGAAGAATCGAACAACTATACAAACATCAAACTGGAGAAATCGGATGAATTAAAACAAACGAATTCAAACTGCGTGTAACAGCTTCCCTTCTCAACGAACTTGATCTTGAACCGTCCATCTTGCCAGATTAAATCTAAGCGATCCATTCCTAACTAAAAGTTATGAGTTAATCTTCTTATCAATTCTCCACATTTAGCTCATACCATAGTTAGCAAGAGATCTCCACATTTAGGCCTGATTGGTTTGGTGTATTGTGGTGTATTTTAATGGTTGACCACACTCTCAGGGTGATTGGTACTGTGTATTTTGGTCCAAACGTGTTTGTAAAAGCCCGTGCTTTTTTTAGGGCCACATTTCGAAATACAGCTTCCATTGCGTTTCGAAATACCTGACCACCCCCATGTATTTCGAAATACACTTGCTGGTGTGTTTGAGATACTATCCGAAATGTCCAAAATACCCCCAAAATCTTCAGCCCTAATTGCCCCATATAAATAGGAATTTGTCCTCATTTATTTGGACCAGCCGACACTTCACTTCACAAGCCTTCATGTGAGATTTCTGCCGAGTAGTTTCGGACCATTTTTTGTGGTCTTTGCCGGAGTACTGAAAAAAAAAGCTATTCTGGTTTGTGTAATCTTCATAGTCTAGTTCCTGTTTGTTAGCAGGTGTTAATTTGGCCATAATTATGTTGTTTTAGTACTTAAGTTAGTCCTAAGTATGAACCAATTCGGCTAATACACTGTTTTCCAGGGTAATTAGTATTTATCTAATGGATAAGTACTCATTTCTTAAGTAGCATTGGTTAATACAGTGTTGTAATCCAGAGAGTCCTGTGTTAATATAATGATGTAACTCAGCGAGTCATGTGTTAATATAACATTGTAACACAGAGGGTCTCCAGTTGTAATAAAATTTGGGAAGGGTTCCTCCATGTTATGAACCTAAAATAGTGTGGGTGGGGAGAGGAGGATAGGTTTTAATTGAGTTAGCTCAAAAGTGTAGAAGTAAATTATAATGCCTAACCAAACACAACATGCACTACTACTCAATTATAATGGAGCTATAATTGTGTACCAAACACTCACGTAATGACAAATCTATTTGAGGATATTTATGGTATTTTGTATGAAAATATGGACCCCAATACACAAAATACACATAAATCAATCACCAAAACCACTTTTACAAGTGTGTTTTGGCTATCCGAAATAAACCTGCAAAATATGATACCAATCACTCGATTTTGCGGTCAAACTGCATTTCATAACACACAAATGCATTCGGGCTTTACAAATGCTCTTTGACCAAGCTCAAGTGCACTTGAGAACTAATCATGCCCTTAGCTCATACCATAGTTAACAAGAGATCTCACAGTATCCATAACAACAATTACTATTCATTTTAGCATTTGACAAGTAACTCCTTTGAAGTAGGGTAAAATCTAAAATTCATTAAGGGCGCGTGTTCCATTCACTTGGTACCAAACTTGAGCAACTTACTCTCTTATAATATACTTATAATAATAATAATAATAATAATAATAATAATAATAATAATAATAATAATAATATAATATACTTTCTTCAAGCTCACTGTGTAAAAATGTTGTTTTTACATCCATTAGTTATAGCTGCATGTTGAACTGTGTAACTAAAGAAAGTAGAAGTTTAGAACACTGATAGATGTATATGCTTTACAAATGGGGAAAAGGTCAATGCCTTCTCATTGAGAAAATCAACTTGCAACAAGCCTAGCCTTGAATCTGACTTGCTCAGCATCTCTCATTTCAATTTTCATCTTGAATAACCACTTGCAGTTCACTAACTTGTGCTTTCCTCGTAGCCGAACAATCTCATGTCTTGTTCTTTTCAACTCTTCTTCAATTGAAGCTATCCACTGAGAGCATTCAGGACAAGATATAGCTTCATGATATGATTTTGGCTCCTCCGATATATATCATATCTTCAGCTTTAGTAAATGCATATTATGTTTTACCAATTCTACCATAGCCGTACATATATGGTTACTCTCCAAGTTCTCTTGTGTCTATCTCTGAGCAATGATAATTAGAACCATCAATTACATGACCTTTATCTACATGTGACTGATATCCATTTGTCAGATCATGTTCGTTATCTGGCAATTATTCATTTTGAATATTATGTCCCTTGATCTATGCATCCTCGTGATAATGCTCATTTTGAAATATCTTCTCATTGAAAGTAACATCTTTGATGAGAATACACTTTCATTTTCCTTTCTCAATACACCATAGTTTATAGCCCTTCACTCCCTTAGGATAGGGCGATAGCCAATGAAAACACACTTGAGTGCTCTAGACTCCAGTTTCGTTGCTTAACATGAGCAAGAGCCAAACAACCAGACACCTTTAAGTTTGAGTAGCTTCCTGTTGTACCAAACTAAACTTGATATGGTGGTTTGAATTGTCGGGGTGCACATGGAATTTTTTTTTCATGATATCATATGAGATGTTAACTGCAACTCCCCAGAATTGCTTTCGAACTCCAGAACTAAGTAACATACACCTTACTCTTTCAAGTAGAGTTCTATTCATCCTCTGAGCTACTCCATTCTGTTGTGCAGTGTTTGGAATAGTTTTGTGTCTTGTATACCTTTGTTCTTGTAGAAATCGTTGAACTCAATTGACAAATATTCTAAATCCATGGTGAGTCTTCTTCCCAGTTTTTAATTTCCCAATTGCTTGGTCCTTAGTCTTGATTACATATATTCACACCTTCCTTGAATAATCATCAATGAAGCTAATGAGAAGTATCTTTCACCACCCATGGTCTGAGATCTAGTAGGTCCCCAAAGATCTGAATGAATGTAACTTAGAATAATATCAGTAGTAACATGCTTACCTGTGCCAAAACCAAGTTTTATAACCCTTTTCGATTTCACAAAATAGAAGTTTACTGATCTTATCACCACACAAAAGGTTAGCCTTAGAAAGTTCCTTTAATCCCTTCTCTCCCAGGTGTCCAAGCTCATATGCCACTGTTGGTGCTATTGTTGACCCAACACTCCCTTGAACATTGCTTCTAATCAGAACATACAGAGTGTTCTTCAAACCTTTGATGATTGGGGTATTTCCCTTCATAACATGTAGAACTCCATCTTTTTTACTTGAGGAGTATCCCATAGAGTTAACTAAGCGAAGCGAGATTGAATTTCTCCTTAAATTAGGACTATATCTCACATTAGTGAGTACTATCACAACTCAATCATGCATCTTAAACTTGATGCTGCCATGCCCCTTGATTTTGCAAGCTTGATTGTTTCCAGTAGTACTGTGTACTTCCTTTCTCATGCTTGAAATCAAGGAACCATTCCTTGATGGGAGTTTTGTGGAAAGAACAACATGAGTCCAGTATCCAGACCATGTCAATGTTGTGATCTGTCATAGCTAACATCTCATCAATGTTGTGATCAATTACAGCCAACACTTCTACATTTTCATCGGATGTTGAGGCTTTCATTATCCCTGTTGTTCATAAAAGAACTAGCTTGTCCTTTCTGTGCATTCTTTAGCACAAAACAATTCTTCTTCATATGACCCTTCTCATGACAGTGTTAGAATTTTCTCCTCTCGGCCCATTAATTAGCATCCTTGTTGACCTTACCCTTGTTATTAATCTTTGGCTTGTTCTAGTTGGACCGGTTTTGTATACAGTGTTGCATGTTGTAGTGACTCCTGATGCTTTAAATGTTGTACCCTAATTGTACCGTATGCTGTATATATTGCACTGTACAACACATTCAAGCATCAGAAGGCACTACATCATACTGCACGAAAGAAGAAACCAGTTGGACCCTTTCTTAGAACTTTGATACTTAGCCACAAGACCTTCTACAACACCATCAACTTTAGACTTATTTTAGTTATGCAGCTAATTTATCTTGATACTTGAACCATCTTACCATCTGAGAATGTGATGCCGCTCCCATATATGATAGTATCTTTTAAGTGATCATAGCTTATTGAAAGTGCCTCAGTAGAATCTAGGCCTTATCCTCAGCAAAAGTTGTATCTCCGACAATCTCAAGATCATCAATGATCGTCTTGAACTTAGCTAGCTGGTCAAGAACTTCTCTAGTCTCTCTCATCTTGTATGACAAAAGCTTTCTATTTCAAGAAACATTTACTGGCACATGTTTTGTGCATACAAATAGTTTCAAGCTTATCTCAAACACCTTTGGCATGCTTCTCTTTGGATACCTCTCGAAGAGCATTGTCACCCAAAGATAGAATCGAGGGAAAATTACATACAGTACCCCTGCAATTGGACCCCGAAACAGATTCATTTCCGGATTTGAAACAATTACAAATACCCCCTTCATGTTGACCAACACTCAAATGTCACAATTTCTCTCTCCTAGTTGGAAATTTTAAAGTTAAATACGTAAAGAAAACATAAAATAATTTTTTTAATAAAGAAAAGATAAAATAAAATATAAACAAACATGCAAACCCACTTTTTCTTTTTCTACTACTCTTCTTCTTCCTACATCTCTTCTTCTTCCTCCTCCACTTCTAATTCCTCCTACATCACTTCTTCTTCTTCTTCGAATATAGCTCCGATCGGAGCTTAAATACAATGCAATTCTGCGGCTCCATTGAGTCAGAAAGCGACTATGACTCCATCGAATTGTATCTACACCTCCGTCGGAGCTGTAGAAACTGCTCCAATGAAACTGCTCCAATGGAGCTGCAAATTAAGCTCCATTGGAGCTCCATTTACAGCCCCATTTACAGCCCCATTGGAGTTCTAATTAAACTACAATGGAGATCCATTTACATCTCCAATTGCATTTGGAACTTTTCGGAATTCCATCTCTAGTCTTGATTTGATTTTGGCTATTGTTCGTTGATGTTTCGATTCGATTAAAAAATCGAGGGGTTTGTTTGAGGTTTTTAGAAAACCTATGGGTGCCCAATGGAGAATTAGATATTTTCTAGGTGCTTGAATTTGCAATTTTCGGAAACATATTAATAAAGAAAAAAGGGAAAAGAAAAGAAAATAAGGAGGATTAAAGAAAATGAAAAACCAAAATAATTAATGGCATTTTTGTTAATAACTCCAACTTTTCCCTCCACATGAGCAAAAAGCAGATCCATGTCAGCACTGTTGACTTTTGAATTTATATGTAATTAGAAAAAATTCCACGTTCATTTTTTTTTGGATGAAAATGTAATTCTTTGAATTAAAGGGTTGAATCAGTTATTTAACCAAATTTAAAGGGTACCATAAGAAATTCGCCAAAGAATGAAAGCACTGTCGGCCTTTTCCATGATATGTACCCTTAAACATTATATCAAAGCCAGTAACAAAACCTTCTGGCCCTTTCAGAGCTGATGCCAATCCTTGTTGAACTAAGTGAGCCTTCATTTAGATCTTCCATAGAGCAAAATTCGTCTTATCTGTCAATTTCGATCTCAAACCTTGCTGCATAAATTGTGATTAGATTCACCATTCCACAGACGATGCTAATTTTAAGATCAACCACAATACATAAACCACAGAAAACAAGAAACATGCAACATAAAGATCAACTCTTCAAGCTACTCACATAAAAACAATGTCAATCACGAGAAACCGTAAAACAGAGCAAGTAAGAAGCACCGAGAATGTTACATGGTTTGCCTATTAATGAAGTCTACATCCAGGTAGATTACTTCGACTATATCTCAATCACACCACCATATTACAATTTTATAGATACAAGGAACAATCTCACATTAATTTCTCTCAAGAATCAAATTTAACCACTATTCTTCTCTAAGATCTCTAGCAATGAAGACTTCTCTCAATTCTCTCGATGATTCTGTGTATTAAATGTTTACAGGTGATTTAGACTCCTAATTAAGTTTAATTGTCGAGTATTGAAGTTACAACTAAAACAGTTTCTTTAACTGCTCAACTGCTTCTGGTCTATAGACTCAACACCGCATTCAACATTGAGATAAATACTTCAACCCGACTATCCCAATATTTTTTTAAGAATATCACTATTATAATCATATTACATTGAACTAATATATCATTCATACCAATCGTTACATAAGCACCATTCAATCTATCACCAATAGTATACACTAGATCACAAATCGCGTTTGGCGGGAATCGAACTCATAACCTCTGACTATTCCAATCTCAAATAAGAATTTTGAAATTGTAAACACACTCCTACTTTTTTTCATCAAATTATCCATTAACATACTTCACACTTTTCAAATTTAATCAAGTTATACTCCAAGCTGAATTGAGGGTTTATAAAAGTGCAAATCAATCTCAAATCAACTTCAATGGAAGCTCCATAACACTTGGTCATTCTGTCCAACTCAATTTATAATGGAACTAAAACAAAAGTCCAATATATTTGAAAGGGATATTACGTATACATCATAATGGAGAAATCACACATAAACCAACCCCAAAATTACAGTATAACATATGAACCCATGCCATTAAAAAAAAAAAAAAGTTGTTAGTTTATCAAAGTCAACATATTTTATTTAAAATAATAATAATAATATAATCAAAAAAATGGAGCGTGGGGAAAATTGCAATTGAAGTAATTGCATGATCTTGACCGTCCAAAAATTGCAATCAATCTAAATGCTTATTTATGATCGTCCATCGTTGTAAACAAATAAAAATACCCACCCTCACTGCCTCACATGAATAGCGCGTGTATATCACAACAAGGACATATTTGATTAACCTCAATCAAAAGTTCGGCAGTACACGTGGCTTTCTTCAGAAACTTCTTTCTTCGTGCTTCTTTCTCCCTTCTGTTCGAATCAATTTTGTAGATATGTGTTTTATGCATCGATTTGTTAAGGGTATTCGAATTTGTCCCAGATTTGCAAAGTTGTTCCCCTCTTCTTCTTCTTCTTCTTCTTTCCCTCTGTTCCAAGGCTCATTGGTTTTCATGGTAGGAGATTCGACCCAAAAGTGCAATTTCGTCGGAGCTCTTCATGAGTCATTTTGTCTCTCTGTGAACAGTTCTCTTACTTTGAGTTGCAGGGGCTGCAAATTGAACCTTTAGAAACCTAAAGGACTTCTATTTGAGAATTTAAGAGGCCATAGGACTTGTGGAGTAGAAAATGTCCTCAATATATATACTACTATATGTAAACGCTATTTTGAATTGGCACTAAAAAAAACTGGGCAACACCAACGAAGAGACTCCAACAGAACAAATCAACAATAAATAAATCTGACAAAATATATTTATAGATAACAACGAATGTACTAACAAATTTAGGTTGCAACAAAATTTATGTTGGAACATCGTTGTAAAGAATGGAGCGAGTAATCAACACCAACAAAATTTTCCAACAAAACCAATTTTGTCGTTGTTATATCAACAGTTCTCCAACAAATTTTAGTTTCCAACATAATTTCGTTGGGATGTTGTTGGAAACCCATTTATTTCAAACATTATCTTGTTTATACTAATTAATAACTAAACTAAAATACAAGACTTACTCATGATATGATAACTACAACATGCATTCTATAAAAAAAAAAAAACAATTAAAATGTAAATGAGTAGCAACATAAAGGTATTTGTCAGGTGAAGAGACCAAAATTTGTGTGTATATGTTTTGTGGTAGTAAATTGGGAGTAACATGCAATAAGAGAATTCGTCTATTGCTAGGATTAAGTGTTATTCTGGGCAAATATAGTGAAAATTAGAGTTTAACCAAATATAATATATGCATTACTCAATAGTTAGCATAGTTTTTGTTGATGCAGTGGTAAGAAAGTAAGTTATTAACCTAAAAGATGCGGGTTCGAATCTCATTGGCCACAATTAAATATTTATAATATTTTCATTTTTCCAACGGATGTATTTTGTTGTTGAATTACCAATGCCACTATCACCAACAGTTTATCCAACAGAAAAAATTAGTTGGTAAATTTGAATAGTAACAGAATTTTCACCTTCGGCAACAAAATTCGCAGTTGGTAGTTGGTACTGCCTTGTTTTTTTTGTAGTGTGGGAAGTTTGCTAGAATTGTTAAAGATACATTAAACTTGAGTTCAGAGCCATTTTTGTTTCTTCACATAACAAAGAACAAAAGTATCTTCAGGTTTTCTACCGTCAGTCAGGGTATCGACATCTGACATGTGTCCGTTGCTCTGTGTCGCCGTCAACCGTTGCTCTGTGTCGCCCTCAACCGCTCTGCATCGCCTTCAACCGCTATTTTTTTTAAACTATTAACTTCTCCATTAATTCCTAATAAAAACAATTAAATACATATCTTCTTCCCCAATCCCCACCACCACCAACCGCCACCGCCACCAACACCCGCCACCAAAATCACTGTCGGAGCTTCCGCCACGGAAGCTCCGGCGGAAGCCGATCGGAGCTTCCATAGTGGAAGCTCCGATACTCTCTAATCCTTTCTCATAATTCGTTTGCAGTACCGATCAATCATGTCATGTTTAGGTTTATTAATGGCGATGAATCATCACATCAATCATTTCTTGATAATTAATCATCATTAATGAATATGTTTACAGTGCCTGTTATACCAATTAATCATCTGGTAAACTAGTAGCCATGGTCGTAGTTTACTTTTCCGTTCAGGTCGTCGGATAAATTTTGAAGGATTAATAGTAATAAACATCAAGCATTCTTCTGTTTTATATTGAGAATACTTATAGGATTAATAGTAATAAACATCAAACATTCCGCCATGGAAGCTCCGGCAATGATTTTGGCGGTGGTGGTGGTGGTGGGTGGCGGTGGCGGTCGGTGGTGGTGGGGAAGAAGATAGGTGATTAAAATTTTTTATTTAATTTTTATTTCAATTTTTTTTGATTTTTTAATAGAGTTAATTTTTTAATATATCAAAAATATTTTATTTAAATAATTTAAAGCAACGTAGACAGTTAGAGCAACGTAGAACGGTTAGAGCAACACCTTTTGCGACACGAGCGACACCCCATGGCAACACTCAGTGCGAAAGGGAACAGATTATTCGATCTTCACCGTTAAAATTTAATCTAATTGATCAGAATAGGTGACTGACGTTAGTCAGGGCGACACATTGACTGACGGTAGAAAGCCCCAAGTATCTTAGCTTAATCAATAAACTATGTAGGAGAGATAAAGAAACGGAGTGAGAGTGAAAATAGTAATTCCTCCGTCCCGGAACAAGTTTTCCACTGTGACTTTTTGCGGTCAAACTTTTTCAACTTTGACTACGAATTAATCTTAAACCGCAAATGTAAAATGTTCAATTTTTTTTTTATATAATGAAACTTTAGGGGATGAATTTTCATTATATAATTTAATTTAACATTTTACATTTGCGGTTTAAGATTAATTCGTAGTCATAATTGGAAAAGTTTGATTGCAAAAAGTCAAAGTGAAAACTTGTTCCGGGACGGAGGAAGTAGTAAATACTAAATTTCACTTCCACCCAACACCTCTTCTTAGTAAAAATCACGATGTTGGTATGTCCCTTTTAGTGCCCTTGTAAAGATCCCCCCCCCCCCCCCCCAAGATATTTACTCTATTAAGGATGCATCTTTATGATAAACTTTATGTTTATAAACAACTACTTAAATATAGCACTGATTTATAAATATATAAGAATGATATCATGGTAGTGTAGATTTTAGCAAAACATATAGTACAAACTCGGAACACCATTATAAAAAGCTCCTTCTGATACTCTAATAAGAATGCATATAACTACTAACATATAGTGTTAACTTGTAAACATTTACTGTATGAATAGATATTATTATAGTGTAAATTTAGCAACATAGTGTACATCCAGAATCAAACTTGTTCTTCCAAATGTATCCCGGGGGTTTAAAAGTAAAGTTCTTTAAGGGGTTTGAAAGTAATGTTTTTGAATATGAGCCAAAATTGTATTTAAGAATGCACCAATTTAGCCTGCTTATATGAACTTCCAAATAACTAGAGACAATGTTTTATGGACTAAAATGCACCAATTTAGCCTGCTTAATGAACTTCCACATAACTTCTATCTAAATATTTTTATTATTTATATACACTCTATTAATGTAAAGTACATTTGACACGTTATAGACTAAAAATGCACAATTTGACCTTTTTATATGAAGTTTATATAACAACCTAGGGAGCCAATAAAAAATTAACACATTTATTACATTAAATATGAAACTACTGAAATTAAAAAATATATATAATGCTAAAATAAATATTTTTTTTAAAAAAAATTAGAGGGTATATTTGAATATTTTGAATAATATTTCTATTTTTAAATTTAAATATTCATAGGCGAAATGGCGATAGGGCGATCGCCTTACTGCCTTTGGCGATTTGATATGGACCGTTAGATAAAAAATCTAATGGTGTATAATCAATGCCTGTTATCAGGCTGACCGTAGAAGAGCCCCTATAACTATTGTTTAAATAGTTTAATTAATTATACACCTCCTCTCATGTACACACTTTATTGAATAAAAATATATTAATTTGGCCATATTGTATGAACTATGATTGTTTAAATTCAGATTCATGCTAAAATAACAAGAAACAACCAATATATTCATTCTATTTTACATATAATTTTCAGTTTTTGTTCATATTAAAAAACATTACTTTCAAAGCCCATAGGGAACTCTATTTTAAACCCCTGAGGTTACTTTTGGAAGAACATGTCTGATTATGACGTCATAAATTTTTTTATAACGTCATTAAGTTATTTTAACCGCAGGGGTGGATTAGTAATTTGGCGTGGGTTTATCTGTAAATTCGCCATTATGCAAGGGTGTATATATAATTTTCCCAAATGTATACCAATTCTTTCAGTTTTGGCAGTAAAGATAAATGCTAACATCATCTTGTCTTCTTCAGTGAATATATTTTTACTAACAATTCAAGTAATTCTCCGTCAGTTTCTCTGACTATATGTAACATTAATGTACAGGATTACTTCGGAGACAATAGATGGCGGCTTATGCAGCTGCAACATCTCTCATTAACCTGTTGGAGCAAGTTCTGTCGTATCATGATCGAAATGCAGTTCTTCTTGACGATCAACTGAAACAGCTTGCATCTATCCAGGAGAAGGTTGATTCCTTTCAAAATTATCTTGAAAGTGGTCATCACACTGCACATACAAAAGGTGCAGCAGATTTGGAAGGTCGAATTGCAGATACATGTTATGAGGCTGAAGACGTCATCGAGTCATACATAGTTGGTTACATTCATTCGAAACGACTAGCAGAAGAAAAGGAGGGGCAAAATCCAGTCAATCCAAATACCAAGGAAATTCATCATGAAAGCAGGGGGGTCTTTAAAAAATTAAAGAAAACGCCAAACATCTTCTCTCAAGGATTAGAAAAGGTTATGAATGAGATGGATTCTATCGAGAAAGAGGCGAAGCTGATTAAAGAAAACGGCGCCCATGAAGATCAACAAGGCCTATCTTTTACCTCTGAGGATTCAATCAGGCCTCCTCCTACTCCGAGTGATATTTTTGTTGGACGTAAAGACCTATGCATTAGTGTCATAGAGAAGATTGTTGGAGGGAAGCCAAATCGCCAGGTAATTCCAATTACTGGAATGGGTGGCATTGGTAAGACTATGCTTGCCAGAAAAGTTTATGATAGTCCAAATGCTGTCGGACACTTTGATACCCGTGGTTGGGTAACGATATCTCAAGTATATGATGTTCGGAAACTTATGTCGTGCCTTTTACATGATTTAAAGGCTTCAATTCCAGGAAACGAAGAAAATCTTGCAGATCATGAATTGGGTGAAACTTTATACAAACAGCTGTTTGGAAGGAGATATTTGGTAGTTCTAGATGACATTTGGAGAATTGATGCATGGGAAAATATTAAACGATTCCTTCCAAATAACTCAAATGGAAGTCGAGTCATGGTTACAAGTAGGTTGCGAGTTGTAACCAATTGTATGGACTCTTCGAATCATTTTGAGATGAATCTTCTAGATGAAAATGAAAGTTGGAAACTATTTCATGAAAAGGTATTTGGCAAACAAATTTGTCCTCAGGAGTTCATGGAAGTTGGCAAAAGGATCGCAAGAAATTGCAAAGGGCTCCCTCTGTCTTTGATTGTTATTGGTGGACTTCTTGCAAAGTCTAAAATGATACTACGGCAATGGGAGGAAATTTCTGCAAATACAAGTGCAATAGTGAATTCAGAGGACGATGAGAGTCACCTGGTGCCATTGGCTTTGAGCTATAAACACTTGCCAATGCATTTAAAACCATGCTTTCTCTACATGGGAGTTTTTGCTGAAGATGAAGAGATTCATGTCTCTAGGCTTATCAATTTATTGGTTGCTGAAGGATTTCTCAAAGTAAAACAAGGTAGCAGCATGGAAGAGGTCGCTCATTCATATTTAACAGATCTCACTGACAGAAATCTCATTCTTGTTAGTAGGCGAAAACACGGGATCGTAAAAGGTTTCAAAATCCATGATCTCTTAAGAGATTTGTGCTTGAGGGAAGCTAAGAAATGTGGATTTCTTTCCTACATCAGAGAGCAAGACCCTATCACGCTGGGTGTCATAAGCAGACAACGACGTATTGGATCTCGAGCTATGAACCTACGTGTTTCTGAGGGACAACCTGAAAACATTGTTGAAAATGTTCAAAATATTTTAGTTTGTCAAGCATTAAAATCAGCTTCATTTCTTCGTTCTTTTGTGGAGTATTCCCCGGGATTTTATCCAGCAAAAAAGATGGTTGCTTCTGAGGTCAGTCTTCCAATGCTGCAACTCGAGTATTTCAAGTTGTTGAGAGTCTTGGATGTGACTGAAGAGTACAGCCTAGAAGTTATTTTCCAATCAGCTAATTCTCGGTACATTAGTTATCAGGCTAGTGATATATCTTATACTTTATCTTCTCTAAATTTGTTGTGGAATATACAAACGCTGGTCATGGGTAATAAAGTAATGACGGGCATGTTTATTGTTCCATCTGCAATGTGGGAGATGCCACAACTTAGGCAGGTATGGATTTATGATTTTGTAATGCCTGAGCCTCCAAGCCAGAAGGGTGGCTGTGATATTGTTGTGCAGAAGAACCTTCAAACGCTCTTGCAGATACGGGATTTCAGGTTGACAGAAGAGATCCTCAATGGAAGACCGAATATCAAGAAGCTTACAATTTATCAAGGTTGGGAAAAGACTGAATTGAGGTTCTCAGATTACTTGCTCAACAATCTTGTTCGTCTAGATAATCTCCAGTCACTTCATTGCTGGTTTGGGAAACAATATTCACGGGCTGAAGTTCTCAAGGGCATCAAATTCCCAAAATCACTCAAAACACTGACTTTAGTAAGGTCTCCTTTTGAGTGGGATGACATGACAACAACGATTGGAGATCTACCCCAACTAGAAGTCCTCAAACTTAACTTTGCTTGTCATGGGGAAGAGTGGAAGCCGTTGGATGGTCAATTCCGTAAACTGAAACGGCTCAAAATTGTCAATCAAGGTCCGCGCAGATGGAATGCAGACAGTAGGCATTTCCCTGTCCTTCAACAACTATATCTTAATTCCACTTGGGGTATGACAGAGATCCCATCTGGCATTGGAGAAATTGACACTCTTCTGTCCATACATGTGATTGATGGCTGTGCTTCTCTAGTCGCCTCAGCAAGAGCAATATCAGAGGAAAAAAAATGGCTGGGAGATGAAGATTTCAAGCTTATAGTCAAATCATACACAAATTTTTATAAGGAAGATAACTAGCGGATGTGAATTGTGATGATCAAGAAAGAAGGTGAGAACACAAACAGAAAGCAATTATCTATTACTACTCTGCAGCATTATTTGTTTAAATTTTATATTCTACCATTAGCTATGTAGTCTTTAGCTTCAATTTGATTGCAATAACATGTCAAGTTATTTGGTGCTGCAGCTAAAGATGGATCTGCAAAAGGTAAGCATGGATGTTGAGAAATAACAAATAGATTCCACACCTCTCTACAAACTTGACCTTTTAAATAAGATGGAATTCTATCATGGTATCAGAGCTTGACGTCCAATCTGGATTTGAATCTATATGGAGAAAAACTCCGTCACATATTATAATAGATTCCACACCTCTCTACAAGCTTGAACTTTTAGATAAGATGAAATTCTACCGGTTGTCATTTTATTAACGGATTATCACCACATGTCAACATGAAGGAGGCTTATTTATTTTGAAGATTGATTTCTGCAATTAATCTCATTTTACTTATCTTTATATTTCTCCTTTTTTTTACAGGCAGGACGACTGCTATATGGATCGATATGCTGTACATGTGAAGGCTTCTTTTGGTTTCAGCCTCTTCTATTGAGACTGCTGCTTGTAATTTGGTTGTTATCTTTCACTACTTCTTCTCTCCTTTTTTTTTTTTTTTTTTGGATTGATAGTTCTATTGTACTGGAACTTATGATTGGTTGTATCCTTGCAAATGTAATGTGGAGTTTATTATTAATGTTGGATCATTGAACAGCACTAGACGTAGTGACTATATATGTTCTATAATTTGTGGAAATAAAATACTCCCTCCGGAGAAGTTGTGTGTTAGTGTAAAGATAAAGTTTATTATTCCCTCCGTTTATTAATAACTTTATAACTTTTTTTTCCTTTTTATAATCTATAAATTAAAATCTTTTTATCATACTAACTAATTTTTTATTATATCTCTTTCAAACTTTATTTCCTACTTTATGATCATTTTATTTAATTTTTGTAAGTGTGACTACTGGGGGTGTTTTGATAACATTCATAGTATTTGTACTAGTGTTTTAAAAACACTGTGGATTCAGTGTTCTCGCCACACTAGTTGATAAATCACACTTCAAAGTATAGTTTTTACCTTTATTCTAACTCTAATATTGTTCCACAGTTTTAGTTGTATTATATGTGCAGATATTTTAGGAAAAAAGATCTCATGGAATCTAGTATATTTGAGCAAATCGAAGATGAGTAAAACAAGGAGTGTGTATTTGTGTGTGCCAAGGAAGGAAGGAGAAGCCGACTAGGATTCTACAAGGTTATAACAAGAATCAATGTAGGGCTCGACTACATATCAGGAGCGGCTATCAAGCCTATATATACATGAGTCGACATTGAAGATAGTTACGCGAAGCAAGCATATTATTCTCCTAAGAAGTATATATAGATTCGTGTATTGTCTAAGTTTTTCTGAGTTGTAACTATCTAGTATTCTCTATAGGATAGAGATTGATAGGTAGATTGGTAGATGTAGCTATTTACGTCTACTCAGTTGATTTGCATCTAGAGATATTCGTAAGAATAAATCTAGACTAGTTTGTTTCTAATTTAGCCTGTAACAAAGAAATTTTATAATTAACAAGATTTATAAACATAAAATATCACAAGTAGGGAGTTATACCATTCAGTTACCTGAGCAGTGTAAGGCTGATTGGTCTCTGGAACTTGTGACCCTTCTATGCTTTGGTCTTGTTGTTCCATTTCAGCTTCTTTGTTTTAAGTTTCAGGTACTTCAGACCTTTCCTGAGTGTGCAACTCAGTTGCCTCCCCTGGTTGATCATTTTGAGCAGATGCCTCAGTTTGATCCCTCTCATTGAGTTGGGGAACCTGCTCATTTGCAGGATTTTCTTCAGCAATCAGAAGTGCTGGTATGTCAAATTTCAATTCATTCACCATGGCTTCATTATCATCTGGTGAATCATGTGAATTAGATCTAGAATGTGAATTAAAGTGCGGCTCATCCTGATCCTTTTGTGACAGTTTGATAGTGGTTGCTCTCGTCATATGACTGGAGAAAAGTCACATCTTAGTGATTTTGTGAAACTAACTACATGTACTGTAACATATATATGGCGGTGGGACCAAAGGTAGAATAATTGGTAAAGGGGTTCTGAATCTCCCTGGATTCCTTCCATTGAAAGGAGTTCTCTTGGTAAAAGGATTGATAGCAAACCTAATCAGCATTAGTCAATTGTGTGATGATAACCTAATGGTATTGTTTGGTAATAACACTTGTGAGGTGTTTGATTCTGGAAATCGTTATATTATGACAGGCACCAGGTCCAAGGACAATTTCTACATGGTAAATAATCAAGTCAAATGCAATCAGGCCAGATTGGAAGATGTTGTACTCTGGCAGAAAAGGCTTGGACATGTAAACTACATAAATCTTGAGAAGTTGATCAATATTGAAGCAGTCAGAGGACTTCCAAAGCTGAGTAGTCCAGGGAAGATAGTATGTGAGGATTGCCTAAAAGGGAAACAAACAAAAGCTCCTCACAGTCCAGTACTCACGGATGGACAATACGTCGGTACTAGTAAGTGCTTTCAACTACTCCATATAGATCTAATGGGTCCCGTAGAAGTTGATAGCTTTGGTGGTAAAAGATATGCTTATGTGATTATTGATGATTTTTCTCGTTATTCTTGGGTTAAATTTCTTAAAGAAAAATCAGAAACCTTTGGTGTGTTCAAAACACGGCATGCTAGTATAGTCAATTTGTATAGTTCGTCTGTTCTTCGCATTAGATCAGATCATGCAACTGAATTTGAGAATAAATCTTTTGCTGACTTTTGTGATGAACATGGGATCTTTCATGAGTACTCTGCTCCTAAAACACCTCAGCAAAATGGCATAGCTGAACGTAAGAATAGGACTTTGAAAGAAATGGCTAGGGTAATGTTGAACTCTATGAAAGTTTCCAAACGTCTCTGGGCTGAAGCTTTAAATACTGCATGTTATCTAACCAATAGAGTCTATCTTAGGCCAGGTACAATCAAAACTCCCTATGAGTTTCTCAAAGACAAGAAGCCCAATGTTGCACATCTTCGTGTGTTTAGGTGCACTTGCTATATCTTAAATGATAGGGACAAATTGAGTAAATTTGATCCTAAGAGTGAAAAGGGAATTATTGTTGGCTACTCCGTAAATAGTCATGCGTATAGGATCTATGTCCCTACACGCAGAACTATTATGGAGTCAGTCAATGTTGTATTTGATGATTGTGTTAGTAATGCAGAAGTACAGGTTGAGGAAGAACCGTACAGTGTTGTGGAAACACCCACTGATGGAGTACCCAGTGTGTCAAACACACCAGAAGCAGCTCGAGTCCCAGTTCAAACTGATGAACAGGTTGACAGTGGGTCAGACACATCAGATGCTGAGCAAGATGAAGATTCATCTAAATCTTCTTGCATACGTACTGAACGTACTTCAGCAGACAATACAGCTGGTGTTCTGGAAACACCACCAGGTGACAACACAACAGGCGTAGTATTTGAAGATCATCCGACAGGTGACAATGCAAGACGTGATCCTCCGCCACGAATCAGAAAAGATCATCCATCCACATAGGTTATTGGTGAGCTCACTGATGGTATGAAAATGCGTGTCAAAGAATGCTTGGATTACAAAAAGATGGTAAATCTTCATATGTGTTTTCAACACACTACTGATCAGGTGCAAGTTTCTTGTTTTGTGTCTTAATTTGAACCTAAAAATGTGAATCAGGCGCTTAAGGATACTCATTGGATAAATGCAATGCAGGAAGAACTCTTACAATTTACCAAAAACAAAGTTTGGACTCTTGTTCTACGCCCCCGATAATGTCAATATAATTGGGACTAAATGGATTTTTAAGAATAAAAGCGATGAAAATGGTATAATTGTTAGGAATAAGGCACGGTTAGTTGCTCAAGGATTTACACAGGTTGAAGGAGTTGACTTTGATGAGACTTTTGCTCCTGTGGCTAGAATTGAGTCTATTCGTTTACTTCTTGCTATTGCTTGTCATATGCGCATTACCTTGTATCAAATGGATGTTAAGGCAGCGTTTCTAAATGGATACATTGACAAAGAGGTCTATGTTGAACAACCCAAATGGTTCATTGATCCATATCATCCTGAGTATGTGTATAAACTTGATAAGGCTTTATATAGCTTAAAACAAGCACCTAGAGCTTGGTATGATAGACTTACAGAATTTTTTGTTAAAGTTTGGTTTCATTCGTGGTGAAGGTGATCGGACTTTGTTTATTCACAGATCTCAGAAAGATGTGTGTGTTGCTCAGATTTATGTTGATGACATAGTTTTTGGCTCAACTAACAAGTCTACTCTAGATAAGTTTGTTGAAACTATGACAGGTACGTTTGAGATGAGCATGATTGGATAACTTTTCTTCTTTTTAGGTTTGCAAGTCAAGCAGAAACCCAATGGGATGTTTCTATCACAGGAAAAGTATGCTAAAAACCTAGTGGAAAGGTTTGGGTTAGCTACAGCAAAGCCCTACAAGACACGTATCAAGATTTCCAAGGATGGTGCAGGCGAGTGTGTTGACCACACCCTGTATCGCTCCATGATTGGCAGTCTTCTATACCTCTCAGCCACTCGACCAGACATCATGTCCTCCGTATGTGTATGTGCCAGGTATCAGGCTGATCCTCGTGCTTCTCACTTAGTAGCTATTAAAAGGATCCTTAGATACATTTCTGGTACTGCTTCTTTGGGAATTGGGTATTCTTGGGACACAAATGCCAATCTTATTGGTTATAGTGATTCTGATTGGGCAGGGGATCTTGATGATAGAAAATCTATGAGTGGTGGATGTTTGCATTTAGGGAATAATCTAGTGTCTTGGTACAGTAAAAAACAGAACTGTGTATCTCTTTCAACCGCTGAATCCGAGTACATAACCACAGGTAGTTCTGTAACCCAATTAGTATGGTTAAATCACATGTTGCATGATTATGGTTTGGAAAGTGATATTCTTCTGATGTTCTGTGATAATTTGAGTGCTATTAATATATCCAAAAATCATGTCCAACATTTTAGAACAAAGCACATAGATATTAGACACCATTTTTTGCATGATTTGGTCGAGTCAAAGCTTATTGATATTCAACATATAGAAACCACAAATCAGTTAGCTGACATCTTTACCAAACCCCTGTATGATGAGAGACTTCTTAGTCTTAGAAAATTTCTTGGAATGTGCATGGTCTATAAGTCTGAGTGTTATGGTGTGTCCGCAACACCACCGAAACACACCTGTATTGTTTGTGGTGTTATGTGTTATGATCTTGTTCTAAATCCTTCTCCCTTCTCTTTCTTTCAGTTACTATAGGTTTTAACCATCACTCTTTCACTGCTATGTACATAATTTTCGATGACACAGAACCAAGGTGCTCAATGTTTAGTTTTTCCTGCTGCAAGGTAGATTAGGTCCCTTGGTTCTATTTAATTTTGGGTCTGTTTCCGATGTCACGATTGCTGACATACTTTTGTTTCTAATTATCGATCAAACCACCCTAGGACAAAGACTTGAGGCCTAATTCATCATGTACTTGGGGTTGATTTTCTCTTTAGCTGATGATGTAATTGAGGAATATAGGGCCCCATCGAGAAACTCCAAGGGGTAGTCATGTTATTGGAGGGTTAGTAATTAGGCTTGGAATGCACAATGACCATGCATTTTATGTCGATTACTTTTGAATGTGGAATTTTTATCTAGCTAGATTCATTTTGATTTTATGTGTAGGGATATAAATGTAGTTACTTCCCTGGTCATATTCCGAGCATAACGTATTTGAGGCCAAGGGAGAAGTTGATCTATAACATGAACTGTCATGTAGAAGGCTACCACCACTTGACAGTCATGTCCTAGTTGGCACTTGATTATTACTTTAAAGACAAGGTAAGATGCAGTGTCATATATAATTTCTTTATTTTGTAAACAATGCAATTATTTATCTATTATTCTATTGTTATAAAAGTGATTGTAAACTATGTAAGTATTTATGTTTAGTCGTTGATGCTTGTAAACTATGTATGTATTTATGTTTATCGTTGATGTTCGTAAACTATGCACGTATTTATGCTTAGTTGTTGATGCTTGTAAACTATGCACGTATTTATGTTCAGTCGTCGATGTTTGTTAACTATTTAATTATGTTTTGTGGTGTTGTTATGAAAGTTCTATTTAGGCTATCCATGAGGAGTTGTTCCTGAAGGTTTGAAATGGTTATTTGCGTTGCGACTTTGGCTCTTGGTATTATTTTAGGCCATCTCTAATCCGTTGCAACTCACTCAGTCCCAAAATCTCTGTCACATCAGCATTCCATCCAGTGCAATTCACTTTGTAACTCTCTCCAATTCTCTACTCCAACAGTTGAACCCAAATCGACTTGTGTGCCGCATTTACTCCGAGCCACTCATTGACTGGAGAAGATATTGTGAAGTATTCAAACAAGATCGCAATAAAACCAATCAACTACTTGACAAATTCAATCACCAATCAAAGCAATAAAATACAAACACAGTATAACGTGGTTCGATTGAATAAATCCAATCTACGTCCACAGAGAATCAACAAATTTTATTACTCCAGAATCTTCCTCAATCCCGCTAAGTTACAGAAAAATTGACCCAGAATTACGCCTTGAATTCTACTACACAATCCTCACAACTACAGCTAATAATGTCACTATCCTAATCACGAAGAATAGCACAAAACGGAAGATTTAATCAGGCTTGAATGATCGATAATGACTTGAACGATGAGCTGCTCTGTTTCTGTATATATAGTATAGCGAATCCGAAAAACAAACCAGGAAATAGACCAGAAGAAATCTCAGCCATTGATTAAACAACCGCCATTCTCATCTAACGGTAATGGAGAAAAGCGTATGTCATCTTATCCATGTCCTATTACGTTTTCTTCTTCTAATTTGGCTAGGAAACCAACAATTCTTCAAGTTTTCCAATCAGGTCCCTGTACTTCCAAATTATTCGAAATCAAGTCCCTATAAAACTGAAACCTTGCATTCCAGTCCCTATAAATCTGAAAACTTGCAAACCGTTACATTTAAAACCTGAAATCTTCGAAACAACCCCAAAAACTTCACAGATATAATCTGCCAGAGCTGTCCAGGAGATAGAATTTTCTTCCAAATGGACATCTCAGCAGAGCAATCCCGAAGAGTGTGTAATATAGTTTCCTACTGTGTAGAGCATATTGGGCAGAGTGCGGAATCCGTCAGTTTGCGGATTTTCCTTAGGATGATGGGGTCTTTACACTAAAACCTCTATAAATTAATAATATTGGAACCGGAATATTTTGTTAATTTAGCGAGATATTATTATATCGATAAATTAATAATTTATTAATTTAAAGAGGTTTCACGTATGACCTTTAAATTTCCAAGTCCAATATACTAATTACAATGTATATTAGTTATAGATGAAAAATAAATTAGAAAAACAAGTTCCAATTAACATTCTATGAATTCAAAAATTCAACCATGTGATTCTGGGATAATTAGAGGCTTTAAAATGTACTACCGCAAAAGGTTTTACCGTAAGATTTTGGAAGGTTGTGAGTTGGACATTTCTACTCCGAAAAAGATTAATGTTTTAAATGCTATCAATTTGGTCATCTCAGCTTGGAAATTAAATGTGCAACAAGAGGCCATAGCAAATTGCTTTCGACACTGCAAAATTCGTTCGGCGAATCAAACCGACTCGAGTGATTTAAACGATGCAAATTATGAAGAATATATTTGTGAGCTTGAGAACTTGATTTCGGATAGTTTTTAGTATTTAATAATTTTTGTGTGTGTGGAATTTTTTTGTAATTATTAATTTATAGTTTCGTTGGGACCAATATATATTCATTGGGATTTCAAAAAGAATATTATCTTATTATTTTATTAATTGGGGTTCAAATTTTTACTGGTCCCAAGTTGAGACTAAACAAATTATTAATTTTATTGAAGTCATTAATTTATCGAGTATTAATTTATAGAGTTTCTATTGTAATTGAAATTTTATTGAAGTCCTATTTTATTGCCGTGATAAATATCCAGAAGGCTACAACCATATCATGTACTTGTCTAGTATTGCTCTCCAGGATTACAACAAAAAATCGGTATACCAATTTAATTCACTCTTTTATTTATACTTGTCTACCAATGCAATGGATATACTACTATTCTATACTGCACTAGTAGGGGAGTATTTGATATATATATATATATATATACACACAAAGAACAAAGCATAACTGTTTAGATGTGGTGCTTTATTCTACATTTTGTGCTACTTGTAACGCACTAGTACTAAATTTGTTCGATGCTATAAAAACAAAAAGGAATCATTTTAAAACCTCATAATAATACTCTTAACTTTTATACGGGAGTAGTTAACTGGATACTGAGGTTGTTTAGATCTTGTTTGTTTCAATACAATCAAAGTTAAATATCCACTAAAAAAAGTTAAAAACTAAAAAATGGTTCTTTTTTTGGAACCAAAAAATGGTTATTTTTTATTACAACCAATTCATGCTTCGATACATATGTTCGCGCAACATAATACTATTTCATTTATTTGTACCAGAGGAGGACATAAAATTCCAGAAGACCTTGAAACTAATACTAATCTACTTTTCAAGAAAACGATTTTTGTATGTGCATAAGATAACGAGTTTGGATCATTAGAGCTCAGGATTCGACCAAAGACTCAACCTGATTCACCCATCTAAATGTCCTGAAAAGTATCTCGTCCCTCCCCGTTGAAAAGTATCTCGCCCCTCATGGTATACTTATACTATTAACGATGTGTTGCCCATCAATCATTTACAAATATCACTGGAACATTACTGGTGATCATTATCACAATTAATCAATTAGGGAAGATATATAAATTAAAGCTAGGGTGGTTCCTCTTCTCCACCTCCACAGCACAACATTGTTCAATACAAATCTTGTTGAATTATTGAGTTTTAACAATGATCAAATGTCTCAATGTTCGCAATTTCCATTAGCTACATTAACCAATTCCTACAAAGACAAAAATATTTCAAGAAATAATATTAAAACGCAAAAATCAATCAAACAAACAAACAAACAAAAAATAGAAGAAATTAACACAAACCTGTTTAATGATGGCTAACGATGAAATGGAGGAAAATCAAGGCTTCGTTTAATTATTTATATTTTTCCCCTTTCTAATTTGTTTTCTTTTTTTGTTTTTGGGTTCTTGTGTGATTCGCGGGAAAGTAGCATTCAAGTTTTGTAATAACCACTCGCTCATAATCCATCACACATATATACGTGCTTGCCTTAATATGAGTTGCATGTCTTATAATTTCTAGACTGGCCTCAACTTGTATGTTTAAATATGTAATTTCTTCTTTATAAATCTTTCATCTAATTAATTTCCAAAACATTTTCAAGAATTCTTTCACGTCTTCTGTAAAACTTTAAACTATCTAATCGTTTATTATATTACTACCTAGCATTACCAGCTTACGGGATGTCAACATCCCGAAAGATATCTGAAACCCAGATTAATCAATTAGGCTTCATTTGGTTTGAGGGAAAATGAGGAGAAAAAAAATAGGGGAAAATATTGTTTTTCACCATTTGGTAGTTCTAAGAAAATCCGAAAAATTTATGAAAATCTATATCAAACATGTATATTTCCACTAAACAAGGAAAGTTGTTTTCCCTCACATTTTTCAGCAAAATCTTATTTTTCCCTATTTTTTTTCTTTTTCCCATTTTCCGGAAGATATATAAATTAAAGCTAGGGTGGTTTAGTTAATTAATTACCTGTTGAATCCGTTCAGTCTAAACGAATGCACAATAAGGGAAATCAAAACCTTTCTCCTCAAGCTCAAACCATTAGGGTATAAATAATATCAGGGCAAAATAACTTAATTTTGTGTATATACTTGCCCACTAAAATTGACGTACGTCGGTGCGCTTTTCCAACTTTTATATATTGTGTACTACACCTCAGCTCCTCAATTTTTAAATTATGTGCACTATAGCTATTTTAACATTTTTCAAATGCAATTTAATAAACGTATCTCACGAATATTGATGAATTAACTCCTTGCGTTTAAACTCCACTCGATTGTGAATTAGGGGTGACGAGAGGAGACGGTCGCCCCGTCTAAGATTTTGAAATCCGCATATTTTATTATTAATTTTTTGAATATTTTAGCATTTCGCCCCACCTGAATTCTTGAGCTAGCATTTTCACATCTCCTAACTTATATATTTGTACTATCCGCTGAGTGTGAGTACAATCAATGTAAAAAATAAAAAATTATAGTTTAAAAGTTCAAGGGGGTATTATGCACAAATTTTAAAACTTCCTGGCTGGGAGAGTTCACAAACGATCAAACTGGAAATCGAAACGATCAATGTGAAGACCAAATATATATAAAGAGTTCAAGAAGAATTGGAAAGAGGTAGGTGTGTTAGGGGTTTGTAACGAATGAGCAAAAATTACAATTGCTCTAGAGTCTCTAGCTAGACTAATTAAGCATATACTAATACTCATGAGAGACTAATCTAAGGAGAAGAGATAAACTAATAATCTTAATTAATTCCATACTCAACAACGCAGGATTTTCACGGATCTGTTGTTAAATCGACGGCTCTGAAAACGTAATTACGGTGGTTAATTCAATGATCAGGAATAAATGAATTCGACTGAAGGTATATATGATCTTAAGATTGGGTTTTTGTTTTTTTTGTTTTGGACTTGATTTGTGATGTTTTGCTGTTTCGATAATCCGAATTTTCGTTTTGCTGATTGTCCGGTGTTAATCATCGTTGTGGTGCTCTGATTTTGCCTACATGTGTGATTCTATGGATGTTTCATGTCTTTCTCCATATGCATGTTTTTTTATAGATTTTTTGGTGTTGAATTTGATCGTTGTAATTGGAAGAAAAAAAATCTGAGAGAAATATTTGATGTTATTTATAGAATGGTTGGTGTTTATGTTATAACAAGTAATCGTTTTGGTTTTTGTTAGTATATAATTCATGTTGTTGCTCAAATGTTAAATGTCATCGTGGAGATTTTTAATGTTTTGTTTCCTTCTTCTATATGTTGGATTCTGTAGGTATTATATATTTTTTGCAATGTATGTGATATTTGGATGTGAATGCTTAAGATCTTGATGTTTTCACTCAGTCTAGATATGGCAATTTTTCTAGCACATGCAATTCTTAACTAGATATGTCTATTTTCGTAGCACCGGCAATGGAAATTAAGTTACAGCTAGACTACATGTATGATATAATCACAAAATCACAACTAATAATTTGTGAATGATCAGTATCTCACTGATAGTTATTCTCACTGATAATCCCTTCGTTTTCAGTTCCAAATTAGGATTTGAGATAGTTGTTGGACTTTCTTTTTTGAAATAGTTGAGAGTTCGGTGCTTTGAATATGAAAGGTCTTTTTTTAGTGGCAATGTAGATTTAGACTGATGTTAGTATTTTTTTTTCAAATTGATTTGTCAAGTAGTTAATTACACAATTTGTATAGTTGTTTAATTAATTAGTTACATATATAAGACGCGGGCGATCGTCCAGTAGGCTTTCGCGATCGTCGGACGATCACCCGAATGCATGAAAATGTACCATTTTGGTATCATTTATTCATAGAATACATTATTTTTCATTATAAAGACAAAAAGATAGATAGGTTGCTTGAATACTTCACAAATAATAAGTAACACAAAGTTTTTGTGAAAGCCTAAAATAAAGCCAGTTGTTAGTGTTATTTGCAGGCACTAACAAGTCTATAGACTGTATGGAACACAAGTCCAAGAAGGTTGACACGTGCGGCTGTTATAGTTCCAACTTCCATGAAGTTTTCAAGTTCATGAAAAAATGGATTGTAGAGGAATTCGTCTACCCTTTCAAGGGTAAAAAGGGATCCGTCGAGATCCCCAGTGTGACGAAGAGCCGACGACTGAGAAAGGAAATTGAAAAAGGATGCTTGAGGAGCCAGAGATACCTCAAGAATCGAAAAGAGCAAAAGTTGAGGGCGAGCTCCAACACGTTAAGATCACTGACTTTCAAAAGATGAAGTCAGTTATTCAGAAAGAACCCGTGACCATCACGGTGAAATTGTCGAAGGATTTCTATGCTTTCAAAGAAAAGGATGATGTGCAGGTACTCCATATATATATTTTATATAGATATAGTTTTCAACTTCATATTTTGCCGATCCACGCCACATTTTATCCACGTTACGAGCTATGACTTCAGTCTTTTGTTTGGTTTTCAAATTTATTCCTCAAAATCACCTCGCTTCGTTTTCAGTTCCAAATTAGGATTTGAGATAGTTGTTGGACTTTCTTTTTGAAATAATTGAGAGTTCGGTGCTTTGAATTTGAAAGGTCTTTTTTTAATGGCAATGTAAATTTAACCCGCTGTTAGGATTTTTTTCAAATTGATTTGTCAAGTAGTTAATTACACAATTTTTATAGTTGTGTAATTAATTAGTTATATATAAGACGCAGGCGATCGTCCGGTAGGCTTTCGCGATCGTCGGGCGATCACCCGAATGCATGAAAATGTACCATTTTTAATAGCAATGTACGTATTTTGTTAGATCCATGCTTCTTCTTGCAATACAAGGAGTAAAGTAGTAAACGTTTGACAAAGATGGAATAGGATTAATAAGGAGACACTGAGCAATCTTGAACAAGAATCGTCCAAGATAAGATTGATAGTTAGCAAGGTATTCATAAGGTCCTACATCTTACCTTACATTCAAAATCAAAATGTGAATCCATCTTAATTTAACTAAAAGTAACTTGCTCTTTCTCAAAGTAGTAAGCATAGCTATCCTCATCTGACTCAGATTTTTTATTAAACATATTAACGGCTATCTTTCCGTAAGAATGAAATTCCCAATTGGGCCCAGTGTTCATGACCAAATAAAAACTTCATTTTCGTTTCTGGGTCAGTACCATACCCTATGACAAGTTGGGCATGATCCTGACCAATTTCACCCTGCTGCATCGTACCCTCACTTGGTGCCCCACTTTTTTTTTTCCTCTGGTGTTCTTCTTTTTGCAAATTGGAAACACTTTCTGGAATAAAGAATAAAAAACAAAAAAAATTAATTTAGACAAAAGCAGAGAACTATCTTATGCTGCTAATGTAGATCTATGTGAAAATAAAAGACATTTTCAAAACCCAGGTCGACAGTCGCCTCTTTCGTCAATTTCGGCTATCTTCAAGTCAATTTCTTCTTCGTCTTCGCCTTCATCTTCAAAATTTATTTGTTTATGGTGAGATTCGCTGTCTTAATTTACCAATTTCTTGTATGCGTCTAATGAGTATATCCAACTTGTTTGAGAATGTGTATTTATTATACTATTTTGCTATCCACTTATTTTGATGTTTAAGTTAACTGTGATAATTTTATTTAAAATATGTTGACAGGTATGACAGATAAGGAGTATCTCTGTTTTTTCAAGAAAATAAAGCACTTCTTCGCTATCCTTTCTTCACCAACGATACTGGAGTTGAATTTTCCTGGATTAATAAAAAAGTTTTTGGTGCTCCTAGATGTATTCTTCGCTATCCTTCTTCACCAACGATACTAGAGTTAAGTTTTCCTGGATTAATAAAAAAGTTCATTGTGCTCCTAAATGTCAAAAGATACTCGTAAGTTTTTATCTTTCCTGATTACACATTTCAGAATGCCATGTACGCATATAGTTTCATGTTTCGTCAAAATCCACAGATAATCAACAACTCAAAATCCACAGATAATCAACAACTCAGTTTTTTTTTAGTACGATTTAATACGAATTGGGGAGAATCGGATCGTTTAGTTCGTGATTAAAAAAATTGACCCAATTCTTTAGGCCGTCCATCAAGCCGTCAAGAAGCCTCGAGCACCAATCCTTCATCTTCTCGTTTTCTCAAAGACAAGTGGCTTTAGGCTCATATAATTTTACTTAGCTTGTTTAGAGAGGGGTGACAAAAGAGATAAGAATAAGACAGATTAAAAAAAAACTTGGGCATAGAAGGGTATATATTATATATATTATATATAATATATATAAGGAGAGTGATTTACCTGCATTTCATCCTTTTTTTTTTATTTAAATGAGAGAATTCATTTGTCAACTTCACCATGATGATGGCCACCGATCCTTTCTCAACTTCATTTTTTTTTCAAAATTTGTGACCTTGACCTTTTGGAGCTCGCCCTTTTGCTCTTTTGGATGCTTTAGGTATCTCCGGCTCCTCATACTTTCTTTTTTACTTTCCTTTCTCTGTCGATGGTTCTTCATCACACCGGAATCTCGACGCATCCCTTTCTACCAATGAACCGGTAGACAACTTCTCTAGAACTCTTTTCTTCATAAAATCGAGAACTTCATCAAAGGTGGAACTATAACAACCAACTTTATTAATTTTTTTTTTCATTTTTCGTGTTTCATGGAGTCAATGATGTGTTAGGATGCAAAGTGGCGGACCAGCCCGTCATCTAAACCATATTGGCGTGCAACTAATGCGCCCAATATAGCAACCATGACGAAATAGACACATCCCTATATCCACAGCTGTAGCAATAGCGGCATGATTTGGTAATACACCAACTTGTATACATTCCTTTTCCCTCTTTTACTTTTTCATTTTAAGGAATGACTTAATCGTCTAGTAACAAATACTAACCATTTCTCTTACAATGACAAGAAGAAGAAAAGGTGTCTTTAAAAAACAAGAAAAAACAGATATGTTAGTTATACATACCCAACTCGTGGTGGACTCGCAGTTTTTCATTTACTTGGGCTTTCATTACAATACACACTTCCACATAAAAGGAAATTTTGGTATTTGGGCTTTCATCCAATACATGCACATAAACGTAAATTTTCACCCAGGGGATCATGAATTCATACACTCGAAAATCATACAAATACCCCTGTCACTAAGGTACTTTCGATGACAAAAGTCATCTCATCATCATCATCATCATCATCATCATCATTATCAAATGTTAATATATAATCAACTTTTTGTGGAAGTCAATAAAACAAATTGTTTTACATTAATTTTTTAGGGTATCAATTAGCTCCAACCTGCTGAATGATTTTGTGCTTGTTTGTGTCCAGTTGCATTTGCTTCAACACTTTCTCGTCGCATGATACGATAATCAATGTGGTTTCGATCAACATTTAGGTGAAAATTATGATCGATTGATTGATACTAGTTGATAAAATAGGACTAGTGTTGAAGAAGAGATTCTGAAAGATGACTGAAGAACGTAATTTTGAACGAAAAATATGTTAGAGACCGTAATTAATTTGGGGGCAAATTACATCTAGGCCTCATGTTAGATTCAAATGTTGCATATGGCTACCAATTAGATCAACAATTACATCCAGTTTATGTTCGTTAAAAAACAATTACATCCTAGTCCACAAATTTGATTTGTGGCGAATTTAAACCTGTAAAAGTTATTTTTGTCCATGTTCAATTATTAGATTTTGGAAATGGCCAAACAACATTAACTTGTCGTTGTCACGTGCACGACACGTGAGGACCTGAATGTGATTGAACTTGTTATACCTGGTACTCACTCGTAATTAATTTGCGACCCAAGTCCCTGCTGGTACAACCCTAATTCTCAAACGCAAGGGTTTCAAGTTTCTAAAAGATTCAATTCAGGCACTGGTTTTTAAAAATAGATTTCAATCATCAACCAAACTCAACCAAGATGAAATACTAGTCTTCACCAACATATAATCGACCACAGGAACAACTTATTGATTGAAATGATCTTCTAATTTTAGATCTCTAAATTCGACATTGATAGGTTTTCCAAAGACCCAATTCAAAACACACAAAACTTGTCATATAACGACTTTAAGTAAGAATTACTGGAATCTCTGTCTAGAGTTTGTGATATTGTTGCGAATACAGGCTGCGGATTGGAAACTACAAATGTGCCAAAAGAAAGCCCGACCTGCCCAATATGTGTAAGAAATTGATCTCGATTTGGATGACTAAGAAACTATAATAAAAGATCTTGCATTCTCCCGAGTAGCAAAAAAAAAAAAAAAAAACTGGCATCTTTCTAATTTACTCAGTCAACTAAAAAAGAAAGTACATGGATTCTATTTCATATTGTCTAGTTTAAACAAAGAATTAATGGAAATGAATTAAGTATTTTTTTACAATTTGTGTTTTCTATTTTTTTTTTCTTACTTTAATTAAGATGGTAGTAGTATTTAGAAATAATGGCTAAAACCATGTTTGGTTTGTAAGTTTGCTATTGTAGGCTTTAAGTTGGTTAACACAAAAACTGTTGAAATGACCTAGATGTAATTGTTGATCTAAGTGGTAGGCAGATGTAAGAAGGGCATCTAAGAGGGGGTATATGTAATTTTTCCTTAGCTTGGACTTGAGATTGAAGAAAGACACAAGAAGAGAAGACACCCCAAGCACAAACTCTTAATTTTTTTCAATTTGAATTTGTTAGTTTCACCAAATATGCGACATACGTAGTGTGTAGGACTAGACCGACCAAAATTGAATCGTGAACTGAACTGGAATTGCAGGTCCAGTTTTGGAACCGTAATCATCATATCCGGTTCATATTTTAGTATAACCGTGACCACTACACCGACCTGACGGTTCCATGCAGTTCCGCAGTTTCGTAACCACCAAGTTGGTGTAGGCCTGTAATTGAGTTGGCCCCAACTCGAATCCGACCCGTTAAAAAATCTGCAGGTGAAAACCCATGGATTTGTACGGGTTCGGGTAACCGTACACCATGCCCAACCGGAAAAGTTATTTACGCACGAGTATGAGTTGGGTTCTACACTTGCACCTGACCCGGACTGATTCCGATCTGAGTTCGACCCTGACCTGACCCATATTCAAATGTTATCCGGACTGGTTCCAAACGCGGTCCTACGGTTCCAAGTAGTCCTACGGTTTCAAACGTGGTCCTACAGTTCCAAGTGGTCCTACGGTTCCAAGCGCGGTCCTACGGTTCCAAGTGGTCATACGGTTCCAAACGCGGTCCTACGGTTCCAAGTGGTCCTACGGTTCCAAAAGTGGTCCTACGGTTCAAAGTGGTCCTACGGTTCCAAACGTGGTCCTCATCTAGAAAATGACTCCTCATGTACCGAAGGACTCATCATGTACCGACGGACTCCATCATGTACTGAAGGACTCCTCAGCTAGTGAAGGATTCCTCATGTACCGACAGACTCCTCATCTACCGACGGACTCCTCATGTACCGAAGGACTCCTCATCTAGTGAAAGACTCCTCATATACAGAAGGACTCCTCATCTAGTGAAGGACTCCTCATGTACCGAAGGACTCCTCATGTACCGACGGACTCCTCATGTACCAACGGACTCCTCATCTACCGACGGACTCCTCATTTACCGAAGGACTCCTCATCTAGTGAAGGACTCCACATGTACCGAAGGACTCCTCATCTACTGAAGGACTCCTCATGTACCGACGAACTCCTCATGTACCGAAGGACTCCTCATCTAGTGAAGGACTCCTCATGTACCGATGAACTCCTCATGTACCAACGGACACCTCATCTACTGACGGACTCCTCATCTACCGAAGGACTCCTCATGTACCGACGGACTCCTCATGTACCGACGGACTCCTCATCTAGTGACGGACTCCTCATGTACCGAAGGACTCCTCATCTAGTGAAGGACTCCTCATGTACCGAAGGAATCCTCATCTAGTGAAGGACTCCTCATGTACCGACGGACTCCTCATCTAGTGACGGACTCTTCATGTACCAACGGACTCCTCATCTAGTGACGGACTCCTCAACTACCGACAGACTCCTCATCTAGTGAAGGACTCCTCATCTACCGACGGACTCCTCATCTATCGACGAACTCCTCATGTACCGAAGGACTCCTCATCTAGTGAAGGACTCCTCATCTACCGAAGGACTCCTCATCTAGTGAAGGACTCCTCATGTACCGACGGACTCCTCATGTACCAACGGACTCCTCATGTACCAACGAACTCCTTATCTACCGACGGACTCCTCATGTACCGAAGGACTCCTCATCTAGTGAAGGACTCCTCATCTACTGACGGACTCCTCATGTACCAAATGACTCCTCATCTAGTGAAGGACTCCTCATCTACTGACGGACTCCTCATGTACCAAATGACTCCTCATCTAGTGAAGGACTCCTCATGTACCGACGGACTCCTCATCTAGTGACGGACTCCTCATGTACCGACGGACTCCTCATCTAGTGACGGACTCCTCATCTACCGACGGACTCCTCATCTACCGAAGGACTCCTCATCTACCGACGGACTCCTCATCTACCGAAGGACTCCTCATGTACCCACGGACTCCTCATCTACCGACGGACTCCTCATCTAGTGAAGGACTCCTCATGTACCGACGGACTCCTCATGTACGGACGAACTCCTTATCTACCGATGGGCTCCTCATGTACCGAAGGACTCCTCATCTAGTGAAGGACTCCTCGTGTTCAGACGGACTCCTCATTTTGGACCATTTCTCACTTTGATTCCTTCACATGTAACCCTTACATTCTAGTGGACCTACACACTCACCTATTGATTACATAACTCAAATAGGCTCTAACACTTCAAATATCAGACTTAAGTGATCTAAGTTACACGACTTGACTATTAGTTCTTCCGCTCTACGAACTTGACCAAGACTTTTGACTAATCCGGATTTACCCCACATCAATATGTAAACTCAGATCGAATGAGCACGAGGCAAGACAGACTGATCATAAATAATACACACACACGAATGAATTGTACGTACGTACGGGCAACATTATTAATTAATAATGAATAATTGGCGGATTGGATCTTCTAGGTTGCTTGTACTCTGGTCTACAATGAGTACTGTCTTCCACAGCCACAGAGGTAGCCAAAATTACTGATTTATTATCTATCGATCTAGTGGAATACTACTGTCGGGGTTTGGAAATTTCCTTACCGTGGAAAAAGGATTATGAATGATTTATAATATATACGACAAGACTTTGGTACCGATCGACTTGATTCAGTGGAACGTACATCACTATTAATTTCCTAAGCCCAGCCCATAAGAAAGCCCATATGAATAAATGTAAAAGACCTCGTAAAACTCTCACTCCCAAACTCCTAGCTAGCGTCTGAGGTTCGCTCTTACGCCTCTGATCTCTTTATCGTCTTCTTCCTCAATCATCGGTGACCTAAATACCATTTGATTTTGCAGAGCTTATCACATCTAGGTTTAGCTTCAGCTCGGAAAAATGGCCCCCAAAGGTATGCACACGTTTCACTCTGCCAATCCATTTCTGCTTCAGCTAGATCTCCAGTATTGATTTTACGGAATCTGTAGTAAAAATGTTTAATCCAAGTTTCTGGATCGATTTCCGATGCTTAACTGTGAGCTCCTTCAAGTGTCAAAACTCTGTTTCTCTGTATTTCTTCGTAGAAAATCGGTTCTGAAAATTGAAAAAGGAAAAGGTGGAGATGATGTGTTAATCTATGTGTAGATGATGATACTGCTGTTAATTGCGTATGTTTTTGGACATTTGTTAGGGTAAAATTACCTCATAACGATGAAACTGCTTTTGAAATTGCATTATTTTACCTTATTCAGTTACCAGCATTTTGCCACATTGTACTGCGTATATTTTTATTTTTGTTATACTTTTGAATGTTGTGTTCTGATAAAAAGCTGGTTGAATTTGATTACTATGATTTATGTCCTTGCAACGAAATGTAAAGATAACTTATCATTGTCAATTTGTGGTAATAGTGTTCGATTTACTGTGCTCTTTGTTTTATGCTTTCAGCACACCGTTATTTGTTGAAGAGGCTTGCATTCTGATTCATGCTTAGTTGATATGTTCAAATCACCTACCAAACTGCTTCTGGAATTGCATTGTTTGACCTTATTTAGTTACCAGCAATTTGCCACGTTGTACTGCTTGTATTTTGAATGTGGTGTCACGGTGTACAATAATCGTGATGTTAAGATGGATTTTTGTTTGGATGTGACTGTGAATTGAAATGTGGAAAAAAAAGTATGTGGATAATAGTAAATTTTGTGTGGTTGAATTCGATTACGATGCTGCTAGTTAGCTTGCGCAGGTGATTTTGAGTTGTTGATTGTCTGTGCACGTCACTAGCAGTAGCTCACAACTTCAGAGGCGGTGCTAGAGTGAAGTTTGGAAAAAGTATGTGCATAATAGTCATTTTGTGTGTTTGAATTCGATTGTGATGCTGCTAGCTAGCTTGCATAAGTGATTTTTAGTTGTTAATTGTCTGTGCACGTTACTGGCAGTAGCTTGCAACTTCAAGATGATGGCAAAGGCGGTGTTAGTTCGGCCAAATGTGGCAACTTTATGCATGTGGAGCAGCAAAAGAGCCTTGTCATCTCTTAGGGGAGTGACAGTTGCATTGGCAAATAAGAACAATTATCTTTCAAATGGTGCTTTGTTACATGTGAGGAAGAGTCCAATTTCCATCTTTAATGGCCCAGTCTGGAACTTCCGTCGGACTTTCTGCAGAGGAAATCCAATCTCAGTTAGGATTGGCGTAAATCGTACCTATGATTCTACTTGGTTCAGTTATAACTCTTATGGGAAATTTCTCAGCCAAGAGATTCTACTCAAATCTTCCCTACAGCAAATACATCCACCGAAATCAAAAGGAAAGGCCTATGGCTTACGAGTCGCTAGATCCATTCTTCTACATTATCCCAAAAGAACAAGCATTTCTTGCTTTGTTCCAAGAAGGTCAAAAGGAAAGAAAGCCAAAGCAGTCAGAAATGAGAAGAAGCAGAAAGAACTGAAGATCCGAAGCCAGCTTTCTAGGAAGAAGTCAGGTGCTCGAGACCGATCGGCCAAAGAGCCATATTATACCAGCCTTTTTCCCAAGCAAGCGCACTCTCAATACCAATTGCATCGAAAGAACCAAATGCAGTTCACACACCTAGCGTTGCCAATTAGATCCACTTTGATGCAATCAATGGAGAAGAAGGTCTGTTGCTTAATCTGTTCTGCTTCTTTGCTTTCCACCATTATTACTATTACAATTTCGGTGTAGTGAACATATACTATTACAATGTTGGTGTATTGAACATATACTTTTAATGATGATACAATTTAAAACTGGATATTTTACTATGCATATCAAATTAGTTAGGCTTTTTATTTGGTATCGGGAGGTAGTCTCACTCTCCAGTGAAATGTACCCTGTGATTAGTTATGTGTAACTCCACTCTAGGATACATGGCCGTGCTATAAGATAACAGAACCTTATATTTCTTCCCAAGTTGGGAGTTCAATTCTGAACAGAAATACTTCCTGGTTAGTACCATCAGCTGCTAAGTTTAACTACAACCTCATGGAAACCTGGACACATGGTGTTTGGATGTCTCAGCTTATGCTGTAAAGGTTGGTTTAATGCTTCTAATAGGTTGTAGTATTCATATGGTTATGGTTAACAATAAAAAAATCGAGCTCAAGTGACTTTTAACTGGTATTTACCTGCACCCTACCATAGAGATTCCTAGAAAAATACGTCCTATTGGAGAAGATTAAGGAGGGCCGTGGCTTGCTGAACAATCAGGGTATGTGATTTTATGTGTCACCAATTTCAGAAATGTACACTGTAGCTACCAAGGAGTATATTTCTCAAGGAGCACTATTAGTAACTTTGGGGGGTATCTGTGATAGCTACTGTTTCTTAGACTTGAGAGAGGTAAAAGCAACTAATTTGATCATACGTGGAACGTTTTGCAAGTATTGTTGAATTATAGACAGTTCAACAAATGTAGTGTTTGCTGGTATATAATCATAGGAAAACGGGCTAGAAGCTAGTACAAACCAGTTATTTTCTTTTCAGCTTTAATAATATTTTTTTTTTTAATAGTAGAATCCTTTAGTTTTTTTGTACAAACACCAAACCCCGCTTTAACACCATCTTTGTGTTGCCATGCACAAACAAAAAGATACCATTTTGTAAACCAAGTTTGGTTTGAGGGTGGTTAGTTGTTTGCTCCCTAATGATGTTAATTTTATTTCTTCAGATTAAGGAACAGTTAAATGCAGAGTCGGTGGTCATGAAGGATACCTCTGGTGATGGTCGTCATGTTAGGTGAGTTTCATTGGTTATTTCTGCAGCGCAAGCCCCCCACACACACATACACCTGAACTAAAATTATGCCATTATCATTCTGCTTTAGACTCGTCCTAACTTCTAATACCGGAATCTGCACATGTTCTCAGCATCAATGCCATCTATTCATCTTTTGAGGGCCAATCTGCTGTTGATCAAATGACTACCTGCACCCCATCCGAAGCATCGGGAAAGTAATGGAGAGTATTTAAGAGGCCCGACATTCATTATGTATTTTCGTATTGATGACGTAGCTTTACTGGATTCTGAATGCTGTGTTATTATTGCAAATTAAATTGCAAGGCAGAAGTTCCAAGAAATTGAATACTCTCCCTTTTAATCTAATAGTGCAAATGTGTTTACTTTTTTTCTCATTTTTGTCTTGATTCTTTTCTGTATGAGCCTCTACTGAGATAAATGTGATCAGATTGAAGCGAACCCATAAGCTCATGCGTCTACTGAATTGCGTTGTAAATAGTAATATCGATAGACCATAGTGATGAAAGTAAAAAAATTGCACCATGGAAGCATTCACATCATTTTCATACAGGGGCAGAATCAGGTCATGAATGTGTGAGTACTGCTTTACTTGCTGAAGCAGAACTATTATGTGCAATTTTTCATTCAACTAGGACTCACCTTAAAGAGTAAAAAAATTGCACCATGATTTTTTGTTTATGGGTTTTTGTTTTCTTGATTAATCTGGGAATTTTTGGTTTAGTCCAGTGAGAAAGAGTGAGTGAGTTTCTGGGCTTGGCTGTTATAAAACTGTTGCTCAATTTGGTAGGACAAAAGCTCCACTGAGGAAGATCTAGTTGCTAGCTGGTGCTATATTTATAACAATAAATCTATTTTAAATCATTTCTTTAATACTCCTCCGTTCCGGATTGGACTTGTTTCAGTCCCGAAAACAAGATTTAAAAAAATGGTGAACAAAATTAGGAGAAATAGGTACAATTAGAAAAAAAGATCGAATAGATCATGAGATAATTAATAAAATATGAGACGGTGATGAATAAATTAAGAGGAAGATTTTCTTTTAAACATGAAAAAATAATTATGGGTTCCGATCCACAGAGTCCTAAATCATCACTAAGGGGGAGTGTGCCTAGTTTCTGTGGGTTGGAATGGTTTTCACTAAGAAATATGTATAATTTTGAATTTTGTTGATTTTTCTCGATTACAAAATTAATCATAAATCATAATTAATAAAGTTATATCATTATGTATATTCATTGTATTAAAAGTTAATAAAAATAAATGAAAAGTTTGATTGGGTTCGAGCAATCATTATAAACTACAACAGGGTAACTTTGAAGTTTGAATAGCATCTTGGAAATTTTACTTTAACAAATGAACATCAAATCTATTTAAGAAGTTATTAAAGTATGTAATATGTTGAATGAGACATAAAAACAAATGAGACGTGATCACATGGACGTAAGTCTCACTCAAATAAAATTCAAAACGAACTACAAATTTAAAAACCCAATTAGAATAAGGAGTGTATTGATCAGTATTGGCATGTGGGGAGCTCGACTTAATGAGTAGATGCACCTTCATTTGTTGACAAACTTTTGGTGTTTGGTAGATTTCTGGAGCAATATAACTTCGATTACATAAATATTAGAGATGTGCAATTGATTGAATATGATACAAATTAATTATCAATTTCAATTAAATTGGACCGCATATAATATACCAATCAAACCATAGCTCATATTTCACACCTTCTCTATTTCATAAGCTCGATGTTATATCTTTTTGTTATAACTATTATTCAAGCATGACTTGGCTTTTTAAATACTAGTAACATGTTTCCAGTTGTCTTGATCATTTCAAATTATCATATGCAACAATAATACATGTGCATAATACTAGTTAACTTATGAGTGTTTGGCATTTCAATTAAAATTTTAAATTGAGTTGAAATTCAATATAAGTTGGTAAGTAGATTTTCCTATATTTAAAGGATTTTATTTTAAGGGAGTGATTTGAGAGTAATTTACAAGTTTGGCATGTGAGGAATGATTCAACATAAGCTGACAAGCAGAGAATCAAATGGCAGATTTACAGATTATGGTCCCCTAAATGCAGAATGGTGTACCTCAACAGAATCTTACACACAATCCACCAGATTGTATTGGCATCATCTCTATCTTAACTTCAACAAAGATTTGGTAAGACCAGATCTTTTACGAAGTATTGTAAAATAATTGAGTTTAGTAGATAATATTAAAACCATATCACATCAAATAATTATGAGTTCTTTTTAACTTAAAATTCATTCAGTTCAGTTCAGATTAGTTATATTTTATACTACAATTCAGTTTAGTTCAATTCTAAAAATTGCGGTTGAAAAGAACAGTGGCTACGTCGAGTTGTGTCATATGTCGAGTTGTGTCATATGCTTAGGATATAAAAAGAAATACTATGATCTAATATCTATAGTGATTTTTACAAAAAATCTACAAAGTTGCAAACATAGTAAATGGTTTTATTTTAGAAAAAACAAGAGAAAAGAACATAAGTCGTTTCAATGAGTCGATGATTAATGAGATTGTCATCAATGTCAGCTAGCATTCTTATCCACTTGAATAGCAAATTCTGATCATTTCTGACACTAAATTATTGCCGTAGTGGATGTAGATGAATCTCTTGAAGATGTTAGCCGCAATTAAATCAAGTGTTAAGATTGGTATCATGCAAGATCTTAATCCTTAATTAAAGATTAGCTTGGAATCTCCGGATTAATCTGAATTTGGCTAATATATTGATCATGATGTGATTTGTCGTTTATCAATCACTCTTGAACATGTGACTATTTCATTGGCATAATATATTCAATGATGTAAGAGATACGTTATTAAATAAATCCATTACCCATCTAGTGTGAGAAAATTCATGGTGAATGGTTATACTCGTGAACGTTATTTTGATCGAATCCACGTGCATAAAAAGTAATGTGCATTGGTACGAGACTCATACACACTTCACCTCCAACTCATATTATACACTATATTTAACTTTATTACCGCTCCATCAACTCTGAATTGGATTGAGAACTCTAAATCACTAATGGGAGATGAAAACAACTTCCTCGTGAGATTGATGGTGTTTGAACCTTTTTTTGCAAACCATTTAAATATACTTCATGTTGTGTTTTGTAATAGACTCGTGGTTAACCGAATTTTAATCGTCGTATAAACTGTCTTTGTCTAGTTTTTTTTTTTTTGAATCGGTGAAATTTATTACAACTTGAAAACGTTTACAAGAGTATGGACAATGTTCGGCAAATAAAATAATTAAAAACTTAACCAAAATCACTTGTCCATAAACCATGCAAGCTCGCGTCAACAACTTTACATCAACACTCTTTATTTCCAGAAACTCCAGCATTGTTCCATTTTCCAAACTGATTCTTCAACTTTCAGTCCCAATCCTCATATTTCAAAATATTGTTGATTCTTGTGTTCATGATATGACAGTATGAGTTGATTCTTTGACTCGATTAAAATATTCTTTGAGCATTTTAACTATCGACACTTTTCATTACGAACTACTATTGAAAGAGCCTTCGGCGGCTTGAAAATGAGATTGAAGGTCATTTATACGATGCCTCAAATGGAAGACACATATCAAATATACGTGATTGTTGCTACCTTCACTCTTCATAGTTTTATGCGCATGTGTAAACTTGAAATACCAGGTTTGTAACATGATATCAATGTCCAAGGTGGAGTGGATAATGATTTATTGAACCCGACAAAGAAAGAAACGATGAACAGGGTGCGCAAGGAGATAACATTGAGAATTTGGCGCTCTATTCCAGGCAATATAGAGCCCGAGAAAGATAATATAGAGTCCGAGGAAGATAATATAGAGTCCGAGGAAAATAATATGGAGGAATAAATGCCATTTTTTCAATATTTGTGATATATAATATTATTTTTATAAAGTTTGGTCCGACTTTTTGTTTGGTTTAACTTGTTTTGGAGTTTTTGAACATGTAGATTTTTTGTTAGTTCAAATTGTAACTATACTCTTTATTTCATTGATCTACTAAAAGTTGTATCAAAAAGAAAGAAAGAGAAAAAGTTGAAAATAACTCAATTGGATAAATTTTCTTATTTTCCTCGTACAAAAGATCGGGTGTGTAAATAAATGATAAAATAATAATAATAATAATAATAATATTATTATTATTATTATTATTATTATTAACAACAACAACAACAACAATAATAATAATATGAATTTAATGGTGAATTGAATCGAATCAAGACGAATGAATCGAAATAGTTTTTGATTGAAAATACAGTGTTCTAATTGCTCTTACAGATTGGTCCACATATGGACAGATTGGTCTACATATGGAGGTTTTATAAATGAAATCTTCCCAAAATATACAAAGCAAATAAAAGATATAAAAAATACTCAGATCTGGAAAAAAAAAACAGAGAGAGAGAGAGAATCGAGTGCATACACTTTGCCAATTTGGTGTAATAATTATTTAGAATAATATTATGTACATATGGTTCGTAGATGTATAGACAGTAAATGAAAATAAATTTACGTACTACTACTAAACTCTTAATAGTGAGGTATTATTATTATTTTTATTATCATTATTATTTCCTTCATGCTGGATCTAGTTTCACATTTGATTTTTTTACCCTTTTAACTTTTATTTTTTACTACAAATTAATCATAAACCCTAATGAAAAATTAAATAATTATATATTCTATGTATAATCAAATGTGAATTTTGATTGAAGATGGATAAAGTGTTAGTAATAACAACTATTCCTATAACATACGACTATCGAAAAAAATATGACATACGACGGAATTAAAAGGTAGAAAATAACATGCAAGGAATGTAATGATATCCTACATACACATCAAATTAACGATGCAGTAGTTGACTTGAGACGTGAGGACTCGAGTTTTCCATCTGTCCTGTGATAGAGCTTGTTGCGCGCAGGCAAGGTCCAGACGTGAGGACTCAAGTTTTCGAGTGGTGCCAAGTACCATCCGAGTGAGTGGTTTAAGGTGTCTCTGAAGCATTTGTAGTTTCCTCCATAAGATATACATAGGTTGGCCATAAACCGGTTGGTTCCATACTTCTTGCACAGTAGGAAGGAAGTCATCATGTGAGGCAATACTATTCATGAATCGAAACTGCCAGGGTTTAGGTCGAGGGGCAGAATCCGAGTCGATCACATGCAAGGGGGAGTGGTCAGATACCCCAGGTTCAAGTACAAGTATCTTATAGGTTGGGTATTTTAAGAACCAGTCAGGGTTGCATAGTGCTCGATCGATGCGCGAGTATATGATAGCCTGTTGCTGCCGATTTGACCATGTAAAATGATCACCCTCCATATCTTTTTCCACAAGGTTTGCGATTCCCATCATATCCTCTAGGTCCTTAAAATCGGCAGTAGTGATTGCATTGCCACCTACTCTATCAAGTGGTCCAAGGACATTGTTTAAATCCCCAATAACCATCCATGGTCCAGAGATGTTCACGGATAGGCTTTCGATATCAGACCAAAGGTCTCGACGTTTGTCCAAAGTGTTTTGCGCATATACAAAGGTAGTCCAATGGAGGAAATTATCTGCCAGGTCAAAGATTGCGCAGTGGGTATACTGGTCCGACTTAGAGTGCACATGTACGTAGCTTAATCCGCTGGTCATTCCAGAGGATCCAAATTCTCCCATTCGGGTGATGGGAGTAATTATCACAGTAGCACCATTTATTTCCAAAACGAGTCCTGATTCGTGTAGCATTCGGTTCCTTGACTCGAGTTTCCAACAAAGCAGCAGTATGTACATTTAGCATATTGAGGCGGGAGCTAACCTCACGATGTTTAGTGGAACGTACCGACCGACTTGATTCAGTGGAACGTACATCACTATTAATTTCCTAAGAAAAATAATTGTAACTACTGTTTATTATATGAGCGTTTCATTTCATGCCGTAAATTAAGATCAAGATTTAGTACAAAGTAAGTAGTGACTCTGCCAAACATTATTTGAATATTTTTATTTTATTTTCAAGGCATTACAAATGTAACGACCCGAAAATTCAAGTGACGTTTTACCGCGTTGTAGCACGAACTAGCTAGAGCCTACGATTTAGGCTTCTCCAAATTCTCGAACTAAACCATTCAAATTCCCTACTCTAATTATCCCATTTTAATTACTTTTATGAGAAGACCTTAAAATCCATTGGCTTGTTAATACTTTTAATTTTAACCGTTTTATATCCAAACGAGTTCCTATGAAAGAACGGACACCGTAATATGAACCGCACGAATTTATAGTATTTGATTGGTGTATCTCTTTGACCTTCGAGTCGACTTTGTGAAAACCGAAATAAGCAGGCTGGTGCAAATAATTCGTCAGTTAAAATAATATATATATTATATATTAACTTGCTATTGGAGCAAGCACTAGCAATGGTACTAGCTAGCAGAGCACTAGCAAGCAGAATGTTTTCTGCCTCCCTTTCCATTTCCTTCTTCACGCCACTTTCCTCCTTCACGTACAAAACATCACCATTATATTCATACACACATCAAACGGAAGAAAAAGCAGAACACACACACAATACTGCATACACACATCACGCTTGCCTTCCTTCTTCTCCACTATTGCCACCACCCATCACCACCGTGCCACCTAGCCGCACCGGAAACCGAAGAACGGGAACAAGAGGAGGGACCGGATTTTAATTGAGGTTGGAGGCGAACGGAATCGTGAAACCACGGGGGGCGGAACTCGATTTTGTTTTGGACGGATTTGTGTTGTTTTGGACCTGTTTTTAATCGATTTGTGTAGAGGAGTGGATGGGAAACCGATTGGTATTAATCTCGTGTTGGTTTGGATCGAATTGGTGAAGTTTGGAAACTTTCGGAAGTTTCAGGGACCAAACGGAGGTTTTTGGAAAGTTAAAGGACCTTCCTTTTGAGAATTTGAAGGTACCAGGGACCGACATGTTATTTACCAAGTTTAATTCTTTTCAATTCGGCCCCATCAGGTTTCTCTAAATTTGTTTTAAGTCCCAGCCACTTGTAATGACTACTTTACCCTTACTCCTCACTTAAATTACCGAATCAGCCATTAATAGGTTTATTTGTTGTTGCAGCGTGTTACTATTGTAATTGGGCTTAGCCCAGTTGGCTCAGCGCGTGGGTTTTGGGTTTGTTAAGGTCACGGTTTCGAAACCCCTTGGAGACGTATTTTTGTATCTTTTTATTTTAAGCCCCGTTTGAGCCCAGAAAATTACCGTATTACCCCTGGACATTGTAGAACCATAATTTTACGCCCTTACACCATTTCTACATTTTTCCTAGCACCATAAAATTACCGTTTTGCCTTTGTTACTATAATCCCTCAAGTTTAACCTATAAAACCGTAGTAACGACTAGACGGAGCTTGTGATTGGTCTTCGGACGATTTGCGGGTTAAGGTGACTATTGGAGATTCGAGATACAAGCTATTGGTTGGTTTTGTGGATCATTAAGCTTAATTTGGATTCGTATCGACCTTGAGGCTAGAACGGAGGGCAAGTTCGTGGCTCGTAGGTGAAGGAATTTGCTACAAGCTAGATTAAAAGATTTTACCAAGGCAAGTTTCTTTAGTTTCATATAGCCTAGGATCGCATAGTCAAATGGTTTATAGCATGTTTATACGTATATATATATATATGCCTATATATGATCTCTAATGTTTCATATCGAGTTTATAGTTAAGTATGCCATTCATGTTTATGTTCTCTAGCAAGTCAAATTTATATATTCTTCCCCAAATTTATATGCAAGCTTCTCGTGCTCATATAGTTTAGGGATTGCATGAAGTAAGCCAAATCTTGTTGTTTTGGTGTGATGCCATGGTTATGTGTCACTGGACTCTTTTGTGAAATGATGTACATGTTACATGTGGTATTATATACGTGTGTACTAGTCCATGGCTCAAGCAATGATATCGTGGTCTGTTTAGTCTCTTGTTGATGCAGTTTGTAAATTTGATCATTTCGTATGTGTATTTAAGTTGCGTTTCACCATGTCAGCTTGTTGTTCGCATTCACTTAGGATTCATGCATGTTAGGAGAGATCACTCTAATAAAATGTAGGTCATAGGATTCAAGTTAAAGATCATGTAATAATTAACGGGCTCGTAGGAGAAACCTTAGCACCACGTGGCCCAAGTAAAGTATTCAAGTTATTCATGTTATTCACGGGTGGAAGGGTACTAGTACTCAACCGGTAATTCATGTCATGCCATGTATGGCCACCATAGGCGACAGTAGATCCTACGATGCCAAGTGAGTTTCATGATTTAAACAAGAATCATGTCAAGTCAAGTAATGTTTAAGAGGTTAAGTCAAGTCAAGTTATGTTAAGGGTCAAGTCATAGGTTAAGTTGCGTTCAGTTAACAAGACTAAAAGATGTAAAAGACGCAAAGATAACCCTGCGTGACGCGTCGTGAAACTTGCTTAGTCGGTGGTTTGACTAACCCCTTCATTATAAACACTTTTAGGTGATGAACTGGAACTACCTGGAGCGGAGACTGGCTTTCCGGATCAGTGATCATGGCCTACATCAGTTTATCGTCACCATTACTCACTTTTACATAAAATCATGCATCATACTATCACTTAAGAACTCTATTCCTAAGCGGTTTCATGCAAGACATTTGCACGTTTAGGCTTCCGCATTTTTATGCTTTATGTTCACGGATTCATGACATGGACGGTTGGCACTTTGTGTGTCCTTTCACGTTTTAAGTTCAATTAAGTTGCAATTCGTCGTTTTTTTCAAGTTCACGAGTTAGCGCGAATTATATTTTTCATAGTTCGTCGATTAAAATTATGGGCGCTACAACAAATGTTTGGAAAAAATCATAACATTTATTTTAATCACATATTGTGAAATCTTTGATTTTAGTCGATGATTGAGAGAAAATATTTGTTTCGGACTTTGCACTTTCACTTTTCCTGATTTGATAGTGACTTCCACACGTATATTATGGTCTAAAACTGAATCTTTATACGTGTTGTGATGAATTATTAACGATTCTTGCGCACTAATCGTTTAATTTAATATATACTTCATTTTATAGCTAGCGTTCCTATTTTATAGTATTATCTATAAAATAAAATAAAGCAAAAAGTATACAATATGGAACCGTAACACAATATTTTATCTGAATTATGTTAGCGTACGTACAATTCCAATAGTCACAAACAAACAATAAAAAGTAACGAAACGATTCGATATAATTATATGGTCCCGGCGAAATGGACCCAAGTCGTTGAGGTGACATTATTGGAAAAGGAATCATTAATTATAAATAACATACTGTACGCACTCCAATTAATATTACTAGTATTTGCAAAAAGTATTAGACGGACAAACAAACCCACTAACGTAACTAAGACTATTATAAAAGACACAAAGTAAAGATGTCGATAATTTAGCAAGTAAAGCATCTCATAATATATATCAAAACTACGTGCATCAATCATGTAACAATTAATCTCACGAGGAATTGAAGATCCAAATCTCGTAGTACTTGGCTAAATTACATCTAACACGATGACAAATGGCGCCCTAATTTGAATTTATTATTATAGTTACTAATTTCTGATCAATAATGGAGCACATAGACATTATATTCAACAACAGCATCACCGGTTTTCATATCAAAAGTCTTGGTCTTGGCCTGCGCATAACCTCGAGCAAACCGGAAAACACCGCTACCACCAACAATCGGCATCTCCCTCACCTCGTTCATTACCGCGTTTCGCCCCAATATGCTCAATGTGCTACCTGTTCGATGTACAATTAAATTCGATCAATTATATATCATCCTGCAACCTAACAAACTTAAGTTATTAGTATTCCCTATTGTTTTGATTTCTATTTGAAAGTGTTTGAAGAAAGCAAATGGTTACAAAAATGGTCTCAATTAGGTCTTTATTGGATACTCTAAACTGACGAATAGGAAAAAATCTATATTTCCAGGCAAGATTATGATAATGTGTGGAGGAATTAATAAATAAATAGCACTATAAATTGTACTTATAAGTTGAGATGGAAGATTACAGTAGTACCGTTAAATTTTCCCTCGGAAAAGTAGTAGTTCAAAACCATCAAGAGGGCAAAGTTATTCAAATCCGCAGACCCGTAAACCCCTTGTGCCCGTCCCACAATCTTGGAGTTGGGTTCAGGGCCCACGGTCAACGGGTCGTCGATCATGGCGACCATGCCAAAGCCGGTCGCGGATGTGTTGGTGGTTGCGGCAGAGGCAATGCGTATGGCGGTGGGGTTGCGGCCGCTAACTATATCATGGAAGTAGAAGTGAAGATGACTTAGCTTTTGCTTTTTTAGGCCGAGTTCTTTGTGGGAAAGATTTCTTGAAAATTGTTGGGATTCAGTAAGTGTGGTGATGAGAAATGATGTGAGGAAGAGCGTGATAATGATATAATTAGTGGCCATTGAGAGAAATCAAATGAGCTTTGAGTTGAATTGAGAACTTGAGATTGAGTGTATGGTGACGGAGCATCTCTAAGTGGGAGTATATATATAAAAGTGGAAGTTTTTTTAGACGAGTGTGATATGATGAAGAAAATGAAGGCTTGTTTAATACTACCTTCATTTCAGAGAAATTGTTACATTTTCGATTTTTTTGTCTTGAGTTTGTATTATACTCATAACGATAATAGTAAATAATTTAATAAAATCATATAATAAAAATTTAATTACTAAATTTTCATTATATATTTTTAATAATTTATTTATTAATATCGTTTAAGAAAGTAATGGTCAAACATAATGACATTGCGTATCAATAAAATGTAACAATTTTTCTGAAATGGAGGGAGTACTTTACCTCACAAGGTTATGTATATGGAGTTTAAAGCTCGCTTAAAAATAATGTGTGTAGGTTTAGGTGGCTCATTTTGATACTTGTATTTTCACTTGTAAGACTTTGTTATATTCATATGCAACTCCATTCAGTTCAGATAGTTCAGTTCAGATTTGTTTAGTTGAATTTTATACTACAATTTAGTTCAGTTTAGTTCAGTTCAGTTCTATTTAGACGAAAAGAACAAAGCCTAACTGTTTAGATGTGGTGCTTTATTCTACATTTTGTGAGCATTTTTTGTGCTACTTGTAACGCACTAGTACTAAATTTGTTCGATGCTATAAAAAACAAAAAGGAATCATTTTAAAACCTCATAATACTCTTAACTTTTATACGGGAGTAGTTAACTGGATATTGGGGTTGTTTAGATCTTGTTTGTTTCAATACAATCAAAGTTAAATATCCACTAAAAAAAGTTAAAAACTAAAAAATGGTTCTTTTTTTTGAACCAAAAAATGGTTCTTTTTTATTACAACCAATTCATGCTTCGATACATATGTTCGCGCAACATAATACTATTTCATTTATTTATACCAGAGGAGGACATAGAGGGTTAGGGAGAGGTCATCCACCCACCCAAATTCCAGAAGACCTTGAAACTAATACTAATCTACTTTTCAAGAAAACGATTTTTGTATGTGCATAAGATAACGAGTTTGGATCATTAGAGCTCAGGATTCGACCAAAGACTCAACCCGATTCACCCATCTAAACGTCCTGAAAAGTATCTCGTCCCTCCCCGTTGAAAAGTATCTCGCCCCTCATGGTATACTTATAACGATGTGTTGCCCATCATTAATTTACAAATATCACTGGGCAACATTACTGGTGATCATTATCACAATTTTTAGATCTGAGAAGCAAATATAGTATAGTACTAAATAAATGCCGTCCATTTGAAGTCTCATATGCTTGCAATCAATCCACATATAGTACGTACGTACTAGTTAAGTATCGTTAATTCATTGCTGTATCTTTGGGCTCCGGATCCTTACACCCTTAATTCTCCACCATCTCCTCCTCCTCTGATGGATTAGTGACATGTGTCAATTTAGTTTAACCATGTTAGACCATGGTTAAAGTAAATTTAGAAACCCCAAATTAACTACTAATTGCTTCTTACAGATTGGTCTACATATGGACAGATTTGTCTACATATGGAGGTTTTATAAATGCAATCTTCCCAAAATATACAAAGCAAATAAAAGATATAAAAAATACTCAGATCTGGAAAAAAAAGAGAGAGAATCGAGTGCATACACTTTGCCAATTTGGTGTAATAATTATTTATAATAATATTATGCATATGGTTCGTAGATGTATAGACAGTAAATGAAAATAAATTTACGTACTACTCTAAACTCTTAATAGTGAGGTATTATTATTATTATTATTTTTATTATTATTATTATTATTATTATTTCCTTCATGCTGGATCTAGTTTCACATTTGATTTTTTTTACCCTTTTAACTTTTATTTTTTACTACAAATTAATCATAAACCATAATGAAAAATTAAATAATTAAAATAATTATATAATGTATGTATAATCAAATGTGAATTTTGATTCGAGATGGATAAAGTGTTAGTAATAACAACTATTCGTATAACATACGACTATCGAAAAAAATATGAAATACGATGGAATTAAAAGGTAGAAAATAACATGCAAGGAATGTATTGATATCCTACATACACATCAAATTAACGATGCAGTAGCTCACTTGAGATCATATTTTCTTAATTGTTTTTGGGAATTATTCATATATTGAGGAAAATTCATATACTTCCATATATGGTGTATGGGTAAATATTCTATTGAGTAATTAATTATTAAGTATCTAAAATTAAATTTAATCATGGTAGAGTTAGATTGACATGTGTCATTAATTGGGATTAATCCAATTAATGGAGTAGAAGATGTTGAACTGTGGGGTTATGCTTGTAATCATATGGCAATGTTACGTAACGTAAGGATTACAACAGCACAGGCATTACCATAGGAAACCAACAAAACCATGATCATTGATGAAGAAGAAAATGGGCAGACCAGACAAGCATGGAAGATTCCTACACTACATTAATTCTAGACTCTTCGGCCATATTTTTTCACGTATTCTATTCTATCTTCTCATCTTTGAAGAACTCATCTAGAAGCGTTTGACTTCGGACTTCATCATATTCACTTGTAATTGCGTACATTATCTCGGATTCGGATCCGAATATTAGAGATTTAATATAATTGATCGTTTTCTTTTACAATTTGACACATTGTGATTGTTCATGAATCAATTGCTTTCTTTATTAATCTTATGCCTTGTCAAATTGTGAGAATGATATTGTATGCTTTTACAACATTGCGATGATCAAATAGTAGCAACATTAAAAATGAATAATTGAATCTTCTATGTTGCTTGTACTCTGGCCGCTTGAAGCATTTCTACAATGAGTGTCTTCACGTCCCTATAAAAACACCAGTAAAATGAAAAAGTATCCAAGGAAAAAAAATTGCTTTTGGCACAATCAGGACATGTTCTATGGAAAAGTACTTGACCTAAAATGAGAAATGTTAGAAATAACATTAATTGGCAACTCCAAATTTCAAATAAAAAAACGTATTGTTACGAATAAAAATGAAATTTGAGTACTCACTTCCTGTCTTCTGCACGCCTCGTAAAAGGAATCCTAAGCTTGAATGTGGTTCCTTGATAGCCAGCCTTCAGCATGAGAAACAAAACAAGGAAAATTAGTTCCGAACAGCTATCATCCAGAATAAACGCGTAAAGTATAATGTATCTGATGAGAAACAAGTTGAAGAAGGGAAGTCGAGAAGAAAGGTTGGGCAGAAAACATAACGGATGCTAATATTACCTTCACATTAAATCCAAGGCTATCAATATCCAACATGAAGGCATACTCAACCTGCAAAATTAGACATTTGTAAATATATGGAACTACATCTGCACAATGGTTAACATGGGAATCTCTCAGAGATGAGCCTGGATTTTAAATAAAATCACTGAAACATAAAAATTCCACAAACCAAGCCAAAGAAGGTATTGAGCAAACAATGCATGACCTTATTATGTTAAAATAAGAGAATTCAGGACAGAGTTGGAGCAGACGATCATAATCAATATTTTATCATATTGTTCAACACATACGCTCTGCAAGAGCTGTCTTAGCTGCCATTGTTAAATGCCCTCTCCCGATTGATGGATCATAGTAACTCGTGTCCTTCATGAGATTTCCTTCCCGGACTACCCTGAAGAAATGAACTATGGCCTAGAAAAGAGTTTTCTTCAAAAAAAGAAGAGTTTGGGGGAGAGGACGATTAAAACATATAATCTTCATTGACTGCAGGCCTAGAAAAGAGTTTTCTTGATTAGTTGATCTTTTTCTTACGGTAGGCATAGGTAGCTGTGGCATAGAATAGAAATTGACTGTATAGTAGAATAAAAGATTTTCTTTGGGTGGGATTGGCATACGAAGGAAAGCTATCCCAAAAGGAGCACACCCTTGCTTCACTCAAAAAAAGAAGGATGTTTAATTGAATAGAGAATCCTAGGATCCATGCTAAACTTCGCCATACTCTTCGCTGGCATTTGGCTGGCAAATGGCAATTCAATACAAAGTTTGGGTTCCTGAATATGAATGCAGGGCCTGTGAGAATGGAGTCCAGAAAACATAGATTTAATGCTGAAAGAGCTCCAGATATTCAAGGTTCCTTAGGTTGGCTAAGCCTCATCTCGGTAACAACCCCCATGCCACTGAAACTTCTCAGGTCATCAATGTTGCTCAAAATGGGAATATAGAATTATAGATGCTGAGGAAAGAAGAGAAACTAATAAATTCCGTGCTCAAGAAAAAGTCTGCCACTAGAGAATTAGAAAGGGATCAATCTTGCCAATTTAGTACACTGGTTCGTACATTGCCTATTAGTTCTGAAACCCCAACCTTGGCCAGAGATACACAGGTGGATGTGGAACAAACATCTGGGAAACACAACAGCATAAGAGAAAGAAAAAGGCTCAAAAGTGTCACATACCCCCCCCCCCCCCCAAGCAAGCAAAACTAAGAAGAAAAATAACCGCAGACACCCACGGAGTTTGTCACTGTCACCTAAAAGGTCCAGTCTCGGTTTCGATCTTGATACCTAACCTACCGTTAAGTCAGCGGAGTCGGCATTAAAATAAGAGAAGTAAAAAAATACCCTTCTGGGCAGACAAGATAAAACCCAAAACGAAACACCATGCTAGAAAACATATCACATGCATTACCGACCTTGTACCAAATGCATATTTCTAGCATGTACCTCATGCGTGCAAAGTCATAGCGATTACTAGATGATGACAAATTTCCTTATTCTTTTTTTTTTTTGGGGGGGCTCCATCACTCCAATACAGTGATTGAAACTTGAGCTAAGAACAAAGAAAATTGTTTGAAAATAAAAAAGTCCGTAGGGGAGCAGTCGTCGAGATCAGAATAATAGTTGAGAATTGGCGTAAGATAAAAGTCAGAAGCAATAAAAGATGGCAATTAGCTCGTAACATTACTTGTGCAAGAACTTTATAATCATAGTTTTCTGCAAGAAAGAGCTTCACTGTTACAGTTGCAAAAGAGACCAGCCAGCTTACGCGTTGCAGAGTGTGTAGAATACAAGTATAATAAGTATACTTTCTACTGCTCTTTTGTTTATGCATATAACGGATTGATCAAAGAAAGCAGTTGTGGAGGACTCAGGGCCTATAACTACCAATATGACTATTCGGTAGCTTATTTTGGGAGATTTAAATGTGATTCTTGATGCTTCTGAGAAGATGATTGAAAGAGGAATTGTGAGCTATATAGCACTCAGCTCAGCAACTTCCTTATCACAAGGCTATTGGGTAGAGATACACTTGTGATAATGAGCATGCATATTGTAAAGTAGATAGAACAGTGGTGAATGGTGCGTCTGTGCAAAGTAACACAGAGACTTTGGTGGAGTTTTCGCCCAAGGGCATTGCTGATCTCTCCCATATTTGTTCGAGTTTTCCAGTCAAAAAAAGGACCAGATGTCTGGTTTAACTTTTAGATTTAAAGTTAAGGATTTGTGAGCTATAGTAGCACTCAGCTCAGTCCTTATCACAAGGCTATTGGGCAGATACACCTGGGACAATGGGCATGCATATTGCAAAGTAGATAGAGTGGTGGTCAAATGGTGCTCCGGTGCAAAGTGACATGGAGACTTTGGCGGAGTTTTCACCCAAGGGTATTTCTGATCTCTCCCATATCTGTTCAAGTTTTCCCAGCCAAAAAAGGACCAGATGTCTGGTTTTAACTTTTAGCCTAAACAATATCTGGTGTGATGATCCAGATTTTCTGAGCATTGTGAAAGAGTGTTGGAGAAAGGAGGTCAGTGGTTGCTATATGTCCCAACTCATTACACTCTTGAAGGACATGAAAGTGAGGCTTAAGCCCCCTGATAGTCACAAATACAGAAAGCTTCAGGACCAAATGAAGCAAACCTATGATTCTCCTACATACCAACTGGAGTTGCAGAACCAGCCAAATAACGTAAGTTCCAAAAAGAAAAATGCGCTGAGGATTATCTGAAACTCAGAAGTCTCAACTTTCACTTCAGAAGCAAAAAAAACGAAAAATGACTGGGTTTGTGAAGGAGATGAAAATAATTACTTCCATGTTCAAGCTCAGAAGGCTAGGAAGGAAAATAATCTTTGGGTCTTACTTCCAATAATTACTTATTGAGAAGGACCAATTGTACAGCAGCTTATGGACTTCTGCACTGACTTTTCTGGCACAAAGTGACAGCTAGTATTGATCTTACCATCTCAGCGTTTGGTAGTTACTACTTACTAGGCAAATGAATCAGTGGCTCACAAGAGAGGTTTTAATGGCTGAGGGGAAAACTGCATTGGTCTCTATGGGAGATACCAAGGTCCAGGACCTGATGGATATAATGCTTGTTTCTTTGTAAATAAACAGAACTGGTAAGATCCTTAAGCAAATAAACAACACTGCAATTTCTTTGACTCTGATAGTTGAGCATCCAATGTTTAGCTAAGTGATAGCTACTAGGTTCAAGGATACAATGCCCATGGAAAACCAAAGTGCAATTTTGACACGGTGGCTTATGCAACACAACATTTTATTGCGTCATGAGCTTATTGAGTTTTACAATCAGAAATCCATATTCCTTAGATGTTTACTCGACATGTGTTTGCAAAAAGCATACAATAGCATTAGCTGGAAGTTTCTTTGTCAGTATTTACACATGTACGGCATTAACGATTGGATTACTCATCTGACCTGTGTGCACAGCCAAGTTCTTTTCCAATGCCAATGGTGGTTGTAATTGGAAAGAAAACAAGGAGACCTTTTGTCCCCTTATCTCTTCGTTACGTGTATGCACTACATGACGAGCTTAATCAAGAAGGCATTTTCTCATCCTCAGCTTCACTATCACCCAAAATGCAAAAAAAAAAAAAAAAAAAAAAAAAAAAGGGAAGGAAGAAGAATTGGTGCAATTATGAGCAACATTACAGTAAAAACTCCATATAGGAATACTCCATAAAGGAATAAACTCCTTGTAGTAATAAAAAATTCCGGTCCCAACTTGGGACCAGTTATAAATAAGAATAAACTCCATATTGTAATATTCTATAACTTTTTCAGGTCCCGTCTTAAGTAATTATACTCCCCTATAGTAATAAATGACATAATATTCGATAAAAATAATTATAAATATATATTTTTCATTGCATGAAGTTTATGATTTAAAATACTTATCTAAAGCTGTCTATAATACTGACTTAAATCACATCTTTTAGCTTATTTGCATTAGTAGATGATGTATATATGAATCTTCTTGTTACACCTAAAACATTGCTTACTTGTCAAATAGGTTCGAAACTTTTTTACATACAATTTTTGCTACTTCTGTGCTATCGTCTTTCGGGATTATCCCATCCAATTCTTATCTAGTTGACGTGATGATTTCGTATTAAATTAAAACATCCACAATTTGTTATATATCCCCCGCTTCTTGTCTAATAGGTATTTTTACTTATTTGTTACTTCCTCCATTCCGGCACAAGCTTCTCACTTTGACTTTTTGCAGTCAAACTTTTCTAACTTTGACTACGAATTAATCTTAAACCGAACATGTAAAATGTTCAATTAAATTATATAACGAAATTTTACACCCTAAAGTTTCATTATATAATTTAATTGAACATTTGTGGTTCAAGATTAATTCATAGTTAAAGTTGGAAAAGTTTGACTGCGAAAAGTCAAAGTGGGAAGCTTGTGCCGCGACTGAGGAAGTAATATTTTATATATTTAATCAAGAACTATATAACATTTAAGTTATGCATGTGGATTTTATTTACAAAAAAGATATTTTTACCTCAAAACTCTAGTTAGGAATAAACTCTTTATAGGAATATTTTTTCCCGGTCCCGACGATATGACTGTATAGAGTTTTTACGGTATTTGATATTGAAATTAATAGTAACAGATCTATATGGCATAGATGGGCTTATGTATATGAAATTTTAAAGATGAACATTTGGACTGTGGATAGTACAGACAGTGATACAACAATGTGGACGTTTTTGCTAAAAATGATGGATCAAGTCTTAAGAAAGTCTTCTCAGGCTAACATTGACAGGTACAAGGAGCTACTTCTGCTCAGAGAACTAATGAGCTGTACAATATGCTGGATCTGCTGCTGAAACTTGCCCATTGGCCAGAACGTATGGAACAAGATTCCTCCTAACAGACGTTACATTTTGCACTTGGCTTGCTTGCAATGACAGGTTGCCTACTAAAACTAGGTTGAAGAAATAGGAGACATGCCTACTTTTACATGTGAAATCTGGAAAGGGGTTAGAACAAGAGATCATGCCTTTTTTACTTGTTCCTTCTCAAGCCAAATTATGTAGGAAATGATGCTTACAGTGAATACCAAGAATAGAGGAACCGCCTGTTTAAAGACTGTGTGGTTCTATTTGCTAAGAAAGCAGAGTATCTTCAACCTTAAAGCAGCTGTATTCTGTGCAGAGAGGAATTCAAAGAGGAGTAGAGGAGAAAGATAGCAAAGTGGACAAAGTATGTAAGAGTAATGGTAAGAATCTTCTTATTAGACTCAGATTTGAAAATCCCAAAAATGAATAGACATCACTTAGTTGTTATAGAGAAATTCAAAGATCTTCAGCGGTAAAGAGAGGAATGTGGACCAGATATGTAAGAGTATGGGTAAGAACCTTCTTATTAGACTCAGATTTACAGTCTCAGACATGAACTGACATCACTTGGCTGTAATAGAGAAACTTTCACCTTCAAACTTTAATGGTCTTATTTAAAGAATTAAATCATATACAGGTGGTTCTAACCGTCAACTCTAGTGCTATTGAGAAGTGGCTTACAGGTAAATTTGCTGGTTTTGAAATTCAAGAGTACCGTGGCTTGATTGAAGTACGTGGAACCGACCGTAGAGGTTTACAGGTAGGGGCGTAGTTATTAGAATGGGTGCATGGTCACAAATGCTCTTGACGAGTATATCATCTGGTCCATACCCCGCACAACTGCTCAGGTTAGTCAGGTATGACTCGTGCAGCCTTATGGCTGTTTTCTAGAGTGTGCATGTGGCATCTAAAGCTGGTGCTTTTGTTCTGGACTTGGCAATTGATTTCCCAGTACTTGTCTCACAAGCTATGGTTGACACTGTCTCCATTTTCAGGAAGCTTTGATGTTATAATGTTGCATTATAATGATGTAATTCTGAATCTATGATACCATGACACTTGGACAATGCTTATTTAGATTTCTTAAGCTCTTTATAAGCCTGTGGAAATCCAAAATGTGTACGTGATGCAAAAAGTTCATGCTCCAAGCTTTATTGTATTAAACTGGGAAATGTACGGCATTGCATCTACTAGAGTATATGGTTTCTAATGTTACCGGAACAGAGACAGAGTGCTGGACAATCAACTTTGTATCATCTCCATGGTCCTTGTTCATGTGGGACTGGAACAAATTAGAAGCTAGCAGTTAGTGTAACTAATAGCAGAAAACCCAAGACCAACAAAAACAAAAATGAGAACCAAGGCGCATACTATTATAGGCTTCGAAAATTGATATATAGGATCCACTTTTGCCTCTCTGAACTCCTCGCTCCTGAATTCTGAAAGCATTTGCCAAATAATGGAACAATGAGCAACAGAACAGGAACAGCCAGGACATACTAATAAAGTTATCCAGTGTGTATACATATAAACAAAGAACTCAGATTTTTTAAGCAAAACTTAAGCTACTAGGAGAAAGGAGCATGCATGAAGTAAATAAGAAGCTACAAGAAAGAAACAGTTTAAGACAAAAACCTCCTGATCCTAATAAAGCTGTTGCAACGCCTGATACATATCTGACAACTTTAGGTTCAATCCTCAGAAATTTGAAGTCGCCAAAGTCGACCTTCATAGTACGTAATCAAACACTTGAGCACAAATATATAATTGCGCGTAGACTTTGCAATGCTGAAATAATGCAATCAAGAATGGAAACCACAAGTTACCCAGAATGCATCAGGATGTCTAGTCAAATAAGCAGTACGAACTGCTTCTCTATCACTCCCTGTGACCTACACAATCAAATAATTTCCAGGTAAATAAACCTGGCAGCAATTTGCATATATTGTTGATGAAAAGAAGATGAAGGGGAGAAAAGAGTGCTTACTGGTAAGGCATCACCATGGACTGTTATAACTAGGTCAGTCCTGTCCTCAGGATCTTTTGCTACAAGCAGTGAGCATTTCGAGTTAGCTAAAAGGTCCTGCAGAAATGACCACAGATTAAGTTCAGAGGTATATTGAAAACTCAAAATTTTGAATTCCAGGACACTTTGTGTCTAAGCCTATTACTGTGAATTATTAATATATGAGTTTTTTTAATTAAGATGAACAGAAAATTTGGCCCTAAATTACTAAATAAAGTATTAGAATAAATCATCCAAATTCGAATTTATTGAGTATCCTTACTAGAATTGCCAGCTAGGGGTATTGATATGAAATGTGCAGCATTAGTAAGGTAAGGCCCTATAAAACCACGTGGCAACTGGTAACCCAATCTGAACCAGTAACGATTTAGTTGGCTAGGTAGTGATGATTCATGACTTGGAGAGAATAACATAACAGTAGCATATCAGAGACTCTGAGAGAACGGTGATGATATGTAGTGAGTGAGCATGCAATACAGTACATACCTTTGAATGAACAGCCAAGTCGCTAAGAGCTAATATCGGAGAACCATAGGCATCAGAAGCGAAGTCGACCATGGAAGCTGAGGGATATCCTTGATGTTTCTGGATCAAATTATTACTACTACATAAATACATACACACGAAGTAGTATACATTGTCCAGTTAAGTGAAGGAATTGAGAATAGTAGAGCAGCTAGACTTGTATGTGTGTAGTGAGATAGAATGGAACGGAGCAATAATTAATAAAAATAAGATTGAATTGGAAGGTACTACTAACTAACCTGGGAGAAGGTTGAGAGGATTCCACGGGTGGCGTGATGGAGGAAAGTCTTAACCTCCTGAATGGGTGGCAACCTAGCAGCTTTTTCCTGCAGCATCATACACAGTTTCTATCAGTAATTGATCAACAAACAAATGATTTATTTGATAAAACAGGTAGCGATCGATTTGAGTAACTAATTAGGAACAAGGATAGATAGGTAGAATAGTTAAAGAAGCAAATTTAGGTACCTGATGGGACTGGATGAGCTGAAAAGCACTAGCAGCAGCATCGGACGAATTAGTGGATGGTTCCTGATGATCAGAAATCAGAATAACAGCAGCAGCAGCATAACGTTACAACGATGATGAATTCGTTGGAGTTAAATTCAAAATAGGGATACTTGCTAGTAAGTAGTGACAAGTCAATTGATGAATCAATAGAATAGGAGCGATGATGATAGCTCAATTGATAACAAGGAAATGACGATGAATTGGAATAGAATAGAATTGAATAGGATAGGATTGTTAATGAAGAATTTATATAGGTACCTGCTGAGTGGCAGCCATGGATTGAATAGTGCGACGTCGTATAACTGGAAGAGAAGACGTAGCAGTAGCATAATTTGGGAATGGGATTATTAGTGTGTCAAGGAGACGTGAACTAGCAGCTCTTCTTCTTGTTGCTGATGGTAATCTCCTACCTAACCCAACAACGTGATGATGATGATGAAGAACACTCTTCATTTTTTTATGGCGATAGATAGATGATAATAATAGCAATAATTCAAAATTTTCTATCTCTTCTTCTTCTTCCTCCAAATTGCTGACACTGAAATTCCTATTACACTGCAGTTTGTACGGTACCCGTATAAGGAAGGAAAGGAGTTTTTGTATGTAATGTCAAATTCTCATACCCGGACCAGACCACCCGCCCACCTAGTGGAGTAAACGAATCGAGTTGTCCCGAGCAACTCGAGATAACTTGGTCAAACTCTGGATCGAGCTTAATTGTGATCAAGCTCGAATTAGTTTTAAGTGATCATCATGAAGTCGAACATAGCCTGTGTATCGGGACTTATCATCACTAATAAGACCGAAGGAGTAACCTATACTAAAATTTAATAGGTCGGTCAATCTTGTGCAAGATATATTTGTCTTGTATCATTAATTTTTTCATATTGAATCTTAGGTACGAGGTAACTTAACTGTAATACTAACTCACAACCGCCCGGTAATAATTTGACACGTGAGTATAAATGCCATCAACTATTTTCTACGAATTAAACGTTTCAGAAGGAATGATTTCTTTTAAGAATCGAGACAACACAATATGGCTTGAGAGTATGCTCGCTCATCGTAGTCGGAAGATTTACAAAAGTTGATGGTAGATGAGTCGGAAGTTGATGAAAGGTGAGTCAAAGGTCGATGGAAGGTCAGCCATAGGTCGATGCAAGGTGACTATAAGAGTTAGATCGTGTCCCAAGAGGCTTATATCGTGTCCATTGGACTAACTGACCTCCAAAATTTTAGGAGAGTGTTGGTCTCCACTTCCATGCTAGTCTCAATTTCCTATAGCTGGTCAAAGTGCATGGAGGAAGGATGGGCCTTAGTTCCATTTGAATTATAGGGAGGGATTGACTCCTTGGTTGTGGTCAAGGTCTGGGGAGGATAGATTGACCTCGAATCGAGCTGCACTGCTTTGTTGGCCATGGTTCGAGTGGAAGAGATGGACCTTGGGTTAAGACTTTGTAGGAAAGTTTGACTCTGGATCCACCTGGTCTCCTTTGTTGGTCGAGGTCCGATCAAAATAGGTGGACATTGGGTTGAGTTGGACTCTATAAGAGGGATTGATTCCTTCGTCGCTCAATTGTGATGAGGAGAGAAGGTCCTTTCAAACTAGCTAGAACACATACGAAAGGCTGGACCAAGGATGGTAGCCTATCTCTATAGCTGGTCTTCCTCCATCGAATCTCATAGTCAAGTTGACATGCCATGGGCCCATGGTCAAGCATACCCGGACTATCTTAACTAGCAAACTAGTCGAGTTGTTGGAACGAACTTGATATTCTTATGGATTAGGCCCGATCGCCTTTTAACGGGCCGTAAATGTGTCCTAATAAAGTAGCACTTCGACTAAGTTCTGAACTCGACCAGGTTTCCAAAACTTGCCAACACACAACTTAAAAATATTGTCCGCGTTGCATTGTCTTATTTTGTATGTATTGTCTCCATTCCCGTCGAAACTTGACGGGTCATAAACTAGTATTGTTAAATTTCAAAAAGGTACCGACCTGCATTGTTTCCCAATTGATTTAGTCCGATCCACCGCATAGAGCATTTTTCCCGTGAGAATAATGTGGATAGGTCCAGTCCATGATGAGGAGTGACATGTACAAAAGAAGGCCACAGGCCCATCCATAAATTGGATTGGAGTGAAGCCCAGTACTAGAAACCTAATACCATCATCATCATCCACACCCACATATTATATTATATAGTATACAGAGTGAAAAGAAAACCCTAGAGTAGGTGTTTGTTGTGTTGAGTAAAGAAAAAGAAGAAGATGCCGGCGGGACACGGAGTAAGAGCAAGAACTCGGGATCTGTTCGCCCGTCCGTTCAGGAAGAAGGGTCCGACTCACCTGTCGACCTATCTCCGTCTCTACAAGACCGGTGACTATGTCGATGTCAAGGTCAATGGCTCCATCCACAAGGGTATGCCTCACAAGTTCTACCATGGTCGCACTGGTCGCGTCTGGAATGTCACCAAGCGTGCTGTTGGTGTTGAGGTCAACAAGCAGGTATTCACTATTCTACTGTATAGTATAATATAATTCATTTCTTCACTTTGCTGTTCATCACTAGTGCATTTGCTTGTTCAATTCATTCTCTTTTTATGTTCGTGTTCATTGGATTTTTGAACTGGACTCGGAAGATCACTTGTTACTCATGAATTTAGTGACCTAAAAGCTGGACTAAGCTCATATGAGATAGATCCATTATCAATGAATTTAGCGCATAGATATCTGTCATCATCTATTTAATTTGATATGTTCCACAGTTTGATGTAAGTGGATTGATTTCAGACCTTTGATGTAATGAGATGAGATGGCACTACAACTTAAAAAGAGGTGTCAAACTAATATACTTATATTTAGTTATCTAACAAGATAGATTAGGCATCGTCTTCCTATAAGAATCTGTACATTGCTGGTGGATCTAGTCGATTTCGCTATAACTTTTTTGTATTACTCTACATGATTGTAATCGACAAACTGTGTCAACTTATGCTCTATGTATTATGTATAGTGGAGTGAATTTCGCGAGCTATCATTCTGTAAACCGAGTATGTATACCATTGTTTCCAAGTCTTTGGCAATTTCTGTACCCTTTGGTGGTTAATGGATATAGTTTTTCTTCCAAGTTGTTGAACTGAGTTCGTAATTGTACTTGTGTTTGTTCATGAACTGCACTGCAGAGTTATTTCATTACTTGTAGCTATGCCTTTGGTTTCTGGTATTACTTGGCTGTGATCTGACACAAGTGTAATATTGCATTCTTGTGGTTTAGGTTGGGAACAGAATCATCAAGAAGAGAATCCATGTTCGTGTTGAGCACGTGCAGCCCTCAAGGTGCCATGAAGAAGTTATGCTCAGGATTAAGGAGAACGACAAATTGAAGGCCGAGGCCAAGGCACATGGTAAGATCATTAGCACCAAGAGGCAGCCAAAGGGACCCAAGCCTGGTTTCATGGTAGAAGGCACCACTCTGGAAACTGTCACTCCTATCCCGTATGATGTTGTCAATGATCTCAAGGGAGGATATTAGGATTCGATCTCAATATTTTATTTTTGTGTCCCTTGTCCTTGTTACATTTTGTTGCATTGGACATGTTCTATTGTTCTATTCGTTTATGTGATGGACCATGATAGATTCAACATTGAATATTTAGACCAATTCTGGCCTAGTGTCCTTATTTATGCACTCTTTGTGCTGACTGCAAGCTATATTAGAACCTTGATGATTGCTTAGAAAAGTACCTTTTCATATTTTGTGGTTTATTGTACTTCCATGACATCTTATGTTTTAGTCTAAATACGGATTGATGTAGATCGCTTGCCAAACTTCTCTTTTAGGTCTGTTTGATGCTAGCTTGGTGTGATTTCTCGTTTATACATAATGTTGTATTTATGGTATGATATCTCAATGAAGTGTAGAAGTAACACACAAAAATCAAAATTAGTCACACAAGTGCACAAACACACGTCTATAGTTAATTCGCATAACAAACTATTTAACTCTCACGACGGTTGCCCTGCTCAAGCTCTTGTAGCTTTCAAAATCAGATGCTAAAAGTCATGTATTGTGGTTGAAAGTCGGGTTCTCAATCTTGAATAAAAGATTACAATCTAAACCCATGAACCGGATCAAACTTGTAGAAAATGCTATGACTAAAATATAATGTATTGCGAGATGAAAGAGGCAACTGGGTTTCGGTTTCTATGCTCTGATCTCGACGGTATCGGTAACATCGGTTGAGCCCATGACACTAAAATTGGGTTTGGAGGAGGCTCGGGAAAGGAGGTACCCAAGGATAGAAGTCGTATGTGAATTTGAAGAAGCAGACAAGCTTCTTATTGATGAATTGGAATTCCAGCAGATCCAATTTTGAGAAATTTGGTGACAGATCGTGTGTATGCCCTGGGTTAATAGTTCAAGTTGTACTACCTTTACCGAATCGAATCAATTGTAGATAAAATATAACCAAGAATCGAATCGAACTGAATGGAACGGAACTAACGAATCGAATCGAATGAGTTTTAAGTTGAAGAGAAGAGAGTCTAACGTCTTGATAATAGAGGGGAAAAAGGAAGTATTTTGAACCGGAATATAAACCGGACTGTTACCGGTCTAACCAATTTTTAGACACAGCTACGTGATATGAGTGGTGAGCCAGCTCAGGTCAGTAGAATTGGACTGGGTGAAGTCCTCCAAATTTCAATCTGGTCACCATTTCTCCTTCTCCTCCTTCCTTCACTTCTCTTCTCCTCTTCTGTAAAACCCTAACCCTCAAATCCATCATCTACTTTATCTCTCTACAGACCTCTATCCAAACTCAATTAACTCACTCTCCAAACTAAGAACCTATTCACTCTCAAAACAAGCCTTTTCACCATTCAGATTGAAAATCAATCAATCGAAAGATCTTTTCATTTTTTTACTGTTTATTTCTATGAAATTCACTCTCAATCTGTTCAATTAAGGTTCAATCAGACGCAAGACTGGATTTTTCCGCTGTGAACAGGTGATGGCGGATCAGCCACAAAGCGGCCACATAGATTCTTCCATTTTTTCCTTGATTTTAGCTGCTCTGAAAGAATGCTAAGTGTGCTTCGAGTGCATCTCCCGTCGGATATCCCGATCGTAGGGTGTGAGTTGACGCCTTATGTGCTGTTGAAGCGTCCAGATAAAACCGTTTTCACTGATGATGTTACTGAATTCAACCCCATTGATGGATATTACTTGAGATATAGATGGTGAGCTTTTTTCTATCTTATCAATCAGTACTTAATTGGCTTAATTTCCTTGTTTACTTTATGTTATAAGCTGATTTCTTGTGAAATTGTCTGGATTCTCAATGTATAAGTTGAGGAATGGTGTATAGAAACTTGTTTTGGTTTTATCAATAGACAGTCCATTGGTTTAGTTATGTTATTAACTGTTTTCATATGAAATTGATTGATTCTCAATGTTTAAGTTGAAGAATGGTATATGGGAACTTGGTTTGGTTTCTTCTTTGTATGTGTGTGTTGCCTCATTGATTTATTAACATATGGTTTACGTCAAGGGATGGGTATGAATCGGAGAAGATCCATGCAGAGGTATGTTTTATCTCCAGTTGTCTAGGAATAAGTGGAAAGAGGTTATGCTATGTCACGTTAAAAGTGTTTTCGTGGCATTATTGCATCTACTAGCGACTATGAATGATCGTCATGGTTGCAGGGTATATCGGTTTCCTTATTCTTCTTACAATTCTTTCTGCATGGTTTTGATACCTTTTTGCTCTTACAAATTAGTTGGGAACTTGTGATGTTCTTGTCGGTTTCTGGTTGCTTTCAGTGCGGTTTGTCGCTTTTTTAATTTTCTTGTCCGTGTAATGTCTACCTTTGTCTAATGGCTTTACTATTGTGCTTAACTACTTTTGGACATAAATAGCTGTTCATGGTAGCTAGTTTAATCAAGTTACGTAATAATTTATCGTACGTAATTAAGTGACTGAGCTGGGCTGTGCCACGTGCCGTGATACTGATTTATGACCTTTGTTGTACTTCAATTATACCTTTTTTAAGAAAATCATTCTTTCACAACTACGTCTTGAGCTTTGCCATTGGCTAACAGATTTAATAGTGGATACAAGGCTAACAGTGTCTGTCGGTTTGCCAATTCTATGCTTCTTGAGTAAACTATAGTCATAGAGAGAAGGTTACTACATTTCCATGAGCCTGTCAGACTTTGTGACACGTGTTTTGCCACCGATTTCTGCACATATTAGTATGTCATGATAATGCTTTTTTTTTTTTTTTGAGGAATTAATGGAACCTAACTTAAATTTATATATAGTCTGCAAAAGTAACGCATGCTTTAATTACATCTTGGCCTTTCTTTGGAAATGAGTCTTTCTACCTTTGCTTTCTGGGAAATCTCAAAGTTACTTTTACAAACTTAAACTTGATGTATGTTATTGAGTAAACAATCTTTCTTGAGGAAATGAGTCCTACTTTTGCTTTTAGGGATACCTTTCCCAACTTAACCTATGCTTTAATTACGTCTTGACTTTCCATAGATATAAGTCCTGTTACTTTGCTTTTAGGGAAATCTCAAAGTTACATTACGCACCTTAAGCTTCATGATTTTACTGAAATCTTTCCGTAGATAGTTACTTTGACTCTGCTACGATTTGAAAATATTGGTATGACAAATTGATGTGTTAAGGATTTACAAAAAACAAATCTGTCGTTATTCTCGGCTGCAAATATTTTTTTTCTTTTTTTTTTTAAATTTCTTCAAAGATGCTTGGCATCACATTGTTATTTCACGTTTGAGCTGATGCCTTCAGTATTCAGCGATCGTGTCTATCCACACCAGTAATTACTCAAGAGATATGAGGATAGATTAATTTTGTAGATTAGAGTTAAAGTTAAAGTGAATTCAGGTGCCATTGAACTCTGGAGGCATAAAATTAGAATTGCATGTCATCAATGCTGCATTGCTATTCTTGTTTCTGATTTTTTTTTCTTTCATGAAGGTATCGCATTCAAAGTGATAAGAAAGTTGCAACCTGTAGCGTTCATCCAACTGAACAAGCGACATTACAGTGCCTGGGGTGTGTCAAGTCGAAAGTGCCTGTTGCCAAGAGTTACCATTGTTCTCCAAAGTGCTTTTCAGATGCCTGGCAACATCATCGAGTTCTACATGAGCGTGCTGCTAGTGCTCTCAATGAAAATGGCGACGAGGAAGAAGAAGTTTTTGGGCGGTTTAGCAGTACTGGCAGTACAACTTCTAGCATGGGCAGCATGACTACATCTCAGTCAAACTCCAGCTTGTCTAATGGAAACACTGCCTTGTATCCTGCTGCAGTTGTTCAGAGGAACGGTGGTGAAACTTGGTTCGAGGTTGGGCGTTCAAAAACATACACGCCATCAATAGATGACATTGGTCATGTCCTTAAATTTGAGTGTGTAGTTGTCGACGCTGAAACAAATTCGGCCGTGGGATCTCCCAACACCTTATCTACTTCTCGTGTGATTCCTGCTCCATCACCAAGTCCGAGACGGTTGATTTCTGTGAATGGAGTTGATGTTACTGGGCTCCCAGATGGCCGAATTTCATCTGCTGGGACATTTACTGTGCTATCTTACAATATACTATGTGATGCATATAGCATGAGTGAACTATACAGCTATTGTCCCTCTTGGGCCCTGTCTTGGGCTTATCGCAGACAAAATTTGCTAAGGGAAATAGTTGGCTACCGGGCTGACATAATTTGTCTCCAAGAGGTACATAAAGAATGTCATTTTGTTTTTTCCTTGTGTTCGTTAGGCCTAAAATGCTTTCCCATCTGACGACGAGACTTCCTTTGTTCATCTCCATCTCTTCTGTCAGGTTCAAAGCGATCATTTTGAGGAATTTTTTGCCCCTGAACTGGATAAGCATGGCTATCAAGCCCTTTTCAAAAAGAAAACAGCAGAGGTTGGTAAAAAGCGCCTTTGGATTATAAGCTATCTAACCATTCTTTATTGATGCATGAGGTCATTATATATGCAGGTTTTCGGAGGTGGGAGCATTGCGAATATTGATGGGTGTGCGACTTTTTTCCGTCGTGATAGATTCGCACATGTCAAGAAGTATGAGGTAAGAGCTGCCATATTGTAACATGTTCGAGCTCCCCTTGTCACGGTTTTATTTACAGACGTTCTTAAATGCAGGTTGAGTTCAACAAGGCTGCACAGTCACTAACTGATGCTTTACTTCCCAGCGCTCAGAAGAAAAATGCTTTAAACAGATTAATCAAGGTATTAGTTTCGTTAATGATATTGTTCTCCTCTCAAAAAAAGAAGTTTTGTATTCCCTTCTGCAATTATAATCACATAATGGTTTGTTAATTCATAACTTTACTCCAACACAGGACAATATAGCGCTTATTGTAGTTTTGGAAGCCAAGTTCAATAACCAGAGCATTGATAATCCCGCGAAGCGCCAACTTGTTTGTGTGGTAAGATATATTTTACGGTGATTTTTCATTATCTGCAAAAGGCTGTGGAATTTCTTCTCCTTGATGAATAGTTGTCTATTTTATTAAAAGAAGATATGAAATATGATCTCTTTGATATTGTTTCTTCTTTTGTATCTCAGCTTTGTTTATTTACTTTTATTGAATTTGTGTAACTGGTTTGGTAGGTAATGAAAAACCACATAATTAAATTGTATTTTATTTTTGAAACACAGGCAAACACACACATAAATGTTCATCAAGAATTGAAGGATGTCAAGCTCTGGCAGGTTTGTATTCCAGACATCCTCTCCTGTGATCTTTCTTCCAATGAATTTCTCTGATGATCCTTTCATTTTTCTAAATTTATTTATTCTTCAGGTCCACACATTGGTAAAAGGCCTGGAAAAAATCGCCTCGAGTGCAGACATTCCAATGTTGGTATGCGGGGATTTCAACTCGGTTCCTGGAAGGTGCTTTGGTTATTCTTGCACTAAATATTGGCATACATCTGAGATATATTTTTAGTTCCGGATCGCTATATTTCATCAACTTCCCTGTTTTCTATTGCAGTGCTCCTCATTGCCTTCTTGCTATGGGGAAAGTTGATCAAAGTCATCCAGATTTAGCTGTAGACCCTCTCGGAATTCTGCACCCACCCAGCAAATTAAATCATCAGCTACCATTGGTATAATCTTACCTGATGTATATATGTTTGGCTGAAATTTGTGTGGGGTTATACAACCCTATTAACTTGTGAAATTACTCCCAGGTGAGTGCATACTCGTCGTTAGCTCGAGTTGGGCTTGGTCTTGGCCTAGAGCAGCGAAGGAAAATTGACCCAGCTACACATGAACCCAGATTTACTAACTGCACTCGAGATTTTATTGGCACCAATGACTACATATTCTATTCAGGTATAACAAAATTGTGTCAGCTGCTACTGATAATTTTTCACTTGCTTTCATTTGCAACACATAAATTGATAGGTGTCTTGGTAACTGGTTATATTTACTTTGTGGTTTTGATTTTGTCATTTTATCACTGTAGCCGACTCCTTAACTGTGGAGTCCCTATTGGAGCTCTTGGATGAGGAAAGCTTGCGGAAAGACACTGGTCTTCCTTCCCCAGAATGGTCTTCAGATCACATCGCTTTATTAGCAGAATTCCGCTGTAAACCAAGGACTAGACGTTGACAGCAGGTGTGTTAGTGTTAATTTCTTTTTGGTGTAGAAATGAATGACTTTTGAAAAGCACCCCATGGGTACTTTAACAATGCCTTTTATCCTATATAAATGGAGTAGATCACTCCTCTCATGGGAATCTGAATTTAACAACTTTTTGTGCTTTTTCTGCAGGTCTAGTAGCTCATAGAAGAAGTTGAAAAATAATAGATGCCGGTACTATTAGAGAAAACTAAGGATAGTGAAGTGTATCAGTAAATGGAGCGTCAGAGCCCTTGTATCATTATCCGACCATTTTAATCTCATAGGAAAACCATATGTATGCCTAATTTAATTTTCTTCTTTTTACCCTTGAGATAGAAGGTATAGGTAATGTCAGATGTGCTATGTGATGATGTTGTAACGTTTCAGGATAAACATGTAGAACAGAGAGAAATATGTACTGTGTCCTAAACTTGCTTGGAGGTGGATTTTTACCCCTTGCTCTTTTTTTTACTCTGAATAGAGTTTTCTGGGCTCTATTGAATATGAGCATTTTTCTTTATAGTTGAAACTTGAAATCTTCTTTTGCAGTCGCAACTTGCATGCCTTGCCTAAATTTATCGAGCCCTTTTTCGAGTCAAATCATTGTGGAAAGAGTTTTTTTTTTGGTTATATATGCCCTCTCTTGCAACCTGAGGGCACATTTCTCTCATTCAAGGGTTGATTATAGAGGGGGGTTTTCTTTGAAATATAAAGAAACCTCGTTCTTACACCAGAAAGTATTTGCTGAATCAATCAAGCCAATGAAGAAACTGATTTTGCAAACATCGTTCTTACTGGTTCTGCTTCAGATAAGTTTACAGGAACTTCTGCAAACATCCACCTATACATCACAGAGACAAGCAAGACATGCCAAAAACAAGAACTCTATAAAAGTGTAATCTTTCTATTCTGCAGTGTATGGGTTTTCGAAGGGTCTCATAACCCAAAATACGATAAAGCGAATGATGTCCGTTGTACTTGTGTCTGTAGAGACGCAGTTCTGCTTAAGCAACTTGATTAATGTGACTTGGTTAAGTCCACATTAACACATCCTCAGTAGAGAATGGACCCGTCTTGGAATCAGCTTCAAATCCCATGCAACTCATGCTTGCTGGCAGGATACTTTTCATCTGCTACATGAATGTCGAAGAGTAAGGGAATCAAATACTTCTCTTCAATATACAATCCATCGATTCCCGATATTCGATTTTCATAGGGTCACAAGATGCCATGATATGAGAATTTTGCATATTGTAGCATGCCAACAAAAACTTCAGGAATACTTACTTTAGAGGGAGATTCTCTTCCAGGACTTAACTATGGACCTTGAAGCACACAAGTTTTGGAAACAGCTGGAGCAGTTGATCACGGGTGCGTCTCTGTAGGGAGAATGCATAAATATGTTAAAACGACATAAATGGTCACCCATTTGAATCATGTTTTGCAACATAAGTACGGGAACGCTCAGTTACCTTTATGCCAGTGCAACCATTGACATCCAGCGTCGTTAGGGTACTCGAACAGAAGCTTGAGAGGGCCTCCAAGCTGTTGTCTGTAACCCCAACTATTCCGAACAGGCTGAAGAATACATCATATTGAGCATAAGATATACTGCAAGTCGTGAAATCCAGCAAATTCCCAAACTTGCATACACAGTAAAATAAAATACTAGGCAAGGCACACATTTTATAGAGATAGAGCACACAAACCTGACCTTATAGAACCTATAATAAACTTCTCAAAAAGATCAGTGTGCTCACCTTTATTGAAAATAAAATAATCTGTTTCAGCAGTAACAAACATAAGCATGAGGGCATTAAATTCCATACTCACTGATATGCATGCGTTGCCTAGATTTACATGATCAATCTTCTTGGAAATATAGTCAACGGATATGTAGATGTTAAATTTATGATTCTAAACAAACAGGCAAGGTCGCAGTACAAGCACTCCTGAAATTTTGGAAATCTGTCATCAGACCATTGTGAAATCCAAGGACTCACCTTAAAAATTCAAGATACCTGCATCCTTGTGCAATAGCCATGACCCCATGATCAGTTATTCGCACGCACCTATTAATACAGAAGTCAAGCGCATTGACAACTTAGTACACTGTTAAACCTTTCATTGAGAATGTTGTTACTGGCATTTCACATACCAAGTCAAACTGAGAGAACTCAATTGTTTGCAGTTGGCTATGTGAGAAAGTCCTTCATCCGATAGATTCTGAAATGTAACATGAAAAGTGGAATTCATTACGTAGAAGTAAATGGTGATAGACTGGCTAAAGACGTACACAACTGCAAACTAAAATCACACCTGAGCACCACAGAGATCTAAGAACTGAAGATGAGTCAAAAGTGATATCTGCTTGTAAGCTATATCTGTGAAACTATATGAAATATAAGATTCAGGACAATTGAGTGATGTCGACTATAAGCAACTGCAGACTGAGAGAAAAGGAGCTTGCATCATTACCTAGAAAGTGCATAAAGATTCAAGCTTTGAAGAGAGGAACAGTTGGACAATATCATTTGCAGACCTCCATCCGTCAGTTTGATGCATCTAATAAATCCATTAGATAGATCGAAGTTAGGAGGCAGTAATGACATTGTTCATTTTGAGTAAGAGATACATCACTTTGTCAATTTAATTGCACAATAAAGCCAGCAGTAGTCACTTCTAATAATTTTGGTAGTATTTGATAATTCGTTTGGCAAATAAGATTATCAAACCAGGCACATATGCTCCATATATTAGTTCCTTACAAATTAGAAAAGCTCAAGTCCACAATTTTGGAAATATGAATCTACAAGTACTGGCAATACAAAATATGTCATACCTTGTGAGGTTCAACTGCTGCAAACCTTGATAATTTTTGGAAATCACTTTCAAACTTTCATCTGTGACATTCTGTACTTGTCAAACACGGAACCTTAAGTTGGCAACCAATTTAGACAAGCAGCTAATTTTTATAAAGCACAGAGATGCAAAGACATCGTCACTACACCTTGCAACCACTCAGGTTCAAATCAACCACAAGTTTACAGTTCTTTACCAAGTTTTTAATGCCAACATCTGATACCCTGAAACGGGATTGCTCTCAAGTGAGACACATATTGGAAATTCACACATATTACTTAAAACATTAAAAAGTAACTCACTTAGGCACCAGAAAAACATGCACAAGTACCTTACGTTCCAGTAGATCGAGAAGACTTTTAATTTCTGACAATTATATGTTATGCATTCAATCCCCAAGTCAGACACTTTTTGGCAGCCATTCAAATTAAGGACCTCTAGGTTCTGAATAGAAGTGCCATGCTGCAGCCACGAGAAAAGGCAATTTAGAAAAAAAGAAAGCAGAGCAACTGTCAAAAGCTAAAAATGCATACACCAGTCCTGATTCACGCTAATGACACCACCAAAAAAGAAAATAAAATACAAGATAGTTCACAATATGTTAAAATGCGCAATTGTTTCTATCTAGACCAAAAGTATAATTCTTTGCACATTATACTATCGTCTTCATGGAGCTTGAAATACTTGACTTTCATACCACTAATGTGCTAGTATAACTGGAGCAAGCAGTAATATACCTTGTTCTTAACAATCTCAAGATGGGTATCTTCAAGACCATTGGAGAACTCGAGGTTAATATGATTCACATTCTGGTATCTAGACTGCAGTCATAACATCACCGTAAAGAGTTATTTGCTTTCAATAAGGTTCCAAGTAACAGAAACCACACTAAGAATAATGCCATCAAAGGAGAAAGTGAAAACACCAACCAGTGAGAGAGCTGCCAAAAGGCGATATCCAGCCTTGTTCATTTCGCGGAATTCAAGAGTCTACAAAGAAGTAAGAGGCAAAGATAATACTCAAGACAACCTCACAATGCTATCTTTCAATCACAAACTAGTAGGAAGAAAGCTCTCATATAGCAAACTAAGCTTATACAATCGAATTTACACAGAGAAAACTAAGTGCCTGTTTGCAAATGATGCTTAAAAACTAAATATATACTGTTTGCAGCTGAATCACCATTATAGATGTTTACTAAACCTGACAATGTTAACAATCAGCTCAAAATAACCTGAAAGAAGTTAATTCTTTGAAGTAGGCGATTTTCGTAAGATCACTTAGAACCTCTTCTTTTAGCACATTGTGCAAACAATCACAAGATTCACTCAAAAGTCAACTTTACCTTCTACAGTACTGCATTTAATCACTTCCCAACAAACCTAAGTTTTTGCAAACAGCACACAATCAAGTTCCCATATAGCAAACTAAGTACAATCAATCCCCTTAGAGAAAGGCAAACTAAGCATACAATCCATCTCCCACATAGCAACCTAGGCATACAATCCAGTTCAGATAGCAAAGTTTCGTCATAAAACACTACAGACGAAGGAAAAACTCACAACCCACAATCCAAAATTGCGGAACCATGAAGAAAAATCGAATCTTGATCATATGTTTACACACATTTAGACCATGCAAAGAAAAAGTCAGTTACTTACCAGCCATAAAGAAGGATTAGAACTGAGATTTCGATTAATGGAGGAACTGACAAGCAAAAGGGAAATTAGGTCTCTCTGAGCAAGTCTACTGCTCACAACATTCATCACCATGGGCACCTTTTCTCGGTTCCACACCATCTCTTCCATCTTCATCTTCTCAAGTGAAGCTCAATCTGGGCTTTCCCAAAGTTCCGATTTTGTTCACAAATTGTGTAAAGTTTTTAATTTGATAGTACATCTTAGGCCTAATATTTTCCAAGTTGTATATAAATTGCCCAACTTTATTGCATACTAGTGTCTAGAGTTCGGCACTAATTATAGTCTAGTACGGATTCACCAATTACAATCTAACGTTTTTAAGCCGTTGAATTAACATCAACATATTAACATACTCTAAGTTGCACCCTCCAAATCAATCGGTCAAGAAGTTGTTTGCAACTACAACTTTTCGAAACTACTCTTGCTTTTATATAAATTCCGGGTAGTCATTAATTGTCCGTTTTGTAACACAAGATACTAAAGTAAAAGAGTTTGAAAACCTTATGGACTAAATAAAAATTAAAGTTCAATAGTTTGGAAGGAAATGCAATATTAAACTATACACTAATCAAATTAGTTCCTCAAAGTGTTATACTTCAAAAATGGTTCCTAACTGAAAATCAACAGAAGTGTTGGTATTTTGGGTCATAATATACTCTAAGTATACGCAGCGGAAATTTCAAAATTTTATAGACCAACATGATAACAGTAATTTAACGTGTTTAACATGTAAACGAACAGAAGCTTACAGTGATAGCGAATCCGATTTTTGACTGGAAGTTAGCAATAATTCAAGAAATTCAAATTCCAAAGAATTCGATCTGTTCGTCTGTGTATGCTTCTTCGAGATCCTCTAACTCCTCTCCAAGCAAATCCCAATCTTCGTACAAATCCAGGTTGCCGGTTGTAACCTCGAACCTTGGTATTCACAGGAGTTCCTCTACCAAAGAATGCTAGGAGATTCTTCTTTTAAGATGAAAATAATGTGAAGTGTTTACAAGACAAAATCTGATTTTGTCTTCTTACATTTCTCTTGGTTACGTGTGTTTCACCGAGAAATGTTATCACTAGCATAAAACGTGAGAGAAGGACCAAGAAGGAAGAAGTCAAAAAACAATGTAAAAGGAGAAGAAAAAGGAGTGATAATGGGGACGTGCAACACGTCCCCATATTCTACTCTGCGCGTGTAATACACGCCAGAAATTATCTCGCGCGTGTGTTACACGCTACGTTTTTTTTCTTTGGGCCTTTGGCCCACTTTTCTTCTTCGCCCAATTTTCCATTTCAGTCCGACTTTAATTATTGGACTCTAATTCTAAATTAGTCCAAGTATAACACCTCATTTTAATTGTCAAGTCCAATTCAACCAATTAAAATTATTCTCATATTATTTACAATAAATAATATTTATTTATTAACATCTCCGGTTTGGTAGAGTACTCTCCATAGTGTGACCATGTGGCCTCATATATTAAGCACTAATCCAATTAGGTTCACGGTGAAACTCCTAGACAATTTACTGGACAATATTAATATATAAGGACGTTTGTGAGGATATACAAACCACCTTTAATGTAAGGCTCAAATGATGGTAAGGTCCTTTCATTCACGAATACTCGAATAAATCTAGAACTTGGTAATATGTCCGTTCCAATAATTTATTCATTTCTTTCTCAATCTTGTTAGTTGATCCTCGATCATATTCAAACACTATTTTGAATATATCGTAATGCATCGCCAATGACTAACGATCAACTTAACTATGAGATGTAAAGTATTCTCTTCAATGTCTATTTTGAGAAATGAATCCTATCTTGGCTCAACTACTACTCCCATGTGCTTCGTGATGTGCCCAACGCATGCCGTATCTACCCCATTAGGAGTGCAAGCATTGGTCATGGTCAAAGCACACCATTTCACACATGTAGTCAGTATTGACCTCAAGTCAAAGGACTAATACATCACCTTACACACCGATACTTCCATAGACATATAAATAGAATTAACCAAATGGTTTCTCGGGTCTACCAACACCTCTAAGGTGTCCATGTATCCATCATGAATGACCAAGTCATTCAGAGTCGTGAGAGCTACTACATTCTCCAAGAATATGATGCAGATCACATGCCAATCTCTAACGTGCGTCATTGATATCCCAAATCTCAATGACACTCGATTGGGGCTATTTTAAGACTTGCGTTCTGTCATCCAAGTTCTCACACACTTGGTGATAACGTCGACCCATGGGAACATCTTATCGAATTATTCAAACAACTAAATAATAACTCAATAGATGCAATGCCAAATAACAATATTATAAACAATAATAAACCGAATGTGATCAAGTACATATCATCCTCATAAATAGTTGTCTCTAGGACATACATACTTTCAATCTCCCACTGCCCAGAGCCAACCACCCATATGTCTAACACCTATGTTTTCGTAATGTCTAACATGTTTCACCGAGCTCAAAGCTTTGGTGAAAGGGTCAGCCACATTATCCTCAGTTGGGACACGTTCTATAGATACTTCTCCTCTAGCTACCAATTCTCTAATGACATGGTATTTCCTAGGTACATGCTTGTTCCTGTTGGTGGATCTTGGTTCCTTTGCATCTGCAATGTTATCCACAAGAGACTTTATCGGTCCAACATTAGGTACTACTCCTAGTTCCTTGAGGAACTCAGACATCCAGACAGCCTCCTTTGCGGCTTCTGATGCAACAATGTACTCGGACTCGGTCGCAGAATCAGCAATAGTTGCCTGCTTGCAACTCTTCCAAAATTGACTCCACCATCGAGTACAAACACATACCCAGTTTGTGATTTGTAATCATCCGGATCAGATTGGAAACCGGCATCGACATACCCAGAGGCCATCAGCTCCGGCTGCCCACCATACACCAGAAAGTGATCCTTAGTTCGTCTAAGATACTTAAGGATCGTCTTAACAGCAGTCCAATGTTTAAAACCTGGATTCTTCTGGTGACGACAAGTGATGCTAAGCGCGAAAGCCACATCTGGCCTAGTGCAATTCATGGCATACATGATAGATCCAATTGCGATGCATATGGAATCTTCTTCATGTTTTCAATTTCTTCTTCGATTGAAGGACTATCCTTTCTTTCGATGTAACTACGCCATGACTTGCGTGCAAGAATCCTTCTTGGATTCTTCCATTCTATAACGCCTCATCATCTTGTCAATATAGGTGGATCGTGATGTTTCAACATCCTGTTGGCCCTATCCCTATGGATCTTGATGCCAAGTATGTAACAGGCTTCACCCAAATCCTTCATTAAGAAGGTTTTGGACAACCAATCTTTCTTCGATCAGAAGAGGGAATATTGTTTCCCATGATTAGAATGTCATCCACATATATAACCATGAAAACAATTCCTTCACATCATGCGTTTATATAAACGCATGGATCTTCCATACTCGACGAAGTCAAACGATTTGACGACTTCACAAAACGGATATTCCACTCCTAGAGGCTTGCTTTAGTCCATATATGGACCTTTGAAGTCAGATCGACTTGGGATTTGACTTGGATATGAAACCCTCGTTGTATCATATACACCTCCTCATCTAGGTTTCCATTTAGGAAAGCGGTTTTCACATCCATTTGCCAAATCTCATAATCATGATATGCTTTATAGCAAGTAAAATCGTATAGACTTGATTTTAGCAATCGGCGAAAAGGTTTCATCATAATCAATACCTTGTCTTTGATTATAGCCTTTTGCCACTAACCTAGCCTCAGAGGTTTGTATCTTGCCGGCATCGGTTTTCCTCTTGAAAACCCATTTGCATCCAATGGGTCTAACCCGTTTGGCAATTCAACCAAGTTCCAAACTTGATTATGATACATCGAGTCTATTTGATTTCATGGCTTCTTGCCACCTCTCCGAGTCGGTCCAACATTGCCTCGGTGTAGGTCTTAGGTCATTTAGATCAGGTGAATCTACGACATCATCCTCATGATTCTCCAAGAGTAGATTTAACCTATCCTTCGGTCCAACTCTTTCCCTTTCTGACCTACGAACTGCGACTACTTGTTCGGGTATAACCCGCCCCCTTCTTTTTCTCTGTGGCACAACTACTAGCGTTTGTTCTCGTTCTTCATTCTGATCGTGTTGAGGTTCTTGAGTGTCAGGCTGTCCTACACTCGGAGCTATCTCAGGGGCGTTGTCCAAGACTGGCTCTTGAGATGGCGGCAAGTTGGTTTCCACAACCGATCCTGCCGGTGATGCAAGAGGAACTTGTGGTCGCGGAGCATTTTCTGCTGCGCTCCCACTGGCTGTAAGATGTCCACCCAGTGACATGCTTCCAGCATACGCACCTCCTACTGCTCCCACTGAATCGTTGTCAATTCCATTTGACAACTCTTCAACCTCAATGTTATTTTGTGGTTCTTGAATTTCTTCAAGTTCTATTCTATTGCGATTTTGTTCCTTGAAGACATAGTCGTCTTCCAGAAAAGTCGCATTCCTAGAAACGATGATCTTGTGTTCATCGCGAGAATAGAAATAGTAACCTCTGGTTTCCCTGGGATAACCAACGAAATAACACTTTTCACTTTTCGATTCCAACTTGCCAGTGAGCATTTTCTTTACATATGCCGGACAACCCAGTCCGCATGTGTGAAAGAGCAGGCCTCTTACCATGCCATAACTCATATGGTGTCGTTTCGACTGATTTTGATGGAACACGATTCAGAATGTAAATTGAATTTTGTAATGCATATCCCCATAAGAATGTTGGAAGAGTCGAGAATCTCATCATGGACCTTACCATGTCTAACAAAGTTCGATTCCTCCTTTCCGAAACTCCATTCATTTGTGGTGTTCCAGGAGGTGTCCATTGAGATCGAATCCCATTTTCTTTTAAGTAATCTGTAAACTCTTTGCTCAAGTATTCTCCTCCTCGATCTGATCGTAGAGTTTTGATACTTGCTTCGAGTTGTTTTTCTACTTCATTCTTATACTCCTTAAACTTCTCAAAGGCTTCAGATTTATGCTTCATAAGATATACATGCCCAAATCTAGAGAAGTCGTCGGTAAAAGTTATGAAGTATGAAAAACCTCCCCTAGCTTGAGTTGCAAAAGGTCCACATACATCAGTATGGACTAACTCAAGTACCTTCTCGGCTCTTACTCCCTTTCCTAGAAGGGATTTATTGGTCATCTTTCCTTTGAGACATGATTCACAGTCTCCATATGATTCAAAATCAAATGAAGTTAAATAGTCTAACTTATTTAATCGTGCAATTCGTGTCTCATTAATGTGACCAAGTCTACAATGCCACAAGTAGGTAGGATTCTTAGCATTACTTAATTTTGGCCTTTTGTTTTGCATATGAAATATATTATGTCTACAATCAAGCAAATATAAACCATTCACAAGAGGGGCAATTCCATGAGAAATTTCATTATGCAAAACGTAACAATTACTATTTGCAATACGGAAGGAAAAACCCATAAGATTGTCTAACACAGGATAGGAAATAATATTTCTAATGATTGAAGGAACAAAGTAACAATTACTGAGTTCTAAAGTAAATCCCGAGGGTAAGTCTAATCTATAAGTTCCTACACGTTCAGCAGCAACTCTTGCTCCATTTCCCACGCGTAGGTCGACTTCCCTGGTCTAACCGGGTCATGTACTTAGGCCCGCACATTATTACAAATGTGTGAGCCACATGCTGTATATCTAATACCCAACAGTTAGAATTACTTGTAGACATATTTATCTCAATGACAAACATACCTTTGTTGGAGTCGGATGCACCATGCATCAAAGCTCCATCGCCTTTGCCTTCTCGCATCCTTTTCCAATGCCCCTTCCGCTACTGAGAGGCATGCATCCTTTGGTAACTTAGTCGCTTTGAACTCCACCCTTAGACTTAAGAGTTTGAGGCTTTGGTCCAACCTTAGCCTTCTTCTTCTTATTGAACTTGTTGTTGGAACCATTCCTTTTAGCACTAGTGTTCGAAGAAGATCCCACTATGAGAATACTCTTTCCTTTACTTATGGTCCACCATAAGTTTTCAAAGATGTGGAGCTGTGTAATGTCACCTCCTTGGCATTCATGTTATAGTTCACAATGAACGTGGAGTATGAATCCGGAGAGGATCGGAGAATGAAATGGCGTAACATGGTTCTCAAATTTGATGCCGATAGCCACTTTTCAATGATTCCAATCATTTTGAGAACATGGTCGACACATTTCCACCTTCCTCAGAGCTGCATCGCAAGAGCTCTCTAAGCAAGTCAAACTCGAGACTCTTAGATTGAGAGTCAAAGAGGCTCTTGAGATGATCCAACATCTCATAAGGCATCATCTTTTCATGTTGCCTTTGCAGCTCCATGCTCATGGAAGCGAGTATCACAGACTGGACATTACCAGCATCATCAACATGCTTTTGACGAGGAGCCTCATCATAGTTAGCAAGTTCAAAGATCACTGGTCTAACCTGGATAGGCGTGTCCAACACATATTCAACCTTTTCTTGTTCGAGAACCAAACGCATTCCGGATCCAATCCAGGAAGTTTGGCCCAGTCAGAATGTGCTTCTCCAAGATGCTTTTGATGGACAAATTAGACATTTTTCTGGACATAGAGAAGTAAATATAAACTGGAATTAATACTAAGATAAAATTCCTTGATCACAAACAATAACTAAATATACATGGACTTCAGTAATATTTAGCTCCCACTATTTTCACATACTCAACGACCCCATATGAAGAGCACGGACTTATATCAAATACAGTCATAGTGGCCAAGATCCGCATTCGCACTATTACAACCCCAGCTAGGGCTGAACCGCTGTAATAGTTGAACCGGTAGGTCTCCAAACCAATTGCTCAAAGCAACTCTTGGTTGATCAAACCAAGTTTGACCGACGTCCTTAAACTATTCCGACGCTAGGGCGACAAGACATAGCCAAGTAAGTCATAACCATCACGCGATGCAAGCCATGCATCTATGAATGGGACTTCGCCTCGTAGAACGGAGCAAACACTAGGGTGTAAATACTCGAACGAGCGAAGTCAATACACCATTCAATTATGATGGGTGACGTCGTTCAGACCTAGTCCGAGACTTAAATTTAATTGGGGAACATTTAAATTATTCGTATGACCAAGATCCAGAATTATACAACATGTAATGGGCGCCGCCTACCCAGTTATGCAACACGCGGACTACCAAGTAATGAGCGCCGCCTACTCATACATGCATTAACGCGGTCCGACACATAATGGGCGCCGCCTACCCAATAATTCAAAACGCGGACTCTATTGCTACTTTAAAGTAAAGCATTTCACGTAGACAATCAAACGTGCAATAACATAATTAAATGCGAGATAAAGAATGCATTGTTAAGTTTCTAAAACCTTAAGGTGTCTCTAAACAATTAATCAATCTTCAAAAGATTAATTAATCCCCTTTTAAAATTTTCATAAACAATTTATGAGCTATTTTAAAGTTTCTAAAACTTTTGGGGCCTTTTATAATTTCCAGAATTTTAAAATAAATTTTCTAAAAGTTTCTGGGGCAAATTCTAAATTTTATAAAATTCTGCGCTCAATTGCAATAACAGGAGAATTTTGTACCTAGTTTAAAAAATTCAGCAAGCACTGTATTCAATTGATTTAAACAGAATCGTTTGTACCCAGATGTAAGAAACTGAAGTGAATGTATCTTTCAGTAAATTATCATATTTGTCAAATTTCATTCCAAGTCCCTGGGACTTTCCAGTTTCTTACCAACTGCCCAAAACTTTTCAAATGTTAATTTCAGTCCCTATAATTTTCTAAAAATTACGAATAACCCCATCATCTTCTCAAACACAAGGGCTTCGAGTTTTCAAAAACCTCAAACAAGTCCCTGTACTTTGAAAACGAATTCCAAATTCCAAAAATCGATTTCTAACACCTTTCAAGCCAAACCAAGATCAAATCTGAGTTATAATCACCAACAAGGTCCGGGACACGAGTCATGGGATTGTGGAACGAAGAGAGATCGCGAAGCACCTTCAACCGCCATTAATGGCGAATTCCGGAGCTTCTTGAGCTCTCTACTTCCTTAGCCACAATTCGAGTCCGATGACGAAGAGGCGGAAGCGTGGTGGGCCCATAACCCACAGGTCCCTGTTCATTTTCTGTTCATCCAATGAACAGTGAATCCTTTTTTTTTTTTTTTTTTACTTCAATAAAATAATTCTGAAAATACAATTATTATATATGCATTCTTTATCTCCAAACAAACCAAACACAGGAATAACACGTAAATTACTGTTAAATCAAGCCTGGCTCTGATACCACTGTTGGTATTTTGGGTCATAATATACTCTAAGTATACGCAGCGGAAATTTCAAAATTTTATAGACCAACATGATAACAGTAATTTAACGTGTTTAACATGTAAACGAACAGAAGCTTACAGTGATAGCGAATCCGATTTTTGACTGGAAGTTAGCAATTCAGCGTCAGCAAATTCCAGCAATTCGTCGATCTGTTAAATGCAGTATGCTTCTTCGAGATCCTCTAACTCCTCTCCAAGCAAATCCCAATCTTCGTACAAATCCAGGTTGCCGGTTGTAACCTCGAACCTTGGTATCCACAGGAGTTCCTCTACCAAAGAATGCTAGGAGATTCTTCTTTTAAGATGAAAATAATGTGAAGTGTTTACAAGACAAAATCTGATTTTGTCTTCTTCTGTTTTCTCTTGGTTCTGTGTGTTTCACTGAGAAATGTTATCACTACAGACAAAAACGTGAGAGAAGGACTGAAGAAGGAAGAAGTCAAAAAAAACAACAGAAAAAGGAGAAGAAAAAAGGGGAGTGATAATGGGGACGTGCAACACGTCCCCATATTCACACTCCTGGCGCGTGTAATACACGCGCTGAATTATCTCTAGGTTACACGCGTATTTTTTTTCTCTCTTGCTGGGCCTTTGGCCCAGCTTTCTTCTTCCCCTTTGGCCCAATTTTCCATTTCAGTCCAGCTTTAATTATTGGACTCTAATTCTAAATTAGTCCAAGTATAACACCTCATTTTAATTGTTCAAGTCCAATTCGAACCAATTAAAATTATTCTCATATTATTTACAATAAATAATATTTATTTATTAACATCTCTGGTTTGGTAGAGTACTCTCCATATAGTGTGACTCATAGGGCCTTATATATTAATCACTAATCCAATTAGGTTCACGGTGAAACTCCTAGACAATTTACCGGACAATATTAATATATAAGGACGTTTGTGAGGATATACAAACCACCTTTAATGTAAGGCTCAAATGATGGTAAGGTCCTTTCATTCACGAATACTCGAATAAATCTAGAACTTGGTAATATGTCCGTTCCAATAATTTATTCATTTCTTTCTCAATCTTGTTAGTTGATCCTCGATCATATTCAAACACTATTTTGAATATATCGTAATGCATTGGCCAATGACTAACGATCAACCTAACTATGAGATGTAAAGTATTCTCTCCAATGTCTATTGCGAGGAATGAATCCTATCTTGGCTCAACTACTACTCCCATGTGCTTCGTGATGTGCCCAACGCATGCCGTATCTACCCCATTAGGAGTGCAAGCATTGGTCATGGTCAAAGCACACCATTTCACACATGTAGTCAGTATTGACCTCAAGTCAAAGGACTAATACATCACCTTACACACCGATACTTCCATAGACATATAAATAGAATCAACCAAATGGTTTCTCGGTGGGTCTACCAACACCCTCTAAGGTGTCCATGTATCCATCATGAATGACCAAGTCATTCGTAGTCGTGAGAGCTACTACATTCTCCAAGAATATGATGCAGATCACATGCCAATCTCTAACGTGCGTCATTGATATCCCAAATCTCAATGACACTCGATTGGGGCTATTTTAAGACTTGCGTTCTGTCATCCAAGTTCTCACACACTTGGTGATAACGTGCAGCCCATGGGAACATCTTATCGAATTATTCAAACAACTAAATAATAACTCAATAGATGCAATGCCAAATAACAATATTATAAACAATAATAAACTGAATGTGATCGAAGTACATATCATCCTCATAAATAGTTGTCTCTAGGACATACATACTTTCAATCTCCCACTTGGCCTAGAGCCAACCACCCATATGTCTAACACCTATGTTTTCGTAATGTCTAACATGTTTCACCGAGCTCAAAGCTTTGGTGAAAGGGTCAGCCACATTATCCTCAGTTGGGACACGTTCTATAGATACTTCTCCTCTAGCTACCAATTCTCTAATGACATGGTATTTCCTAGGTACATGCTTGTTCCTGTTGGTGGATCTTGGTTCCTTTGCCTGTGCAACAGCCCCAGTGTTGTCACAGTAGACTTTTATCGGTCCAACATTAGGTACTCCTAGTTCCTTGAGGAACTCGGACATCGAATGACCTCCTTTGCGGCTTCGATGCAAAGAATGTACTTTCGGACTCGGTCGCAGAATCGGCAATAGTTGCACCTTGCAACTCTTCCGGTATGACTCCACCATTGAGTACAAACACATACCCGGTTGTGATTTGTAATCATCCGGATCGATTGAAACCGGCATCGACATACCGGATGCCATCATCTCACGCCCACCATACACCGTAAAGTGATCCTTAGTTCGTCTAAGATACTTAAGGATCGTCTTATGACGATCCGATGTTTAAAACACGGATTCTTACGGTGACGACAAGTGATACTAAGCGAAAGCCACATCGGCCTAGTGCGATTCATGGCATACATGATAGATCCAATTGCGATGCATATGGAATCTTCTTCATGTTTTCAATTTCTTCTTCATTGAAGGACTATCCTTTCTTGTGTAACTCGCCATGACTTGCGTGCAAGAATCCCTTCTTGATTCTTCCATTCTATAACGCCTCATCATCTTGTCAATATAGGGATCGGATGTTCCAACATTCTGTTGGCCCTATCCCTATGGATCTTGATGCCAAGTATGTAACAGGCTTCACCCAAATCCTTCATTAAGAAGGTTTTGGACAACCAATCTTTTACTGACTGTAAGAGGGGAATATTGTTTCCCATGATTAGAATGTCATCCACATATAACCATGAAAACAATTCCTTCACATCGCTTTTATATAAACGCATGGATCTTCCATACTTCTGACGAAGTCAAACGATTTGACAGCTTCGTCAAAACGGATATTCCAGCTCCTAGAGGCTTGCTTTAGTCCATATATGGACCTTTGAAGCTTGCATACTGACTTGGGATTTGACTTGGATATGAAACCCTCAGGTTGTATCATATACACCTCCTCATCTAGGTTTCCATTTAGGAAAGCGGTTTTCACATCCATTTGCCAAATCTCATAATCATGATATGCAGCTATAGCAAGTAAAATCCAGATAGACTTGATTTTAGCAATGGCGAAAAGGTTTCATCATAATCAATACCTTGTCTTTGATTATAGCCTTTTGCCACTAACCTAGCCTCAGAGGTTTGTATCTTGCCGTCGGCATCGGTTTTCCTCTTGAAAACCCATTTGCATCCAATGGGTCTAACCCCGTTTGGCAATTCAACCAAGTTCCAAACTTGATTATGATACATTGAGTCTATTTCAGATTTCATGGCTTCTTGCCACCTCTCCGAGTCAGTGTCCAACATTGCCTCGGTGTAGGTCTTAGGGTCATTTAGATCAGGTGAATCTACGACATCATCCTCATGATTCTCCAAGAGTAGATTTAACCTATCCTTCGGTCCAACTCTTTCCCTTTCTGACCTACGAACTGCGACTACTTGTTCGGGTATAACCCGCCCCCTTCTTTTTCTCTGTGGCACAACTACTAGCGTTTGTTCTCGTTCTTCATTCTGATCGTGTTGAGGTTCTTGAGTGTCAGGCTGTCCTACACTCGGAGCTATCTCAGGGGCGTTGTCCAAGACTGGCTCTTGAGATGGCGGCAAGTTGGTTTCCACAACCGATCCTGCCGGTGATGCAAGAGGAACTTGTGGTCGCGGAGCATTTTCTGCTGCGCTCCCACTGGCTGTAAGATGTCCACCCAGTGACATGCTTCCAGCATACGTACCTCCTACTGCTCCCACTGAATCGTTGTCAATTCCATTTGACAACTCTTCAACCTCAATGTTATTTTGTGGTTCTTGAATTTCTTCAAGTTCTATTCTATTGCGATTTTGTTCCTTGAAGACATAGTCTTCCGGAAAAGTCGCATTCCTAGAAACGATGATCTTGTGTTCATCGCGAGAATAGAAATAGTAACCTCTGGTTTCCCTGGGATAACCAACGAAATAACACTTTTCACTTTTCGATTCCAACTTGCCAGTGAGCATTTTCTTTACATATGCCGGACAACCCCAGGTCCGCATGTGTGAAAGAGCAGGCCTCTTACCATGCCATAACTCATATGGTGTCGTTTCGACTGATTTTGATGGAACACGATTCAGAATGTAAATTGAATTTTGTAATGCATATCCCCATAAGAATGTTGGAAGAGTCGAGAATCTCATCATGGACCTTACCATGTCTAACAAAGTTCGATTCCTCCTTTCCGAAACTCCATTCATTTGTGGTGTTCCAGGAGGTGTCCATTGAGATCGAATCCCATTTTCTTTTAAGTAATCTGTAAACTCTTTGCTCAAGTATTCTCCTCCTCGATCTGATCGTAGAGTTTTGATACTTGCTTCGAGTTGTTTTTCTACTTCATTCTTATACTCCTTAAACTTCTCAAAGGCTTCAGATTTATGCTTCATAAGATATACATGCCCAAATCTAGAGAAGTCGTCTGTAAAAGTTATGAAGTATGAAAAACCTCCCCTAGCTTGAGTTGCAAAAGGTCCACATACATCAAGATGGACTAACTCAAGTACCTTCTCATCTTACTCCTTTCCTAGAAGGGATTTATTGGTCATCTTTCCTTTGAGACATGATTCACAGTCTCCATATGATTCAAAATCAAATGAAGTTAAATAGTCTAACTTATTTAATCGTGCAATTCGTGTCTCATTAATGTGACCAAGTCTACAATGCCACAAGTAGGTAGGATTCTTAGCATTACTTAATTTTGGCCTTTTGTTTTGCATATGAAATATATTATGTCTACAATCAAGCAAATATAAACCATTCACAAGAGGGGCAATTCCATGAGAAATTTCATTATGCAAAACGTAACAATTACTATTTGCAATACGGAAGGAAAAACCCATAAGATTGTCTAACACAGGATAGGAAATAATATTTCTAATGATTGAAGGAACAAAGTAACAATTACTGAGTTCTAAAGTAAATCCCGAGGGTAAGTCTAATCTATAAGTTCCTACACGTTCAGCAGCAACTCTTGCTCCATTTCCCACGCGTAGGTCGACTTCCCCTGGTCTAACCGGTCTGCTGTCACTTAGGCCCTGCACATTATTACAAATGTGTGAGCCACATGCTGTATCTAATACCCAACAGTTAGAATTACTTGTAGACATATTTATCTCAATGACAAACATACCTTTGTTGGAGTCGGATGCACCATGCATCAAAGCTCCATCGGCTTTGCCTTCTGCAATCCTTTTCCAATGCCCTTCGCTTAAGAGAGGCATGCATCCTTTGGTAACTTAGGCTGCTTTCGAACTCCACCCTTAGACTTAAGAGTTTGAGGCTTTGGTCCAACCTTAGCCTTCTTCTTCTTATTGAACTTGTTGTTGGAACCATTCCTTTTAGCACTAGTGTTCGAAGAAGATCCCACTATGAGAATACTCTTTCCTTTACTTATGGTCTGACCATAAGTTTTCAGCATGTTGTGGAGCTCAGGTAATGTCACCTCCTTGGCATTCATGTTATAGTTCACAATGAACGTGGAGTATGAATCCGGGAGTGACTGGAGAATGAAAATGGCAGACACATGGTTCTCAAATTTGATGCCGACAGTTGCCAGCTTTTCAATGATTCCAATCATTTTGAGAACATGGTCTGACACATTTCCACCTTCCTGTAGCCTGCATCGCAAGAGCTCTCTAAGCAAGTCAAACTCGAGACTCTTAGATTGAGAGTCAAAGAGGCTCTTGAGATGATCCAACATCTCATAAGGCATCATCTTTTCATGTTGCCTTTGCAGCTCCATGCTCATGGAAGCGAGTATCACAGACTGGACATTACCAGCATCATCAACATGCTTTTGACGAGGAGCCTCATCATAGTTAGCAAGTTCAGCAGCATCAGTTGGTCTAACCGGGATAGGCGTGTCCAACACATATTCAACCTTTTCTTGTCTGAGAACCAAACGCACATTCCGGATCCAATCCAGGAAGTTTGGCCCAGTCAGAATGTGCTTCTCCAAGATGCTTTTGATGGACAAATTAGACATTTTTCTGGACATAGAGAAGTAAATATAAACTGGAATTAATACTAAGATAAAATTCCTTGATCACAAACAATAACTAAATATACATGGACTTGATAATATTTAGCTCCCACTATTTTCACATACTCAGCGACCCATATGAAGAGCACGGACTTATATCAAATACATCATAGTGGCTAAGATCCGCATTCGCACTATTACAACCCTCAAATTTGAACATTGTAATAGTTGAACCGGTGAGTCTCCAAACCAATTGCTCAAAGCAACTCTTGGTTGATCAAACCAAGTTTGACCGACGTCCTTAAACTATTCCGACGCTAGGGCGACAAGACATAGCCAAGTAAGTCATAACCATCACGCGATGCAAGCCATGCATCTATGAATGGGACTTCGCCTCGTAGAACGGAGCAAACACTAGGGTGTAAATACTCTCGAACGAAAAGGGTCAATACACCATTCAATTATGATGGGTGACGTCGTTCAGACCTAGTCCGAGACTTAAATTTAATTGGGGAACATTTAAATTATTCGTATGACCAAGATCCAGAATTATACAACATGTAATGGGCGCCGCCTACCCAGTTATGCAACACGCGGACTACCAAGTAATGAGCGCCGCCTACTCATACATGCATTAACGCGGTCCGACACATAATGGGCGCCGCCTACCCAATAATTCAAAACGCGGACTCTATTGCTACTTTAAAGTAAAGCATTTCACGTAGACAATCAAACGTGCAATAACATAATTAAATGCGAGATAAAGAATGCATTGTTAAGTTTCTAAAACCTTAAGGTGTCTCTAAACAATTAATCAATCTTCAAAAGATTAATTAATCCCCTTTTAAAATTTTCATAAACAATTTATGAGCTATTTTAAAGTTTCTAAAACTTTTGGGGCCTTTTATAATTTCCAGAATTTTAAAATAAATTTTCTAAAAGTTTCTGGGGCAAATTCTAAATTTTATAAAATTCTGCGCTCAATTGCAATAACAGGAGAATTTTGTACCTAGTTTAAAAAATTCAGCAAGCACTGTATTCAATTGATTTAAACAGAATCGTTTGTACCCAGATGTAAGAAACTGAAGTGAATGTATCTTTCAGTAAATTATCATATTTGTCAAATTTCATTCCAAGTCCCTGGGACTTTCCAGTTTCTTACCAACTGCCCAAAACTTTTCAAATGTTAATTTCAGTCCCTATAATTTTCTAAAAATTACGAATAACCCCATCATCTTCTCAAACACAAGGGCTTCGAGTTTTCAAAAACCTCAAACAAGTCCTCAGCTTTGAAAAGCAATTCCAAATTCCAAAATCGATTTCTAACACCTTTCAAGCCAAACCAAGATCAAATCGAGTTATAATCACCAACAAGGTCCGGACACGAGTCATGGGATTGTGGAACGAAGAGATCGCTAAGCACCTTCAACCGCCATTAATGGCGAATTCGAGCTTCTTGAGCTCTACTTCTTAGCCACAATTCGAGTCCGATGACGAAGAGGCGGAAGCGTGGTGGGCCCATAACCCACAGGTCCCTGTTCATTTTCTGTTCATCCAATGAACAGTGAATCCTTTTTTTTTTTTTTTTTTACTTCAATAAAATAATTCTGAAAATACAATTATTATATATGCATTCTTTATCTCCAAACAAACCAAACACAGGAATAACACGTAAATTACTGTTAAATCAAGCCTTGCTCTGATACCACTGTTGGTATATGCGGTCAGATTATACTCTAAGTATACGCAGCGGAAATTTCAAAATTTTATAGACCAACATGATAACAGTAATTTAACGTGTTTAACATGTAAACGAGAAGCTTACGGTGATAGCGAATCCGATTTTTATTTGGAAGTTAGCAATTCGGCGTCGAAATTCCGACAATTAAATCGATCATTGGTACGTGTATGCTTCTTCGAGATCCTCTAACTCCTCTCAAGCAAATCCCAATCTTACAAATCCGGGTCAGGTTGTAACCTCGAACCTTGGTATCCACAGGAGTTCCTCTACCAAAGAATGCTAGGAGATTCTTCTTTTAAGATGAAAATAATGTGAAGTGTTTACAAGACAAAATCTGATTTTGTCTTCTTCTGTTTTCTCTTGGTTCTGTGTGTTTCACTGAGAAATGTTATCACTACAGACAAAAACGTGAGAGAAGGACTGAAGAAGGAAGAAGTCAAATAAAACAACAGAAAAAGGAGAAGAAAAAAGGGGAGTGATAATCGGGACGAGCAACACGTCCCCATATTCACTCTGGCGCGTGTAATACACGCCGAATTAATCTCTGGCGCGTGTGTTACACGCGCCCGACGGTTTTTCTCTCTTGCTGGGCCTTTGGCCCAGCTTTCTTCTTCCCCTTTGGCCCAATTTTCCATTTCAGTCCAGCTTTAATTATTGGACTCTAATTCTAAATTAGTCCAAGTATAACACCTCATTTTAATTGTTCAAGTCCAATTCGAACCAATTAAAATTATTCTCATATTATTTACAATAAATAATATTTATTTATTAACATCTCTGGTTTGGTAGAGTACTCTCCATATAGTGTGACCCATAGGGCCTTATATATTAATCACTAATCCAATTAGGTTCACGGTGAAACTCCTAGACAATTTACCGGACAATATTAATATATAAGGACGTTTGTGAGGATATACAAACCACCTTTAATGTAAGGCTCAAATGATGGTAAGGTCCTTTCATTCACGAATACTCGAATAAATCTAGAACTTGGTAATATGTCCGTTCCAATAATTTATTCATTTCTTTCTCAATCTTGTTAGTTGATCCTCGATCATATTCAAACACTATTTTGAATATATCGTAATGCATTGGCCAATGACTAACGATCAACCTAACTATGAGATGTAAAGTATTCTCTCCAATGTCTATTGCGAGGAATGAATCCTATCTTGGCTCAACTACTACTCCCATGTGCTTCGTGATGTGCCCAACGCATGCCGTATCTACCCCATTAGGAGTGCAAGCATTGGTCATGGTCAAAGCACACCATTTCACACATGTAGTCAGTATTGACCTCAAGTCAAAGGACTAATACATCACCTTACACCGATACTTCCATAGACATATAAATAGAATCAACCAAATGGTTTCTCGGGGTCTACCAACACCCTCTAAGGTGTCCATGTATCCATCATGAATGACCAAGTCATTCGTAGTCGTGAGAGCTACTACATTCTCCAAGAATATGATGCAGATCACATGCCAATCTCTAACGTGCGTCATTGATATCCCAAATCTCAATGACACTCGATTGGGGCTATTTTAAGACTTGCGTTCTGTCATCCAAGTTCTCACACACTTGGTGATAACGTGCAGCCCATGGGAACATCTTATCGAATTATTCAAACAACTAAATAATAACTCAATAGATGCAATGCCAAATAACAATATTATAAACAATAATAAACTGAATGTGATCGAAGTACATATCATCCTCATAAATAGTTGTCTCTAGGACATACATACTTTCAATCTCCCACTTGGCCTAGAGCCAACCACCCATATGTCTAACACCTATGTTTTCGTAATGTCTAACATGTTTCACCGAGCTCAAAGCTTTGGTGAAAGGGTCAGCCACATTATCCTCAGTTGGGACACGTTCTATAGATACTTCTCCTCTAGCTACCAATTCTCTAATGACATGGTATTTCCTAGGTACATGCTTGTTCCTGTTGGTGGATCTTGGTTCCTTTGCCTGTGCAACAGCCCCAGTGTTGTCACAGTAGACTTTTATCGGTCCAACATTAGGTACTACTCCTAGTTCCTTGAGGAACTCAGACATCCAGACAGCCTCCTTTGCGGCTTCTGATGCAGCAATGTACTCGGACTCGGTCGCAGAATCAGCAATAGTTGCCTGCTTGCAACTCTTCCAGCTGACAGCTCCACCATTGAGTACAAACACATACCCAGTTTGTGATTTGTAATCATCCGGATCAGATTGGAAACCGGCATCGACATACCCAGATGCCATCAGCTCCGGCTGCCCACCATACACCAGAAAGTGATCCTTAGTTCGTCTAAGATACTTAAGGATCGTCTTAACAGCAGTCCAGTGTTTAAAACCTGGATTCTTCTGGTGACGACAAGTGATACTAAGCGCGAAAGCCACATCTGGCCTAGTGCAATTCATGGCATACATGATAGATCCAATTGCAGATGCATATGGAATCTTCTTCATGTTTTCAATTTCTTCTTCAGTTGAAGGACTATCCTTTGCTGACAGAACTACGCCATGACTTGCAGGCAAGAATCCCTTCTTGGATTCTTCCATTCTATAACGCCTCATCATCTTGTCAATATAGGTGGACTGTGACAGCCCCAACATCCTGTTGGCCCTATCCCTATGGATCTTGATGCCAAGTATGTAACAGGCTTCACCCAAATCCTTCATTAAGAAGGTTTTGGACAACCAATCTTTTACTGACTGTAAGAGGGGAATATTGTTTCCCATGATTAGAATGTCATCCACATATATAACCATGAAAACAATTCCTTCGTCACTGCGTTTTATATAAACGCATGGATCTTCCATACTTCTGACGAAGTCAAACGATTTGACAGCTTCGTCAAAACGGATATTCCAGCTCCTAGAGGCTTGCTTTAGTCCATATATGGACCTTTGAAGCTTGCATACTGACTTGGGATTTGACTTGGATATGAAACCCTCAGGTTGTATCATATACACCTCCTCATCTAGGTTTCCATTTAGGAAAGCGGTTTTCACATCCATTTGCCAAATCTCATAATCATGATATGCAGCTATAGCAAGTAAAATCCGTATAGACTTGATTTTAGCAACTGGCGAAAAGGTTTCATCATAATCAATACCTTGTCTTTGATTATAGCCTTTTGCCACTAACCTAGCCTTGTAGGTTTGTATCTTGCCGTCGGCATCGGTTTTCCTCTTGAAAACCCATTTGCATCCAATGGGTCTAACCCCGTTTGGCAATTCAACCAAGTTCCAAACTTGATTATGATACATTGAGTCTATTTCAGATTTCATGGCTTCTTGCCACCTCTCCGAGTCAGTGTCCAACATTGCCTCGGTGTAGGTCTTAGGGTCATTTAGATCAGGTGAATCTCGACATCATCCTCATGATTCTCCAAGAGTAGATTTAACCTATCCTTCGTCCAACTCTTTCCCTTCGACCTCTGACTGCGACTACTTGTTCGGGTATAACCCGCCCCCTTCTTTTTCTCTGTGGCACAACTACTAGCGTTTGTTCTCGTTCTTCATTCTGATCGTGTTGAGGTTCTTGAGTGTCAGGCTGTCCTACACTCGGAGCTATCTCAGGGGCGTTGTCCAAGATCGCTCTTGAGATGGCGGCAAGTTAGTTTCCAACCGATCCTGCCGGATGAAGAGGAACTTGTGGTCGCGAGCATTTTCTCTATGCTCCCATCGGCCGTAAGATGTCCACCGGTGACATGCTTCCAAAGATAACTGCATCTCCTATCCCTTGAATCGTTGTCAATTCCATTTGACAACTCTTCAACCTCAATGTTATTTTGTGGTTCTTGAATTTCTTCAAGTTCTATTCTATTGCGATTTTGTTCCTTGAAGACATAGTCGTCTTCCAGAAAAGTCGCATTCCTAGAAACGATGATCTTGTGTTCATCGCGAGAATAGAAATAGTAACCTCTGGTTTCCCTGGGATAACCAACGAAATAACACTTTTCACTTTTCGATTCCAACTTGCCAGTGAGCATTTTCTTTACATATGCCGGACAACCCCAGGTCCGCATGTGTGAAAGAGCAGGCCTCTTACCATGCCATAACTCATATGGTGTCGTTTCGACTGATTTTGATGGAACACGATTCAGAATGTAAATTGAATTTTGTAATGCATATCCCCATAAGAATGTTGGAAGAGTCGAGAAGCTCATCATGGACCTTACCATGTCTAACAAAGTTCGATTCCTCCTTTCCGAAACTCCATTCATTTGTGGTGTTCCAGGAGGTGTCCATTGAGATCGAATCCCATTTTCTTTTAAGTAATCTGTAAACTCTTTGCTCAAGTATTCTCCTCCTCGATCTGATCGTAGAGTTTTGATACTTGCTTCGAGTTGTTTTTCTACTTCATTCTTATACTCCTTAAACTTCTCAAAGGCTTCAGATTTATGCTTCATAAGATATACATGCCCAAATCTAGAGAAGTCGTCTGTAAAAGTTATGAAGTATGAAAAACCTCCCCTAGCTTGAGTTGCAAAAGGTCCACATACATCAGTATGGACTAACTCAAGTACCTTCTCGGCTCTTACTCCCTTTCCTAGAAGGGATTTATTGGTCATCTTTCCTTTGAGACATGATTCACAGTCTCCATATGATTCAAAATCAAATGAAGTTAAATAGTCTAACTTATTTAATCGTGCAATTCGTGTCTCATTAATGTGACCAAGTCTACAATGCCACAAGTAGGTAGGATTCTTAGCATTACTTAATTTTGGCCTTTTGTTTTGCATATGAAATATATTATGTCTACAATCAAGCAAATATAAACCATTCACAAGAGGGGCAATTCCATGAGAAATTTCATTATGCAAAACGTAACAATTACTATTTGCAATACGGAAGGAAAAACCCATAAGATTGTCTAACACAGGATAGGAAATAATATTTCTAATGATTGAAGGAACAAAGTAACAATTACTGAGTTCTAAAGTAAATCCCGAGGGTAAGTCTAATCTATAAGTTCCTACACGCTCAGCAGCAACTCTTGCTCCATTTCCCACGCGTAGGTCGACTTCCCCTGGTCTAACCGGTCTGCTGTCACTTAGGCCCTGCACATTATTACAAATGTGTGAGCCACATGCTGTATCTAATACCCAACAGTTAGAATTACTTGTAGACATATTTATCTCAATGACAAACATACCTTTGTTGGAGTCGGATGCACCATGCATCAAAGCTCCATCGGCCTTTGCCTTCTCGCAATCCCTTTTCCAATGCCCCTTCTGCTTACAGTAGAGGCATGCATCCTTTGGTAACTTTAACGCTTCGAACTCCACCTTTAGACTTAAGAGTTTGAGGCTTTGGTCCAACCTTAGCCTTCTTCTTCTTATTGAACTTGTTGTTGGAACCATTCCTTTTAGCACCAGTGTTCGAAGAAGATCCCACTATGAGAACACTCTTTCCTTTACTTATGGTCTGACCATAAGTTTTCAGCATGTTGTGGAGCTCAGGTAATGTCACCTCCTTGGCATTCATGTTATAGTTCACAATGAACGTGGAGTATGAATCCGGGAGTGACTGGAGAATGAAAATGGCAGACACATGGTTCTCAAATTTGATGCCGACAGTTGCCAGCTTTTCAATGATTCCAATCATTTTGAGAACATGGTCTGACACATTTCCACCTTCCTGTAGCCTGCATCGCAAGAGCTCTCTAAGCAAGTCAAACTCGAGACTCTTAGATTGAGAGTCAAAGAGGCTCTTGAGATGATCCAACATCTCATAAGGCATCATCTTTTCATGTTGCCTTTGCAGCTCCATGCTCATGGAAGCGAGTATCACAGACTGGACATTACCAGCATCATCAACATGCTTTTGACGAGGAGCCTCATCATAGTTAGCAAGTTCAGCAGCATCAGTTGGTCTAACCGGGATAGGCGTGTCCAACACATATTCAACCTTTTCTTGTCTGAGAACCAAACGCACATTCCGGATCCAATCCAGGAAGTTTGGCCCAGTCAGAATGTGCTTCTCCAAGATGCTTTTGATGGACAAATTAGACATTTTTCTGGACATAGAGAAGTAAATATAAACTGGAATTAATACTAAGATAAAATTCCTTGATCACAAACAATAACTAAATATACATGGACTTCAGTAATATTTAGCTCCCACTATTTTCACATACTCAACGACCCCATATGAAGAGCACGGACTTATATCAAATACAGTCATAGTGGCCAAGATCCGCATTCGCACTATTACAACCTAGAAATTGAACATTGTAATAGTTGAACCGGTAGGTCTCCAAACCAATTGCTCAAAGCAACTCTTGGTTGATCAAACCAAGTTTGACCGACGTCCTTAAACTATTCCGACGCTAGGGCGACAAGACATAGCCAAGTAAGTCATAACCATCACGCGATGCAAGCCATGCATCTATGAATGGGACTTCAGAGAACGGAGCAAACACTAGGGTGTAAATACTCTCGAACGAAAAGGGTCAATACACCATTCAATTATGATGGGTGACGTCGTTCAGACCTAGTCCGAGACTTAAATTTAATTGGGGAACATTTAAATTATTCGTATGACCAAGATCCAGAATTATACAACATGTAATGGGCGCCGCCTACCCAGTTATGCAACACGCGGACTACCAAGTAATGAGCGCTACTACTCATACATGCATTAACGCGGTCCGACACATAATGGGCGCCGCCTACCCAATAATTCAAAACGCGGACTCTATTGCTACTTTAAAATAAAGCATTTCACGTAGACAATCAAACGTGCAATAACATAATTAAATGCGAGATAAAGAATGCATTGTTAAGTTTCTAAAACCTTAAGGTGTCTCTAAACAATTAATCAATCTTCAAAAGATTAATTAATCCCCTTTTAAAATTTTCATAAACAATTTATGAGCTATTTTAAAGTTTCTAAAACTTTTGGGGCCTTTTATAATTTCCAGAATTTTAAAATAAATTTTCTAAAAGTTTCTGGGGCAAATTCTAAATTTTATAAAATTCTGCGCTCAATTGCAATAACAGGAGAATTTTGTACCTAGTTTAAAAAATTCAGCAAGCACTGTATTCAATTGATTTAAACAGAATCGTTTGTACCCAGATGTAAGAAACTGAAGTGAATGTATCTTTCAGTAAATTATCATATTTGTCAAATTTCATTCCAAGTCCCTGGGACTTTCCAGTTTCTTACCAACTGCCCAAAACTTTTCAAATGTTAATTTCAGTCCCTATAATTTTCTAAAAATTACGAATAACCCCATCATCTTCTCAAACACAAGGGCTTCGAGTTTTCAAAAACCTCAAACAAGTCCTCAGACTTTGAAAACGAATTCCAAATTCCAAAAATCGATTTCTAACACCTTTCAAGCCAAACCAAGATCAAATCGAGTTATAATCACCAACAAGGTCCGGACACGAGTCATGGGATTGTGGAACGAAGAGAGATCGCTGGCACCTTCAACCGCCATTAATGGCGAATTCCGGAGCTTCTTGAGCTCTCTACTTCCTTAGCCACAATTCGAGTCCGATGACGAAGAGGCGGAAGCGTGGTGGGCCCATAACCCACAGGTCCCTGTTCATTTTCTGTTCATCCAATGAACAGTGAATCCTTTTTTTTTTTTTTTTTTACTTCAATAAAATAATTCTGAAAATACAATTATTATATATGCATTCTTTATCTCCAAACAAACCAAACACAGGAATAACACGTAAATTACTGTTAAATCAAGCCTGGCTCTGATACCACTGTTGGTATTTTGGGTCATAATATACTCTAAGTATACGCAGCGGAAATTTCAAAATTTTATACCAACATGATAATGATAATTTAACGTGTTTAACATGTAAACGAAGCTTACGGTGATAGCGAATCCGATTTTGATGGAAGTTAGCAATTCAACACAAGAAATTCCGAATTAAATCGATCATTTGCGTGTATGCTTCTTCGAGATCCTCTAACTCCTCTCCAAGCAAATCCCAATCTTCGTACAAATCCAGGTTGCCGGTTGTAACCTCGAACCTTGGTATCCACAGGAGTTCCTCTACCAAAGAATGCTAGGAGATTCTTCTTTTAAGATGAAAATAATGTGAAGTGTTTACAAGACAAAATCTGATTTTGTCTTCTTCTGTTTTCTCTTGGTTCTGTGTGTTTCACTGAGAAATGTTATCACTACAGACAAAAACGTGAGAGAAGGACTGAAGAAGGAAGAAGTCAAAAAAAACAACAGAAAAAGGAGAAGAAAAAAGGGGAGTGATAATGGGGACGTGCAACACGTCCCCATATTCACTCCTGGCGCGTGTAATACACGCCCGAGAATATCTCTGGCGTGTGTTACACGCTACCGTTTTCTCTTCTTTGGGCCTTTGGCCCGACTTTCTTCTTCCCTTTGGCCCATTTTCCATTTCGGTCCAATTTTAATTGGACTCTAATTCTAAATTAGTCCAAGTATAACACCTCATTTTAATTGTTCAAGTCCAATTCGAACCAATTAAAATTATTCTCATATTATTTACAATAAATAATATTTATTTATTAACATCTCTGGTTTGGTAGAGTACTCTCCATATAGTGTGACCCATAGGGCCTTATATATTAATCACTAATCCAATTAGGTTCACGGTGAAACTCCTAGACAATTTACCGGACAATATTAATATATAAGGACGTTTGTGAGGATATACAAACCACCTTTAATGTAAGGCTCAAATGATGGTAAGGTCCTTTCATTCACGAATACTCGAATAAATCTAGAACTTGGTAATATGTCCGTTCCAATAATTTATTCATTTCTTTCTCAATCTTGTTAGTTGATCCTCGATCATATTCAAACACTATTTTGAATATATCGTAATGCATTGGCCAATGACTAACGATCAACCTAACTATGAGATGTAAAGTATTCTCTCCAATGTCTATTGCGAGGAATGAATCCTATCTTGGCTCAACTACTACTCCCATGTGCTTCGTGATGTGCCCAACGCATGCCGTATCTACCCCATTAGGAGTGCAAGCATTGGTCATGGTCAAAGCACACCATTTCACATGTATTGACCTCAAGTCAAAGGACTAATACATCACCTTACACACCGATACTTCCATAGACATATAAATAGAATCAACCAAATGGTTTCTCGGTGGGTCTACCAACACCCTCTAAGGTGTCCATGTATCCATCATGAATGACCAAGTCATTCGTGAGAGCTACTACATTCTCCAAGAATATGATGCAGATCACATGCCAATCTCTAACGTGCGTCATTGATATCCCAAATCTCAATGACACTCGATTGGGGCTATTTTAAGACTTGCGTTCTGTCATCCAAGTTCTCACACACTTGGTGATAACGTGCAGCCCATGGGAACATCTTATCGAATTATTCAAACAACTAAATAATAACTCAATAGATGCAATGCCAAATAACAATATTATAAACAATAATAAACTGAATGTGATCGAAGTACATATCATCCTCATAAATAGTTGTCTCTAGGACATACATACTTTCAAGAAGAACAATAGGTTTCTATTTCATAGCATCCAAAATATCTTGCCGCTGAGCTCTTGTAATTCTACTTTAACATCAGTCATCCAACAATCTACAGCACCAACAACTTCAAGAATGTTTCATAGTACATAGGTTCCTATCAAGCACATTAGTATAACATTTTACGCGTTCGAATCAGATCCTGTTTTTGGGAGAAGCGGTTGCAGTGCCTTTACCACGATAGTCATGTTTGGTCGAAAGTCTGCTTCGTATTGCACGCATAGTGCCGCGACTGCAGCCATCTGAGGAACAAAAACAAACATAAGACAGATGATTAATTAGGTGTCGTAAGCAAGTCGACATTACAAGACAAACAATTCGGAAACTGAAGATTGAGTACAGAATCTTGAAAGAGAAGTTGATGGAGAAAAAGATTAGGACCTTAGCAATAGCCTTAGGGGGGTAATCTTCATTGAGCTTTGGATCAACACATTGCTTGACTTTATCTTCACTCAATCTTGGAGTTGCCTGGAGATTCGAATAGCAGGATACGATTAGGGAACTCTGAAACAACACGATGAATCTCTAGTTTCACAGATACATAAACTTACCCAAGTGACAAGACTCTGTTGTCCTTTGGGCATAGTGTGGTCTACTGGCTTTCTCCCTGTCAATAGTTCCAAAAGAACTACACCGAAGCTGTAAACGTCACTTTTTTGAGTGATCTGTCCTGTCATAGCATACCTGCAGAATCATTGACAACGATTAGTTCTTTATGCAATGACTCATTAGGTCTGGTAACGAATGAGAAGAATTGTTCTCGAAACTAACTCTGGAGCATGGTAGCCAAAAGTTCCCAAAACTCGAGTTGAATGTAGTCGAGCAGCTGTATCTGAAGCCTGATTAGCCAAGCAGAAATCGGCGATCTTGGCTAGGAAATCATCAAACAGCAAGACGTTGCTTGACCTGATATCACGGTGGACAATCGAAGGCTGACATTTTTCATGCAAAAATTCAAGGCCTCTTGCTGCACCATAAGCAATCTTTACCCTCTGATTCCAACTCAGAACCTGACCCGGCTCAGCTCCTTGCACCCCTTTCTTACCTACATACACGAAAGCTTGGTTCGCTCATGTTCACGTTCCCACTAAATGTTCACATTTTTACCAGAGAATTCAACATACCATGTAAGACATTGTGCAGAGAACCCAACGTGGCATATTCGTACACCAAGATTCGCTCATTTGATTCCAGGCAATATCCAATCAATCCCACAAAATGCTCACTCTTAAGCCTTGATACCGTGGATAACTACCATGCATCACATTTCTATGTTACATTCATCCTAGCTGTAACAAATTATAACAGATTATAAGAACTAAACAAATGCTTGTTTATACCTGAGCTTCAAAGTCGGGATCAGGCTCAGGTGAACCATTATCTAGCTTCTTGATCGCTGCTTCTTGGCCATTGCTCAACTTTCCATGAAACACACGACCATACGAGCCTTCTCCAATAAGAGCTATCGTACCGAAATTACCTGTCTGTCTGTTTAGCTCACTCAACGATATCGACGGTACATCTATGGGCAAGTCCTTCTTTGGAGCCCCACTTCTTGCATTGGAAGTTCTTGGCTCGCCTCTATCACCTCCTTATTGCATTTTCATCAAAGAATGTTCAGTTATGTACTTATATGTCAATTTTACTATAGAAAAGTACAAACATTTATATTTAAGCATATTAGAAGCTGAAAAACTGATCAGATTCTTCCTAAATTATTGTCAATGCAGGGGTTTTGCAAGTGAAGGGGCCTTTGTGAACTTCATTTTATCAGACCGGGTATATACAAAAATTCAAATGCATACCTTTCATGACCTTATCTCAATTTTTTAACCAATAACCACGACATGTCTTGAAGTATGAATGCGTTTTTTCAGTCTACTGCAAATATCCCTTTTCTTCAAAGGAATGCATCACCCTGTCCTTAATCATACGAACACTAATGCACCGAACACCCTTCCTACCTATAAAGCTGAAAACTACTTGTCTTAACATGATGCAAATTGCCAACTTCAGTTCAGTACTCTTTGTTTTCATCAATCACAAACCAAATCAAAGATGAAATCACAATTCTAACCACAAAATCGATAAAACTGCATCTTGAAGATCACCATTTTCGATATCTTTTTCTGAATGAAGTAGTGTTTAGCAAATTGGTCTGGCATGCTTGTAAAACACATGATGTAGTAATATTGAATTTTTTTTTCAATAATAAATAGGAAAATGAGAAAACAATACTATATAACAACATACCACCACCAGTGGCTCCACCATACGTGCCACCGGACTTAGGCGGAGCGGTACTCTGGTTGGGCGGAGGATTGGTGTAAGTTTCCTCTTCTCCACCTCCACAGCACAACATTGTTCAATACAAATCTTGTTGAATTATTGAGTTTTAACAACGATGAAATATCTCAATGTTGACAATTTCCATTAGCTACATTAACCAATTCCTACAAAGACGACAAAAGTAAACATTAAAACCCAAAAATCAATCAAACAAAAAATAGAAGAAATTAACACAAACCTGCTTAGTGATGGTTAACGATGAGATAGAGGAAAATCAAGACTTGGTTTAATTATTATTTTTTCGCCTCTCTAATTAATTAATTTTTTTTTTAGTTTTAGCTTTTGTTGTTGTTGTTTTTTTTTTTTTTTTTTTGGTTCTCGTGTGATTCGCGGGAAAGTAGCATTCAAGTTCTATGATAACCACTCGCTCATAATCAATCATATATACGTGCTTGCCTTAATGCTGCATGTCTTACTTCTAGCTATAATTCCTTCTTTAGAAATCTCCCCTTCATCTATTCCCAAAACATTTTCAAGAATCCCATTATAGAATTGAAAGTATATATGTCCTAGAGACAATCGAATTGAGGACAAATATACATATTCGATTCAGTGTTTATTTATGATCATTGTTCATCTATAAATATGCATTACAGTATGTAGATATTATTATATGTTTGTCTGTAATTGTTTACATATGTGTTCCCTTGAGTTTTATGTTATCACTAAGAATGTGAGATCTTGAGTAACATAACATAGCTCTAAAAGTAGCCCCAATCAATGATCATCGAGAATGGGATATCGATGATGCATTGGAGATTAGCATGTGGTCTGCATTATATATTTTGAGGGTGTATAGTAGTTCTCACGACTACGAATTGATAGTATATGTGTCCTAGAGACAATCTTTATTAAGGATAACATATACTTGATCACATTTAGTTTAATATATGATTGATTGTCCATTCATTGGCAATGCACTACTTGTTTAATTATTTGATTGTTTGAATTAATCTATGTATGTGTTCCCATGAGTTTGATGTTGTCGCTAAGATAGTGAGATCTTAATGATATAACATATGCTCTAAAATGGCCCCAATCAATGATCATCTTGATTGGGATATCGGTGATGCAATTGAGATTGGTATGTGGTCTGCATCATATCCTTAGAGGATGTAGTGGTTCTCACAACTACGATTAACTCGGTTATTCATGATGGGCACATAGACACTTTAGATAGTGCTGGCATACCCTACCGAGAAACTATTTGATATACTCTATTTATGTGTCTATGGGAATATCGGTTTATAGGGTGATGAAGTAGTCCTTCGACTTGAGGTCAATACGGCTTCATATGTGGAATAATGTACTTTGGTCATGACCAACGCTTGCACTCTTGAGGGGGTAGATACGGCATGCGCTGGGTACATTATGAAGCACATGAGTCGAATAGTTAAGAAAGAATTCATTCCTCATAATAGAGTTACGAGAGAATACTTCTCATATTTAATTGATCAAAGTCATCGGCCGGTGCAAAGAGATAAATATTTGAAATGGTGTTCAAATAATTATCATGGATCAATTAATAAGATTGAGAGATAATAATTAAGTTATTGGAATAGACACACAATCAAGTTCCAGACTTATTTGAGTATTAAATGAATGAAGGGACCGTATCATCATAAGCCCTATATCACAGGGAGTTTGTATAAGTCCTCACAAACGTCCTTATGTATCAAGAATGTCTGGTGAATCGTCTAGGAGTTCGTCCAGACCTTAATTGAATTAGTGCTTGCTATACATAAGTCCCTAAGGGTCACACAATAAGTAATTGTAGCACCAATCGTATGTTGGAATTAATTAAATATTAATTAGATTGAATATTTAATTTAATTAAATATCTAATTGGATTAAGGATATTTAATTTATATTATGAAGGATTTTTTTTCCTATTTGATAGAAAATGTTTAATTAAGTTAAATTGGATTTATTGGGCTTAATTAAACAATTTATAAGATAGTGCACTTGGACGGATTTGAAATTAAAAGTCCAATGGGCCAAAATGAAGAAAAGGAGAAGAAAAGATTTTTGGGCTTTTGAATCATCAGATTCAATTTGGTTAGTTAATTAATTAATTAATTAAATTAATTAATTAATCAATTATATAAAAAAAAAGTGTAGTGCCATTTAAAGTGGTGTCATAGTGCCATTTATAGTGGTGCCTTTCTTTTTAAGTGGTGCCATTAGTGACATTTCTTTTACTTTCTTTTCTTCTCCATTATCTCTTTATTTTATCTCAAATTTTCCACTTTTAACTCCTATAAATAGGAGCTAAAATCCTTCATAAAAATACACCAAAATAAACATACACTTCATATCATTAAGAAGAAGAAAATTATCTAAGAAGAATATCCTAGCAATTCTTCGAAAGAGAAACCGACAAAATGCGAGATTGTCCTCGTGTGCTTTTGGTGCTCGATTACTGTGGATCAACTAAGGTCGACGACTCGATCAAACATTCCTGCTCTTTTGTTTGTGGATTAGATCCGAAGAGTTAGTAGCTGTCTCATAATAAATTCGAAAATCTTAAACTATCGTCATAACAAGTAAGCTTCCGATTTATGTTATCGCAATTATAAGTATCTGTATAGCTTATCAGTTAAATCATTGTTGGTGATACAAAATTTTAACCTTCCGCTGCATAACCTTTGAGGTGATTTTCTCGCACAAAATCCAACAGTGGTATCAGAGCTCGGTTCTGATTAAGCTATACGATCTTAATTTGCGTTTTATTTTCGCGGGTTAATTTATACATAGTTAATTATTGCCATAAATTTATTATAAAATTGGATTTTATAATTAAATTAAAATTGAATTTTATAATTAAAATTGGATTTATTATAAAATTCATGAGAGATGCAAATTGCCTTTGTGTCTTTCAGTGAGATACAAAAGGGTTCTGGAAGGCTCAAATTAATACAAATTTTTTCTGGACATTTTCAACTTGGTACAAAGTCGTCCTATTAATTTAGTTTGAACCCAACACTTGTTGAAATTTTGAATTTGCCCCAAAATAATTTTTGGAAAATTATATTTAAATTCTGAAAATTATAAAAAGGCCCCTAAAAGTTTTAGAAACTTCAAATTTACACATAAATAGTTTATGTGAATTATGAAAAGGATTTATATTAATCTTTTGAAGATTAGTAACTTGTTTGGAGACACTTTAAGGTTTTGAAAAACTAACAATCAAATTGAAAACTTAGAGTTTGAGCTAGACTCGTTAATTATGTAATTTTAACTCGCGATTATAATACTTTGAGTATTGAACTTGTTTGTTTGAAATTCGTTGTAATAATCATTATGATTATGTGATCTACTTGTCTACATGATTTTATTTAAAAGTTATGTAGTTGTAGAGTCCGCTTTGAATGCTGGGTAGACGGCGCCCTAATACTTGTCGGACCGCATTTATTATGTATGGGTAGGCGGCGCCCATTATTTGTCGGACCGCTTTGCATAACTGGGTAGACGGCGCCCAGATAATTGTTTATCTGAACCATACATGATAAGATCTTGTTTAAGCAATTAAATACCCCGCTAAATGTTCCCCGTTTTAAAATTAAGCCTTTGTCTTGGACAAATGATGTTCCCATCATAATTGAGTTGTGTAATGAACCTCTTCGTCCGTAAAGCACTTCGCCATAGCGTTTGCTCCGGTCTACGAGTGGAAAACCTTCTCATAGATAATATTGTTATTATCGTGTGATGGTTTGGCTTACTCAAGTCACTACTAAATTGCCATAGCTTTAGAAGTGATTTGGGGCGTCAGACTTATTGGATACAGTCAACCAAGAGTTGTTTTTAGAAAACAATTGGTTTAGAGACCTACCAGTTATGCTATTGCGTTGATCACCATAGCGAGACGTAATAGTAGGAATGTGGATCTTGAGCCGCTATGACAATATTAGATATTTAGTCCGTACTCTCCAGATGGGGTCGTTGAGTATGTTAAAATAGTGGGAGCTAAATAAATGAAAGGCCATGTTTATTTAGTCGCTAAATGTGATCATTGAAATTATGTAAATTAATTTCCATTCTATTTACTTCTCTAGGCTGTTGAATTATGTCGAATTTATCCGTTAGAAGCATCTTGGAGAAGCACATCGATGGTCCAAACTTTCTCGATTGGATTCAAATGTTCGTTTGGTACTAAAGCAAGAAGAAATTGAGTACGTCTTGGGCGAAGCCATTCTGTAGAACCGAAGATCTTTGAAGGAAAAGCAAAATTCGATCAAGCAAAGCAGAAGCATCTAAAGGATGCAAAACCGCATCAGTATCATGTTGGCTTCCATGAACTTGGAGTTGCAAAGGCAGCATGAGAAAATGATGCCCTATGAAATGCTGGAACACTTGAAGGGGCTCTTTGATTCTGAATCTAAGAGTCTTGAGTTTGATCTCCTAAGAGATCTTCTCAGGTGTAGGCTCCCAGAAGGTGGGAGAGTCTCTGAGCACGTTCTCAAAATGATTGGACTCATTGAGAGACCGGTCGGCAGTATTGCTTTTGAGACCCGCATTTGAGGTATATCATACTTGATCACGCCAGATTCATATTCAACGTTCATTGTGAACTACAATATGAATGCTAAGGAAGTAACACTATCTGAACTCCACAACATGCTCAAGACTTATGAAAAGTCTACTTCCAAGGAAAGAGCATCCTCATGGTAAACACTTGACCAGATCCAACTTTAAGGTAAGAACCCTAAAAGGAAGAATAAGCTGAACAACAAAAAGAAACCTAAGGCTGGGCCTAAAGGTAACCATATCAAACCAAGAGGTGGTGTTCAAAAGATACAAAAGGATGTGTGCCTTTCATCGTAAAGGGCACTTTGGAAGAGGGATCGTGAACTGCAAAGCCGGCGCTTTAGCACAAGGTGCATCCAAACGGTTCGGTATGTTTGTCATTGAGATAAATATGTCTACTACTAACTCCAAATGTTGGGTGTTGGACACAGCATGTGGCTCACACATTTGTAATGATGTGCAGGGTCTAAATAATTGTAGACCGGTTAGACCAGGGGAAATCGACCTACGCGTGGGAAATGGAGCAAAGGTTGCTGTTGAACGTGTAGGGACTTATTATTTAGATTTACCCTCCGGTTTTAAGTTGGAACTTAATAATTGTTATTTTGTCCCTTCAATTACAAGAAATATTATTTCCATTCCTATGTTGGACATCGAAGGTTTTTCCTTCTCTATTGCTAAAAGAAGCTGTTATGTTTTACATAATGGTATTACTTGTGGGATGGCTCCACTCATGAATGGTTTATATTTTCTTGAAAGTAGACACAATATTTATCATGTTCAGAACAAAAGACACAAACCAAGTAATCCGAGAAACCCCACATACTTGTGGCATTGTAGACTTGGTCACATCAATGAGACAAGAATTGCAAGACTAAGAAAGTTGGACTACTTAGAACCATTTGACCTTGAGTCATATGGGTCTTGTGAATTCTGTCTCAAAGGAAAGATGACCAACAAACCCTTTTTAGGAAAGGGACTTAGAGCCACAAAGGTACTTGAATTGGTACACACAGATGTGTGCGGCCCTTTTAAAATTCAAGCTAGAGGAGTTTTCTCTTACTTCATAACCTTTACTGACGATTTCTCAAGATATGGATATGTGTATCTCATGAAACACAAATCAGAATCATTCGAGAAATTTAAGGAGTTTAGAGTTGAAGTAGAGAAACAACTTGATACAAGTATCAAGACTCTTGATTCGGAGGGGCGAGTACTTGAGCGAATTTATGGATTACTTGAAGGAAAATGGAATTCAATCGCAATGGACTCCTCCCGGAACACCTCAATTAAATGGTGTATCCGAAAGGAGAAATCGAACCTTGTTAGACATGGTAAGATCCATGATGAGTTCCTCCATTCTTCCAACATACCTTTGGGGATATGCATTACAACACTCAATTTACATTCTGAATAGAGTTCCATCTAAGTCAGTAGAGAAAACACCGTATGAGTTATGGTTTGGCAAGAAGCCATCTCTATCACATTTGCGAGCCTGGGGTTGCCCTGCATATGTAAAGAAAATGTTAACTGACAAGTTGGAAACGAAAAGTGAGAAATGTTACTTTGTGGGATACCCAAAGGAAACTAAGGGTTATTACTTCTACCATCCCCAAGATCATAAAATAATCGTCTCTAGGAATGCTGCATTCCTTGAGGAAGATTATGTCTTTGAGAATAAAGATCTAAGGGTAATGGAGCTTGAAGAAATTCAAGAACCACAAAATAACATTGAGGGTGATGAATTGTCAAATGGAGTTGACAAAGATTCAGTGGGAGCTTTTGAAGCATCACAAGGTGAGTCTTTTCTAGCGAGTGGGAGCTCTTCCATGAGAGTCTTGCCATTGCTGGAAACACAAGTTAACCCTACCATGGCAAACTTAGAGAATGTCATATCTCCATCTCAGGAAACAATAAAGAACATTGCTCCTGAGAATTCTGGGAATGTTGAGCGAGTCGACATTGGAGAACCTCACAACAATCAGAATGAAAGGCTGGTACAATCAAAGAACAACGCTCTCCGTAGGTCAAATAGGCTAGCAGGGCTAGAAGCTGAAAAGATAAGTCTGCTCTTGGAAGATCAGAACTCATCAAGTCAAAGTGACCCTATGACTTACACCGAAGCAATGTCAGACATTGACTCGGAGATGTGGCAACAAGCCATGGAATCCGAAATAGACTACATATGCGTAAATCAAGTATGGGACTTGGTAGACACACTGAAGGGTTTAGACCCATTGGATGCAAATGGGTTTTCAAACGAAAAACCGATGTTGATGGCAAAGTACAAACATACAAAGCTAGGCTGGTAGCAAAAGGTTATAGTCAAATACAAGGTATTGACTACGACGAAACATTTTCGCCGGTGGCGAAAATAAGGTCTATTTGTATTCTACTTGCTATAGCTGCATACCATGATTATGAGATTTGGCAAATGGATGTTAAGACCGCTTTCATAAATGGAAACCTCGAGGAGGAGGTCTATATGCAACAACCAGAAGGATTCACATCCAAAGCAAATCCCAAGGGAGTATGCAAGTTACAAAGGTCCATCTATAGACTAAAGCAAGCCTCAAGGAGTTGGAATATCCGCTTTGACGAAGCGGTCAAATCGTTTGACTTCGTCAGAAGTATGGGAGATCCTTGCGTTTATAGTAAACGTAGCGAATATGGAATAGTCTTCATGGTAATATATGTAGATGATATATTAATCATGGGCGACAATATTCCTATGTTACAGTCAGTGAAAGATTGGTTATCCAAAACCTTTATGATGAAGGATTTGGGTGAAGCCTGTTACATCCTTGGCATCAAAATCCATAGGGATAGATCCAAGAGATTGTTAGGGCTATCACAGTCAACTTATATCGATAAAGTGTTGAAGCGTTTTTACATGGAAGAATCCAAGAGGGGTTCATTACCAGCAGTTCATGGAGTAACATTATCCACAAAGGATAGTCCTATTTATGTGGAAGATATTAATATCATGAAGAAGATTCCTTATGCTTCGGCAGTAGGTTCTATCATGTATGCCATGAACTGCACTAGGCCAGATGTGGCACATGCGCTCAGCCTTACATGTCGTTACCAAAAGAATCCAGGAGTGAAGCATTGGACTGCTGTTAAAACAATTCTTAAGTATCTTAGAAGAACTAAAGATTGTTTCCTGATTTATGGTGGACAAGAAGAACTGGTGGTGTCTGGGTATGCCGATGCGGTTTCATCGATCCAGATGACTATAAGTCTCAGTCTGGATATGTGTTTAAGCTTAACGGAGGAGCAGTAAGTTGGAAAAGTTGCAAACAAGAAACTATTGCTGACTCTACAACCGAAGCTGAATACATTGCTGCATCAGAAGCCACAAAAGAGGCTGTCTGGATCTGGGAGTTCCTAAAAGAATTAGGGGTAGTTCCGAGTGCCGGTCGTCCAATAACAGTATATTGTGACAATACCGGAGCAGTCTCTCAAGCAAAGTAACCAAGGTCAAATAAAAGGAACAAGCATGTACCGAGAAAATATCATGTTATTAGAGAACTTATATCTAGAGGAGAAGTATTAATAGAACGTGTACCCACTGAGGATAATTTGGCTGATCCCTTTACAAAAGTTTTGAACATTGCAACCCACAATAGACACTTTGAGAACTAGGTGTGCGGTGCATTGGTGATTGGCTCTAGTCCAAGTGGGAGATTGATAGTATATGTGTCCTAGAGACAATCTTTATTAAGGATAACATATACTTGATCACATTTAGTTTAATATATGATTGATTGTCCATTCATTGGCAATGCACTACTTGTTTAATTATTTGATTGTTTGAATTAATCTATGTATGTGTTCCCATGAGTTTGATGTTGTCACTAAGATAGTGAGATCTTAATGATATAACATATGCTCTAAAATGGCCCCAATCAATGATCATCTTGATTGGGATATCGGTGATGCAATTGAGATTGGTATGTGGTCTGCATCATATCCTTAGAGGATGTAGTGGTTCTCACAACTACGATTAACTCGGTTATTCATGATGGGCACATAGACACTTTAGATAGTGCTGGCATACCCTACCGAGAAACTATTTGATATACTCTATTTATGTGTCTATGGGAATATCGGTTTATAGGGTGATGAAGTAGTCCTTCGACTTGAGGTCAATACGGCTTCATATGTGGAATAATGTACTTTGGTCATGACCAACGCTTGCACTCTTGAGGGGGTAGATACGGCATGCGCTGGGTACATTATGAAGCACATGGGAGTCGTAGTTGAGCCAAGAAAGAATTCATTCCTCATAATAGAGTTACGAGAGAATACTTCTCATATTTAATTGATCAAAGTCATCGGCCGGTGCAAAGAGATAAATATTTGAAATGGTGTTCAAATAATTATCATGGATCAATTAATAAGATTGAGAGATAATAATTAAGTTATTGGAATAGACACACAATCAAGTTCCAGACTTATTTGAGTATTCGTGAATGAAGGGACCGTATCATCATAAGCCCTATATCACAGGGAGTTTGTATAAGTCCTCACAAACGTCCTTATGTATCAAGAATGTCTGGTGAATCGTCTAGGAGTTCGTCTAGACCTTAATTGGATTAGTGCTTGCTATACATAAGTCCCTGAGGGTCACACAATAAGTAATTGTAGCACCAATCGTATGTTGGAATTAATTAAATATTAATTAGATTGAATATTTAATTTAATTAAATATCTAATTGGATTAAGGATATTTAATTTATATTATGAAGGATTTTTTTTTCTATTTTATAGAAAATGTTTAATTAAGTTAAATTGGATTTATTGGGCTTAATTAAACAATTTATAAGATAGTGCACTTGGACGGATTTGAAATTAAAAGTCCAATGGGCCAAAATGAAGAAAAGGAGAAGAAAATGATTTTTGGGCTTTTGAATCATCAGATTCAATTTGGTTAATTAATTAATTAATTAAATTAATTAATTAATCAATTATAAAAAAAAAAGTGTAGTGCCATTTAAAGTGGTGTCATAGTGTCATTTATAGTGGTGCATTTCTTTTTAAGTGGTGCCATTAGTGACATTTCTTTTACTTTCTTTTCTTCTCCATTATCTCTTTATTTTATCTCAAATTTTCCACTTTTAACTCCTATAAATAGGAGCTAAAATCCTTCATAAAAATACACCAAAATAAACATACACTTCATATCATTAAGAAGAAGAAAATTCTCTAAGAAGAATATCCTAGCAATTCTTCGAAAGAGAAACCGACAAAACGCGAGATTGTCCTCGTGTGCTTTTGGTGCTCGGTTACTGTGGATCAACTAAGGTCGACGACTCGATCAAACATTCCTGCTATTTTGTTTGTGGATTAGATCCGAAGAGTTAGTAGCTGTCTCATAATAAATTCGGAAATCTTAAACTATCGTCATAACAAGTAAGCTTCCGATTTCTGTTATCGCAATTATAAGTATCTGTATAGCTTATTAGTTAAATCATTGTTGGTGATACAAAATTTTAACCTTCCGCTGCATAACCTTTGAGGTGATTTTCTCGCACAAAATCCAACACGAATTACTTGGTAATCCGTGATGGACACATGGATACTTTAGAGAGTGTTGGTATCTTTCGGTAGAAAACCGTTTGATGTCTTTCTATTTACGTGTACCAAGAACGATTTGTAGGGTGGTGTAATAGTCCTTTGACTTGAGGTTAATACTTACTACATGTGTGGTGTAAAACCCCGTTTTATTTCGTCTTTATTATTTATTATTATTTAAAAAAATTATTTTTTATTTTTGTTATAGTTAATAACGTTCCTAGTGCTTATATTTGTGTTTATTTTATTTTTATTTTATTTTTATATAGCTTAAATAGAGTCCAATTTGATTTTAGGACTAAAATTGTATATATATGCCCATTGTACCCTTGCCTTCCCTGAGCAGACTTCTTCAGTTCCCTATTCAAATCAAGCTCTTCTTCGTTCCTTCTTAGCGCAATCTCCTCTTCTTAAATTACCTCTTCTCGATTCTTTCCTCTTTCAGTTCCTATATCTACGCTTCTCTAAACCTCAAGTAACCACAATTCGAACTCAAACTTGGATCCAAGAAAATCGTCTTCTGCATCAGCTTCGTCTTCTTCTTGCTCTTAGACAATTCTTATTCGCCTCGTCTCTAATCGGTAAGTCCTTGTAACTCGAATTTAGATATCCTTATCCCGTGCCCTCGTTCTAACTCAGTAGCATGGTTCTTGGCTTCTTCGTAGCATCGATTTCCGGATTTAGGAAGCTTGATTTGTTCGTTCGTTCGGTCTTACTCGCTTCGATTCACCTCCCGTTAAGTGATTTTCCTCCCGTGTTTTAGTTTCAGGGTGGGTGTCTGGGTCGATTGTTTTGTTTCTTGCTTAATTCGAGTTGATTTTGGTCGTTTATGTTGGTTGTTGGTGTGCTCTGTTCCGAAATCGCGATGCTCTGTTTTTCTTGTGGGCATGCTCTGTTTTTCTTCTACTTCCTAGTTACAGAATCGGCTAAGTTTTTGTAACACGTTATTAATTTACAACAATAGTGTTTAGCCGAGCGGTCTGCTTGTGGCTGTTGTGTTTGCTAGAGATCGTGTGTTCGAACCTTCTGTGTGCGTTTATTTTTCCCTTTTCTGCCTTCTGCGTTCAGTTCTATCCCTTAAAGCTTTTCTTGTGCAAATTTATTAACAACCTATCAGGATCCTGAGTGGTAAGATGGTTACATATTTGTTTTATAGAGGTCTTTGGATCGATTCCTCCCAGCCCCATTATTATGTTCCAAATTTTATTTTTATTATTGTTTGTGACAAAAAATGCTTCAATCGTTATGTATTTATATGCTTAGTTGTTTCTCGTGTTTTATGTTTGATTCTTGGGGTTAAAGGGTATCGTTAAGTTGTATTTGTGTAAATGTTAAGTAGTGTTATATTTTATCAGGATTTGCGGGTTTTGAGATTTGTCGAGAAACTTTCTAAGGTGAGTGTTCTTAAAACGCTTGCGAAAACCAAGGAAGTACTTGCTTGTATATATATATGTATTGCATCAAAGTCCCGACTCATTCTTTTCAAACATTGCATCAAAATTGATTTGGCATCGCTTCGGCTCAAATAAAAATATGTATATTGTATATGATATTGCTTCGATTGATTGTTTTGGCCAAGTTATCTGTTAGGGTATACTCATTGCATTTTCGGGCAGTGGTGACTGTCGATATGTGTATGGGTTGCTCTGGCTTACTTCTCTTTGACGCGAGGCAGGAGACGCTGAGGTCTTAGAGGTAGTAGTGTACCACCCCGTACCATGGCGGGTATTGATTGATTGAGTGGAGAGATAAGGGCTCGGATTGGGGTTATAAGGAGCGGCACCAACGAACGATTGATTGCATTGTTATAGATATGATTATTATTTTTGGATTGTGCTATGAATTTCCTATTGATATGTTAATTGCCACTGTCACACACGAACATCACTGAGATTTTTGTCTCACACTTTTTTTGTTTTCCTTCCTTGTAGATTCTGAGAAAGTTGGAGTACCGAGTCGGGTAGACGTTCAGCAACTAGAGTGAGAGTTGGGATTTAAACTGAGATTTTGTATCTTTTAGCTTGTGAAAAACTTGTTTTTTTTTTTACCGCTGCTTTCGCACATAGTGCTCTTCGCAAGTGTTATGTTAGAATTTTAGCTTCTTAGAGTTTTTAGATTGTCTTCATGTTATTGTTTTAACGCCCTTGTTCTTTTTAAAATTAGTGTAATTTTTCGGGGCGTTACATGTGGACCCGTGTGCTTTGAACATGATCAATGCTTGCACTCCTTCTAGGGGTAGACACGACATTACAGGTGGTTTGCAATCCTTTCAAACGTTCCTTATGTATTGAGAATGTTTGGTAAATTGTCTAGGAGTTTCACCAAACCTTAATTAGATTAGTGCTTATTTACATAAGTCCCTATGGGTCACACTTTGTGGTGATTGTTCTACCAGTTGAGTATTAGAGTGAATTAAATATTAATTGGATTAATAAATATTTAATTTACTGTTATTGAGAATTGATCTATTTGCTAGAAACAATTAATAAGTCAAATTGGATTTATCGGACTTAATTAATTATTATACTTTCTTAAAGTAAATTAATTGAATTGGATTTAATTTATATTTGAAGAAAGATTAATTATATTAAATTAGATTTAATTAGTTAAAACAAGAAAGTTTATTTGGATCAAATTGGAATGAAGTCCAAATGTAAAAGTCCAAAAGAGATGAAAACAAAATAAGTTGGGCTTGGTGAGTATTGAGAACACATGACATGGTGCTTGATGTATTCAAGCCCAAACCAAGTGGACTAAGAATCCCTTATGTACTAAGATATTACTCGAGTATATAAATACACATAGCCTGCTTTTTTTTTACATATAGAAGAAGACACACAGCACGTTTCTTCTTTTCTCTTGGCCATCATCTTTCTTCGTGGTTCAATTCTCCATAACCTTACTCATTAAATAGTTTAGTCTAGTTTCGAACGGGAACCTCCTAGCGTTTTTCGCTAGAAATAAATTGCCCTTTAGCATAGGTGTATGTAAGACCCTCCTTGATAGCTCTAAATGTGACATAATACACATACGAACAGCTGGATTCCTTCCACATGTTGGCATCTTCCACCCACACACCCTCACAACCATGATTAGTGCCCTGCAAAATAAAAATGGACATAAGAACATTCCACCCACACACCCTCATAACCATGATTAGTGCCCTGCAAAATAAAAATGGACATAAGAACATGGTTTTACTAATTGGATTTATCACTTACTATTTGGATACATGTACAAGAAAGAAATCAAATACTACATCTTACCTTATCTTTGATGTAATAACCCAGTGCCAAATTAGCCGTACGTAGGTGGTTGATAGCTTGTACATAAATGTCCGGATTATAGATTAACTTCTCCCTTGGCTTAAAATAAGTTATGCCCGAAATATGACCAGGAAAGTACCTACATTTAAATCCCTACACATAAAATCAAAATGAGTCTAGCTAGATATAAAATCCACAGTGAAAAGTAATCAACATATTGGCAGGGGCGGACCGACCCAAGATTTTAACCTCGGGGGCGAAATCATATATATGAGGTTTTTCCGATGGTTTGGGGAGGCGAAATACAAAATTTTCGAAAATTCTATCTATAGATTTTTTTTTTTCAAATTTTTAGGGGGGCGAATGCCCTCCCGTGCCCCCAGGTCCGCCCCTGCATATTTGCATGTTTGGCTGTGCATTCTTACCCTAATTACTAACCCTGCAATCACATGACTACCGCCTTCTAGATTCTCAAGGGGCCCTATATTCCTCAACTACATCATCAGCAAAAGAGAAACTCAACTCCTAGTACATGGTGAATTAGACCTCAAGTCTAAGTGATCGAGTGGTTTGATCGATAATTAGAAAAGCAAAAATAAGCCAGCAATGAGAACAGCTGAAAATAGACCCAAATTAAATAGTATCAGGGGAACTAATCCATCTTGCAGCAGGAAAAACCAAACATCGAGGGAGCACCATTGTTCAGTGTCGACGAAAATTATGTACATAGCAGTGAAACTAAGAAGTGAAGGTTTAATCCACATACAATGAGAAATCGTTGATGATTATCTACTTGTCACACAGACGTATATACAGACAGATTAACAATGGAGAATTAAATGTGACATTTTATAATCAAATAGTAGTAGTAATAATAATTCGGAGTAGTAATATATATATATATATATATATATATATATATATATATATATATATATATATGATATGTACAAATAAGTCCGACCTAAGGATTGGCGGATTAAGGCGGACTTAAAATGCGTTAAAGATTTAATGTCCTACGAATCCCAAAGGAGGTCGAACCCGAGTTTAAAATAAGTCCGACTCACTAAAGTCAAGAGTACCCTCTATCTTTCAAACGTTTGGGCTACAATCCAAGTCCATCTACTTAATTGGGCCAAGCCCATTAAAGGCCCATGAAGCCCATTTGGTAGCATGGATGAATCCGGAGCGTACACTTGTCGATCATCCGAGCAAGCACTTCAACAAACATTCACCTATAAATACCTCACACTTGCAAGATCAAAGGGATCGAAAACGGACTTCTACACTCGGATTCCCGAAGTATCGACGGACCCTTCCAAGTAATGACGGACTTCGACACTCGGATTCCCGAAGTATCGACGGACCCTTCCAAGTAAAAACGGACTTCTACACTCGGATTCCCGAAGTATCGACGTACCCTTCTAAGTAACGACGGACTTCTACACTCGGACTCCCGAAGTATCGACGGACCCTTCCAAGTAACGACGGACTTCTACACTCGGACTCCCGAAGTATCGACGGACCCTTCCAAGTAACGACGGACTTCTACACTCGGACTCCCGAAGTATCGACGGACCCTTCCAAGTAACGACGGACTTCTACACTCGGACTCCCGAAGTATCGACGGACCCTTCCAAGTAACGACGGACTTCTACACTCGGACTCCCGAAGTATCGACGGACCCTTCCAAGTAACGACGGACTTCTACACTCGGACTCCCGAAGTATCGACGGACCATTCCAAGTAACGACGGACTTCTACACTCGGAACATCACAACATAATTAGAGATCAACTATCGACTCTTACGATACTTGTACTAAACACTATCAATAAAGATTACCATGTTACTCCCGTGGATGTAGGCACATTGGCCGAACCACATAATCCTTGTGTCATTGTCATATTGTCATGTTTTTATTCGATCCGCTCTATCACGATTTATATGATGGTCTAAACACAACGACTTAAGGCGGATCGAACAGTCCTACGACTTAGTGCGATTTACCTCGACTTTAACCTTGGCATTTTGACTTAACCAGATTTACCCTACATCATATTGGCGCCGTCTGTGGGAACGCTTAGTACAAAAAGCCATGGCTCCAGCTAGAAGACGTACTAGAAGGACAGCTCCAGTAATCCTTAGATCAACAACTTCTGATGTTGGGCCCCGAAGTCAAGTCCGCAACCGCACCCCACGGGAAGTCAATCCTTTCATAGGAAATTAACGGATCGACGAACATGATGATATGGATGGGCTCGAAGCTTCTCTTTCCACCACGGAACGACGAATGGGACATCAACGCCCTCCCAATCCACCAACTCTGGCACCCGTAGACGCAATGACTGTTATACCTCAGATCACTGCCGACGCCCATCTGGCGGATCTGATGAAGCTCAAATTCAACTTTGCAAGCCTGTTACTAAGGACCCAACCTCAATTAGGACCAAGCGTGAACCTCCTGCATAACTCTAACCACGCACCACGAAGAAGCGCTCCGTGATTGCAATCCGTAATCAACCCCAAGTAACAACAGATCATGTGGTGGAATCTAGAGGACCCCCGAACTCTCGAAATACCGATCTGTCCGAAAGTCTCAGAGCCTCAAGCCATAGTGCCCCGGGAGACTTACGAAACATGCTAAATCGCCGGGCTCAGAGTAATTTGCACTCAAGAAACAATCGGAGGACAGGTAGAGAGGAGAACATGGGAGTCGACGAGAGAACACGTCGTGACCCAACTCCTTCTCGAACCACAGTGCGAAATAGGCAACGTCAAGATAACGGAAGAAGGGACCACGGGGAGCAATACGACGAGGAAGATGAAACTCTCAACGGGTATCGGGGCGACACACCACCCCAAAACCATCCCCGACATGGACGATTTCGTAATGAAAGAATACAGTCGCCAACCAGGATGACTAGGAATGATGATTATCGAGACCACAGGAGGGGAAGCCGAGATAGGGAACATCATCGAAACCGAACCAGGTCAAGGTCTGCCAGGACTCATAGGGGGGACAGGCATGTGGATGAAACCGAACAAATTAAAGAACAAGTTAGGATCCATGAAGCTGCCCTAGAATTGGAACGGTCAAAGCTAGAAACACTTACACATGCAAGAGATATCATGAAATATGGAAGGAGCCTAAATCCTCTTTGCCAAGCTATGAGGGACACCGAACTCCCTCCGGGGAGGAGTGCCCCGAGTTCTAAGGAAACGTATGAGGGAATCACATGCCCAATAGATCACCGAATTCGTTTTGAGGCATCCCTGGGAGGCATGGGAGTACCGGACAATGTAAAGGCACAGTTATTTCCCAACACCCTCTATGGACCCGCCATGACTTGGTGGAAGCACCTCCGGCCCAACACTATAACATCTTGGGACCAGATGATCGCCAAATTCACTCTACGATTTGAGAACTTCCTCGAAACAGCTCGTCCATTCAGCTACCTGGCAGAAATTGTGCAAAAGGAACATGAAAGCTTGAGATCGTTTGTCAAAAGGTTTGAACAAGCAGTTGTCCTCGTTGAGTCACACCCCATCAAAGATCGATTATTCCACATGGGCGAGAACACCCACAACGCTTCATTCCGCTACACGATTGTTGATGCAGGAATAACCACCGAACGAGAGTTGAATGAAGTAATCAAAAAATTCTTGAGCACACACGAAACCTTGACAAAATGGTAGTGAGAGCCGAGGTCAAGAAGGCAAAACCAGTACCAAACAACACAAGGTTGGGGAACCAACATTTCGAGCAAAAACGAAAAGGTGATAGAAGAGGAAGGGTTGAGGAAAGAAGAAGATCTCCCCGAAAAGTTTACATAAACTACGCTGACCTAAAAGCCCCCAAGGAACAAATCTTAACCATCATGCAAAGTTCGGAACAACGAGGCAAAATAGACCGATCAACCAAACAAGTTCAAGATAGATAAAATCATCAACAAAAGACCGATCAACCACAAAGACCGAGCAACCATGAAGCATACCGATGGAATAAATGAAAAGGCAGAACAAGAAGCTTACTTCCACAATCTGCCTTCCTTCTTGAATCCCAAAAACGATCGAAATCACGAGATCTCGGCCTCCAATCTGGGTCACTCTCAAACCTCGGGCTCTCCCAATATCGGTCCCGTCCCGAAATCACCCAACGAAGGCCGCCTTCAAAACTCGGTCTAGCTCGAATCTCGGAATGGATCAACTCTCGATTTTCTCCTCCTATCCTCCTCGAATTCGCAATGGTAGCAGCCTTGAATCTCGGAAGTCTAAAGTCGAACAGCAGCCCCCAATAATCAAACCTTGGTCCAAATCCGACTAAAATCGAGCTTCAGCAGCTTCTCCTCTTTGCCGGTCTATTTCTTCTCAATTTCAATATCGGTCTGTACTCCGCTTCAATGAGCTTCAGACGGATTCAAGACGAGCGTCGGACGGATTCCAGGCCTCGGACGGATTCTCGACGTCGGATGGATTCTGAGCTTCAGACGGATTCAAGACAAGCGTCGGACGGATTCCAGGCCTCGGACGGATTCTCGACATCGGATGGATTCTGAGCTTCAGACGGATTCAAGACGAGCGTCGGACGGATTCCAGGCCTCGGACAGATTCTCGACGTCGGATGGATTCTGAGCTTCAGACGGATTCAAGACGAGCGTCGGACGGATTCCAGGCCTCGGACGGATTCTAGACGTCGGTTGGATTCTGAGCTTCGGACGAATTCAAGACGTCGGATGGATTCTGAGTTTCAGACGGATTCAAGACGAGCGTCGGACGATTCGAGCCTCGGGCGGATTACGGCGTCGATTGATTACGAGCGGACGGATTCACGACGTCGGTTGGATTCTGAGCTTCGGACGGATTCAAGACGTCGGTTGGATTCTGAGCTTCGGACGGATTCAAGACGTCGGTTGGATTCTGAGCTTCGGACGGATTCAAGACGTCGGTTGGATTCTGAGCTTCGGACGGATTCCGAGCTTCAGACGAATTCTGAGCGTCGGACAGATTCTGGGCGTCGGATGGATTCTGAGCGTCATACGGATTCTGGGCCACGAATGGATTCTTAGCATCGGATGGAGCGCTAAATGCCGTAAGTCTGACTTGGTTGCACGTCTGAGCGTTAGAATCCGTCTGCATGCCGGTCCGTCAAAAATAGATTGACAAACTGTATCTACAGGAGTAAGCTAGGTGTCAAAATTTTATCTGTCCGTCAGACCTGAACGGCGGAAAAGTTGGCGTCGAACTCGGTTGGAACAAGAAATCCCTGTGAAAATGGTGAAAAGAAAAGAAAAATAAATAATAATTATTATTTATTATGATAGCAAAGGTCTATTTATAGACGGACTAATTCACCGAACAGACGGTTCAACAAAGCAACTTCATCAATTTTCGGCCAAAAATTTGAGTCTCGGATTTTTTGCAACAAATAAATCATGCCTTGTAAACATACAAATCATGAAAAAATGGAAAAAGAGACAGAAGTACTATCGGACAGTTTGTCAAGTCAAGTGACGGACTCGGAGTTATAAAAGATCGGAAAATTACAGTATATTTTTTGCCTAGAAATATTCCCGGGACATTGATCTTATTTATAGAAGCAAAAGGAATGGATGAAATGGTGAAAATGGATCTGTTTGGAGTATATTTGGATCTGTTTGGAGTATATTTGGATCAATTACGGTACGTGTCTTGTCGGTCTGCTTCTTCAATGTCGGTCTTCTTCTTCTCGATTTTGCTTCTTCAATGTCGGTCTGCCTTTTTCTTTTCCTTCAATCTCGGTCCAATCATCAAAAGTCTTGGTGAAGATGTGGGGAATATGACGAAGTTCAATCGGAAAATTTCACAATTATCTCAAACAAGTCGGACAAATCCGGCTAGCAACTCCGAGCAACACGGCGAGCTATTGGCGACAATTCCGGCAAATCGGAGCAAGCTAATAGACACCAACAACCCGGAATCCCGAGGAGCTCCAACCGGACAAAATACTCCAAGCGAAATATCAAATAAAGAGCTCCACTCCCGTGATCACAAGCGCTAATAGCAAATTCGGTCCGATTCGATCGGTCCGACGGCAAGCAAGTTCGGTCCGATTCGATCGGTGCGGCGGCAAGCAATATCCGGAAGCTAGCAACTCCAAGCTCGATCCGGCGGTGGTGCAAGGTCAGACCGATTCGATCGGTCCGACGGCGGCAAGTAATATCCGGAAACTAGCTAGCTCCAAGCTCATCCTCTTCCGAAAATAGTGACTAGCGGCTCTCTCTTGACATTTTTCTAAGTGAAGTATGAAGAAGAAATTAAATATGAAGAAGATGAAATGAGATATGAAGAAGAGAAAAAGCTGCATATGCTATTTTATGAAGAAGAAATGAAGAAAGGAAGAAATGAAGTATGAAGAATAAGATGAAAAGGCTGCTACGTTAGTATGTATAGGAATAAATTAGGGTTTGGTGTTGGGCCAAATGAAATTAAAACAAATGGGCCAAATGGAAGTATAGCAAATGGACTATGGAAGTGAAATGGAAATGGGCCAAATGGAGCAAATGTAATTGAAGTGGATGAACGACACTCGGCCCAATTCATTAAACATCATTCGCAAGTTCGTCAAAAATTTGAGTCCCACCTCACATTTAAAGACGGTCAAAAAGGGGGAGCACCGACCTCATACTATTCAAATCATCTTGGTAAAAGTCGGACTCAGAAAGTCCGAGCTAACTGCTAAAATGGTGATGGTGGAGAAAAACGACTTCCCACTTATAATTTCTCAACTATCTTCTCCTAAACTACTTGGAAACTGGGGGGACTTATATGATATGCACATTAAAGTCCCGCTCCCGAACTAACGAACTAAAAGCATAGTTCTACTGGGAGAATGAGCTCGTCCAAAAGCATCTAGGAGAATCGAAAAAAATCAAAAATACTCTCCACGGGCGCATCCCTACACAAGATCATTGTTCTCCTGGCCAAGTATATTTTAAAAAAAAAATTCTGAAAAAGCCGAACCCACAGTGTTCGAGCTAAGTCCAGGGATGAAAGATGCAAACTCCTCGGACCCAAGAGTCTGAGTATCACCAATATTTGAAGAAATCCTGGTAAAGCCGAACCCACAGTGTTCGAGCTAAGTCCAGGGATGAAAGATGCAAACTCCTCGGACCCAAGAGTCTGAGTATCACCAATATTTGAAGAAATCCTGGTAAAGCCGAACCCACAGTGTTCGAGCTAAGTCCAGGGCTGAAAGGTGCAAACTCCTCGGACCCAAGAGTCTGAGTATCACCGATATTTGAAGAAATCCTGGTAAAGCCGAACCCACAGTGTTCGAGCTAAGTCCGTAGTGAAAGGTGCAAACTCCTCGGACCCAAGAGTCTGAGTATCACCGATATTTGAAGAAATCCTGGTAAAGCCGAACCCACAGTGTTCGAGCTAAGTCCAGGGCTGAAAGGTGCAAACTCCTCGGATCCAAGAGTCTGAGTATCACCGATTTTTGAAGAAATCCTGGTAAAGCCGAACCCACAGTGTTCGAGCTAAGTCCAGGGCTGAAAGGTGCAAACTCCTCGGACCCAAGAGTCTGAGTATCACCGATATTTGAAGAAATCCTGGTAAAGCCGAACCCACAGTGTTCGAGCTAAGTCCAGGGCTGAAAGGTGCAAACTCCTCGGACCCAAGAGTCTGAGTATCACCGATATTTGAAGAAATCCTGGTAAAGCCGAACCCACAGTGTTCGAGCTAAGTCGGTGAAAGTGCAAACTCCTCGGACCCGAGTCCGAGTATCACCGATATTTGAAGAAATCACAGTAAGCCGAACCCACAGTGTTCGAGCTAAGTCCAGGGCTGAAAGGTGCAAACTCCTCGGACCCAAGAGTCTGAGTATCACCGATATTTGAAGAAATCCTGGTAAAGCCGAACCCACAGTGTTCGAGCTAAGTCCAGGGCTGAAAGGTGCAAACTCCTCGGACCCAAGAGTCTGAGTATCACCGATATTTGAAGAAATCCTGGTAAAGCCGAACCCACAGTGTTCGAGCTAAAGTCCAGGGCTGAAAGGTGCAAACTCCTCGGACCCAAGAGTCTGAGTATCACCGATATTTGAAGAAATCCTGGTAAAGCCGAACCCATAGTGTTCGAGCTAAGTCCAGGGCTGAAAGGTGCAAACTCCTCGGACCCAAGAGTCTGAGTATCACCAATATTTGAAGAAATCCTGGTAAAGCCGAACCCACAGTGTTCGAGCTAAGTCCAGGGCTGAAAGGTGCAAACTCCTCGGACCCAAGAGTCTGAGTATCACCGATATTTGAAGAAATCCTGGTAAAACCGAACCCACAGCGTTCGAGCTAAGTCCAAAGTTGAAGGTGAAAACTCCTCGGACCCAAGAGTCTGAGTATCACCAATATTTGAAGAAATCCTGGTAAAACCGAACCCACAGCGTTCGAGCTAAGTCCAAAGTTGAAGATGCAATCTCCTCGGACCCGAGAGTCTGAGTATCCACTTAGAGTTTCCCAACTATCTTTTACAAATATACTTGGAAACTGGGGGGGACTTATGATATGTACAAATAAGTCCGACCTAAGGATTGGCGGATTAAGGCGACTTAAGTACGTTCTGAGATTTAATGTCCTACCCCGAATCCCAAAGGAGGTCCGAACCCGAGTTTAAAATAAGTCCGACTCCACTAAAGTCAAGAGGCCGACCCTCTAATACTTCAAACGTTTGGGCCCGTAACATTTGGGCTACAATCCAAGTCCATCTACTTAATTGGGCCAAGCCCATTAAAGGCCCATGAAGCCCATTTGGTAGCATGGATGAATCCGGAGCGTACACTTGTCGATCATCCGAGCAAGCACTTCAACAAACATTCACCTATAAATACCTCACACTTGCAAGATCAAAGGGATCGAAAACGGACTTCTACACTCGGATTCCCGAAGTATCGACGGACCCTTCCAAGTAACGACGGACTTCGACACTCAGATTCCCGAAGTATCGACGGACCCTTCCAAGTAAAAACGGACTTCTACACTCGGATTCCCGAAGTATCGACGGACCCTTCCAAGTAACGACGGACTTCTACACTCGGATTCCCGAAGTATCGACGGACCCTTCCAAGTAACGACGGACTTCTACACTCGGACTCAAGTATCGGCGGACCCTTCCAAGTAACGACGGACTTCTACACTGGATTCAAGTATCGACGGACCGCTTCCAAGTAACGACGGACTTCTACTCGGATTCAAGTATCGACGGACCGCTTCCAAGTAACGCGGACTTCTACACTCGGACTCAAGTATCGGCGGACCCTTCCAAGTGCACGGACTTCTACACTCGGACTCAAGTATCGACGGACCCTTCCAAGTAACGACGGACTTCTACACTCGGACTCCCGAAGTATCGACGGACCCTTCCAAGTAACGACGGACTTCTACACTCGGACTCCCGAAGTATCGACGGACCCTTCCAAGTAACGACGGACTTCTACACTCGGATTCCCGAAGTATCGACGGACCCTTCCAAGTAACGACGGACTTCTACACTCGGATTCCCGAAGTATCGACGGACCCTTCCAAGTAACGACGGACTTCTACACTCGGACTCCCGAAGTATCGACGGACCCTTCCAAGTAACGACGGACTTCTACACTCGGATTCCCGAAGTATCGACGGACCCTTCCAAGTAACGACGGACTTCTACACTCGGATTCCCGAAGTATCGACGGACCATTCCAAGTAACGACGGACTTCTACACTCGGAACATCACAACATAATAAGAGATCAACTATCGACTCTTACGATACTTGTACTAAACACTATCAATAAAGATTACCATGTTACTCCCGTGGATGTAGGCACATTGGCCGAACCACATAATCCTTGTGTCATTGTCATATTATCATGTTTTTATTCGATCCGCTCTATCACGATTTATATGATGGTCTAAACACAACGACTTAAGGCGGATCGAACAGTCCTACGACTTAGTACGATTTACCTCGACTTTAACCTTGGCATTTTGACTTAACCAGATTTACCCTACATCAATATATATATATATATATACACCCCCCATTTTAGATGTACTTCTCACCTCTGACTACCACTTAAATCAACAATTGCATCTAGGTCCTTTCAACAATTTTTTGTGTTGACCAACTTAAAGACTACAATAGCAAACTTTCAAACCAAACATGGCTTTAGCAATTATTTCTAAATACTACTAGCATCTTAATTAAAGTGAAAAAAAACACAATTTGTAAGAAAATACTTAATTCCTTTCCATTAATTCTTTGTTTAAGCCGGACTATATGAAATAGAATCCATGTACTTTCTTTTTCAGTTGACTTTGTAAATTAGAAAGCTGCCATTTTTTTTTTTTTTTTTCTACTCGGGAGAATGAAAGATCTTTTAGTATGGTTTCTTAGTCATCCAAACCAAGATTGGTTTCTTACACAGATCGGGCTTTCTTTTGGCGCATATGTTCCTTCTAGCCCGCGGCCTATATTCGCAACAATATCACAAACTCTCGACAAAGATTTCAGTAATGCTTACTTAAAGTCGTTCTATGACAAGTTTTTCTTCTTCCAACTTATGAAAGATTATGCTACTCTTTTGTGTGTTTTGACTGGGTCTTTGGAAAATCCATCAATTTCGAATTTAGAGATCTAAAATTAGAAGATCATTTCAATCAATAAATTGTTCTTGTGGTCAATTATATGTTGGTGAAGATTAGTATTTCCTCTTGGAAGAGTTTGATTGATGATTGAAATCTATTTTTGAAAACTTGTGCCCGAACTTAATCTTTTAGAAACTTGAAACCCTTGCGTTTGAGAATTAGGGTTGTACTAGCAGGGACTTGGATTGCAAATTAATTGTGAGTGAGTACCAGGTATAACAAGTTCAATCACATTCGAGTCCTCACGTGTCGTGCACGTGACAACGATAAGTGAATGACTTTTACAGGTTTAAATAAAAAGTATGAAGTGCATGTAAATCACTCTCCTTATATTATATATATATATATATATATATATATATATATATATATATATATATATATATATATATATATCCTTCTGTGCCCGAGTTTTTATTCTATTTTTTTTTCTACTGTCGCCCCTCTCTCCAAACAAGCTAAGTAAAATTTGGCAACCTATCCACTTGTCTTTGAGAAAACGAGAAGATTAAGGATTGGTGCTCGAAGTTTTTGACGACTTGATGGATGGCCCAAATAATTGGATCAGTTTTTTTAATTAACAACTAAATGAACCGATTCTCCCAATTCGTCATGAATCGTACTAAAATAAAAAAACTGGGTTGTTGATCATCTGCAGATTTTGACGAAATATAAAACTATATGCGTACATTGCATTCTTTTGTGTATTTATAGTGTTTCTTGTATTTCCACCATGTACCCAACGTTTAGTCTATTCCGTGAATAAATGATACCGAAATGGTAAATTTTTATACATATCGACGATCGCCCGAAAGACTACCGGACGATCGCCCGCGTATTATATATCACTAATTAATTACACAACTATCAAAGTTGTGCAATTGATGTATTTTTATGTTCTCAATATCTTTTACTATGATTTGATTCTCTCTTCAGATGCCTATATGATTATTTCTTTCAAGTAAAATCTATAATATGCCCCTTCCTTCTTATTATACATAGAGGAACATGATAAGGTTGATACATGATACTTAGCAAAGTGATGTTTACATAACAGATATTGAAAGGTAAGATTGATACTTAGCAATTCGTACGATACTACATATTAACTAACATTCAAAATCAAAATGTTCTAATCTTAATAAAAAGTGACATTGTCTTTGTCAAAGTAGTACGCATAGCGATCCTCAGCTGACTCTGATTCTTTATCTTTATTAAAGTAATCAACGGCAATCTTCCCATACGAATTAAAATATTAAATACCCAACGACCACTGGGCCATGTGTTCACAACGAGGTAGAACTTCCGTTTGGTTTCTAGGTCCGTCCCATAACCAATAGCAAGGAGAGCATGATCCCAACACCCATTCTAACCTGCTGACTCACACCCTCCATTTGTGCCTCACTTTTTTTGCCCTTGGCATTCTTCTTGTTGCATTTGATGAGTGGAAATACCTTCTGGAAGGAACAATTAAAAAAATAAATTAATTTAGAACTATTTTAAAATCAAGGAATTTAAAGAAAGAAGCAGAGAACTATCTGTTGAAACTAAATTTCTATCTAATATAAAGCATACAAGGAGAGAGATGTGTTGTTAAAAACATCCTTTAAATATTTTGTTATGACAAGACTGCATCCTTTGAAATTAATTAAAAATAAGAGAATTACTCAAACCTAAGAGAAGCTGTGGATATACACTACAAGAATACTGTCGAAAAATGACGGAAAGGGGCAACGAATTTTATCCGTCGCCCCATAACGACGGATCGCTAGGTTTGGCGACGGATAAAATCCGTCGCCAAACCTATCGACGGATAATAATTATCCGTCGCTTATTAGTGACATATAATGTTATCCGTCGCTATATGGGCGACGGATTTTATTAATCCGTCGCCCATACTTTGACTTTTTAAAAAAAAAAATAAATATTAACGACGGATAAATTATACGTCATTAATATTTATATTTAAAATTAAAAAGAAATAGAAAAAGGCGACGGATAATTTATCCGTCGCTACGGGGCGACGGATAACTATCCGTTCCGTCGCCCCGTAGCGACGGATCGGCCTTTGGGCCGACGGATACGTATCCTTCGGCCCAGAATGGTTTTAATTAGACGGAACTGGTCTGAAGCAGGAGCCATTTCGATCTTCTGCTTCTTCCTTTCTCCTCCGTTTTTCTTCCTTTCTCCTCTGTCAAATCCGGCCAATTGTTGACGATTCTTCTCAATCTTGGTGTCAATTCGAAGATCGTTGGACAAGGAGCTCGTTTCTTCCATCAATTTCAAATTTCATCCGCTATTTTCTTCGGAATCAACGATATTTTGGCTAAACCCTAACTTTTGTAAATTTGGATTTTTTTTTATTTTTGACTACTTATTCTCAATTGTATGTTTATATGAAGTATGTAGTAGCTTGTTTAGTTAATTTGATCAATTATATGTAATTTGATTAATTTGATTTGAATATTAATTTGATAGTTAGTTTAGTTAATTTGATATGAATGTATGTAGTAATTTAATATGTATGTATGTTAATTTGATAAGTATATGTTAATTAATTATGTATGTAGTTAGTTTAGTTAGTTTAGTTAATTTGATATGTATGTTAAGTATGTATATATTAATTCGATATGTATGTGTAATTTGATATGTATGTTAAGTATGTATGTAGTTTGTTTAGTTAATTTGATATGTATGTGTGTAGTAGTTTTTGTTGATTTGATAAATTCGTATATGTACTAATTTACGAGGATGTAGTTAAGTGTTTTGAGCGACGGATAATTTGTTGATTATATTAACGTGTAATTTATAATTTATAACTCGTAGTAGTAAAACACTTAATAAATTTTGTAACATATCGAACACTTAATAATTAATTTATAAGGAACGTATAGTAATTAACAATTAATCTCTACAATCTTCTTATCCGGATTGGAATCGATCTAATAAATTAAATACGATCTAATCAATTTGAACGTGTCAGGTTAAAAAAGTATACAATGAATTCCGACCGTTCATCGATGTGCGATCGTACGGCGGTAAATGGCAGAGTTTCTAGGAGTTTTGTTGAAGGGGTTAAAGGTTTCATCTCGTTTGCCATGCGACATCCGGCTTGTGCAACTGGGGTTGACAAAGTGTCCTTGCACATTGGAAACCTGCAGAAACAAGCAATTTATGACTCCTACAATAGTATTCGAGCACTTGCGACGTTATGGATTCATGCCTTAGTATCATGTATGGATTCATCACGGTGAGGAAGCACCGTCCATGGCATACCTCCAATGGAGTGAGAGGCGGGGTTTGGGGCCGCCTATTGAGTACGTTTGTACTTGTCGGAACATGTGCATGGTGTATTGGGAGGATGATGTAGATCTGTTGGAATACAAGTTCTGTGGTAGGGAGCGTCACAAGTGATGAGGAGGGGGCTGCAAGAGAAGAGCTATATATATATATATATATATATATATATATATATATATATATATATATATATATATATATATATATATATATATATATATATTCAAAAAGGCATGTAAGTAGTTGTCTTATATATTCAAAAAGGCATGTAAGTAGTTGTCTTTCCACCATCCCATGATCTTTTAACCTCTTTTAACCACTAAACAATTTGTAGATCAAGAGGTGGTTAGAGACCAAGTCACAACATCACAACTACCCGTATCATGCCCTTCTTTCTTCATCTTAATTCATCTTTTCATATTTTCGGTCCAAGTGCACTTTTAATTATTTAATTAATCGAATCAAATAATTAAGTAATTCTTCTATCTAATAGAACACATCAGAAATATTAAATAAATTGATCTTATCAATTATTTCATTAATTAATAAATTGATCCAATCAATAAATTAATCTCACCACCATTATAAGTCGTGAGCGTGAAACCATATAGTGTGACCCATAGGCCCTTAAGAATTGACCACTAATCAAATTATGGTTCAGATAAAACTTCTAGGCTGCTTAATCCAAACAATGTCAATGCCAAGGTACATTTGCGAGGATGCAAACCTTAAGCTAGAATCTAGAGTTCATAATGATACGGCCATTTCATTCGTGATTACTCAATTAAGTCCGGGGGCTCGATTTGTGTCTACCCTTTATAACCTAATTGTGTCGTCTCATTGACCACTTGACATTTTGATCATATTCAACTTACTTGAATATATCATGCTTTGGCCAAAGTCTTAATGGTCCAACATGGTTATGAGAACACGAGTAATCTCTCCGAGTCTATTTGAGGAATGAATCCTATTTTGGCTCACATGTTATACTTACATATATCACACAGTGAACCCAACACAAGCCGTATCTACTCCTATGGAGTGCAAGCATTGGACATTGGTCAAAGTTCATCGTTCCATATGTAATACAACATTGACTTCAAGTCAAAGGACTATTAAATTATCCTACAAATCGATAATACCGTAGACACAGAAATAGAATCTACCGAACGGTTTCTGGGCGGGTATACCAATACTTCTATAAGAGTATCTATGTGTCCATCACAAGTCTAGTACTTTATAGTCGTGAGACTAACTATATCCTCTAAGAAAGTGATGCGACCACATACCAACTTATCTCATATTATCGATATCCCTTTTTCACGATAATCCTTAGTCGGGGTTAGTTTATGAGTTATATTACGTTTCCCAAGTTCTCACTCACTTGGCAACTAAAATAAACTCAAGGGAATATTAGCATATATATAATGACAGACAAACAGATAACATATTAATATGCGAATATAGCATTTATATATAGAAATATAAAACCTCAATTTACACTGAATGTGATAATAGTACAATCGTCCTCAAATAAGATTGTCTCTAGGACATTATACTAACATTATACCATCTCTCCCTCTTTGTGTCTTTCATTTGATTACTCCTTCTATCAGTCATCTAACTTGAGCGTCGGAGTCCCTTCGGTCGGCACCACACCGGTGTCACCTCGGAATCTCACGTCTCTGTTTGTTACTGTTGCCTTGCAGGTTGTCGGTGCCCCCAATCTCTAACCCTAATTTGATTGTAGATTTCTGAGCGTCTACAGGCGTGAACTCAGAATTAGGGTTCTTCGTGTTCTTCAATAAATTAACAAATAAACGTTTGATATATACTATTTATATAATTTTACAATATTGAAATTATTTATTATATATATATATATATATATATATATATTAATAAATAATTATATCATGAAGGTTATTATAGTCAATTTGTATATTTTTGGTAATTTTTAATTATTAAAAAATAAATTATAAACCTTCGTATATAAAATTATTGAAAAATTGACTTCGAACTGAAACGAACGGATCATATTGAATTACATGCCACATGGCGAATATCTAACGATGACATGTGTTCAGGTCGGTACGAAATCGACCTAAGAATAGGAAAACCCTACTAACACTGTCTTCGTCCATACTCCGTACCAAACGAAGTGTAAGTTTATTTCGAGGGGGCGGGCAACAATTCACTCCCACTTGATTCTGTTTTTTACCTTAAGGTCATCTCCAGCAGTTGTAACCTATGTTTAGAATTCGGGTCTGACCGGTCGGACCGCTAAACCGGTATTGAACGGCCCAAATCGAGGGATTCTGGCCAAAATCAAAGAGGTAAGTTTGATTCTCACCGACTGCATTGGATTATTTTTTTATTCACCCCTCCCCCAATCCCTCAGTTGGGCTATAACTTAATCGAATTTTTCGCCGATACTGAATGACCACCACTTCCCCCTTTTCTACAATGTGCTTTAACCGGAGGAGACGACAATAGCTACTGCAGTTTTGGCATCGACAATTTTTATTGTCTGGTTTAATTTTGTTTCTGAGTTGTTGTTTATATGTGTTAACTGATTAAATTCCCTGTTTCTAGGTTATTTGCTGCATACTCTTGGTTATTTAAAGCTAGCTGTTAATTGGCATGCTCTTGTTTAATGGTGTTGATATGCTCTTGTTTTGCGTTTATAAACCGGCACCTACTTTTTTTGGTACTAGTTCAATATATACAATGACATGTGTTTATCCTTATGCTGATTTCAGATGGAGTATGTAAAGATTTGACTTCTTTAGACATCATGCGTAATAAAACACTGAGGACGCAATTTATAATACATGTAAAAGTTAAGCCTTTCAAAACTAACCGATTTTAAATAAAGCGGTCAACTCTCATGACTCTTACGGCTTTGTGACTTTCTTATGAATTGGTCATATCATAAGTAAGGTATAAGCTAAATACTTATAGAGTAATCAGGAACAAGCTGTTAGTGAGTAATTCAAAACATGTCAAAATTCATACTTTGTGCATTTCGGTTTGGAAAAAAATACATGTTTTTACGCTGATTGTTAATGGCCGGTTTTTTTGTATTCAATTTGTTGTTAATGGCGTGATAATAAAAAAATAATGTCATAAATTTTTTAAATTATTTCCGAAAATTATGGATTTATGACGTCATCAATGTTGATTAACGGAGTTGGCTAACAGTCAACTAAGGGAACTAACGACACAAGGGGGAGTTATGTAATTTTCCAAAGGTCATGGGTTTTTCTGTAATATCGTCATTATGCAGGGGGAGGTTTCGGTAATTTTCCCTAATATATACTTCAAGTCATTGTGGGATGAATATATAAGTTTTCGACCTGTGTTAAAAGTATTCTTCTGGGGCTTTGTCAACTTTTACTTGTCATTTGGTACTAATAGGGACTCTGTTACAAGAATCCCGATGCTCAATGAAGTTCTTGGTTGGTTTGGACGAGTCTTGTTCAGTTGTTCAACATTGCTTAGTAAGTGTCTCCTTACTAAGCCTATGTCATCTTTGTCAAAGATTTACTCCTTGTATTGCAAGAAGAAGCACATAGAACTCTTTCTCAGCCTCTTCAAGATATAGATTCTCTTGCTATGGTTGTTTAAGGATCTGTTCATAATGGCAGCTTCATCTCAAGGTAGAAATCAGTCTTATAACTACAAGGAGAAGAAGAAACGACTGAAGTGTACAAATTGTGGTTTGAACAATCATGGCCTTGTGTATTATACTACACCCCTTGTATAACCTCTACATCCAACAACCTCTAGTTGCTTCAATCGAATATCAGATTACTCACATATCAAGTCACTGTGCTTCAATTATATGCACCACGAGATAAAGAGCTATCGTTTTATATTAGGCTCACCATATACACAATTATTGGATAACTAAAGCTATATAATCAATTCAATGATTTTGGTTTTGTGAGTTTGTGAAAATCGCACTTGTTTGAGCCTGAAAATCTTTAAGTTTAGTCTCTATATATGTAATTCAGCTCGTTTCTTGTGCTTTCATTTGATGTGGAATTGGGTGGAGAATAACTTATGCTCTTAGATGTGTGTCTTGTTGTGGTTGGTGGTAGTGTATGAGGATGGAAACAGAGAGAGTAAGGATATTAGACTGCTGAGCGAAAGCGTGGCCTATTTCCTTAAGAATGTATTTGCCCCGCACTGGTGCTTACGGTTTCCTTAGAAAATAGTCTCCCAAAATAGAACAACAGTATTTGAATCAGAGTCCCATCACTTGAACTCTGACTCGGCGAACTAATACAATAAAGGCTTATTTAGGCTTTTTAGAAAGTTTAAGAGAGAAGAGAGAAGGGTGGATTTGTGTGTCTAAATCCGAATGTTGGGGGGTCTATTTATAGTTTCGAAGAGTTGAGTCTGACAAGTACAAATATTTGCAAACTGGTCCCTGAGGAGTTGTGACTTTCTGAAAATGCAACAGTTCCGAAATGATATGTGCCATGCGAGCAGATGTACTGTTTCGCTCAAGCCCAATCCGACCAGGTATACAATTGTTGGGCTTTTCATTTCAGTTTAATCTTATTGGGCTCAACTAAACGTAGTAGGTTTCTGGCCCAAAAAGATTATAATCAACTCTAGACCGCGACCCGCGAACCCACGGACCCTCGAATCCACGACCCGATACCCGGGCCCCTAAGGGCCCAAACCCTTAGCCAAGTCTTGGACTATTATGTTCTTCCTTCTTTCTCAATTTTAGCCATGTGGAACTTTTCCCATTCCAACTCTTGGCATTCCATAACAATTCATCAACCAACACACTTTGAGCTTCAATTACTCTTTCACCTTTCAATGAATTTTAGTAATTCTTTCTCAAGTGTTATCTACTACTATAGTAGATTATACACGTTTGAGGAAACTTCATTTCCAACGTGTGGGGCCCCTTTGGTTGAGGTGCAAAGTCATGAGTTAGCCTCTTTGGTGACTAAAATTCTAACAATCCCCACATGAAAGAGAATTGATGCTCACAGCACAACGGGGTGCTCCAGCCTAGAATTTCCTGCGGAAAATCATATTGCATCGGGATCGATTGTCAGTGACATTGAATCGTCCCTAGTAGAATACCATCGGATTTACTTGCCACCCGGTGGATGTGGTGCCTTGAACCGGTCGTCGTTTTGTGTAAACCAAGACAGTGATATCAACATAATAATTCTCCTTATTGCCTCGTTCCTTTTCCTAGTCCATTAAAGGCCTTGGACTTCTTGGATTCATAAGCGTTCTCGTTTGAAGCGGCCTCCCATACTTCACACTTAAATAGGTGATCTAGTTCTAAGAGCATTCCTGCCAATGCTCTGCTCGTAAGCTAAATAGATTAAGAATCTTCTTCAAAGATCATTAAGAGTTTAGTGACTCATCATCCGCCCGGACTGCAGGAGCACTTAATGTCTTTCACGGGAATGGCGCAAATGGTGTATAACTCCTAAGTGCTTTTACCTCGAAATACAAAACTTCACGAGGCACGTACTGGTCCTTTACAGTTTAATTGTCCCATTGAACCAAATTCTTAGGATCTCCAGTCAGTATGGTTGGGTTGCCACCGTAAATTCCCTTATTTAGTGGGTCTTAAGCCCATTCCCCTAGACAAACAGATTCCTTGATCTCTAGGTAGCACCTTAGTTAGCATATCCGCAATGTTATCCTTTGATTTCACGTAATCAATATTGATAACCCCCGTAGAGATCAACTGCCTAATGGTTTTATGTCTACGATGTATATGTCTAGACTTGCCATTATACATATTGTTTTCTGCCCTTCCTAATGCTGACAAACTGTCGCAATGAATAGTTACGGAAGGCACAGGCTTATCCCAACAAGGGATGTCCTCTAAAAATTCTCGAAGCCATTCCGCTGCTTCTCCGGCTTTGCCCAAAGTTATGAATTCCGATTCCATCGTGGATCGGGCGATGCACGTTTGTTTAGAGAACCTCCAAGAAATAACACCACCATCAATGGTAAACACATAACCACTAGTGGACTTAGTGTTTGTACTATCAGATATCCAGTTTGCATCGCTGTATCCTTCCAATACTGCTGGATATCTTCCATAGTGTAATCCAAAATCTATTGTGTACTTTAAGTAGCCCAATAGATGATATAGTGCTTTCCAGTGGGCACATCCTGGATTACGCGTAAACCTAGCCAACTTGTTGACTGCATAAAAAATATCTGGACGAGTGTAGTTCATCACGTACATCAAACTGCCAATTATCCGAGCATATTGCGTTTGGTTTACCGGATCTCCTAAATGTTTGTCTAAACACTGAGATTCGTTCATTGGTGTCCTTACACATTGACGGTCGAAAACCTCATATTTCCTTAAAACGTCTTCAACGTAATGAGATTGTGATAGCACCAAACCCCCGGGTGTCTTAGAGATCTTTATTCCTAAGATTAAATCTGCTACTCCCAAGTCTTTCATGTCGAAAAGTTGTTTCAACTTTTGCTTTGTTTTTAAGGTCAAATCTAGGCTACTTCCAGTAATGAGCATGTCATCCACATATAAGCATATCATGACAAATGATTCAGCGTTCCCTTTCACATAGATACACTTATCACACTCATTTATAGAAAATCCTTTTGACCGCAACGTGTTGTCAAACTTTTCGTGCCATTGTTTAGGAGCTTGCTTAAGTCCGTACAATGACCTGACAAGACGACAGACCTTCTTCTCTTGTCCTGGAACCACATACCCTTCAGTTTGTTCCATATATATTTCCTCGTCTAATTCTCCATTCAGGAAAGCAGTTTTAACATCCATTTGATGTATCTCAAGACCACGCAGTGCAGCTATGGCTATGAACACTCTAATGGAAGTTATCCTAGACACAGGCGACTATGTGTCAAAGTAATCAAGGCCCTCCTTATGTCTATAGCCTTTGACTACTAGACGAGCCTTGTACTTATCAATGGTTCCATCTGCTTTATACTTGCGTTTGAGTATCCACTTGCAACCCAATGGTTTATTTCCCGGAGGAAGGTCAACCACTTTCCAAGTATGATTTTCCAGTATGGGTTCCATTTCGCTTTCAATGGCCTCTTTCCAAAAAGCGGCTTCAGGAGTGGACATCACCTCTTGGATAGTCCTAGGCTCATTTTCTACAAGGATGTAAGAAAATAAGGACCAAAGTCTTTCTGCCCTCTTACTCCTTCTTGGTTCGACATCATCCTCTTGATGTGAACTTTCGGGTTCTACAACATTCTCTGGTGGTAAACCTTCAGGTTCTGCAGCATTCTCTTGAGGAGGTGAATCTTCAGGTTCTGCAGCATCCTCTGGAGGTAAACCTTCGGATTCTGCCTTAGAGTCACTTGGGTCAGGGACCCCCACATTTGGCCCTATTGCAGTTTCATAATCTCGTTTGCGAGAGATTATTTCCTTCTTTTTCTTCCTAGGAAAAACTTCTTCAAAGAATTGTGCATTCCTTAATTCAATGACTGTACCCTCATGGATATCCGGTATCTGCGACTTATGCACTAAGAAGCGATACGCGCTACTATTGTTTGCATATCCTATAAATATGCAATCTACAGTTTTAGGTCCAATCTTCACTTGCTTTAGTTTGGGTATTACCACCTTAGCCAAGCAACCCCACACTTTCAAGTGTTTGTAAGAAGGCTTGTGACCTTTCCATAATTCATATGGAGTAACATCTCTACTTTTACGGGGTATTCTGTTAAGAGTAGTAGTGGCCCTGAGAATAGCCTCCCCCCCATAAATTCTGAGGTAATCCAGAATCTAATAGTAGTGCATTCATCATCTCCTCGAGAGTACGATTTTTGCGTTCAACAATACCATTAGACTGAGGCGAATAAGGAGAAGTAGTTTGATGAATAATGCCAGACTGGGAACAATATTCTTCAAATGGTGCTCCATATTCTCCACCTCTATCACTTCGAATTACTTTAATTCGAGTACTACGTTGATTCTCAACTTCAGTTTCGTAATGTTTAAATGCTTTTAAGGTTTCATCTTTACTCCTTAGAAAATAAACATAACAATATCTTGTGCAATCATCAATAAAAGTAACAAAATACTTTTTCCCTCCTCTAGTCTGCACAAACTTTAAGTCACACAAGTCGTTGTGAATTAATTCTAGAGGAGTCGTGTTCTGTTCACTGAATGAAATGGTGCCCTTGTTAGTTTTGCCTCCACACAAACCTCGCATTTACTTTGAGGGTTGATTTTGAAGGACGGCAAATGTTTCGTTCTTATTAAATTTTGAATCGCATTGTAGTTTGTATGTCCAAATCTATGGTGCCATAAATTAGAGAATTCAAACAAGTACGTAGAATCATTTATTTCATTGCTCTTGCTCTCAGAGGAGTGTACAACAGACATTACAGACATCTTAAAGAGCCCATCACACATGTAGCCCTTTCCTACAAACTTGCCAGACTTAAGTAGTACAAACTGACTAGACTCGAAGGTCATCTTGAAACCTGCCTTGACCAGCAGCGGCCCGGACACCAGATTCTTGCGAATATCTGGAACATGCATCACTGCATTCAGAATGAGCTCCTTCTTAGAAGTCATCTTCAGAACCACTTTTCCAACTCCTTTCACCTCCGAAGTAGCGTTATTTCCAATGAGCAGCTTCTTGTCTTTCACCGGAGAGTAGGTAGAGAAGGCACCCCTGTCTGAACATATGTGGCGAGTTGCACCCGTATCAATCCACCACTGCCTTAGGTTTTCAACCAGATTGGCTTCCAAGACAACAACAACAAAGGAGTTGATCATGTCCTCCACCATAGGATCATCTTTTGCTTCAACAACATTAGCCTTCTCTTTTTTGAGCGAGTTACAATCTGCCTTCATATGCCCAGGCTTTTTGCAATTGAAGCAGTTTCCCTTGATCTTCCTAGATTTCCCTTGATTCCCTTGAGACTTCACGTCCCCATCGCACGTCTTGCGCTTTTTGTTGGAATTCACCTTGGACTTCCCCTTGGAATCAACCAGGTGAGCCTTGGCTTCCATGGGCTGCTTTCCTTTACCCAAAGCCCTCCGATTGTCTTCCTGATTCTGAAGCTTAATGATCATCCCTTCAGCCCCATCTCCTTGGTCTTCAAATTGAGATAACTCATGAACTCGTTCCATGATGGTGGCAATTTTTTCTCAATCAGTGAAGCGACCAGAAATGGCTCATTAGGCTTCATGCCTTCCTGTTCCAGTTCGTGGAGAATAGACTAAAACTCCAGGACTTGACTCATCACAGACTTAAAGTCAGTCATTTTGAAGTTCAGGAACTTCCCCACAACGAACTTCTTAGTACCAAAGATCCTGTACTTCTGTCAGATTCTCCCATAATTTCTGGCAAGATCTTGGCGGTGCAAAGCGATGTATAGTGCATCAGGTACAACTATAGATGTACTGTTTCGCTCAAGCCCAATCCGACCAGGTATACAACTGTTGAGCTTTTCGTTTCAGACTTAATCTTATTGGGCTCAATTAAACGTAGTAGGTTTCTGGTCCAAAAAGATTATAATCCTCCTCCACCACCTTTCTCCTCCCACCACCACCATCCTCCACCACCACCATCTCCTCCACCACCTCCTTTCCTCCACCACCATCTCCACCACCACCACCTCTCTCCTCCCACCACCACCACCCTGCCAACACCACCATCCTCCACCACCACCACCTCCTTTCCTCCACCATCCTCCTCCACCACCATCTCCACCACCACCACCTCTCTACTCCCACCACCACCCTGCCACCACCACCATCTCCTCCACCACCACCACCCTGCCACCACCACCATCTCCTCCACCACCACCACCACCCTTCCACCACCACCACCTTTCCACCTCCCACCACCACCGCACCACCACTGCCGGAATTAATCCGTATACGAATATAAAAATTCGTATACGGATTTTATTTTATTTTTTTTTTAAAAAAAAATGGGGCGACGGATAGATCTATCCGTCGCCCCATAATCAATTTTTTTTTTTTTAAAAAAAAGGTCAATCCGTCGTCCAATCCGTCGCGGATTGGACGACGGATGTTTATCCGTCGCCACAGCTCTAGGGGGCGACGGATTTTCTATCCGTCGCCCAGGGCGACGGATAGGCTGGCTCAGACGGATCTATCCGTCGCCATGTTCCCATTTTTGTAGTGTAAGGGCCCAAACCCTTAGCCAAGTCTTGGACTATTATGTTCTTCCTTCTTTCTCAATTTTAGCCATGAGGAACTTTTCCCATTCCAACTATTGACATTCCATAACAATGCATCAACCAACACACTTTGAGCTTCAATTACTCTTTCATCTTTCAATGAATTTTAGTAATTCTTTATCACGTGTCATCTATTACTATAGTAGATTATGCACGCTTTAGGGAACTTTATTTCCAACGTGCGGGGCCCCTTTAGTTGATGTGCAAAGTTATGGGCTAGCCTCTTTGGTGACTAAAATTCTAACACTTGTTTGATTGGACTGCTAAAATGAGAATCTTTGAGATTTGGTTGGTAAATTTGAGTATTATTGATGTTTAACCGTTACTTGTGTAATGGGGGGTCTGGTTTATCATCGAAAATATTAAAATGCTACATATCCTTCGCACTGCACCATAAAAGAAGTTTCCTTCATAAAATTTATCTTTATTACGCCTGCACAACACCACTCTAATAACCAAGTGATCAATCTAAATCCGCGAGAACCAAAACCTAACTTCCCAACAATTCAAACTTCACTCCAGACGACCAGACATATATTCAAACCTGGCACATACCTACAAATCAAAACTTGGCTTTGATACCCGATAATATTTGGGGTTGAGCAAATCTAAAGGCAACCAATTACTTCTATTCAAAAAAAAAAAAAAAAAGAGGCCAACCCCCTTTACACACAAAAAATTGTATTTTATCTCGACAACAATACAGTCGGACTGTATTAGTAGAGTTATGTAATACAGTCGTACTGTATTAGTAGAGTTTAATAATACAGTCGAAAAGTTATAACACAGAAAAATGACCTTTATTTGAAAACGCCAAATTACTGTAGGACTTTATTGCAAACTTGGATGTAAAATTGGTCTATGGCACCAATTTTTCCTAATATTTGCCCATTTCCAATAATCGGGATGATTATGGGCCAAACAAAACTTGAATTCATCAATCAAATAAGGCCCAGATCCGCTATGCCTGAGATGAAAACAAAGGTTGGTCTGTTTGGGCCCAATAAAGAAGGGAAGTGAGGTTTGCGGACTATAAAATGTCTGTCTCATCGCTATCCAGATTGGGAACAGAACAATCGATTGAGAAAAACATTCGATCCAGTCATAAGCGATGGAAATAGAAGAAGAATCTGCTGCTGTGTTGTTGAATCTACCTGCAGCCTATGAAGATGAGCCCATGGAAGGAGGATCAATCGATTATTATTCATCCCACAAATCAATTAGGGAGGAGGAGGAGGAGCCATCTGATTCTATTACGGCTCGGAAGAAACAAAGAATCGAACAAGAAGAAAAAACCAAGCTTACTGTCGATGAAGATTTGGAGGATCCAGAAGGTGATAATTACGATTCTGATTACGATTACGATGAACAAGAGGATAAAGCAGAAAAAGAAGAAGAACGCCAGGAGGACGAAGAAGAAGATATTGAAGTGAGGAAGGAAAAAAATGTGGCAATCCTATTTAATTGCCGTGATAAATATCCAGAAGCCTACAACCATATCATGTACTTGTCTAGTATTGCTCTCCAGGATTACAACAAAAAATCGGTATACCAATTTAATTCACTCTTTTATTTATACTTGTCTACCAATGCAATGGATATACTACTATTCTATACTGCACTAGTAGGGGAGTATTTGATAGATAGATAGATACTAAGTAGTACTCCATTTTTAACTAACTCTAAAACTAATTTTTTCGTGCGTCTCAGTCAACTGCATTTGTGGTTTTGGCTGTCAAGAAGGTGTATTCTAGATGGCCAAGGGCCATCTATTACGAACTCACCTTCACTGCTGCTTATCCGGGTGTCACGGATGATGAGAAAACATTCAAAGCCACCTTATGGTACGATATACCTGACACATCAATTAAGGTCGTCACCTGTGATATTATTGAGCAGCCCGATACCACGCCATCTTCCATTCCACCACACACTCACAACTACTCTTTGGGGGAAAAAGAACCATCCGACAATCCTCAATTCAATCAGCAATCAGATCCTCTGGAACTCATCTCAACTCTGATCACTCTTAGTGATGACGTGCTACTTGCTAAGATTAAGAATTACTGCCGTACTCATCAAGATCAACACCTTGTATTGAACAAAGTTCGTAAATATTTTCAGTCTGTTATTCAAAGCAAGGTAAAAATACTAGGAAATACCACTCCCCATTCATTTGTCTCTTATATATTACTACTCCGTATTATTATTACTACTACTATTTGATTATAAACTGTCACATTTAACTCTCCATTGTTAATCTGTCTATATATATGTCTGTGTGACAAGTAGATAATCATCAACGATTTCTCATTGTATGTGGATTAAACCTTCACTTCTTAGTTTCACTGCTATGTACATAATTTTCGTCGACACAGAACAATGGTGCTCCCTCGATGTTTGGTTTTTCCTGCTGCAAGATAGATAATAGATTAGTTCCCTTGATACTATTTAATTTGGGTCTATTTTCAGCTGTTCTCATTGCTGGCTTATTTTTGCTTTTCTAATTATCGATCAAACCACTCGATCACTTGGACTTGAGGCCTAATTCACCATGTACTAGGAGTTGAGTTTCTCTTTTGCTGATGATGTAGTTGAGGAATATAGGGCCCCTTGAGAATCTAGAAGGCGGTAGTCATGTGAACGCAGGGTTAGTAATTAGGGTAGGAATGCACAACCAAACATGCAAATATGTTGATTACTTTTTACTGTGGATTTTATATCTAGCTAGACTCATTTTGATTTTATGTGTAGGGATTTAAATGTAGTTACTTTCCTGGTCATATTCCGGGCATAACTGATTTCAAGCCAAGGGAGAAGTTAATCTATAATGAGGACCTTTATTTACTAGGTATCAACCACCTACATATCATGGCCATTTTGGCACTGGGTTATTACATCAAAGATAAGGTAAGATGTAGTATTTGATTTCTTTCTTGTACGTGTATCCAAATAGTAAGTGATAAATCCAATTAGTAAAACCATCTTCTTATATCCATTTTTATTTTGCAGGGCACTAATCATGGTTATGTGGGTGTGTGTGTGGAAAATGCCAACATGTGGAAGGAATCCAGCTGTTCGTATGTGTATTATGTCTCATTTAGAGCTATCAAGGAGGGTCTTACATACGTCTATGCTAAAGAGCATAAGCTGATCGAATATTTTGAAGCCAAGGTGCGTGACAAACAGCGTGACATAGATGTATTGTTCTGCAAGAAGCTCGGGGCATAGTTATTGACTTTCATGAACTATGCAAGTATTTATCTATGTATCGTTTTATTGTTGTGGAAGTTCTATATTACTGGACTATGGACGTGACGTTAATCTTTAGTTATTGACTTTCATAAACTATGGAAGTAAGTTATTGTACTGTTTTATTGTTATAAAAGAAGTACCTATGTTGTTAGACTCTGAATATGACATGGTTTTATTATTAGTTCTAAAAGGAACTATTCTCATGTTGTTATAAAACCATTCTGGCCACTTCGACACATATATTACTGGACAAATTGTATAGATTCAGCAGCATCATAGGAACTATTCTCATGTACCTGTTTATTTCTATTTATTCTGTTTTCTCGGAAATTTCTTTGAAGTAACCGTCAATATATGGAGACATCTACAATTCCTACGGATTCTCCAGCTTCGCCATACTACATTAATCCCAGTGTTAATTCTGGTATGGTTATTGTGAATGAGATTTTCAATGGCACGAATTGTGTGGCGTGGAGTCACAATTCACTGAGTTCCACAATGGTCTATTATATTTCATCACTACTAAAGGTGTTTAGGACGAGCTTAAGCTTCGTTATGCAATATTGGATGGTCCTATGGGTTTTCAGCTTGAAAAGGCACATAGCTCGATTTTGAAAGGTTCACAGTCGATGACTATGTACTACAATAACTTCAATTCATTGTGGGATGAATATATAAGTTTTCGACCTGTGTGAAAGTATTCTTCTGGTGCTTTGTCAACTTTACTTACAATTTGGTACAAATTATGACACTGTTTCAAAAATCCTGATGCTCAATGAAGTTCTCGGTTGGTTTGGACGAGTCTTGTTAAACATTGCTCTGCCAGTGTCTCCTTACTAAGCCTATTTCATCTTTGTCAAAGATTTACCCCTTGTATTGCAAGAAGCACATAGAACTCTTTCTCAGCCTCTCCAACATACGGATTCTCTTGCTATGGTGTTTTAAGGATCCGTTCATAATGGTACAGCTTCATCTCAAGTTAGAAATCAGTCTTATGACTACAAGGAGAAGAAGAAACTGAAGTGTACAAGATTGTGGTTTGAACAATCCTACTTCAGATAGATGTTTCCAGTTCCATGGCACAACAAGCCTTGTAGGCCGAACAAAAACGAAATCAAAACAATAGCGTATGACAGAATATCAACGAAATCAAAAACCTTACGTCTACCTCTACCAAAAGTAAGTCTAACGAGTCCAAATAGCAACTAAAACAATAGCATATGAACAAGTTTAGGAGATTATATGTCAAGCGGTTAAAACTCGTATTTTTCTCATCATGTTAGCCGTTTTAATCGCGTTGAACAATATCCGTTATTGATCACCAACTATTTACAATTCAATTAAGTTTTATCTTTTTATATACTATTTTTCTTTCACTTGTGCTTATGCTTCTTCAAATTTGAAATTTATTGAATCGAATTGAATCGAATCGAATCGTAATATAAAATATAACTAAGCAGAACTGAATAAGTTTTCAGTTGAAAAGAACAGAGCCTTACTTTTTTTTTATTTATTATAACAACCTTAAACCAGTCAAATAATCTTAAAAACTTTTACACACATCAATTTACTCTTATACACTCTATTTAAACAAACCAATAAAACTTTAATTCCACCCCCAAACACAAATGTTCAAAACTCAATTATAATTAAGTTACAATTCACGTAGTTAAAACACAATTAAAACCCGATTAAATTTAATCAATTTCCAAACATCCACTACTAATTAGTCCAAACAACTAATACCATGTCGCATCAAGAGCCAAAGTCACAACGTAAATAACCATTTCAAACCTTCAGGAACAGCTCCTCACACATAGCTTAAGTAGAACTTTCATAACAACAACACAAAACTAATTGCATTATTCAAGGAACTTTCATACTAAGTTTTACAAACATATCAATGACCCAGCTTCTCAAAGAACAAGACATTCATATCATGGTGATTGTCATGCACCTTGGCATGAAATTTTTCATAGACGTAATAGACGTAATTTTATTTTTCATAAAAATTTTCATACTAAATTTTATTTTTTTTTAAAAAATAAATAATTAAAAGATAAAGGAGGAATTGTATAAACGAAATATTTTCCGAAATTTACTTCTATATTTTTTAAGAAAGAATTGTTTAAACGAAATTTTTCCCGAAATTTTTTTTTTTGCGATTTATGTTTAGTGTCGTTAATTTGTGTTGCATGTTAATGTTTCTATATAATCGATTCTTTCTTAAAAAATATAGAAGTAAATTTCGAAAAATATTTCGTTTATACAATTCCTCCTTTATCTTTTAATTTATTTATTTTTAAAAAAATAAAATTTTTTTCCGGGTAAGAAACTGCCGTGAAAAATTCCGGCAGTTTTTAGAAACAAATTCAGTTCAGTTCAGACGAAAAAGCTTAATTCAAATACATACATGAAACAAATTCCAACAAGCTTGTGATCAAAATGGTAATCAGATCACAATAAACTGAAACCAAACTTTTGTTTCCTGTATCACACTCCCCGACAATGATCATCCAATTTCCATAAGAAACTCCAAGCCTAGCCGGAACATCGAATCACAAAGAGAGCCACAAATCAGCTCAATCAACATATTGTTAATTAATAATTACTATCCTCAACAATCCATCTCAGTAGTAATCCCTCCTCCTCTTGCTCCCCCGCCATCTCTATCTCCTCTGTGTCTCGTGTCAGACAGTAACTTATGAGATTTCATCATCTGCAGTTTATCTTTAACACATCTATAGATTATCCTGAATTCGGCCCCTTGCTAATTTGGTCTCTTTTTCGACAAAATCACCGGTGAGATATGGTTTACGAATCGTCGATATAATCGTTATTGAGGTTTTTTCGAAATCAATCCAATACCAATAGACTCTTCCCCGAAACATCAGAGTATTAGACACTCAAAGCATCACCAATTAGATAGTAAAATCACTGTCGAATTGTTGAACCACTACGACAAAGATACCAAAACAACTTATAAGAACAAACACAAGAGATCCAACCAAGAAACACTATCACCTATTCATCATGAAAAGTAGTAAGCTATGTTGGTTAGTGCGCTTCATCTAGGATTGAACCTATGTCGACATGTAAATATCTCAAGGAACCCAAATGGTAGCTACCGAACCATCACTCTTATTGTCATTTGAGCCATCCAAGGAAATAATTAGCCCAAATCCACTTATTTCAAGAGTTTGTCAATTGTTAACTCCAATACATGCGAGCAAGAAAGGAGCGACCGAATCAAGGGAACTAAGAGATCGCGGACGATCCGTTCTTCTAACGCCTCCCCACATCTCCAACCACCTCCGAAAAATTAGGGATTCGTTGAAGATGTGACAACTATCTCAATAAAGGGGGAATAGTAGAAACTCCATAGCCTATATGAAATTTGAGATCTACTACGACTTCAAGAACTTGAAACTCTTTGCGTGAGCTGTCTAATCGGCTACCTACTCAATCCCAACTTGATCTCTTAACATAATCCTCTCCTAGTTCACATATAAAGACTAAAACCTGCATAGCTCCAATCACTGACGTAACTATCTCCATATGATTATATAAGCTATCGACTTAATTAACTTTGTGACTGACCCGACCAAGTTCGCAGTTAACAACCATAAGTGTGATTACGTACACCTGATTTTTATTGTTCTTTGAGCATTTTCTTTTTATTGTTCTTGTTGGTATTTTGGGTCATAATATACTCTAAGTATAATGCAATGAAATTTCAAAAATTTTATAGTAATTATATGATAAGAATTCAACGTTTAACATGTAAACGAGCAAGCTTACGGTGATAGCGAATCCGATTTTTGATTGGAAGTTAGCAATTCAAGAAATTCCAAAGAATTAAATCGATCCGTTCGTATGTATCTTCTTGAGATCCTTTAACTCCTCTCCAAGCAAATCCCAATCTTCGTACAAATCCAGTTTGGTTGTAACCTCGAACCTTGGTATCCAGGAGATTCTTCTTTTAAGATGAAAATAATGTGAAGTGTTTACAAGACAAAATCTAATTTTGTCTCACATCGCTTTCTCTCTTTACGTATATTTCTCCGAGAAATATTATCACAACAGATAAACGTAAGAAGGAAGAAGAAGGAAGAAGTCAAAAGGCAATGTAAAAGGAGAAGAAAAGGGAAGTGATAATGGGGACGTGCAACACGTCCCCATATTCACTCTGGCGCGTGTAATACGCTGAAATCTCTCTGGCGTGTGTTACACGCTACCGACGTTTTTTTTTCTTTGGGCCTTTGGCCCACTTTCATCTTCCCTTTGGCCCAATTTTCCATTTCACCAAATTTTAATTAATTCTAAATTAGTCCAAGTGTAACACTTCATTTTAATTGTTCAAGTCCAATTTGAACCAATTAAAATTATTCTCATATTATTTACAATAAATAATATTTATTTATTAACATCCTTGGTTTGGTAGAGTACTCTCCATATAGTGTGACCCATGGGGCCTTATATATTAATCACTAATCCAATTAGGTTCACGGTGAAACTCCTAGACCGGACAATATTAATATATAAGGACGTTTGTGAGGATATACAAACCACCTGTAATGTAAGGCTCAAATGATGGTAAGGTCCTTTCATTCACGAATACTCGAATAAGTCTAGAACTTGGTAATATGTCTGTTCCAATAATTTATTCATTTCTTTCTCAATCTTGTTAGTTGATCCTCGATCATATTCAAACACCATTTTGAATATATCGTAATGCATCGCCAATGACTAACGATCAACCTAACTATGAGATGTAAAGTATTCTCTCCAATGTCTATCATGGAATGAATCCTATCTTCGCTCAACTACTACTCCCATGTGATGTGCCCAACGCATGCCGTATCTACCCATTAGAGTGCAAGCATTGGTCATGGTCAAAGCACACCATTTCACATGTAGTCGATTTGACCTCAAGTCAAAGGACTAATACATTACCTTACACCGATACTTCCATAGACATATAAATAGAATCAACCAAATGGTTTCTCGGTGGTCTACCAACACCCTCTAAGGTGTCCATGTATCCATCATGAATGACCAAGTCATTCGTAGTCGTGAGCTACTACATTCTCCAAGAATATGATGCAGATCACATGCAATCTCTAACGTCGTCATTGATATCCCAAATCTCAATGACACTCGATTGGGGCTATTTTAAGACTTGCGTTACATCCAAGTTCTCACACACTTGGTGATAACGTACCATGGGAACATCTTATCGAATTATTCAAACAACTAAATAATAACTCAATAGATGTAATGCCAAATAACAATATTATAAACAATAATAAACCGAATGTGATCAAAGTACATATCATCCTCATAAATAGTCATGTCTAGGACATACATACTTTCAATCTCCCACTTGGCCTAGAGCCAACCACCCATATGTCTAACACCTATGTTTTCGTAATGTTCAACATGTTTCACCGAGCTCAAAGCTTTGGTGAAAGGGTCACCACATTATCCTCGGTTGGGACACGTTATAGATACTTCTCCTCTAGCTACCAATTCTCTAATGACATGGTATTTCCTAGGTACATGCTTGTTCTGTTGGTGGATCTTGGTTCCTTTGCAATGTCGGCAGTGTTGTCACAGTAGACTTTTATCGGTCCAACATTAGATACTACTCCTAGTTCCTTGAGGAACTCAGACATCGAACCGCACTCCTTTCGCGGCTTCGATGCAAAGATATTTTCGGACTCGGTCGCAGAATCAGCAATAGTTGCCTGCTTGCAACTCTTCCAGCTGACAGCTCCACCATTGAGTACAAACACATACCCAGTTTGTGATTTGTAATCATCCGGATCAGATTGGAAACCGGCATCGACATACCCAGATGCCATCATCGGGCCCACCATACACCGTAAAGTGATCCTTAGTTCGCCTAAGATACTTAAGGATCGTCTTAACGATCCGATGTTTAAAACGGATTCTTCTGGTGACGACAAGTGATACTAAGCGCGAAAGCCACATCTGGCCTAGTGCAATTCATGGCATACATGATAGATCCAATTGCAGATGCATATGGAATCTTCTTCATGTTTTCAATTTCTTCTTCAGTTGAAGGACTATCCTTTGCTGACAGAACTACGCCATGACTTGCAGGCAAGAATCCCTTCTTGGATTCTTCCATTCTATAACGCCTCATCATCTTGTCAATATAGGTGGACTGTGATAGCCCTAACATCCTGTTGGCCCTATCCCTATGGATCTTGATGCCAAGTATGTAACAGGCTTCACCCAAATCCTTCATTAAGAAGGTTTTGGACAACCAATCTTTTACTGACTGTAAGAGGGGAATATTGTTTCCCATGATTAGAATGTCATCCACATATATAATTAACCATGAAAACAATTCCTTCGTCACTGCGTTTTATATAAACGCATGGATCTTCCATACTTCTGACGAAGTCAAACGATTTAATGACTTCACAAAACGGATATTCCACTCCTAGAGGCTTGCTTTAGTCCATATATGGACCTTTGAAGCTTACATCTTGACTTGGGATTTGGATATGAAACCCTCAGGTTGTATCATATACACCTCCTCATCTAGGTTTCCATTTAGGAAAGCGGTTTTCACATCCATTTGCCAAATCTCATAATCATGATATGCAGCTATAGCAAGTAAAATCCGTATAGACTTGATTTTAGCAACTGGCGAAAAGGTTTCATCATAATCAATACCTTGTCTTTGATTATAGCCTTTTGCCACTAACCTAGCCTTGTAGGTTTGTATCTTGCCGTCGGCATCGGTTTTCCTCTTGAAAACCCATTTGCATCCAATGGGTCTAACCCCGTTTGGCAATTCAACCAAGTTCCAAACTTGATTATGACACATTGAGTCTATTTCAGATTTCATGGCTTCTTGCCACCTCTCCGTCGATGTCCAACATTGCCTCGGTGTAGGTCTTAGGGTCATTTAGATCAGGTGAATCTACGACATCATCCTCATGATTCTCCAAGAGTAGATTTAACCTATCCTTTGGTCCAACTCTTTCCCTTTCTGACCTACGAACTGCGACTACTTGTTCGGGTATAACCTACCGCTTTTTCTCTGTGGCACAACTACTAGCGTTTGTTCTCGTTCTTCATTCTGATCGTGTTGAGGTTCTTGAGTGTCAGGCTGTCCTACACTCGGAGCTATCTCAGGGGCGTTGTCCAAGACTGGCTCTTGAGATGGCGGCAAGTTGGTTTCCACAACCGATCCTGCCGGTGATGCAAGAGGAACTTGTGGTCGCGGAGCATTTTCTGCTGCGCTCCCACTGGCTGTAAGATGTCCACCCAGTGACATGCTTCCAGCATACGCACCTCCTACTGCTCCCACTGAATCGTTGTCAATTCCATTTGACAACTCTTCAACCTCAATGTTATTTTGTGGTTCTTGAATTTCTTCAAGTTCTATTCTATTGCGATTTTGTTCCTTGAAGACATAGTCGTCTTCCAGAAAAGTCGCATTCCTAGAAACGATGATCTTGTGTTCATCGAGAATAGAAATAGTAACCTCTGGTTTCCAGGATAACCAACGAAATAACACTTTTCACTTTTCGATTCCAACTTGCCAGTGAGCATTTTCTTTACATATGCCGGACAACCCCAGGTCCGCATGTGTGAAAGAGCAGGCCTCTTACCATGCCATAACTCATATGGTGTTGTTTCGACTGACTTTGATGGAACACGATTCAGAATGTAAATTGAATTTTGTAATGCATATCCCCATAAGAATGTTGGAAGAGTCGAGAAGCTCATCATGGACCTTATCATGTCTAACAAAGTTCGATTCCTCCTTTCCGAAACTCCATTCATTTGTGGTGTTCCAGGAGGTGTCCATTGAGATCGAATCCCATTTTCTTTTAAGTAATCAGAAACTCTTTGCTCAAGTATTCTCCTCCTCGATCGATCGTAGAGTTTTGATACTTGCTTGAAAATTTTCTACTTCATTCTTATACTCCTTAAACTTCTCAAAGGCTTCAGATTTATGCTTCATAAGATATACATGCCCAAATCTAGAGAAGTCGTCGGTAAAAGTTATGAAGTATGAAAAACCTCCCCTAGCTTGAGTTGCAAAAGGTCCACATACATCAGTATGGACTAACTCAAGTACCTTCTCGGCTCTTACTCCCTTTCCTAGAAGGGATTTATTGGTCATCTTTCCTTTGAGACATGATTCACAGTCTCCATATGATTCAAAATCAAATGAAGTTAAATAGTCTAACTTATTTAATCGTGCAATTCGTGTCTCATTAATGTGACCAAGTCTACAATGCCATAAGTAGGTAGGATTCTTAGCATTACTTAATTTTGGCCTTTTGTTTTGCATATGAAATATATTATGTCTACAATCAAGCAAATATAAACCATTCACAAGAGGGGCAATTCCATGAGAAATTTCATTATGCAAAACGTAACAATTACTATTTGCAATACGGAAGGAAAAACCCATAAGATTGTCTAACACAGGAATGGAAATAATATTTCTAATGATTGAAGGAACAAAGTAACAATTACTGAGTTCTAAAGTAAATCCCGAGGGTAAGTCTAATCTATAAGTTCCTACACGTTCAGCAGCAACTCTTGCTCCATTTCCCACGCGTAGGTCGACTTCCCCTGGTCTAACCGGTCTGCTGTCACTTAGGCCCTGCACATTATTACAAATGTGTGAGCCACATGCTGTATCTAATACCCAACAGTTAGAATTACTTATAGACATATTTATCTCAATGACAAACATACCTTTGTTGGAGTCGGATGCACCATGCATCAAAGCTCCATCGGCCTTTGCCTTCTCGCAATCCCTTTTCCAATGCCCCTTCTGCTTACAGTAGAGGCATGCATCCTTTGGTAACTTAGGCTGCTTTCGAACTCCACCCTTAGACTTAAGAGTTTGAGGCTTTGGTCCAACCTTAGCCTTCTTCTTCTTATTGAACTTGTTGTTGGAACCATTCCTTTTAGCACTAGTGTTCGAAGAAGATCCCACTATGAGAATACTCTTTCCTTTACTTATGGTCTGACCATAAGTTTTCAGCATGTTGTGGAGCTCGTAATGTCACCTCCTTGGCATTCATGTTATAGTTCACAATGAACGTGGAGTATGAATCCGGAGGATCGAGAATGAAAATGGCGCACATGGTTCTCAAATTTGATGCCGATAGCCGCCTTTTCAATGATTCCAATCATTTTGAGAACATGGTCTGACACATTTCCACCTTCCTGTAGCCTGCATCGCAAGAGCTCTCTAAGCAAGTCAAACTCGAGACTCTTAGATTGAGAGTCAAAGAGGCTCTTGAGATGATCCAACATCTCATAAGGCATCATCTTTTCATGTTGCATTTGCTGCTCCATGCTCATGGAAGAGCATCACAGATCGACATTACCAAAGATCATCAACATGCTTTTGACGAGGAGCCTCATCATAGTTAGCAAGTTCAAGACATCGGTTGGTCTAAGGATAGGCGTGTCCAACACATATTCAACCTTTTCTTCGAGAACTAAACGCACATTCGGATCCAATCCAGGAAGTTTGGCCCAGTCAGAATGTGCTTCTCCAAGATGCTTTTGATGGACAAATTAGACATTTTTCTGGACATAGAGAAGTAAATATAAACTGGAATTAATACTAAGTTAAAATTCTATGATCACAATCAATAACTAAATATACATGGACTTCAGTAATATTTAGCTCCCACTATTTTCACATACTCAACGACCCCATATGAAGAGCACGGACTTATATCAAATACAGTCATAGTGGCCAAGATCCGCATTCCCACTATTACAACCCTGAAATTTGAACCATTGTAATAGTTGAACCGGTAGTCTCAAACCAATTGCTCAAAGCAACTCTTGGTTGATCAAACCAAGTTTGACCGACGTCCTTAAACTATTCCGACGCTAGGGCGACAAGACATAGCCAAGTAAGTCATAACCATCACGCGATGCAAGCCATGCATCTATGAATGGGACTTCGCCTCGTAGAACGGAGCAAACACTAGGGTGTAAATACTCTCGAACGAAAAGGGTCAATACACCATTCAATTATGATGGGTGACGTCGTTCAGACCTAGTCCGAGACTTAAATTTAATTGGGGAACATTTAAATTATTCGTATGACCAAGATCCAGAATTATACAACATGTAATGGGCGCCGCCTACCCAGTCATGCAACACGCGGACTACCAAGTAATGAGCGCCGCCTACTCATACATGCATTAACGCGGTCCGACACATAATGGGCGCCGCCTACCCAAGAATTCAAAACGGACTCTATTGCTACTTTAAAGTAAAGCAATTCACGTAGACAATCAAACGTACAATAACATAATCAAATGTCAGATAAAGAATGCATTGTTAAGTTTCTAAAACCTTAAGGTGTCTCTAAACAATTAATCAATCTTCAAAAGATTAATTAATCCCCTTTTAAAATTTTCATAAACAATTTATGAGCTATTTTAAAGTTTCTAAAACTTTTGGGGCCTTTTTATAATTTCCAGAATTTTAAAATAAATTTTGTAAAAGTTTCTGGGGCAAATTCTAAATTTTATAAAATTCTGCGCTCAATTGCAATAACAGGAGAATTTTGTACCTAGTTGAAAAATTCAGCAAGTACTGCATTCAATTGATATAAACAGAATCTTTTGTACCCATATGTAAGAAACTGAAGTGAATGTATCTTTCAGTAAATTATCATATTTGTCAAATTTCATTCCAAGTCCCTGGGACTTTCCAGTTTCTTACCAACTGCCCAAAAACTTTCAAATGTTAATTTCAGTCCCTGTAATTTTCTAAAAATTACGAATAACCCCATCATCTTCTCAAACACAAGGGCTTCGAGTTTTCAAAAACCTCAAACAAGTCCCTGTACTTTGAAAACGAATTCCAAATTCCAAAAATCGATTTCTAACACCTTTCAAGCCAAACCAAGATCAAATCTGAGTTATTATCATCATCAATTGATCATATAAACAACAATAGATCGAATCTAACAGGATTTAATTTGAATCGAAAAATTGATGAAGTGTACTTTCTCATTATTCAAACCCATCCTTCATACTAGATCAAATCTAGAGGTCCTTCAATTCACCAACAAGGTCCGGGATACGAGTCGTGGGGTTGTGGAACGAGGAGAGCTCGCGAAGCTCCTTCAACCGCCATTAATGGCGGATTCCGGAGCTTCTTGGGCTCTCTACTTCCTTAGCCACATTTCGAGTCCGTTAACGAAGAGGTGGTAGAAGGAGGGATAGTGGTGGTTGATGATGCCAGGGACCGAAAAACAGAAACAAGGCAGGTTTGTTAATCTTCTGTTCTTCTTCTGTTCTTCCAAGAACAGTTGGAATTTTATTATTCTGGAAATATAATTATTGTATATGTATTCTTTATCTCCAAACAAATCAAACATAGGAAGAACACGTAAATTACTGTTAAATCAAGTCGATACATCTGGCTGTTGGTATTTTGGGTATAATATACTCTAAGATATCTGTGATGAAATTTCAAAAATTTTATGTAAGCCAATGATAATTCAACGTGTTTAACATGTAAACGAATGTGCTTTGGTGATAGCGAATCCGATTTTTGATTGAAGTTAGCAATTCAAATTACAAGAAATTCCAAAGAATTCGTCGATCTGTTACGTGTATGTTTCTTGAGATCCTTTAACTCCTCTCCAAGCAAATCCCAATTCGTACAAATCAGGGTTTTGGGTTGTAACCGAACCTTGTGTATCCGGGAGTTCTACCAAAGAATGCTAGGAGATTCTTCTTTTAAGATGAAAATAATGTGAAGTGTTTACAAGACAAAATCTAATTTTGTCTGCTACTGTTTTCTCTCTGTTTCTGTATATTTCTCTGAGAAATATTATCACAACAGATAAAACGTAAGAGAAGGACTGAAGAAGGAAGAAGTCAAAAGGCAACAGAAAAAGGAGAAGAAAAAGGGAAGTGATAATGGGGACGTGCAACACGTCCCCATATTCACACTCCTGGCGCGTGTAATACACGCGCCAGAAATTAATCTCTGGCGCGTGTGTTACACGCGCCCGACGGTTTTTTTTTTTTTTCTTTTGCTGGGCCTTTGGCCCAGCTTTCTTCTTCCCCTTTGGCCCAATTTTCCATTTCACCAAATTTTAATTATTGAATTTCTAATTAAATTAGTTCAAGATAACACCTCATTTTAATTGTTGTTCAATTGACCAATTAAAATTATTCTCATATTATTTACAATAAATAATATTTATTTATTAACATCTCGGTTTGGTAGAAGATTTCCATATAATTAATGACGCCTTATATATTAATCACTAATCCAATTAGGTTCACGTGAAACTCCTGACAATTCTTAGGACAATATTAATATATAAGGACGTTTGTGAGGATACAAACCACCTTTAATAAGGCTCAAATGATGGTAAGGTCCTTTCATTCACGAATACTCGAATAAATCTAGAACTGGTAATATGTCCGCTCCAATAATTTATTCATTTCTTTCTCAATCTTGTTAGTTGATCCTCGATCATATTCAAACACTATTTTGAATATATCGTAATGCATTAACAATGACTAACGATCAACCTAACTATGAGATGTAAAGTATTCTCTCCAATGTCTATCATAGGAATGAATCCTATCTTGCTCAACTACTACTCATGTCTTCATTGATGCCCAACGACGTCAGATCTACCCCATTAGAGTGCAAGCATTGGTCATGGTCAAAGCACACCATTTCACACATGTAGTCGATTATTGCTCAAGTCGACTAATACATCACCTTACACCGATACTTCCATAGACATATAAATAGAATCAACCAAATGGTTTCTCGGTGGTCTACCAACACTCTAAGGTGTCCATGTATCCATCATGAATGACCAAGTCATTCGTGATCGTGAGCTACTACATTCTCCAAGAATATGATGCAGATCACATGCCAATCTCTAACGTCGTTGATATCCCAAATCTCAATGACACTCGATTGGGGCTATTTTAAGACTTTACGTTATCCAAGTTCTCACACACTTGGTGATAACGTGCAGCCCATGGGAACATCTTATCGAATTATTCAAACAACTAAATAATAACTCAATAGATGTAATGCCAAATAACAATATTATAAACAATAATAAACTGAATGTGATCAAAGTACATATCATCCTCATAAATAGTTGTCTCTATGACATACATACTTTCAGTTCTCGTATATATTTCCATTTCATTTCAGCCTACACTCCCTTGCAGGTCTTTCTAGATAGTTCATACGGTATTGTAGTTTTAGTTTCTATTTGGACTAATTATTTAGTATATGTTTGAGAAGCGATTAAATTAACCGGATTTTAATTGCGTTTAACTTTGAATAGAATTGAATTGTAATTGGTTTTTGAAAAATTGTGTTTCGGTGGTATTAAAGTTTTATAGGGTTGTTTATATAAGGTGTGTAAGAGTGAAGTGACTTGTATAATACTAGTTTTTAAGATTATTTGATTGGTTTAATTTTGTTATAATAAATAAAAACGTACAATTATAGAAAAATAGTAGGTAAGAGATGGAGTTTAATTGAATTGTGAGTAGTTGATAATAAAAGAGGGTATTGTTTAACGCGGTTAAACCTCATAGCTAACATGATAGGAAAGATAACTCGATTAAAATAGGATTTTAACCGTTTTACAAACAACTCTCTTATGATAGATTTGTTCATATGCTATTGTTTTAGTTGCGACTTGGACTTGTTAGACTTAATTTTGGTAGAGGTAGACGCAAAGTTTTTAATTTTGAGAATAGTGAGCTTGTCATGTATCAAACACCACCAACGTACGCAAAGTTTATAATTTAGGACTAGTGTTGAAACATGACCGGATAACGTAACTTTGAACCAAAAATATGTTAAATATCATAATTAGTCTGGACTCCAGATTGAAGAAAGACACAAGAAGAGAAGAAGCCCCAAACACAAACTCTTACTTTCTCAATTTGAATTTCTTAGTTTCACCAAATATGCCACAAAGGCAGTGTGTACGATTTAATGTTGTAACACCAAACATAACTTTGAACCAAGAATATGTTAAATATGATAATTATGTTGTACTATTTACAAAAAGGGTACCAAACGTTGACATCGTCCAATTTGTATATTTTATGTTGTACCATGTACAAAAAGGGTAATAAACGTTGACATCGTCGAATTAGTATAATGTATGTTGTACCATGTACATAAATGGTACTAAATGTTGACACTAATCCAATTTGTGACCATTAAATTCACCGTACGTTCAATTTGTGTACTCCGGTCAAATTTTTACCTGATTTATACGTGTCATGAAAACTAAAGACCAGCTTGCATGACAAGTACCATCACCATAATTAATTTGGTGAATGATTTTTAAAAAAATTCTAAAATTAAAAAGAAAAGGAAAATATAAAATATCACTGGACTCGTGTCTTAATCATGTAAATGTTGGAAAAATAAGAGAAAAAATAAATACAATCATATCCCTAATTTCATAGTTAACTGTACAATCAAAACAACAAAATCTCCATAAAATCAGAAAAGCGGCTGGAGGATTTGAAATTAAATAAAGAATTATAATTCCTCACAATATAAATTTTACAAATTCTTCATGATTCAGATTTAGTCTTACAAGTTCATGAAAATGGGCATAATAAATTACTATTTCTCATCTCAATTCTCCTATTAACACGTGTCTGTTGAAAATTTTCATTTATATATAGTATTTTTTAAAATTATTTTATATTTTTTAAAAATATTTACCAAATTAATTTTGGTGATGACACATGTCCAACGCATGGATTCTCCTGCGTTTTTAGATCAGACATACAAATATGGTGCAAAAATTGATCAGAGTATACAAATTAAACGTATGGTTAATTTAATGGTTACAAATTGGACGGTGACAATATGTATAGTACCATTTTTGTAAACGTTTAGTACCCTTTATGTACATGGTACAACATAAAGTATACATTTTGGATTTTACCCGTTCTATGTGCTTATTCAAGGAGTAAATCTTAAGGAGACGATGTCTAAGCAATGTTGAATAAGACTCGTCCAAACCAACCAAGAACTTCATTGAGCTAAGATTCTTGTGACGGAGTCATAATTTGTACCAAATTACAAGTAAAAGTTGACAAAACACCAGAAGAACACTTTTCACACAGTTCCGATATATGTCGGATAATGAAACAATAGAGCTCTAGCAACATTAAGCAAGTGTTGGTGTTTCCTCTCCACAACACCATTTTGATGTGGAGTGTATACACAACTTTTCTGGTGAATAATTCCCATTGATTGCAATTTTCCTGTGAGTGAAGTAAACTCAGTTCCATTGTCAGATCTAATGATTTGAACCATAGCATCATATTGAGTCTGCACATAAGCAAGAAAATTGAAAACTATAGCAGACACTTCCGCTTTGGATTTGATCAAGTGAATCCAAGTGTATTTTGAATACTCATCAACTATTGTGACAAAATATCTATGGCCATCGAGTGAAGTGACTGAATAAGGACCCCAAACATCCATATGTATTATTTGAAATGATTTCTGAGTTACAGAAGTACTAAGAGGAAATGATAGCTTTCTTTGTTTTGCTTCTAAGCAAACAGTACAATCAAAATGAACAATACTAGGTAATTGCCTACATTTCAGTAGTCTCATTCTCTGCAGAGAAGCTTTATAGCCTATAGAACTTTCATAACAAAACACCACAAAACATAATTAAATAGTTCACAAACATCAACGACTAAACATAAATACGTGCATAGTTTACAAGCATCAACGACTAAACAGTGCATAGTTTACAATCACTTTTTTAACAATAGAATAAAACATAGATAATTAATTGCATGGTTTACAAGACATCCATATCATGTTGATTGTCATGCACCTTGGCTTGAAATTTTTCATAGACATAATCGTAGTCCACCCGATCAGGATCACTATCAGCATCAAATGTGAGATAATATGTGTATGAACAGTTAGATCTCTTCCATAAACTGGCATTTATCACTCTCACAACCAAATAACCATGCTCACTGCCCTACAAAACAAAATGTAGGGATGGACAAGGTTTCACTGCTTAAATCGTTCGATTGCTATTTATATACGCACAAAATAAAGAAATTATATACAATACTGCATCTTACCTTGTCTTTGAAGTAATAATCAAGTGCCAACTGGGACATGATTGTCAAGTGGTGGTAGCCTTCTACATGACAGTTCATGTTATAGATCAACTTCTCCCTTGGCCTCAAATACGTTATGCTCGGAATATGACCAGGGTAGTAACTACATTTGAATCCCTACACATAAAATCAAAATGAATCTAGCTAGATAGAAATTCCATATTCAAAAGTAATCGACATAAAATGCATGAACATTGTGCATTCCTAGCCTAATTACTAACCCTCCAATCACATGGCTACCCCCTTGGAGTTTCTCAATGGAGCCCTATATTCCTCAATTACATCTTCAACTAAAGAGAAAATCAACCCCAAGTACATGATGAATTAGGCCTCAAGTCTTTGTCATAGAGTGGTTTGATCGATAAATTAAATAGAATCAAGGGACCTAATCAATCTTGCAGCAGGAAAAACTAAACATTGAGCACCTTTGTTCAGTGTCATCGAAAATTATGTACATGTCTGTGAAACTGAGTGAAGGTTTAATCCACATGCCATGAGAAAATGTTGATTTTAGAACAAGAAGACGAGGATAAAAAAGTATTGGCCAGCATTGTATAAACGCAGTGCCAGAATAATATTTTAACATATTCGTACCCAATAAATATTTTCTATAAATACGAGAATCTTTAAACTGCTTATGTTCTTATCACACATCAATAGAGAATTAAATGAAACCAGTTTGAATCAAATAGTAATAATAATACAGAGTAGTAATAACAGGAATATGGACTGGTACTATTACTTTTACCTCACTTTCAACAACGGACTGAAAATATTTACGAACTTTCTTCAATAGCATGTCTTGATTCATGGCAGGAGGGCAGTTATTCTTGATCTTATCCAATAGCTCGTCATCACCGAGTCTCATCAGAGTTAAGATCATTTCCACGGGATCTGATATCTCATTTCCAGCAATAGATTTGTCAGATGGTTCTTCCCCCAAAAAGCTGTCAGAGTGGGTTGGATTGGAGACTTCCGCGCCACTCGGCTTAATATCACAGGACTTGACCTCTAAGAGTAGCTTATTTGGTTCGAAATATACGTCAGCTTGGAAAGTCTCCTTTCTCCCACCCGAAGCAGCAGTGAACGTGAGCTTGTAACGGTACCCAGATAACACGAATGCATTCGCATTGTTGACAGCCAAAACCACGAATTCAGTTGACTGTAGAAACAAAAATCAGTTGCAGACTGAGACATGGAAATTGATCGAGTAGAGTTATCAAATACTCTTATAACACTAGTATTACTTGAAGAGTGAAATTAATTAGGATAGGATATATATAAATATATATATCCACGTACCCATTTTTTGTTATAATCCTTCAACACAAATTTAGACAAGTACATCACATGGCCATAGGCTTCTGGATATCTGTCACGCAGCTCAATCACAAACTGTCTTGGAGCCACTGATGTGATTCCCGATATAAAACCGGGAAAGTGTTCACATTCGAATCCCTAAACGGACATACACAAATAAACTTATTAACAAGTAATGAAATAGTTGAGGGTACATAACAAAAAGATAAGGTTGAAGTAATCCAGTAGCACAACCAAAAGATAAACTTATTAACAACACTCCAGGTTAACAAGTAGTACTCTCTCTATACACAGTTATAGATACCATGTATTCTATATATACAGAGTAATAGATACCAACTGCTCTATACACAGTCATAGATACCAAATGGAAAAAAGGATCTTTCTTATGCAACTAGAATGGATGTTATTTTAAAAAATCTAGTTAGTCTCCCAACGGCAAGACATAAGCTGGGCTTACTCTGACTGACATGAGTACTTATCAACGTAGTGGTCTATTCATTAAAAAGAAGCAAGCTCGATCATTATATAAATTCCAGATGGCATACTACACAGTTTAACAAAGCAGCTCGAATCCCTTTACCAGTAAGCATTACGACAATTGTATAAATGTCTAATAATAACAGAAGAATTAAACAAGAATCGATTATTAAAGAGAAAACATAGTAGTATATACCTCACTTTCGGAGATGGATTTCAAGTATCTGCGTATCTTGGGTAATAGCATGCGCTTTCGGTAGAGATGTATACCGGAACAACGCATCTGGTTCAAAAGATCATCATCTGTAATTTCAACACCATACACATCGAATAGTGGGACGAACGGCACCACAGAATAATCTGGCATGGCTTTTTCCTTTTCTTCATCTGTAATTTCCTTCTTGTCTTCTGTTTTCTCCTTCAGAGTCAGAAGAATCATAATTATAACCTTCTTCTTCTTCTTCTTCTTCTTCTTCTTCTTCTTCTTCTTCTTCGGTTTTTTCTTCTTCAATTCTTTGCTTCTTACGCGCCGTAATAGAATCAGATGGCTCCTCCCTAATTGATTTGTGGGATGATGAATAATCATCGATTGACCCTTCTTCCATGGTATTATCATAGGCTGGTAGCTTCAACAACACATCTTCTTCCATTGGTGTAGAGGTGACTGATTCAGCGTATGGCTGCATCGAATGCAATAGGTGATAGGAAACCAGGAAACCCTAATTTCGATTTATAAAACTTGAATGCTACTTTCCCGCGAATCACACAAGAACCCAAAAACAAAACAAAAACAAAAAAAGAAAACAAATTAGAAATGGGGAAAATATAAATAATTAAACGAAGCCTTGATTTTCCTCCATTTCATCGTTAGCCATCATTAAACAGGTTTGTGTTAATTTCTTCTATTTTTTGTTTGTTTGTTTGTTTGATTGATTTTTGGGTTTTAATATTATTTCTTGAAATATTTTTGTCTTTGTAGGAATTGGTTAATGTAGCTAATTAATGGAAATTGTCAACATTGAGACATTTGATCATTGTTAAAACTCAATAATTCAACAAGAATTGAATTGAACAATGTTGTGCTGTGGAGGTGGAGAAGAGGAACCTTACACCAATCCTCCGCCCAACCAGAGCACCGCTCCTCCTAAGGCCGGTGGCACGTATGGCGGAGCCACTGGTGGTGGTATGTTGTTATATATTGTTTTTTCAGTATTCTTTTTATTTTTGAAAAATCAATATTACTACATCATATCATATGTTATACAAGCATGCCAGACCAATTTTCTAAACACTACTTGATTCGGAAAAAGATATCGAAAATGGTGATCTTCAAGATGCAGTTTTATCGATTTTGTGGTTAGAATTGCAATTTCATCTTTGATTTGATTTGTGATTGATGGAAACAAAGAGTACTGAACTGAAGTTGGCAATTTGCATCATGTTAAGACAAGTAGTTTTCAGCTTTATAGGTAGGAAGGGTGTTCGGTGCATTAGCACTCGTATGATTAAGGACCGGGCGATGCATTCCTTTGAAGAAAAGGGATATTTGCATTAGACTGAGAAAACGCATTCAAACTTCAAGACATGTCGTGGTTATTGGTTGACAACACGTAATTAACTTTTAAAACCTACCGTTAAAAAATTGAGATAAGGTCATGAAAGGTAAGTGCAGAAACAAGAGAGAGAAAAAAGAAGAAACAACAAAAATTCTCATCGTCGATAATCACGATGGCTCCGAGGAAAAATCCGTCGACACAGGATCTTTTCATTTACTACTCAGCTTCCCATAGAACATAAGTTTCTTACTGTCCATTTTATTTGTATTCTATCTACATTGATGAGATAATAATGAACAGCGCCTCAGTAAGGTACATTTCTTTGTGATTTTCGGCGAGGTTATATAGAAAGGAAACTTGGGGGCTTGGACAGGTATTCCAACCTCAGGAAGGGCGTTTTAGGGGAATATTTCTTGCATGGTATAACACAACCTAACCAGGATAGTAGAGGGCTCCGGCAAGTGCAGCAGACTCGATCGACTTCACGGAGGCATCGACTAGTACGGCAGGGACGGCGATGGAGCAATCGAGGGTCGATTTGAACCCGACCACCGTGGTTTTCCCGATTCCGACGAGGACTGAATCGGATCGATTGAAGGCTGTCAATCCGATTGTCCCAGCTAGCACAAACACAGCGACCCCGTATTCCGATATTGAGGCTAAGAAAACCTTGGATATCGATGAGAGGAATTTCGATGTGAGGATTCCCGAACTGAATTTGGATAACAAACTGGACCCAGAAATTTTGAACAGAGCACAGATTATGGACAATTCGACAGTGAACCTCATTGATAAACCCCTTTGGGTTGATATTATCCGAGGAAATCGGCTACCGGACCATGGTAAGAAACTGAAATACGTTCCTCCGGCGGTTGTGGATGGTGAGTTTGAGGTGGTGATTGAGGATGAAGATGTCGAGTCTGAACTGAAATTCTGGGAAAATTCTTTGATATTCTTTGTGATGGGAACGGGTCTAACCATGAATGCTGTAAAACAATTTATGATCAAATACTGGAATTTTGTTAAGCTACCGGAACTATACTATAATGAAGAGGGTTATTTCATAATTCGGTTCCAGGATGAGGATGAATGGAAGGCTGTCATGAAGAACGGACCATACTCTATGTTTGGAAAGACTGTCATTCTGTTGCATTGGGTTCTAAACTTCTCGCTTAAGGAGGATCTACTCTGCACCATGCCTGTGTGGGTGAAGTTTCCCAACCTGCCTCTACATCTTTGGGGGGAGAAGAGCATCGCTAAGATAGCCAGTACTGTGGGAAAGCCAATGGTTACGGATGAATGTACTGCTAAGAAACTCAGAGTTACTTACGCTAGGGTGATGATAGAGGTGGATGTCACGAAGGAATTAAGAAAATCAGTGATCATCAAGGACAATAAAGATAAGCGCATTGAGCAACTAATTGAGTATGAATGGCAAACTCCGTTTTGTGCAAGATGCCAGCAGATAGGTCATCAATGTGTGGGTGAGATGGGTCGTAGGCCTACGCCCCCTCGGAATCGGGAACAACAGCCGAATGACAGGGGCCAGCGGTGGGTAGCACGGCGGGATGGGCGTGCTGCCCCGGAGAGAGTACAACACGGCCCTAGGCAGCAGCAACGGGTTGGGCATGATGCGGAACGCACTGAGATTCCTGATCCGAGCCAAGGAGAGCATCGAGTTCAGCAGCCAACACGTGAAGTGGGCGCTACGGGTGGGACTGACAGTGGCAACATGGTGACTCGCCCGTGTGCAAGTCAGAATGGTCCAGATCACCTGCGGGCACCCCCAGTGGATTCTCAGCTGAGGAGTCATGACATTGTTTTGTGTAATGGTTTTGCGGCCCTGGACCCTTTGATTGGTTCCGGGGTTGAGCAAAACCAGTCATCATGATTGTCTGGAACATCAGGGGGCTGAACAAAGCAGTAAAGTTTCGTGAGATTGGCTCCCGTCTCTCTGATCTTAATGTATCTATTGCTGCTCTTTTGGAAACAAGGGTAAAGAAAGAAAGGATGGAACGAGTTCGCCAGCGTTTGGGGCGCAAATGGTGCTACCTTGATAACTATAATGCACATGAGAATGGTCGTATCTGGATTTTGTGGGATGATAACAAGATTGATATTCGATTGGAGACCGCTTTGGATCAGTATATTCACTATGATATCCATTCTTTGGATGGCCGACTTACACAATGGGTTACGTGTGTGTATGCACATAACACACTTGAACAGTGTCGTAGACTTTGGTGCGACATTGAGCAGTTGGCGACACATATAGCAGGTCCGTGGATGGTAATAGGTGATTTTAATAATGTCCTTCACTATGATGACAGGGTAGGAGGTCAACCTGTGGCGGTGGCGGAGTTCCGGGATCTGGCAAATATGATGGATACTACAGGATTAACCGAGAAGGATATGATTGGAGACCGCTTCACGTGGTCGAATAGGCATATTTATTCACGAATTGATCGCGCCATCTGCAACCCCGAGTGGTTCCAGACTTTTGATTCTATGATTCTTCGTGTCCTGGAACCTGGAGTATCTTATCACACCCCGTTATATCTGCAGATGGAGGTGGTCAACAGACCGAGAAGTCACCAATTCCGATTCGTAAACAGTGTGGCTACCCATGATCAGTTCCTTGGTACCGTACGTGAGAATTGGAGTCTGGGTGATACAGGACAGCCAATGTATACGGTGTGGAGGCGGCTGCTTGGCCTTCAACCGTGTATGAGATCGTTGGGGAGGCAACATGTGGGGGCGCGGGTGCACTTGGACAGTGCCCGCACAGAGCTAAGTGTTGTGCAAACAACACTCCTACTTGACCGGTTTGATGTGGGGCGAATTGATCGAGTGTTGGTCCAGATAACGGCAAAGTAAAAGACTAGAGGGGGTGAATAGTCTTTTAAAACTTTTGTCGATAAACACGGTTTCTCAGATATCTGTGAAGATTTCTGATACTTAATTTCAAAGAGCGGAAGACTTTTCTGTGATAAGTGCACGTGCTCAGCAAGATAGGTGTAAATACTTTGCAAGGTAAATAAAGCAAGTAATAAAATGCAGAAAGTAAATAACACAAGTCTTTTTATAGTGGTATCTGAAGGTGGCGTAATCCTTCAACTAATCCACTTCGGCTTTCTCAGACCTAGAATCCACTAAGATAGATAAATGAGGTAACCTTACAAGTATCTTCTTTCGATTCCTAAATACACTAGGTTCCCAACCAAGTGTTCCCCTGAGATATTCCCTGGCTATCACAGCCAAGCACTTCCTGTACTCAGAAACCTTTTGAGCTATTCCTTAATTTCCCAAACTAAGTACTTCCTATGCTCAGTAACCTTGGAGTTATTCCTTAGTTTCCCAAACTAAGTACTTCACATCTCCACGATTAAGGTGTTGGTTAAGGTAGTTTGTCAGGTGAGCTTCTTTAATAACTTGTTCAGTTATGCAGATAGCTCTATGAACCAGTATACTTAATACACTTTGCAATGTATGGTATCTTGTTCTTTACTGACCCAAGTCTATGATAAGTGTTCAAGAGAATGAATCTCAGATATGAAATCTTAGTTCAACTCTTTCACAATTAACAATGCTTGTTCACTACAAAAAAACTGGGTTGGGGCGACGGATAGATCCGTCGCTCCAGCCCAACGATCCGTCGCCCCAGCCCTAGCGACGGATCGGGCGACGGATAAAAAATCCGTCGCCCCGCTGGAGTTGGGCCGACGGATAGATAATCCGTCGTCCAATTCGCGACGGATTGGACGACGGATTATTTGTTTGACCAAATTTTTTTTTTAATTCCGAAATATAACGACGGAATTTTCTATCCGTCGGTATATTTAGCGACGGAAAGCATCTGTCGCTAAATATAGAGACGGATAGAAAAATCCGTCGCTATAAATCACGACGGATAAAATCTATCCGTCGTGATATTTAGCGACGGATAGATGCTTTCCGTCGCTAAATATACTAGTGACGGAATTTGAAATTCCGTCACTTTGAATTCCGTCACTATTTATTTCATATTAATCCCTATTTTTCGTAGTTCACCGATTTAATCAATATAATGTTCGATAATAAATTAATAATACGGAAAATGTTTCAATGAATAAAAAAGTAATATCCGGAGATGGAGAAATTATCCAAACAAGTGTCAATATGAAAAATAATCCGAACAAACGGATACATAACTAACTATCAGACGGGGGTGGGTGTGGGTGATGGCGGAACTGGGACATGAACTGCTCCATCTGTAATCGTAGGCGCTCGTTCGCCTCCCTTTGTTCTCTTTCGCGCCGCTCCATCTCCTCCCTTTGTTCTCTTTCGCGCCGCTCCATCTCCTCCCTTTGTTCTTGGGCGGCACGTTGCATCTCTTGAGTTAGAGCTGCAACTTTGTTCGGACTCTTGTTCCATTTCCGAGACCTGCTCCTGTGTGTATACCGGACGTCTGGACTGCTGGGATGATGATGAGGAGCACCCAGGACTAGCCAGGCTCAAACCGAGTCTCCCGAGTCCATATATTTGTCCTTTCTTGTCCGGTTTGTTGACCTCTAAGAAGATGTTGTCAACTTGATCAGTCGTCAGCTCCTCGCCCGTCTCTTCCTCCTGCCTCGCTACCTGAGCATCAACCTCAGCCTGAAATCGTAAATAACAGATATCATGATCAGTTAATGTTTTTCAAAAATAACTTGTAATAGTGTACAAATATGAACTTTAAGCAACATAAACATACCGCAATAGACGAGGCCCGGGAGTCGGTCCATACCCCGCCCTTATGCTTGGCCTTCTTGAAGATGGCATACTTGGATGTCACCTCCCCCCGTGCCACCTGAATCAAACCAAATCTAGTCAACAATTTATCATCTACAAGTATTAGAGCAGCATAGACACAATAAATACACGTAATGCTAGATTGCAAAAACACATATATACGCACCGATTGATAAAAATCAGTTACAGTAGTTCGCCTCCCAAGGTGGTGAACGGCCCTTCTCCAGACGATTGGGATGCCGGTTACTTTGTTGGTCCAAGCAACGCCGTCTGGACATCGATTCGGCGATAGGCATCCCAAAGGCCCACTCCATCATCAACTCAGAGGATTGGGCCACCCCGATCCCGAATGGCCTTCCACGTACAGACCATATCCTTGTACAGTTTGGATCCCACAGTCTCGTAAACGTGCCAGATCTGTGGGATCAACCTGCTAGGAATGAAGTACTCCTTCTACACTCCCAATTTCATACAACATCCAAAGTCAATACATGTCCTAACAACATAACAGATATGGTGACTAACATATCACCCAAATAAAGTGGCTAACATACCACTCACATTGTCCTAAAATTTACTAATACAATGGTGACTAACATATCACCCAAATAAAGTGGCTAACATACCACCCACATTGTCCTAAAATTTACTAACACAATGGTGACTAACATATCACGCAAATAAAGTGGCTAACATACCACTCGCATTGTCCTAAAATTTACTAACACAATGGTGACTAACATATCACCCAAATAAAGTGGCTAACATACCACTCACATTGTCCTAAAATTTACTAACACAATGGTGACTAACATATCACCCAAATAAAGTGGCTAACATACCACTCACATTGTCCAAGAAACGAATATATATTACTTTAGTACAACAATTTATACTTGTCAACTATCATTATAAGTTATGTTTTACATATTTAAGAAGAATGTATAATACTTACTTGGCAGGACCAATAGGGAAAATCACAGGCAAGCCGTCCCACGTGACGTTGGGATGGTTTGGATCGAACACGAGGTAGGGACAATCGTCGTGGTCCTCCCTCCAAAGATGTGTCCGGCCGGTAGAGCCACGCTCTCTTACTTCGGGGGTGTCTCAGAATCGAGACTCTTGTCCGATCATCACGCCTCCTCACCTATCGACCTGTCCCCGACCCACCACTATCATGCGGCCGGCTACGTTGGGGGGGGGGGGGGACGATAGGTGGACGGCCTCTGACGCGGCATCTGCAAAAAAATGTAATAGATACAATAAAAATGTGTGAGTACGAGTTATAATACATAATAGATTATAATAACACATATAATTACTCAAATTTTATGAACTACTAACTATTTATAATACCAATTGATTAGATCGTATTTAATTTATTAGATTGTAGAGGTTAATTGTTAATTATTATATGTTCCTTATAAATTAATTATTAATTAAGTGTTCGATATGTTACAAAATTGGGCGTATATTTTAACCATTCCAACCTCTTAGTACATATATTATATACTTAACATACATATCAAATTAACTAATTACTCTATACATATCGAATTACTACATATATTCATATCAAATTACATACTTAACATAAAAATTTATCAAATCAAAACTACATACTTCTATACTTAACAAACATATCAAATTAACTAAACTAACTACATACATTCATACATACCAAACTTAACTACATACATTCATACATACCAAACTTAACATACTACATACATTCATATCATACTACATACCTAACATATATACATATCATTAACTAAACTAACTATCAAATTACACACACACACACACACACACACACACACACATATATATATATATATATATATATATCAAATTGAACAAATTACATATCAAATTACAAATAATTAATCAAATTAACTAAACTAACTATATATACTTAACACACAAATCAAACTAACTACATAAATACATATCAAACTTAACATACTACATACATTCATATCATACTACATACCTAACATATATACATATCATTAACTAAACTAACTATCAAATTACATATATATATATATATATATATATATATATATGTATATATATATATGTATATATATATATATGTATATATATATATATATATGTATATATATATATATATACATATATATATATATACGTATATATATATATATATATACGTATATATATATATATATATACATATATATATATACGTATATATATATATATATACACATATATATATATATATATATATATATATATATATATATATATATATATATATATATATATACACATATATATCAAATTACATATAATTAATCAAATTAACTAAACTAACTACTACATACTTATCATATATACATATAATTGCTCAAATTAATCAAAATAAACAAAATCCCCAAATTTTTAAAAACTAGGGTTTTAGCCAAAATACCTTGATTAATCGGTAGAAATCTGAAATTGATCGAAGAATCAAACTCCTTGTCACACGAGCTTCGATTAGGAACCAAGATTGGTCGGAATAACGAAGAATTCACCGGAAATCGAAGAGAGGAGAAGAAGAGAATGAGGAAGAAGAATGAAGACGTGATGATTACGCTGTCATCTGTAGAATAAAACCCTACGGTGACGGACACGTGTCCGTAGCAGGAGATTCGTCACGATCTGGCGACGGATAGATCTATCCGTCGCTAAGTAGCGACGGATAATCTATCCGTCGCCATTTTTTATTTTTTTTTAATTTTAATTAAAAATATTAACGACGGATAAAATTATCCGTCGTTAATAATTTTATTTTTTCTTTTTTTTTTTAAAGTCAAACTTGGGCGACGGATAAGCGTTATCCGTCGCCCAATTTCGCGACGGATAAGTTATCCGTCGCCCAATTTCGCGACGGATAACTTATCCGTCGCTACTTAGCTACGGATAACTGTTATCCGTCGCCAACAGGGGCGACGGATAAGTTATCCGTCGCCCCAATTAGCGATCCGTCGCTAAAGGGGCGACGGATTAGCGTCGTTTTTCCAAGAATTTCTTGTAGTGGTTAAGTATCAGGACACTTAGAACTTTTGTGCTATTTAGAATCAAGTGCTTTGGTCGCAACAGAAAGCTTGAAGGTAAGTAGTGTGCTTGAGAGAGCTTGTGAGAGTATTCAATGTTAGTTAAGTGTTCTAAGGTGTAAGTTCTGTGTGTATTCTCAAGCAGTCTAAGTGTTGATATTTATAGATGAATTTGAGTGCCGTTTGAATAGTATCCGTGAGTCTTAAATCAAATTCAAACTATTGATATCTGAGTTTAGTACTGTAGTACGTTTGTCTTCTTCTTCAGAAGCTACCGTTTTTGTTCAGGCATCTCTGTCCGCGCATTTAATGCATTGTACTATACTTTGTCCTGTAGTGCCAACGGAACTATGCATGGTATCAGAGATCTTTATACTATCAGATTTCTCTGATGTTGTGCACATCCTTTTCAAGAGATTATCACAACTCCAGATACCACTTGTTATAATATATTTCTTTTCAGAAACATAATTTATGTCCAAGGTATCTGAGTGTAGATATCTATGGGCACTTTCCTCGTCTCAAAAACCTTTAATTTCTCAGATATCTTTTGCAACACCGTTTATTTAAAAACGCTTGTGTCTTCAAGATATTTGGTCATAGGTATCTGAAAACCTTTGTCTTCAGTAATCTTGTGCAGTCTTCAAATCTTCAAATCCGTTGAACTTTTCCTGCTGGACGTCTTCTTCTTGGTCTTCTTCAGAAAAAATAAAAATTACATTCAGAGACCTAACATCATTTACAAGATTAGCTAGACTATCATACTTAGTGAGTTTCCTCTTTTACAGTGTTCAAGTGAACCAAGAGTACTAACCACCTTTCTGAGCTAAGATAAGTCATTAGGTTGCTGATCAAAATCTAAACAGATATTCCTAATAAATTTCCCCCATTTTGATCAGTCAACGATGACTATCCGACCTATTACAAATATGGATGAGGAAACAATCCACCACTTAATCATTTCTTATGATCTTTCAATTCATATAATTAAGTGCAGAACGTAAACATCAACAAAATTACAAGGTGTGATCTTTGCTGACAAGTTATCTTTTATAGATTGATATTTGAGAGTAGGTTCATCAGATATGTTACAATGAAAGTTCATATAACTTTTACAAGATAAAACAACAATAAGGTACAGTTAGCAAGATTAAAAAAAAAATTACATAGTCAATTAGGACAACATGAGTAACCAAGCTCCAAGTAGACATCCTAATAAACTAGTCTTCAAGTCTTCAAATCTTCAGCAGCTCCAAGGATCAATTTGCATACTCCCTATCTCCAAATCTTTTGATATCATCTGAGTAGTCATAGAGCAAGGTTCTGACCAACATCTCAGTGTCTCTGGCATAACCACATACTTCTTTGTATGATTTGGTGAGATTCTTCTTGGCAAAGTGTTTGACCCATAAATACTTTTCCCAGTTCCAGGCATGCTCAATTCTGATATCTGATAGCTTGAAGTAATCATAAATGATCCTCAGATATCTGATGTCACCCTTGTATTGATCTTCAGTCAAGTAGAATGACTCAAAGGGTTCCACGACAAGTCTTGGCCTTGTGCCTGTTCCAGTGAGGTTTGGGACTCTATGCACATCATCAGGTTTTCCATAAGGACAATCATCATTAAGGTCCTTCCTCATGGCTTCAACTCTCTTGACAACTTCAAAATCCAACCAATCTTTGACATGATTGGTGTTGATCAAGATTGGCTTATCTTTTCTCCATGCCATAAGTTGTTGATGGATGGGTGCTGGAAATCCCTTTTCATTTACAAGCAAGTGCTTGAGTTCCATCCAGTATCCATTCCTCTGATGAATACACCTGTAGGAGGAGGAGTTGTTGTCAGTCTTCACATACTCAATTCTGGCTTCTTCTGGCCTGAGTGGAAGTTGACCTTTTCTTCTTTCAGCTCTCAATCTATTCCTCCTTTGCCTTGAGTTTTCCCTTGGATTGCTTAAAGAACCACCCTGGATTGACTTGGTATTTCCAGAGAGTGTTTTAGCTGCCAAAGGCTTTGCAGCTATGGGCTCAGTTAGGCTATCAATTTTTCTTTTTCTGTGAAGAAGAGCTTCATCTTCATCAGTCTCTTCATCATCATCAAGATCAATTCTTGTGAGAATTTTGTAGCCTTCTTCGTTGCCCAGGGATTTGATTTGGACTTCTCCTTCTTCTTCTTCTTCTTCTTCTTCTTCTTCTTCTTCAGTAGACTCATCAATCCCTCTTACTTGTCTTCTGCTTGGAGCCTTGGTACTCCTTGGAGGTTTCTGTGCCATGGCCCTTGTTACCATTGAAGTTCCTTCAGTTGGTTTCTGGGAAGTAGCTACTATTTGCAAAGCAGCTTGACTTGAGGAGGGATCATTGATTCTGAGTGGTGGCTGGGAAGTTTTCTTGTTTCTTCTTCCTTTCTGAGCAACACCAGCTCCAGATTTCTTCTTATATCCTTCTCCTTTTTTCCCATTCCCCTTGACTTTGAGGTCCAGATTTGTATAATCCTTCCCCCTTAGTCATTGTTGGCTGACTGAGTCTCATAAATGATTCTGAGAGAGACTCAAAATGTCCTTGTAAGCAGTTATAGGCAGTGACCAACTTCTGAAGTTCAGCTTTGAGCTCCTGATTTTGTTTTATAAGTCCATTTTCCTTATCAATGAGCTCTGCTAATGGGCCTTGAATGGCATATTCTTTTCCATCAGCATAGCTAGCCTCTTCAAAGGCTTTTGCAACCAAGTTTTGGTCATCATCCCTAACCATGCCTAGGTCTTTCTGAGCAATGACTAGACTGGTTGTCCTCTGAGTGATGAGCTCAATGAATGTCTTCATTTTTGCAGGGACTGATGCAGTGGCGGCTTTATCTTGAGAAGACAACTCCTTTTTCAATTCGGCCAGTACTTGATATCTGTTCAAGTATTCATTGGAGTTGACATTTGGCAGCTTGCTGAATATTTCAGGAGCAATTAGCTTCCTTTTCAAATGAGAAACCGCTAAGTGTTCATGTGGTGTTCTGCCAATTTCTTCTCTTCTTCATCATCTGAGTCATCAGCCCAGTGATCTTCATCCTCTTGGACATTTTCAAGATTTTCTAGTCCAACAACCATCTCAGAGATGGGGCTTCTTTCCTTTAAGAGAGGAGGATGGTATATCTTTTAATGGTGATGCAGCCTTAGCATCATGCTTTTCTTCAGATACTTCTTCAGTATCTAGCTCCTTATATCAATGGCATTTACAGCATCCTGGAGCTCTTTGACCTCAGAGTAAGCTACCATTTCTTGTAAGTATTGATCTTGAAGCTGATTAAGCTTATCTCTGGATTTAGCTAGCTCTTCTTCCAGTTGAAGATGGAGCTGTTGTTCTTCTTCCAACAGTTGTTTGAGTTGAGCAACTCTGGCTTGTGTATCTGATATTTTCTGAGTGTTGTTCTCAGAGTGCTCAACTACTTGTTCAGTAGAGTCCTTGTGTTGGGGAGATGAATGGGTAGATTTATGAGGAGATGGAGGAGGGGATTGCTGTGATGTCCTCTCAGTGTGCTTTTCAGCAGCTGAGGCATTATTTCCTTGTGGAATCCCTCCTGTCCCTGGTGCAGGGGCATCATCATCATCTTTCTTATCCTCATCCTTGTGATGGTCAAAAGGAGGATCTTCATAATTGTTCTCATCAGTCTCCTTCTCTTCTTCATCTTCAGAGACCAGATTGATCACTTCTGGATAGTGATCATTTGCCCATCTACCTCCTCTTGTTCAGAGGGTATGCATTGTAAGGTCTGAGGCAAAGTAGGCTTGAATGCCATCTGAATTCTGGTCTAACCATCTGCCTTCTCAAAAGCTTCTATGAGCTTGTGTGCAGCTTCTTTGATAAAGTCCTTATGCATCAGAGTAGCAAAGGAGTATCTTGCTCATGGGAACATGGCATGGACATAATTCTCCAAGTCAAAAGCTCTGACTCTTCTCAATTGATGATCAGTCACCTTTGTTAATTCAGTCAGATCTGAGCTTCTGAGCTTTTGTCACTTTCTGAAACACTTGAGGTGTTTCTTTAGTGTGTGGTTCTTGAAGAATGTAAGCAGATCTTCTGTTGAGAATGCAGAAGCCTTTTGCACACTTGTTTGAGTCAGAAAGAAAGAGTTTTGAGTTAGATTCAAAACTTGTATAGATATCTGAGTATTTGTGTAGTTAGGTTTCTGAGTTACCTGAATGAATACATCAGGCTCAGAGACTTGTACTACTGGGGTATGGAGCTCCTCAGATATCTTGTTGTGAGGTGGGAACTAGAAAGTCTGGTCCTCATCAACCTTTCTTTCTGCTTGAACCTGAGATTAGAAACATAACACTTGGGATATTTTATCAAGAAAAAAAATTTGTTGACAAAACAGATATCTGAGAGGTCAATTACCTCCGTTGGAGGCTCAGATACTTGTCTCTCAGAGACTTGTGCAGTCTCTGGAATCTTTTCTTGTGATGAAGGCCTAGATGCTTCATCAATTTCCATATGTTGTGAGGATTAAGTGGGAAATTCCTCAACAACTTCTACTTCTTTTTGAACCTGTTAAGTAGAATGTGTTAGTTTGAGAAAAATGATCAGAGATTTGTTCTTTGAAGAATATAGATATCTGAATGAAATACCTTCTCTACAGAAGGTTCAGATACTCGCTCTTCAGTGACCTTGGAAGTCTCTGGATTCCTCTCTGAAGTGTAGACTTTTCAGTCTCTTCATTTTTCTTCTCAGATGGAGCTTATTAGAAACAAACACTCATTAGTCAAGCGTATAAAGCACATGTCTGAGTTATATCTTAAGGAACTATTTTCTACATGTGAGACAGGCTCCTGTTCCTTAAGTGGTGAGGCTATGGAAGCCTCCTTCTCATATTCTGAGGTAAGCTTTGCAACTTCCTCTTATTGTTGTGTTTCTAAATCAGCCTGTAACAAAGAAATTATAATAAGTAACAAGATTTAGGCATAAGTTATCACAAGTAAAGAGTTAAACCATTCAGCTACCTGAGCTTTGTCAGACTGACTGTTCTTTGGAACTTGTGAAGTTTCCATGCATTGGTCTTGTTGTTCTTGGACCAATTCTTTGTTGGAAGTTTCAGGTACTTCAGACCTTTCCTGAGTATGCAACTCAGTTGCCTCCCCTGGTTGATCATTCTGAGCAGATGTCTCAGTTTGATCCCTCTCATTGAGTTGGGGAACCTGCTCTTTTGCAGGATTTTCTTCAGCAATGAAAGATGCTGGTTTCTGTAACTCAAGTACCATTTCAGCAGTATCCACATCTGGCTGTTGTGGTTGTTGTGCTTGAGACAGACTGTTGAGTGTTGAGGCAATGGCAGTATCCTCCAACACTAAGCTATCACTCATCAGAGCATCTTCAATATGCTTCAGTCTTTCTTTCTTTGATGGTGTAATTTGTCCAGTGACCTTGGACAAAGTTGCTTCTCCAACAACCTTTGAAACGGGTGCTTGTTCAGCAACCTGTGGTGTAGGTTCTTCTTCAGATACATCTACCCTAGTTACTTTTTCAGTAACCTTAGCCCTTTTTGATTTTTCTAGGACTTGGGAGATGACTAAATCATCATCTTCATCGTCAGAGCTCTCATCAGCATTAGGAACTGATTGGTCCATAATCCCTGCGGTTTCTGCTGATAGGGCTTGGTATCTATCACTACTTTCTTTAGCAGTATTGATGAGTTCATCAGCAAGGCTTTCGGCAGTATTTTTGACATTTCTGAAAGCACTTTCTCTTGCTGAGTCTATTTGTTCAGTAGTTGATACCCCTTTTGCAGCATTGATGAGTTCATCAGTAGTGGCTGCAGGTATCTGGGAATTGACAACCTCAACGGGTGTGCCTTCTGATTTGCCAGCAGACTTCTTTCGTGATGTTATGGGCTTCTTGGTCGCAACCTTTCCCTCAGATACCTCTTCAGTCTTTCGCTTCTTGGAACCTTTCTGAGATCCAGTAACCTTTTTCATCAAGTTCGTATACTCATATTTGTAGAGTAGGTTACTGTTGGCTATGTCAGCCTTCTGTCTGAGCTCAATGCCAAGCTTCTCATCAAGTAGCATATCTTTAGACCATAGCTCACTGTGGCCTTTGGCTCAGCAAGTCCCTTAGCTATTTTAGGCTCAAAGCCTTGAATCTTCTTCACAAACTTCATAAAGGCGTACTTTCCCCAATTGAAAGGGTTTTCCAGCCTTTTGTCTTGTTGTTGCAACAAGAACATCATCATCCAACGTTCTTAGCTTATCTGGTCAGCACCTCCTTGTAGACCATCAAAGCATCTGTGAAGAATGCATGCCAACACATCCCATTGAACCAACAGATGTCTGGTTCTGATGTCAGCAAGCTTGAAATCAGTGGGTGTATCTTGTTTGTCAGTGTCACACACACCACTGTACAGTTGTTTTACACCTTCAAGGAGATCTTCATCATTGGTGTCTATTTCAAAATTATTTCCAAGATTTTGAAGATCAAACAACTTACAGAAAGTTGTTAAGTCTAAAAGGATTTCCTTTCCTTGGACCTTAGTTTTGATAGACACTATTGCAGTGCCTTCAGAAACACATGATATAATCCTGGAGTTATTGTAGAATTCTAGCACATCCAGTGAAGAAATTCCACTGGGAAGAGCAGATAGAAAACCCTTGATTTGTGCCTTTTCAAGCATGTCAAGAATCAGTTTCCTATCGTCTTAGTTTTCAACAGCAACCGTAAGGTATTCCTCAATCATGGCACCAGCCCAAATCATCCTGTGATTTGAAGTCCAATGATCGGGATTAAAGTCTCCTACCAATCGATTGTTCACTATAACCAACTCTGGTGCTTGCTTTTCAGCAGTACCAGTGGTAGAAGATTGAGATTTCTACTTAGGAGCCATCTTTTTATATAGTGCAAGTGTTTGAAAGTCTGAAAGAGATTTGGGTGAGAGATTAGTGATTCTTTGCAGAAAGACTAACATATATTTGCAGAGGTTGAAGAATGGTTTTTGCTATTCTTGTGTAAAGCAAAATGTGGGATTACGCGAAAGTAATTTCTTTTGCCAAAATCCTATATATATAGCAATGTAATTCTAGCAAACATATACATACAAATTGGTTTTGTATGTAATGTCGTGAATTGCGATGGCGTGGGTAAAAGTTTGTTCGGCATTAAATGCATAGTGGGCCACGTCTGAATTTCAACAGTCCACTATTTACAGAGAATTAATCTCTGCCGTAAAGATCAATCGCCCATTTCATCAAGGGTCACCATTGCTTCTTCAGAATTGATCACAATCAACAATTGTAATTGTGTCCATTTAATGAGTTTTGGCTATTAGCTATCTGAATCACGTTTCTGTGTGAATAAGAGCACTGTTTGTATCTGAGTCTATCTTATACTTGTTGTCTTTTCACAGTTTTACACAAAGATAGAAATAATACAAATTTCAAGATAGTAGTTGACTGAAGACAGTTGTACTATTCTCTTTTGTGTTCTTCCTCACTGAGTGATCTAGATATCTGAAATTATGTTTTGGCCCAATCTTCTATTTCAGCTCAGCTTTAATTATTGGACTCTAATTCTAAATTAGTCCAAGTGTAACACTTCATTTTAATTGTTCAAGTCCAATTTGAACCAATTAAAATTATTCTCATATTATTTATTATAAATAAATAATATTAACATCCCCGGTTTGGTAAAGTACTCTCTATATAGTGTGACTCATAGGGCCTTATATATTAAGCACTAATCCAATTAGGTTCACGGTGAAACTCTTAGACAATTTACCGGACAATATTAATATATAAGGACGTTTGTGAGGATATACAAACCACCTGTAATGTAAGACTCAAATAATGGTAAGGTCCTTTCATTCACGAATACTCGAATAAGTCTAGAACTTGGTAATATGTCTGTTCCAATAACTTATTCATTTCTTTCTCAATCTTGTTAGTTGATCCTCGATCATATTCAAACACCATTTTGAATATATCGTAATGCATTGACCAATGACTGACGATCAACCTAACTATGGGATATAAAGTATTCTCTCCAATGTCTATTGCGAGGAATGAATCCTATATTGGCTCAACTACTACTCACATGTGCTACGTGATGTGCCCAACGCATGTCGTATCTATCCCATTTGGAGTGCAAACATTGGTCATGGTCAAAGCACATCACTTCACACATGTAGTCAGCATTGACCTAAAGTTAAAGGACTAATACATCACCTTACACACCGATATTTTCATATAAATAGAATTAACCAAATGGTTTTTCGGTGGGTCTACCAACACCCTCAATGGTTTCCATGCATCCATCATGAATGACCAAGTCATTCGTAGTCGTGAGAGCTACTACATTCTCCAAGAATATGATGCAGATCACATGCCAATCTTTAAAGTGCGTCATTGATATCCCAAATGTCAACGAATCTCGATTGGGACCATTTTAAGACTTACGTTCTGTCATCCAAGTTCTCACACACTTGGTGATAACGTGTAGTACATGGTAACATCTTATCGAATTATTCAAATAACCAAATAATAACTCAATAGATGCAATGCCAAGTAACAATATTATAAACGATAATAAACTGAACAAAGTACATATCATTCTCATAAATAGTTATCTCTAGAACATACATAATTTCAGAGTTCAATCTCGATTTTAACTCAAACTCTCTCAAATCTTGGACTTCGACCGGGATTCGAACTCTATTCTCAACTCTATATAAGGTCCTGGACCCATTCATTCGTTTCACACATATCTCCACCGAAGAGCAGAATCGAAAAACAATGGTGGGAAGGGGCAAGGACGAACCGGTTTCTATTCGAGTCTAGCAAGCACGTTCTCTGATTTGATTCTCCTGCCCATTTGATTTTCCTACTCGCGGTGGTGGTGACTTGAGCAGGTGGCGGACTGGTGCGACCGGAGTTGTATAGAGGACCAGAAGGCGGGACCATCCGGAGACGGAGGAGAGGAATCGCGCGGTGGACTCGACGTGGGTGTACGGAGGAGCTGGAGTGAGAAGTAGGCGGTGCGCGGTGGACTTTATTGTTTCTCTTTCCCTTTTTACCATTTTCTTGTCTATATTTGTGTTTTCTTCAGTCTTTCAAATTTTACTTGTAGGAAATAGTCAAGCTGATGGCGTTTTTGAAATCAACTGCTTCCACCTTGTTATCCGGGCAACAATTGGAGTGACTATGAATGCCACGTTAGACTACCACCTAAAAGATTGCATGACCATCCGCTTAAAGACATAGCTACCCGATCTTTCGATCAACCTAGGGAAAGCTACCATATGGAGAGGCGCAACATCATCCACTTCGAGGCATGTCTATCCAACTTTCGATCTAGGCCACCACATGAAGATGCATAACACCATCCGTTTCAAGGCATGACTACCCAACTTCCGATCTAGGCCATCACATGAAGAGGCACAACATTATCCGGTCGAGGCATGACTATCCAACTTCGGATCAAGACCACATGAAGATCACAACATCATCCGTTTCAAGACATGACAATCCAACATTTGATCATCCTAGACTTTGAAGCACAACTTGGGCATATTATCAACTTGGAACTTGAAGTTTAGCTTGTGCATACCGATCAACCTTGATTTGGAAGCGTAGCTTGGACATATTGATCAACCTGGAGATTCGCTCAACCACGATGAGTCAATGAAGGTTCCACAAGTAGCCGCTTTGATTTATTCATCCGTTTCGCCTGGAAAAACTAGCCGCTTTCACATATTTTGACTGAACTTAGAAATTTCTAAGCTGCCTACATACCTCCATAAGAGAGGAACAAGTCAAAATGTAGTTCAAACACTTGGAAAGGGGGTGCCGTACACAGTTTATACTCATGCGGGCCAGGAGTATCTATTACTTAGCCACCTTAGACGAGGTGAGGCGAGTTAACAATTTAGCCACGTGTCATGCCATTGGTGGTCACCGTATGCAGTTTATGCTCATGCGGGTCAGGAGCGTACTTGATTTGGTCTTCAGACTTGAATCTGTAACAGTTTATGCTCGTGCTAAGGAGCTGCTAACAGTTTATGCTCGTATCGAGGAGCGCACTTGAATTGGACTTGGATTTGATTTCATGAACACAGTTTATGCTCGTGTTAAGGAGCTTTGAGATAGTTTATACTCATATCAAGGAGTGGCACTTGAGAAGATTTAATTTGAGGGCCTTAGGTAGTTTAAGCTCATATCTAGGAGTATACTTGTTGAGATAGAATAAGATGGCGCTACATCTTCATCGCTTTCCTCTTCATCATTGCTTTGGTTTTCGCTTTCGCTTTCACCACCTACGTCGTCTTCATCTTTTATTTTGGAGCAATCTCCATGCGCTTTGTTAGTACCCATTCTCATTTCAATGGTATGTGCACGAGTTGCAAGCTCTTCAAATATTTTTGGCTTGATGCCTTGAAGGATGTAGGAAAGATTCCAGTCCATTCCTTGAGTGCACATTTCAATGGTCTTGGTTTCGGATATTTGGTCCTTGCATCTGAGGTTCAGGTCCCTCCAACGATTTATGTAGTCAAGAACATGGTCCTCTTCAGTTTGATGTGTACTTGTGAGTTCGACCATGCTGACCGTCCTTCGAGTGTTGTAGAAGCGATCGAGGAATTGCATTTGCAGCTGGTCCCAATTATCAATGGAGTTTGCCCCCAAGTCACTGTACCAGTCGAAGGCATTATCTTTAAGTGATCGGACGAACTGCTTGACAAGTTGATCACCATGAGTTCAAAGACTTGCAAGTCTCAATGAAGTGTGCAATATGTTGTTTGGATAAAGCCACCAAATCATCAAATTGAAACTCAACTTTGGAGGTTGATAGTCTTCTGGCATCTTTAGCGTATTAATCCTGGGTGTATATGGCTTGACATAGCTGGAAGATGACCCGAACTTCTTGTCTAAATTTTTGTTAATGGTTTGGATGATCAACTCCTTAACTTGGGTGGCGGGTAGCTTGACATCCGCATGCTTTTGTGATCGTTCAGTTGCAGACTTGAAGCTTCTATGTTGTGTTAAGAGCAGCTTCAGACATTCATCATATTCCTGATGTTTCTTCTCATCTGCATCAGTTGTCTCTACAATATCACCTTTGTTTAAAAGCATGTCCAACTTGACATCTCAATCTTCACAGATTCTAATGAGCCGCAACATGTTGCTTGACAAGTTCATAATTTGCTCTTCCATCGAAGTTGTTCTAGCCATTATGGTACCTTCCTTGAGAATTTGATCTTCCGTGCTTTGCCTCAACGATGGATTACTTTGATTGAGCAGAATTGCTTGCCCCCACTGCTAGTCGCTTTTTGCAGAAGAGATGATGGTTTTCTTGCTCTTGAAGAGAAGAGATGAGAGGTAGAGATGTCCCACTGGGCGTGCCCAAAATCTGTGGCAACTAAAGTTGCTCAAATTATGATTTTATTGATCTTAATTTAAACGGGTACAATTCTCTAGTCTAATCCTCTGATTCTAGTCTTCTAAAGCGACGAACTTGGATCTTCAAATTCTTTGTTTAGGATTTATAACTTCAAAGTCAGGCAAACGTTGATGCGAGGGCTTCTTGGCTTGATCTCGAATCGAATCGTGAACTTGAAAGTGTTTGAGGCGAGCGATGACGAACTTCTTGGGGATTTGATGAACTCCACGAAGAACGCTTCTAGATCGTCGCATGATTTGGCCTTTGATCTTCTTTAGAGGAAGTTTGGCCGGCAGAAAACATTTCTCCAAGGGCTTTTGAGCTTGATCTTGGATATAACGCAGCTTTTGGGCGAAGAACTTGAAGAAGGTTGATCGGGCTTTGGCTGGGCCTTTAGGTTTGATCTTCCTTCGGCGGCAGTTGATTTTTCAATAACGTTTCTCCAAGTACGCAGGGGATTCTTCTTGGATCATACTCCTGGATTTCCGGATGAACTTCTTGAGTGCTTGCTCGAACTTCAAGGCGGATCTTGAGAGAAGAATGGTGGATTTGCTCTGGCTCTGGAACTTCGGATGCCTTGATGCCTTCTTGGTGTCTCTTCTCTTATGTGGTGTCGGTGAAAATGAATGGAGTGATCTTCTATTTATAATGGTTTAAAAGAGCATATTTTCCTTAAATATAGGAGCCCATAGCCGACTCCATCACTTATGGCTCAATTTATCCATATGGAGCCCTAGTACATCACCTAATTCAACAAACATTACTGCATGTGTATCGTATCTAGTTAAGAGGACAAGTAATTTGTTTACCTAACTTCATAATTGCAAAGCTTTTAGGTACTATGCTGGCATACAAAAAGCATCGATGTACCTGCTTGATTCTTCTTCACGAATTGTAAGCTAAGCTCAATTTCTTTGATGGGTAAGCCTAGGATCCTGGCTGGGTATATTCACAAATCATACGAGTGTTTTGTTTCAGATGAAAACTGGAATTAACGGAAGAAAATAGCGCCAGAATTTGGATAAAACTTGCGCCATGGGGAACAGAGACCAATATTAGAGGCGTAATACCCACTACGCCTCTGAGGAGCCAATATTAGAAGTGTAATAATACGTGTTTATCTGTGGCCAAATATACAATATGTGTTTATACACAGGCTCGGCATCAACATGGATATGCCCGAATTTAAGTAGGTTATACTAAAAACATATTTAACCATATTACATATCAGGATTAACCATTTTACATATCAGGATTAACCATTTTACATATGGTTATATGGCTGATTATATGGCTGGATTAACGTCTCCTAAAAGTACTATACCATAAGAACTATCTAGAAGACATGCGAGGGAGTGTAGGCTGAAATGAAATGGAAATATATACGAGAACAATAAAAGTCAAGTGTGTTTTTCTAAAGAGTGAAACCATTTGATTTCACAAAAAATAATACCATGTCACATCAAGAGCGAAAGTCACAACGTAACCATTTCAAACCTTCGGGAACAACTCCACATAGCCTAAGTAGAACTCTCTTAAGAACAACACAAAACACAATTATATAGTATACAAACATCAACGACTAAACACAAAACACAATTAAATAGTTTACAAACATCAACGACTAAACATAAATACGTGCATAGTTTACAAGCTTCAACGACTAAGCATAAATACGTGCATAGTTTACAAACATCAACGACTAAACATAAATCCGTGCATAGTTTACAATCACTTTCATAACAATAGAATAAAACATAGATAAATAATTGCATGGTTTACAAACATATCAATGACCCAGCTTAGTACAGAACAAGACAATGATATCATGGTGATTGTCATGCACCTTGGCTTTAAAGTTTTCATGGACGTAACGGTGGTCCAGCTGCCAAGGAATTCCACTTTCAGGATTACTAACCCTAATAGCAGCAACAAATGTGAGATAATATGTGTATGAACAATTAGATCTCTCCCATAATGTGGCATTTGTCACTCTCGCAACCAAATAACCATGCTCACTGCCCTACAAAACAAAATGTAGGGATGGACAAGGTCTCATTACTCAAATCGTTCGATTGCTATTTATATACGCACAAAATGAAGAAATTATATACGATACTGCATCTTACCTTGTCTTTAAAGTAATAATCAAGTGCCAACTGGGACATGATTGTCAAGTGGTGGTAGCCTTCTACATGACAGTTCATGTTATAGAACAACTTCTCCCTTGGCCTCAAATACGTTATGCTCGGAATATGAGCAGGGAAGTAACTACATTTATATCCCTACACATAAAATCAAAATGAATCTAGCTAGATAGAAATTCCATATTCAAAAGTAATCGACATAAAATGCATGATCATTGTGCATTCCAAGCCTAATTACTAACCCTCCAATCACATGACTACCCCTTGGAGTTTCTCAATAGGGCCCTATATTCCTAGCTCAATTAAATCATCAGCTAAAGAGAAAATCAACCAAAAGTACATGATGAATTCGGCCTCAAGTCTTTGTCCTAGAGTGGTTTGATCGATAATTAGAAACAAAAGTATGTCAGCAATCGCGACATCAGAAACAGACCCAAAATTAAATAGAATCAAGGGACCTAATCTACCTTGCAGCAGGAAAAACTAAACATTGAGCACCTTGGTTCTGTGTCATCGAAAATTATGTACATAGCAGTGAAACTGACCAGTGAAGGTTTATCCATATGCCATGGGAAAATGTTGAATTTAGAACAAGACGAGGATAAAAAAAAGTATTGGCCAGCGTTGTATAAATGCAGTGGCAGAATAATATTTAAACATATTCGTACCCAATAAATATTTTCTATAAATACGAGAATGTTTAAACTGCTCATGTACTTATTATCACACATCAATAGGGAATTAAATGCAACCAGTTCTAATCAAATAGTAATAATAATGCAGAGTAGTAATAACAGGAATATGGACTGGTACTATTACTTTTACCTCACTTTCAACAACAGACTGAAAATATTTACGAACTTTCTTCAATAGCATGTCTTGATTCATGGCAGGAGGGCAGTTATTCTTGATCTTATCCAATAGCTCGTCATCACCGAGTCTCATCAGAGTTGAGATCGTTTCCACGGGATCTAATATCTCATTTCCAGCTATAGATTTGTCAGATGGTTCTTCCCCCAAAAAGCTGTCAGAGTGGGTTGGATTCGTCTTAATATCACAGGACATGACCTCTATCCGTAGCCCATGTGGTTCAAACTCTATGTCAGCTTGGAAAGTCTCCTTACTCCCAGCCGAGGAGGCAGCAGTGAACGTGATCTTGTAACGGTACGCAACTAACATCAATATATTCATATTGTTTACAGCCAAAACCACGAATTCAGTTGACTGTAGAAACAAAAAATCAGTTGCAGACTTTTGAGACTTGGAAATAGATCGAGTAGAATTATCAAATACTCTTATTATAATACATAATACTAGTATTAGAGTGACATTAATTAAGATAGGATATATATATATTATCCACGTACGTACGTACCCATTTTTTGTTATAATCCTTCAAAGCGAGTTTAGACAAGTACATCAAATGGCCATAGGCTTCTGGATATCTGTCACGCTGCTTAATCAGTATCTGTCTTGGAGTCACCAGTGTGAGTCCCCATATAACACCGGGATAATGTTCACATTCGAATCCCTAAACGGACAAACACAAAATAAACTTATTAACAAGTAATCAAGGGTACATAACAAAAAGATAAGCTTGAAGTAATCTAATAATAGCACAACCAATTAAAAGATAAACTTATTAATTAACACTCCAGGTTAGGTTACAAGTAGTACTCTCTCTCTATAAACTTGTATTCTATATAATATACCTGACTATCGTCGATGGATTTCCAGTATCTGCGTATCTTGGGTAATAGCTTAATCCTTCGGTGGAGAGGTAAATTGGAACAACTCATCTGTTCCAAAAAACTTTCATCTGTAATTGCAACACCATCATCATTGAAGACGTCGACGAACGGCAGCTCAGAATAATCTGGCTCGGCTAATTTTTCCTTTTCTTCATCTGTAATTTCAACGCCAGGCTTCTTCTTCTTGTCTTCTGTTTCTCCTTCACTGTCGGAAGAATCATAATAGTAATCATCACCATCTTCTTCTTCTTCTACGATTTCTTCATCGACAGTAAGCTTGGTTTTTTCTTCTTGTTCGATGATTATTCTTTGTTTCTTCCGAGCCGTAATAGAATCAGATGGCTCCTCCTCCTCCTCCCTAATTGATTTGTGGGATGAATAATCATCGATTGATCCTCCTTCCATGGGCTCATCTTCATAGGCTGCAGGTAGATTCAACAACACAGCAGCAGATTCTTCTTCTATTTCCATCGAGCCATAAGCTGGATCGAATGTTTCTTCCCTCTGATCTTCCCTTCTTTATTGGGCCCATACACATTAACAGACCAACCTTTGTTTACATCTCATGCAAAGAGGACATGGGCCTAATTTGATTCATGAATTCAAGTTTTCTTTGGCCCATAATCATCCCGATTATTGGAAATGAGCAAAAGTTATCGGGTATCAAAGCCAAGTTTCGATTTGTAGGTATGTGTCAGGTTTGAATATATGTCTAAAGTAAAGTTTGAATTGTTGGGAAGTTAGGTTTTGGTTCTCGCGGATTTAGATTGATCACTTGGTTATTAGAGTGGTGTTGTGCAGGCGTAATAAAGATAAATTTTATGAAGGAAACTTAGATTGATCACTTGGTTATTAGAATCTGTTGGATGGTGAATAATCATTGATTGAACCTTCTTCCATTGTATCATCACCTAGTCGCTTCAATAACACATCAACAGATTCTTCTTCTTCTATTTCCATCGATTGGATTGATGTTGGATTCAATTCGTTTGCTCCTTCCATTCTATAATCGCCTCGTTGCTTCAATAACCGAGCAATTTCTTCTTTTTCCATCGATCGTGTTGGATCATGGATTCGATTTCATCTCATATAAATACGATATGGGCCTTAGTTGGACGGATTCAAGTTTTCTTTGGCCCTACAAATCCCATCCGTATTCAACCCGTGTCCAAATTCAACAACCGGTTCAAGTTGGGCCGGGCTCTATGCACCTTGAGTTGGGTCCGATTTGAGTCAATTGTCGAACGTGGACACTGGTTGGATTAGTTATCGGTTCTGAGTCAGGATAACATTTGAATATGGGTCGAGTTAGGTCAGGGTTGAACTCGGATCGTAATAAGTCCAGGTCGGGTGCGAGTATGTGACCTAAATCATACATGTATGTAAATAAATTTTTGGGTTGGGTAATACGGTTACCTGATTACGTACAAATCCATGTGTTCTCACATGCAGGTTTTCATTGGGTCGGACCCAAGTTGGGGCCAACTCAATTATAGGCCTATATTAACTTCGTGGTTACGAAAACTACCGAACCGCATGGAACCGTCGGGTCAGTGTGGTGGTCGTGGTTATATTAAAACAGGAACCAAACCTGAAGATTACGGTTTCCAAATTGGACCTTGAATTCTAGTTTGGTTCACGATTGAATTTTGGTCGGTCTAGTCCGACACACTACGTATCTCGCATTTTGGTGAAACTAACAAATTCAAATTGAAGAAATTAAGTTTGTGCTTGGGGCGTCTTCTCTTCTTGTGCCTTTCTTCAATCTCAAATCCAAGTTAAGGAAAAATTGCATATACCCCCCTCTCAGATACTCTATGTTGTCTATATTTGGTATGTTATATAGTATAACTTTATGTTTTCGCTATGGATTTGTGAATAATATCCATGTGGTTTGCGTTAGTGATGTGCTATGTTGATGCTCCTCTAGAATTTATTGCGTAGACAGAGTCATTTATCATAGTTTTTTGTTGAGAAGATAATTTAGAATATTTGAGAATGTTGCTAGCTTGTACTGTGTTGTGACTCATAGATTTTGTCATCCACACGTGAGGTCCTGAACGGGTTGCTTTAAAAGCATATTCGTCATGATGAGTCATGCCATAAAAAAGACTCATTGATATAGTACGGAGAGTATCCACACACCACCACATACGTTGATTACAAGAAAGTTTGAATGTTTAATTTTCTCAATTAATTTATTTTGACTCATCGAATATAATTATTATTAAAAGTAAATTATACCGTGGCACATTGCAACTGGTTACTAATAGTAAACGAAGTATATTTCCGGGTAGACAACAATATATGTCTCCAATCCCGATCAATTTGTTAATAGAGTAAAGTATATTTCGGTCGCAAGTAACAATTTTTAGGCTATATTTCGATTGTAGTTTATATGTTTTTTTACATTTTTTAGTAAATAATAAATATATTGTTTCTAGATATAAAAATTTTTTATATGGGTTGGAATTTGTTTGTTATGTTATGCCTGTACTACTACAATTGTGAGAAAACATTTTCTTTCATTTCCCCGCCCAATATTAAATCTCAAAAAAACCAAACCCCCAAAAACCCAAATCTCCGCCGTATCTCCGCCATATCTCCGCCATGGAAGACGGCAGCGAGCAGCAAACAGTAGATCTAGTAAAAGAGCTCGTCCATCGCCTCCTCTCTTCCAATTCCCCAAACCCTAGCAGCTCCACTGAATCTTACAATCGAGCCCTAACATACTCTCTTCGCGTCCTCTCCAGCCGCATGACCCCTGCCATCTCCATCGACGACTCCGCCATGGCCGAATCCATCAAGCGCCGCCTCGCCACTGCCGGTAAGTCCTCCGAGGCCCTAACTTTCGCCGATCTGTTTTCCAAATTCTCTCTCAAATGTGGGCCCGGTAGTGTTAAGAACAAGTGGGCTGTTATCTACTTGCTCAAGACTATTTCCACCGATCGGATTGCGATTAATGCGAATACGACTAGTTTTAGTAGCTCAATTCCTAGTAATGCTGCTGTTGCTGGTGGTTTGCCTAATTTGCTAGAAACTGTTGATTTGAATGGTAGTAGAAATGATACTAGTAGTAATAGTGGTTCGAGGAAGAATGCTTGGAATGGAGGTGTATTCGTAATGACCAAGGATCCGCAGAATATACGAGATATGGCATATAGGGAGTTTGCGGTTTTGGTTAAGGAGGAGAATGAGGTTACGGAGGAGGTTTTGGTGAGGGATGTGTTGTATGCTTGTCAAGGGATTGATGGTAAGTACGTTAAGTTTGATGAGAAATTGGATGGTTATGTTTTACCGGAGGTGATTAAGGCGACGGGAGCTACTAGAGTTTTGGTGAGGAAGCTGTGTGAGCTTGGTTGGTTGTTTAGGAAGGTTAAGGGGTATATAGCTGAGAGTATGGATCGGTTTCCAGCGGAGGATGTTGGAACTGTTGGGCAGGCGTTTTGTGCTGCGTTGCAGGATGAGTTGTCAGAGTATTATAAGTTGTTGGCTGTGCTTGAAGCGCAGGCAATGAACCCCATTCCTTTGGTGTCGGGGAATGGTGGATCAGGGAACTATTTGTCGTTGAGGAGATTGTTGGTTTGGTTTTCAGAGCCGATTGTTAAGATGAGATTAATGGCTGTTCTGGTGGATAGTTGTAAGGTTTTAAAAGGTGGGGCTATGGCTGGGGCGATTCATATGCACGCGCAACATGGTGATCCTCTGGTCAATGATTTCATGAAGAGGCTGCTACGTCGTGTGTGTTCTCCACTTTTTGAAATGGTGAGGAGTTGGGTCTTGGAAGGAGAGCTTGAGGATATTTTTGCGGAGTTTTTTGTGTTAAGCCAACCAGTTAAGGCGGAGTCTCTTTGGAGGGAGGGTTATCGGCTCCATGCAGCAATGCTTCCCTCCTTTATATCTCAGTCTCTGGCTCAGCGAATCTTGAGGACTGGGAAGTCTATTAATTTCCTTCGAGTTTGTTGTGAGGATCGAGGTTGGGCTGATGCTGCAACGGAAGCAGCAGATGTGACAGGGACTAGTACTGGGAGGGGTGGGTTGCGATATGGTGAGACTGATGCACTGGAGTCTCTGGTCACAGAAGCAGCGAGAAGGATAGACAAGCATTTACTCGATGTAATGTATAAACAATATAAGTTCAAGGAACATTGCCTTGCAATAAAGAGATATTTACTTCTTGGACAGGGGGACTTTGTACAATACTTAATGGATATTGTTGGGCCTGATCTGTCTGAGCCTGCTAACAGTATAAGTGCCTTCAAGCTTGCTGGACTGTTGGAGAGTGCGATTAGATCATCAAATGCACAGTATGATGATCCTGATATACTCGATAGGTTACGGGTGAAGATGATGCCTCATAAAACTGGGGACAGAGGCTGGGATGTCTTCTCTTTGGAATACGATGCAAGCGTCCCACTGAACACAGTATTCACTGAATCAGTTATGTCTAGATATCTTAGAATCTTCAATTTTTTGTGGAAGCTTAGAAGAGTAGAGCATGCATTGATGGGTGTCTGGAAAACAATGAAACCGAACTGTGTCACCTCTCGGTTCTTTAATAAGTTGCCACGTGCTGTTAAGTTGCAGTTAGTACTAACAACAAGAAAGTGCCAAGTTCTCTGGGGTGAGATGAATCATTTTGTTTCGAATCTGCAGTATTACATCATGTTTGAAGTCTTGGAGATATCATGGTCTAATCTCTTGAAGGAATTAGAAGTATCTAAAGATCTTGATGATTTACTCGGCGCACATGAGAAGTACCTCTCCTCAATAGTTGAGAAGTCCCTCCTTGGTGAACGGTCCCAAAATCTCCACAAGAATCTCTTTACATTATTTGATCTCATTCTACGATTTAAAAGTCACGCAGATCGCCTTTATGAAGGCATAAGTGAGCTGCAATCAAGGTATTGGTTTCCTCTATATCTGTTTGCTTTTTTATGAAGCTTTAGACATGGGATTGAAAATTTACTACGTTTCTGTAATTTGTTTTGCAGAAACACAGACATTTCTCGTACTAAAGCCACATCTCAGAGGCAAACAAGTAATAGATCATCAGAACCTGGGTCATGGCTTGGTGAAGGCAAGAAAGATTTAACAAGACGTGCAGGGGAATTCCTTCGTAATATGGGACACGACATTGAGGCAACTGCAAAGGAATATTCATCTGTTTTTGAAGCTTTTATTTCTCAACTGCCAATACAGCAACATGTCGACCTGAAGTTCCTTACATTCCGCTTGGACTTCACTGAATTCTATAGCCAGTTGAGACCGAGTACAAGCGGGAAGCTCTTTCTGTAGTGTCTGACTTTAGCATTTGGAATTACCTGTATGTGCCAATCCATCTTTGCTGCACAACCCGCGGCACCGTTTCCTTGTCATTTGCACTCTTCAGTTGGCCTTGCATTTGTACAGTGTGTTGCCTTTAGGTGTGTATCACAAAGTTTCTGTCTCTTCTTCAGAATTAGTCTAGTTGCATTGGGTTTCTTTCCATTGAAGTGTGGGTTTTACTTGGTGGTCTACAAGCTCCGGGCTTGTAAATCTGTATTTATATAACTTTATAGTGGTTAGTGTGGAAGAAATTTGGCAATTAAGCACCTTTCTTCTTTTCCAGAATATGGTCTCAACCACTGTAACACATTCTTGTATTTGCCTTACAGTTGAGAAATGAGTGATTATTTATTCTTTTCTGCATATTCTTCTCCTTGCAATTCCCATTCGGCCTTTCGACATAGTTTTGTTATCTTAACAAGTATACATTATACAATACACTAACCAAGTTCGAATATATAAAGAAAAACAACGCTTTCAAGACAAAATAACTAGGTTTTGTTGCATTTGTACAAGTAGGGGAAAATCACAAGGTACAGCACACAAACATATGGCTGTAGTTACATACACAGTACAATTATCAAAGTAGACCCCAATGTTCTTTTATACTTGGCTTTCATGTTTCGTTCATCAGCACACGCTGAATCTGGCCTTGACCTTAAGGAGGTCGAAGAGTGTTTTTAGGTGCACTTATCCAAGGAGTATCAGCTATAGCAAATCTCCAAAGTGCATTCACGTGCTCTGGTGAAGCATATTCTATACCAATTCTAGGACCGACAAGTATTTTTTCTGGCTCTGGTCCATCCAATAGTTCTAACCCACCTATACATAAAATGCTCTTTTTGTCAGTCACAACGCCACAGAGTTTGCAAATGTTCTTAAATCACAATGCGACGTCTAAGACTCCAAGTGGCATACCAGGAGTGAAAAGAGGATGATTAGACCACTCCGTTGAAATTCCCAGAGCTTGACCTACCTATTCCAAACCAAGACAATAAGCTATGACAACAAAGAGAAATTGAGTAACATTGTATCATTTGTGAACAATATTTGCCTTCAAAAAAAAAAGCAAAAAGGAAAAAGAAACATTAATTGTAAAAACCAACAAAGATTATTCCTTTTTCCATTAATTCTTATGCAGTCACCAAGAATAAATAAATGAATGTAAATAGCGTGATTCTGTGTGGTGATGCTACCATTAGCTCATCTTGTTCATCCCACCATACATGTCAATGCAGAAAATCATATTTTCTGGATTCAGATTTTCAAGATCAAGTAATTTACCTTTCCAGGACCTGTGAGAAGAACAGGCTTCTCAGAGTCTAGACCACGGCGTTGCTGAATGGTTTTCATTCCTTGAAAAGAAGTTCAAGATAAGCTTTAACATATGGCAAAGGCTACTACTTGGACATAAAAGATGTACTTAGATTAGAAATTCATTATTCTGGAGAAGTTGAGAAGTTATGTTACGGTGTTAATTATGTCAGCAAGCGAGAGCACCTGAGCCACCTTTTAGGTCATACTCTCAGTTTGCACACAATAACACTTCATGGATCAATTTTAATTTGATTTTGAGTCTTGTGACTGGAAAAAAGGGTAAAATGCACAAATGTACCCTATGTTCTTCAAAATATGTACGGATGTACCTCATGTTCTTGAAATTGCACGGATGTACCTTATGTTTTTTAATATTATGCACACTTGCTACAATAGTGGTGTGTGCAAGTGAATTTTTTTTTTAAGTATACAAGTGTTAAAAATTCACAATATATTTATTGTTTCGAAACAAAGAGCAATAAAATTAATTTAAAATTATTAAAACTAATAAAAAAATTTATAATAAAATGAAAAAAACATAAATATGTAAAAAATTAAAAGATATATATATATATATATATATATATATATATATATATATATATATATATATATATATATATATATAGACACACACACACACACACACACATACATATATATATACACACACATACACACACACACACACACACACACACACACACACACACACATATATATATATATCAAAATTTATAATAGCACTAGAAAATATTATCAAAATTATTGAAGGCAAAAAAGTTATGACAATATAGTGTATTATGAATTATTGTAATCTGAAAATATTTAAGTGAAACCGTCTAACTCTTTCTAATTATATTAATATATTTGTGCTAATTTTAAAAGAAATATAAAGAAAAAACATATTGTTTTTGTCATTTTATTTTTAATATTTAATTTGTACCTTAAATAAGTTATTCTATACTTTTTTTAAACTACCCCAATAGTTGTTATAAACTCTTACATTTTATGAAAGAAAATCAATTTTATTGTTCTTGTAATTAGTGGATATTTAAGATTTTTATGCCAAAAAAATAAGCCCACTTGCACAATTGTTGAGTGTAATACACACACCATTATTGGAGCAAGTGTGCTTACTTTTAAAGAACATGGGGTACATTCGTGCAATTTCAAGAATATGGGGTACATCCGTGCATATTTCGAAGAACATAGGGTACATTTGTGCATTTTACCCTTGGAAAAAACACTCGGAGCGATTTGATGCCTGAGAATGATTGAATTTGGAGAACATGTGCAAAATGCCCAAAAAAGAAAGACTATATAGTGCAGTGCAAATAGAAAAAGCTCCAGTGATTATTTCATACGATTTGTACCTTCAAAATAAGTTGCAGTTTTACTGTCAACTAAAAGACTAATAAGCTCAAGAATTACTGGTATAAGAATTAAACATACCACTACTTGAAAGCTGGAGAATATCCAGTATAAGAAGTGGAGGATATGAGAGGTAGTTTTACTTGAAAGCTTCATTTGGAAACACTCACTTAAATGCTCTGAAGTCTGAACCTAATGCTCTATTTTGCAGTATTGGCATTCCTTATGCAGTCACTGCAGGCGAAAAGAGAATTTGATTACCACTAACAGGAGCACAGGAACGAATGAGGACAGCTGCGCCAACTCCTTCCTTGTCTGCCACCACATTGAGCATGGTGTGGAGACCATAGCAGAGATAAACATACGCATGTCCACCTGGCCCAAACTGTATAAAAATCAGCTAGTAACAAAATTTACCTCACCTGCTAATGTTGAAACTGCAAAGGCAACTTGTAAGCAGCATGATGCTTTAATCTTAATCTGGAGTTGTATTACAACACAAAAAATGCATTTCAATTTTTTGGTTGCACGCAGTTTGCACGACAAGAGATATCTAATAATTCGCATGAATCATCAACCAACAAGGTTCCTTGTAAGCTTTATTATTCCTGGTCATGGGACTCATGTCCAAGATTTGTCAACATCTTGATGACCCAACATGTGAAAGCTTTTGTTGTATCCACAGCACTCGTACATTTTTACTACTGAATCATTCTGACATAGTTTTGAATGGATGGGAAAATTGCTAGTGCATATAATTGCTCTAAATTGCTAGTGCTAGAATCACAATCTTGTCTCTAAGGCTAATTAAAACAGTTTGTTAAAGATGCCATTATTCAATCTACACTCGAAATCTACAATGTGAGCTCCTGCAAATTTATGCATCTATGGAAGATAAATTCCTAAGTGACAGAACTTGCCTTTCTACCTATGATGATTTTCAACTCCTTAAATCCTTTTCATTTTTAACTAGCATAGCTACTCACTACTCAGCCACAGAATATCCAAAAATCTCAACGTTTAATAAACTGAGACATGATGAAGAGAAGTCAAAATCTTACGACAGGAGCCGTTCTTGCAGTGACACCGAACCGACCATGGCAAGCAGAGTCATTCGGTCTGTAAGCTTCAACCTTGCCATATCCAAACACAAACACATACATAACCACAGAAAAATCAATCACAGCTGAATTCATATTCTCATAAAAACTAAAACAGAAGTATCAATCAAGCTCACTTACATAAAGAAACAAGCCTAAATTCTATAGCTATCAATTACTACTACCTCAGTAATCCGAAGAACAACATCATCTTTCTTCAAATGCTTGCCCAATAAACGCGGGGCAAGATGAAGGGCATCAATTTGGCAGAAATCAGCTCCCAAGATTGGAAATTTCTCCAAAAAATCCCAAGAACTCGATGTTGCAGGCACTATCTCATCTCTTTCTTGAAAATCTGAGCTCGGTTTTGCAGCTGGCTTTGATTTTGGCTGCGGTTTAACGGTTATGGAGGTGGTTGATTTTGTGATGGTTGATTTTGTTGGGGTTTTGATTGCATTTTTGGGGGTTGTAATTTTCTTTTTCTTGTTCATTTGATTGAATGATGAAAGTGAGTGTTGGGATTTAGGGTTTTGATGGTGTTCTTGATTAGCATTTAGCTGAGCTTGGCGGGTTTTTTTAATGAGTTTGTCAATTTTCTCTTGATGCTTAATTAAGGTCTCCCATAGTATAGTATAAAAGGGATTGCTAGAGTAGCAAAAGTGAGCTAGTAGTAGAGAGACACTTGTAAGATTCAAACCATAAATTACTCATACTAGTTAATAGTTAGGATTGAGTTTAGCTCCTATGGTAAGATACTCGAGTGGAACTGGAACTTAATTTGATGTTCAACTCGCTAATACTTGATTATGATTAAAACTTCATTATACTCGGTTGAAACCTAGATTACTCATACTAGTCAGGGATCGAGTTTAGCTTGTTTGGTAATATATGTGAATAGAACTGGAACTGAATTTGGTGCTCATTTTGTTATCGAGTCGCATACACTGAACTCGTTGATACTTAACTAGGTTTGAAGCTTGATCATACCCGATTGAATTAAACAATATAATAAGTCTCTTATTGTCCTGTCAAAGTGTATTTTAGTTTAACCCAAAAGGTGTTTTCATCACTTAAAAAAAAAAAAAAAAAAAGGGCTTTCTCTTACGGTTGCCTTCTACAGACAAATCAATTCCGTCACCCACAGCTTTTCCACACCAAGTGGTTCTGTTCTGCGGTTGATTGCCGGCCTTTTATTCCGATATTCTCCGCTCCTACCAACCTTGCGATTCTCTCTTCCTAGGTCGACCAATTACACAGAAGCCAGTAAGTTTTTTTCTTGTTTGTCGTGCTCTCTTTTTCCCTGTAATCTCCGGTTGAGCTTGAATTGTTCGATCCATGAAGAATTCCCGGAACACAACAAGAACCCACAACTTCGAAAACAAATCTACTCGCCGCCGTTGCATTTTTCTTCTTGTAGTCTCTAGCAGGGGCGGAGCCAGAATTTGAAATTGGGGGTGGCGGAGTATTATAACACGGGCACTATATGTAATTTGATTAGGTCGAATTTCGAGCAATTTGAATTGGTCGGATCAATATTTGAGACAGTAAATTCATCATAAATATTTAAATATGAATATTCAAGTAAAATGAAAGGAAAAAAAGAACTATATCATGATAAAGACAAACCAAATGAATAAACGATTCAAATTTAAAAAATTATCTCATAAAACAAGACCCACTTCTATGAAAATTGTACTCTACGCCTCGTCATCTTCTCAGAATCATCATTAATTGAATTAATGTCAAAACCCTCGACAATTCATTTTTCAATATGCATTAGCAATTAAGATAAGAAGTCATCCATCATTGAACTCCGCAGTCTTGTATTTAAAATTTTCATGGCGAAAAATGCAGGCTCAGAACTTGCTAAAGAAACGGGAAGAGTCAATAGTAGCCGAATCAAACTATCAACACGAATGTAAGAATATGACTTTCGTGTTATAGTCAATATTGTGCACAACTCGAACAGTGTAGAGACATAAAGCTGCGTATAACCCAAAGCCAGTATAACCATCTTAATGTTAACTAGTAGTAATATTTTTTTCATCACAAAATCTTGGAAGAGATGTGTATTAGTGAGAGACTTGAGAGACAAATTGATGTCTAAGTATATGTAAAATGTTTTAAACAATATCAATAATACTCCTTCACCCGAAAACTACAGAGGCTCTTCAAGGTATTTGGCTGCAGAGAAGGCATGGCGGAAGGTCATTCTTGCAGGAGACTGCAGCTCTGTTATAGCTGATCTCCAAAAACCAATTTTTTGTTTGTCTACAACTGGTAGTAATATTAATTAAGATAATTGTTTGATGAACTAAGTTTAAATTATGTGTTCTGGATTGGGAAATGTTTTAGAACAACCCTCCATCAGAAATTGAGCCAGTTTATTTTAATTTCTTTACCCTACCAAAAATAAAATTAGCCCATTATCTTGCCAAGAATAATGTGCTTGTAGATACCGATGGTTGTTGAATTTCAATTTATGTTCTCTGAGCTTATATGTACTGATGAATTTCCCTTAATTTGCAATACTAATGGACCTGCTGATGATGTTTCGCTATAAGAGAAAACAAATGTAATTAGGAGAGGGCATTCGATTAACTTAGTTCATGCATGTGTATTGAATTATTGTTTGCAAACTCCACATTACTGGAGGAAATACTTTAAAGTTACGGTCAAAGCCAAACTGTTCAACTTTAATTTATCCAAATAATTTTAATAGAATATGTCAATTTTTTAACGCTCAAAATCCAGCTATTTATTTATCAAATAAAGTGGTAAGTTATAAGATACAAAGTGGGTCTCCCGTACTATATTACACGTGTTGTGTAACATTGCTACACGACATAGATGTGGCTCGCAAAATAATTTTTGAGATGTACATACGTTTATCTAAATAATTTACCATTTATTTAAAAAATTATGGGCACCGCGCTTAATGCGGTATATCATTTATAGTACTATCAATAAACCAAAAAACTAGTTCATCAAGCTGCATAGTATGTACTGTTGCAAAGCTTACTATGCTCGATTACGCCATATATCTATAGGTATTCTTTTTGGCAACGGGTTCGATTCAAACTCGAAACTTAAGATGGTAACTTGATCTCGAGCTCAAATTTGAAAAACTAACTCGTGTTGTGTTTTAACTAGTCGAACCGTACTTGAGGTGGATTACAGCTCAATCTGAACTCGAAAGAACAATAACGAGGAGTATTCGCCAACACACCGAGTCAACTCAGAGTTCTAGATAGTTCTAATCTCAATAAAAAATAACATCTCTCTAGACCTTTCTTCCTCTTCTCACCTCACAGAACCCTCTAGACTCTACACAATTCTCCCTCCTTTTTAACAGCCGTTCATCTTCTCCACACCTACACACACTCACAGAAAGCTCAAAAAACCCTAACAATGGCGAAAATCGGCGAAGGCGACAAACGCTGGATCGTCCAAGACCGCCCAGACGGCACAAACGTCCACAACTGGCACTGGTCCGAAACCGACTGCCTCGGCTGGGCTCGCACCTTCCTCTCCAACCTCCTCGCCGACAAATCGATCCTCTCCGGCGAAGGAAACCTCCACATCAAGACGAAGAAGCTCGATAAGCTCGACGGAGAAGCCTACGTCAACATCCGAAAGGGGAAAATCATTCCAGGTTACGAGCTCAGCTTGGTTCTCTCCTATGAAGCTGAGGCGAGGGATTCTGACGGTGTTACGGTCCTATTGACTACCGATGGGACTGTTGAGCTGCCGTATATTGCAGATGAGAATGCCGATGAGGATCCGGAAGTTAGGGTTAGGGTTAGGGATGAAGGGGAAATTGGGAGGAGGTTGAAGGATGCCTTTGTGGCGAAAGGGAAGCCGTTTGTGTTGGAGAAGGTGAGGGAATTCGTTGATGCGATGGCGAAAGGTGGGCCGTGTAGGGAGGAATTGGAGGTTAAGACCGCGGTGAAGAAACCGAATGCCAATGCCGAGAGTGTGGTGGTGAAGGAGGAGAAGAAGAAAGAGGAGGTGAAGAAGAAGGAGAAGAAGAAGGAAGGGTTTAAGACGATAACAATGACGGAGAAGTTTAGCTGCAGTGCCAAGCATTTGTATGAGATACTGATGGATGAGAATAGGTGGAAGGGGTTTACTCAGAGTAATGCGAGGATAAGTAAGGAGGTGGGTGGGGAGTTCAGTATTTTCGATGGGTCGGTGAGCGGGAGGAATGTGGAGCTGCAGGAAGGGAAGCTTATTGTGCAGAATTGGAGGTTTGGGAGCTGGCCTGATGGCATTATGTCGACGGTATACATTCTTATTTTAGTTCAGTGTTTTTTCGTTCTTTGTTCAGTAGTATTTTTTATGTCATGATGTTTAGAGGAGTTTCATTTACATTTAAGCTATTGATTTGTGTGAATGCATTATTTTGTGCTTTGTTCAGTGGTATTTTTTATGTCATGATCCTTAAATAATCAGCTCATTGTGGCCATTTGAGTTGCTTAGGATTGATAATCGGCTCATTCTGTCAGCAGCTGTGTTAAACACATGTTTTTAAGTTAATGCATTGTGTCTTTGTGAAAGTGCGTGGTTGATTTGTGTGAAAACTTTGAATGAATTATTTTGTGAAACTATGTTACATTTGGGGTATCTAGTTCGAAAACTAGTTTTTTCATGTTGGCAAGAATTTAATTATCTATCTTATGATTAGTGGGATGACTTCAAAACAATTGCATCATCTGAAGTTATAGTAAGATTAATAATCGACTCATTTGTGATAGTTTTGGATTGGTGAGGTGTTTGGATAGATTATTGTAGTGTAGTGTGGTGTATTAGTGTTGGTTTAGTTTGTGCTGGTTGTTTCCACGTTTATTCAGTTTTTTTGTTTGTTTCATACTGCTTGAGCATGCTTTCTGTTTATTTGTTAATACTGTGGGTTGAGATTGGCAATTGTTTGAGTTGATGATAGTTAATTCGTCTGGATGAATTATTTTACGAAACCATGGTGCATTAGGGGGCTAAACATAGAACTTGATGTTTCACGTCGGCATGTACTTGAATATCTATGTTGTGATGTCTTCAAAAGATTTTTATCATCTACTTTATACTTTGTTCTTCAGTAGCAACAGCCAAGTTTCACTTGGTTAGAATTGGTAGTTTTGGGAGCTGGCTTGATGGCATTGCGTGTGCAGTGTTGATTGTACTTCGTGTTTACGGGATAACTGTTTTCGTCTGTAGTAATTTCTCAAGTGATTGGTGTTTCAGCAAGTCAGAATTGGTAGATTAAGGACATCTTGTAGCATTTCTGAGTTCTATTTTGGTTGCTGCTTGAGGACTCTAAGCATGAAGTCTGAACAATCTAAATGTTTGTAATATTTTGCAGGTACGCCTTACTTTTGATGAGCCTGAATCTGGGTTAACGGTGGTGAAGCTCACACACACTGATGTTCCGGAGGAAGACAGGTGGGTATCTCCCTACTGAGTTTTTAGTTTGTCAATTATGTTTATCATACTGTGCAATATTTTAAATTTATTATGTTCAATGATTCTGCAGATATGGCAATTCAACAGTGGTGGAAAATACTGAGAGAGGATGGCGGGATCTTATATTCCACAAGATACGTGCTGTTTTTGGATTCGGAATATAAACTTTCAAGTTCCCTTATTACTACTTGAGGAGGGCCTTCTTTACGTTTCACGAAAACATGCAGACGAACAATTAATTTGAGAATCCTCAGAACACTAGTTTTACGTGTACTGTTATGGCTCAATTTATTGAATATTGTAAAGACTTATTGTTTCTTGTCAATCTTATGCCTGATTGATAGCAAACTTAATGAGAAAGTTCTGCGTGTTGATTTTGATTCCCTTAAATTTTACACTATAAGGCGCTCTTGGTTCTTGATGGTCTGGTTTGGTCATTATTTCACTCTATCACAGTACTTGGTAGGAATGTGCCTTGGAATCTAGTTAGCTTGTTACTGTGGTGATGCTTTGAACTATATACAGTTGATTGCTTGTTATTTTCGATTGATATTGGTTTACTTGTACTGGGCTCATTTTTCGACGTTGTTCTGCCTGCACGTTGCAAGCAGTTTACTGTATCTAGGATAGAAAGAAGCTGGAGATAAAATCTTCAACTAAAGAGGACTATATATTAATTATGTATGGATCAAATACAAAAAATTCCTATTCCTCGAGCAACTGCAGATATTGAAAGGGGAAAAAAAGTGCAGCTGCTCTGTTGCCTTGTGTATCCTCATGTAGGACTAGTATCAAGTCTCAACAGCAGAGCTTAGCGTTGCTGAGTTGCTTTATGTATCCTCATGTAGGACTAGTATCAAGTCTCAACAGCAGAGCTTAGCATTGCTGAGATAGCAACGCCTTGATCTCGCTCCACTTATCGGCTTCAGTGCTCGAAGGTTCAACTTGATCCAGCAATGACTTTGCATCCTCATACCTCTTATCGCGGCATAACTTCTTGATCGTGTGAATACAAACGTCCACCCATTGTTCCACTGTCATGTTTCTCCATCAGCTGAAGAACGTCCTTCACCTTATCAAGACTACCATCTTTACAAAACGCTTCAATCACATACTCATATGTTGCCTGATTTGGAGTAAAACCTTCTCTTCTCATGTAGTTCAGAACAGAGAGCGCAGATTCTGAATCACCCGCCTTGCAAAGCCCTTCCACGACAATGAGGTACGTGTCTAAATTTTTCGTGGCACAAAGATCCTGATAAACCTTAGCCATGTAGTAGTAATGCCCATAGTTTCCGCAAGCACGGACTAACGCATTCACCACGTACACGTCGTAACACCAATCCGAGCACTCGACTAGGTCTAGTGCAAGGTCGAGGAGGTGTGACCCAATGCCCTCGGCACAACAGAGGTTGAAGAGAAACTCAGCGTTCTCCTTTTTCATCTGATCTTGCCTGTTGAATAGCCCATCTGCAAGGATACAGAAACATTCACTGTTTATGCTATGTTTGATATAGCAGACTGCAGCAATGCAGGATTCACGGTCTTGTTGATTTCCAAGATCGAGTGTGCGTCCGGCTGTGCGAAAAATATCAAGGACATGTTCCCCGTCCGGTGCAGACAAGAGGCGGATGAGTATGGATGATCGGGGATTAACTTCCGTATCGAGTCTTGGGGAAATATTCCAGTTGTTTTGGAGGTTATAGAATCTGCTCAGGGGGATTGAGTATTGTTCACCCATGTACGTTTGTTAGAGCTAACTAATGCTGTGTGATGTTTGTTATTGAGTTAGAGTCGCATATATATAGTTTTATTTGAGACCTAAGTTGTGTTGGATTAGCCATTAGGTAAATCGAACAACTTTCTTACTTCCTAGTCATAAAAGGATTTGACATACTAGTAATATTCCTAGATTCCTAGTTCCAACAGCAAGAGGAACACAAGCAGATTATCTGTAAAACATAATCTAAATCTTGAACATCTTCAAACATCTTCATCCATGTTCAGAGCAATCCAGTCGAAATACAAAAAAATGTTTATGGACTAGCAGCTATAAAACTTGCACTTGGAACTTAACCTTTTCCATCTCATGTGTTTTTGTTAGTCTTGTTCTGCTCTGTATCTTGTTGGTGTCCATTCGCAGACTCAGTATTCTGTACTGCTGGACCAGACATTTGTATGTAAGGCTGCGTTTCAACGTCTCCTTGCTGTACCTGAGGGACCAAAGGAACTGTTTGCTGCCCTGATGGCCTATCAGATGAAAGGCTAGCTACTCTTTTAACAACCTCTTCGATCACTTTCACCTATAATCGCAGACAATGTAGTTCACCATGAGTCGGTGATAAAGGCAACAAAAACTGTAACATTATACAAGAGCTGAAATATATATATATTTCACTTGCCTGTGATCTTAAACTATCAGCCTGTACTCTCAAGATTTTATTGGCTTCTGCTTCTTGATTGCTCTTGTGCATTATTTCATTCAGACGCTTTAATAGATCCGTTTTCTCATCTGCTAGTTCAGCGACCTGGGGAAAACCGGCATAGCTACTCTTTTAGGCCTGTTCCATCCGATAACTGCAATGGCAATGTAAAGATGGTAAATAGAGGTTTAAAGAAGATCACCGCTGTTTCGAGTTTCTCTGTCTGCTCATGCTTTCTTCTTCTAGAACGCCTTGCCGATTCTCTGTTCAGTAGCTTCCTGTCCAAATTATCAACAGTTGGTAACAGTTCATGTGAAATTGTTGTCAATATTACAGCTTTATGTATGTATAATTGTATACCTTTTGTTTTGTGTTCCATTCGCAACATTCATGTCCTGTGTTGTCTCAGTTTCACCTTCAGCTTCAGAGGTTTCACTTGCAGATGACGACCTACCCCTTGCTCTTGTTTTATCTAGGGATGAACCCGCATCTTCATCTAGTGTATTTGCTGGATTGCACCTCACACCAGGAGCTGCAAAGTAAAACCGAAAATCATGTGTGTGTTCTTTGGGTCGTCGTTCGTATCTAATTTTTTCGGCATGGCAGGAAATAACTATCAGGAAAAACTAATTACCTGTCTGAGAACCCAATGCTGATGTGCTGGTAGCTGATGAGGTTCCAGATTCTGCATTCGTAGACTGCATTAAGGTACGCAATCGATCAGTCTCTTTTGCATTAAGAGTTTCTATTAGTGTTCTCGATTTTGTACTAGCTTATAAGCCAATTTGTAGTGTTTGCAAACAAAACATTCGTAAATAGAAATTATTGTTAAGTTGGAAAGAGAGCTGTACCCGTATAAAAGCGACGGTGGCACATTCGAATTGAAGGCGGGATCTCAGGTAAGCCTGATACTCGTTTGAATACATTGGAGGAGGGGGAGGAGGAGGTGGTGGCAGAGGAGCTATTGACTCGACTATAGCCATTGTATGAGGAATCTGATCAACCCTGGGAGGAGTACTTTCCGATCCTAACTCATTTTCGCAACGAGCATGGCTTCCATCCTTTGGTTGATTTCTATCGAACTCTTCCAAGAATTGTTGGAACTCCCATTCCGACAAGCTCCGTGTCATCCCACCACCAGACGAGGCGGCTGACGGCGGCCATGTTCCGTTACCTTCTCCAGTTGGATTGTCCATGGAAAACAAAATTTTCTTGTTGGTGGTATAATTTATAATGAAAAGTGGATTTGATGAATATTTGAAGGTGCATTTGTGATTATTGCTGGCTTTAATTCATTGCCAAAATTGCAGGGTGGAATTCAGATTTGAATAGAAGGTGAGTAAATATTTTGGTGAATTTTGTTGTTTGGTCTTTCATTGCTTGATATGGAAAATTTGGGTGATACAGAACAGAGGATAATAATAAATTCTTCTCCTAATATTGCTTTTGCATTTCATCTGGGGTAAGTAATGATTTACAGTTTTATACTATAGGACGAGACCGGAATAGAATAAACCGTAATCGATATGCGTTTTCAGAAATAGAGGAAAAAAAGATTTCGTCGCCTGAGAGATTCGAACTCTCGCGGGGAAACCCCATGTACTTAGCAGGCACACGCCTTAACCACTCGGCCAAAGCGACTTCGTTGAAAGACTCATGAATGTTTTTGTTGACAATAATTCGCAATTCCCAACATAACTCCGTCCAGAGAAACTAGCTAGTCGATGATTAGATAGTTGACATGCATTGCTGATTTTAGAGGAGTTGTTAAGTAACTCAGGTGATTAGTAGTTGAAATAGGAAGTCGATGAACTTATTGATAACCTAATTGATTTGCAGTTAGGATGCACGAATTTATTGTAGTCGGATCAAATAATAGTTCATGACCTCGTGTTAAAGTTGGAGCCTAAGAATGTGCTGATTAATTGGTGTAAACCGGTGAAAATATGAAAACATGTTACAAAACGTACTGAACATATTTACAACCTTAGGAACTCATTTACATATAAATTGTAGGGTATATAAAACGATGAAACACTTCAAGAAGAAGCATTAGAGAAGGTAAATATAGGAACATTAATAAGCAGCTTGTGCTTTCTTTTCTTTACAATGAACAATTAGCATAGAAATGGCTTGATCATTTCCCGAACTTCTTCGATAACAAGCCATGCCTTGTGCCCTCCTATCACTTCTGCTTTCATTTCTCCATCTTTCCATAGCTGCAAGACGGTGTTCGAATTAGCTGTTGTTCGCATAAAATGTAAACTTTGTTCGCATAAATAAGTTAAAAGATCTAACCTGAATTGTAGGCATTTTCTGAATTTTCAGCAAGTGAATGAAAACAGAAACCAAGTTAGTCTTAAAGAACAAATTCATTTCATTGGTAAAATTAATTTGTATATATGTACATACAGAGATGTTTCCACGCTTTACTAATGCTTGAGGCACCTTGTTGACATCCACGCAGTAAAATTTAAACCTGTTGACAACAAAAGCTGCGATTATGATATAAATTAACTATGCTCTACCCATCTCAACATGTTCGATTTTTTATACGAGATGAAATTGCATCATCTAGTGACAGAGTTGGTATCTCCTTAGTGGCATAGTAAGTCTTGATAAATCAATCAAATCATAGTTTATCTGCAAGTATAGAGAAATTTGAATGACCTTAAGTAAATAGAAATCTCAAATTCTTGTTTTTAGCATGGATTGATTTAGAAACAAAGTGATTAGTATAAGACTTAAGTTCAGAAAATCGGTTTAAAAACACTTAAATTTATACATAACTCAACGTTTTAGTTCTATATGGATTGTTAAGTTCATACCAATGATCAAAGTAACATCAACTACACTGGTGTGCCTATGTCAACAATTTTAATTACAAGAGGCCTTAATTGCGACTCAATCGCAACCTTTTATTATAATCATAAAAAGCTTGCCAGCAGCCGTCTTAGCTCAGCTGGTAGAGCGCATGGCTTTTAACCATGTGGTCGTGGGTTCGATTCCCACAGACGGCGTGATATAATTTATTTTTGTGCAACTATCTAGCTACCATAACATTTCGAATAAAAGAAGAACTCACTTGGTGTCATATTCAGCTGCCAATTTCTCCAACTTTGGCTTCAAATAAATGCATTTCCTACACCAACTAGCCATCCTGTCCAATCACTCAAATGAACAAAGTCGGCATAAGTTGTTCGTTCTATTGATAAAACAAACACAGAGTGGATTGACGATTTTGGTTTATTGGAGTATTAATATAAATGACTAGATTCCACAACTCTCTACAAGTTCGAGCTTTTAGATGAGATAGAATTCTATCATGGTATCAGTAGCTACTAGCTAGTGTCTCATAAACCGGTAGGTACGTATGGTATACCACATTGATGTAGTAGTATTTATTACTAGTAGTTAATTTCTGCAAAAGAAAAATAGAATCAATGAATAAAAAGAAGAAGAAACTCTATGACTAACCAATCAACAATAACAGGTTGTGAAGCCTCTTGAGCAAGAGCTAAAATCTGATCAAAATGTTCATTGTTTTCAACTTGCACCAATTCCACCATTTCCACTACAGGAGGTTTATTCCAGAAAGCTGCATACGTTCTCAGGTCTCTCTTTGCTCTCTGTTTGCACTCACCTCTGCTCCGATCGAGACCGAACGTGATCGAACTGGTTGAGCTTGGTACCTGGTGTAATTGGAGCTCTATGTGATGGATTTCTCTGTATAGAATCTGAGGATTTGAAGATAAAATGGACATGTTTAATTCAACTTATGTTTTCTTCTTTTCTGTTTTGTCTTGCAGAAAAAATATAGAGGACATTAGAAAGGATAAGATTTCAGTGTCACAACTAGCTACTCAAGTGGAAAATATCATATTATCCACTTCCTCTAGGATATTTTGTTCCTTGTTATTCTTTCATATACAAATTAACATTTTCGATATGTTTGTATCTTCTACGTACCAAATTAACATTACATATTAACTACAAACATCATTTTTGTTGATGAATGAAATGTTCCAAGACAATAAGTACTTACTTGGTTACGTATCTACTTCGAACTTATTGTCTATTGATATAACTTTGAAGTACGAAAGAGAAAATACTTAACTAAATCAAGTCGACGATAAATTTCGTAGATCATGTGGCTAAACATACTCCACTTTATCAAATTAGTGGGGGTACACATACACTCAATTAATATTGATTGTGGATGATTGATAGTCACATGGACGATAAAAATGTTATACCGATCTAGATGATGTTTTGGACTTGCGGAATAACTAATGAGCTTTGGACTTCCAAGTTGGGCCAGCATCAACTCTTAGTCCAATTGAGCCATGTCCATACTCGGGCCTGGGCCGATATAGTGAGATAGTGAAAAATCTACTCTGACCAATTTTAAATATAATTTAGCAAGAATATAGATCATGTAGAGTTAAATCAAAGTACTAGAATATAGTGACAAATTGGAATTACATCCATCATAATAAGTACCTAATTACACACCGGATTCGAACTTATTAGTATAACTTACATATGATAACTAAAGAGAAATAATGATCCAAATCAGGACTACGATTAATTTTGTAGATCATATGACTAAATATACCCTCACAATATCAAATTCTAATTATTTGTCACACTCAATCGATTAAATGTAGTCCAATTGAGCCATTACTAGGGCGAAAGCGAAAATCTGGACTCTACTTTTGGGTACAAATTTAGCTTAGAAGTTAGAATTATGGTTCTAAATTAATCTCACCGAAATGAAACGGAAGTTTCAAAAATACCGAAATGTATACAAAAGTACATCTCTATTTTCTAAGGTTTGAAAACATATTCTGAATTTTAGATTTTAATCCTCAGGTAGAATATATCGTATAAAGCCAATTCAAAGTTGAAAACATTAAAAGTATCTATTGGATTGAAATTTATCACAAGCCCAGTAAAATTAATGGATTGTAGGTCAATATAAAAAATTAATAATCTTCGACAAACCCAGTACTTTGTCAATAAATTCAGTAAATAAATTGAGTCGTTGATTGCCTTTATAAAATTCGTATTTGATAAAAGTGTCTAAATAGGCATTTATGTGCTTCTCTATCAACTATTGGAGTACTCCTCATTCATGAAATAATGGTGATATAGTGTTAGCTTTTGGGACTTTGTTGGAACAAGGTAGACAATAACCATGTGAACCTCCCTTAATCTTCAAATGTTCATGTTAATTCATCTTTTGTCATTTCACCTTGTTGTCCGCTTCAAATCTACACAAACTAGCTAGCTATGTGCATGTATGTACCATTTACGATCGAATATTAAGCGGGAGATTAGATGTGTAGAATCGACTAGTTAATTAGTTTTAATATAACTAGTAAAATTGTGCACGTGAAAATTCACGTGCCATGCCAAATAAATGAGTGTCTCATATTAAAATTATTTATGCATGACATAAATAATATAATATATATTTAAACTTATAATTAGTTATAAATTCAATTATAATATAGACGTATGTTATATGAGTTATTAATGAAAATATAAGTTTTGGTGATTATAATGGGTGGGAGTAGTGGGAGATGATTTACAACACCCTTATTTTTTCTTTTTCTTTTTAGTTTTATTTTTATATATGAAATTTGAAGTCAAAATTAATTTAATTGGTCAAAATTAAATTGATTGGCGTAACAACTAACTTTGGGTAGTTCTCTTTTAGAATAGTAGAGATAATATAGGTACATAACTTGGTTGCTGCCTATCTATAACACAACTTGTGTAGGTTGCATCATCTATCATGTATGGATTTTACGATTATATAACAAGACCCTGCAGGTCTAGTATTCCAAACAGTAGTAGGTTACACAAGCTACACTGGTCAGTGTAGAGCACCCCTATACCCTAAGCTAGGGTCGAGGAAATCACTACAAGAAAATTAAATATTAGAGAGGCCCATATTAGAGAGTGATATAAATATGTGGCAAAAATAGTACTCCCTCCGTTCCATAGATTTCTTTCCATTTTTTCATTTTGGGCGTTCCATTAAAAACTTTCCATTTACTTTTATGGAAACCCACTATCTCCATTATTAATATTTTAATCTCTCTCTTTCATACTTTTTCAATTCTCTTTCTTACTTTTTACTATACACTTACTACTTCATCTATATAAACCCATTTTTTACTCAAATTTCTTAAAATTTGTGCAAAAATAAAATGGAAATAAATTGGTGGAATGGAGGGAGTATTAGAGACCATAAACCCTTCCAGATGGGTTGATGAGGTATCGAAAGAAAACCAACAATCTTATTTGAGAGTATTTAGATATCAGTAGCTGAAAATAGTATTTGAGAGTATTTGCAATCTCAAAAACTTAAATGTGGTAAGTATAATTTAAATTTCAAATAAAAAAATAAATGAAGATAACATTTGAGACCGTTAATACTACTCTCTGAGACCTTGACAATATGCACCTGCTACCAAAAACTACTAGCAAATCTTATAATAAACGTTGATCCTTTACATGTACTCTAGGTAATTTATTATATATTAATAGTCGGTTAGCTAATAATCAATATGCCTTATTATTTTGTAAATATACGAAAGTAACATGTTAATTTTCAATTGTGACATAAAAAAAAAAAAAAACAATTTATCAACTCTCCCCGTCGTCCTATGCCAGTTGTCTGATTTTAATTTTTTTAAAGTCAAAAAAATTGAACTTAAACTACGAATTAATCTCGTACCGTAGTGTGAAAAAATTTCAATTATATTATATAATGAAAAATTTAGATCTAGTGTACTTAATAGTTGTCTATTGTATTCAACTAGATTATCAACTTATCATCTAGTTTTGCTGCATTAACACAGTGAATCAAATAAAGACTATTTATCAGCTCAATGAACTAATTTTTAAATAACATAATATATTATTTGAACGCCTAGCTGGTGGCTGAAGCCTATTTATTTTTATATACAATATTTAACAAATCAATAAGCTTATAAGTTATCAACTAACTTATGACTTAAAAATCTTACTTAATTAACTATCATCTAAGTATATTTAGTTTTTTATCAACTGAGCCAAAATGATTCACTACACATCATGTTCTTTTCCAATTGAGTTTTTATTGAGGTGTAGCCAGTGGAGCGTGTAAATTTCAAAAGAGGTCGTTTATAATTTTAAAAAAATCAAAAAACATTAATAGCTTATAGATGTTATTAATCAAAATGTATACTATGGTCTTAGCATTGTTATTTTTTCACATTAAAAAAGAACTCATTATAGTAACAACATACTATATATTTTAATTAATAGCATATGTCCGTCTCTAGAAAAATTATCTATATATCGTATCGCAAGATAATTTGTGCTAAAAAATAAACAAAAGAGCATTAAGCAAGGTGGAAAGGATTCACATTTCAAACCGCAATTAAATTTCAATTTAGTCGGTACTTCAAAAAATTTCGGATATCTAGAGCGGTCTTTTCGAATTTGGTAAAAAAAATCAAATTCATTTGAAACTGATGGCCGTCTCAAGAGGGCAACATCCAGTTGTTATAACTTCATCTCTCCATTTCCTTTTCCTCCACTTCAGTTCTCGGGTTCCTTATCAAACTTTGGTAATCTTCTTCGTTTCTCTATACATGTGGATCATGTAATTTATTGTTTGATTACTTATGTTTTGTGCTTTACAAGAAAACAATACCTATCCGTCGCCAAGTCTTTAGCGACGGACTTGGCGACGGATAAAAAAGCCGTCGTCCCAGGGAAGCGGGACGACGGATAGGTTATCCGTCGCTAAATCGCGACGGATAAACCTTTGACTTTTTAGCGACGGATCCGTCGCTAAGAAGCGGATTTTTCAATTCGAATTACCAATTTTTTCTACGAAATATCAATTTATATATATTCCCATCGAATTATACGAATTACCAATTTTTTTATACAAATTATAAATTACCAAATACTCAACCAAATCCAATACATACTTACAAACATTAAACTAAATCAAAATAAATACCATAAATAACATACATACATACCATATGTACTTACATACACCATACTTACAAACATCAAATTAAACACCATACTTACAAACATTATACTAACTAATCAATTTCACAATAAATCAATCAATTCATTAACCCACTACTTAATATGAGTTATACTAGCTAGTATATGAGTTTAGAAACATACAATTGATCGAAATTAGCAAAAGTCCCAAATTTACAAAAGTAGGGTTTTAGACCATTACCTTCAAATTGCGGGAAAAATAGTCGAAGATCGATGAAATTGAACGGACACCCGAGTTCCTTGTTGAAAGAGCTTTCAAAAGAGCCAAAGATTCGCCGGAATGGTAGACGTTTGGTCGGAGAACCGGGAAGACGAAAATTTCGAAGACGGGAGAAGAAGAAAGAAGCAGAGAAGAAATGGGAGAGAAGGAAGAAGTTGTTCCCGTTTATGTCTGGGAATCAGCGACGGATAGCTATCCGTCGCTATACGGATAGCTATCCGTCGCTAGGTAGCGACGGATAGGTTATCCGTCGCTACCTTTTTTTTTTTAATTCTTTTTTAACGGATAGAATTTTTTTTTTCTTTTTTTTTTTTAGTCAAACGACGGATAACTATCCGTCGTTACTTAACGACGGATAGAATTATTCGTCGCCATTTAGCGACAGATAAATATCCGTCGTAGAATTTCTGTTTTTCTTTTTTTTTTAAAAAAAAAAAGTCAAACGACGGATAGGGCAAAACGCTTTTGCCCTATCCGTCACCAAATAACACTGATTCGTCGCCAAGGGGCGACGGATAACTTTCCGTCACCCCTTACCGTCGCCAAAACACAGAATTCTTGTAGTGTAATGAGCTTAACACATATGAACAAACCCTATGTCAAGATCCTAATTCGATTAATCCTACATTGCTACCGCATCTATCGAAGAGATTAGCTACTCATATCGTAAGCAATAACATACACAAAGACAGTCATAATCGAATTAAGCATCATAGTGGAGATTACAAGCATAAATCAATCAATCAATCACAAAAGAGAAGTAATTGCAAGAGAAAGAATAAATCGATTGATAATCTAACCTCGAGGATCAAAATCCGATGTCAATATGTGATTACAAGAGCAAATCGATAATAAACTAAGTCAAGAGAACCAAACTAGGGTTTCTTGCTTGAGAGTTGGAACAAAACGTAAGAAAGAAGTGTTTTTATAACGAGCTAAATCACCTAAGTTATAGTGCAAAAACAGATCTGCAGCCCTAGTCGCGACCAAGGTAATGCCGATCGTGGCCAGAGGGCTTCCTGGTCGCGACCTGCGGCCTGTTGGAAAACAGTTCACCGCTGGTCGCGACCAGGGTAATTTGGGTCGCGACCAGCGGCCTTTTTATGCGAATCTTGAAATTCTGAGTATCTCTGAGTGAAGCATTCTCGAACACGACCTTGAAAGGGTTCGTTTCTTCCTCCAAAACATCCCAAAACACACGAAGGCAAAAGATGGTCTTGCTGCTGCGGCTATCAAGGCAAAACTTTTTGCCGACCACGAAGAACGTGAAATCCAGCGGTTATCTGCAAATATCATAAATCATCAGGCATGTATTATTACAATTCAATCTTTCACCAGAGTGTTGGTTCATGAATTATGCCAGGTTATGGCATGATACATTATTGATTTGAAGGCATTCACAATCTGATGTACACCGACTCTATAACTCTGTGTTTGCTGTTCTTTCAGTTAAAAAGATTGGAACTGAAGCTAAAGCAGTTTGCGGAGGTGGAGACTTTGTTAATGAGAGAATGTGAGCAGATGGAAAGGACAAGACAGAGAATTGCTGCAGAGAAAACCTCCATGAGATCGTCACAATTTGTATCTAGTGGAGTTTCTCTACCTATGGCCCCTCCGGTTGGCACTGCAACTTTAAACAATGCCTCAGGGAACGGCATGCAACAAAATTTTGTTTCTCAACAGCCTTTTGTTTCTGGGTATAACCAGCCCCTTCAGTCCCACATGCAACAGCAGGGGATCTATGGTCTTGGACAAAGGCAACCTCCTTCATCAATACAACCACCTTCATCAACCCAAAATGCCATGTCAAACGATTAAATATGATCCTGCAATGAATTCTCAGCATCGTATTGGTCAACCAATGCTTGGGCATGTACCTCAGTACCTGGGACCATATCTGGTTTAGCTATGGAATTTTAGCCCAATATGTCACTTTCTTGGATACGACGCACTTGCAGGCGCCCCGGTTTAGCTATGGAAGTTTAGCTAATATTTCACTTTCTTGGGTATGATGCTCTTGCAGGCGCCCTCGTGGAGTTCGGGTAGACTACTGTTTGGAAATAGAATTGCCACGGCATTTTCATTATCTGTATCATAGGAAGAAGCTGGAATGTAGGATTGTATTTTTGAGCTGTACAGAACATGGAGCGATGTAGAAATTTAAATTAGTTAAACTTAGATGAGTTTACTTTATGCAGTTCGTATTGAATTTACTCTGCATTATTTTCAATGTCTTTCAGTATTCATTGATGACAATACTCTTGAAATATTTGCCAAAATAATGTACTCCATGTAGGTCTGAATCTAGTACAGACTGAGACTGGCCTGTTTGCAAAGTCAAGATGGTCTCATACAGAATAAAGTTACAAACTGTTCAAAGACTCCAAAATGCTGGCTAGACATTTCTGTAACACCAGTTGAACAAAAACCATACAAGAAAGCTCAATAGTGAGCATGGCAATTGAAAAAAACATTTCCTACTGAGTACTAGAGAACAAGTCTGCCAGCAATCATTCGTTACTTAAAGATTCAAACTTTTAAACTTCTACATGAAACGCCACCCAAGAGAATATGTAGCAAAGACAAGGCAGAGACAACACAAATGCGGTTCAATTTTCACTTTTCCTTTTCTTCTTTGCCATTCTTTCTTCAGAATGCCCCTTGGACCCTGAGGAGGTAACATCACTGCCTCCTCTTCCTGACATTTGTGCTGGATTATTGCCTGATCTACCCTGCTCATCATCACGTTTTCTCTTTGACTGCTTTGGAGGCACCACGGATCCAGTCATAGTACTCTTGGTTCTGCCACCTGATGATCCAGTGACAGTGCTCTTGGTTTTGCCACTTGGTGTGGAACCACGAGTTGACATCGGCCACCCTGAAAAGGTCGACGCTACTGAAGATTGCTGAGCAAGACTCAACGTATTTCTTCTTTGGAGTTGAAGTTCACTAGGCTCTGGGTAATGAATCAGAGAGACTAGTCTGGAGATCTTACCAGCTGTCAAAGAAACAGTATATGAGACCAATACTCTTAATATATTCATTACACTATTAGATGGTAAAAGAAACAGATATACCACACAACAAGAAATTAAAGCAAAATCCATTAAAAAACATTTACCTACACAAGGGATTTTTCTTCTACCTTGACCTACCTAAATGCAATCCATACAGGCAAGCCAATCAGCCACAATCAGGAAAACAACAAACTTCCCTACGATGACATACACAAGGACAAAGCACAGTCCAACATGAAATAAGATGATGCCAACCAGCAAACCCATAATCAAAATTCAACCTGGGATTGGTTAAACAGTCTCATGCTATCATTTAAACTGAAAACATTACTGCCAATCAAAGCACTTTCTAGTTGAAATCTTTGGATAAACGCCACATCTCATATGTATTTGCATAAGAAAAGCATTCCTAAAACATCATACAAAATTCGTTTTCAGTCACTTGAAAAATTATGTTACGGTGGAGTGAACATCATGAAACAAGAGCAGTATCCATGATGAATGCATATAATTTGAGAAGTACGCAACATGAAGTATAATAAGATCCATTAATTGTGATCTATTCAAGGCAACGGTCATTATTAACAAGTATGCTTGTATGAATGGTGATTACTATATCAAAATTTCAACTTGAAGAAAAGAACATGACTTTCATGGCAGAGTTAAGTAAGAACATAATGCAAGAAACTAACATACCAATTTTCACCTCTGACCCAGATGACAAGAAAACCACAGCATCGGGGCACTGGGAGTTGTAACTAACCACATTATAAGTTTTCCCTGTAAAAAGCATTGACATAAAAACAATCAACAACCAGTTATCTATTAGAATAACTCAAACAAAGCATCTCAATTCAAATTACCAGAAGAAGCCTCCAATGTTCCAAGATGTCCATCCTTATTGAGGTTAACTGACATTTCTTGCCCTTGAAATTCAGAAGGCTATGAAAAAAAGGGAACAAAGGGTTATCAAACTTGCTTATAAAACAACACTATCAATATTATGTTTCTAGAATCGTAACCGTACTTGATTATTCGGCCACTGAATAAGCCATAACTCGGCCGAATCAGTCAACTTGATATCGACGAGAGAATCCCTATTATCCTTCACAAAATCCGGCGGCGGCTGATAACCTGATTTCTTTGCCATTGCCAGTAAACCTTCAACTGAACAGGTGGAGGTGAGTACTGTAATTGGAGAGATGGATTGGGAATTAGTACAAGGTCATCAATGATCAATGTCTAACCAATGTCTATCCCATGTAAATCTTTCAGCTTTCTAACCAGTACTAGGTCAGATTACATATCCACAAGCTAACACTAACCATACATGCTAGAATACCAGAAAATATCAACAAAATAGCTAGTTCTTGATTAATTTAACTAAGCAAGCAGTTAATACAAAAGAGGAAGAGAAATTAAGATAGAGTGAGAGGATACATACAAGAAAACTGAAACCAGAGCTATAATCATCAATCATAACACTATCATACTACTCCATTTTCTAAGAAGTACACTATTCTATTCTAAAGACAATAAAAATACAGACAGGAAACAGAGCATAACGATATTCAAAGGGGGAGAGGAAATTCGATCTGAATTTAAGCAAGAAACGAATAAGAACCACAAACAGCCATCCCAAACTAAAACACGAGAAGAACAATGCTTTCTAAACCTTGTAATCGGTACTACGAAGAAGCCAAGAATGACGTTGTTGAGTTAGAACTGAGAATCGAAAACGAGGAAGAGGAATAGGAATCGATTGAGGAAACTTACCGAACGGATTCGAATCTCGGACGAATTGGTGAAGAACGAAGGAGAGAGCGATGCTTGAGGACGAGTGATGTTCTCTTGGCTGAAAAATCAATCGATCTGTGTTTGCGTGAGGCTGGGGAAGAAGTCGAGATCAAAAGGGAAGCAGGAGGCGTAGAGGCCTAGTCTGATAGAAATAGGGCAAGGGTACAATTGGAAAAGGGGGTTTGTTAGACCCGAGTTATCCGATGGTCTCACCCTCTCACTGGAGCAGTGGGATTCACAGTGTGGAATCCACTGCTATAGTGAGAGTGTGAGATCATCGGGGTAAGACCGAGGTTGAATTTTTCGAAAAGTGTTAAAAACCTTTTTCAAAACAATCTTGGACTCTAATCAAAGGAATAAATAATTAATTATTTAATAATTAAGTATTATTGATAATTAACTGAATATTAAACAATGGAATTAAAATAAGGACGGAAATCTAAGGTTTTACATATTGGGCAATGGGTGTGTTATTAGTAGGGGCGTACATTAAAAAAACCTGACCGCCTCGCAACCGCCGATTAATTTTTTACCAAAATCCACCATGGTTTGAAAAGATGTTAACCCGTCACTAGCGGATAGGTGGCGGTTTTAGAGATGTATACCCGCCACCCGTCTGCCCCGCCCGCTAAAAATATATTTATTATTGATATTATTAATGATGCATATAAGTAATAACATTAGGTTTATGTTACATATAGTTACTAATTTTTACTACCACATCCTCACATCTCAGTTTACCCAATAGCATAACTAAACTTTCTTCATGTCTAGATGTTAGTTTAGTACAACAAACATGTCTTTTCATATATTTTGTCTTGCATTTACGTGAAATGCATAATGACTTATTGTCTCCTATATACATGAACCATTGAGAATGATTATATTGTTGATTTCACCTCCTCCTTTTCTTTCCCCTCGTGCGTGTATGTGTAAGAACTTTCAAACCGCCCGCCATCCACCCACCTTAAGCGTCACCCGACCCGTTACGGTTTGACAAAATACACACCCGCCATTGTTTAGTATTAATGTCACCTGTATATGGCAGGTCGGTTAGACTTTTTGTAAAAATCGCCCGTATCCGCCCACGTACACCCCTAGTTATAACTATCACTTGCAAGTTATACTATGTTTTCTTCATTTGAACTGAATGGATTTAAACTGAACTGAAGAAATTATTTTGTAATAATAATAATAATAATAATAATAATAATAATAATATGGTTATTATTATCAATTTTTTTTTAAATTACTTTTGTCATGGTCAATTTTTAGGAGTTTTTGGGAGTCAATATTGAAATACTTGTAGAATTTGGTTTGGTTTAACTTGTTTTTTATTTGGTAAGCTTGACAAAACTCAATCTTAGCTTCTCAGTTTGAATTCGGATGTGAGATTCGTTATTAAACTATGGAATCATTTCATTGGACCTGAGCTTCGTTTGTTTAGAGATAGGCTTTTTTTTCTTTCATTTCATAATAATAGACTTTTTTTGTACACACTCGTGTTAATTTCCACTAGAACCGATCTTTTGTACGAGGAAAATAAGAAAAATTATCCAATTGAATTGTTTTTAACTTTTTTCTTTCTTTGTTTTTTATACGACTTTTAGTAGATCAATGAATTTTAAATTATTAGCGACGGATAAATTATCCGTAGCCAAAAAAACCAGAATTTTAAATTTTTTTTAAATAATTTGCAGCCTGTAATTTATAAATTACGAATTACCAATTTTTTCTACGAAATATCAATTTGTATATATTCCCATCGAATTATACGAATTACCAATTACCAATTTTTTTATACAAATTATAAATTACCAAATACTCAACAAAATCCAATACATACTTACAAACATTAAACTAAATCAAAATAAATACCATAAATAACATATTTACTTACATACAGACCATATATACTTACATACTTCATACTTACAAACATCAAACTAAACACCATACTTACAAACATTATACTACTTAATCAATTTCACAATAAATCAATCAATTCATTAACCCACTACTTAATATGAGTTATACCAGCTAGTATATGAGTTTAGAAACATACAATTGATCGAAATTAGCAAAAGTCCCAAATTTACAAAAAGTAGGGTTTTAGACCATTACTTTCAAGTTGCGGGAAAAATAGTCGAAGATCGATGAAATTGAACGGACACCCGAGTTCCTTGTTGAAAGAGCTTTCAAGAGAGCCAAAGATTCGCCGGAATGGTGGATGTTTGGTCGGAGAACCGGGAAGATGAAAATTTCGAAGACGAGAGAAGAAGAAAGAAGCAGAGAAGAAATGGGGGAGAAAGAAGAAGCTGTTCCCGTTTATGTCTGGGAATCAGCGATAGATAGTTATCCATCGCTATACGGATAGCTATCCGTCGCTACATGTTTTTTTTTAATTCTTTTTTAACGGATATAATTTCTATTCTTCATTTTTTTTAAGTCAAACGACGGATAACTATCCGTCGTTACTTAACGACGGATAGAATTATCCGTCGCCAAATGGCGACGGATAATTCTATCCGTCGTAGAATTTCTGTTTTTCTTTTTTTTTTTTTTAAAGTCAAACGATGGATAACTATCCGTCATTAAGTAACAACGGATAATTCTATCCGTCGTTACTTAACGACGGATAGAATTATCCGTCGCCATTTAGCGACGGATAAATATCCGTCGCCATTTAGCGACGGATAAATATCCGTCGTAGAATTTCTGTTTTTCCTTTTTTTTTTAAAAAAAATCAAACGACGGATAGAATTATCCGTCGCCATTTAGCGACGGATATTTATCCGTCGCTAAATGGCGACGGATAGGGCAAAATGCCCTATCCGTCGCCAAATAACACCGATCCGTCGTCCCTTGGCGACGGATAACTTTCCGTCGCCCCTTACCGTCGTCAAAACACAGAATTCTTGTAGTGTTTGAGTTTCTAAAATTTTCTTTAGTTACCACAGGCAACTTGATTTGAAGATTTCATTATTCCATGTCTCCAGGTTGCACATTCTTTCATTCTTTATCAAAATTGTGCAAATCGGATTATTTTCTATTTTCTTGATTCACCAATTCTATGTTTATTTCACCTACATACCTGACCTAATGCAGATTTCTTATTGTTGCCTATAGGTATAAATTAAATGGCGAATTTCATGGCATATAATCATGACCACTGCCATGGGAGTTTTGTATTCTAAGCTAAATCGATCCGTTGGAGAACCAGTTTAGATAATTACACCCTTCCTTCCCAGATCTTGTAATCTGCTCTGCCAAAAAGCACAGTCAATTGGAGATTCAACAAGACGTAAACACTGGAAATTCTGAAATGAATTTCCAGTTTTTTTTAATAATAAACCAAACTTATTAGAGACGGAATAATCCTTGCAAATGTAGTTTTATTAAATAAATTAAAATTGTATGAATATATTTCAGGCCATATCTGAGAGGAACAGACAATTACCTAAATAAAACAAATAAATTGACACAATTAGGCAATATCATTTGGGAGGAAAAGTCTCTCGTAGATGGGGTTAAATGCAAAATACCCCCTTAAGTTATTGTAAATGTACGCGAAACCCCTCTTGAGTTAACAAATTAGTATCAAACCCCCTGAGTTATTAAAAAATGTGCGTGAAACCCCCGCTGAGTTAATAAATTAGTCCCTGAGTTATGAAAAATGTGCGCGAAACCCTCGAGTTATTAAAACATGTGCGTGGAACCTCCTCAACCTTTTTTTTTACGGCGTGCTCATGTTAGGTGCGACAGTGGATGTTCTTTTAGATTTTCTTACTCCAAATTAACGCGGCTAGATGGACTGGACATTCATAGTTTCAGTTTATTATCTTTTGCCCCTCACTTTTTTCCGTTTACACTAATAATGAATTGGTATATGTTGTTGATATGTAATGACAATCTTAATTAGTGTTATCTATGGTTGTTATTTATATATTTCAGTGCTATATAACCAGTAGTGTGTGATCGATTTTTGTTGATCATTTAACCAGGAAAAAAGTAGAGTTTTACTATTTTCAATAGCTCAAATTTAAGGCATTTTAATATTTTCAAAAATTTGAACTAACGAATCAAACTGCACACAATATACGAATTCATCATGTATATTTAATATTTATGTAAAAGGGGTATTGCAATGACTTTATAAGAATTCCATGGGATTTTGTGCATATTTTTAATAACTATGGTCTTTTTTTCTTTTTTTGCTTTGATTTGGTGTAAGATAACATAAACAAACATCTATAATCGCACTTAATGAGAGTGTACCTCATACACTTTAAAAATAAAGGGTGGGAGGTTTTGTGCCCATTTTTAATAACACAAGTGAGTTTGGTACTAATTCGTTAACTCAGAAGGGTTTCGCACACATTATTAATAACTCAGGGGTGTTATGCATTTAACTCCCGGTAGATGTGATTATTAGAGAGCAATATGTTCCTATCAGACATCTCTTATACCTGTTTTTCTTGTAGTGAATGGGATTTGATTTTACATACACACGTACAACTTTGCAGTTCGAGTTTAAATCTTTTTATTTTAGTACTTGCAAGTTGCAACAATTTCCGGATAACGCAACGCTGGACAAGGAACGTACATGGAAAACATCAACTAATTAATTACTAATTATAATTAAATTATTCAAATATGTGGAGTATAATCCACATCTTCAATTTATCGCATGGCCTGCCTGCCGACAATATACAAAGAAGAAATAATTATATGGATGGAGTTTTCGAGCATATATATATATATATAGCTGTCTATTAATTATGATCATTATCATATATGCATATACAACTGATATATTTATGCATTTCAGAAAAATTATATTTGAACAAGTTATTAGTTATATTAGATAAGACCGTACCATCTCTAAAAATACGTTAGAGATTAACTTTACATATTCAGTTTCAACATTATACATTTGTTGTAAGCGTATTACTTGATTAACATTTGATGTGTATAGTTAAACTTGCTAGCTTAGTTTGTTCATGCTTTTAAATTGGAAATAAAGCATGTGGCAAAAGGTGATGAATAATAAAGGGTCCGACATGACTTTTGAGAATTGGCTAAAAATTTCATGAATTCTATCTATCTTTCTCGTGCTGTGAATTGTAATGGGGTCTTTCTTTAATTTGTTGTTGATGAAACGAAATGAAATAAATGTGGCGTAACCTGTACACTGAAGAAGAAAGCTAGCTACTTCACACCACGTTACAATTTATTCCTTCCATGCCTTTTTATAATAGTATATTTATTTTATTTTATTTTATTTGTCCCATTCATATTTATAACTCGAATTATATGGTTAGAAATATTGTTATATTATATGCAGATTAGGGTGATTAAGTTAGTTAATTAATGTGGATTATAACGAACTCTATGGATTAATTATGGAACATTAGTTGGTGTACGGATCGAAAGCTTCTTCCCATTTATGGTCCACACGCATAAGACTTATCGTCCAACCCATTCAACAAGTATTAGCCTATGTTATTTTCAAAACCCATTCGATTGATTCCATTCGATTGATTCGATTCAGTTCGGTTTAGTTTTATTTTATCTACAATTCGATTCAATTCAATTCGATTCAATTCGATTCGGTTTAGTTCGATTCGATAAATTTGATTGAAAAATGACGTAGCCTCACTCATCGTAGTGGAAATTTAGAGTAACTCTTGAAAACTATGAGTAACTACAATTTTTTGCCCTATAAACTATTTCAATGTATAATAATCACTGACTTGATGGATCACCTACATTTTGATCTAGATTACAACTTTGTGAACGTTGCGTTAAATTATTAATTTTAACAAGGTGAAATATATATTTACAGATTAATTTAAACATTGTCATGAATTGGTTGATTTTTAGTTGTGCCGACCGACATACCTCAAACTCGAATGGCACTTAGAGCCAACCAGCATTACTTGAGCTTTTTTTCTCAAAAGATCATGGTGATGAAAACATAATAGGGGTCCGAGCCGGCCGGAACACTGACATGTGGACTCATTCTGATTAGACACGTAGCAGTCTTCCATGAGCTCCACATCACCGCCTTTCTCACAAATATAAATATCATAGCTGTTAATGTGTCAGGTAATAGCAATTCGCCATTCCCTCTTACTACAAAGAAGAGGTCCGAGCCACGGTGTTAGAATCTCCTGTACAAGTTAAATTACCATTGATGAACTGAATAAATTGGCCTAACCCCTCATTCTCTCATGGAGGTCTGAGGAACGATACTTGGAGTTTTTTTTTTCAACTCTCGAATCAGCTTTTATTTAGCACTAGTTTATAACCTCAATGAACTTATTTTTATGAACACTTATGACAATATCTTCAACTTGAAAATTGTTAGATTGAAAAATTCACATAGCGGATGGAGGGAGTAGTAGCTACCAAGTACCAACCAACCATTAGAATACAAGTGATAGGAACAAGTTCCATATTTACACCAAACAGATACCCATTTCAATTTGGGGCAATATATTACCACTAGAGACTTGAATTCACATGTGAGTTTCCCAGTGAGGAACTATAGTATTTAATTACAAAACGAACAAAAACCTCTATTTCAAGATTATGGAATTGTCCCTCAACCTACCTTTCCCGATAAGCCTGTAACACTATAAAATTACACATACCTATGTTCAAAACAATTGCAGTTCTGCAGTGAACAAAAACTTCTGCAGATGTTTCCACTTCCTTTGTTTCCTTCCAAATAATGTAAATGCAAATCTCACATGTATAATAAATTCTTTACTTTGTAGTTTAGTGGTGTAAATTGTAAAACCACTAAAACCATTACCTTACCCAGCATCCGACATACTATGTCACGAACTCTTTATAAAATTGCTTATGAATTTTATGAGTAAATCACAATTAGAATAATAAAAAAGTTGAAATTGGATGAATAAAAGTACGTAAGGGAGTAAAAAAAGTATAAAGAAAAGTGAACAAAGTAGAAGAGCAGTTTTCCATTTAAGGTATGAGATTTTGAGATTGTAACAAACGAATAAGAATGTTGATCGATTAGTGACATGATCGTTAAAAATCTCTCAATTCTTCTGTTACGGATCGGAAAGTACTGTTGTTTCTTTCAAGTCGGGCCGAATATTACGTTACTTGACCTAGGCACGTTAACAAAACGAACTCATTTCACTATAAATAGACTCGACGGCTCATTAGATTCGAACTTTAACCGAGTCCGAACTGGTTAATGCAAAATGCATATACATATATAAAAATATATATTTAAGCGAGCCTTATTGAGTCTAGTCGAATATAACAAGTCTAAGTCCAACTCGGTTCGATAATGAAATGAGTCAGAATTTAAGTTCGAGCTCAGCTCGAACACCTTATCGAACGAGTCGAGCTTATAACAACTCTAACCGAAAGTAAAGAAATGGAAAAAAGAGTCCTTAGACCTTACCGCCTTAGAATTTAATAAAAATATCCGAAACTATTTTCGGCAAACTTTACCTTGTACTGTTTCAAAAAACTTTCACAATATTCAGACAATATCCCAAAAGAAGGAAAAAGATTTGATCGAATTCGAAATAAATTCACCATCTAAATGATTAGTAGTAGTACTTCACATGCAAATAGACAACAGTCAGCTCAAAGCTAAAAAGCAAACCAAAGAAGACTCCATTAAACACACTCCTACTCTATTTATAACTCTTCTTCTTCATCATCATCACTCTTTCTTCTCTTTTCTCTCTCTGCAATAATATTTCTACTAAAGAAAACCTCTCAAAATCTATGCTGCAATGGCGGAGATAACCAAGTACAACAATGGCAGTCTAATCTCAGACTTCAAGTCTCAATTCGCATTCATAAGAACCAAAAAGAGTGTCTCTGTAGCATATGGCCTCATATTTACCTTCATTGCCTTCACAACTTTTCTAGCTTTTGCACCCAATTCAAACTCTTCTTCCATTCAAGATTTCTTTATCCCAAAAGCCTCTGTTTTACCAAAACAAAGTAATAGTGTCTTGGAGCCTAATTCTCAGACCCGTTTGCCTGTTCTTGAACAAGATCAATTGCATAGTGCATCAGTTCATGATAAAGTTGGAATCTTGGAGCCAAAAGATGATTCCCTTTTGCCAATTGTAAACCAAACTGTTGAAAAGAAGAAAAGCCCACCAAAATTTGATCAGAATGAGGATTTTCATGATAAAGTTGGAGTCTTGGAGCCAATAAAGGATACCCTTTTGCCTACTCAAAACCAAACTGTTGAAAAGAAGAAAATCCCACCACAATTTGATCAGAATCAGCTTCAGGGTGAAAATTTGCATGATAAAGATGGAGCCTTGGAGCCAAAGGTTGAGGCCCCTTTGCCTTCTCTAAACCAAACTGTGGTTAATGGCAAAGGGTCATCTGATTTGATGCAAAGTCAGACGCAGAGTAGAAGAAAAGAAACCTTGAAGAATGGTACAGAAGATGGAAATAGGAAAAAGGGAATGAATGAAGTGATAAAGTCTTTGATGAAGTGTGATCTCTTTGATGGGAATTGGGTGAGAGATGAGTCTTATCCGTTGTACAAGCCTGGTTCTTGTTCATTAATTGATGAACAGTTTAATTGCTTTCGTAATGGAAGGCCTGATAATGGCTATCACAAGCTTAAGTGGAAACCTAAAGGTTGTACTCTACCAAGGTATGTGGCATAAGGCTCTGCTATTTTGATTAGTGAATCTGTTTTAGTTTTCTCCTGCATGTTCAAGTGAGCTAGAGGTTATGTTTAAGTGTGAGCTAAAGTTTTTATGTTTGCTTAGTGACATAAAGGTTAGATTTTGGATCATGTACTAGTTTATAGGATCATGTTTAGGTGAGATAAAGTTATGTGCAAGTGTGAGCTAAAGTTCTTGTTTATGTTTGTTTAATGAGCTAAAGGTTTTGGATCATATTCCAATTATTTGTGTTTTGCTTCCAGTCCTTTTCAATGAGGAAATTTAGGGCTGTTGGTTTTAATGCTTGTTAGTCTAGTTTATGTCAAGTCAAGTTTTGGATCAAACAAACAATGTGACTTGTTCCACTAACATGGATGTTTTATGATCAATGTTCAGGTTGAACGGAAGAAACATGTTAAAATTGTTGAGAGGAAGAAGATTAGTTTTTGTTGGTGATTCTTTGAATAGGAATATGTGGGAATCTCTTATTTGCATCCTGAAGAACTCTGTGAAAAACAAGGCAAAAGTTTACGAAGAATCTGGCAGATATCAATTTCGAACCGAAGCTTCTTACTCCTTTGTGTTTGAAGTAAGTTTGAGTTACTCAGTTGATGTCTTGTTACTTACATGTCAATTGTCATTGTTTGATTTTTGTATTTTTCTTGATCCTAATAGGATTACAATACCACTGTGGAGTTCTTCGTTTCGCCTTTCCTGGTTCAAGAATCAGAAGCCACTGATAGAAACGGAACGAAGAAGGAAACTCTTCGGCTTGATTTGATTGGCAATTTGGCCAGCAATTACAGCAACGCAGACATAATTGTGTTCAACACTGGACACTGGTGGACTCATGAGAAAACTTCTCTGGGGTAAAAGTTAACATGCTTAAAGAATGTGTATCATGCAACTTAAATGATCTCTTTCTGTTGTAACTATATTCTGATGGATTGAATCTTTCAGTAAAGACTATTATCAAGAGGGTAGCCATGTCTATCCCAACTTGGACGTAAATGAGGCATTTCGGAAAGCTTTAACAACATGGGGTAGATGGATCGATGCCAATGTCAATCCCGTGAAATCGCTTGTGTTTTTCAGAGGTTATTCAAACTCTCATTTCAGGTAACACAGTTTGTAAATCATATGGAAAATAATATGTAGGGAAAAATTTATGCTTGCACTTATTGAGTGATTAGCTTATAGCTTACTGATTTCAAAAGTTACTCGAACTAGCTTGTTAAAACAATCAGCTATGTTTATCAGCTTTTGTTTTCATGTCAGTGTATCGATATATCGTAGTCTTGGGATTTCCTTATCACCAAAGTGAATGTGTTTCATATTCATTGTGTTTTAATTGTAATGATATTTTGGCTGCAGTGGAGGACAATGGAATTCAGGCGGAGCATGTGATAACGAAACAGAGCCAATAATGAACGATAACTACCTCACAGGGTATCCACCAATGATGAAAGCTTTGGAAAGAGTTTTGGGTGGCATGAAAACTCAAGTGACTTATCTTAATATCACGAGACTGACAGATTATCGGAAGGATGGTCATCCATCAGTGTATCGGAAACAGAAATATTCCGATGCAGAGAAGAAATCGCCACTAGTTTATCAAGATTGCAGCCATTGGTGTCTCCCTGGAGTGCCTGATTCATGGAATGAGCTTCTTTATGCAGAACTCTTGGTAAAACTATACAATAACAAACAGCGTTAGTTACACAGAATTACTCGATGGTCTCAACTCATAGGCTGCGATTGATCATATCATACTTGGATTATAAGCCTCTCGACATCCTGATCGCCAAGCAAGAACATTCTGGTACATATATATATTTGCACATGAGGAAGCTTTGTTCAGTTTAACAGCTTGCTAACAGAGTTTGAAAGCATGTTTAATACTACAAGGAAAATTAATACACAAGTTGGAGAAGATCCATTGAATAATTTAGCTTGTACATTGCAGGTTTAATTAGTGAATTAGTTGATACTTGTTAGTATATGATTCTGGTCTCTGGAGAAAGAGACTTCTGAAATAATGTGTGTATGAGTGAAAGAGTATTACTATACAGTGATTATTTTGGTCCTTCAGGTAATTTCTAGGCATGTTAAAATCTTTTTTTCTAACTGGTATTCACTACGTGTGACTAATACACATCAATAATAACCGGTGTTTACATTGTTTTGAGTGTAGATTGTGAAAGTATATATGTCCTAGAGACAATCGAATTGAGGACAAATATACATATTCGATTCAGTATTTATTTATAATTATTGTTCATCTATAAATATGCATTATAGTATGTAAATATTATTATTTGTTTGTCAGTTATTGTTTACATATGTGTTCTCATGAGCTTTATGTTATCACTAAGAATGTGAGATTTTAAGTGACATAACATGGCTCTAAAATAGTCCCAATCAATGATCATCGAGAATGGGATATTGATGATGCATTGTAGATTGACATTTGGTCTGTATCATATCTTTGAGGGTGTAGTAGTTATCACGACTACGAATTACTTGGTAATCCGTGATGGACACATGGACACTTTAGAGAGTGTTGGTATACCCAGCCGAGAAACCGTTTGATGTACTCTATTTACGTGTCTACGGAAGTAACGGTTTGTAGGGTGGTGTAATAGTTCTTTGACTTGAGGTCAACACGTACTACATGTGTGGAGTGGTGTGCTTTGACCATGACCAATGCTTGCACTCATTGTAGGGGTAGATACGGCATAAATGGATTAAGTTATTGGAACAGACACTAAATCAAGTTCTAGACTTAGTCGAGTGTTCGCGAATAAAAGGACCGTATCATCATAAGCTATACATTACAGGTGGTTTGCAATCCTTGCAAACATTCCTTATGTATTAAAAATGTTTGGTAAATTGTCTAGAAGTTTCACCAAACCTTAATTAGATTAGTGCTTACTTACATAAGGTCCTATGGGTCACACTTTGAGGTGATTGTTCTACCAACTGAGTATTAAAGTGAATTAAATATTAATTGGATTAATAAATATTTAATTTACTGTTGTTGAGAATTGATCTATTTGATAGAAACAATTTATAAGTCAAATTGAATTTATCGGATTTAATTAATTGTTATACTTTAAGAAAGTAAATTAATTAAATTGAATTTGATTTATATTTGAAGAAAGATTAATTAGATTAAATTTAATTTAATTAATTAAAAGCAAGAAAGTTTATTTGGACCGAATTGGAATGAAGTTCAAATGTAAAAGTCCAAAAGAGCTAAAGAAAATTAAGTTAGTCTTGATGGGTATCAAACCCACAACCTGTTGGACAATAGAAAACGGGCTAGCCAACTGGCTAGGAATCCTCATCATAATGGATTACATTCCGGTTATTCTACTATATATATATGATCTGCGAGATCATAGATAAAGGTATGCGTTTTCTCTTTCTCTTTCTTCATGATTCTATTCTCCATAACCCTACTCACTAAATAGTTTAGTCTAGTTTCGAACAAGAACATCCTAGCATTCTTCAGTAGAAGGATCCCCGTGGATACCAAGGTAGAGGAAGCTATTCATGACGTATTGGGTTCAACATCTCATACATGACGAACAGATTTGAAGTACTTGACGAACAGATTCGCAGAAGAGCTTTAAGGTTTTAAAGCTGCTGTCTGTAAAGCTAGCGCGACAAGTAAGTATTGATTTGCTTATTTTATGTTATATAGTCATTGGATCAAGATCAATATGCGATAAAAAATTTAAATTCCGTTGCGTTAACCTAGGGTTTTATATTTCCTTCACATTGAAAATTTCGGTATTAGAGCCATTGACATCAATTAAAATGTTGCTTAATCTAACTAAACTAGATCTTGAGATGACTAAAACATATTACTATAAATTAGCAAGAACACTTTACTTGAAGATGAAGGAAACCTTAATCATGTCAAATATGGACACTCACAGTCAAGTGAAGTCCAGAAGAAATCACATGGTATGTTTTGACCACCTTTGCTTCACTGATTTGTAGGTAAGAATTAATGAAGATCCAATCACCACTTCAAGAAGGCATTTGTCACTAATTAAACAGACAGTTCAAGCCGTGGCATTGGTTAATTACATAATTAGGCTTTAATAGTTTAATTAATTGTTGTTTAGCTAGTTGAGTAAATGTGGCAATGCCGCAATGTTATATAGTTAGTGTTTCATGTGAATATCTGATATGCTTCTTTAACACTACTTCAGATATAACTTCAGTTGCACCCATACGACTATGTAACATTCAGTTGATAGAAATTTGTAATTTATGTATTCCAAGTTCAAGTATTGGGATTTACGCCAGAGTACGAAAATCAAATACTACCTCCGTTCTATTTAAAACTTTCCATTTTAACTTGTTTCGGTCAACTGACTTCGATTTTAACGACAAATTACTCATATATTATAACATTAAATAACTCAATTAAATTATATAATGGAAATATAAGAGTTAAATTTTCATTATACGATTTTATCAAATTATTTACCAGTTAATTATAGTTTAATACTTCCTCCAGTTTTTTTATAAGACAGTTTTAGTTTTTTTCCCACTTGATAATTAAGACGTTTTCCACCTTCTTAAATACAGTATGTGTCATTTAATTCTTCTTGGAAAATTAAGATTACAATAGTAATGATTATTTCTCCAGCTTCCGTTTCTTTACTCCCTACATTTTTCTCCCTCCATCAAATCCCAGGACGTAATTATAGTGGAGGAGGTGAGGAGTCTTATTGTAGTTTGTAAAAGTAGTTAATTAATTGCCTTCATTAAGTAGTAAAGTGATGCTTCTAATGAAATTAAATCAGATTCTCCTTAATAATTGTGCAAAACTTTAAACGTCTTATAAAAAAAAACTGGAGGGAGTAGTTATTTGTCGTCGAAGTCGAAAACATACCTAAAAAGGTTAAAATGGAAAGTTTTAAGTGGAACGAAGTAAGTATTACGCACTGGATTCTTATATTAATAAAATAAAATAAAAATGATAGCGTCTTATCCATGCTATAGATGCCATCCCACTAGTCCTAATAGAGCTTTTTAATCTTGGGAAAATAGAGTCAATGGCCACTTTCTTTGGGAGGCGTTTGGGTCGGTAATGTTTCTGAATTGATAATTCAAATAGCGCCCGTTTCCTTTCGCCCTCACAAAAAACGCCTGTAAAATGACCATAATACCCATGAACCTATTTTCTCCTTTAATTCTTCTCACAACCCCACCTCCTTCATTTCTCTCACAATATCACCCTCTCTCTCTTAGCCACCACTGGCCTCCACCTCTCATTCACCGCACCACCGCCTCCTTCTAGACCGCACCACCGTCCAGATCCGGCAACACCATGACCTCCACCGCCTTAGACCTGACCCCAATATCCACCAGCATCGCTCCACCCCCTTACCCGCCACCGATCTATCCCACCCATCTCCTCCGCAACTCCAAACGTCATCCATCACCGATCTGATTCCGCCAGTCAAGATCTGTCCGGCACCCATCACCGCCACCAGATCTGCCACACCTCCAGATCCGAACCACCACCCCTTCTTCCAAGCTCCGATTTGACTTCCATTCAAGCCCCACCATCGATCTGCCAGATCCGCTCCACCACCGCCTTCCACCGCTGCTCCACCCACCACCAGATCCACCGCCATCCTCCATCCACACACCACCAACAGAATCTGTCAATTCCGATCCATGGGACTCCTACCAGATCCGAAGAAGTTTTTTCTTTTTACTTTTTCTGCATTAAATTGTATATTTACTATAATTTTTTATAATTGATGTAACTTTTCTAATTTCGAATGGATAATGGACTCTATGTGATACAGTTATATTGAATGTTGGACTCTATATGATACAGTTCGACTGTATTATTGCTAATGTTGGACTCTATATGATATAGTTCGACTGTATCATTGTATACAGTACGACTACATTTGAACTATGCGCATAGTTACGAAAATAAAAAAAAGTGAAAAAAAAATCTGAAATTGAAAAATTTAAAAATAAAAGAATATATATTATTTGAATAATTGAAAATTTAAAAATAAAAAGATATATATATTATTTTTGAATAATCCAGGGGCATATTTGGAATTATGCAGGGGCATTTTTGGCAAAAAGTTGGTACAGGTCGCTATTTGTAATTTGATGTACAGCTAGGTTGCTGGCAAGAATTTTCCCACTTTCTTTTTGTGGAAATCGCAGGCAATAATCATAGACGTTCTAGCCCAATAAATCCAAAAATAAGACCCGACTTAGTCCAAAAATATATCTATTGGACTTTTCAAGATTTTTACCGAGGAAAGCCCAAAGATACTTCAGTTGGACTTTTAGTGGGCCACGGATACAGACTAGTAGGCTAGAAGTACATGTAATGTGAATTCCATGTGCCCCAAATTTTGTAGGTTTTACCATTGTAATTTTGAAATGAACATGACTTTTATTCATACTTTTCAAAAAAGAAAAAGAAATTACTAAAAGTCTCTCAGAAAAAATCAACCATTAGTAGTGGCTTTAACTTTCGTAAAATTCTTGTAAAAGTCCTCATCTTTGTGAATGGGAGGAACTACGATATTACATTTGTTTGTCACACTCACATAATTTATACTAATATGATGTAGACTTTTCTATTGTTAAGAAAAATCAAACCTTTCATGATATTTGCTCAACCTTACATGGATGAATATGAAGCTCAACGGAGAACATATACTCCATGTATAATGTTTTTATCGTATATTCTAACTTTTCAATATAAAACTATGCGTTTAATGTATAAAGTTTTTCAGGACGGAGTAACATTTTTCAATCTTTTTTAACCTTCTCCATTATGCATAGGACTCTCGTACATTTATTAAACGAACTCAAACTGAGGATCAAGATAATTGATTAACATAAGTCAAACTTATTGTGTATTGACCTTTTATGATTTGAGCAGGCAATTGACTTATTGTTTTGACTAAGACAGAGATTGCAAATGTTTGATCTCTGGGAACTAAGTTGAGATAATCAACAAACACACGTAACCAAGTTTCGATGACTGTCTTTTTAGATGACTTAAAATATTATTTGACTTCTAATTAATTGATGTTTGTAAATTGGAAACTATGTGACATCTATCTATAATTCACAAACAAGACACGAAATCGAAACGATTGAACGAGCCATTTCGTGTGTTCAAAAGATTACATCATTTCTAACCACGCTTCATATGATTATTATTGGAGTATTAATACAAATGACTAGATTTCACACATCTCTACAAATTCAAGCTTTTAGATGAGATGGAATTCTATCATGGTATCAGAGCATATTAAATTTCCATCGAATGGCCTCCCCAAAGAGATTGAAATCGACCACGAGTGCGGGAATTATTGGAGTAATAATATAAATGACTAGATTTTACACCTCTCTACAAGTTCGAACTTTTAGTATTAATATAAATGACTAGATTTCACACATCTCTAAAAGTTCGAACTTTTAGATGAGACGAAATTCTATCAATTATGCACAATGACTAGCTAATCGTTTGTGTTTATGAAGATACTTCCATCTTCAAATCGATTCTCGAGAATTGAACCAAAACCTATGCAATGTATAAATTGAATCAAAATACTCCCTTCTTGAAATTATCGATAAGATAGTGTGAGAAATGATAATTTAGACCTAATTCCGTCTAATTTGTGGACATTTTTTCCCACTCGGATGTAGTATAAATGCTTAATTTCCTTACTTTACCCAAAAAAAAAAAAATGATGATTTTTCCGCAGTTACTTCTTAATTGGTACAGACAGTATCATCTGAATTATGATGGTAAATTAACCAGGTTGTTTCAGAAGCTGAAGAATATTGAAAATCTGAAATGAACAAATGTATTTCGTCTGCATTTAAGATCTGTAGTATACCAACGAGTTAAGTCACCTGGATTGCCTGACTTGCAATAAATGGAATTATTAATACGTCAAATAATTAAACATATCATGCATATTGTTATGATGAAGCCAATTTTATATATATTTTATTTTATTTTATTTTTATATATATATTCTACTGCTATGCTTCACTTGCATCCTGACTATATAAATGTGCTGTCATTATTATACATAATTCAGACATATATGATGCTACTCATCATCTATGTAATGTAGTTGCTGGTGAATACATTATAAGGGGGAGACAAAATGATCATTATTTCAAAAGAAGCATAAAACGAAGATATATATAATTACCCCTAATTAAAATAATAAACAGATTTGAAAATTTAGGAAGAATTTTCCTTTTGTCATGCACACAAGAGTAGCTAGCATTGACGACGACTAAGGCAAAATGAACAACTTAAGTCACACGACTCTTTGGGATTTCTCGAACACTAGAAGAAGTCTAGAAATAACACTAGAAGATACTACTAGTTACTATAAACAGTTTGTTAGCTCTTAAAGGGGTTAATTTCACTGCCTGATAATCCATCTTCTCTAAAATTTAACAAGTGTCAATTCATCTAATTCTTCTTTTATTTTTATTTTTTTTTCAACATTTTAACCTTAACCATAATTAGAGTCTAGCCATGTTTTTAAATTAATTTATCTGAAATTTTGAAATAAACATCATATCCCGTCACAAAATTTCAGTTTAACACTATTTTCATATAATAAAATAATTTACATAATTGCAAAAAAATGATAAATAAAAGGGAGAAAATCGTATCAAACTTGACTTAGATCTTACATCTTCAATTAAAAAGTTAAACATGTATGCACCAGATTGAAATTGAATGAGTAAGATAAATTGACTCCTGATGTCCGCTTTATATTGATACCATTCAAAAATCTTCTTCATATTTAACATAAAAGGGTTCAACTTTTTGGAGCAATTGGGGCTTTCATCCTCAAAATAAAATTCTATGACGGATTTTGATTATGAAGATTTGATTTGGAATCGAAATTTTGTGACGGGGTCTGATGTTTCTTCCAAAATTTTCAAATAGATTAATTTAAAAACATGGTTATACTCTAACTATGGTTAAGGTTAAAATGTTGGAAAAAAAAAGAATAAGATGAGTTGACACTTGTCAAGTTTTGGAGATGGTGGATTATTGTGGAACCCCTAGCATCAAATAAGGGGTGATCATTGACCTCACCCTTTTACTGTAGTAGTTGAGGCCCAATATGAGTCCGGTCTAACTTTCTTCACTAAACATACCGGGAGGAATTGCTTGCAACCTCTTATTACTTAGGTAAATAAATATGTAGGCATACTAGCTAGACGATACATACTTGTCATATTTATTTCTAGAGTTGTCACACGAGTCGAGCCTCATATATTTGAGCCGAGCTCGAGTCTAATTTGGGGATCATTTTGATATCACTCAACACATTGATATCGAGTGTGTGTGCGCACATTTTTTAGTAGCGAGCTTGGCCCTAACTCGATTAAAGCTCAAATCAAATGTGTCGACATCAAGCCTATCACTCGTGAATCTAGTCAAGCTCGAAAAATGGGATTGTTTTATTAACGAGTCGAGCTCGAGTAATGAATTACTCGACTCGTTAAATAACACTATTTCTCTCGAAGTGTGAACTACCATGACTTTGTTTGAAACCATAAGTGAGAGTTTGTGTTAAAAACATATGTACGAAGAAGGAGCACCACATGACTCGTCGTGAAATAGTTTTTATTGTTTTTTGTCGTTTAAAAAAACAAAAAGGCATTCAAAATTATAGGTATGGCGATAAACAAAACTACTACATTTGAAAGTAGGATTATGTCTAGAGAAAAACTCTTAACATCATCCCACAAAATCCATCAATCCATCAAAAAATCATTAGACCAAAAACATAAAAATTAACTTATAATGGTCTAAATTCGACAACTATATATACAAAATGATTAATTCATCATCCGCACTCCCAAAAAGTTGACTACATTCTTAATTCTCTTCTCATAATTTGTCACTAACAGAAACTCTTTATAAGATTCAAGATTCAAGAAGTATTATGTTGGACATCATCAAGTGAAGGAACTTTAGTGGGCTTGTTAGTGGCCGTGGCGGCTGCAGAAGGGTTGCTGTTGGTGGTGACGACCCTTTCGCACGAGGGGCACATGGTAAGGGTAGTGGCCGGACGTTGGCGGTAGAAGGGCTGAGAGGCCTTAAGTGCTCTTAACTCTTGAAGTTCTTTTTGTAACCTCCTATTCTCTTCTGTCAGTGTCTCACAACACCTCTTTAAATACTCACAATCTACCTCTGTCTGCTTCAACTTTGTCCTGCAGCAATTAATTACTTGATCATCAAGATTTTATATGTACTACTATACATATTCAACATTAGGAAAATAATTAACTAGACCATGTGGTTGAAAATCGCAAGTTGGGTCCTAAACATAATCGTTCGTACCTGGCTCTTCTGTTTTGGAACCACACTTCAACTTGACGCGGACGAAGATTCAACTGCTTTGCAAGAGCAAGCTTCTGCTTCTGCAATATGATAAAAAGGACAATATATATAATTCATTAATATATAAACTGTTAATTCACATGCAATATGAACTATTTACAACTAAAAAAGGCAAGAAAAATGAATTGATCATACAACAAAACAGATTCTTTTATATATAAATAGATGACATGATGGCAAAATTGAAACTTATCATCCTATGAATTATTCAAATGGGAATTGATAAGAGATAAGTTTTTATATATTAACGACATAACAAGTTTAATATAATTGTCACAAAAACTTGAAAAAAAATACTACATTCTATGATGTCGTCAAAAAAAATGTTAGGTTCAATTCGGTATATAATAATTTATAATTCCACATGTTATCTCAATGATTCACAAAAAGTACTACTAGCTAGTCCATCATTTAAGTAATTAAATTCACATTTTGAGAACTATACATCATACTATTAATTATGAGACACTCAAATAAATATTGTGAACTTTTAATTTCTAGCAGTACAATTCATAACTAAATTAGTTGCTTTTTTTCTTTTTTTTGGGGTTCTAAAGTCAATAGTAATGATCATGCGTATTTGAAAGATGACATTACTAATAGTCAAAACTAAGAATTGATAATTGACTTACAGGGTTGAGAGTGTTATGTTGTTTGAAACTCTCTTCAAGAAAAGCAGACTGGTCTTTTGTAAGCCTTAATTTCTTCCTAGCCAAACCACTTTCGTCGTCATCACTGCCCCTCGAGTTTGAACCTCCATCCATTTCAATCTCAACTTCGTTACCAATGCTACCAAAATCTCTTTTTCCACCCCTGAAAATTGTAAAGTCCATCTGAAACGACGAAACTGCACTAGATGATCCTTCCTCCGCGTCCTCTCGTCTCCGGTTCCCTTCTGTTCCTCTTCCTGGTTCACCCACCACTGTCCAATTTATACGTACACGAACAGATTATGTCATAATTTATTACAAGGACGGAGTCATAAATAAAATTGTAAGTGCGAAATGATACTCTATAAATTTAGGTGGAGTGAAATGTTAAAAAAGTTCAATTGTGAAATATTACGTGAAACTAACTAGCGCAACATCTAGCCAGTGTGACAATTAATCGGGAAACTAGTTAAATACTTAAATAGGAATTTCATATTCATAGTAATTTATATCCATCGTTTAATATTAGCTACAAGCTAGTGAAAATAAAGTAGTAACATCGATCTCATGTGGCAATTAATTTTGACTATGGAAAAAATTAACAATGAAAAAATAAATGAGCATTCAATCAAAATTTAAAGTTTTACCGATGTGAAATTAATTAAAGACAGACCTTGGTTATTCACTTCACGGTCACGAGTATCAAATTAACCAAAAAATATGAAAGCAACGACATGAATTAAACACCATGGAGATGGAGTACTATAGCTAGATCGAGTTGTTAACATTTCCATTTTTAATATAATCGATCATATCCATCAAGAAAACGAAACTTCAACGAATCAAACAATAATAAATTTAGTACGGTATCATTTGAGTCGACCCGGTTACTGATATGCTGCTGCTACTACTACTACTCGATCAAAATTAAATTAGTAAAAATGAAGAAACTTACGTTTTTGATTGAGCCAAGGGAAAGGAAACGTGTTGGGAGAAGGCTTGATAAGCTGGGTCCTATGAACCGGAGAGAAGGGCAAGAGATCGAGCTGAACCGGTGGATCCAAGATTGAATCTCGCTTTTGGCCTTGTTCATGAATTTGTTTACTACTCTCATCCATGCAAAAACCTAGTTCATCTTTCCGATCAAGAACAACTTTTGGTGAGCTTTGAAGAAAGGAAAAGGGTTTTCTTGCCTGATCATAGCCTAAGCTCAAAGCCAACTCCATCAAAGCAAAGCTAAGCAAATTAAAGCTGGCTAAAAATATGAAGAAAAGTGGGAAAGCTAGCTACTTTTAAATGAAAAGAGCTTAGAAATGGAAGTGTTGTTTTGTGGTGAAGGAAATTGCAGAGGATTCTAGTTAGTGTAAAGGGCTGGCTTTATATATGAATTTTAGAAAGAAATTATTAGTACAAGTATAAAAATTCTAAGGTTGACAAAAGCTAGGCACGTGAACCCATATAAATACTTATGACCGTGTGTGTGTATGTTGGTTGGTTACAATATTATTAAGTGAAGGGGACACTACTGGATTGATTTTGTCTAGAGGATACAATCATGCTGCGACCTCAGTATTCTTTTTAAAGGCTGGATTTTATAAATTTCCGGCAATATTAGACTTTGTAGTTGAAAATAATCCACACGACTTGAAATAATTATTGTACGTTCGAGGTGTGTGTCTTGCTATTGATGTGTCAATTTCTTACTATGCTCCTGCTAAATATTGTGTAATTAGCTATTGATTCAAGTTGAATTTTGTTAAATATTTTTTTTCTCTACTCTACACTATCTTATTCCAATTGAATTACTATTTTAACAACTCCTCAACTCAAAACATTAAAACTTAAATATATTACTAAACAAACCTTATCAAAATTCTAATCCAATCCAAATACAAACTTCAAAGATTAACTCGAGTTGAGATACTATTAATTAAGTCTAAATTTTAATTCAAGTTGAATTTTGAATCGAATGTCAAACACGTATTAAAGTAAGAGGTACACATAATAGAAAATGGAAATTAATAAAGTAAAAAAGAAAGTATAGGTTAGAGTGGTTTGATTTTTGCTTTTTTATTTTGAAATTTTATTAAAAAGACGTTCTTTTAATTTATACGTATATTGATTAGATTACGGAAGGACAACCTTTAATTTTGGTTTTGGTATGATTCATATTGGTGTATATTATAAGGTTTTAGGAGACAAACATTCAACACTTTGTAAAGGTCATCATAGATTCATTCGTAATATCATCATCTAGCTAGCTAAACATTTAAATATATCTTTTAGATATTTCGTATTAAAAGTTATTATTGTACTAATATGTTTTCAAAAAGTGTTTAGTGTGGAAAGCAAATATCTTTACGTACCTCCATTCATTCTATTTCTACACCTTAAAGTTTTGTATATCATCAACTGGCTAATGTTTCTAGTTATAATTGTAAATATGTCTTTCTTTTCCTTTTAGTACCTCCTAAACATGGATTCCCATAGAGTGGTTACACGGGTCGAGCCATGTTGAGGGTTCGACTAGACTGGGCTTGCTAAGGCTCGTTCGAAAAGGTGTTCGAACCGAGTTCGAGTCTAAGTTGTGGCTCATCTCGTTATCAAGCTAAGTAGGGCTCGACTCGTTATACTCGATAAGCCTCCGTTTATATTCATAGCATTTTTGAGTAACAAGCTTTAGCCGGTTAAAACTCAAACTAAACGAGCCGAGTTTAAGCTTACTTATTGTGACTCGTCGACTCGAGCTCGAAAAATGGTCCCGTTTTTGTTAGGACACTAGTTCCCCATAATGCTAATTTAATGAAGTAAAGTGAGGATTCAATGTCTCACTTAATCTAATAATATTCCCTATATCTACATACTAGAGCAGTCCATTATTCTAAAGTCTATCTCCCCGGTTTAATTTTCTAGGTTCGGCAAATCTATGGTTTCAGGGTTTCAGTTCTACGACGGATTATTACACCTAATGGCTATTCCATAATGGTTCAATAATTACAACTTAGATAGTTAGGTAAATGAGATCTAAAATTACTTGGAGAAAGAAAAAGAAAGCAAGACATTAAAAGTATATATGAATTATAACAATAAATTAAACCATCGAGCCTTGTTGCTATCATGCTTACAAATTAACCATTTGGTACTATTTAAGACAATGAGTATCAAAATTAAGAGCAAGATAAAATGTGACTATATACACTCATTAAGATTTGATTGCATAATTGCTAGCAATTATGCCAATTATACATGCTACATATATAGGGCCAAGTCATGATGAACGTACCATGATGGAAATCACTCAATTATTGAATCACAAACACAATTGATTTCTTGCTATATGTATGTATCAAACATACCGTATAACATTTTAGGATTGACTTGTAGTAATTAATTCATACCGATAGAATTCTAATATTTCATTTACAATATCGAATTTGTAATAAGATACTTTGTGATAACTACACTTCCCGCACTAGTAGTACGTGTTTAGTTTCACTCTTTTTGGAAAGGGCATTTGAGTGATGCTATGATACAAGTCATTCTCATCTTAAAACACGAACATGTTGTGAGGTCGTATTTTGGGTATATTTGGGGGTGTCGAATAAATGTAAGTGGGTATGGTCCTATGATACGCGTGAGTTGAGTTGAAGAAGAATTAAGGAGTTGTGGTCGTTGTCGTAGAGCTAGGTACGCTCTTCTCGTCGTCCTATAGTTACATAGCTAGAAGTCGTAATGTTGACACAAAGAGGACGTGATGAATGGTCACGCTTTTGTTATCATAGCAATTATTGATCGAACTCATGCTCTTCTTTATCATTCTCATCATAACATTAATAATTATATATGACCCCTCAATTCAACATCTCTAGAATCAATTATATTCAACCAACCATTATTAATTCTTATAATTTTCTTTCCCACACCATTTTCCGATGCATACAAAATATTTACACATACGGTGTACTTACTCCGTCTCAAAACAATAAGAAAAGAAATAGTGTATGAATATGAAATATATACTATATTTCGGAGGAATTGTCGAGAAGATCCTTCGAATCTCAAAATATCATACTTTTGTCTTATTTTGAGTATATATGTTGATCATGACACAAATGAATGGCATAATAATGTCCTTAGAAGTTGTTCAATTATATAATTAGTAGATTTAGGCTATGTTATCTTCGTCTGAACTAAACAGAACAAAACATAACATAACTGAATTGAAGTGTAATATAAAAAACAATTAAGCAGAACTGAACTGAAATTAATGAGTTTTTAGATAAACAGGACATTGTACGTCTTATTGGTATGAGGCTATGAGCTATATACAAAGCTTCATTTACTCTCTTGAACCTGCGAATCGATTACTATAATTATATAAGTTCCGTCAAAAGGATGTCAAAATGAATCGTGTTTTACTTATTCAGTAATTCTAGGTCATGACTTTTGTATTTCCGTGCTAACTTATTGTTACAGCCTTACAGGTGTTCAAGAGGCACTAATTCGCAACAAACCAACTTTTACGGGTCAATTTCCTATTACTTCATCCGTCCCGGTCAAAGCTTCCCATTTTACCATTTTTGTTGTCCCATACAAAGCTTCCCCTTTCCATTTTTGGTAATGGGACCACCTATCCTACCTAATCAATAACTTCATAATACATTCTTATTTACAACTTTACCAACCCACTATCTCATTTTTCTTCATTTATATAATACTCAACTTTCCACTTTATCAACCCGCTATCAACTTTTAATCATTCTTTATTAGATTTCCATTTAAATAAAATCCAATACTCCCCATTTCCTTATTTGGTTGACCAAAAAATCAAACGGAAAGCTATTCCTGGGACGGAGAAAGTAATTCATATTAATATTTAGTGAATGTAGTACAATATTCCACGTCAAGAAACCATATGCCAAAAAACAAATAGTTCAATTTCTTAATTTGATACTACATGATTCTCTATATCTATATATTACATTAAGTAAAAAAGGTTTAGAACCATTCTAGGCTATCCACCTCATTTAATTATGTGGCAAATCTCTATTTAATTTGTGATTGGTCCGTTTTTTATATGGTTGTCCATTCTTTTAATTCTGACTGGTCCATTTTCAAACTACAACTCATATGTTTAAATTGTTGCCATAAAATCATTTTTGTGAATTATTGTTGCCAAAACATTTACTCAATAATTGTATCTAATTATGGAATATTTGAATTGCAATTTGTACCCTTAATTACATTGCAAATCTACTCCTCGGGCTAAACAATGTATAATATTCTCCCTTATTCTGTCTTTTCTTATGATAATTTTGAGGACTTTCGGAACGGACGGGGAATTAAAATAGGTCCATCAGTTAATTAGCAGTCATCTAAAAGTTTAGGTGTCGAATTGTAAAGCCTGAACTTAGGGAATTGCTATATGATTTTCATTTGGAGATGTCTTATTTGTTGAATGCCTAATTTCCGATTTCATATCGTAATCTCAATTGATTTGGTAGAATTTGATTGCCATTTCATCCATAGCTCAAGTTTTGATACCCGTATGTTTTTGCACCAATTCATTTTGACGGACTTAATAGAGACGATGAACATACAAGAAATATTTCAGGCACCGTATCAAAGCAATAAGTATTAATAGCTCATGATTTGAAGCTACCATAGTTATTTAATTGGTTCAATTTACAACATCATGATATGATGTTGTAAATTTTCATAACTGGACTAAAAATGGAATTTTGTTAGAGCATAAAGATTGGGTTATCGTGGATATTTTAGTTAACTTTTGGTGTTGGATTATAAACCTCATGATGGTTTTGTATAATCTGATTAATTTGAGTTTTCTTTAATGATGAAATGAAAGTTCATAATTAGTTTACTAACATTTCCAAATTGTTTTATGATTCAAAAGGAATTGGGTAGAGAATAATAACAACAACATTTGAAATCTTGAAAATCAAACAAGTAAATGGATCATATGGAGCATTTTTTGGGTCGGGAAGTTCTGGAATTTGCTATATGGTCAACAAGATAAGGTAAATTGAAATTTTGAATATTGTTTAAATGGACTAATTATAAAGAATAATTTTAAGAAAGAGATAGTATTTTGTAAATGTGTATATATATGAGTATATTATGATTGTATTAGTTGAGCGGGGTAAAAGATACTCCTTTCGTCCCATAACAAATTGCATTCTTTAAATTTCAACATATTTTTAAGTTGAACCTGACCTTAAATTACTCTTGAATTAATTATATTCGAAAATTTCATGAAGGGTACATTCATATTATAATTTCGTTAAACGTTTTTACCTGTATAATGTAAGAGTAATTAGTGGTTAAAATTGACCTCGAAAATTACTCAAAAGTCAAATGTGTCAATTGTTATGGGAGTAATAATTATAAAAATGGAAATGAGATGTTGTTTGCGGTACCACTAAAAATGGCAATATGAAAAACGTCGGGGTGCCGGAAGTTTGTATAAGTTAATTTCATAAAATATTTTTCAATGTAAATTAAGAACAATTTGTAGTCAAATCGGATTTTACAAACTCAAATTAAACATTCTTTATTGGATGGAAATAATAGTCCTTTTGTGGTTGTGAGCATGACCGACTCAAAAAATTTGAGGCCTTATATATGCCGAATTTTTAAAATGCATCCCAAGTAAAAATGTATTTTTAAAAGAAGAAGTTTCATTTATAATATTTAAATTATTAATATAAAAAATAATCACTTTAAAATTATAAAAATTCATATGTTATTTGAAGTAAAAATCATATATTAACTCTTTATGAAAATAATTATTTTCATATTTTGAATCAAACTTCGGACTGTATAATCCAACTTGCTCGACACACACATACACACACACATATATGATGAAAATCTCTACTCAACACGTGCCTTGATCTCTTAAATTATGGATTTTTTTAAAAAATTAAATAACTTAGAAGCGGGAATACCACCAACCAGATCCCCACTTATGTAGCCCTAATTTCACAACTCCCTCTACAATCAAAACAAAATTCGAGTGCATATTACGTGTGTTTGGCACTCGATTCGATCGAGTTGAGTTTTGACAATTTTTTGTGTTTGTTTTTCCACTCTACACTATACTAAAAAAAATATTATTTCACTAACATCGTCTTTCACACATTCCGGTGATTTTATTTGGGGTGGTTTGGGGGGGGGGGGGGGAGTTGGCCAATAGCCCCCAAAAATATTATTATTTGACATACATAAAATTTCACATATTTCTTGAGGGAAGGGGGTGTGTCCCCTAGCCAAAAAAAAATATTATTTCACTAACTTAACTTTTGACATGTTTTGATAAAAAGAATTAGTGAGCTCTCGACCTGACCCTTCCACACAGTAAGCACACTTACAAAAATTTAGTATTTCACTAACATAATTACAAACTATATTGCAGATTGGGCCGGACAGAGCTGCATTTTTTATCGGGTTGTGTCTGGTTTGTGTCCTATTTCACGAGTATGGAAAGGGCCGGGTATATACTGAACTGGACGCAAACACCATTCTTTTAAATGGGTACCATGCCGCAGGGGGGGGGGGGGGGGGAGGGTTGTTGTCGCAACGGGTGGGATAGAATCTGAACCATTTAAAAGACTAGACTGGAAGAGGTCTTCTTAGTAAAATTCGTTAATGTGATTAATTACTCAGTCATGCCTTATCATAGATCATGCTAAAAGTGAGGTATGGAATAAATCTAAGCCAAAAGTTTATTGTTCATATGGTTGATGATGAGTCCATCAGACGAGACAAACTTTCATCTCAATTTCAACAAGAGATAGTTCATTCCTTTTATACATTTTGGTCAACGCGAATTTTAGGTGAGTAGGAGCCTGTTTGGCATACCATTATAAATGACTATTCATCCGTTAAAATGTTTCAGCATATTTGTTTTGTATCTTCTACAGTAAAAAATTTAACTCAATTTTTTCTCCACTAAACAATCATCATTCTCTTTCTGTCCTACTCTTACATCCTCTCTACTTTTTCAATCAATCTAACAATCTTAAACTAATCAAATAACCTTAAAAAATATGAAACACATCACTTTATTCTTACATACCCTATATAACAACCCTATAAATTTATAACTCTATTCCAAGCACCATGTTTTATAACTCACCTTTAACTCAATTACTATTTATCAACTAATTTTTTTCTTTAACTCAATTTTTTTTAACTCTATATACCAAACAGCCAGTAGTTTTTTTTTTTAGTTATGTATGAAGTTTTGTGGGATGACTAAAAATGACAAATAATACAGTTGACACATAGTTTCAGGTGGAAAAAAAATGATAAAAACATAAAAATGTGGCAAAAAGTGTAATTTAGTGGCAAAGTCATGTGAATGCATGAAGTTCTTTGGGACACAAGGGATATGGATCTCTAACAATGATTGTGAAATATATGACACGATAACCAACATGATGTATACATAAGTGTCTAACAAGTTTATTTCGATCATATAACAGAGACTTATAAGTACAATTCACATACATCAAGCGTGTCAATTTTCACTAAAATTAGTACTATTTTTCGGTATTTACATGTATAAGTTGTTTTTTTTATATGAACGTTTGTTGATGCTAATGACAAATAAATTCTCACCGACCATACATTTTAGATGTTTACAAACTGAAAATGTTATTGTAATAAGTGTGGAGTTCTATGTATATACTTAATTATTTTTTTTACTATACCCGTCGAGTATGGACGGGCCACATACTAGTTTTTCTACAATGAAATAAATCGTCTTGACAATCATATAGAAAGAAGAATTTAATTGTTCCCAAGTGATATGGTCAAGCTTTATATGATTCATGTAGATGACTTTGTAGGTGAAATTATTATCCAATCTAAAAAAAAATCCCGTGACAAAATAGTTTCGCTTGATGATTTTAGTCTGGTCAGTTTCCATCCATTCAACTTAACTCATGAGTTAGAAACTTTCCATCTTGTCTGAAAGGGAGTGACCACTTTCTATTAGCAAGGATTAGCAAATTTGGAATCCATAAGTTAGTTTACTATTACGGAAGTTGGAGGGCAGGGCCGTCTCCGAAATTTACGGGGCCCTGTGCGAAATTTCCAAACGAGACCCCAACCAAATAATAATATAATAAAAAAATATTTATAGAAGTGAAAAATAACAAAAATCATACAATACAAATACTTAAGTCTTGAGTAAATATTACAAATGACTAAAAAATTACTTAAAAAGTGCAACTCTACCATAATTTTTTGAATCAAAATCACCAATTAACTCTTCATAACTCACTTTCTTTACCGTTATCATTCTCAATTGCTATTATCCCTGCTCGCTAGTCCGCTGACATCAATGATTCTCTAGTGCCTACAAGTGACAAGCCAGTGAAGCCCGGCAATCCACCATTACAAAATATATATGATTAGCAAGTTAAGAGTTTGACCTAGATATTTTATCAATAATAGAAATTATACATAAATTTATCAAACTAACAGCCTCCACTCTAACTCAAACAGTTTATAGTTTTGAACTAGTTCACTTAAAGCCACCAAAATTCTTACAAATTTCTCATTTCTGGACCTTACTACTTAACTAGTTAGTAATGTATGATTTAATAGATGTTGAGAGAAAATAGGGGTGGAGAAGCACAAGAAATCGAGAAAAGAGAACTGAAGAGATTAAGAGCTGGTGGCTGTCGAAATTGATTGTTGTTGTCTGTAAGAAGTCTTCTTCAATTTTCATTTACAGTAGTGTTATTTTTTCTTTTACTGGACTCTGTAGTTGGGCTCCTAAAATGTGGGCTTACCGCGCATGGACTTAGTCGGGCCTGTTGGAGGGGTAGAGATCGAGCCCTCTATTACATAACTTTCAATAAGAGCTGCTATTACTCCAAATAGCGTGTTATACTTGTACGAATAGAGTTCACTTAATTGAATTGTTAAGAATTGTATATGTAAAACTTGCGAGATTATATTATATATATTAAGGAAAAGGATAAGAAAATTAGAATTTGAAGAAAGAAGAATATAAAAATGGAAATGAATATAGTGAGGGTGCATGGCAAGCATAATGTAGAGGATTGACGGCGGCTGGTATATGCACCGCCCTAGTTAAGCATAGCAGACACTAGCAATCATTTGCAGACACTATCTATCAATCCAAATATCGCTCAACTATATTTCGAATTTTGAGTATGAATTTACAATATGTAAGAACTACTATAATGGTTAGTGACGGAGAAAGTAATTTTAATTTGTCATGTAGAAATGTTTAATAAAACACTTTATAGTGTTATTAAGTATAATTATAATGTTTCTATAATATCAATGATGCGAAGGCACCAGATTTTGAATCGGTTTTTTGGTCTAATTTATACCTGCGTAACTATAACAAACATGGCCTACCAAAAAAAGAAAAAAAGCTTGCGTTTGAACGGTGGATATATACTATATATTCACTAATTCCTAAAGATCACGCTGTCATATTGCGGTGACAATTATTCTTTACTACCCATCAAACAAATACTACTGTAGGCGTTGACCCATCGTGACATTGACTATTGTACAACGGTGATCAATATAAAGATGAATGTTATTGATGATGATTATCGAACATTTGTTGCCTTCTTCTTCTTCTTCTTCTTTTTTTTTTTTTTTTTTTTTTTTTTGATCGTTATTGACCATGGAATAACGGTGACCAACGCTAGCTATTGACCACGATTATCACTGCATTTTGGTACCATTTTTACAATAGCAAATGCAATATTTTTTTATTGTGACCCCAAAATTTTATGCATATAATTATAATGTTTGTAATTCAATTTAACATGAGTAATACAATGCTTATATACTAAAACAAAGAAAGTACGAAGTAGTCCGCATATTCATATTTATTGATCCGTGTTGCAGCTAGCATTAAATTTGATCAGATGATCGATCGATGATAAAGGTATGATTAAATTTTGAAGGAACACTTATTGGCTGTCTAATGTGTTGTCGTTAGCTGTAACAAGAAAGCAGATTAGCAGACTAGTCGTCACATCAAATCTGCAGAAACAAATCAGATTTTCTGAAGATTTTCTTTCTGATTAGACTTTTATTATTTCTGATTAGACTTGTTATAATTAATGAATTAAACAATGAAGGAAGAAGAAGAAGAATGCAGTGCATAAATCTTGGGAGCTAGCCTTGATCGATCCGAGCTGATCAGCTGACTTTAGTTGGGAGCTAGCTAGCTACCTACTAGGAACCATGCAACCTAGTAGATTCTCACTTGTATCTCTAACCCTATGTGTTTCTGGTTTTCGGAAACGGAAATGAAATGTTTGTAATGAAACGCTGAAAATGAAAAGGTGAAATGAGGGAGTAACTATCTACTAAGGCTCTGTTATTTTGATTGGAGCTTATGTCAAAATATAAAAGCAGCGAAATAATTTGGATGCCAGTTGCCTATGTTTTGAAACTCGGACCAAGATTCAATCTTACTACCTATCAAGAGTGCTCAACTCACCAACTCTGGCCAACTCGTTAACGTACTAATAATATTTTTAAATCAAAGATAATATACTCCCTCAATTCCATATAAGTTCTCTAATTTTATCATTTTAATCATCCCTTAAATTTGTTTATTTTTATAATTTTACCATTTATTACACTAATAAGAATATAAATAACTCATATTATTCACTAATTAGTAATTACTAGTCTTAGCTCTAAGTCTATTACAAGGAAGACACATGACACGACACATACACCTGTCACAACAATTAAATGTGTGGCTTCATTAGTCACCAATTCTTCTCCACTCTTCTCCATCACCATGGAACTCCGATTTCAGATCTCACAATGAAACCCATCTTTGTCTTCTCCAAGCTCGGAACCGTGGCTGCACCGGAAACCCAAAGCAAGAAAAACTTACCGGAGAGGCAAAGACGATTGAAGAAGACGACAGGGGGCAAGAGCCCATTGATCATGCGACCAGAGATCAGACAGATTGAAGAAGGCGGAAGAAAGAGACTGAAGAAAGAAGTTACTGTTTAGATTTTGAATTTGAACCGGGTCAACCCGGTTTTTTAACCGGGTTTTACCGATTTACCCGGTTTTTTACCGGGTGGCGAGTTTACCCGAGTTTTTGGGATTTTCGGCCCGGCACACCCTCCGAATCGCAGTCCAACCAAAACATAGCCAGTTGCCACTTATAATTTCTCGCTAAATAGGACTTGTAAGACTAGTTAACATTTCGGTTTTTAGCTACAATGTTAAAACGAAAAGCTTAGTGCATCAAAAGAAAATACTTTGACTATTAAAATGTCATCTTTTTTTACACTAATCGTTTAGGAAAAAGAAAAGGAATCCCTACATAATAAATACGGTAACTCACAATACATATTATCCAATTTCTCCATGAACTACTAGTTGTGTAGTCCATGTACATGGTACATGGACTACTTGTTTGCAGCCCATGAAAAATTCATATTATTTGTAACCATGAAAATTGGGATTTTGTTCAAGTTATAAATAACCGTGAAAATGCCCTACTAATTTGTTATGAATAGCTGCTAAGAAATTATCAAAATATTACTCCCTTCTATTTTTAATATAAAATGTTTTGGATTATTTTCCATTTGACAAATATAAGATGTTTTAGGAGATTTTGTTATATAATTCCGTGTTTTCACAATTTCTTAGGCATCAAACTCATCACAAACTTATTTAGAGACGAACTATATTATCAATAAAATCATCCATGTTATTAATCAAAACGTCTATGTTGTTAACGAAATAAGTCTTGTAGTAATATGAAAAAACACCAATGTTTAGAATATATGTATTTTGATTAATAACATCGATGATTTTCTTGACAATATAGTTCCATTTCTAAATAAATTATCTAGAAACCGTCTGTTAAGAGACTTACTCCAAACTCATTGATTTTATTGTTTTTCATTTATTTTGCCTTGAACACTACAAAAATTAAACACATTCCTTATTTTTTATTGGTGAATTTATTTGTTCAAAACACTAACATTTTTAACTATTAATGAAGAAAAATTTATGTTGATTTGTGTGAAATCATTTACAAAAGGATATGTTGAATTCTAGCTTTTGCACCTTGCTGAGACAATATGATTAGATATAAATCATGCCTTGTTTACTTTTCTTAATTATTTATTACAACAAATTAAGTGATTTTTGTGAACCCAATTTATATTACTAGTACATAGTTATATCGATCATGATTACCGCCATCATTAACATCATCACATGCATGTCGGCTCTTAATCAACCTGGGATGCTATTTAATTGCAATTATCACACTAATTTTCGCAAACCCTAGATATATACTACACACTTCTGCCTTATGTTTTCACGGTAGCTAATAATCATTGTAATTTATAGGATTAACAACAATGAGTGCATTGAGCATATTAGTCATCATTTTTGCTGTTTTTTATTCTTTGTCCACATTTACTTAAAAGTCTCTTCTTTTAGTAGATGATGCTAAAATTCACCATGTTATGCGAGTATATGTGTAGAGTAACGAGGATTAGCATATCTCAAACTTTCAATGTCGAAAGTATGAAAATTATTAAACCGTTTGTTTTAAATATCACTCATTCGTCAAGTTTGTTTAAAATAACCAATGCACCCGACTCTTTCTTGCATCCATTGTTATGTAAAGACTATAAAGATCACTGTTTTTTTACTTGGAGCACTGCCAATCGACTTCATGGGCCTTATCCACATTGGTGGACCACATATTGAAGCCCACTGCTATGGTGAAGGTATCGAAAAAAGGAAACCTCATGAAACAAAACTGATGACATGTATTGCTCTTCAACCGCAATTTTCCGAATCGAATCGAATCGAATTAAGAATCGAATCAAGAAATTATTTTGTAATAATAATAACAATTATATGATGGTATATATAATCACAATTAAAAAAAACATACTCCCTCCGTCCCGGAGAACTTCATACATTAGGGTTAGCGCGCAGTTTTATGCAAAAAGTTAAAGTAATAATAGAATATAGAAAAGGTCTGAAAAAGTGTACTTTTAGTGGTAAAATGTGTAATTTGAGTGTAAAGTTGAGATTGTTTATTATTTGTTGGGTGTGGGGTAGCTTCCTTTTTTGGTAATGTATGAGGTTCTGTGGGACGGCTAAAAATGGCAAATGTATGAAGTTCTACGGGACGGAGGGAGTATTATTTTTGTCATCTTTCTCACACTCTTCCTACTCTTTTTCTGTCACTTTACCTTTTTATTTATTATTGTATAACAAACTTTAAAACCAACCGCGTGGAAAACAATATGAGAATGATAACTCGATTAAAACCGAATTTTAATCGTCGTACAAACTGTCTTTATCTAGTTTTTTTTTTTTGAATCGGTGAAATTTATTACAACTTGAAAACGTTTACAAGAGCATGAACAATGTTCGGCAAATAAAATAATTAAAAGCTTAACCAAAATCACTAGTCCATAAACCATGCACAAGCTCGTGCCAACAACTTTATATCAACACTCTTTCTTGTCCAGAACCTCCAGCATTGTTCCATTTTCCAAACTGCTGCTTCAACTTTCATGTCCCAATACTCATATTTCAACTTTTATGAAAAGAAATTAAGTATATTTGATTAACGTAACTTTGTTTTATACTTTCTTTTTGTAATTTACAAGTAATTTATGATTTATGTTCGGGAAATAACAATAATAATAATAATAATAATAATAATAATAATATGAATTTAATGAACTGGACTGAATTGAATTGAATTGAATGAGTTTTCAGTTTAAGAGAATATATCCTTTTAAGTGCTAGAAATTGAAAACATTAATCTTCCAAGGCAATGATTTGTTTGACCAAAGACAAAGTTGGCTTGTAACATACAATGACTTTTCCCGTGTGGCCTGGCTAATCATTAGTACCACTTTCCTAATTTTGGGCTTACCAATCCTCAGAATTTTAAGCTGCCAAACGGGAAAAAGGTTCCCATGATCATTATTAAACTCGCTTTGGTAATTAATTCCATATTAATTGATCCTAATCTCCAATGTAATCATATTCTTGCTGACTATGTTGATCGATGAGGACAAACAATTCCAGAAACCCATGAGAAAAAATGCAATGTTCATGAGATTATGTTATTTCTAGTTCATGCTTAACTCTATAATTGATGGTAAATTTGTTCGAGCATATCACATTGGTTTGCAAGTCGTAATGCACGATTGTTATATTTTGTATGACCATATCTGAGTATTAGTTTTTATACAACGGGAGCTCAGCTGTTCTGCATTTGAAGTTACAACTTCAACATCTAGCAATGGAATAGGTATTTTGAAAAGAAAAGGGTGTATATAACCTAGACCGCATAAACCTTTTACGTTCTACCTTTTTTTATCGCGATCGCTTTCAGAGCGTCAAACTGCTTTCATGACAGTTAGCATATTTTGAAAAGAAAAGGGTGCATATAATCTAAATCGCATAAAGTTTTTAGTTTCTACCTTGTTTATTATCGCTCACAACACGTTTTACACTTTCACAACGTAAAACTGCACTTGTGACATTTAGCAATGGAAAAGTATTTTGAAAAGAAATGGGTGTATATAACCTAGATCGCATAAAGCTTGTACTTTACCTTTTTTATCGCTCAAAGCGCATTTTACACTTTCAGAACATAAAACTGCACTTTAAAAAGCATTAAGGTTTTCTAAATTAGGAGTATTTTCATTATAAGATCTTGTACACATAATTACAAATATTTTGACATTAACATACCACCAAGTCCCCAGATTTTCCAACATCTAAAACTCATTTTGTCATGAGCTTTTTTGAGATCTAACAACAAAAAATAATAATAATAATAATAATAATAATAATAATAATAATTAAACAATATAATAAGTCTCAAAATGTCCCGTTAAAGCGTATCCAACTTTCAAAGTTGCATTCTATTCTCTTCCTGCGCTGGAAGAAAACGGAGACAGGCTAAACCACTACGCCACTCATACTAGATCTTCCTCACCATTGGTATGGCAATGGATTCGTCATACATGATCAATCCAGACCAGATAAGTTATAATATTTCTTTTCAATTCAGATTAACTAGGTCAATTTCTTCTATTTTTCCCTTTACCGTTCAAGTTCATATGCTTGCTTATGGATTTCCTCCCATTGTTATGTATCTGATTTAGATATGCTCCTTGCTTATATTTGGACCTCCCTTTACCTCTTCTAGGTCAATCATATTGATTTCAGTGATCAATTTGGCAAATCCTTCATCTGCATTCTCAATTTAATTCTCTTAATTAATGTAAGCAAACTGGGTACTCTGACTTTTCAAATCATTTTAAATCTACACAAAATTTGGATTAGAATTCTAACTTTAGGGATTTGACATCTCGATCGTTTTGCTTAGTAAGGATGTGTTGGTGAGGATCTATTAAGATATATGGAGGGAAGCAGCTTGTTTTGGTTGATGTAAATATGGTGCTTCCAAAATGCTGCTTTTGTGAGGTTTCGCTTTCACTTTTAAGTTATTGTCTATGATATGTGTTTACATAACTGTGTTACCATTTTCAATTAGATATCAAGTTCCCTTGTTTCTCCTTCCAGGTCGGTCACCATGAGTTTTCTCCCTCCAGGTGTGTAAACATTGGGCTAATTACGATTTAGTCAATTTTTTTCTATTTGTTTTGGTTTCTTTCAGTAGCTTCTGGTTTCTCAGTTTACTGATAAACATAAGGTTATCCTCAATTTTTAATATAATAATTAATTCATCACTCTTTACAAAACTAGCCTCATCATTGCGTTCTGTGGTTTGAGTTTTAATGACTCTGTAGACTATTGATTTGTAGTTTCATTGTTATATGTTTGTATATGTAATTATCACATGATCCTCAGTGGTGATGAGTCGATAATTGCGTCGACAACATCTCAGATTGATGCTATATATTTGTGATTCAGTTACATATTGAAACGTTGATAAAATACTTCGCTTGTATATTGAGTTGTAGTGTAAAGTTGTTAAATTACTGCTACATGTGATTCTACCTATTTTTAAGGTTGAATTCTTGGTAAAGTTTATCTTTACTGTGTAGCACACATGATTAGCTGATTTTATATTCTTAGCCTATCTGATTACAGTAGTGTTTGTTTAGTTGATTTTATAGTGCTTGTTCTTTTCTACCACACTTTGTATACTATAATTCATTAGGCTGTCAGCTGTGACCCAAGAATTGCCGATCAAATAATTTACCTAACTAATTCGAGTTTTGTCAACTCAGTATAGTTCTGCTTCTTTCATTATATCCTGACTGGAAAATATGGCATTTAAGTTTGTTTTTACATTTTACTTGCAGCATGTAGTGGTTTTATCTACTTTTATGCTTCGGTTCCCCTATCATTTTCCTGCATCAGTTGTTTACTATACATTGGCTATTGTTGATAAACAAGTTGTGCAGATCTATAGATATATTGTCGACTGATATAGTCATAGAGGGAGACTCCAAGGCTATCACCTATGCACTACAAAGACCAGGAAGGTTGCTAGCTCTACCATGAGTTAGACATGGTCCTTCAATTGATTAAGTTAAGGTTTATTTTTGAAATATACAAATCACTAAATAACATTGTTCACATTGTATGATAGTAGTACTTTTGAAGTCTTGGATTCTGGTTTTGATTGTGATGAAGACCTTGTTTGTTGCTTCTCATGAGTGATTTCCTTGTTAGAGTTTAAATTTCTTTGCATTTAGGCATTCTCTGCTTATAGCAGTCATAGGTAGACATGGCTCTAGGAACTGAGCGAATAGATGTTAGGTTTGAAGGAGAGGATGGCACAGTGTTCAGGTACCTTGTTGTGCTCACATTCCTTATTTGTAAGTTTATGCAACCTAATTTGTCTGCTAAAACTGAGATGCATAATTCCGGTTTCTCAATTCTACATGTACTTCCATTCTCCAGTATATTATTAGTCTTGACCAAATATCTCTGCAATTGCTTGCAGACGAATTACTTGAGATGGCGAATGTTTCGTCAGTTTCAACTTGGGTGACTAATTTTGGCGTTGGTGGGAAAATGCTTCGGATGGTTTCGAAAACAAGAGAGGATCTACAGATGAGGTGTCGTCTTGTGGAAAATTGGAGATGGTCAAATTCGAACAGGATCTAAGGTGCTAATAATACTTTCTAGAGAAGTAGGGATACATCGTCCTTTAGAGCAGGACCAAGGCATTTAGCGTTGTCGTAGCTGGTTAAAATTCTACGTAAATTTGCAAGGGATAGAGGGCAATCGTGTGATGGATGGTGGGGTGATATGCCATCCTGATTACCCAGTTCAAGTCACAGACCAGTTGGAACTGAAGATCCTTGTCCTGGATACAACAAATCCAATTCTTAAGGGTTTTCAGTTGGAGTTTCGCATACACCATGCGAAAGGACGTCTAGAATTGTTAAAATTATTACTGCTTGATCGAGAGACAAGAAAGGAAACAAAGAAGTCCCCGCCGAGATGCTTGTTAGTGAAACAGGATGCAGTAGTCGAGGTGGTTCTACAACAGCCGGTGTGTGGAAAAGTCTATAGCAATTGTCAAGCCCTTGGAAGTTTGTTGCTTTGAATATTGAGGAAAACGGTTGCTCTTGAAGTTGTCGCCCGGAGAGGGAAGAGTAGTGGAGAGTGAGAATCTGTGCAGGATCTTGTATTTCAGTAGCCTAGCTTAGAGAATCGAGTTACAGGTTGTTAAATCATGTAAGAAATGGTCAAGGCTATTGTGTATTCTTAAGGATTTTCTGTTTTTCTATATTTCAAAGTTAAGTTTATGAGAAATGGTTAAGGTTTTTTTAATTAATAAATGCTTAAGATTTATGCTGAAAATGTATAAGATTTGTATTAGATTTGCTATATCTATATGAGACTGCAAATTTTAGTAGGGGTTAGGTTGACATTCATCGGAACACAAAACAAACACATTGGTGTAGAAATTTAAACTCAAAGCAAAATACAGAAATAGTTAAATCCAAAGAACACAGCAATATGAAATCTAAATTAATGTCATTTCCACTTGTTTATATACGTTACAAAGCATAGCTTCTGGAATCTGCAAGTAGCAAGAATGAAGTAGGGCAAGCAAATTTTTATTCGTATATATACCAATTGCATCCAACACTAAAAATGATGGGCACCACGCTTAGCGCGGTGTATCACTTCTAGTAATAATAATAATAATAAAAAAAAAATTCGTCGGGCATGGGGTGAATGAAGGGATACTGAAGGTCCATATATATGCACAATAACTCTATATCAGAATTTCTATGGGTTTATGCAGCAACTCAATTTGCTTTCATTTTCTTGTGTTCTAAACGGGGGCGCTTATGCATCGGATCTGGCAGTGAAAGATGATAGAAGGCCAGCAGCTTGAGCAGGTAATGTTATGGCAATGAATATATTATAATCAACCAACTCAAGACAATCAATTTTGCTAATTAGACAATTTACCTGCATGAAAGACTTCAACAATGGTGCAGCCATCCCTAAACTAGAGTCCTCATCAGCATCGATGTTTCGAGATATCTCATCGTAACTTTTCCATGAGTTTCTCGAGTAAACATCATCCATGGTTGTGGATCCTGGCGTCCTGGCTGTATTCCTTGAAGATAAAGCTGGGGCACTGGAGACAGAGTACACGACTTAAAACACATGCTCTAAGGACCATGTGACACAAACAAAAGGGCTTGGGGATAGTAGGAGTCTGAATATAGCAAATGGCCGAGGAAAAAATCAATTGAATACAAGGTATATAGATGTGAAGGATAACAATTGCCACCTGATAGGAAGATATTTGAAACGAGGCACTGTAGAACATCGCATAGTGTTTGACTCAGCATCAGTGGGTAGCTTCTGCACAGTGTCCATATAGAATCGATTGAGCTGCACAAAGAAGCCAAAAAGAACGGCATGCCTAAGGTATGCTTGCCTCTCATTCTCCCAAAGGTACGGTTCATACCTGATATGCATGAAAACAAACCAGAATGATGACTACAGTGGAATAAAACAACAGAATAATTCTGAACTATATTTAAACTTTGAAATGTATGTGGAGTTCAATACAGGAAGGTTTCTGTATGAGTTTCTTTCTCCAGTTAGATTTTCAGTTAAAACCAAAGATTCTCAAAAGAATTGACACGACATCAATATCTACGCTCAGATGCCTCATATTGACAGAGTATAATTTAAAAAATGAGAATTTGCAGCCAAGATGGTGTCTTTTAGTGACTGCTATCAGTTTCTAAACAAGGGCCAAAGCAAACATATAAATTAACAATACTTCAAACTTTGACAAAAATGAACAAAAAACAAAATGAAAAGGTTGAAGTAAAATTTAGATTATTTTAAGAATCAAAACTTTGTAAAATCAATGAATGGTTAAAAGAAACTTACGTGAGCCAATCAATGGGGTCCAGTTTTTGAGAAAGATGCACTATTAACCGATATGAACGTTCATTAAAAACAGACTTGGTTTGTTGTGCTTCCTGCTTCCTTCTAAAAGGACTTTTATGTTTAGAAATCCTCGGATACTCCTCATTTGCATGGAAATCACTCCCAGCTAAAATATCAGCTGCAAATTTGATATCCAATAAAACTTGCAGAATGCCCTTCTCTGACACTTGAGAACCAGAACCTTCTCCAGCTAACAGGAAATCCTCATAAGTTCCAATAACCTATGCAAGCACAAGAGATGTTATAACAACTGTGTTTGCCCAAGGTAAAACTTTTCTCACTTTATATAGATCACTGCCTCGGGTGTCTACCACAGACATAAGAACCACCCTATCTGATTGTAATAAAATGTACTTCATATGAAGAGAACAAGATTGTGAGCTTTGTGAATTACCAGAACATTTGAGAACTTGCGAGTACCAGAGAACATGTGACAGAAATATGGAAAGAAACCTCAGCAGTTTTATTAATTGATACCGACAGGCGTAAATATTAAACGGCTATATTCCTAACCATATCATAGTGAGACAATGTATTAAAAATAAAGTCAGCAGAATATTCATCAAAGTTGTGTTTATCACTCACTAACCAATAGATCAGATGAGATATAGAACTGTTCAATAAACTAGTGTTTGCTAAACCTGGAAATTTAATTTGCATAACAAGTTGCTGGTTCAACAGCAAAAAGTAGCTTCGGCCATAAATATATGTAGGAAGATATGAGATATATGTAAACTATCCAGCTTTAGACTAAACGGTCGCAGCTGGACGAAGAAAAGCTGATTTAACAGTTCCTATGGAGAAAAATGGTCTCATTGATATGATTTCTTTAAGGAAGATGTGCTTGGTGACCCTTTCTTTGGTTGTGCAATTTTTTAATCATTCTCGACTTAAACTATGCCTATTGCAAGCTGTTCTAAAGTTCAAAATCAGAAGCTGAAATAAGCAATATGACATGCTGATAGAGCATAAACGTAAAAAAATGAATTGTAATATGAAGCCAGAATTACCATTAGAGAGATATATACTAAGGAAAGTTTAAGTGCATCATACCTTGTCCAATAACCTACTCGATAAATTTCCTCACATGCATAAAACAAAAATGAGGTCAAGTATAGAGAAGGCATGGAAGGGAGTGATATCTTCATCTCTGACTGCCCTTCACTAGATTGTTCTTGCTTGACTACAGTCTCCTCCCACCCCTGTCAATTGTTGGAGAGAATCATAAATAAGACATTTTCCCAACTTGGTCAAACTCATACATGCAAGCCAACATGATTTATGAATCCTTACACTATAAGATATAACAATAAGGGTATGGTATTGCTTCAAGAAAGCACACATTGGATCAATATAGCATGGCTAAGTAATATTACCTTGGTTCACGGATACAAGTAATGAGCATGCCACTTGTGGGGGAGGGTGAAAGGAAAAGATTTTGAAACGTTGAGATGAGATAACACTTACTCTCACAGGAATACTTGATGTTAAGGCATCATCCTGCTTGAGATTTATCGAGAAAACAGTTGAAAATTCATCTGAAACCCATGATATCCACAAGTTATAAGCTCTGACGCAAAGATCATGGGCTGTCTGAATTAAATCTTTAAGCTGAGGGCTAGAATTGTCTTCTACACCAAATAGAGCACTTGCCACAGACACATCTGTTTCCTATTCGAATCAACCATTCTTTTCCCTGAACCATCTGTCATTGATGAGTCAAAAGCAGCCCTTGTCTGCTGTACAGATGGAACTTGAGTGGATACGGCATTTGATATTTCACTTAGCCAGGACCTAGGTAAGCCAAGCACTATAGAAATATGCCTAGAGTGCTTCTGAAATAATGATCTTTCAACTAGTATACCAGGCGATAATGCAGATTCATCAGGGTTGCTTCTTTTTTCTAAACCACTGTAAAGCTGGTCTAACTCATTTTTTAGCTGTGTTAATATGGTTGCAAGACTTGAATAACATTTATTTTGTATATAGGGTGCCAAATCCTTCAACCTCTTTGCTGCCTTTGGAGACTCGAGGAACCTAAGGAGGTCATGTAGAAAACTCTGGCATCTACTGTCTACAGCATCCCTTATCCGGCTCACTTCAGGGCCAAAGTAAGCATTAAGACAGCTATGAGCATCATATTCTTGAGATTGATGTGACTTTGAACCAGGAACTGGAATAAGCTTCTTAGCATTTGCTTCAGTGAACCAAACCCCACCAATATTCCGATATCTGTTCAAAGAAACAATAGAATCAGAGTGATTACCCGGAACTTCCATAATAGAGTGAACAGAATCCACGACATTAACGATCCCTGTTAATTCATCAAATCCCAAGTCCATAATTGTTTTCATCCTCTGCACAAAAGCATCTTCAAAGATATCATCCCATAGGTCCGAGTCTTCTCCCAAGATAAGTTCCCAAGTCCTTTTCCACGGCAACTCAGTCTCAGAACCAAAAACATTCTTCAACCATTCCAAACTGCCTTCTAAAACCTGCTTACTATCCATGGTCTCCCTTATCAGTTTCTGTTATGTTTGCAGTTGCAGAATCTGGGAAATCGACCAAGTATAGCAACAAGAAGCTGGTAAAGGCGGGAGATTGGAATAGAAGAAGTGTAACTCGTGGCAAAAGCGTGTTATCACTTGAGGAAATAAACACAAACACGCCCACTGATCCACAGCCGTCCGATGAGAAAGCATCCAACAATCCAGATTAGTTCGTACCAGAAAAGATCACAGCAATCCACCAGGAATCTAATCAACGGATGCTGAAAGCCAAGGACTGTACTTTCGTCCTTGAAGCGTAGCCATGGCGATTTACTGCATTTCTAGCCTAAATAATCAGTGCAGCGTTTGATCCCTTGATCAAGCCATCTCTGTCATAACTTAGGGTTTCTTTTCATTTTCTAGCCGTTTAATTATAGCCGTTATCTAGCTCGCAATTTCCTATTTATTGTACCGCAGTTTCATTGTTTTGAGGAAGTAATGAAATTGTTCTCGTTTTAGCAAATCAATCCATCTATCGTCTAATTTTTCTCCCATTTCGTCTATGTTTTCCCCCATTTCTTCTCAGTAATTATTGTTACGTTTCAAAATAGGCAAGTCACGTAACAAAGTGGTATCCAGAGCCAGCTCGCGCACTGATTCCTCTGAATACGAAGCCTATTTTCCCACAATGACCACTCAGCAAATAGCCCAACTCAATGAAGTAGCTCAGGTTCAGAGAACTCTGCAAGATCAACTGGATGAACTCACGGGAAAACAAGCTAGTGATAGCGAGTTACTCCAGAAAATCCAAGATCAACTGAATGCAACTAATCTGAATCAGACTGCGGAGGCAAGTGATTTGAAAGTAACTTTACAGTTATTTCAGAATTGACTAGACCAGATGTATGAACAGATGAGTGGCAGACTCTCTCCTGAATCCGTTCTAGGGCAGGGTAGACATGTACTTGCTACTGGGATTGGAACAAGGATACATGAGGATAATGGAGAACAACAATCTAATGTTGTCATCTCTAATAGAAATCATAACTCTCACAGTTATGTACCAAAAATTGATTTTCCTAGGTTTGATGGATCAAACCCACACTCATGGCTACTCGGCTGTGAAACTTATTTCAGGGTGGTTACTGATATACCAGATGAACAGAAAGCCTACTTAGCAACTGTTAATTTTGATGATGAGGCTAAAAACTGGTTTCAAACTTTTACTGTGGAACATAGATCCTTGTCATGGAAGTTCTTTATAGAAAATGTTTGTGAAAGATTTGGTGACATTAAAGAGGAATCTGTGGTTATTGATTTTACAAACTTGCAGCAAAATGGAACTCTTCATGAGTATGTTAAAAAGTATGAGAGAAGCAAGGCTTTGATGAATCTTTTTGGTAACAAACACAGTGAGGCTTTTTATATTGGAGTGTTTGTTAAAGGTTTAAAGGAAGAGTTAAGAGTTGCTACTCTAGCTCAACATCCTGTTACTTTAAAGCAGACCATACAATATGCCTTTGAGCAAGATTCCATCTTTGATAGTTGGTACAAAAAGCTGAAAGCTCCAAGCAAGACTTTCATAGCTCAAACCAAACCCAGTGCTTCTATTACTAATGTTAAGACTAAGCCATTTGTTGATCATTCACAGGTACCTCGCAAACTTCTTACTAAAGAAGAGATGAGTCAAAGGAGAGAATCAGGCCTGTGTTTTAACTGTGGTGAGAAGTGGGTTAAGGGACACAAATGTGCCACCACTACTCTTTATATTGTTATGACTGATGAAGAAGAACAAGCTTACTTGAATTCTTTACAGGAAAAAGAAGTCACTGAGGAGGAACCCCTTAGTTCTGAGATATCTATGAATGTAATGCTGGGGAATGTCAACAGAAATACTTTTAAATTCAATGGAGAACATGACAAACACCCACTGAGTATTCTAGTTGATTATGGTAGCACTAATTCTTTTGTTGATGAAGAAGCTGCTCACAGACTAGGGTGTAACATTATTCAGGCTCCTACTATGGTTATTAACATTACAGGTGGTGGAATACTCATTAGCAAGCATATTTGTCCTAATTTTACTTGGACTTTGCAGGGAAACACTTTCACTTATCCAGTCAGACTAGTGAAGCTTGGAGGGTATCAGTTGGTGCTTGGTGGAGATTTTCTCATACTACACAACACCATAGACCTTGATTATGTCAAGATGATTGTGCATATAACTGTGAACAAAAATAGAGTCTCATTGAAGGCTATTACTGACCAAGCTGAGTGTAAGCTTATTTCAGGTTAAAGCTTACTCAAACTACTCAAGAAAGGACCAGTTGGTGCAGTAGGTCACCTGTTTGCTGTCACCACCACCACCCTGGTTGAGCCACCACCAGTGATACAACAAGTGTTGGATGAATATAGTGATGTATTCTCAGAGCCAAACGGACTGCCACCACACAGAGAGATTCAACATCAAATCACTCTCAAACCTGATGCATTGCCCAAGTAGCAGGCCCCCTACAGATACTCTCATGCCTTCAAGGGAGAGATAGAAAAGATTATTCAAGAGATGATGAGTTCAGGTATCATACATAATAGTAATAGTGCATTTGCTGCACCTGTGCTATTAGTAAGAAAAAAAGACAACACATGGAGAATGTGTGTTGATTACAGGTATCTCAATGAGCTCACAATCAAACATGATTATCCAATTCCAGTAATAGATGAATTACTTGATGAGCTGTATGGTGCTAAATTATTTTCTAAGATTGACTTGAGAGCAGGTTATCATCCAATCAGGATGGATGAGAAGGATGTTAAGTATACAGGTTTCAGGACTCACCAGGGCCATTATGAGTTTCTTGTAATGCCTTTTGGGTTGAGCAATGCCCCTGCAACTTTCCAATCCCTTATGAATTCCATATTTGCTCCATACCTGAGAAAATTCATACTAGTATTTTTTGATGATATACTTGTGTACAGCTCCACTCTTATTGATCATACTAATCACTTGAAGATTTTTTGAGGGCTACTGAAAGTGCATAAGTTATTTGCTAAAGCTTCAAAGTGCACATTTGGGCAAAATCATGTGGAGTACTTGGGCCATATCATATCAGAACAAGGTGTTGCCACAGATCCTGATAAGATCACTTGCATACTCAACTGGCCATCTCCCAAGAATATTAAAGAGCTCAGAGATGCCTCATGTACATGAATTGGTGCAGTATTAACTCAGGGAAATGGTCCAATAGCCTATCTCAGTAAAGCTCTAGGGATAAAAAACATGGCACTCTCAACATATGAGAAGGAATTTTTGGCACTACTCATGGCAGTAGAAAAATGGAGGCACTATTTGCAGGGTCACAAATTCATCATCAAAACAAATCAACAGAGCCTGAGACACTTGTTGGATCAAAAACTCACATCAACTCTGCAACATAAATGGATAGCCAAGTTCATGGGCTTAGACTATGAAATTCAATATAAGAAGGGAGCTGAAAACAAAGCAGCTGATGCATTGTCAAGAATGAGGCATGAAGAACCAGCTCTCAATGCCATTAGTACCATCATACCACAGTGGATTGCAACTATTTAGAGCAGCTATGAGAATGATGTTTTTGCAAAAAAGGTGATTGATGAGCTCCTTTTAGACCCACAGAGCAGACCAGACTTTGAATACACTAATGGGGTACTCAGGTATAAAGGTAAACTCTATATTGGTAATGATAATGCAGGCAAAGATTTGATTCTCAAACATATTCATGAATCATCTGTGGGTGGACATTCTGGCATGCATGCTTCATATTATAGAGCTAGAACTGTATTTGCATGGCATAATATGAAAAAAGACATTTTCGAGTATATCACAGCCTGTGATGTGTGCAAAAGATGTAAAGGTGATAATGCAGCTTACCCTGGTCTATTACAATCTCTTCCTATACCCGATCAAGCATGGACTCACATTACTATGAATTTTATTGAAAGTTTGCCAAAATCAGAAGGTAAAGACTCAGTGTTGGTTGTTGTTGACAGGTTTTCCAAATATGCACACTTTATTGCACTTACTCATCCTTTCACAGCTAAAGTTATAGCTCGAATTTTCATTGATAACATTTATAAATTGCATGGTATGCTTGTTAGCATTGTGTCTGATAGAGATAAAATATTTACTAGTAATTTCTGGAAATAATTTTTTAAAATCTTGGGCACAGAATTGCACTATTCAACTACTTATCACCCAGTCTTATGGCCAATCTGAAAGGGTGAACCAATGCCTAGAGAACTACTTGAGATGTATGGTAAGCCAACAACAAAGAAGGTGGTATAAATGGTTAGCACTTGCTGAGTATTAGTACAACACCAATTATCACTCCTCTCTTAAACTAACCCCTTTTTAAGCTCTCTATGGTTATATTCCATCTCAGTTGTCTATAGGTCCCTACCTACCAGCTACACATGGAGATTTAGAGCAGTGGACACAAGAAAGAATCAACATGACACAGCTACTTAACGAGAACCTCATTGCAATGTAATGAAGTTGTTTGCATGGAACCTGGCGGGAACTTTGAGGAAGGAGATGAAGTCTATCTAAAGCTACAACCTTGCATAATCATCTCAGTAATCGAGGAAACACATGAAGCTATCTGCAAAGTACTATGGGCCTTACAAGATCCTACAGAAAGTGGGACAAGTTGCTTACAAATTAATGTTGCCTCCTAACAGTTCAATCCACCCAGCGTTCCATGTTTCTCTATTGAAGAAGAAAATCAGCTCAAAATACATCCCTTCTCCAACCATTCCTCTGTCAAATGCTGATGTACAGTTCCATGTGCTACCTTACAAGATACTTGATCGGCGCATTATACCAAGAAATAACATTGATGTGCCACAAGTGTTAATCCATTGGTCTAACTCTACAGAAGAAGAAGCAACTTGGGAAGACTACTCAGTAATCTCAAAAAAATTCCCACAATTTGATTCTAGTGGACAAGAATCAACTCAAGGAAGGGGAAATGTTATGTTTGCAGTTGCAGAATCTGGGAAATCGAACAAGTATAGCAACAAGAAGCTGGTAAAGGCGGGAGATTGGAATAGAAGAAGCGTAACTCGTGGCAAAAGCGTGTTATCACTTGAGGAAATAAACACAAACACGCCCACTGATCCACAACTGTCCGATGAGAAAGCATCCAACAATCCATATTAATTCGTACCAGAAAAGATCATAGCCATCCACCAGGAATCTAATCAACGGATGCTGAAAGCCAAGGACTGTACCTTCGTCCTTGAAGCGTATAGCCATGGCAATTTACTGCATTTCTAGCCTAAATAATCAGTGCAGCGTTTGATCCCTTGATCAAGCCATCCCTGTCATAACTTAGAGTTTCTTTTCATTTTCTAGCCGTTTAATTATAGCCGTTATCTAGCTCGCAATTTCCTATTTATTGTACCGCAGTTTCATTGTTTTGAGGAAGTAATGAAATTGTTCTAGTTTTAGCAAATCAATCTCTCTAACGTCTAATTTTTCCCCCATTTCTTCTCAGTAATTATTGTTACGTTTCAAAATAGGCAAGTCACGTGACAGTTTCTCAGCTGAAGAAAGCTCACGCCCGCTCCCAATTACATCAATCAAATACCTACCACTAGTGTCACTCATAATCTCCCTCCCACAATTCCTCAGCCAATCAGAACAAGTCTTCGATACAAAATCCCGGTCTAACAGCCCCATAACCGACTCCAACTTATCCCTAAATAAATTCCACAATCTAACTTCCTCGTCAGGGTTCGGTATTCCCCCAAACAACTGAGAAGCCGGCAGGAAACCCAAGATAACCTTATAAAATAACGGCATATCATTCATAACACGCAAAAAAAACTCCCCTACCTGACCTATAGTAACTTGAATTATCTTCAAAACATCACAAAACACTGAAATCACATCCTCACTCCCCGCATTCACATCACCCCGACACGCATTCAGCTTCTGCGATATACACAACTTCCTCGAATCCACAAACAGAGTCAAAACCTGCTTCGGATCAAGCTCATACGTGATCGCAACAGCCGCCAAGGCATCCGCAGACGCCTTATCCCTGGCGATCCAAAGAAGAACCTCTCCAAACTCCTCCGTGAGACTGCACCTTAAAACTCTCCACAATCCGCCATCGATGCAGCAAAGGGAAATACGATAACACATTCCTACCACCACCAATACTCTCCTTACTATCAATCAAATTCGAATGCACGTGTTTGGCACGAATGTACCTAGCAGAAGACTCTAGAAACATGGATTCATCCAAACAACCCCAAATATTCTCAGGCGTATCTACCAAGTACTTAACTCTACAAGCAATCCCGTAAATACGGGATCGGTTAGGGGCAGGGTCAGAAACAGGACTCAATTGAGGCGTAGTTATATTCAACCCGAAGCGACCGGTTAAAATAATGGTGCTTGGGTCGAGTATGTATCCAAATCTATAACGCCCGTCATCTTGTGGGCCAAAGCGGTTACTAATGCTGACCCACTTGTACCAACGAGTTCCCTTGTCCTCAATCGTGCATGAACCGGGAGACTTTTCTGTTGCCCACTCATCTTAAGATTGTTCAAGAACCTGTAAACGCCACATCCCTTGTGTATCAAGGCCCGACCCTTTGGCCAAAGCAATTATTATTCATGGGTGATATGCTGGCCCCACTGTACCAACATGTTTCCTTGGGCTCAATCGTGCACGAACCGAGAGAGTTTTCAGTTGGTCACTCATCTTAAGATTGTTCGAGAGCAATCACACTTCACTTTGGCGTTCATAAGAATGGAGACCTGAAAATAAAGGTAGTTCTTGTTGGTATGGATAGCGTTCTCAACTCCTTTAAACTCTTTGAAACTTATTTAAAACTTTAGGGCGTTGCATAACCCGTCTTGGCCCAATAACCCGATAAAAACCTACTCCAACCTGCAACAATTTATGATTAAGCTGTCACTTGAGACACTTTTAACGTGTAACTGTCCCTGGATTTTAGAATATGTTTCGATTGTGAAACACAAATTTGTTTCCGTATCCAAAAAGCTGGAAACTTAAAGTGTATTGTGTGGCACATAAGAGAGGAAAATAATTCACACAAGTATACAGTCGAGCAGTGTAATGTTACTCTATTGAACACTGATTGTTAGTCCAAAATGTAGTCCAACAAGTTTCTGATACAAAGGGTAATTATACAATAGCAACTAAAAAAAACCACCTTCAATCAGACCATAAGAACAATGGATATGAACTTTAACTACATACTAGTACTATATAAAACAAAACTTGAAAGTTTCACAGGTACTACTACTTAACAATGGCAGTAACAGTTCTTGAATTCTTGGAGTAACCAGAAACTACATAGACATGAAAGCAAACATTACCTATAGATACTTATCACTGCTAAAGCATCTAATTTCTTATGATATTCTTAAAGTAACAAAGTAATCCTGGATCAATTCAGTCTCCTCCTCCTTGGTGCACGTGAATCCCCACTATCCACCGCGTCGTTTCTTCTCCTGGAAGACGAAGTGGACAGAGATACAGTTGAATCGATTTCAATAGCGTTATCCACTGTTTGGCTCTCAGAGTGAATAACAGCAGCTATACTGGAAACCGAGTCACGGTCATCAACAGGTGGAGGCAGCTGCTCCTGGTTCCTCTCCAAAGGATTGCTGTGGAAGTACGATTCAACCAATCGTTCAGCAGCTAAGCTGTCGGCAGAGTTTATCGCCGAAGTAAGGTTCGACACTGTGGCAGCTCGGTGAGAGTTTGATCTGCGAAGTAAGAGCGAAGAGAGGCGTCGAGCATCTCTTGGCTCGTAGTTTGTGGGTCCCGGTTCAGTCAAGTCAATGATATCATCTGGTTGGACAGTGGGGGTCCTCTCCCGGCGAATCGCTCGGGAAGTCAAAATACGATTCAGAAGCGAGATGCCTCTCTCGGGGGACTCACGAGGCCCGTCCGAGTTTCGATTCTGGATTTGGGATAGTTCCCGGCTCAAGTCATATGAATTCCCAAGGCGCCTAATCATTTCTTCCATTGGGATAGTGAACGCAGCTCGCTGAATGGTTTGCCTCCAGCTCTCAACTCGACGCGCTTGTGGCCTCACAGGGATTTTGAGATGTGCATCCAAGTCTGTTTCCCGCTTATTATTTCCGCGACCATAAATTGGAGTCACATTTTTCATAGTAACCTCTCCTTTGCAAACCGGGCACTCTTTTGCATCGGAATGATGGTGCAGCCACCGGTAAAGACAAGGCCAGCAAAATAAGTGGCCGCAACAAGTGACAACAGGATCTTTTGCCAAATCTAAACATATGTTACAGTCGAAAAAACTCCCTTCATCCCCGTTGTTCTTCCCGTTATCTTCCTTCTTGCCTAATGCCTCGTCTTCTGCACAGCCGTTACAATTCTCACAGGTCTTGGCAACTTCAGTAGGTCGTTCCTCAGGGGCTACACTACCTTCACCTGTCTGAGATGCATTTCCACCAACCAATTCCAGAGCCAGATTCCGAGTTTCAGCTGGAATAGGAACTTGCCTCCATAACGACCGCCACCTATGGTGGTGCCTCTGGTTCCTCTGCCTGACAACTTCCCTAACTGCATAACCAGGGCTGTCCAACCAATCCTCCAAATTCATACCAACATTCGGATAATACCCTGATCCCAGCTCACCATCATCACTCGAATTATCGAGAGGCCCCAGATTGAGATCAAGGTTCATTGTACCTGTATTATCCTCTTCCATTTGACAACTCACACAAAACTCCCAAACTCAAAACGACCCTTGATTCTCTTCCAAATCCAAAACCTTCACAAACTCACCAATTCCTTGGTGCAAATCAAAACTAGTACCTCCGAAACAAAACTGGTTCCGAAAATTAGAAACACGAATTAATACAGCCACAGAAGAAACACACCTACTGTTCTATTGGATCAATCACACTGAGGTGCAAAAACTCAAAAGCCCAACATTTCTACAGCTCCAAACATCTACATACAGTAACAAAAATGAACCCAGAATCGATTCCCAATCATCAAACGGAATCAAATGAAGAATTACTTTTGGTCAACTCCGAAACCCTAGCTTTTGCAGGCGAGTCAACCAAATCAACAAGCTAAAACTTTATCTCTGCAACAAAGGTAAAAAAGAAACAAAAGGGCCGTTCAGATTATAACCAAAAGCATCAATTCCCCACTAATCCGAACAAAAATTTACTAATCAATCGACAGCTAAACCATAAAAGCAAAATGAAACCAAAACAAAACAAAGATTCCATCTTTACTGAAACAAAAGCAATCAAGATTGAAACTTTTACAGTACACAACACACAGTAGAGCTCAATTGAAGAGAAGAGTGGATTAGAAAGTGACCTTAGAGAGAAGAAACGGATTGTTGAGGATCCTAGTAGAGTAAGAAAGGAGGGTTTAATTAGGGTTATGGAAGTGTGAATTGAAATTCCCGAAATGGGTGTTTCCATTTACTAATGTTGTTTTGTATTTCAGTGAAGAATGAGAGAATAGGGATCTGGGGTTGAACTTTTGAGGGGAATTGAGGGAGATAACAACATAATTGTGTGAATCGGGTGGGTTCAACCCAGAAAGCAAGGAGAGATAGAGAAGAGAAGAGAAGAGAAGAAGAAAGAGACAGAGAGAGAAAGAGAGATTATTCTCTGCTAGTAGAAAAGAAAAAACTTGGTGTAGCTGGAAACCAATGTGGTGGGCCCACTGCCACGTAGCTGTTAAGTTACTTAATTTAGTATAGGGCTGTTAACGAACCGAGTCGAACTTTGCTAAGGCTCGATTCGATAAGTTAATTTTCACCCGGGCTCGAGCTCGAGCCTGTGAGGTTTAGATTTTGACTCGTATCATGTACCTTACATAGTGAAATTAAATAGTCACGCTTGTATATACCAGATTCCATTGATGTTGAGCTCAGGATAAGTTGAAAATTCAGTCACTTAGTATAATATTACTACACTTTAAATCGTATAAAGATCTAGTAAGATAGTTGATCGAATAAAGTTACATGTATGTTAATATTATACACAAAGCCTAATAAATTGGTTAGTAAGACAATTGAAAGTAAGAGTCTATAAGGTAGCTGATAAAATAATTGTTTATACTGAATTAGGCGATATGATAATAGACAACATTTGTACTATTAAAAATGTTAATTGCGAAACACAACTTACAAATTTAGAAATGAGCACCGCATCATCCTCTCAAATGTAGGAACACTCTCACGATTTATATATCCACCTTCACTATTAGGAAAAACGGTCTAACACAAGCTATTATTGTATATGTTAGACCTTTCTAAGAAATTTAAGAATTCCATGGTGAACAAGCTGGTTACACTCCATAAGGTTAAATGTGCCTGGTTTCCACCAACAGGTTAGACAATTTGTTTAAATGTGAATGGTTCCTCTCTAATTTAAGGCAGTAGTACAGGGCCCCGCACCCCGTCTCGACTTTTATCTTTTGTATGTCGTGATTTAAACTCATGTATCACTCTTATCGTACGTACAAGAGTACACACATAGTTACTAGTTTATAGAGGAAAAAAATACATTAATATATTTCAAAGCATCAAATGTTGTTAACATTATATCATTATTCAAAACTTTGATGATACATATATAGGCAGTACATTTTTTCAAGAAAGTGAAATTGAATGTGGCAATCTGCATGAACCTAGTCATCATCATTCACTCTTCTACAGTTTGTCCTGATTTCCCCATTTGAACCAGTCAATGGACTAATGTTTCCCATGTTAATCATAGACTGCACAAAGCTCTGAAAGAAAGCATCCTGGTTACTACTAAACAAGTTCACAATGAGTATTGTCGATGCTCCTGAAGTCGAAAGCAACTCTTGATCCGACTGAAGTAGCCCTTCATTCGTCTGCAAGTTCGAAAAATAATTGCTATCGAATGTATCAGGCGTAGTCAGATCAAGATTTGTGACCACAGATCCATTTCCATTTTGAGGGCAAATCTGTTGGAGGGTAGCTAAATATGTGGTGTTGAGAGTCGGATCAGGACTGCCAGTGCCGCTGAAGTTGTACAGACGGTTGTTGAATGTTCTACATTGAGCACGTCCAAATGTGTGCGCACCTGATAAACAACCAACAGATTAAAATTTTGGTTCAAGAAAGTGTGCCAGGATTTGTATTTATGAGATTTATCAAGAATTACCAGAGAGTGCTACTAGATCAGTAACATTTAGGCCAACAGCTGCAAACTTCGCGGTGATATTGCTTAAGCCTTCAAACGGAGCGGGAATGGAAGCATTTGCTCCACCCTGGTTAGCTGTCGTGCTATCTCTTCTTCCTAGCAATACGGTCCACGAAGGACCTCCTGCCTACACATGTATGAACGGACAATAGCATTAGGCCGTGCCATATATGTAACCGAAACATAAGAATAAACCATTACAGCAGAACATATGAAAAAGAAGTATTGGTGCATGATTCAAAATCATTATGCAATGCCATATTTATCAATTTTAATGTTCAGAAGCATTCCCAACAAGTGCATACCAGAGAAACCGAGGATTCTGAGGCAAGGGCTAAAATGTCAGCACAGGAAACAACACCAGGGCAAACATTCTCTATGGCAGTCTTGATGTTGTCCACAACATCAAATCCTCTAGCTGAATTCGTGTTTGGAGCAGCGTCCTTTTCACTTTGAATGTTGTCATCGCTATCATTGTCTAGCAAAATCGATCCATCACATCCCTGATTCATCAAATAACATTTGTTAGTACGTAACAAAACAACAAACAAAAGGTCAGGAAGAATCAAGAATAATGATCAAGACCTGAACGAAGCAATCGTGGAAATGAAGTCGAATCAGACTGGCACCAATGCGCGGATCAGACGTCAAAGCCTGTTGGATCACGGTGGTGACGATGCTGGAGACATTTGGGCACGTGCTCGCGTAAAACTCTGAGGTTAATTGAGCTTGTGACTGATGAAACAGTAGAAAACTGGCTAGGAAAATTGCCATCTTTGATGATGAAGAAAAGGAAACCATTTTTGGTTGTATTTTGTTTTGGTTAAGAGATGCAAATTTGTTAGTGATTGATTAGTGAATGGATTTGGGTAATATATAGCAGTGGAAATGATCAATTTCTTGCATGGTTGAGTATGCAAGCTAGTTCATAGCAGGCATCATTTGATAACAAGTCAAGAAAATGATATTTGGACAAGTTAGTCAAGTGCGTGGAATAAACAATTTAGCAGTTGGTACTACTAATTAGATTGATGCAAATCAATAACAGGACCATGTCTTTTTACCCTGGTCATGTTGATTAATTAGTGATTAAGATTTGGGGATTGAGTTTGGACTTTTTATTTAATATGTTATCTGGTGATTGTCTTCATTATTAATGAGTTGAATTTTGACCAAAATTCTAAGTGATTTTTTTAAAAAAATTACATAAAATGTATGCTTTAAAATCAGATTTTTAAGGGAAAAAAATGTCCTTTTTAGTAGATTTGGTTAGTATTTTTTGCAAAAAGGGTGAAAATAAAGTGATTTATGAAGAGATACCCAAGTTTATGCTAAAAAAAATCATACTATTATACTGAGGCTACTTGACTCTCTTCACCTTGAAGCGGTAAAAAACGGACATTTTTTAGTGATTTAATGTCTTCTACGTTGGAAGTTACGAGTGTGAAGCATGAGGATCATGATAGTAACAAAGTAACTAACTAAACACACTCATGCTAAAGAAAATTACTGGATCCAATTATATTATAGGTTTGGTAGGAGTAGTTGAAGGTAACCCCTAAAATTGACAAACAAGAATATAATTCTTTTGACTATAATTCTTTGATCAGATACATTTTGATAATTTCACCCTTTGTGGATTGAATTGTTCTTATCAAGAAATCTAATAGTCTTTCATAAATTTATGCACGATCTTGCATAGAAATTGTTGCACCTAAACCCATCTGGAAAAGTTGCATTAGTTTAATGCAAGGTTAAGTTGAACAATTCACACACACGGAGAAAGTAACTAGCTAGATTGATGTCCAGTTTTCTTATAAAACTCCTTTAGTTTGGGAGACTTTTTGTTATGGATTGTCTTTTTGTCACACATATTAGATACTAGAAATGGTGCCCATCATGTTAACTATCTTATGAAAATCTTTATACAAACTGATCAAACAGTGCAAGATTATAAAGTTTTACTATATGCGTTTAATGTTAAAGGTTTTAAATAATGAAAAACAATGAAATATTTTACACATGACCATGTTATACAATTTTACATACTCAAGTGACCAAAAGCTCATACAACTGGAAATCAAAACAGAAACTGAGCTTATCCATCAGAGTCATCAATAATATGTTGTGCTAACAAATGAGATAGATATATCATACCCCTGGGCTCATATTCAAGAGAAACCTAACCAAAACAAGCAAAACCAAGTCTTGTGTCATCCACAAAAATTCCAGCTGGGGAGCGCAGGTCCAAAGTCATGCGACCCTTGATGATATATATTCGCGCATTCTTATATAACTATTTTAACCTGATGTTCATCGCGAGTTGGATCTCACATCATGCTGCAAAAGCCTTCTGACATTTCTTCCCCATATATATGGCATTTAACATCTTTTCTGCACAACTTCTCAACCACGTTTAACCTCATGATCCACCGTGACTCTGACATTTCTGATCGCACATCATTGTGCAAGAGCCTCTGACATTGCTGACTCCCTTCTATATGTAATTCCATGTTTTCTCTTCGCAACAACTCATCACCGATGTGTCACGCTACTAATCCAAAGCTAACAAATGGAGGATTCCGGTTTAACGCTGCACCAAAATTAAAACTTCATCAGACCTTCACATCCTGGTTTATTGGCAAATTCTCGAATATGTATTATCTACAGATCTCCACATCCTAGTATTGAGTAAAATATCTGGCATAGACACCCGACATGCAAGCAAACAGTGCTCTTGCATTTACAGAAACTATCAGTCGGTAAACTTCAAGTGAACATGATAGAAACCAGTCCCATAAATACCCAAAACTCATACATCCTAATTCACTAATGCATTGCTGCTTAAAACCACTTCATCTACAGATGCAAACACACTTCAATTACAATGAGCAGAAATGTGATGATGAAACACATAAAAATTGATAGCTCAAGTCCACATTCTTGGATGTCTGATTCAGCCACATTCACTCGAGACTTGGATTACCACTAATGAGCTCTTGGACCTACTGAACTAAATCTTTACCATTTACTCGAGAGTCCAACTATGAAGAAGGTCATACAAATATCATATTTGCTCCCTATCAGCAATAATAATGCAATCAATTGGTACAATATTAAAAGGTCCAATGACCAGCAACACCATCAACAACAGACTGCCCTGAAAAGTGATTGAGTTTTACAACATATCCCTCCTTAATGCCAAACTTTTTCCTACAAATTTCCACCTCAAGGTTTATTTCTCACACTTTTGAGATGAAAATTAGTAAAATTTTTGGTTGTATTTCTGTTTTGCTTAAGAGATGCAAATTTGTTAGTGATTGTTTAGTGAATAGATTTGGGTAATTTATAGCAGTGGAAATGATCAATTTCTTGCATGGTTGACTATGCAAGCTAGTTCACAGCAGGCATCATTTGATAACAAGTCAAGAAAATGATATTTGGACAAGTTAGTCAAGTGCATGGAATAAACAATTTAGCAGTTGGTACTACTAATTAGATTGATGCAAATCAATAACAGGACCATGTCTTTTTACCCTGGTCATGTTGATTAATTAGTGATTAAGATTTGGCTCTCTTCTTGTCAAGATCAATTCTTCGGTTATATAAGTTGTGGATGCTTACTCACCTAAAAGAAAAGTTAATGGACTCCACAGGATTTCAAAAACTCCAGGAATTTCCCATACCAAGACAACCACTACAAAGCACATCACTATTTTCAGAGCCACAACTGATTTGTTCTCGTTATAGTTGTAGCCAATACCAAGGGCACCGTACACCATTAGTGTAAAGAGAGTATAAATAGGGCAGATATAGTAGAGCATATAGTCGTTGTTAAGAACAAAACAGCAGGGTGCCACGAAAAAGTTTAGCCTCCACATCATCTGCATAATGAATAAAATCTAACTTTAAGAACCCATCAAGCAAGCAAAAGACGTGAAAGTTGAACAAATTCATACTTCAAAGATGACAGAATCATACTTATAATTTTACCTGAGCAAATCGAGCACCACCAAAATCTTTTCGGATATAATAATAGAAGTTTCCAAAGCCAGTCATCCACACATATGCAGCAATGAAACACGAATTCCATTGTAGATCTCCGCAGCAGCAAAGTAATGATACATCAAAAAGAGGACCTGTCAGAAACATGAAAATGATGAACATTATCTTGTGAGAAGCTTATTAGTTGAATATCAAATGTACAACAGACACACCCATTGTACATATTTTACTTCCATTCACATGAAAGATCAGAAAATTGCGTAAACTTTAGATAAGTACCATGGCAACACGATGACCTGACACTTGAAGAACTGAAATAATGTCAGATTTTTGCCATGGTGTTAAACAGTTAAAGAACCATTGACAAGTTCATTTTCTATGCCAATGGTCTTTGCCACAACTGCAACTGCCTCTTCCCTGTCCCCAGATGCTAGTACCATACGAATTCCCTTATGCTGAAGCCTTTCAGCCAATAAAAGAAATTCATTAAGAGATATTCTGGATCCTTCAATTATCAAAACCAGAAACCACAGCATTACTTTAATATGAAGACAATTTAGATATTTAAGTATAATAACTACTAGCTTTTCGAACGGTATTTGTAGTTTCAGCAAGGAAGCTTCCCAAATGGATTCAAATAAACAACTTGTATGAAGTACTTTCAACTTTTCAGAAGTATATTGCCATTAGGACGTGCATGATGCAACTCCTTGCCTAGAATTAAGTAACTCTAAATAAGCTACAATAAGATCAGAGTCAATTTTGAACATGGAGAGCAAAATACCTAGAGATTGTAAATTCAGCATCACTCCGCAAATTGTCAGAAATTGCAATTGCACCAATGACACCTTCTCCCTCACAACCAACATATACAATTGTCCTAGAGTAGTTGGATGATGAATAATCCATTGATGATTTTTGTATTGCAGACTGCTCTAATCTTACAAGATCAGAGAGGGGCTTTTTTTTGCTGAAAACGTTCACGGACTGAACTTAACTTGCCTACTGCCACTAAAAGTCCATCTACTTATGCTAAAGTTCCAGAACCTGGTTCGGCTAATTGACCACGTGTACTAGGAACGTTCAAGTTCAGTGATTCGGCCTTAGCTATAATAGCCTTTGGAAGTGGACGTGAGGCTGTCTTTTCCACAGCAGCATCAATTCGAATTATCTCTGATTCGTGATGACTCAGTGATGTAACAGCAGACACAGCAGGTTTCCTTCAGTCAGAGTTCCCGTCTGGAAGTCAAGAGTTGCCAAGATAAGCAAGGTTAACTTGAGAAAAATGTGTCCTGTAGGTTTTGCAGTTCAGTCTTTTCCACAGCAGCATCAATTCTTTTTGTCTTTTGGGTCGTCTATAAGCTCGGTCAATTGAACCGATCAAGTCTTACGGTTTCATATTGCTCCAAAATAGAGCTCGTGAGGCGGAAAGTAGCTCCTTCAATTAAAGGAGATGAATATTCTTATTCTTATAGATGTAACATTTTGACATTTTGTGTCATCAGATCCCATTCTAATTTAAATTTTGTTAAAACTCTAAGGACGATTTGAAATGCTAGAACAAATACACCCGGTTACATAACACGTGTTCGACATCATATATAGTGGGGCTTTCCGCTGCCAAGGAGATAAACCATGCATGCATGTTGGCTATATATGGTGGGCACGGGAAAGCTTAAATGGTGGGTGTGTTGTGTGGAAGGTACAAACCTATTATTGATTAAAAATATCAGATATACCATGATATAATTCCACCACATCGAAAATCTAGAACTTAATTATATAAAGGTGTTAATTCTCCAACAAACTTTAAACATTTTATTTTTAAATAACCCTAAAGATTTAGGAGATATTCCAGTTAATACCTAATATCAGCTTTACAAGGAGTACGTAAAACATATGGCTGCCACGTTTTCTAGAGCAAAATGAAATTGATTGACACAATCAAGAATTTTCTAGCTAACTAGCTTGGTCCTTAAAAATGAAAGGACGACAACTATACACATGACTTAGATTAATGTGGTTTTTTCTAAATTAGCATAGTATATGTCTCGAAGGTACATGATTCTATAGTTTCTTGACAATCAATTCAATGTTGCCTCATTCATAATATCGGAATTTAGACTCCCTACTTAATTACTTTTAAGTCTTTCTATAAGAAGTTATAGTTATCCAAAATTATAGAAAGAACCCTCAACTTTAGAAAAATACCTTGAGAGTAGATTGCCCGACTGACATAAATTCTTATCCACCGCCCTTTGTGCGACTTTTGCTAGATTGTAAGAAAGCAGTATATTTCGTTTATGATTTGTTATTGTTATGAGAACCGTCCAACTTGTTGTAAAAGAAAAGACAAAAGTATATTAATTATTAAATTTTAAAAGAGAAAAGAGTGCAAAGTAAAACAACAAAATAACTACCGGTATAATTTATATTTATTTATATTTTTGATGAATATCCATATTACTTTTTATAAGTAGTGACATCCCTTATTTGTAAAAAGATACATAAACTGGCTCACTTTTTTTAACTACCCTTCGCGTTATTTGGCATTTGATCCATGACTATGAAAAGATTTGCCTTAGCCAGCTACATTTCTTTATAGATCAAGTTATGAAAATGCACGTTATCCTACTTTCTTGGAGGGGTCTACAATATACAAAAAATACAAAAAGGCTAGAAAGTAACAAAATATAAACTGAGTAAAAACGACATATTCCTTAATTATCGTACTAAATAAGAAAGTTTAAAAAGACTAGGTCAAGATGCCTGGTACTTACCACCAAATGAATTATTAACGAGATTCCTTAATTATTAACAAGTTTTTTTTTAAAAGAGAGCCTTTGGAACCAAAAGAAAAAATGAATTAAGTACAATGTTATAACTTGCTTGTGTTTCTTCTTGACATCGCCAATCCTTTGTAGTGCTGCGTATAAATAGACTACCAGATATTCTTTCATATTCCTTCTATTATTGTTGATTGATTCTTTATCCCTTACTTAGTTCCTAACTTTTTTTTTTTTTTTTGTCCTAGCTAGTTTGAAAAAAATAATCTTTACATAAAGTAAAGCTCGTAACTAGCCCGATATTTATATTGTAGAGAAAACTACATAGAAAAAATTAGACCTATGCCTTGCTTAAGGAATGCCTTTGATAGAGTTCATAATTTCCAAAATTATCATACTCAAGCGTATCATACATATTGGCTAAAATGGATTCTTTTAACAGGGTAAAATCTTGGACTAAATTCTTAAACAAAACGTGAGAAAACGCCCTGCCGTGGGAAGTGACTACTCATCCAACAAGCGCATATTTTGTGCTATGTACGTAATTATATGACGTAACAAGAAGAATGGAAGAAGGAAATCAATCGGTGAAAGTCTTACTTAGTACACACCATACATACATCTACTATAACCCCGAATAAGCCGTTACCTAGCTAGAAAGAAGAAGAACAGATATTCAACTACCTCCATCTCTTCCTATGACCGAACTAACGCGTTCACCGGAGAAGCAATGAACAATTAAATGAGATTCTATATATATATATAAGCTATATATACAAGTATAAACTAAACTATATCCCCAAAAAAGATAGAATATAACTCTAGGAAAACAATGTCAATTCTTAAGTTAAATAGAATATACCATGGTGCTTGCTACTTATCACCGAATAAATTACGTTTCTTATGCACGGGAATATTTATTGATTACGTAGACAGCTAGGGTAGATAGAACTAGCTAGGCAATCCCAAGTAATTAAATTAAATTAAATAATACTGTATAAAAAAGACCAAGAGAAAGAACATCCAATTAAGGAAATCCTTCATTTCACAAAGCACTACTATGTCCGCATAAAGACCACATACATTCTCTTATTTGACGAGACGAGACTTACTCTATTTAGTATTTACTCTATCTATTAGTTTTCCTTATAATAACTTAAAGGGCACCTTTCTTTTAGTTACTTCGAGCTTTTGCCCGGCACTTCCTTTCCTAAATGAGCGTGTTTTTATAGCAGTTAGTTATATAATAAGTTATATATCTAAATATATAATAACTATAAATAAGTCTATTCTTTAATCTCTTTAATAATTATATTAATAATTATAATAGCCATAGATATACTATACTGTAGTACTTCTTTAGGATAACTAACTATCTTTCTCCATTTAATTTCATTACTCCTTACATTTGTCTTTATATATTATATATAAGTAGATATCTAAAAGATTTGAGCTTTTCTAAAAGCAAAAACTACTCTACTTAGCGAATCATCAGAAGACCGCGAGAGGAAAGTTTAAAATTTTATTATTATTTTTTTTGTATATAAGAAAATGACATTTGTTCAGTAATACCTTTGCGAGTGATTTTACACTTGTTTAAAGAAAGATCCAATAAGAAGAGAGGAAACCCCAACCAAAGAATACAGTCAGTTATATCCCTTATAAAAAAAAGGTAGGAATTGAAGAAATATAGTAGTAAATGAAATATAATAGTGGCATATATATGTATTCTCTTTCTTTGGTTATCCTTCTTCTATTCATTGATTGATCATAATATTTCGTCGGGTACCCTTGCAGGATTCCTAATTTCTCCTATACCCTATTCATCATAGTTAGAAGAAAACTTTGACATTTACTTCTCTTCTTTAAATAAATAGTAGTATTAATTTAGGGGCACCACGACTTCTTGTTATTTCTTCTTATACTTGCTTTATATTAGACATTTGCTCGTGTCTTTGTAAACTACACTATAATATTTATGAAAAGATACATTAACTGGCTTGAACTTTTTATTGCATTATTCGATACTATATTATTGGATCCACGATTCTTTGACTTATCAGTCCTTACCACTAGAAGAGTTCTTCCCTACAACATCTATTCCTACCTTCAATTTTGGCAGGAGGGCTCCTTTATGGCAAAACATATGAAATATATTTAGGTATGTCCCTGTCTCGTGTGTGTGTATGATCTCCTGTTAACTTAAATTGCTGTAAAAAAAGAGTAGTTGCGCATAGTAAGTTCTAGTTCTATTCTAGTTGTAACTTAATTTCCATTGTCGGTGCAACGAAAATAGACATATCTAGTTAAGAATTGCAGGTGCTAGGAAAATAGTCATATCTAGACTAAGTGAAAACATTAAAATCTTAAGCATTCACATCCAAACATCACATATACATTGCCAAAAAATATATAATACCTACCGGATGACGACTATGGTGGTACCGAATATCCAAGAAGTACCAATATTCATTCACCCTTTTTCTCCGGATCATTTAGCAACGCTCTCGAGATGGATCGCCAATTCTTAGCATAAGTGGCCAACAGATTACCAAGCTTCGTTGCATCATTTTCCGCTCCCATCAACCTATTAGCTACAAACTCTCTAATTTGTTAAAACCTCAAACCCTCCGAAAACACTATAGTAAATGTATAAAATATGTTTTCGTACATCGTGAAGGGGCTTGTAATAATCTTACTTGCACCAATAAATTTTAAAAATCCTAAATACATGTCTCGCAGCGCAAGTGGACTATTTGCTGGAGCTAACTTAGACGTATCAGCTGGGTAACGTATACTAAATTTGATATCGTCTATCCATGGACCAAGAAGCTTAGCTAGATCCTTACCTAGATCAACAAACAAATGCCAAACATCTCCACATTTGTAACCTATGAGGTAAAGGTACGATTCTTGAAAAAGAAGTTCAAGTGGGACCTCACCTTCTATATCTCTATATAGTCTAATTACCGTGTACTTATAAAGCTTTGCAAGGGATGTTACCGGAATACCATGGAATGTAGATCCAGCCACGGCTTCAACTCGATCGTGTCTCTTAATCATAAACTTAAAATAGTCGTCACTATCGACGTTGAAATCCAGGGTAAAGAGGGTTTGGGGTTGAGGGTTCTTTGAAAAACTTTAGAATATCGTTTTGAGTAAGAATTTGAAGAAGAAGTAGACATAGCGGGCTGTATCACGGATGGCTGCTACCCTTGAAAGGGTAGACGAACTTCTCTACAATACCTTTCTTCATGAATTTGAAAACTTAATGGAAGCTAGAACTATAACAGCCGCATGTGACAACCTTCTTGGACTTGTGTTCCATACAGTCTATATAGTTGTTAGTTACTGCAAATAACACTAACAACTCTATTTAGAGCTTTATTTTAGACTTTCGCAAAAACTTTGGGTTACTTATTATTTGTGAAATATTCAAGCAACCTATCTATCTTTTTTGTCCATATTATGGAAAATAATGTATTAAATGAATAAATGATACCAAAATGGTACATTTTCATACATTCTGGTGATCGCCTCACGATCGCGAAAGCCTACCGGACGATCGCCCGTGTCTTATATATGTAACTAATTAATTACACAACTATACAAATTGTGTAATTAACTACTACTTGACAAATCAATTTGAAAAAAAAAAAAATCTAACATCAATCTAAATCTACATTTTCATTAAAAAAATGACCTTTCATATTCAAAGCACCGAACTCTCAACTATTTCAAAAAAGAAAGTCCAACAATTATCTTAAATCCTAATTTGGAACTGAAAACGAAGGGAGGTGATTTTGAGAAATAGATTTGAAAACCAAACAAAAGACTATCAGTGAGATACTGAACATTCACAAATTATTAGTTGTGATTTTGTGATTATATCATACATGTAGTCTAGCTGTAACTTAATTTCCATTGTCGGTGCTACGAAAATAGACATATCTAGTTAAGAATTGCTGGTGCTAGGAAAATAGTCATATCTAGATTGAGTGAAAACATCAAGATCTTAAGCATTTACATCCAAACATCACATACATTGCCAAAAAATATATAATACCTACCGGATGACGACTATGGTGGGTCCGAATATCCAAGAAGCACCAATATTCCTTCACCTTTTTTTTCGGATCATTTAGCAACGCTCTCGAGATGGATCGCCAATTCTTAGCATAAGTGGCCAACAGATTACCAAGCTTCGTTGCATCATTTTCCGCTCCCATCAACCTATTAGCTACAAACTCTCTAATTTGTTGAAACCTCAAACCCTCCGAAAACACTATAGCAAATGTATAAAATATGTTTTCGTACATCGTGAAGGGGCTTGTAATAATCTTACTTGCACCAATAAATTTTAGAAATACTAAATACATGTCTCGCAGCGCAAGTGGACTATTTGTTGGAGCTATCTTAGACGTATCAGCTGCGTAACGTATACTTTGTGTTACTTATTATTTGTGAAGTATTCAAGCAACCTATCTATCTTTTTGTCCTTATTATGGAAAATAATGTATTCAATGAATAAATGATACCAAAATGGTACATTTTTCATGCATTCGGGTGATCGCCCGACGATCGCGAAAGCCTACCGAACGATCGCCCGCGTCTTATATATGTAACTAATTAATTACACAACCATACAAATTGTGTAATTAACTACTACTTGACAAATCAATTTGAAAAAATTTCTAACATCAATCTAAATCTACATTGCCATTAAAAAAATGACCTTTCATATTCAAAGCACCGAACTCTCAACTATTTCAAAAAAGAAAGTCCAACAATTATCTTAAATCCTAATTTAGAATTGAAAACGAAGGGAGGTGATTTTGAGGAATAGATTTGAAAACCAAACAAAAGACTATCAGTGAGAATAACTATCAGTGAGATACTGAACATTCACAAATTATTAGTTATGATTTTGTGATTATATCATATATGTAGTCTAGCTGTAACTTAATTTCCATTGTCGGTGCAACGAAAATAGACATATCTAGTTAAGAATTGCAGGTGCTATTTAAATAGCCATATCTAGACTGAGTAAAACATCAAGATCTTAAGCATTCACATCCAAACATCACATACATTGCCAAAAAATATATAATACCTACCGGATGACGACTATGGTGGTACCGAATATCCAAGAAGCACCAATATTCCTTCACCCTTTTTCTCCGGATCATTTAGCAACGCTCTCAAGATGGATCGCCAATTCTTAGCATAAGTGGCCAACAAATTACCAAGCTTCGTTGCATCATTTTCCGCTCCCATCAACCTATTAGCTACAAACTCTCTAATTTGTTAAAACCTCAAACCCTCCGAAAACACTATAGCAAATGTATAAAATATGTTTTCGTACATCGTGAAGGGGCTTGTAATAATCTTACTTGCACCAATAAATTTTAGAAATACTAAATACATGTCTCGCAGCGCAAGTGGACTATTTGCTGGAGCTAACTTAGACGTATCAGCTGGGTAACGTATATTTTGTATTACTTATTATTTGTGAAGTATTCAAGCAACCTATATGTCAAGGATTTGTCCTGGATTTGACAAGTCTACATCAGCCAATGTTAATTCAGATGTCAATGTTGAGGGTGCTGGTGAGAAGTGTGCTGTTGAGAAGGGTATTGTTGAGAAAGAGAAAACTGTGGTGTCGCAACAATCTGATGAAAGCCAAAATTTCTGGGAGAACCCAAAATTTTGGGCAACATTCGATGCTATGGTTGAAGAGTTGCAGCTGAAGAAGAAGAAGATGCAGTCTGAGTTTTCCAAGCTCTATGATTTTGATCCCAAGAAGCAGATTGATCTTTTGTTCAACACACCACCTGAAGATGATTGTGTTGTACAAAAGAAAGCAGTTGACCCATTACAAACACAAGGGGATTTCATACTATTTAATGAGCCATTTACTGATATTACTGATGTTGATTTATCACAGTTTGATGAGCTGATCAATGAGTCGCCTGAAAATGATGGTATGGGATGTTCACTACAGTGTGGCGTTGAGAATGTTACTTATGATTGTGTATCAAATCTGTTAAAAAAAAATCATAAAGTTCTTGATGTTATGAAACTGCTAAGGAAGAAGGTTGTGGACTATTGTTTCTCTGAATATATTCATCTATTAGGTGATGAAAATTCGAAAGTAAGAGTTTATTGGGGTCCTGATTTCCTTCAATCAAACTGTTTTCTAGATGACCTTCTTTCATTGGACGAGAACTATATGATTTATAGCTCTGTAATAGATTCATGGTCTTTACTATTTAATTATATAGAGCAAAAAAAGGAATCCCCTTTAAGGTTTTGGTTCTCTGTTAGCATGATTTCATCATCTTGGAAAAGCTTTATCGTACCCTATAAAGTTCCGGCAGAGAAGTATAATAAGTTTATCGCAGATTTGGAGGAAGCAATGACCCTGGCTAGCAATTTTATCAAATTCAAAAATAAATCTTATAAAGTTGGTTAGTATTTTTCATTTCTGTATGTGATATGTTTGTTTTTATTTATTATGGTGTATTTTTTATTATGGTGTTTTTATTTGGAGGAAGCAATGGCCCTGGCTATATTTTTGTCCTTATTATGTAAAATAATGTATTCAATGAATAAATGATACCAAAATGGTACATTTTCATGCATTCGGGTGATCGCCCGACGATCGCGAAAGCCTACCGGACGATCGCCCGCGTCTTATATATTTAACTAATTAATTACACAACTATACAAATTGTGTAATTAACTACTACTTGACAAATCAATTTGAAAAAATTTCTAACATCAATCTAAATCTACATTGCCATTAAAAAAATGACCTTTCATATTCAAAGCACCGAACTCTCAACTATTTCAAAAAAGAAAGTCCAACAATTATCTTAAATCCTAATTTAGAATTGAAAACGAAGGGAGTTGATTTTGAGGAATAGATTTGAAAACCAGACAAAAGACTATCAGTGAGAATAACTATCAGTGAGATACTGAACATTCACAAATTATTAGTTGTGATTTTGTGATTATATCATACATGTAGTCTAGCTGTAACTTAATTTTCATTGTCGGTGCTACAAAAATAGACATATCTAGTTAAGAATTGCAGGTGATAGGAAAATAGCCATATCTAGACTGAGTGAAAACATCAAGATCTTAAGCATTCACATCCAAACATCACATACATTGCCAAAAATATATAATATCTACAAAAAGCCAACATATAGAAGAAGGAAACAAAACATTAAAAATCTCCATGATGACATTTAACATTTGAGCAACACCATGAATTATATACTAACAAAAACCAAAATGATTACTTGCTATAACATAAACACCAACCATTCTATAAAGAAATCAAATATTTCTCTCAGATTTTTTTTGTTTCAATTACAACGATCAAATTCAACACCAAAAAATCCATAAAATAACATACATATGGAGAAAGACATGGAAACATCCATAGAATCACACATGTACGCAAAAAATCAGAGCAGCACAACGATGATTAACACCGGACAATCAGCAAAATGAAAATTCGGATTATCGAAACAGCAAAACATCGCAAATCAAGTCCAAAACATAAAAAACATAAACCCTAGCTTAAGATGATATATACCTTCAGTCGAATTCATTCAGTCGAATTGGGAGAGGGTCTAGTGTCTAACTAACCCTCCTTAAGTTAGTTGATATTCACATGTATTTAGTAAAGCTAAGTTATTTGGAATCCCATGTTACTCGAACGTTAAACACGTATCACGGGTTAGTATGTGTGAAAATCGCCGAATCGAGAAAAGGAAAAAAGAAATGAAAGTGTCAAATTATTGGATTGGGCAATTGGGCTACATACAGAGGCCATATCTGAATCATTGGGCTGATCAGCTTGCCTTGAAGCCCAATTCAACTGACGGTTCACGAAAATCCATGGCTTCTCCTTCTTCTTCACCACGAAAATGAATGTTCGGAATTTTCTCTCTCTCTCTAGCTATTTTCAGCTACACGATTATTTTTCTCCTCCTAACAAGCTCATTGATTCTCACACGTAATAATTTCTCTGGAAATTAACTGATATCCGTAAAGTTCAGATTGATATCTATCAGATAGGCATAAGTTCAAGAAAGGTTGAAGAACTCAGGTTTGTATCAATTAGTTCCCTTTTGTTTTACTGTTCTATACCTAATCTTTGTAATTTCAAGATTATATCTCGTATGTGAATAACCCATTTATTATCTTGGTGATTTGTTTATGCTTGTGTAATGTTTGGTCATTTGTATTGCTTCTACATTTTCTTGACATTTTGTAATTTGTTCAACTTATGTAGTCAGAATGCTTATCCTTAGCTGAAAAATGATTGCTTTATGGAATTTCTTGGCTCAACTGAAGACAATAGTTCACAATGCGAAATCACGCTATTGGACACTAGGAATTCCAACTACTCCTGGAGAAAAGTTCGGTTTTTTATGTTTTTGTTTATATGTGATTACAATTGCATTCTACATCGAAATTCGGCGTGGAACTTGGCTTATATAAGTATGGAAATGTCTAGTTAATAAGACTCGGAGTGGAAGTTCTGGTTTCAGCCATGGTTGTCAATCTCGGCGCAATCTCGCCCCCAGGCGTTTAGGCGGTACAAATATAGATTGCGGTCTGACGCGACAGACCGCGATCTCAGTATCGCATCCCGGGCGCGATCGCCCGGGATGCTTTAGTTCGTCCTAGAGCGTTTGGTGGAATTTTACCCCACTTAAAAATTTTACCTCTTAAGGAAATTTTACCCCACTTAAAAATTTTACCCCCACTTAAGAAAGAAAGCAGACTGCAGAAGCGAACAAGCGAACAGAAGCAAAAAAAAAGCAAAGCAGACTGCAGAAGCGAAAAACAGAGAGAACGACAAGAAAGAAAAAAACGCCACCTCCCGCCCAGCTCCGGCGTCTTCTCCGGCGGATCTTGACCGACTTACCTCACTTCATCAGTAGCCAACCAATTGAGTAAGGTATGTTGGATTATTTCACTTTAATTAGCCAATTTTAAATTAGGGTTTTATGAAATTGAATTGGGGCTTTTGCTTAATTCTTGTTTTATTGCTTCAATACTATCTTATGCTTGATTTTGTTTAGTTATTTGGACCTATTATAGTTCAATTGGACATGATTTGATATTATGAGAATATGAGTTAGGGTTTTAACTTTTAATTAAATTTAGTTGGGGGTTTTGGTTGATTACTTTATTACAATCCATTGATTGTTTGATTATCATGAATCTCCGTAGATATGTCATCAATGGAAGAAAGGATAGTTCCGAAGGGTAAAAATGTTGATATAGGATAGGAATTCAATAGTATGGTGGAAGCTAATAACACCAAGAAAGTAAGGTGCAATTATTGTGGTCATGTGAGCAATGGTGGTATTACAAGAGCAAAGGATCATCAAATGGGAAAGAAAGGAGAGGTCACTTCTTGTGTTAAAACACCGGAACATGTTAAAGAGACATTGAGAGGAGCAATAAAAAAGAAGAATGATGCAAAAAATTCATATGGAGGTGGATGAGGATGTGGATATGGAAGAGGTTGAAGAAATTTCAAAGCTAAGGTCTCAAGGAAAGAGACTAAATACAATGTCAACTTCATCTCAAGCCTCAAAGAAGATTGCAAAAGGCCCAATGTATAGGTACGTACATGGATCTCCGGAAGCAAGTGTCCAAAGCAAGAAGAAGCAATCAACCATAAATGATCATTATGACAAAGAAGCTCGGGAGAGAACTTGACAATATATATGTCGGTTTTTATACAACAATGGCATTTCATTTAATGTTGTGAAGTCAAAGAGCTTCAAGGTGATGCTTGAAGCGGTTGGGCAATATGGACCACACCTTAAGCCTCCAAGTTATCATGAGGTAAGAGTTCCTTTTTTGAAGAAGGAGGTGGAGTACACCAATGATTTGATGAAACGTAACTTGGAAGAAAGATCGAAAGTTGGATGTTCGATCATGTCGGATGGGTGGAGTGATAGAAAGAATAGGGGTTTGATTAACTTTTTGGTGAATACTCCATCCGGATCGATGTTTGTGAGAAGTATTGATGCTTCTTCATTTTCTAAAACCGGAGAAAAGATTTTTGAGCCACTTTATCAAGTTTTTCGTTTCTTGTAAAATTTCGTGACACAGTGGCCTTCTCTGAATTATGTCTGTATGATTGAGGTATTTAGATTATGGCAATGTGACGAGACTTTAAGTGAGTATTTTGCTTCTGTTGTAGGTATAAAACAAGATGACACCGGTATGTCCCTTTACCAAGGCATCTCGGCCTGATGATGCATCTGTCAAGAAATCTAGCGAAACCCAAACTAAGATGACACCGGTATGTCCCTTTACCAAGGCATCTCGGCCTGATGATGCATCTGTCAAGAAATCTAGTGAAACCCAAACTAAACAAAATGCAGTCAGTGAAAACAAGGCCCAGCAAGACTCAGTAATTCCAGCCAAATGCCCCTTCGGATATGATTCCCAGACGTTCAAGTTAGGCCCCCTTAGCTGCGTTATATGCCAAGCGCTTCTTTTCGAATGTAGCAAATGTGTTCCTTGTTCACATGTCTATTGCAAGTAAGCCCAATGTTACGTCAGCTTTCCATTTGCACCCTTTTGTTGAGTAAGATTGATTACTGTTCCTTTATAAAAATTCTGATGACTCTTTGTCTGAAATCAGAGCATGTATCTCACGGTTCAAGGACTGTCCCTTATGTGGTGCTGACATTGAGAAGATTGAAGATGATTCGAATCTTCAGAGTGTTGTCGATCGTTTCATTGATGGCCATGCTAGGATTAAAAGATCTCATGTAGATGCTGACAAGGAAGAAAGAGAAGGCGAGAAGAAGAAAATAATATACGAGGACGTGTCTCTTGAACGAGGTGCATTCTTGGTGCAGCAGGCCATGAGAGTAAGTTTGTTAAGATCTTGTGATATGTTTGTACTTGTTTGGTGTATACAGTTGTTGCGTTTGCTCTTTCATTTTCTTACTCCTATGTAGGCTTTTTTTTATATCCCACTCCGTCCTTGTAAACAGCTAATTTATATATTATCAGTTTCAATATAGGCTCTTCGCATGGATAACATAGAAAACGTAAAATCAAGGCTCAGTAAATGTTTATACTTGTTCAGACTTAAATACTAAAATCCAGGCTTAGTGAATGTATGTACTTGTTTAGGCTATACAGCTGTGGTCTTTCAGTTTTTACTCCCAAACAGCCTTTTCTTCTTATCTCACTCTGTCCCTATTAACAACTAATTTCTTATATTATCCATTTCAATTTAGGCACTTCGTGCGAATAATGTAGAAAGTGCAAAATCAAGGCTTAGTGTATGTGCTGAGGATGTTAGAGAAGAGCTGGAAAGGACAGGGAACACTCCCGAGTTATGCTCTCAGCTCGGTGCTGTATTAGGCATGCTCGGCGATTGCTGGTTTGTCCTCTCTCTTTCTATCCTTTCTTATTAAAATTCTCGTACTTAATTTTCTTTGCATGTGTAATTATCAAACTGTGTGTAGTACCTTTGAGGTGTGTTTGGCTAAGCATAAACTGTACCTGTTTCAGTCGGTCTACTGGAGATGCCAGTTCAGCAATCTCATACTTTGAAGAAAGTGCCACTTTCCTTTCGAAAGTTCCCAATGATGACCTTGAGGTCTGCATGTTGTATAATTTTAGCATGTAGTTTATCATCTCCAGTTCTGTCTACCAAGTGTGGCTCGAAATGACTTCTGGTGTTTCTTGCAGGTAACACATACCCTTTCTGTTTCACTAAATAAAATTGGAGACCTGAAATTCTATGAAGGGAATTTGCAAGATGCAAGATCCTTCTATTCTCAAGCTTTGAATGTTCGTCGGAATGCGATCAACAGTCTTTCACCCTTATCTTCTCAGGTAAGCAAACTCAAAAACTAACAATCAACAAATTCAAAGACATCATACTCTCAAACTGGACTGTGTAAAGAATGCTCACGGTCTCTGCTATAAATGTGCACTGATACACATGCTTAATATCTCCTTAAACCTACTTTTTTTCGAGAAATATTACCTGTCAAGGGTTAATAAACGAGTGAACTGTCTGTTCCGAGTAAATTTAACATTGCTAATCATCTCTCTTGTTCGTTGATTAATGGTTTAATGCTGACATTTTGAATATTGATGATTAGCTTAGGCTACACAATTTTGGGTTCTTGAGGCAACTATATCCCTGAAATGATCACGAAAATGCAGTACTTGTGGCAATATCTGATGAATTTTGTTTTCTACGTAATTGTTCTATTTTTAATCCTGTTCTGATATTGTTCATGAATCCAGGTCTTAGATGTAGCTACATCACTTGCAAAGGTTGCTGATGTAGATAGAAATCTTGGTAACGAAGATGCAGCAATCTGTGGCTTTCAAGAGGGTATCAAACTGCTTGATTCCTTGACAATAAGTCCTGGAGAAGTTGGCCTTGAACAGCGGGTACACATTATTGAGTAGTGGAAATTACTCGTTCCTTTTACATTTGGAACTGAATCTGATACAAACTCTTCTTGCTTTCAGCGTCTTTCAGTACTAGAGTTTCTCAAGAGCCAACTCACAAGCAAATAGCAACATTCTATTGTTTCTACCGTCTCCAGTACATGAAGCAGATGAGTCAAAGCCCAAGCCGTGTCACTATTTTGCTGGTTCTGTAATAAAATCTAGTGGATTTGAACTAAGCAGCTTACAATGTAAATGTCTATAAATAAGTATAGGAACTATTAACATGTGAACTAAGCTTCAGTTGTAAGGTACAACTCCGTCTCCTTCTCTGAATTGCAGTGTTTCGCCTCCAAGATTTGATCATGATGATGATGATGATGATGATGAAAATGTGATATACATTAAACCAGTTCAGGAAAATCAGTTTTGTTTCTCATGTTTGTTCAGGTTTTTTGTATTTGTGAACTTCCTATTGATTTTATAGAATTTAGTATCTGTAATTCCGAAAAATTATTGAAGGAATGGAGTGCAAGAAATTTCTATGAATTTCTTTTAAACAAAAAATGAAGTCTTATCTATTACTTACTCACCGGATCTTCTAAGCTTCTAAGTTCTATTGTAGTAAACAATACATTAGGGGGGAACAAATACTCGAACTTTACTTGATACTTTTATATTGTGATGTGTATTCCAAAATCCAATGTGTTTCTTAAATAATTTGCCTCTTGCATTTGGCATTCAAAATTCAAACACTTGAACATGCCAAAGGTCCCATTGAAGCAAGCTTTATAGACTCTGAAAGCGCAACCCTTCGTAGGCTTCTTTGTCTACTTGGCCCTCATGTTGAGTGAGAAACTGTGTTAAACTTGCTTGATGAGAACTCGAGCTGGTTGAGTGATGGAGGAGACGGGATTCATATGTATATGGGTCTAAAGTCAGGATTTGATTGTACGTGTAATAATTGTCCACTCACGTAAAGCCTCACCGTGCCTCCTTTCCAAACGAACTTTGGAATCAGCCCGTTTGTTCTCTAGATAACGTGCCTATACGGCCTTGAACTATCCGTTTGTTTTTTGGAACTCAACAAATCTACTTATAAAGTAGAACATTGAAGCATCTCATCAAACTGGAATACAATCTATCTGAATATATTATAAGGTCACATTGTTTATATTCAAACCGTGTATCTAACCACCTACGCTACATCTAGAAAACTACCGTTGGATGGATTCGCTCTACCTATATTCAAACCCGTTCTATCGGGCCATCTTGTTTACTTTGCCCATTTTCCAATTTGTAATTTTGACCCTTTTGCTCCCTTTCTTCTTCACCAAAACACATTCTTCTACTTCAACTGAGCAGCACTCGAATTTTTCCCGCCATGACAGAATCAACACCAATGGATCTCGACTCAACGAACGGCCTTCTCCACAGAAAACAATCCATCTACAAATCACTGGTAGTAAAACCCACTGCGAATCTTGATTTTCTCTTGCTCTATTCTTTTTCTTCTGTGTTTTTACAATTTCTTGTTATTTTGCAGGATGAAAGCTTCCAGATACAGAAGGAGATGTACAGAGGCCAACAATACAGTCAGATTTACTTTGCTAGGCTTCTCCTTATGAGAGCTCATCTTCACACTCTTGTCCCTCTTTGGAAACCCCAATTGCCTAGTAACCTTTTCTATTCTGACCTATTGCTCATTTTCGTCTTCAGTCTGTTTCGTTACTAATTCTTTTACCTATTGGGTTGCTGATTTTCATGTAAAGTTTGTATCTTTGCTATTTTCGTAACCTATTTGGTTGTTTATTTTTTTGCTGAAATGTATGTGCCTATCTTTTTTTTATGTGTTTTGAGTTTTATAAAATATAGTGTTCATATGTGAACAAGAGAGGAATACTGCAATTTGATGAAGAGCATAGCTTTCGAAGTTACGAATTCGTCCTGTCAAAGCAGTAGGATTGTTATCAGTAGCTATGTCCGGGTTGTTTTGCTTTTATTATCACTTTCTGAAACATGAAATGACATTGGGAATATTGGTTTCAGCTTCTGTGTCAGGCATTTTAAGCTAGATTGTACTGATCTATTATCATCCGTTGTTGTATTCCTGTAGTTCGTACCATTCTAGAGCTGGAAGAAGGAAAGGAATGCATAATTGTTGGGACTCTTTACAAGGACATGAAGCTTAAACCTACTATACTTGATGAGTATTCAAAGGAGGTAATGAGATTGTTCTATCTACTTCGCATATCTTTTCAAATGAATTCTTAAAACCTATGCTATGCAGAGATCATCAACCCCACTTGTAAGACCCCATAATTTTGTGCACTCGGATGATTATTTGGTTCTGGAAGATGAAAGTGGAAGAGTTAAACTTCGTGGCGATGCCCTTTCTCCTTCTAGATATGTAACTGGTATGCTTGTACGCTACTCATGGCATTCTTAAGTCTTTCATTTATTAAGTAGTGTGTTATGGAGTCCTTGCTAAACTTATGGTATATTGCTCACTGAAAATAATATGTCTACTGAGAGTCATCAGAAAGCCTTAGAATTTTGCACTTGTGGATGTATATTACGTAAATTCTATTTGCTATCCCTAACCAAGTTCCTGTGGTGTATCCGTAGGTATAGTGGTCGCATTACATGGAAAAGAGACTGGTTCTGGTGATTTTGTAGTGGATGCGATTTTAGAAGCTGGCCTGCCTCACCAGATAGAGCGTCCCCTTGATTCTGGTAATAGCTGCTCTCCCTGCTCATTTTATCTGCATGCTATGGCCTTATACTGTAAATGTAGAGATTCATTTCGCAGCTTGTGTGGCTTCAACAAGTAAACATGACCTGTTCTAGAAGTTACTTCCAAAATTTCTTTATAATTTTTCCTGATGTATTTATCCATGTCTCTTAAATAGGTGAAGACAAATATGTTGTCTTTGTATCGGGATTAAGTGTTGGGAGAAGCTATGCTAATCCCCTTCATTTTCAGCTCTTTGTCGACCATATAACTGGACATCTCGGAGATGAAAAGGTTTATTTATTTCTTATTTTACCACGTCTGCGTGTGCTCTGTGATGCATAAAGAAAACTTGTCTAATCTCAGAAGTTCCTTATATTTGTCTGTATGTTTCAGGAACAAGGCATTGCAGCTCAAATTGTTCAAGTTGTCATAGCAGGAAACTCTGTTGAATATCCACGTGGGCTTCTTAACGGTCAGGTAATGTCCTTGATATTTAATGTAGTGGACACTTGCAATAACCTCAAAATTTTACCATCTATTCTTTGGTGTTGCATAATTGTGGCTATTTTTTAAAAAAAATTCTTTTAATCCACCTCAAGATAGGTAGCTTTACTCTGTTCAGACTAAGAAAATTACTAGATAGCCATGAGTACATCCCACTATTATGTTTATAGTTGCAACACGACATTTAAAACAGACATTTTACAACAACTGTAAGAGTCAAGATTAAAATATCCCTCAAAGAACACCTTTCAGTAAACACCTTGTTGTAACCGTAGCTTTAGTATTGGAGTTAACCATAAAGATGATCGCCTTGGCATACAACTCTATGATTTCTCGGTGCAGACATGTTGCCAAGCAAAGTTGAAGGGCTCTGACTAAGGCAATATGCTAGGTGAATTTCTACAATATTGTAATGTTACTGCTTTCTAAATCAGAAATTTTATTATGGATTACAGAACTTGGGTCCAAAGGAGCAGTCCCGATTATCTCAGCCAACAAAAGAGCTCGATATTTTCTTGAATCAGGTAAAAGTAGAACTTCATTATTTCTAGGCTGAACAGTTATTCTCTGGCAAACAATGTTGTCTGATATCCAAAACTATGTGCAGATTGCAGCAGGAGTTCCTGTAGACATAATGCCAGGAGCCAATGACCCTTCAAATTTCGCCTTACCACAACAGGTTTATGGTTTGTTTGGAAATGAATAGTGAAATAATAACATCATAAATACCCCAAGGTTTGGGGTAATATCACAAACTAGCCACATTGTTAGACGCTTCGTAAGCTTGCACCAATGTCCCCCCATGTTATTATTTTGCAAAGAATCTCCTCGTGCTTTCAGAAATTGCACAAGATCTGCAGTTTCCAACTTTAAAAGTTACTGCAATGCAAGAGGTACTTTCCAAGTTTGAAAGAAAAATGGGAATATGCTGCACGGATTCTGTAAAACACGAGAGGATTTTGCGCAATTAAATAAACTTGGATTTTGGCTGTAAGTTCTGTACAACAAGTGGGTATTCATGCTATACTCTCCTCATGAGTGAAACCTCAGAAGTGTTCTGTGATATTACTAAAATTACTGTCCTCATGAAGTGTGACTGATCTTTCCGTAAAGTACATTGTTATTAACTTCAAGCCGTTTCTTTTTGTCCGTAAGGCTTTGCATCGATGTCTTTTCCCTGGATCGTCAGCTTATAACACTTTCAGATCCTGCACTAATCCTCACTCCTTTGAGCTAGACAATGTGAGGTGAGTTAGAAACTTAGAATCACTCAAGTTCATGTGATATTCTAATATTGGATAGAACAGTGTTATATCTTGGTACTTTCTTCAGGTTTCTTGGGACTTCAGGTCAAAATATTGATGATCTGGGAAAATATGCTGATGGAAAAGATAACCTCGATTTCATGGAAAGGACATTGAGATGGAGACACATAGCACCAACTGCCCCGAATACTCTAGGTCATGGCCGTATCTTGTTAATTCCTTTGATATCTCAATCTCTGTTTACCTAGTGTATCTACAAGTGCATGTTAGTCAAGTTGATTTGCCTCGCTCTTGATTTAATCTTGCAGGGTGTTATCCATTCACGGATAGAGATCCATTTTTCATTGAGATGTGTCCTCATGTTTACTTTGTCGGTAATCAAAATAAATATGGGACTAAGTTGATCAAGGGTATGCATTACAGTATTCCTCATCTTTATAAGGCACACACATATTTTACATTCCTGAAGAATAATTGGTTAAGCTAAAAATGCAGGATCAGATGAACAGGTGGTAAGGCTAATTTCCATTCCTAAATTCGCCGAAACAGGAGTTGCAGTGATGGTAAATTCTTTAATACGTTCTTCGTATATATGTTAACTGGCCTGATGAACTTGTGATCACTTGTATTTTATTCGGTTTTCTTGCTGGTGCATATGCTTGAGCTATAAGCCATTTCCTGCCTTCTTTGCAGCTGAACTTGAAGAATCTTGAAAGCCATACACTCAGTTTTGGGACCCAATTCAGTTCATAACCAGAAATGTCATTTGTTGTATGTTACTGTAGGTTTGTTATATGTAGGATTGGACTCTTTTTGTTTCAATACATTTTGCTGTGAGTTACAACAACAATTTTATTGTGCAATGCTGTTATGCTGCGAACTCAACTTTCCTGAGGGCTCGGTTGCAGATCGAGTTGAGCTCGAGAAATGAGTTAATCGGCTCGGCTAGTTAAAAAGCAGTGACTGGAACACAGTTCTCTATCAAACGTATCCTATAGTAATTTAATTGCATTTGAATTATAGGAGAATTAGCACAAATTCAAAACTAGCAGCAAAATAAGGGCAATAACAAACACAACCAAATCACATGGCAAGTAAAATGTCTAGAATTTCATCTGGAGTTGATCGACAACACTCCTATCCACCTGGAAAGCCTTAGCAAGAATATCACCACTAATGTCCGGTTTCGACCCGAAAACGGAGTTTGCGATTGTGATTGCTCCAGGGTTCTGGCTGCTCAATGCAGCAATGGCAACTGCGTTTCCAGACCCCACATTGCGCTGGTAGTGAACAAGCCCTATCGGGAATACAAACACGTCTCCCATGTTCAGTGTTGTCATGGTGTGGTTATTGCTTGGATTCGAGCTCACGAAGCCTACCTCAAGGGTTCCCTCAAGAACCGTCAAGATTTCAGTGGCTCTGGGGTGTGTGTGAGGAGGGTTGATTCCCCATGGTGCATAGTCGATACGAACCATGGAGATTCCAAGACTGTTGAGCCCCGGTAGTTGGATTGCGCTTACTGGGGTCACGCGAGAACCATTAGGGTTAGATGTGTTTCCGGGTAAGTGGAACCCACTGAAGGTGAAATCATCAGCCCCAACTGAGGCAGGGTTCTTGCATACTAACCCGTTCACCCTGTCTGAAAATATAAAACGAGAACAATTAGAAAAAAAATCCCATACATGCATAACATCTACATGGTCGAATTTCATGTGTACAATTTAATTACCTGTGCTAGTCAAGTCTGCAACGCAGAAATCTTGCAACGGACTTGGCTCAAATGCACTAGCAAGGAAGCCGAAAGACATGGCAACGAGGCTCAAGACGATTAGATGGCTCGGGGCCATGATGAAATCTGGCTAAACAAGCTCAACTTGGAAATTGCAGAGCTTAGTTGTGTATGGTAAGAAGTGATTGCTGTGAATTCTACATTTATGCTAAGCAACTTCACAATTTATAGGGACCATTTTTTACTACATTTTGGAACCTGTACGTAGAGGCTAGAGCTAAAGCCGTCCTTGCAATTAGGAAAATGGTTTAATGAAAACTTAATTATTGAAACATTGAACTGGTTTAATATTTTGGCAAGACATTGTCAAAGCTCATCCATACTTTAAGGTTTAGAGAGTCCATTTGGTCTCTTGCAGTTGGAATGTTGGATGCCATGCATTGGATAGTTTGAAACCTGCAATCCACTATTACTCAAACTACTCGCATAATAGCCTACAAGCTACGCAGACAGACCGTACATATATAGATTACAAATTTTGTTCCAATCAGATGCAAACTTTGTGATAAAGATGATGATGCTCATCTATGTTAACCGAGCGAGCCGACATTTAGTGGTTTTCCGGAGAATCCGACTCTGAAAATTCACAATGTTTAAAACTTAATCTTTTATTCCCTTTAAAGTAAAAACTTAGTGAAATTATATCTGAAAATGTAAGAGAGGTTTGTCGTGCATGAAATATACATGTTTGTGAAGATATATGTGCACCAGGATAGCAAGACTCTATGTTTATAAAACACGCAAAGTTTGAAGTTAAAAATATTCCGTGATCTATAGTCAAAGATGTGATGCTATTCTACATTTATCATTCTCACTTGGAGATACGATCTCCAAGTTTGTAAATGATGAGATAGACGGCTTCTGAGTCCATTCGGCAGCATCAATTATGAATGTTTACCAAATTAATTATTCAATTGAAAATCCCTTCATAAGAAATTAAATTAATTTTGTCTTTCTAGTGGAATGATTGAAGAATATTGATGTTTCTCGATCAAAATTGGTTCATAATTAATTTTGTCTTTGCAGTGGAATGATTGAAGAATGTTGATGTTGCTCGATGATATAGGATATATACTTCCTGTGAATTCAGATGCAGATCTTGAAATTAAATTTTATATAAATAAGTATAATAATTTATAAAATGGACATAACGGATAAAAATATAAGATGAAGTGAACAGCAAGAATTTCCAACCCAATCAAAAAGGCGTAAACAGCACACGTACCACCACAAAGCAGGCTGATCAAACCTGACACCCCAAACTCTCACATTCCTACAGCCAATAAATCCAACCAGCCTCGGCCTACACTCATCCCCCTCACACTCCCCAGTCTGATTCCAGCTCACCATCACATTCTTCCTCTCATCGAACCCTAACCCCATTCACCTCTCCTCCACCAGTAATCCGTCTCATCCTCCGCCACAATAACGTGATTGATTTGGGATGTCAAGTATGGTTTTGAGATTGGATGTTGGCTTTAAATAGATGAGTCTTTGGACTTGTGGTTGGGTACAAATATACACGTGCGTGACAAACGAGTTGATAATGTGACTGGTGGATGATCGATAATCTTACAATCAAAGCAGAATTTCAAATCAATCATTTGATCACTAACCAATCATACTTATTGAAATCACCGGTCAAATAATTTGAAATCAATTTATAAGGTGGATGATCAGTTCATGTCAAAAATACACTAAGGTTTAATAAATAAGGTAACTATTAGGTGTATGTGTCATACATTATCCGATCCGGTGGGTATGAGATGGAATAAGATTGAAATTGAAATAAAATATCTTAGTATTAATTTGGCTCTGTTCTATTCATTTGAAAACTCATTAATTTCAATTCAGTTTAGTACAATTCAGATCTGCTTAGTTCAGTTCAATCTGCTTAGTTGAATTTTATACTATACTTCAGTGTGCAGTTCAGTTCCAGTCAATTCAGTTCGGTTCAGTTATGTTCAGACGAAGAGAACAAATCATTAATTTGTTTTGTTGAAGAATATTTCGTTTCACTATAAATATATTCATCTTTTCATGGTTCCAACTTTTAATTTCAAGATTCTAAAACTAGAAAGGTAGTCGGGAATGTGGTCTATAAGGAACTTTTAGATGTTGAAGGTTGGTACTTGAGATAGTTGCAACTAGATGAGTCTATTTTGGAGGCTTAGAGAGGTTGTAACTTATAGTAGTAAGTGAAAGTGCAATTTATATTGCATTTGTTTTGTTAATTCGACCTTTCTTCGTTTATTAACCGGTTCAACGTTTGTAGTTGTTTTTCTATGAATATTTTGTAGGATATATCAAGTTGGGCCTCAACATGCTTAATGGATCACGATTGGTCACTGTAGCAGTTACTGTAGCAAAAGGAAAGAAAATAAAGAAGAGTAGGCGTGATGGGCTTGAAGAATAAAGAATCCAGACGCAATCTGGAAAGAGCTAGGCGCTGGATATTGTTGTAAGGAAGCTTCCATATTGTTCAAGGAAGAATATGATGCTATAAGAAAAGTGAGACTTAAAAGAGATTGATATCTAGAAGACTCCTTATGCCATTAATACATCAAAGGCAGTTTCCTTATGAAAGAAACCTAACAGGTTTCGACTTGGGCTTGATGTCTTCTCCATGAGATCGATCATGTCATCATGTATATATGAGAAGATCAAGCCAATGCAGCCGCCGATTTTCCTTCTTCCTGTGAGGAGTTGCCGCATTATATATATATAGAAGAAGGAGGCGTTTTGCAAGGGGCCGAACCTAAGAACAAAAGAGAGAACATTATTTTGTTTAGGCGTCTTGCTTTACTAGACTTTTACTTCGGTGTGTACTTGTGAGTGTTCTCTAAAGATTGAGAATTACTCTAGTATCATTGAATTAGAATAGGTTTTTCTTATCTGTTCTAGGTCTAGTTTTCTGTAAGTTTAATCAATTGTTTGTGATTGATTTAAACTTCCTTTTGTAATTCTACTTTTTATATCTAGTAGAAGTTTTGCTACGGCACCGTCGGTATCTTTATATACCGACTTGAGAAATCTTGCATTCAGTTTTATTCCGCTGCACTTTTTCTGAATTCTGTTGATTATAGTTCACTGTTGTCGTAGTCTGGTCGATTCCTGTTCACTGTTGAGAATCGATGTTGACTCAACATCAATAGTCAACATCGCTCAAATCGCCCGTAAGCATCAACCTTCCCCAGCTTCTAGCGAAGATTTAACAACCAATGTAGTATCTTGTAACAATATGATAAGATCTGATTTTGTTTGTATTGTAATTTTGGCCCATTTCACTAACAACACTATAATGATATAGCTTCATGGGTTTATGGTATGTTTTGAAAATTGGAGAGGTTGTTGGGGTTTCATTATTTGAGATAGATAATGGCAATTTAACACTATTACTACAGTATTGTCTACTACTGTTAGGCTGCGTAAGAGAGACTAAAATTGTATAAAAAAAAAAGATTGTGTAATGAATTTTTAGGTTCTAACTTAATCTCAAATCCGTCAAATATTTCATCTCATTGGGCTACTAACACGATGATCCAAGACTCACGAGTCACATCTCATGTCCAACCAAAGATTGGATCTGTCCATATATAAAATTTCATCTGATTGATTCATCTCGCACTTTGTTACCTCATTTGAGATCAGTTTGATTGAACTATCTTGTACTTCATCAAACTACTATCTCGTATTTAGACATTATTCATACCACTCAATGAATATAGTTATTGCAACTCTATGATTCTTGAACAATGGATCTTGATGAGCTATACGCATAATTTTCATGTTAAGGCCCAAATGGGTTGCTCAATATAAATCTAGCCCAATCCCAGAACAAATGTCAATTCAAACAAAATTTAGTTACGATAATTTATTTAACACTATCACAAATCCTCAAGTTCCAAACATAAAGTATTTAAAAATATAACATACATGACAATATAAGGCACATCACATTGAATTAAACCTCCCTAAATATTTTTCCCAAAAGGTCGACCATTCGACTTTGACTTGTATCTCGCAGCAGCCAATATCTACCCTTTTCACAACTTCACCTTCGTATTGAGTTATGAAACCTCCCTAGATATTTTTCCCTACTCCATATATCTACATTATGGATCTCTGTGACTTTTCATTATCAACTCCATATATCTACATTATAATTTTGGAATTCTTAATTTAAAGAACCCGACTATATATTTTTGTCACATACAACATATAAGTTGGCTAAACAGGAGATAGCATTGGTAAATACATGCCCCATATACCCTTATGAATGCAAATATGCAATAAAGAGAGATATATACATAAACACATATTCATATTCATGTAAAGATTAGAATTCAAAATTAATTACGACAAGTACAGATCCAAAAGGATCATCCAGTTAGAACAAATGTCAATTAATACCAAAATCACGAAGACTAGCCATAAACCGCCCAAGATATTTTTCCCAATAGGTCGACCATTCGACTTTGACTTGTATCTCGCAGCAGCCAATATCTGCCCTTTTCACGACTTCACCTTCGTATTGAGGGATGAATTTCAACTCTTTTGCATTCCCATCAAGCTCTATATTAACCATGAGAGACTCGGTTGGCTTATTATTAACACAGATAGTTTGCCGTGAGAGCTTAAAAGTGCGGTTGTAAAGTTCAACCTTATCACCTCTGGAGTCCAGTAGCACAACCTTCATGTCGTTGTCACACGGCAACGACTCATCCTTGGAGGCATAGGCAGTAAAAAAACAGCGGCCAGGGAGAAACTCATCCTGTAGTTGGCTGCTATTATCAGCAAGCTGCACGTCGATAGTGGCCACAATGCTGTAGGGGACGATGCGTGTCATCTCCAGCCAGTAGTGCTTGTCGTTGTCGGTGTCCCTTACACCCAGACACGGGTTGCCTTTCTTACAGCACTTGGATACATCAGGTCTTACGATTTCGTCATGGTAAAGTTCACATGCAGCGGATAGGGTCAGATATTTGTCCTCAGATTCAGTAGTGCCCTTCAATATCAGTCTGGCTTCTATGCACGTATCACCTTTGGGAGGAGATGTAGGATGACCGACAGGACCTGTGAGTAGTAAATATGGATCCTGCATGTATGCAGCTAGCGCCATTGATTAATAAGCATAAGAAGGAAGATTACATTAGCATTAGCTACTACAACCTTTTTGGTGAGGGTTTGGCAGTTTTCCCTGGTGCGGGAGAAGATAACTTGGGGAGCAAAACCCCCAAGGCTAGGACAATGTGAGCAAAGCAGGCGCAATTGACCAAACACATGGAGTGAATATTGATCATCATCAACATCATTACTGATAAGTTTGAGTGAATATATCTGCACGACTTTTGGCAATAGGTTTGTACTGTCACCTGCCAAGGCAATTAGGCAATTCAGTTTTATTTAAAGAGAAAGAAATACATACATACATTAGAAAGTAAATCAGGAAATGAATGAATACAAAATCATCATCAATAGGGTAATCCAATAGAAATCCATTAATTAATTAAAGGGCAGGTGAGTACCGTAAGAATACAGCTCCCAGAGGCTACTGGGCCATTGCAATATCAATCGCTGCAATTCAGATTTTTGAGGTGGTGGTTCATCCTTCTGGACCATGTGCCAGTGCTGGTTCCTGTAGTAGTTGGGGCTTCTTGTGATTTCCTCAAAAACCTTTTTAGCTTCCTTTACTTCCTCTTGCATTGTCTTCACTATCTCCCAAATAGAGTCATCAGTTTTCAATAGATCCAACACAATCTCATCATCTGGTTTGATATCTCCATCTTTCACACGCTCAGACTTAATAAAGTCTAGGATTCGTTCATCGCGTGTGGCTCTTCTTGCATCGTCATTTACTCTTGCTCATCGCTATCATATTCGTCGTCCGACGAGCTCGGCTCCCAAATTTCCATCTCGTAAGGCACTCTTGGCATCATCGTTGATTACTCTTGCGAGGTTGTACGACTCGCTCTGCTCCCAAATTTTCAATGATACGCAACAAAGAAACCCTAGATCTGAATCGCCTCTTCTGCTTCCCGTTGTACGACTGGGCTGGAAATCTTACAGTCAGAATATTACGGGTTTGTCATTTACAACCAGCCCAAAATCAAATGTAGCCTAACAATTATTACATGTGAAATACTTATATCATTTACTCTATCAATAATTGATGGGATTGGAGACATATGTTGTCGTCTAGCCAGAAATATACTTAGTTTACTATTATTTCCATCAACAATATGAGATAATAAGCTCGGATACGTGCTCTTATCAATTGCGTCAATTGGCTCACCATTAGAACGTATCAAAATGTCTACGGGTAGTTCGAAATCTACCTCACCATCATTTTCACCACCAACTTCACCGTCTACAACTTCAACAACCATTCAGCAAAATCTCTAGTTGTTTCTTTCTTAGTAGGTGACGTGCCAACCTGATTACAAATATCATGAAGTCAACACTCATGCAACAAAATAAATACTATACATGTTTATCTGCATAAATTAGAATAAACACAAAAATAATTATGATGGGAATTATGATACCTGCAGGCGCATGTTCTTTGTGAGTTTAAGTACACGACATAAACTCCAAAGCCTTTTAGATGAGTAAAGAGCGGCGTGTACTATATCCTGTCTACTACCCTTTGGTATGACGGGTAAGATTTTTCTGAAATCCCCACCAAATACGACAACCAATACACAAAACAGCTTGTTCAACTCCCTTCCGTCAGGACCTCTCATTATATCACTTAGGCTGCGATCAAGGGCCTCAAAGTAGAACTTTTTGGTCATGGGTGCTTCATCCCAAATGATCAACTTTGTATTCTTAAGCAGTTCTGTTAGTTCGCTTCCAGGTGTAATTCTACTACACACGGTAGTCTCATCTACCTAAGTGGAATACTGAATCTAGAATGGGTTGTGCGACCACCTGGAAGAAGAAGAGAAGCTATGTCATTCGATGCAACTGGTAGAACAATGTCACGTCTACCACGTAACGCAGAGCATAATGTATTCCATAGATACTTTTTTCTCGTGCCACCATAACCATATAGGAAGAAAACTCCACCATTACTAGAATTAACATCATCCATAATAGTATGGTATACAAACCTTTGCTCATCAGTTAGACACAGATATAAACGATTGTGCTGCTCTATCATTTCATCAGAATCATAAGACATCTCTTCAACAATCAAATTGTTCATACTATTATTAATTACTACATTGTCTGGAATAGACATACCTTCTATACCACTCAAGCTAAATCCATTCCTCGAGGGCAAACCTTCAATCTCAGCAAGAGCGAAATTCTTCAACTGTTCTTCGCTAAGTTCCAGCTCTAAAATTTATAAACAATAAATATTTTTAAGTACAACAAAATTTTCAATAGCTCCAACACGATCTCATCATTTGGTTCGAAATCTCCATCTTTCAAACGCTCAGACAAAGTAAAGTTTCGGATTTGTTCATCGCGTATGGCTCTTCATGTCCTTGCATCGTTGCTTACTCATGCTCGTTTCTTATGATCATCGCTATCATATTCGTCGTCCGACGAGCTCGGCTCCCAAATTCGCATCGCGTAAGGCTCTTCTTGCATCGTTGATTACTCTTGCTCGTTTCTTATGAGGGAGATCACTTCCGTTGTACGACTCGCTCTACTCCCAAATTTTCAATGATACGCAAGAAACCCTAGATCTGAATCGCCTCTGCTTCCATATATATATACTAGTAATTTAGCACCGCGCTTAGCGCGGTGCCAAGTGCATGTAAAGATATTCGGGAACCATGTCATTTCAAATTGGAGCGATTGAGTATGAATATGGCTCCATATACACGATACTTTAAGCCATATCCATTAGAAGCAGATTGATGTGCCAACGTCTTAACATGTGGTGCCAAATTCTGAGATGACCCAGAGGAAAAAATGAAACAAAACTTATGAAATTCCGCGTTCATTCATGGAGATAATCTAAAACAACTGAAACAATATGCAAAAATCCAATAAAACCCGTATGTTCCTATCTTAGTTATTACATTTTTCATAAAGAAACTCATGAACAGACCTCGTGAAGGCTGTTAATTATCACTCTACAATTAAATTGCCAGGCATTGCAATTTTCTGGTGGATTGGAATAGTGTTATGTAATCAAGTTCTAATTTTATGCGGCACATAAATTTAAGACCGTTCTTTTCGGATGCTTTCATTCAACAATCAATGATGAAGTTGTTCGGATTTGTCTCCAGCAATATCAACTCATGATTTTGTCACGGTGCAACTCTAACATACTTCCTGAATGGGCGCTTGTCCGTTCACCATCCGTATCAATTCTATCACAAAAAAGTGGAGTTAACACACACACATCAAAACTAGACATATAGCCACTTGTCAAATGATTTTCTTCACTTCCATCATGTAAGTTTCTTACCTCTACCATAGCATTTATCTTCATGGCAACATAGTTGCTAAGAAGGACAAGTTGTCCATCATTCCTGCTTCGTTTAATGGAAAGAGCACATTCAAGGGTATGGTCTTCGGCAGTTGGGATGACTATTTCCTGCGAACCATACGGAGAGCATGGGAATGGACCTATGTTAAATTCAGTGATATCCTTGCCAAAGGAGATGAAGCTGGTGGGGTAGGTGGAATTAGCATGCCTAACTCAACTCAACGCTTCACACGAATCCACCATTGTGTGTTTGTCATGCAATCTTTAATCCATTCCAATGCTTCAGATACATCAATTGTTCTTCTGAACAAGCTTCCACGTTTTAACATGCAATCCAATTCCCGTATAACTGGGGATAAGACAGAACCAACATTCAGAGTTATATACATGTTATTGTTAACCGAAAACCTATCACCGAACTGCAGAAGTGCACTAATAGGCAGGCCATACCCATTCTGGGAATAAAAAGACTTGATCTAACATCTCATAGTCTGATCATCTAGACAAAACAGAAATGAGGAGCAGACTAAATTTTTTCTTACGGATCTTATATGCTTTCTTTGTGCTTTTGTCCATTTCCTTCCATTCATGGATACGCCTAAGATATTTGGACTGAATCCAAAGAATTGAAAGAGTCAAAAAGCATAGGTGCGTACCTTTCAATCGGTGGAACTTGTAGTTATCCGGGCAACGGAATGAGGAACTATAAGAGTAGAAACACAATAATGAAGCAAGTCGATCTCAGTAATACTCACAAAAGGTATTACCACATCTGGACTCCGACTGTATGTATCATAAACTATCATTCTATCAAGGACTACTAATAATAAGAAAAGGATGATTTGGATGCAATTACACGAGGCTTCTACGGAAGCCACCGACTATGTCAGATTATATATGTTGGATTACAGATTGTAACTTCACTTTTTGTTCTCATCCAACCTGGTTTCTTCAGAACAAAATCCTTTTATTTTATACAATCATTAGTTTCTATACAATAAAATTCTACTTCTTAGACTAACTGCATGAAAGTTAAAGTAGGAAACTTGAAAATTGAAGCTAAAACACAACACAATGCATATACAAGTTGGCTCACAAAATGTGGTTCCCGCTAGGCTCTCACCTAGAACAAAAATACATGCTTTCAGGGAAGGGGAAAGTAGAGTAGCGCACCCGAGATGTATTCACATAGATTGTGCGACATCAGAGTACCTGTAGAATATTCAGTTACAGAGTTAAACGGCAAAATCAGACACATCAACAAAAAGCATACCGAGAGAGAATACTCACACCGGTCATAAGCAAAATTGTTCGGAGAGAAACAAACACAAATTAATGCCTCCGACGTGAACATTGGAAGGGATATAAACGACCAAACTCTTGAACTGCTGTCAGTTTCTTTAGCCTGAGTAAATACGGTGGAGAAGATGCCGCGAGAAAGAACATCAAGAGTCTGTTCATAAGACTACAAATATCAATGACTTTTTGTTAGAAGAGCTGTGGGAAGACTTGATCTAACATCTCATAGTCAGATCATCTAGACAAAACAGAAATGAGGAGCAGACTAATTTTTTTTTTCACGATCTTATCTGCTTTCTTTGTGCTTTTGTCTATTTCCTTTCGTTCATGGATACGCCTAAGATATTTGGACTGAATCCAAAGAATTGAAAGAGTCAAAAAGCATATTAATTTCAAGAGCTTAACGACGACTATGTCTATCATGACGAATTGTCTAGCATAAAATGTAATTACATCTTCCATTTTAACCACATTTTTTGCTGAACCCGTGTTATTCAGCTGAATCTTATTTACTCCCCTCTGATTACATTATAGATACCAACTTCCTTACAGCATAACTGAAATATCTCAATATAAAGAACTGAAAATAAACCACAAAAGCTAATTAGCTCAGTTGTGCACACACTTTGTTTGGCAGCAAACCCCATGGCCAAACATGTTTTTTTTTTTTTGCTGCAGATCCTTACCCCTCTTCATCATAAACTTGTTTTCAAGAATTGTTGCTATTGTAAGGTGTACTACACTGGCTAAAAATGTGGATAATATTGAAGTGCAACTAAAGGGAAGCATTTTTTTCACCTTTCTCATGCTCATTATAACTGGTAGCCTGTTGTCTCTATTTCGCCAAGCGTCTTTTCCTTGGATCTTCAAGTGTACCTGTCAAGACAAAATTGCATCCTTCAGTACAGATTTGATTCTCCAAGCAAGTTTCTCATCTGCCAGTGACCAAGAACAACGTAAATACACTGCATCAGGTCCTTTGAGAAAATTCTAATGAGCAATGACTGGAACTGTAGATGCTCGCTAGGATCCTGAATGGCGATGCTTTTTCAAGTGACAGAGAAACAATCAGAACTGTCTAAGGCATTGAAAGCATGTGACCAGACTGCAGTTTTGAGTAATTCATCAGATGTACACATGAACAAAGAAGCAAACTTGACTTTGTGTTTCTGTAATCCCATTGAGCACATTAGTTCACTTTTATTCACAATTTTCGCATTCTACTTTTGCTGGACAGCTAATATCCATTTAGCTACTCTGTCATCACTATATGACGGAATTACATATGTAACTGACCAAGTATACTAAACCTTTAGAGTTTACACACCCCAATGTAGCTAGCTTCACAAATAGTCGGACTTGATGGATCCATAGTACAGCTGGCGGACTGGCAGATTCTAGCAATGAAAATTTAAAGCATAATACCAATTAATTAATACAAAACTCCATGCCTAAATGAGAAGCCATGTTAACAAAATATGATCAAAGGTAAACTCCAAGACAAATAACATTGGAATGTAAGAACCAATCGACTCACCGTGCACACATCCCCATGAATGAATACGAAACAACAAAGAGGTTTAAGCAGTGCTAATTGGATTGCTTACCCATGGCCCTCTTGTTTCCAAAAGATTATTTGTTATGTAGCCTTCCGTTTGCTGTTGGTGCATAAGCCGCTCCACGCCTGAAATTCTTCTCTCTCGCAGTTCCTTTATGAGAATTAAATTAATTAATTTGATAATGGTTATCCTTGTGTGGGAATCAAATAAGCTGGAAAAACATTTGAGGCCATAATCGATCATGTATTCATTCAAATCCGAGAGAATGAATAACTGGTTCAGGAATTAAAACAAACAGTTGGTGTCCCTAAAGATTGAGTATGACAGTTTTGCGCGTGAGAAGTCAGGTGCAATTCAATGATGATAAAAATTCAGAGAGACGGGATAAAAGGAAAAACATATATAGTAGAATACATACCAGTGCCAATCGGGTGTTCAGCAGAGAAGGCTAAAGAGATCCAAGAAGATGTCATAAAAAGAAGCCTGCCTGAGAGTCTCACAGTTGAAGCGTGGCTGTTCCGTTCCAAATATGAAAGCCAGGATGTTGGAAATGTTTTGTTTTAATTAAGTGCTGGAAGCTTGGAAGTGAAGGGGAAACGTTAATTAATCACACTATTCATTTTATTTGGAATGACAATTCTAGAAATTAAGGTAAAACACTTCAATGCAACTTTTATTTTGAAGTGCAACTTTGTATATTCACTTGGTACCAAATCTTGAAATCATACTCTTTTATTATAGACTTTATATATATATATATATATATATATATATATATATATATATATATATATATATATATATATATATATATATATATATATATATATATATATATATATATATTATTTTTTTGTTTAATTTTTGTATACCCTAGGTTAATGACTAGGCTGGAAATCTTACCAGGTGAGAATATTACGGGTCCTGTCATTTACAAGCAGCCCAAAATCAAATGCAACCTAACAATTATTACCTGCGAAATATATCCTTTACTCTATCAATAATTGATAGGATTTGAGACATATGTTGTCGTCTAGCCAGAAATATACTTAGTATACTATTAGTAACTCGTTGCAATGTCACGGTATAATTTACTTTTAATAATAATTAAAATCGATGGTCAAAATAAATTAATCGAGAAAATTAAATAGTCAAACTTTCTTATAAGCAACATGTGTAAAATTCCGGAACTTATTTTAGGACCGTCCATTTGAGACTAATTTGGAGACGTTAAATTTTGGACTTAAGTTGATTTACGAGATTCTATAGATCTTATTTGAAGTGGATCAGCTTCGTAAGCCTAATTATTGGAAAGCCCAAGAATATCCTAGCAGTATCTCAAATTAAACAATAAACTATGGAGCTCTCTTCATATCGATAAGCCCCGGCTTTATAATAGTAGTTGATTACAAAAACTCTCCAGTTAGCAACATGACCCAACAAGTGAGTTGTTTTTTGTTGATAAAAAAAAAAAAAAAAGTGAATGGAAAAGCTAGATAGCAAGTTGAACTTCTTTTTGAAGTACATCCTTCATTAAACACAGAATGACTGAAACTTATCCAGTCAAGAACTTCCGAATTTATAGAAACTACTGATGAATAAAAAATACCAAACATCCTGCTTGCAACAGATAGAGTAGAATGACAATAACCTAAGGTCCTAAAAACATCTGCTTTACCTGAACAAATCAATCGAATGTGTACCAATGCTACCGTATAGTCCGTATCCCCTGACAACAGGTTCCCTGTGCAACTCCAACCTACAAAAGCAAAATCCTGCACCAAGTTAAATAATTGAAACATATATATGCATAATAATTGAAACATATATATGCAAAATCCTGCACCAAGTTAGATTTGTTCCACCAGCTGAGCCATATCGTGAAATCAACTCGACTCGGTTTGACTCTTTAAAACTTGACTAGGCTCGTCCGATTACGTATTTAAACTTAATTCGAACCTAACTTGGTGTTTGTTTTGTTATCGAGCCGAGTAAAACTCAACTCGTTAATACTTGATTAGGCTTCATAAAGCTTGATTAAGTTTATATATATATATATATATATATTCCGGTTCCGAGCTCGAGCTCGACAAAAACTTGATACAAATTAGCTCGTTCATGTTAATGAGCCGAGCCGAGCTTGAAGAAGACAATATTGTCCCTGTCTCTTCCTCTTAAACCTTTCTTTCTGATGACAGAGAAACCCTATGTCAGCTGGAACGAAGTAGAGCTCTGTTTTCTTGACAGTGAAACCGTAGATTCAACTGGGTAATCTCAATCAGGTGAGCTCCAAATTCACTTTACATCAATTTTCACTCTTCAAAATTGAAGCTTTGTCCGTATCTTTCATTCTGTTTTCACCTTTTGCTTTTACCTCTCATATAATCTGCCCAAGAAGATACATTTATCCATGACCACTACCAGTTTACAGAAACTTAGATTACCCCAAGCTGTCAAGTGGGTTTTTTCTGTTTTCAGTGAAAACGCTTCTAAATTGTCAAGACCCAATCTTTATTATGTACCTGTTAGGTTTTCGTCATATGATAGGGACCTAGCCAAACCAGCGAAAAGAGAACCCGGGCATGCTGTGCCTGTTGTGGCGCTGAGCAGTGAGAACCCCGGGACTAATTGTAGCTGTTCCTAGTTCTCTTTTCGGGGTGAACCTGATTAATTTGGACACTGCTTATCTTGATAAATTATTCCAGGTAGATCAGAAGGTCACTAAAGAGTTCGAAACATAGGTCTCACCGTAATAACAGAATCCTAATGTTTCTGAACTTACAGCCTGATAAAATATCACTGTAACTATCAGCATGTGAGCTGAAGAATGAAGACATCAAAATGGGGTCAAGTGAAGGTAATAAGTACATTCATCTTCTTTTGAACCATGGAAATCATTTCTTGAAATCATTAGTATTCGAATTTACAGCATTTTGCTAGTGTACATTATTTTAGTTTTCCTCTTTTCCCAAATGTCTAACTATAAATAAGCTGTTCTGTTCAGCAGAGAAAACATATATCCAAGTCTTCTCTACAGTCTTATCTCTGAAAAAATACTCAATCTTGAAATGGCTACATCCATTCTCTTTATGAGCATCATTCTCCTGATTAGCTTGTTCTGTATCACATACGCTTTCGAGTCTCCACTTCACGATTTCTGTGTTGCAAATCCAACTGGATCAGGTTTGATACTCTTAGTGCATGTTTCATGTTAACTCATTGATGTATCAGTATTTGATTTATGTCTCATCTAAGAGTTTATTCTCTAAACGTTCTAGGTTGCAAAGATCGTGCAACGGTAAAAGCTGATGATTTTTTTGCCAGGGGACTGAACCTACCTAGTAACACAAGTAACATGTATGGGGCAGGCATTGTTCCAGTGAGCGTAACCAGAATGCCAGGGCTCAAGAGTCTCGGCATATCACTAGCACGTGCGGATTTAGCCCCAAAGGGACTATTCCCACCACACGTGCATCCTAGAGGAACCGAAATTGTGACTGTTATAGAAGGTTCGATGCAAGTTGGATTTGTCACATCGAATCCCGACTACAAGCACTTCACTAAGACTCTACAGAAAGGTGATGTGTTTGTGACCCCTCCAGGGCTCGTTCACTATGCGTACAATGTGGGAAAAGGGAATTGTGTGGCTATTGTTGCTTGGAATAGTGAGGATCTTGGAGGAATTATACTTCTACCTAAGGCGATTTTCGGGGCGAAACCTAGTTGGGATGTTGATTTTCTTGCCAAGGCATTTCAGACTGATAAGAGCATTGTTGAAAAGCTCCAAGGGAAGTTTAAGGCATGACCGAGATTTGGCTAAAAAAACAAAATGATTTTAGGGACATTTTGCTAATTTCCCCATGTAAGATTCGATCATGGTAAAATGTATTGGGTGAATATTCATATCTCTATTGACAACCTTCCATGGCTCTTCCTGAGTAACATGAAATGAATCTTATCCATGAAAACTAGGGAAGAATGATCACTAAAATGACATGACACAAATAGTACTATAATTTTACTCTTAAACACACGTGTTTGGGGTATTTCCGTCAATTCACATTAGGACGACACAGTTAAGTAGCAAAGTTTATAGACGTAGAAAGAATAACACGTATACGTTAACTTCGTTCCCGTCTAAATGATATCAACATGCTTATAGAGTATGTAGAAAATGAAAATGTGATATTTAAGTTGTAATATATATAAATGAAATATGTTACATTGGTACGAAGGGAAGTAGAGTACATGTTTTGATCAAAATTTGATATGCTTTTGAAAGGATATTATTGTCTTTTGATTATTGGATACTACTTAGCTTGATAAATTGTCAAAGTAGTCCGGGATCTTATTATAATATGAATGCAAATACTAGTGATAATTAAGCTTCTTGGTGAAGAAATAAGGGAAGAGGACAGGTCTCATAAGTATGAAGGCAAAGAATAGTGGATAGAAATACGGCAAGTAATGAAGAAACAATACGGCAAGCTTAATCTTTAAAGTTCCAACTTGCAAACTATAATGCGTGTAATCTAACTACCGGTATTAGTAGTCATAGTAGTAAATAGTACTCCAGTAATGAGTACAGTATTTTGCTGGTGTACATGAAAGTGTCTGTTTGGTTAAGAACTAAAGTTCAAAAAATCGGGTTAAAAACATTAAATGTCAACATAACTTAAAGTTTGTAACTCGATATCAAATACTCCCTTTAAGTTTTCCTCTTTTCCAAATTTCTAACTACAGTATAAATAAGTTGTTCTATATTAGAACTGACATCCAAGTATTTTTTTTACAGAAGTAGTACTATATAATAATATATCTAGTGAAATACTCAGCCTTGAAATGGATACATCCATTCCATTCCATCACTTTATGAACATCGATCATTGTCCCGATCAGTTTGTTCTGTATTACATTCGATTTCGAGTCTCCAGTACACGATATATGTGTTGCAAATCCGACTGGTTCAGCTTCAATATTTTAGTACATGTTTCACATTAGGTCATTTCTGTACCCAAGTTTAATTCACGTAATTCTCTGAATGTATGTTCTACTAGGTTGCAAGAATCGCGCATTGAGTAAAAGCATAGATTTTTTCGCGAGGGACTGAATTTACCTAGTAACTCAAATTGAATACTAGCTAGAAATTAATGTATGTATGTATGTATGTTTTCTGTACTGTTGTGTTGCACTGTATTGTTCAAAACAACTGAATACTACTACTACTAGTAATTAATTAAGCTTCTTAGTGAAGATAGGAGAAAAGAAGATATGATTGACGAACGTGCAATGGGTACATATGCAAGTCTAATAAATATGAACTCAAAAGAATAGAAACACGGCAAGTAATGAAAAAACAATGATGTGCCTTAACCTTCAAGTTCCAAAAGGACTTTAATAGCGAAGCAAGTCCCTCAAGTTTCAGTTACTATATTAATGGATACCTACTTGACAGGTTGAAATGTGACTTCACAAACTAAGCTTCATAGCATTACTAGTCAAGTAACACGTCTCATACACATAGGCTAAACCACTGGGTCTGAGGTGCGGGACCTAAATGCCGCAATCCCGACTGGACACATATCACTCATACATGAGTCCCAGACCACCGCCTTTCTCATATATATCTATTAAATAGCACACCTTCGAACATGTTATGTAATCGTAGTCATTAGGCATGTGTCACTCATCCATGAATCGCAAACCACCACCTTTCTCATATTTGTAAATAACACAGCTTCGAACATGTAATGTAATCGTAGTCACACCTCACTATTTAATACTGCTTACATGATGTCCGAACCACGTTCGGAAAAGAAACTCGTTGCCATCGTACATTTTGTACACTTTACCATAGTCCAAACAAGATACACAAATATTGAGGACTGCACTGAAGGAATCAACAAGTTGAAGGACTACGTAGAAGAGAACAACAACTCATACTTACACGTGTTATACATAATGCTAATGGGTTGTACAATCCCAATTTGTAACCTAATTTAGTGAGACTCTATTCTCTATTCAATTTAGTTCAGTTCTATTATGTTTAGTTATATTTTATACTACAATTCATTTCAGTTCAATTCAGTTCAGTTCAGAAAATTACAGTTGAATATAACAAACCCTTAGTTAGTTAATTACTAACAAATTCTTCTATAAATAGAAGAATAAAATCGATCGATCTTTCATCATTGTTCTTTCATGTAATTTTGAGCTACTTTTCATTGTAACACTTGGGTTTCATGGCAATCAGTACAATTCAGTTTTATAATCGTTTCAAATCTTTGCAAAAATTCAAAAGTAAAGTGGGAAAATTAGATCGCTAACACATCAAATATTTAGAAAGGGACGTTAACTCATCTTTCACCCGTATCTACGTGTTTACATATTTAGAAATTAATCTCTCCATTTCAGAAAAAGTATTTACGTTTAATATTATCGGTATATCGTTTGTGCAATTTAATCTTAACGATATTAATAAATAAATTATTAAAATTATATAATGAAAATTTAGTAATTAAATTTTTATTATATGATTTTATTAAATTATTCTTATTATCGCTTATGAGTAATTATTAACTCGCTAACAAATTAATGGTTAAAATGTAACAATTTCTCCGAAATGAATGGAGTATATATATAAGAGGCACGTCACATGTAAACTAGATAGACACATGGCTCGAAATATACAGAAGTCAACTTCCAACCATTTTGCGTGTATAATTTGGACACTCAAAACCAATTTTCTACATCCAAACATTTCCAACCAATAATTCTCGACTGCCAACCAATTTTTATAAGTTTTATCTACCGTTCCATACTTCCAGTTGTCCTCTTCAATTTCTATCTAAACAAGCGAAAATTTTATGCTACTATAAGTATTAGAACATCTCAAATAGCTAGAAAGGAAAATAAAAGAAGAAAACAATTGTTTGATCTAACAATATTTTCCATTCAATATTAATAATTCTTGAAACTGAATTGGAAATGGCCAACTCTTTTATCTTGTTGAGTGGTATAGTTTCATCATGTATCAGTTTCTTCACCATTTCCCTTGCCTTTGGCCCTCTTCCATTGCAAGACTTTTGTGTTCCTGATCCCACATTACCAGGTTGATTATCACAACTTTTCAAATTTCTTATTATGCAATTAATACGGTATATTAGACTTAACCAAAGGTACACCCGTCTCACACACACATGTTATAATTTGTAACTTTGAATTATTACTACTATCACATGCATTTTCAGCAAGTGGGAGTGGATTGGCATGTAAGAATCCTGCATCGGTGAACGCAGACGATTTCTTCTTCCGTGGTCTACAATTGCCTGGTAACACGACGAATCCTTATGGCGCGGCAATCACTCCCGCGAGTATAACAACATTACCAGGACTAAACACTCTGGGAATTTCTATGGCACGTTTGGACTTCGCTCGTGGAGGTGTGATCCCACCACACACGCACCCTCGTGCAACTGAAATCATAACGGTTACAGAAGGTAGCATTGAAGTTGGATTCATCACGACCAATCCTACTTACAGACGCTTAAGTAAAATACTTAATGAGGGTGACGTGTTTGTTGTTCCGGTTGGACTCCTTCACTATCAACTCAATGTTGGAACTGTCAAAGCTGTGGCTATAACCGCTTTGAATAGTGAGAATCCCGGGATCATTGCCGTTCCAAATGCTGTTTTCGGAGCAAATCCTGATATCGATAGTGCGTATCTTGCTAAGTCGTTCCAGCTTGATCAGAAAATTGTGGAGGAACTCCTAGCCAAGTTCTAGGAGAGTAATTTTATGGTTCTGAACTTCTGATATATATATGCACAAGACTTGTTTTTTCGTTACAAATGTTCAATGAAACTTTTTACTTGTAAATATTCAAGCATCACAGAGATAGATAATTGGTACCCTACTCGAGTTATTTCTTCATTCGAAAGACATTCTAGCTATGGTATCAGATGATATGATCTGCACGCAGCCTGGTTAACTAGCTAGCTAACGTACACTAATTAGGCTCTTTTTTTGTAAATTCGAAATGATTTCGTAGCCCCCTGGATTTCGAATCTCTTGACTTGATTCGTATATATGGAGCGAACAAGATGCCAATCCACAGCATTTCGGATTCCTCATCTTTATTCTTCTTCCAAATCAACAAAGAATTAATGGATCCTATTGCATATAACATAGTCCATGATTCTTTCATCCCATATTCCTTCATCACCCAAACCTCATGGAACTCTAATAAACCCGTGTGTCCATGACCCTCGGCTTCCTCAAGGCATGAGCAAACCATCGCAACAGAGTCTGGATCCAGGACCAAGAACGATGCCACTCTCGACTAATTTTGAGCTAACAGGCCATCAGGAAATTCCAACTGATCACTAAACACTTCACTTCTCATGTTAAAACTAGGATAGGTATTGCTGCCAATGACAAGCATCCTTCACGAATATTTCGTAATGTGGATAAGCAATCAATTCCTTCTCAGCCTTCCACACTTGATCAATACTCTCGATTTGCCTCCAAGACTTGCTCATAGAATTATACATGGGCTGTCCAAATACTCAAATTTTGGGTCGATATTAATGGGGCCGTAGTTATGTTTGGTTTGTGGAATGTTGGACCAATAACAAAACTGTTGTTGAGCCCATCTTCATAGGTAGAGAAAGTAAAAGGACATATATATAAAATAAATAAGTGCCTAAGGAGGGGAAATTTTTTTTTTTGGTACACTACAATGAGACAGTGCCATTTTTTATACACTAGAATGGCCTTGTCCGATTTTAATACACTAGAACAACATATATGGAATTTTGATACTCCGATCAATTTTCCGTTCAATTCGATGACGTGTTAATCCGTGTATCAATTTTCAGTATACAAACCGTATATTGACCGTACATACGTATATTTTGACCCAGAAAAAACAAAAATTAAATTCGCTGGACACGTGTCACATTCTCCTTTATTCTGACTCTATTTTGTTTTAAAAAATGAAAAATAAATTTTAAAATTAAAAAAAATTATAAAAAATCAGAAAAACGTAATTATGAAATAAAAAAAAAATTATTAATGAAATTAAAACAAAATTCGGAAAAAGGAAGATCACAGTAAAAAACGGGTTTATATAACCCATCTCCCATTTACGTTATCCCCTCCCACCCAAACGTAATTTCTTTCTCCCAATTACAGCAAGAACCCTCATCCCCAAATTGGCAGATCGATCGGCACACCTCCAGACTAATAGCAAGCATCGACCTTCCTCTCTTGTTGTAAAATGTCTGACCGAACTTGGTCTTCAGCAAAAATCCTCCCTCATGCATAGTATTTTGATCTTCCTTTTTCCGATTTCTGTTTTAATTTCATTAATATTTTTTTTAATTTCATAATTATGTTTTTCTGATTTTTTATAAAAAAAAATTAATTTTAAAATTTATTTTTCATTTTTTAAAACAAAATAGAGTCAGAATAAAGGAGAACGTGACACGTGTCCAGCGAATTTAATTTTTGTTTTTTTAGGGTCAAAATATACGTATGTACGGTCAATATACGGTTTGTATACTGAAAATTGATACACGGATTGTCACGTCATTGTATTGAACGGAAAATTGATTGGAGTATCAAAATTCCATTCTAGTGTATTGAAATTGTCTGCGCCATTCTAAGGAGTTACAAGTTATAACAATTTTTTTTCACTTGATCATCCAATAAACCTACTGTAATTCGTAATATTGTCAATTATAATAAGTAGACATTACTTTCCCCCATTTGTACACAATAAACCAAACAATTAATACCAAGATTGTAGTGAAAATTATACAATACAAAGTGAAAATTGGACAATATAATATGTTGGTAGTGTCTAATCTTTCGTACGTTGGTGAGAAAGGTCTTATAAGTATGTTTTATACGCTAGTCATTTAATATCTTACTATGATACACCGTAGAACTCATTGTCAATTTTGAGTCTTGTCATCTATAAAATGAAATGTTTTCGATCACGACAAGCTTTTTGTACAATATTTTTAACCATAGAAGTGTAGAAACACAGGTAGTAACCAAACAAAATTCCAGTCAAAGGGGGTTCAAACTACAATATTTGTGGTTTAGGCTCCTAAAACACAATCATGATGGTTTGTGCCAAATTGCTTCTAATGGTACAAAGACAGAATAGGACAATAATGTTGTCTTCTCCATATAAAACTAGAATAAATCAATAAATAATTCCAATTTTTAATAAGCATCTACTAGCTAGTAACGGCTATATTATTAAATTACATTACAAGTCACTCTTCCATTTTCTTACATTACATTACACTATTATTATTCTTGTCCAAATCAAATCTAGCCGCCCTTTTAACGGTCCATTTCTTCACCCTACTTGCACTCACAAATTTCTCAATTTCAACCAAATTACAAGCAGATCAATGGAAAACCAGAACCCCAACATTTCCATACCCTGCGAGAACGCGAACCCGAACGTTGCGAAAGTCCAGCACGTAGCGAAATCGTCCTCTGATCAGCTCCTGAGCAAGTTTGCTGAGGTGGGTTCTGAAGCAGAGGACAGAATTTCAGCTAAAAAGGAGCTCAGGTTGGCGAAACGAGTGAAACGGAGCGAAAAGGGGAATAAATTTGGGAGCAAGAGTTATGCAGAGAGTAATGCTGCTGATCATTCAACTGGTCTAGCTGATAAGAAGCTGCTTCTTCCTCCTCCTCCTGCTGTGGCGGCTTCTCGTAAATCGGTGGCCTTGATTCGGAGATTAGGGATGTGTAAGACTAGGATCAGAGCTAAGGAGCTCAAGAGCAAGTCTATACTTGGTGCCATTGAGAAGGTATATGATTAATTTGTTGAATTTTAGCTTAATTTTACTTAGTTTCTTGATTTATGTTTAACAGGCATAGACTATTTTTGACCCTTCATAATATCCAAATAACAGGCCTAGTTTAACTTAGCTTATTATGAAGGGTCAAACATAGTCAATTCCTATCATTTATAGACTTGGCATAAACTGAATCAATAGTGTACTTTTAGTAGTAGGTTTAAGTTTAAGTTCAATTGAAGTAATATTAATCTAGACTTAGTCTAACCAAAACAGTGAACAAATGCTCATTCGAGAATGTTGATCTATGTTTGCTTTTGTTTAGCTTATCCTGACAATGATATTGTTACACTAGTGTGCCGTGTGACCCCATATAGTTATGCTAAGGATACCGTGTATATGAAAATGTGTTGATGGCGCTAGCGCGTGGATATATAGCAGGTCTTTTAATACGTATAATTGAGGATCGCGTGGCACATTTAAGCTACAAGTGAGAATTCATTACTGGAAATCAATAACATCTTGAGAGCAAACAAATAGAACATATCCAGATCATTCTTATACAATAGTACATATAGGATCTTCCTATACCACAATAGTGTGTCACATTATCGTACGTTGACATATGTATAACGGAAAGTTAGTCTACCCCATAAAATATGTTACCATAAAAATGTACACATACTTATCCTACATATTGCATAGACATACTATGTCACGCATTATACATGTGTATAAATATGTGTATCTCGTACTTAACGCGGGGAATAATGTTTATTGTATGATGGGCAAGTGAGCATTTATATGAAGGGCTATTTGTCTACCCCACAAAACACCTTCCGACTCTTTGGTATAGAGTTAAAAAAGTGAGTCAAGAAAAAAATTTATTTGATGAATAGTAATTGAGTTAAAGGTGAGTTATAAAAAATGGTGTTTAGAATAGAATTAAAAAATTATAGGGTTTTTATATAGGGTGTATAAGAATAAATAGATGTGTGTAAGAAGGATGTGATGCGTTTGATAATTTTAACGTTGTTTGATTGGTTTAAATATTGTTTGATTGGTTTAAGATTGTTAGTTTGATTGGAAGTAAGATTAGGGTAGAAAGATAATGATGATTGTTTAGTGGAGAAAAAATTGAGTTAAATTTCTTATCTGTATAAGATACAGAGTAAATGAAACATTTTAACGGATAAATAGTCCGTTTAAGTTGTATATCAAACATGTTGCTTAAGAGTAGACATACTTGTGCACCACATGACTTATTATGAACTATCCAGCAGTCTTAGATTTGGTGTTTCCTAATATAGATGCAGAACTTTCTGTTCTTACATTATGTGAAAGGGATAGCATTTGGACAAGATCTTGCATAATACAATTGCCTAATCTTATTAAGATGTGATGGGATGGGATGGGATCAGTATGTTTCCTAATAAAACCGATACATATGATTAATTAACGTTTATTTTCTTGCTTGATTGGAGCAGACATGGCGCAGAACACTTGAAGGGGCTTCGAGAGTCTTGGTGGAGAAGAGCTACAACAGGCACAAGCGTCTAATAAGTGACACATAGTAGCTGAAATCACATACTAGCATCGTAACTAGTAAGTACTATGTGTGAGCCTTAGGATCATGTTGAGGGAGAAAATTACAAGGTTATAGCTTTAATTCTATGTGCAAAATTTCAGATGAACATGGAACTTGGAAGTTGGAAGTGTCTTTTAAGTATGAGTTGATTCTTCGTGTGAGAAGATCGCATGAGAAACCAATATTACAAGGTTATCGCTTTCTGTGTGCAATACTTGAGTATGAGTTGATTCTTTCATTCTTTGTAAAAATTTGATATATAGGGAAATAAAATGTGAGTGTTGATTGATTGTATAAAGTCATAAGGTGAACTACACCGGATTGATCCAGCATAACTGTTCTTGCATTTGGCTCAGCAGAAAAGCAGGCTTAGTTTTTTTTATCTGTCATACTACTACTTTGATGCCAAATGCAAACTCTCTTTTATCAGTTTTGGACCATTTTGATTGACGGATTATTATGTCAATAATCTCGGTATTCGTCTAAAGCCTAAGATACAATGTTTTATATTATCTGAGGATTGGCTTCTGGTAGATCTGTGTAAGTACATTGCATTATACATAGCATCAAGCTGCTGAGGCAGGAGATTCTGGAATCGCCTTTAGGCACGTTCTTCTTCTTTTCTTTACTCGTGTGGCATTTGAAGTAAACATGATAATGCTCACTTTTTTGAATACTTGGATGAAGATGAACGATGAAGATAACAAAGAATCATCGCTATTCGCTAGTCTTGCTCTTGCACAAGTACAGCCAAGAGGACAAGGACAGTAGTACAATCAATGTACAGCATTGCAACATTTAACGAACTTCACGGTTCATCAAGTAGCGCTTTTGAGCACTTTAGCACTTTCCTTACTCGCTTTTGCACTTTTTCTTGATGCCCTTTAGCTCAGGTTATCATAAGAATTTCATTATTAAAGCAGGCACAGGTACTTCTTCAGACATGTGACATAGCCTTCTTTAGGAATAATAAACTCCAAGTAATTGAAGACGACATACAACTGTTTTTAGTTCGTCAATAACTTTGACAACACGAGCATTTCACTTGTGTAACACGACCTACAAAGGCAGATCAAGAACTACAAGGAATATTCCAGTGAGTTTCCAAGAACTTGTGCACCACGTACGATTGATTGACTTGTGTAATCGATCCTTTTGCGTATTCGTATCCGTGAAGATGGAGCAGCTCCCAGATGGATAGGCTGTACTCTGAAATCCTAAATTTGGTCACGAGTAGTATGTGCATCAAAGAAACAGGTGAGCATATAGTTATTCTCATTGCAAGTCATAAGTAGACAATACAAATAACATGTGAAGTTGAAACTCACTTAGCTTTCACTATCTTTTGGGTCCTGTCTAGTTGAACAAACTGTCAGAAATTAAATGTCACTGAACAAACATGTTGCACTAGCAAATAAATGAAGTCAGACAAAACCATAAGAAATAATCCCAAGTCTTTGGATATCATTTCAAATTTTGAACCTTTAGTTATCAAACATCATAACTCTCACATGCTTGGGAAGCATATTTCAGATTTGAAGTAATTCATTTCAATCCGGACACTCTATGAGTAAATTGTAAATCTTGTGGTTGAAAATGAACCACGTCACTTGTGAAATGAATTTAAACGAATTTAAGACACTTATTCAAATACATGTGCCATATTTTCAATCATAAAGGTTTACTCGATCTTTAGAAGAATTTTCCGACATGAAATATACTCATGCAAGAGAGCAAATTTAACTATTTACCTCTTCAAAGGGATTTTAAAGTGCATTACTAATTTTAGAGCTTTCTTTTTATGTTCCATCCAAATGTGGTACTTCTACTAATTTTTTGCCAAGACAACCCCAAAAGGCGCCACAAATCACAAGGATTACATTCAATCAAACTTTGACTTTTATTTGATTTTACACCCATCACGTTGACTTTCTTTAGCTTATATTATAGTGTTATTTTGCTAGGTTACAAATCTAACCTAGGAACAATACAAAATTATATTAAACAATTATTTTAGAAATAATGTGGGCCCTTAAAAATGGACATAAGCTATGGAGCGCATGCAAATTCGATCGGGGCAACACTTTACCTCATTTAGAGAAATACCGTGTAATTCGGTGGAGTACTCTAGAATTAGTTCAGATACTTAGTTTATGCAACGTATATACGTCTGGAACGTCTAACCTTCTTATAAGAACGTCAACTATAAATCGACCAAATTCTATGAGATGTATAACATAATAATGCAAAATCGAACAAGATGTCTAACGATAAAAATGCAAATTGCATAGGAATAATTTCCACAAACATAAAAACAAGTCCCAAACTTTGATATTAGATATATGAGGCCGGCCTCTAACTCTACCTACACAATTAAAATAAACTTCATTTCACAATACCTTGTACTTCACTATATTATGAATGACAACTACATCTTCATTATGACAATAAATTAATAATTCCATGATGACTATATCAAAGTTCACTTAATTCCATTACATTATACACCTATCATCATTAAAGAAACACTAGTGTGATAATCATATAAACAAAACCCATCATTTTATATTTCATATATTCCAATTATATTATCATATCAATAATCATTGCAGATTATTCCACTTGTATCAGCTACTCCACTTATCAAACAATTTTCTACCAAAAAAAATATTTTTTTAAACATCTTAAAAAGTCAACTTCTAAAAGCTTCATTTATTAACTGCAATTTCACTCTCTTTTTTGTCACCTTTTCCTCTCTTCTCTCCTCAACCCTCTGCAATTCCATTTCAATTTCTCTTTCTATACATACACAATATACATACATTCATACACCCTATTTACTCCAAACCAGTTCTATTTTAGAAACGCCAATCACTTTTTCTCCTTCTTTACTGCAAAAGACCCCTTTTTTCTCCAAAACCCACTCAAGAAATTGTGAAATGATTCTTTCCCACATTCCAAAGTTTTAACTTCTCTGTTTATTTTTCTGGGTTCTTGATTTCCTATACTAAAGGTGAGTTCTTGAATCCCCTTTTTTATGTATAGAGCCATTACTCTGTTTCTTGAATGCCCTTTTTATGTATTGAGTCATTGAGAGAAGTGTGAAGTGAATTGAGCTGAATGATAGTGTTCCTAATGTAATTTGATGAATGAGCTGTTTTTGGATGTATATGTTTTCGTGCTTATCATATTGGTGATGAGTTTTGTTGCGTGAAATATGTAAGATGAGGCTATTTTCAGCGGTTTAGATTTTAGTTGGTTCTTTGTGGAAATGAATTTTTTCTATCTATGGTTTGTTGATACTTAATAGGGCTATATGATTGTTAGTTTGGTTTATCTATTTTGGTAGTGCTGTGATGAAGCAATTTAGTGGGATTTATATGTTTTCTGTATTCTGCAACTGAAATTGACATTTTTATATGATCTTGTATTGTCACTTCATTTCCTTTATGGGTATAGTGGTCCAATATCAACTGCTGCTTCTTTCTGACATGGCCTACTTTCACTAGATTATCATGAATGTAGACATCATTTTCCTCATCTTTAATCGAGATATAAGCCTGAGTAGTTGTATGTAGTTATTAGCATTAGTTGATGATAAATTGATAAGTAGGCCTATAGTTCATCTTTTGTTCTTGTCGGCTTCAGGCGAATTCTGTTTATAGATTTCTGTATTATAATCTATAAGGTCTTGTGCGACTTAGATGGATAGTTTGATCCTATAACTTTGATGATTAATCTTGAACTCATGTTTGTATTTGTTTCAGTTTCTTTTTAGTTTGCTCTGACTCGTATCTGGTATAACTCAGAATCTTAGGCTGTTTTAGAAGGCAATGAAGGATGTGTTCCTCGTTGGGAAAATCAATATCCTCATGTTTACGCCCTTTGGGTCGATATGCCCGTATGAACAAGGATGATAATGAGGGAATAGGAGGAGAGGATGATCAACTTCTCTGGTCTAGAGATCTCGAGAAGCATTCTCATGGAGAATTCTCATTTGCAGTGGTCCAGGCTAATGTTGCCCTTGAGGACCACAGTCAGGTTGAGACCAGCCAAAACGCTACATTCGTTGGGATCTACGATGGCCATGGTGGCCCTGAGGCATCAAAGTACATCTGTGACCATCTGTCTAATAATTTGATTAGTGAGTCTTCTTTTGTTGCTTTTAGCATGTTTACATACAGATACAGTCACATGCAAATGCTATTGATCTCATACTGTTCGTTTAAATCTTATGTGAGTGTATTAGTTTGGTTTCAAACAAAACCATATCCATGTTTCAGTGTATTGGTTTGGGTTGTAAACACTCAAAAAACACTTTTGGGCTTGAAAAAACTGCTTTTAATTCAACTTAACTTCTTTGCTACTGTGTTCATGCCTGTTTTGTATATTTTCTAACTATATGTTGATTAACAGAACTTGCTCGAGACAACCGAACAATGTCTGAAGATATCCTGAGGACTGCAATTTCTGAAACTGAAAATGGTTTCCTTACACTTGTTAAAAGAGCCTATGGAGTTAAACCGGGAATTGCAGCTATTGGTTCTTGCTGTCTAGCTGGAGTTATTTGTAATGGGAAAGTTTTTGTCGCTAATCTTGGGGATTCTAGAGCAGTAATGGGTCGTTTTGACAGATCAAAGAAGATTGTTGCTGAACCACTGACGAGTGACCACAATGCCTGTTTGGAGGAGGTTAGAAGAGAACTGAGGGCCTTGCATCCGGAAGATTCGCAAATCGTAGTTCTGAAACAGGGAGTTTGGCGCATAAAGGGCATTATACAGGTTTGACACACTTGCCACCAAAAAAAATTTTGGTACCCTATTTTTCTCAGGCATGCTATTTCTTAACTAGCCACATAAAGGTAGTGTATTTTTATCAATTTAGAACTGATAGCCGTTTTATTATAGATCTGTTGATGATCTGGCTATGCTTAAACTGATGCTTTATGATGCCAAGCAAGCATGGAGTTATGCCCTTTTCTTTTCTTTGCTTCACTCTACTTACTGTCTTCATTTCATTCTTTGGAGTTTTGTTAACCCTTGAATATTTTATTTGCTTCACTTTAAAGTGTTCATTTCATTTTTTGAGGATTTGCTATCCCTTGAATGTTTTCTTGTACAATCCCGAATATTTTTTAGCTCATATATGCATGTTTCTTTCAGGTATCCAGATCTATTGGTGATGCTTATTTGAAAAGGCCAGGATTTTCTCTTGATCCTTCTTTTCCAAGATTTCATCTTTCAGAGCCTATCCGTCAACCTGTTTTAAGAGCTGATCCAGCCTTATTCGTTAGAGATATTCATCCGGCTGATAAGTTTCTCATTTTCGCATCTGATGGTCTTTGGGAACACGTGACGAATCAGGAAGCTGTTGAATTCGTCTACAAATACCCCAGAGTGGTAATGCTGCATCTTTATTTTAGCTAGCCAATTAACCTCTTCTTTTTCTCCATGACTTATACTCGTCCTCTCTGCCTTCTCTACACGTATCAGGGTATAGCTAGAAGGCTTCTCGTTTATGCAATCGAAAAGGCAGCTAAGAAGAAGAACATGACTTATGAGGAGTTCCAGACATTTGATGCAGGGACTAGGAGACATGCTCATGATGACATAACAATTGTTGTCATGTTCATAGACCGTGATATGCTCGATAAGGAGGCTTCTGCTGCTGACCTCTCTGTTCGAGGATTTACTGATACTATTGGACCCTCAAATTTCGACTTCTAACAAAGGCTTACTAAATCAGACTGGAATGTCTTCCCATCTTGTTGCTTCATGATTTTCAGTCTTGGCATTCTTGAACGCAGAATCTGTGCACATGTAAAAAGTTCAATTTCTGTTCATTCCTTAATATGTCTATAGACTTTGCTCAAGTGGACAACTGATTTCAGTTTTGAAGAAGATTTCTATCAAGAAAGTTAATCTTTTAGTACTATATAGTTTCGACGAACTTTCTGCAGAGAGACACTAAAAGCTGTATAAGTTTCTATGTAAAGAACCGTTTTTATCCACTGAAATGACTCGAGTTTGAATCAGCAAAGAAGTGCGAGCATAATACTCTGGTTTGGTCAGCCCGGGTGATACCCTCACTGTAGCAGTGGGGCCTGCAATGTACATCGGAGTTGAAAATTCTGCATAACTGAGTGCCAAATGTTTCCAAGTGTCAGTAATCATTACAGGAATCATGTTTCATGTGATGTACAAAAACATTCCTACACTCTTTTACCACTTTTGCAGATTCATATTACAAACTGTAACTTAGGCTAATAATTCAACAAGCAGCTTTAGCTGCTATGAAATACTAAGTGACATGTACCCTTCCAGAAAAAAGAAAAGAGAGAACCCAAATCAGAATGCCATTTGAAATACACAATTCTTCTAAAAATTAATATCAATGAGAAAATTGAATATTTTGAGACAAAAACTCATTGTTTCCATGTCCAATGTCCAAATCTTGGAGAGAAACGAATGTAAGAAAATAAATAAAGGGAAAGCAGATGAGAAGCAGCATCAACAATCTTAGATTTTCGCATCTCTCTGGTGAATTTCTTTGGGAATTGTTTTGTCTAGAAGCATTTTCTGTGAACAATTGAAGGACCAGACTCGTCGTACTCTGCCTTGGCTATCCACATCTGCATTCAGAAAGGCGAGAATATCAATCAGCAGAATTCTCTTAAAGCTCTAAATGACTTTTATACCAAAACGTGCAAAATTGCTATTCTAGTTTTGCTATTCTAGTTTTGCTATTCTGGTTTTGCTATTTAAGCCTCAGTCATTTTTTGCCCTTTTGGCCATTTTTGGTCTAAGAAATCATAGGCACACAAATGAAGAACTTGAAACCTAAAAAATATGCTGGAACCAGAGCTTTTTAACCATACCTGTTGGAATGTGCTGAGAGAAGCCAAGATGGATCCTCCTATCCAGACACTGTACTTCCTCTCAGGTGGAGCAACGACCTTAATCTTCATGCTGCTCGGGGCCAGAGCTGTAATTTCCTTACTCATCCTGTCAGCAATGCCCGGGAACATAGTGGACCCACCACTGAGCACGATATTTCCATACAGATCCTTCCTGATATCAACATCACACTTCATGATTGAATTGTAAGTGGTCTCGTGAATACCAGCAGACTCCATTCCGATCATGGATGGCTGGAAGAGAACCTCAGGGCAACGGAACCTTTCAGCACCAATAGTGATGACCTGTCCATCAGGAAGTTCGTAGTTCTTTTCTACAGCAGAGCTGGTCTTTGAGGTTTCTAGCTCTTGTTCATAATCAAGCGCAATGTAAGCCAGCTTCTCTTTTATGTCCCTCACAATTTCCCGCTCGGCACTGGTGGTGAAAGAGTAACCTCTCTCTGTCAGAATCTTCATGAGGCTGTCGGTCAAATCACGACCAGCCAGATCAAGACGCAGAATTGCATGGGGAAGTGCATAACCTTCGTAGATGGGCACGGTATGGCTTACACCATCACCAGAGTCAAGAACAATACCTGCCAGATCAAAATACCAGCTCTTAAATGTTTGAATTGAACTGCAGCAGAAAAGCCAATGGTTTCGATTGTTTGGAAGGTGGTAGGAGCTTTTCTAATACGACAAAATAAGAACCCACCAGACGGTAATGACCTAATTGTGGTTTCCCTCCCAGTATCATACGCACGAACTAGACATTCTAAGTGTTGAAAACTTGAAAACAGAGAGGCTTGATGTGTCTATTGGTAATTGTACACTCAAACACTCGACTAAATCTTCAGATTTTACTTGCGCTTAAAAATAGGATGCTAGACCTGGATTGGGGGGACAACAATGCTTGAGGAGGCTCATTTGTTATCTAAGATAAGAATCGGGTATGAGAAAGCAAGTAAAACCCTACAAGACATCTTAACACAAGCTTTATTCTTATACAGATCGGAATTCATGACTATTCCCTTCAGTGAGATAGTGTTCAATATCTGCAACCGTATGTTGAACATATCTTGGCATATACTGACGTATCATCATAAACATCTTGGGCAACACAAATAGGACATTAAGGATGTAATTAATCAGCATAAATCGATTTAGTAAAATTCTTACCAGTAGTACGACCACTGGCGTAAAGGGAGAGAACAGCCTGAATAGCGACATACATGGCAGGGGTGTTAAATGTCTCAAACATGATTTGGGTCATTTTTTCACGATTAGCTTTGGGGTTGAGAGGAGCTTCAGTCAACAGGATCGGGTGCTCTTCTGGAGCCACACGAAGCTCATTGTAGAAGGTATGATGCCAAATCTTTTCCATATCATCCCAGTTGCTCACAATTCCGTGCTCAATTGGGTACTTCAATGTCAAAATACCCCTCTTCGATTGGGCTTCATCACCAACATAAGCATCCTTTTGGCCCATGCCAACCATCACACCAGTGTGACGAGGCCGTCCCACAATACTGGGGAAGACTGCCCTTGGAGCATCATCTCCAGCAAATCCAGCCTGATAATTCACATCAAAACAAACAATAATGCTCTGAACTATAGCATTAATCATGTATGTATATGGTATTAGATGCTAAGGTTACCTTGACCATTCCGGTCCCATTGTCGCAAACAAGGGGTTGAATATCCTCAGCATCTGCCATCTCTTAAAGTGCTCTAGAGAGAAACATAATCATCAGGTTTTCCAGTCATAATAACAAATCATTAACATTCAAGAACATGAATCTAAATTCTAAAGTCATGGCAATAAAAACCAAAAGCCAATTAGAAAATACATATCGAGAACTGAGATCATCAGAGAATCCTTAATCCACAAAGAAAAGGAACACTTGATCAGTTTCAGATAGAACTATTCAAACAAATATCCACCGATAAAACACATTGATTGAACTTCCCTATCAGATGCAGAATCACAGGTTGCACGTATAGTTTGGCAAAAGTAAGTGCACTTCTCATTGAATTGCAAACAATTATTCTACAGTAGAGCTTAAACATGCAACTAACTAGCCAAATTTTCAGCAGATCAAATAAAAAGCCTCCGTAAATAATCAAACTAAAAATGCATGCCCCATGATCTCTACACTGCTAGAATATGTAAGAATAGTCTTCGGCCGATGATCTCACCAAACCACCAACCGTTACTGAAAATTCATATATTTAATGAAAATTCAAAACAATGTATAGAAACTCATCAGAAAAGCATAAACACATAAATCTCAATATAAAATGAAACGTTGTAAATGTATCAAGAGTAAATTTCTTTATAACAAGACAAATAACAACAAATAAACTAGATTCTTTTAGCTAAAACGAAAACCAAAACCAGATTGAAATTCGAAAATAAGTATCACAATCATTTGAGAACACTCAAATTATAAAGAAAGGTAAGGTACATTGTCAAATCAGTTTCAGGCAGGCTTTTCAAACAAATCCCCATCAAGGACACACATTGGTTTAACTTCCCTATCGAATGAAGAATCACAATCTGCACATATAGTTTGGCAAAATGTATCTGGTCAAACAACAAACAATGATTACACAGGCAACTATCCAAATTTCAGCAGAACAAACCAAAAGCCTCCACAATTACAATGCATACTCAGACACTCTCACCTCTAAATTACAAGACTTGTCTATAAAGAAATCTTTTTGAGATCACAAAGAAATCGATTCTATCAAATTCTAACTTCACTCAATCAGCAAACACTCACCAAAACACATATCATCAATAAAAAATCAAACCTTTATTGAAATTCAGAACAGACCATTTGTATTTCCCATGAATAGAAACACATCAGAAACCATAAATACATAGATCCCACTACAAAACCAAACCTTTCCGTTAAGAAAAGCAAAACTTCATTCAGCCTAAATAACAACAACAAAAGAAGCAAAAAACTACACTTTTTAAATCTAAAATGCAATAAAATTAGAATCTTGGAATGAAAAAGCAACGATTTTGAAGCAAAGATTGTACCTTTGAGGCCTTGTTGCAAATGGGTTCGCTCTCTTTCTTCTCTCCCTGTAGGTATTTCACTCTGGACTCTGTTTATCTTGGCTTTAAGCTTACACGGCCTCAAGATGAAATAATGCTCAGATTGAAATAATACCCAGATTGAAATGATCACAGCCGTTGATTTCTTTTTGTGGTTTAGTGGGTCCCACGACACCACCACATTCATGGTGGATGCAGCTGGATGGCTTTTTTAGTTCACTCTTTTTAGGACTAATTTGCCCCTCACTTCTTTGACATCTTTCCCAATTTACCCTTGAAAAGGTTGTACTCGCTCTATCATCCCAAGATTTCATATGTTAGAGTTGGCGTCCAGTTTTAGGTAAAAGTTAAAGAAATGATAAAGAATAATAAAATGTGAAAAGTGCAATTCTAGTGGCAAATTGAATAATTTATAGTATGTAATGTTGAAATTGTATATTATTTGTAGTATACTAGAAATGGTAAGCGCGGTGCCCATAATGTTAAATCGCTTCTGTGAAAAGATAAGATAGTATTATGGATACAAATGAAATAACAATATATGAAATAGTTAAACTCTTAATATTACTAGTATCATTTTCTAAAATTATATAAACTCTTAATGTTAAATATTCGGTTTAATTTGTTATTAAAAGTGAATGCCACAAGTTAACCCAAAGTAGCTTAAAAAAATTAGCAAGTCAATGGGGCAAGCAATTACACGAAAATATTCTGCAATTAAAGAATGATTAAGCAAGCCTCTTTACATCCTGAATAACAAACATTCTTTAATTTCAGAATATGTTGGTGTAATTGCTTGACTCAAATGATAATTAATTGCCTGCTTCTGAATGATGGCAGGCATTAAGGTTCAATTATTTTTGTTTTCCTACTGGTGCGCACATGCTAATCATCACCTCCTGCAATTAGAGTGGCCAAATGAACACAATTATATATGTGGGCATGCAAGAACAAATTCTAAGAAAAACAATAACAATTCAATCATACATATATATATATATACACATACATACATACATACATACATACATACCCTCGCTCGTTTTAATTTACATATATATTCCTTGCTAAATGCACATTAATTACCTTGTCTCCAATATATATTACTCCCTCCATTTCAGAAAAATTATTACATTTTATTATACATAAATCATCATTTATTCTTTTTACATTAACGATATTAATAAATAAATTATTAAAATTATATAATAAAAATTTAGTAATTAAATTTTTATTATATGATTTTATTAAATTATTTACTATTATCGTTATATGAAATTAATAATCAAACTCAGATGAAATCGATCAAATTTAAAATGTAACATTTTCTCTTAAATGAAGGGAGTATTAAACTTGAAATACATTTTGGTACAACTTCGTTTGTCTCTGCTCATCTTTCATTTGCCCCGTTTACGATAATCCATCGATTCCAGCAAAATAAAGCTAGAATTAAAATCAAATATCTCATTTATATATATATATATATCCACACTTTGCAAACAAAAAGAAGCAAAAACTCCATGAATATTTTGCCTAATACTTGGCTTTTGGGGTTGGCCAGTATATATAATCCAACATTTACAAATCCTAGAATAACATATATATAGTATAATGCTGGGTCAAAAAACTTCACACAGGACTGCACTGTACGTGGAGGAACAGCTAGCACTGTACGCCTTACTCACAATTGTTCAACCTAACGACAATTATTATCAAACCAATGTGAGCAAACTAAACAAGGATTTCAACCGAAGATATTAATCATTCATCAACAAAATCACACAATATTCCAACTGCTACAATCTGCTAACTATCAAATCCATATGTAACGGGGGTGCAGTGGATATACCTGGATCGCAAGTGACATGACACTTGTGGAGATAGAGATTTTTTAATGAAAAAAAGAAAAAGAAAGAAAATAAGAAGTATACACAATTAATTAGAGACACATCATGTTTCCTATCTGAACTAGAAAAAGAATAAAGAGTATTTTGTTTTCTCTTTGAGCTGTGAAAGGATTGAATCTTGTTTTACTAACTCAGGGTGATGTTGGAGGCGTAGGAAATCTTACAGCCTTTGGCATGTTCACTAGACACAAGACAAGACAAGACAAGAGAATTGCTATTCCATAACGAAATCTTCTTATTCTTCTAGTTTGTGATTAAGCTCTGTTTCTCGATTATCTGTCAATCGACATTGTTATGATTGGTTGTATCTTTGTCATTGCATTGGTCAATAAAAGAATATCTAGTTTTTTCTCCCGTGGACGTAGGCATTCGCCAAACCACGTAAATCGTCGTGTTTCGATTGTGTTGGAGTTATTGTTTTGAGTTTTGTTTTATTGATTGTTGATATAACAGTCGTAGTGATTGTTGCTATAACATTCATCGATTGTTTTGCTGTGGTTTGAGTTGATTGATCATTATTGTTGGTGATCAAGTTTCAAGAACATTACACAAAAATTGGCATCGTATGTGGGAAGAAGGAACAATCAACTCAGGAGCGGTTATGGCAATGGCAAGATTTGACATCGAGAAGCTTACAGATAAAATTGATTTCTCATTATGGAAGGCAAAGATGGAGGCTCTACTGGTACAACAGGGATTAGAGCAGGCATTGATTGGAGATGCTGGATTTCCTAAGGATTTTGATGCGGCTGAGAAGACGCGCATCATAGGAAAGGCAAGGAGCTCGCTGATTTTGTCTTTGGGAGATAAAGTCTTAGTAGAGGTGATTAAGGAGAAGACTGCTAGGATGTTTGGGATAAATTGAAATCCCTTTATCATGTGAAGTCTTTTGCAAGTAAGATGCACCTGAAACAAAAACTCTTCTCATTCAAGATGAGAGCTGATAGATCAATCATTGATAAGCTGTATGAATTCAACAAGTTGTGCATGGACATTGAATCTTTGGAAGTAAAGGTTGAAGACAATGACAAGGCAGTGATATTGTTGAGCTCTATACCCAAAAGTTATGAACACTTCATTGATACTATTGTTATGACCAAACCAGATGACCTTACAGCTGCAGATGTTGAAAAGGCATTAAGGAATAAGATGGATCAAAAGAATGTGGGCAACCAACCTAATCCTGCAGCTGAGAGCTTGTTTGTCAAGCAAGCATGGAACAAACATCAAGCTGGAAAAAGCAAGACGTCTGGCAGGCCAAAACAACAACTGAAGGAGTCCAAGTTTGGTGGGAATAGCAACACAGAGAAGAGGGCATGTTTCTACTGCAAGAAACCAGGTCACCTGATGAAGGATTGTTACTTGTTAAAGAAGAAGGAGAGAAGAGGAGAGGCACCTGAGCAAGGTGGAGCCAATACTGCAGATGTTGCAGAATCCTCAGATACCTTTGATAATGCTGATGTACTCTCTATCACTGAGTCTAAGTGTGGATTAAATTGGATTCTAGATTCAGGGTGTTCATTCCATATATGTCCTATAAAATAGTGGTTTGGGGATTTCAAGCATGGAAACAGGGGTAATGTATTGTTGGGAGATGATTATGCTTATGGTATCAAAGGAACTGGTAACATAAGGCTGAAAATGCATGATGGTGTCATTAGGATTCTTATCAATGTTAGATACATACCTTTTTTGAAAAGGAACTTGATATCTCTAGGAACTTTATATATATATATATATATATATATATATATATATATATATATATATATATATATATATATATATATATATATATATATAAACGTATCAAGTTATACATAATTTGATTCCGTTAAGTTCTTCCCATTCATTACCGATCATATATGTTTTATTAACCGTATCGAGTTACCTTGATACCATCAATAACATAATAGTATAACGAAAAAGAAGACATGAACTTCACCACACTGTTATTATTAAGTTAATCCATATTCGATTCGGAGAAAGGACTCTTTATTACACATAATTTTAAGCACTCAAGTCACTAAATTATATTTGGACACATATTCAAGCTGGTCACAGTGTAAAATATGTTAGAACCGGTTAAACTGATTCTCTCGTTTCGTATGTCAATCAATTAAGGCTCTGTTCTTTTCAACTGAAATTCTTGAATCAATTGTAGTATAAATATAATCGTTAATCAATGAGGCTGAAGTGAATGGGCTGAATCGAATGAGTTTTAAGTTGAAAAGAACAGAGCCTAAGTCGAATACCATTTGTTTATAAGGTCCCAACCAATATAAGATTAATTTCCTTCCCCTCGCCCCTACCATCAAGGGGCATATCAGTCTAACTAGAAAAAGATCCCAAAATGAAGATCTCATTTCCCAACTTTCCTTTTGCCTTTACTCCTTTTTCCTTCTTTAATTAAGCATTATTTCCCTTATTATTGCAGGTTATGGGCTGTTCGTGTTATAAAGTGGGCGGGTGCAATGATAGATGGGTTGAGTGGGCCTACAGGCCCAACTCATCAACAATATTTTGTTGCAAAAGTCTTGTGGTAGTGGTGGTCATGTCCACATCACGTGCCTTCCAACTCACTCATATAGTCATATACGTGCCTGCAAGTTGCAACTATTGGAATTTGACATTATCACAATCAGTACGAGGATCTTCCATAAGTACTTTAGATTTCGTAATATTTTTCGATTTTTTTCGATTTCGTAATATGTTTCGAATTTTGTTCACTGTTAGTTCAAACATTTCAAGATTTCAAAATAACTTTCTAACATATAAGGTTTAGAAAGTAGTGTAACGGTTTCAATGTTACCATTACTTATACCGTACAAATTTGATAAATTCGGAATTTATTAGAACTCATCATGATCGAGAAGTATAAGTATGAATCTATTCCTTATTTCATTGTTATAGTGGTTTCTTTATAGTGGTTTTTCTCATATTTGTTCACCACTGGGCCGCCTCTTATATACTATGATTTCTATGTAATTCTTGCTCATATTTAAAGATGTATAAAGTTTAATGTGACAGACTCAAAATTAAAAATGTCAATGTATAAATCTCTTCGGCACGGAATAAGTAATAGCTGGCTTAGTTCTCTGTCACCAAGAACAGGGCATACAAAGGCCACTGTTCCCATCACTCATGTGTACACAATGCAGGCAAGATTAAGATGCTTGTTTTCTTGACTTTCATCATCACTATTACATTATGTAATTGAATCCAACAAGCACATTTAGCTGTTGTGTAATAGAAGTACATATACCCTTCATCCAAACTCAATCACAATACCATTTAAAATACACAGCTCTTCTTCCACTACAAATTAATATCAATGAGAAAATTGAATATATATGTTGACAAAGCTTCATGTCCAATGTTCAATCTATCAGACTTTTAGGCTCAGAAAAAGAAAGAAAAGAAAAAAGAAGAAAGAGATATAAGGATAGCCAAATGAGAAGCAGCATCAACAATCTTGTGATTGATTCTTTGGTCTCTTTTACATGGTTTAGAAGCACTTTCTGTGAACGATAGAAGGACCAGATTCATCATACTCAGCTTTCGCTATCCACATCTGCATTGAAAATACGAGTGTCAATCAGCAGTATATTTTGGAAATTTATTGGTGCCTAACCGTGCATGTATAGTTCTACAACCAACAACGTAGCTCGGATATATAATTTATAGGCATTAAAGCGTACCTGCTGGAATGTGCTGAGAGAGGCCAAGATGGATCCTCCAATCCAGACACTGTACTTCCTCTCAGGTGGAGCAACGACCTTAATCTTCATGCTGCTCGGGGCCAAAGCTGTAATTTCCTTACTCATCCTGTCAGCAATACCCGGGAACATAGTGGACCCACCACTGAGCACAATATTTCCATACAGATCCTTCCTGATATCAACGTCACACTTCATGATTGAATTGTAAGTAGTCTCGTGAATACCAGCAGATTCCATTCCGATCATGGATGGCTGGAAGAGGACCTCAGGGCAACGGAACCTTTCAGCACCAATAGTGATGACCTGTCCATCAGGAAGTTCGTAGTTCTTTTCTACGGCAGAGCTGGTCTTTGAGGTTTCTAGCTCTTGTTCATAATCAAGAGCAATGTAAGCCAGCTTCTCTTTTATGTCCCTCACAATTTCCCGCTCGGCACTGGTTGTGAAAGAGTAACCTCTCTCTGTCAGAATCTTCATGAGGCTGTCGGTCAAATCACGACCAGCTAGATCAAGACGCAGAATTGCATGTGGAAGTGCATAACCTTCGTAGATGGGCACGGTATGGCTGACACCATCACCAGAGTCAAGAACGATACCTGCCAGATCAAATTACCAGCTCTTAAATGTTTGAACTGAACTGTAGCGGAAAAGCCAATGGCTTCGATTGTTTGGCAGGTGGTAGGAGCTTCTCTAATACGACAAAATAAGAACCACCAGATGGTATCACCTGATTGTTGTTTCCCTTACACACGAACTAGATATGTGAAGTGTTGAAAACTTGAAAATAGAGAGGCTTCATGTGTCTTAACTGTCTATTGGTAACTGTACTAGTACTCAAACTCTCAACTAATTTTTCAGATTTAATTCAGCTTAAAAATAGGATGCTAGACCAGGATTAAGGATTAAAAAGCAACTATGCTTGAGGAAGCTCAATCGAGGGTAAGAGTCAGGTATGAGAAAGCAAGTAAAGCCCCTAAAATACATCTTAACACAAGCTGTATTCTTATACAAATCGGAATCCATAACTATTTCTGTGAGTGAGATAGTGTCCGGTATCCATAACCATAAGTTAAAACATATCTGGGCATATATACTAAAGTATCATCATGAACATCTTGGGCAACAGTAATAGGACAATAAGGATGTAATTAATCAGCATAAATCGACTTAGCCAAATTCTTACCAGTAGTACGACCACTGGCATAGAGGGAGAGAACAGCCTGTATGGCGACATACATAGCAGGGGTGTTAAATGTCTCAAACATGATTTGAGTCATCTTTTCACGATTGGCCTTGGGGTTAAGAGGAGCTTCTGTCAACAGAATTGGGTGCTCTTCTGGAGCCACACGGAGCTCGTTGTAGAAGGTGTGATGCCAAATCTTCTCCATATCATCCCAATTGCTGACAATTCCGTGCTCAATAGGGTACTTCAATGTCAAAATACCTCTCTTGGACTGGGCTTCATCACCTACATATGCATCCTTTTGGCCCATGCCTACCATCACACCAGTGTGACGGGGTCGTCCCACAATACTGGGGAAGACAGCCCTTGGAGCATCATCTCCAGCAAACCCAGCCTGATAATTGAAGTAAAACAGAAAACCAATAAGATTTCCAATGGCAACAAATTTGCTAAGGTCAAGCCTGCATTCGTAACTCAGATGGTAAGCTTACCTTGACCATTCCAGTTCCATTGTCACAGACAAGGGGTTGAATATCCTCAGCATCTGCCATTTCTTAAAATTTCTGCAGGACAAATTAGAGATCATCAGCTTTTTTTGCCTAGACGAGCAGTATATAGCACAGACATGAAACTTCAATCCTCAAGTCATGTTTATAAAAAACAAAAATCTATTCTAATGCATTCGTAATCTTTTACGAATGCTTAGTCAATACAGAACAAGTGCATTTCCAAACTTTTGACATCCGAACTCCGAAGGATAGAATTCCCTGCATTCATTGGGTTCAAAATAACACAAACACGAACAAAACTAAAAAATCTATGATATCACCTAACTACAGTAGCTAAAGTCTTTGAAACCGTCTAAGAATGCTAAATTAATCACTGCAAAACAAATGCATTTTGGAACTTTAGCATCGGATGGGATTCTTGAATTCATCGAAATCAATAATCCACAAATACAATATGCAGGCATGATATACAGTTCATTTCTCATTGGACTATGGATGGTGTTTGAGTGTTTCAGTTGAACAACAAAAAAGTATCTTGGAACTATTTGAATTACGAGTCTGAGTAATGTACATTCATATCTCTTTGTTGCAGTACTATAAACCGAAGTTCAAAATCTTATAATTCTCTATGGAACTGAAAGAATGAGTCTTCTACCAATTGCCAGGGCACAGATTATCACTCAAAAATCAAAAGTTCAGTCCTTTTAGCAGAATCCAAAACACCCGTTTACAGCAAGAAGCATAAAACTCAGATCCCACACAAAAAAATGAAAAAGATATCGTCACAAAACAAGGCATAACAGGATTCTCTGACATATCAAGAAACAATAAAAATCGAATCTTTTTCACAATTTCACCTAAAACAAATACAAGAATCGATCTTAGAATGCAAAAAAGGCTATGGTTTCAAAGCAGAGAGATTAAAAGTTGAACCTTGGATTGGAATGCACTTCTCTCTGTGTGAGGTTTGTTGCTCGGCGAGTGAAAGAGGAGAATGAATTGAGCTGAGAAATGAGTGTTTGTTTGGCAAATTGGAAAAGCTTAAAAAGGTCAGAACCGTTGGTTGCTTTCTGATTTGGGTTCGTGGGTCCCCACGATTATACCATCACTTTGATGGTGGATATAGCTGGATTGATGAATGAATGGCCTCTTGGGTCCACTCTTGTGATGACGATTTTGCCCCTCTAAGCTTTTAATTCCTGATGTTAAACGAGCCGGGTAGAGCTCAGTATCACATAACTCGAGTTGGATCTTTGATTGAGTTTTGGCTCAGTTTAGTTCGTTAAAGAAATAAATCTATTAAAGTTGACATTATCGTCTATATAATACATTTATCAAACAAATTGTGATATAGTTTTTCAACATGTCAAGGTTGAAAATAGTTCAAACATTAAAGGAAATGAACCTTAAAGGAATTAGAAACAATGTTCATATCAACTTGGTGTACCTTTTTGTTTTTTTATAATTCTCCCAACCATAACAATTTCAAAGTTAGTCATACTTACCCTGAAAACATCGTGTACTTAAATATGTTGGAACATCTAGAGTTTTTAAAAGAGTCAAGCCTTGTCAAAGGTTTGGCTCATTCGATAAGGTGTTCGAGCCGAGCTCGAACCTAACTTTATGCTCATATTGTGATTGAGCTGACGAGCTCGGCTCGTTGATATTCAACAAGGCTTGATGATATTTCTTTTAACGAGCTCGACTAAAGTTTGAAACCAATGAGTCGAGCTCAATCTTGAAAAACAACTCGCTTTGTTAACAAGTCGTGCTCGGGCTCGATAACAACTTGAGCCGAACTCGAGTAATGAGATACTCGGCTCGTTTATCATCACCAGGAAGGAAGTAGGAGCAGCATATCTCCCATTCTCCCTTGAGCAAGTCGAGAGTAGCCATGCATGTAAGCCTAAAGGGTGCATGTGGTCTTGATTGATTAGTGATGAAGTGTTACAATTTTCATATTTGTTGCACATACAATTGAATACACTAAAACCTTGGAGTCATATACTACACTGGTTCAAAGTACCAACAAAAAATCCGAAGGTATTCACATCTCGAACTCGACATCAAGATCATAATTTTCATACCACAAAAGATCCCCGGATGAAGATCCCCATTTCCCACTTTCCTAAGACCTTTATCCAATTCCCCATCTGATGTACCAAATGTTGGGCTGTGGATATGTTGGGCAAGTGGGTGGGTGGGTAGGCAATGGAGGACAATGATAGAGAACTACATTGGGGTTGGACGGTTGATTTGGACCCACAGGCCCAACTCAGAAATTCTATATTCCGACGTGGTCGGCATGTGCTAAAAGACAATCTTCCAACTCATTAGTATTCTCTTGTCTCAAAAGTGGAATCGGGACTTTAATATCCATGATCGGTGATCCGGTAAGTTGTCCGGTTCTTGTTATCGTGCATGGAAAATTTTCAAATATACAATAAAAATTTCATACAGTAATATCGTTGGAACTGACAAAAAAAATCTTATAAAGAGTTTATTCCGCCAATGAGGTCTAGCTCATCTGGTTAGGCTGAGATGCCATAAGATTGTGGGTTCGATTCCCGCAGAAAGCGGGTTGTGATCTAATGTATGTTAGTTATGATAGATTGATGAGTGATGGTTATGTAACTGATAAATGCATGAGTGAAACAGGAAATCACATGTTTTGGTATGCAATGTAAGAATATGATTTGGTGAGAAAGATCACGGATAATCTCGACAAATTTATGGACTAGAACTTGATCGATTAACAGTTATACATTATGAAAATATTATAAGAAAAAGTGTGAGAATTTACATTGAGTAGAGGATGCATAGATTGCTTTTGCAATCCTCCCCACAACTAGTCATGTTTGGTGATTAAAATATGGTCCAAAATTACAATAAAGAATTGAGGCTATATACGAGTCTGTTAAATATCCCACATTTTTTGAGAATATCATCGGCACTCTCTATAAGAGTTGGGACAACTCTCTCCCCTTACAAGGCATTTTAAGGGGTAGATAGCCCCTTACTCCATGGTATTAGAGCCCATGGCCTGCTCAAGTTGATATTGGGTATTGGGCTGCTCTGGTCCGTATATGCCTGTTCTAGGCTTGCCTCTCTGTTGTCACATGTTGAGTTTGGGTCTACTGGCTCACACGTGAGGGGCCTGTTAAATATCCCACACCGCTTGAGAATATTATGGGCACTCTCTATAATAGTTGTGACAACTCTCTCCCCTTTCAAGGCCTTGTAAGGGGTATATGAGCCACTTACTACATAGTCAAGTCTTAATGAGTACTACTCAAATTATTTTTTTCCATAAGGTAAAGACTAGCTATATGATAGGAGTAACAAACATTATGTACATATATCTCTGTTTACCTACTTATCTCGTCTTGGGATTGAATCGAGAATTTAGACTTGTTAGTAAATTATTACTATGATTTTTATGTTTTAATTATTAATATAATTTCCAACTCGTTAAAATCAGTTGAGTTCGATTTAAACTCTATCGAATCGAATTCGAACACAGTTTTTTTGTTGGTATTTAACTACTCTGACTTGTTTAGCAACAGTTAGGAACTGATAATACTGAGGGTAATGATGATGCAAGGTGAGGTGCATGACTTTAGACATGACATATTATACTTGTAGTTGCAGGAAAGCTTCAAGTTTAATAACTTCAAGAATAATACTCATCAATACATCATTCTTCTTCCTCAAGGAATATTACATGGCTTTTACTTTTTACTGTTACCACTTTCAAGCCGACTACTTAGCCAAGAAGACTTGGACCCCTCTCCATATAGTTCTCTTAAATTCAATGATAATTCTACACATAACGTAAAAGTTTAATATTGTAAGCATCCATAATGGGAGACGAGCCACCAAAAAAACAGGAAGTTGTGCGAAGATAGGGGGAGTTCGAATGATCTTAAGGAGAAATATCCACATGTCATTACTGTCTATATTGGTTGAAATTTATTTATGTGTTTGTCCGAATGAATTGCCAAATTCAAAAAAAAATATATCCCATACTAGCCTTATTTAAATTATAAATCCCTATATAACCTCTTGGTCTCTTCTTTTACACATAGGATGCCTAGTTATCTTTTTTTTTATTTATGTTTCATATATTCAACTTCCCCACTATTTATGCCTAGCATTGTGCATTATTTTCTACTTGTTCATCATGAATTCTTTCGCGCATAAATTAGAAAAAAAGTACAATTTTCATATATATTACTACTTCATACTCTCCAAATTAAAGATTCTTTTTGTTACATACCGAGAAATGTTCATTTTTTAAAACACTTTTTTTCCCATTCTTTTATACTCATGAAAATCACTAAATCTTATAGTGGTTTTTAATTTATTTTGAACTTTATAATAGTTTCTATGAAATTAAGAAACCCCGCATGAAATCGCCTCACATTATTTTATTCACTAGTTACTAATGGTGGAATGCCCGTCAAAGTAAAGTAAAAAAGTTTGAAAACCAAATAAACTCTATAAAAACATTTTAAAAAATTATCAAGTCAAAGTAAAGCTTCATTTTATTTAAATAATTAACACACGCATTAAGTTCTTAATTTTAGTTTAATAATAAAATAAATACATACAAATAATCTATGTATAATTTAAAAAAAAACTAAAATTGTTAGTTAGGAATTAACTTATTTATACAAGTGAGCCGGTTTGATTCAGACTTTTATAGGAACTTAGAGGGTTTGGTACTATTTCTTAACTAAGAGATTTTGCGTGCTATTTCTCTTTTAATTCTTTTTTTTAATTTTTCAATAATTCCTGGATTTGTTTAAAGGAAATTCTAGGAGTTATTTGCAATAACCCTATATAATTCATATTTATTGTTTGACTCGATTAATACGGACGGATTTTTAATAGTAGGATTTAGTACACATTACTATATCTTAATTTTCGTAAGATTACTAATTAATTAAACATTTTAAATATTTTGATTACTATAGATGATAAGATTTGTACGTGAAATTTATATTCTTCAATGACACTTTAAGTTGGCTTTTGTTAAACTAGTATCGTTGACACCCGCATGATACCTTTTTTATAATTTCGAGTTTTGAAATTTCTCAAGGAAAACAATTTGTTCACGTGAATCATTTTTACTTTGACATTTTAAAATTAACATAAATTGAAATCTATATATTGTATATGATAGTAAAATATTTGGATTAAATGATAGGTTAATGGTTGGTTTTGTAAATGTATATGAGGTTTAATGGAAAATTATTTGGACCCCTTAGGTAGTAGGATGGACTATTTTCATCGGTTTTTTGTATTTAAGGAACGGTTAATGGAGGTTTGTGTTTATCATTTTCTATGTAACTTCTATTTTGGGAGTAATAACTACCTATTTGTGTTTGATTAGGATAATAATATAGATGATTCTGTGTCACTTTAAATTGGCTTTTGTGACATTTCATTATCTACATGGCATCTCATGTGACAAAGAAGGCTATAAAAGAAAATATTTTTTGTAGAATGCTAGTTTGTGATATAGTTTTTGGTAGAAGGCTATTTTAACAATTGATTCGTGTTTGTCCTCTTTGTCTTTCTTGTCTTAAAATAAGACGCCCACATTTATGAATTGTGATTCAAAATGGGTGGTGAGTTGATTACATTTAAATGAGTTTTCACTAAAATCTTTACAATTTATTTACAATCAACCCTTTTTTATTTTGATAATTTTTTAATTATAATAGTAAATTATTTAAAGTCATACAATGAAAATCTACAATGTAATATTTCATGCACAAAGTCTTGGAAGGATTTGCAATGGTGAGGGGCCTGAGGGAACCGTCAAATGTTGTTGAGTATATGCATAATTCCTTAAACAATATTTATAATGTTTACAAGTGAACATTTTATGTTAGTTTCTATGTGTATGTACAAAACCAATGTTATTAGTAAAAGCTCGTATTGTTTCCGACTATGACATCATTGTTTGTCGGTCTCTGTTTAATCTTCCTTTAAAGACGGTCTCCATAAGACTTATTCAATTTCATAATATAATTTCGTTAAAAGTTCTACCATCATCATTCAAGAGTCATTTTTGGTTAAACCGAAAATTGATTTAGATCGTCAATTTGTGAAATTACAATACTAACCTATCTCTGCCAATACGAGCTTTTCGAGAGACCATTACTAGAACATACCAATTCAACATCACATACTTAAGTACAAACATCATATATTTGACTCTAATCATCGTTTATATAAACCCACATTATACTTGTATTACCTACATTTCTAAACATGTTAGGTTTGTAACAAAATATGTGATTTTGAACTTTAGCAAAAGTTGATCCTCTGCAAAACATGACCACGACGATTTCCTCCTCTGTTGCAGTCGGCCCAATCTAATGATTTGGATCCAAATCCAATTTAATCAGACCGATCGAAATAGCCATCATAAGGAGCCCAAGCAATTAGAAGCCAATAAATGAGCCCATCAAATTTCCGCCATTGATTTTTCTCGTCTTCCAAGCTGGACTTCAGGGTTGCCACTACCAAATCCCAAGAATAGAACACCAAAATCAAACAAAGTTTCGATTTTTATTTTTCCTCTCACATTGTTTCATATGAATGATTTTTGGTGAATATGAATAGAGCTTCAAGATTGGCAGCTGCCATTAATTCTCAGGCAAACCCTTTTTTTCAGGTGAAGGCAAGTTTGTTTCATTCCACACCTGTTCTGGAGCGAAAAAAACGATACAATTGGCATTACCGTGTAAGCCTTCAAATATCTTATGGTTGTTGAAGTTGAAACTGAGCTACATGTAGTTTATTGTTGTGTAATTTCTGTCAAGATTCGAGCTTTTTGTTTGTACTAGAAGATAGTTTTGTATCTTGCAAATGCTTAACTTTAAAGCTAGGATTGGGTTGTTGGTTTTTCAATATCTGGATTTGCTATTGATATAAGTTGAAATGGCCATGAAAGTGCAATTCAATAGGAATCATGTGGATTTGTTGTATAATGAAAACTGAGCTCTATGTAGTTTCCTGTTTTTTATATTATGTTGGTTGCTTTGGAATTTGGATAATCGTGCATAAGTTAATAAGGAATTTGTGCAGTGGAAATAAATGTATAGCTCAAAGATACTCAGCTATGTGCATTTTTTTTGTAGTGTAGAGTTTGTCAAGGTTTGAGCTTTTGTTCCACATGGTGATAATTTTGTATCTTGCAAATGCTTAGATCTTTAGGGTGGAGTTTCGTGGCTTTTCATTATTGGGATTGCCGTTCATAATAGTGCACAAGTTAATAAGGACTTTGATTGTGCAGTGGAAATCACTGTATAGCTCAATGAAAGTGAGAGCTCAATGAAAGTGAGCTACGTGCAATTTTTTGTAGTGTAGGGTTTTTTTAAGATTTGAGCTTTTGTTCCACATGGTTATAATTTTGTATCTTGCAAATTCTTAGATCTTTAGGGTGGAGTTTAGTGGCTTCTCAATATTGGGATTGCCGTTCATGATAGTTTTATAAGGACTTTGATTGTGCAGTGGAAATAACTACATATCTCAATGGAAGTGAGCTACGTGCATTTTTTTGTAGTGTAGGGTTTGTCAAGATTTGAGCTTTTGTTTCATATGGTGATAATTTTGTATCTCACAAATGCTTAGATCTTTAGGTTTGAGTTTCTTGGTTTTCAAATATTGGGATTGTCGTTCATAATAGTGTACAAGTTACTAAGGACTTTGACTGTGCAGTTGAAATCAATGTATAGCTCAATGAAACTGAGCTACATGCAATTTTTTTTAGTGCACAGTTTGTCAAGATTGGATACTTTTTCAGTATCTTGCAATTGCTTCGATCATTAGGGTTGAGTTTCTTGGGTTTTTGGTTTTGGGATGATAATAGTGCATAATTTGATAATGGTTATTCAATATTTGGATTGCTGTTGATGGTTGTGCTATGTTATGAAAATTTATTGGTTTGACTGGGAGTATTAGAAGGGACGTAGACTCTCGGTCCCACCACACCTACAGTTTGATTTTTGAGAAGAGAAAAAAGGGACTCCATTATTCTAGGTTTTGTTTCTTATATAGCATTGCCTCCCTAATGCAGAGAGCCTGAGTGTTAGTTTATGGGTATACTCTGTGATTTTAGAAGTGGTACTTGTGTGAGTAATGGAATGGCGATTTACAATGGAAATTCGGCTTTGTTCGGGGAACTATAACTTTGCTGATCTCTCTCGTGCAGGCAAATTCTTTTTGGAGTTCACCAAAAGTGAGTTATTCTCTTTGCCTTTCTTGATTTGCATTTCTTTCTTCATAATGGTACTGCAACAAAGTGAGAAAGAGACGGACGGACATACTAAAGTGCCTGGAGGTTAAAGTATATTCAAACGAAAAATAAGCATAGCTTCATTTTTCTCATATGGTGCAATTTACTAAGATGATTAACCGAACCAAAATGGAACATTTAACATTTTGGGATAGTACAAGGAATAGAGAATGCAAAGGTTCATGAAGAAAATAAAGAATAAAAGATTTCAATATATAAATCCTGGACTTCAGATGTGCATATTATGTGATGTCCATGTCAAATGAGAAAATTACTGTTAGTTCTTACTTGCTTGTAATTATGTTGTGCAGAAATATAACCAGCATGCCAAAAGGTCCAGGAAATCCATGTTACGCAATGTCAATGCTTTTGCAGAACATATACTCCAGGTTCTATAAGTATTTTATTAATTTTATTTATGCCTTCTAATTTTTGGATATTTTGATGTTTTCAGCTGATATGTATGTATAAAATCAAGCTTGATGCCATGTCTTATCGGAGTCCTTGCACTGCCTTCATAGTCATTTCCATTCAATATCTATTTCACACCTGTAAATTTTTTAGATAGATAGATAATGAGAATCGGGAAATGTCTATCGAATAACTGTGAGAATTTTCTTTTTGAGAATTACCTAGTGGTTTTCCTATTTGCATTTCCCTGGAAATTGTTGTTAACATTTCGGAGAACAAGAGCACATTGTTTTTTGTTTTCTTACAAAACTCTACCATTAACACAAGTTGAAGGGAAAAGTATTTCGGTTTTGTTTTTTCGTCATTTATAGCTCGATTATGCATCATGAAGTACTAACTTATGCATGTCCATATTATCGTTTTAGCCATCGTTGTTTCACAAGAAACTTTTTGGCGCCTGGTTCTTGTCCTTGATTCTATCTTGATTCACTGCTTCCTTTAGAACACATTATAGATATTACTAATATGCTTCCTAGTTCTGCTGTTACTTCTAGCTATATCCTGAGATTCTCTATGCTTTATTTTATGTGGGACAGAGCTGGGGGTCAGTGCATCATGAATATGATCAACCTTCAAGTCGACAGCATTCATGGTTCAGACCAAATTTCACAGGCGATGGATCTAAGAAGGGGAAGTCTAAGGCTGGCCGCAGTACGTAAACCTGCTCATTGTAGATGTACTAGTTCATGCCAGTATTCTAGGAGTGCCTTTAATGCTTAAAGATTTTACTTTACCTTAAGCCTCAAAGTGCTTCAGAGTATTGCACAACAAACTTTTGCAATTGCTTTCATTAAAAGTAAGAAGTTGTGCAGAAGTTAGGTAGTGTTTGCAAATGCTTCTTGAAAGCATTTTTACCTTTGATTTTACTCGCATTTAGAAAAATTGCCGTTAGGAAATTTTTTGGGGTTTTCATATATGCACACTAAAAACTAGAAACCAAATTCATATGTTTCAATTACCAAAGCATCTCATTTCACTGCTTAATTTTAGAAATGCAAAAGCAGTGAAACCAAACACCCAAAAAATGCTTTTAGAGTTAAATAAGCATCTTGCAGTCAAAACCTTGATAGGGTTGAGCTACTTTTGCTTTTTAAGTAAACTTACGGCCATACAAAGTTAATTTGGTACTTTTACCTCTTAGTAAAATATTGTCCAAACTTTTCTTCTACAGCTTGACTTCTGGTTTCCTGGACATCAGAAAGCACTCTGTAACAACTAATTATCGAATCTTATTTTCCAGGACCTTACGAGTTTTGTGATACTGATGACGATATTGAGTTTGAGAGCATTTTTCGTTCAGCATGGAATCGGTCCACCTCGTATTCGTTCTTTGTAGATGATGATGAGCCAGAATTTAGGAGCTCATTCGGTCACTCTAGCTTCCACAGGAAATACAGCGGTCGCAGATATCAGTATGATGAGGAATACGAGCGGTCATCAGTTTCTGGGGAACCTGCGAGGGACAGTTCTTCCGATAGGCTAGCTCTAGGATTGACTGCTTCCGGTCCTCTAAATGTAGAAGATGTTAGGAATGCGTAAGATTTCCTTAAATTTATATTTAAGTATTTTTCTAGAGAAATAATGTCGTCTCAGAGTTGGGATTTTAAAAAAATTCCATTTTCAGATACCGAGCATGTGCTTTAAAATGGCATCCAGATCGTCACCAGGGCTCTTCCAAGGTACATTTCGACATAGTGCGTTTTAGTTACTCTTTGTCTGTGTAATGTCAAATCCTTTGTAAACATACCATTTGTTTTGTTTCTGCGTGCAATCAATATCATCCTTTATTAGGTTGCTGTAACGAGTATGATTCTTCTCACAACATAACCTTCTATTTTCCCTGAATATCTTGGAGATTATTGATTGAAATGATTTACTGTGTAGCTGCTTATTGTAAATTGCATCTCATATATAGTAACGATTGTGAAGGACTTGTGTTGGTTGACTGGTTTCCAACTGATTCTTGCAAACTGATTATGATTTTTCTACAACCAAAGGGGAAAACAGAATTTGTATAGCTTGTTATAGATTCTGCATTTGCGGAAAACAAGATTTAGAAGCCTATTCCAAGAACCTGAGTTTGACTTGATACTTGTAGAACTTTATTAATATAATCGCACTTGTAAACACTTTGCCTTGGTTTGTTTTTCCTAAACAAATTTTCTTCTCCAGTTTAGTTATACTGTTATAGGAGTCGGGACTTAATGAGGATGCTAAAGCAAATGATTTTTTCTTGAGTGCTTTGACAAATTGATACTTCACTCTTCATGGTTTAAGATATTTTTTTATGTATTTTCCGTTCTTGGCTATAAAAGAACATATCTTCTTGATCGTTTGTGCAGGTTGCTGCTGAAGAGAAGTTCAAGGTCTGCAGTGCAGCATATCAATCTTTATGCAATAAGCTGGCCGTGAGTTAGGTATTTTGACTGTACCATAGACATGAATACATGAGAGTCCTTGAGAAACCAATCATGTTAGTTGTTTACTTATTTACTTGACCTTGTTCGCAGAAATAAGTTCATGCTGCAATTTTTAGGTTATGAGTTTCTAGAAATAGAGCAAGTTGCTGTGAATGTACATTAACTGTATCATTTTCTTTGTTTTTGCCTTTTGGTGAAGTCTCCCAAGAATACAGATCTTTTTGCAATATATAAGAAATAACTAAGTTAATGTATTACATAATGGACTTACCGCATACATGTTGAAACTTGAACTCCTGATGGTGGCTTGTCGGGGTGGAGAATTCTAGAGTCGTTTGTTGATCATAAGTTTTTCTTCTATAGTTGTGCGTATATAGGGCATGTGGATTCGTGTCTTGTGATCTTTAATTATCCGGTGCAAACAGGGACGCGGAGTTGAAGTTTCACCCCAAGTTATAGCAAGATGTTCGGATATACTCCGATCTTATACGAATTTTGGTGTTTAATTAGATAGTGTATGTTTGCCGAAACTAACTAAAAAGGTGAATTTATTTTCTCAAGTGTACTCTGGGGCATGTTTTAAGGGCGTAGCTTCTGCTCGGGAAAGACGGCCAAACTCTTAAGCTTCAAGTCTGTGAGTCAGTGACTATCAATATGGAACCCTGCTTCCTCTCGAATTAGCTTTAACAGGTTGATGATGGAATCCGCTTCGGTCTTATATTCATTTTTCCAAAAGTAGATCCAAGATTTGTTATATTAAGATAGAATTACATTTGTAGGGCTAGTCTATTTTCAGGTCGACTTCGTACCGACCTATGTATAGGTCTCCGTTAGATTATTATCAAGTACGATATCATAAATTATGTCATATTAATTATATTTTTATAGTAAATATGATTTTACAACTATACCCCTACTACAATTTAATTAAATTTAACTAATAGATATTGTATTATATACAATCTTCCAATCCCACCCTCTAATAAAATTAAAGTAAAATCCACATTCATCGTCTTCAAAATCTGCTCTGTTGTTGTTCATTATCTTAAGTTCGGTAGTGATGTTCATCGCGTAGCCCTATCTTTACGCTGGCCACCGTACCGCCTCATCGGTCACATCTCTACCCAATCGAACAACTCTTCCGCTGAGGCTTTATCACCACGAATGACTCGGAAACTCGAATCCCCAATCCACTATTCACAACCCTAACTTACTCTGTGATGCCATCTTTACTATCACGGAATATCATGACTTGTAAATCTGCTGACAAATTTTATCACAGTATTTACGTTTAACGCAGGTGAAAACATATCGTTTTGCTTTGTATTGGGAGTCTCCTCTCCTCTCATACCCTGAACATATTCGTATGCCATAGGAATGGATCGATATTCCGGAATTCCCCGAACACTTTTGCCATTTATCTCTTCACTTGCAATTGCCCTTTAGCTCGATATAGATGTTTATCACATTTGTTGTTCGTACAATTTCATCTACAGTATATGTGTTTCACGATCTACCTGTTATTTGGGATGATTTGTAATTAATTAATAAAGGTTATATATGTAATTATCAAAATTGAAATGATTTATTATATAATTTTCAAATAAAACTTAATTATATAGTAATGGATATTATAGTCAATTTATATTTTCAGGAGATTTTTAATTATTAAAATAATAAATTATAATCCATCGTACCTAAAATGATGGATAAAATGACATCGAACTAAAACGAGTGGAGCATATTGAATTAACTGCCACATGTCAATCATCTAGACCTGTATTCAGATCGGTACGAAGCTGACCTGAAAATAGAAAAGTCCATATTTGTATTATTATCAAAGACCCTCTGTATAAGAAAATGTTACTCTCATATCTGCTACAATTGTCTAGCCCCATGGAAGGTTCGAACTCGACTCGTTTGATAAGGTGTTCGAGTCGAGGTCGAGACATACTTTGTATACATTTTGTTATACTCTCGAATAGGCTCGGTGATTTCCATTAACGATGTTGACTAAAACTTGAAGCAAATTAGTTGATCTCCAACCTACTTATTAAAGCTCATTAAATTAGTCGAGTCAGATTCAGACTAATGAAACTCGACCTGAGCTCGATGAATGACATAATCGGCTATTTAAGCATCAGTAGTCTCCACTTAACAGTTAACACCAACATCCCATGTTAATGGGGACTTTCGTGAGCTGAACACACTTGAAGTTAACCACTCTGGTTCTGGGCCCTGATTGATCTTGCCACCTAGCTAGCTCTTCTCATTTCCCAATTTTTTCTTCATCTTGATAGAAACAATCCAGCTGAGCTGACAATTATTGCTCTAGTCAACAATCAATCCAACAACCACTTTTATCATGTTAAAGGCTATTCAGATTCTTGGTTCATCATCTTCCTCTTCCTCATCCGGTTGTTCTTCTCTTTCTCACAGATTAAAGACCAATCTTTCTCTGATTTCAAGAAAACCCATTAAACCTACTGTCTCAGAATATTCAAAGACACATTCTTTGGGGTTTCATTCTCAGAAAAGGCGAGTCTTTCGATCTTTTCAGATGTCTTTCACTCGCTCTGAGTCAACCCCGGATGGAGCTGCTTCTTCTTCAGCACCTGTTGCAATTAAGTCTGCTGTGAGTGTTTTATTCGGTAATGTTTGTTTGTTGGTTTTGATTTTGTTAGTTCTTCTTAGATGTTGTGAATTGTAAGTAACTTCTTTAATTTGGTGATGTTTGTATTGAGATAGCTAGTGGGATTGTGATTATATATTAGACCATGGATTGTTTCTTGATTATCTTGAGCTTCAGAATTGTCTACAGGAAGGTTGTTTATGAATTATGACTAGTTTTAGGATGCAACTTAGGCCTTAATCTGTGATATCGGGTTTGCGTTGATTGTTTTGGATACGAAAGTACCGGGGAGTGTGATGTTTCCTTGGTTATACATACTGCAGAAAGTTAGTTTTGGGCCATTATAGTAATACTGATGAAGTGTGGTTCCACTGACTAAGTTAAGGGCCTTGTTATATGAGAAAAAAGCACCCTATAAATCTACGGAGTGTTGACTTCTATTTGGGCGCAAGCATGGCCAAAAACAAGTTCAAAAGTTTGGCATACACAGTCTGGACCTCAATATAGACTGACTTGCATATGCTGGTCAGACCAGGCAGTCAAAGTTGGAGTTGAGGTCCATAGGTCATGTCTAGCTTGAGGTTGATGTTCGTATGGCATTTGTTTATTGTAAAAGTTCATGTGTTGATGGACATGGTGGACAAAACATAGTATAAGTTTATTCAACATAGATAAAGATAAACATAGGTAGCTATTACATACAGGAGTACATGAATAACGTGATAGCTCAATATCAATGGGTATATAAGTCTCTCAGGCACATATCAATTGTTCTACTAAATGTGTGCTATTTGACAGAACTGGTTAGAGTATTTTAGGAAGTAAGGGCTACATGTTCTTTAGTTCACAGAACCTGCGGAACATAAAGGGTTAAGTTCTTTAGTTAAAGAGCTTCTATTGCATTATAACTATCTTCCCCTACGTTAATTAGTCAATGTGAGTAATTTAAATCTCACAGAGATATTGGTCGTAAAACATATGACAACGAAGTCGATCCTCAGAAATGTGCTAACATTTTGGAAATTTTGTGGATGTGCTTCTCCAATACTATATGTATATACTGTAATTATTTTAAACTCTTCATAAAGCGACATACAATGCCTAACTGGTAACTGCTACATGATACTTCAGGGTAGTACTCAGAAGATCAAATTCTGTCAGTCCTGTGGTGGGCCAACAAAATATGAAGTACCTGATGGGGAGGAGAAGCCACGAGCTATTTGCACACATTGTGGCAAAATCACATATGAAAATCCAAAAATGGTGAGATTTTACACAGCAGTTGAAATAATTGATCATGAATGAAACTGAACTCAGTTACTGTGCTAGGAGAAGGGGGGTCTGTTGTGTCAGAAATCAGAATGTTCATGTTATTGTTTTGTTATGTAAGTATAGTTTAGTAGGTCAATGTGGCTTTAGCCTTTAAGTGCTTAGATATTATAAATTGTACGGTGATATAGAATGGAACCTGTAGTTTCTTAGCTCTTTTAAAGAAGTAATTATCTATAGTTGTTTAGAGGGGCTTCAATGCTTCAGCTATACGTTAGCATGCAATATGCAGCACAATCGTAAACTTGTCCTGTTCTCTTTTGCAATCAATAAGCTGATCAAGGTCAACAAGAAGGGGCATGATCAGGATATGTGCCAACTTTTATATTATTTAAGTGACTGTAAAATCATTCTTGTTACGAAGTATTTTAGACGAATGCCATAAATTCCTCGTTTAGATTGTGATGATGACCGATGATCCTATCCACAATCTTTCTCCGTGATGTAATGAATAATTTCTAAGTCTTCACTTGCTTTGGAGCTTAAAATAGCTCACCTTTGTACCATTTCAGGTTGTTGGTTGCCTCATAGAGCATGAAAACAAGATACTGCTGTGTAAAAGGAAGATTCAACCATCATTTGGGCTTTGGTAACTATTTCACAAATCAAATTCTGTCTTGATAATTTTTTTCAAGTTGTATATATGTTGCAGTGCGCATCTTTATGAAGCACTTTTGTGTAATCTCTGTTGGGTATTTCTATACTCACTGTTGTTTATTCCTGCTCCTTCTATCAAGTGTAGGACGCTTCCTGCTGGTTACATGGAAATCGGGGAGTCTGCTGCCGAAGGGGCAATAAGGGAAACATGGGAAGAGGCAAACGCTGACGTGGAAATTCTGTCACCATTTGCCCAGTTGGACATCCCTCTTATTGGCCAAGTAAATTCATTTTTTGTACAAAATTTTAGCTTCTACTATATATTACTAGCATTTTGATACGTGGTATCCGTTCATTTGCAGACATACATGATTTTCTTGGCAAAGTTAAAGAGACCACACTTTTCACCTGGTCCCGAATCATCAGAGTGCCAACTATACGCACTTGAGGATATCCCATTTGATTCTTTAGCATTTTCATCTATGCTGGTCACTTTGAACTTGGTGCGTGTTTCTGCTTTGAATTCTCGGAACTTTATGTTTTCTACTAGTACTAATCTAACACTGTTTGATGATGTCTTGTCTGGCTGTAGTACATTGAAGACAAAAAAGTTGGAAGACCCAAGTTTCACTATGGCATCATTAACAAAAGGTGGTGATGATGATCTCTTTGAATCTATGCATTAATTTAATTGATGTTTACAAACTTCCTTCAGCTTACTGGCTTAGTACATGCATAGCAATGAGCTCTATGGTCGAAGCACTCATTTTTCCATTTAGCCATTCTTCATTCGAACATCCGATTCCGCACTTTTCAACCAAAGAGAATCCGAGCTCCCGAGCACCCTCAACCCCCTAAATGCATTGAACATATCCTGAAAGTATTTTTTCCCTTATCCCCCTAAATGCATTGACAGGCCAGGGACAGGCCCAGGTGAGATTCGCGCCTACACGCTTGATCAACATATGCAGTCTTGACAACAGGAAGAAGTTCCATCTGCTATCTGTCTCATCACCCGAACTATTGGAATGTAAAGTGAATCAACCATAGGTCGAAGCTTCATATACCTCTTCCGGAGAAGATTCCCAATTTTCTGTGATGCACCTGTCCCTTGTACGAGTTGGCTCTTCTGATGCTGTATGAATCTCATTCATGATGGTCGGAGTTTCACTCCTCTCTTGTTATCTTCATTCTTTCTATGTTTTAAGTTGTTTGTAATTGTGCCCAGTGCCCCTATATTGGCATACTATGTACATAAAATCTTGTTGGATGATTCGTTATTCATCACTCCATCAATGAGAAGTGATATTTCTCGTCTTACTACTTGAAACCTCACAGCGATAGCCGAAATGTGTTATTAACCTGTAGAATGGCTTCTCATCTGAAGTCTTTTAGTTTTAAATCTCAGCAGTAACTGTTGAATTCTTGGAGTGACAATGTTAGGTGTAAAAGGATGCATGAATGAAATGTGCCTAAATTTGATGGTTGAAGATTTAACAATAAAACTTCCGTCCCAGACAAAATGTCCTATTTAGATTTTTGAACTTTGAGTACGGTTTAGTCTTAACTGTAAATGTAAAATGCTCAATTAAATTATATAATGAAACTTTAGAATGAAAAGTTTAACTAAATAATTTAATTGAACATTTTACATTGACGGTTTAACACTAAATCATAGTCAAAGTTTAAAAATATTAATTACGAAAAGTTAAAATGTAACATTTTATCTACACTAACTAAAAGATCAACAAGATAATGGTTGTTGGAAAGTTGTGGCAGAACAGAACAAGATGTAATTTTTCTTTTCTGTTGGCAATACTTGATTCACAAAAGGTTCACATTACTTAACCTAAACCCAAAATTTTCAAGTAACAGTTTGATTTGACAAATCAGTATATCAATGTTAAGATGACACAAGGCAAGGAGCTTCTTAATTCTTATCAATTAACTTATAAACATAGTAAAATATAAAATGAACCACTGTTAGCATCACACTAAGTAAACGCGTCGAGCCCAGTATCTCATTTCTCGAATTCGGCTTGAGTTGTTATCGACCCCGGGCTCGGCTCGTTATAACAAATGAGCCTTTTTTCAAGATCGAACTCGAATCACATCTTAGGCTCGAGCTTGGCTCAATTGGGTTCAAGTTTCAGTTAACAAAAAAAAAAAAAAAAAAAAAAATTAACCGAGCCTAATCGATCCTGAACGAGCCGAGCCCTACTCGTTCCGATAACAAAACGAGTCCAAAGTCAGATTCAAGTTGGCTCGAACACCATATCGAACAGAGCCTAAGGCTCGACTGGTATAATAACTCTACTCACACCATCTATTCCGAAATGCAGCCCTTAATCACTACCTAGAATATGCCACTAATTACTACTAATATTACCAAATCTGGTAAAAATATATTTTTCCATGAAATCATACCTCCTGCATTACACCAGAATTTGCACCTAAAAACAGGCTGTCAGTCTGTGACCAAACAAACCAATAAAACACTTCCAACAAAAACAGTTCAAAGAAAACAAGTTGACTATTACTTCTCTTTACTCAAATCGCTTCAATGGCTAGCTCAATCTCAGTTCAAAGCCTATCCCTTTCCATCAAACCACATTCTCCAGCTACCTCGTCGTTTCTACCTACTTTCCCCATCTCATATTCCAGAAATCATGACAAGAATGGGATTTTCTTGAAATTGAGAAATGATGGGAAAAGGAAAATCAGAGCAATGGTGCAGCAAACAGTTCAAGGGCCTTCAGCTGCTTATGCCAAAGAAATGGAGAGACTCTCTGCTAAAGAGTCTCTGCTTCTTGCTGTAAGATTTTCTTGGATTTGTTGTGAGAAAAGATTCGATTTTTGTTGATTATGAGTAAATTGGAGTACTGGGTTTGGCTTGTTTGTTTGAAGTTTTGATTTTTGGCAATTCCACTTGCAGATAACTAGTTTCTGTGGCTATAAATGCCATTGGTTTTAAGTACTGCTATTTATGGTTAAATCTTCTGGTTCATTTGCCATGGTGTAGTGTTAGTACTTAGTACAAATGGATTGAAGCTTACGTTTTTCGATGTGTTTTGGATTATTGATCAACCGGAAACTTTCGTGAGATTTTCGGGAAACATCTGGTTATGTTCTGGAAACAAAATTCAAAGATATACTGTAGAGAATATTTCAAGTGTTCAACAACTTTTAGATAGTGTGAGTTGATTTTGTTTTGGTGCAATTGAAAAGTAGAACATTTTGGAGTTTTGGAATTATGATCAATGGTTGTGAAGTAATAAGCTGTTAGCTATATGCACTCTTCTCTAGTTGTGGATGTCTAATATTGCAGAATTGGGTGACGATTCGAGTATAGTGACAAATGCTGTTCTTGTTTTGATTGCATATAGTCTGTTCTAGTTTCTTTGTTGAAGAGGAAGCAAGAAGCTGCTTTCATTTTAACGTTTGCAGAATATGCAAGCTGTCATGACCTCATGTTGTTTAGCTGTTTTCTAACCATGGGTTGTATATTCAGTTCAAAGATTCTGGAGGATTTGAAGCATTGGTCACTGGCAAGACAACGGATGTGCAGCGAATAGATGTGAATGAGAGAATAGTTAGCCTTGAGAGATTGAATCCAACGCCTCGCCCAACAACGTAAGGTGTTTCTTCTGTCAAGGTGCCATGACTGATTAGCTTCTAGAAGAGGTTTTCATTTTGTGTCTTCAGCTATACAGGTCTCCATTTCTGGAAGGCAAGTGGAATTTCGAGTGGTTTGGTTCAGGGAGCCCAGGGCTCTTTGCTGCTCGCTTTTTGTTCGAGTAAGGAGTGTTCTATCTTGTGTTTAATATCTCTTTACTTCTGCAAATTAGTTAAACTAACAAGTCATATGTGCCGACTATGAACTTAGTCTATTAATTCCAATTCAACGATTACTAGAAACAATGCTGATGCAAATGACACATATTGCAGGAGATTCCCTGCTGCCGTAGCAAATTTATCAAAATTAGATATCGTGATCAAGGATGGATATGCAAATATCTCAGCAAGTGTCAAACTGTTTAACGCGGTAACATGCTTCTTCTATCTTACTGCCTACGACTTCTGAATACCAGAGTTGTCTTGGCTGATTTTTTTTGAAGTTCCTTTTACGAGATTGGGTTTTATAGCATTTTAGTTCGTATAACAACAAAAAAAAAACCCATCCTTTTCAGTGTTTGGTTTAGTATTAAGAAGACATTTTATTTGTATACACTTATCCGTAATCAGAAATCTCTACTTGAAGCAGCAAAAGAAACCCTTTGATGTGCTTCTTTGTATTTGGCTTTACGCTGTTCTTACTTGAGAGAATTTCCAACAGAAATTGAAATGGCATACACTCATAGTATGCTACATCTAACCAACAAGCAGAGTAGCTGTGAACATTTAATTTATAGCACTATTCCTTTGGATGACAAAAGCCATGCAAGTTCAGCTTTTGAACCATCAACGGCAGCTTATGTGACTGATAGTAATTAATTCCAATAATTTAATATATATAAATTACATTTGAACTTACTTCATACTGTATAATGAGAAGTTGTCAAGGGAAGGGGAGTAACAAATAGTTCTGGTCATGATGCAGATAGAAAGCAACTTGACGATCGCTACGAGATTATCAGTTGAGGGGCCACTTCGTATGAAAGAGGAATACATGGAAGGGACATTTGCATCTCCCAAAGTCAACGAGGAATCCATCCCTCCGCAGCTGAGAGATGCTTTGGGTCAGGCAGCTACGACGATGGAGCAGCTTCCAGTTCCCATTAAGGATGCCGTGTCTGGTGGATTAAAAGTCCCACTTGGTGAGTATTTCAAGCTGATATACTGTTTTTGCATTTTGCTATTTTTTAAGCTTAAAAATGTTATCCATGTGAAACATGACCATGTTACAAAATCTAAATTTAGGCATACACACATTGGACATCATTAAGAATCTCAAAACTTCAAATTTAACTTATTTACACGATATACCTAGGCTCTTGCAATGTATCTTATATATTTCTGAAACAGTTCTATTTCTTTTCTTTGTCGAAACTCGAAAGGTTTGCCTCTAGTTACAACGTCTTCCCATGCCTCATTTATTTACCAAAGCCTTTCGTCCTGTCATCACTTCACTCTTTAGCCCTTACCAATCATTTTGTCCCTTCATCCTCAAAATTTTTGACTGCTTATGCTAAAAACACTTTACATAAGTCTTTATGCTTCTAAAGATGATTCACGCCCAACAAATTGAGAAACACACATTATCCACTGTTCCACTAAGGGAAGAACTGCTGATTGGTTTTAGACTTCGAGTTATGTTTGGGCTGTTTATAGAATTATCAAATTTGTAAGCCCTTTCACTATTCTGTACTCCACTAAGGTTCAAACAGATCTATGAAGCTATTGTTCTTTCCTCGTCACTTTTAGATCTTGATTACAGAAATAGCTAGCATAGCATCTTATCTTCTTGTGCCGTCAAACTTTTCCACCTGCAGTAGCTACATGCATTCATATTTTTATTTTTAATCGCTGGATAATCAGATGTAACTTCATTTCAAAAGTTCGTCTTGTTCACTAGTTCTGTATTTCATCATTAATGTTTTACCATACTTTTCTTTTGACCTCAGGTGGGACATTTGAGAGGATGTTCATGATCTCTTATCTGGATGAAGAGATTCTGGTGAGTTCTATCATCTTTGTCCGATATAAACTACGCACTACTTTGAATTAAATGGACATCTAATTAGTATACCAAACGCGTCTAGTCAATACAGTGAAATAACTAAGACTTGAAACTCAGCAAGTCTTGTGCGGTTGAGATCTAAGCCATACAAGTAGCTGACTGTACTGCATAATCGTGAATCGTTTCCACCATAAATTTTGAGGAGATGATTACTTGCTATGTCCTTATTTCATGTCCACCGTAATATTTAACTCTAAATCTTGACTTGGAGAAGTCAATTGCCTTGGCTCGGAAGGATTGACATTTGTAGCAAAATAATAAAGAAAAAAGATAAAACATAACTACTAGTAGTAGATAGCCACACAAAAGTTGAAATGTCCCATCATTTTTGTGGCAAATATACACAAGATTCTTTGTTGTCTTTCGTATAAACCAGCATAGTAAACTCCTTTTTTTTTTTGAAAGATTATAAATTCGGATTCAGTTTGATGTCTTGTTTAGGTTCATTACCTACCACTGAAAACTAAATTCTGCCTCATCGTTTGCTTTTCGTGTAATATAATCTGGATCTGAATGCAGATAATCAGGGATATTACTGGAGTACCTGAAGTCCTAACAAGACTAGATCCTGGACCATCACCCTTGGGCGAACCAATCACCGAATATGAAAGCTGAAGTTCTATAGACCATACATACAATGTAAATTCCCTGTGAATCACATCAACACTTGTAGCAAAAACCAAGAGAAGTGTAATAAAACAGGACGAAATGTAGCTTCTTCGCCTCTCGGTTCCATGGCTATTTAGATCTTGATACAAACACAATTGACTGGCACCCGAAAGTCATCTGGTCCACTGGAAGAATCGGTTAGGAAGTTTCTAAAACTGTAAATGAAAGTTCAGAGCAAGTGAAGGAAGTGGTTGATGAAGGTGATGACTAGTAATGGTTGTTATCAGTGACTTAATAGAGTTGGTGTTGAAGAAATCATGTTTTCACATTGACATCTTGTTTCTGGAAAAACAGACATGTTCAAAGCTTGAATGACTTTCTCTTCACACATTATTATAATTACATCACATCATATCTTGATAGTGTTTACAATGTTGTCACTTTGAAGTGTGAATGATCAAAGTCCACTTGATTGAAACATGCATGGTTTACTGCACTTGACCTTGCAAGCTGCTGATATGTTCTAGCAACTTGACCCTCACACTCTCCAACTTGGATTGATTCAAATTGATCTTTTGGCACACTAGGTAACACTTTGACCCGCTTAAACTTCATTATTGCTCGATCACCATTATAACTCTTGTATGAAAGGTAACACTTTGACTTGCTCGATATTTAAGCTTCATTGTCGCTCATTCACCATTATAACTCCTGTTGATGTATGAAGTCTGTACTCAAAACACCCGCACTATTACCTTAAATGGGATTCGATCATTGCATCTATTGCTTACTATTCAATTTTTCGTGCCACTCGTTCATCTTATCACTGCGTTTATACGCTAGTGCGCACACATACATCACTTCAGAGTTCAGCCCTCATCTCAATTGTGGGGATTTGTTTTTGTCATTGTTATACCAAATAGTCAGATCTTGCTTAGTTCAAAAAATGTGACGTTAGGCTACACGCTAATCAGAACTCGAACCAAGATCTTAATTAGTAATAAGTTGGTTTTGTTTGATTTTTAATCTAATTGTTGTTATTTGACGAGCAAGTTTGAAGGGTAACTATATATTAGCATAACTTACGCTAAATGTCGAATAATGGACCTTGGTCAAATTAAACGACAGAAATACAAAAATCTTAGGTAACCATATTAACTATCCTACCTCGTTTAACAATATTTTGAATATAGTTTATAAGATACGGGATAACTTTTGGCTGAAAGACAATTTGAAAGGTTGCTAAACACATTTCGAAAAGTAACCTGAGTTACGTTCCTGGTTATATAGGTATTCGGTTTTCATCTATACCAGAACAATGTTATATGGTCAATGATTGTATTTATTGTGATAATTGAAAAAAAAGAAAAAAAATACTACATGGAAATGTATAAGACTTGGATGTGTCTAAGTCAATATTAATTGCAGTAATTAATTGGCAAGACTTGAAGTCTGCATTATTGTATTTGGATACATATATAAGTGAATGTATCTTAGTTTAGTAATTAATAAAAATTCATATTATATAGCCGTCAATCCTACCACGACTTGTCACCTTAATTGTTTCCTAAGCTACCAAAGCCTTTAATCCTGTTTGTTTCATCCATTAAATTCTTTCAGGATATTTGTTTCGTATCTTGTATAATAAAAATTTTAAATCAATTTTTTCTCCACTAAACAATCACCACTCTCTTTTTATCCTACTCTTACATCCTCTTTACTTTTTCAATCAATCTAACAATTTTAAACCAATCAAATAACATTTAAACCAATCAAATAAACTTAAAAAATATCAAACACATCAATTTTTTCTTACACATATCACCTTATTCTTACACATTCTATATAACAACCCTATAAGCCCTAAAAGTTTTTAACTCTATTCCAAACACCATTTTTTATAACTCACTTTTAACTCAGTTAATATTAATCAACTAAATGATTTTCTTAACTCAATTTTTTAACTTTATACCAAACATTCCGTTTGTTTTGTCTTTCTTCATTTTTTGCCTTTTCCTTTTCATTTTTTCATCTTTTTATTTAACTTTTTTTTGTTATTTTTTCCTGTTTGCTTTTCTTTTAATGAGAAATGGAGTCTAGGGAAGAGCCATACTCACTTTGCAGGAGTGCCACTCCTATTTAAGATCTGACCTGTCTTTAACAAATGAAATGAAACATATAATTAAGAAAATAAATTTCGGTTTAATTGAGGCAAACTATTTAATTTTGTTTTTGAATTCGATTTTACATCTCATATTTATGCATACAATTAATCGATAAATTACATAACTTATAATACATTTTGAATCCTTAGCTTGAGCAGCTAAATTTTATTTCCGCAACTCTGATTTGATCATAATTATCTTGTCAGTTTAATGATTAGCAACAGGTTCCAAATATCTCAGCCGAAACGTTATCTATTTTACTGTACGTGTGGTCTTTATAGATGTACTACGTAGTACGTACATTGTAACGTACCATATAAATAAGATAATGACTAAAAATAACAAACCATTTTGATTTTTGAACACTTGAAACTCGCAGTGCAATTCGTCAAGACGTTAGACATAGCACCAGAAAAATAATCTCCTTATATATAGGCCCTTTCAATATTAACTTAACCACTTGAGAACATTTTCGGAATAAGTTTATTATTTAAAAGACGTGTAGTTGGTAGCTAATGTTGTGACCATCATTAAATAGGTGAAATTACCTGATCAGCTCGTGTCAAACATATACTTACAGTATATTTGGTAACAATGTTAGATTGACAAAATTAGCAGATAAGTGTCCTTATTTTTTAAAAAATTACATAGAGTAATTTTTCAAATAATGATATTAACAAAACATACTTATTATGGCTTAAATCACCTTATAATTTTGGTGTAAATAATCAAAATCACCTGATCTGATCGTAAAATCCAACATTTTTTTGAGCAACTTAATTAGTGTTCTAACTTGTGTCTAAACAACTGAGCAATGCACGTACAGATAAACATGAACTAGTGAATTCTTCAATGCCACTGACATCATAAAATATTCAAAACCGAAGCTGAAATAAACTAAATCATTCAAAATTCTTACAAGAAATCGAAACATTAACATGCCTAATCATCATTCGTAAACATTACTTACATCACAAATTAGGATTAATTAATCAATTCCACTCAAATAAATCATCAATGGAGATTTCTTTCTACCCAAATTAAAAGAATCAAGAGTCCGGCCATAAAATCATAATCTAACATCTAATCTCTAATGATCAAATTAATCAAACAATCAACACAAAACCCCATAATTAATTAAGAAACCATTGATCATGATGATCAAGTAGTAGCTAATTAATTAATTGATTAATTAGCAAGTTGTACAGTCTCTCCATAAGCATCCAATTGAGTTGTACCTTCCAAAAAAGGAAACTGATCATTAATCTCTTGCATGAAACCATCAAACTGATGATCTCCAAACCCTCCCAAAAATCCACCTCCTGAATTTGCACCTCTCCAAATCTCCTCTTCACCTTTTATCATCTCTCTAAAACCAGCCCTTAAAGCGACTTCCATTTTCTTGTTCCTTGTTGGTGACAATTTTCTTGGCCTAGATGGAACCATTGCCCTCTTTCTCTTGGTCTCTTCCTCCGTAGGCTTACCGGTGAGTCGTTGGACGAGCTCTCTGAAGTTCGCGGCGTCTGTCTTGATGATCTCCGGGGCGAATATGTGGATGATCCGGATCTTGGGCTTGGGTTTTGATATGGTTTGTGAGTTCTTGTTCATGGAGAGTAGTGTTGATGATGGACTAGTTGTGATCATGTTTTGGAGACATGTTTGTTTGTTCATCAATGTGTCCATTTTGTGCATCAAGTTGATGTGTTGAGACTTAGAGAGAAGGATTTGTTTAGTTTTTCAGGGTTTGATTGGGATTTGGTGTGAATGTTTGAAGTGAGACAAGGGGTGGGAGAGTTTATATATAAGGCTGGAGAAAGAAAGATTATTATTTTCTTTAATAGTAAGAGAGTTGAGATTGGTCTTGCAATTTTAATAATAGGCAATTTTAACTCTTATTATGTTTAAAAACTATCACCTTCAACAACGGGTCTTTCCAACGGAAATTGAGTTCGTCACTATTCAGCAATAGATTACTAACAAAATACAAACAAAATTTTTCTTGAGAAAAAATTATACATGATTAACGACGAATTACCAACAAACCACCATCAAATTTGATTTTTGGTTGTAATTCTGTTGGTATTCCGTTGTAGAAATTTTGGGTTTCCAACAAATTTTTAATGTTCTGACACTATTTCGTTGGTACTAAATTTTGGGTTTAACCACTATAAACACCAACGGGAAATCCGTTGGAAATTCTTCTCACCAACAAAAATTTCGATAGAAATTTCGTTGCTGAATTTATTTAATGAACAATTGTAAATTTGATACAATTTCAGTAGGGAAGATTTAAAAACTATGAATATTTGTTTAACTAAATAATAAAGTAGTAAAAAGATATGTTTAATGTGTTCACGAAAAGCTTAATCAATCGATCACAACTTGAATAGTGATAATTCAAAAAATAGCTACTTTTATAACGGTTATAAGGTGGTCGAGTGGTAAGAAAGCTAGAGGTAAATCATGAGGTGATGGGATCGAATCTTGTTGCATGATTTTCGTTTTTCCTCATACGATTACCAACAAAATAGTGACGCTTCAACAACGAAATAGTAACGCCTCACCAACGGAAAATCACGTTACCAACGAAATCAAATTCGGTTGCAAGATTACCAACGGGGGTAACTGGGACGATTTAGACAACGCAAATATTCGTTGAAAAAAACTTTATGCAACAAAAAAAATACTTTCAATAACGAAAATAAGTGTTGTTAAAACCCCTTTTTCTTGTAGTATATATATGCTACTTATAACTTCTAAAGATATACCAGTTATCAATGCATTTTATACCTCATTTTATACCTGAAATTTACATTTCGAATAACATTTGAAAGTAGATATGAAAAGTTTCCCGTTGGTTAACATTGTAGAAAGACATAATTAGTTACCCTAAAACGGATATGTTAAACACATATATTGTCCTCACAAGTTCGATTGAAATAGCTAGTAAATGCTTTATTATTATACCTCTTATTACATCCGACAAGTTAAGACTAAAGCGATCAGTTTGTATTTACATGTATAAAAAATATAGTTGGTAAACCTCTTTATTTTAACCTCATATCTCGAAAGTATAGTTTGTATTTACTAGACATTACATCGGATATGTTACAACTAAAACTCCGTTTGTATTTGCGTTTATTGTAAATACAGTTAACCTCATTCATTAAGGTTTTTGATTATGAATTCTATGTTCTAGGTATCAAACTGCCCCAAGATTCTTTCTTGATTAATTTATGTCTTAAGGAGAATGAAAATGTCCAAGGATTTGAAGACACAGTAATAAATCTAAGGATAATAACAATGGAGAAAATCCTAAAGAAGAAAGACAACTAAGATATTCCTTGAGGCAAGAATTGGATGAACCTTACTCTGACATATGGGAGAAGAGAAGGTCAATAAAGTATGGAACTGAAATGGGGTCCCTCTATTTTATGTTTCCATACACATCAAAGGACAATTATGACATTTGTTACTCAAAAAAAAAAAAAAAAAAAAAAAAAAAAAAAACACTTCTATAACATCAAATAGGATCTTTAATTTAACTATTGAAATTAGTCCTTTTATTAAACTATAATTTAATTAGTTTCTTTAAAATTCAATGGATTTCTCTAGAGAAATTAAACCATAGTTGCACTTGCACAACTTGCTTGCACATTCATCTTTAATTTTTAACGTGCTGTCATTGATGTTATATTATAATTGTTTTATAGATATTTAGGTGATCTTGACTTCTTGATCTTAGCAAGATGTATCCACCATTTTTTCAGGCTTCAAGCAACTCATGATTCTTGTTTGTGATCTTAAATCTTTGTGGGTACCATGTATATTATCTTCAAATCATCCTATGCTATGATACTCAAATGCATAAACTTAATCGTGAACCTTGTATTTGGTATACTGTTAAAATTATAACAATATATTTTATTTTAATATTCGTTGATTGATAAACTACACCTTTACATGATAATCATTTGTTCCAACTTTGGATGCTCATCAATTATAAGGTTAAAAACATTTTATGTTTGTCTTTTTCGATGCCAAGTTTCACCTGAAATTCCATGGCCGGACGTACGGTTGATTTGTTACTGATGGAGCTATCAAAATCCCAACCATCAATTTACAAAAATTCATTTATTTCTTTAACAATTAAAAAATGTTTGTTACCCTACTTCCTAATTACTCTATTAATTTGCAAGTACGCTTTTTTAGTTTCTACTAATTGTTCTTTCATTGTTGGAGTTTTGCCAAAACTCGTGTTTAGTGTAATGACATCTATACAAATGGCCGATTAACAACACTTGCTATAGCTAAGAAATCAAATGTGTTGTACAACCCTAACATTATGAGATTGAGATTCAGCTCTCAGTTTAAAGGACATAAGAGATCTCGCCTATATCAAATACTAACATCCGTTCCTTTTGAAACTGCACATCTATAACGGGCTATTTAGTAAAATAACAATTTATCTATAGCCTACCAACTACATAAATTCATAAATTCTTCACTTTATCACATTCAAACTCAACTTTCTTGCACTTGGAAGGAAATCTAGTTAACAAAATCGATCTTGCTTTGTGCCAATATTGATTAAAGACACAACAAATAGACAATGGTTACAAGTTATTAGTATGTTTTGGACAAGTGGTTTCAATCTATTACTGCTGTCAAACAAATGCAATGTAAAATTGAAACCTTGCTGCCCATAAAATTAAACAAGGGCATGCCAACTTTAATTTACTATCATTACAAAAGACAATTGATTAATTCCAATTTTCATTTCTATCATTTCGTACTCTTGAATGGATATAAGCTAAAATTATGAATCATGCATGATCCTGGCTGGTTATAAATGAAGCCGCTAGCCAGCCGATTATGAATTTTAATAATCGATTCGACCCATCCATAGCGATCGAGTAGCTAGTCGTCTCATCACTCAACTCATAGCTACCATCACCATTAAGTACGTACCTCTTATCAACATGATATTTTTTATATATACAAAACATACAATCTATTAACAACTTACTAAACATTTTGATTGACAATATCGATAATTTTTTAAAAATAAATGTACATTTATAAATAAGTTATTCATAGATCGTACTTCTGGACTTTGTGATGGTTTATAATTAGCTAGCCGGCAATATAATCTAGTTTGCGAAATCAAATACTCCCTCCGTTCCTTTTAAAACTTGTCATTTCTTTATTCATCGATTATTTATGAAATTTGTGTATTCTTAAACTATAATAGTAAATAATTAAATAAAATCATATAATAAAAATTTAATTACTAAATTTTCATTATATGATTTTATTAAATTATTCTTATTATCGTTAAAGTAATTCTGTCAATCAAAATGACTTGGTAAAATCGATAGCAAGTTTTAAAAAAAACGGATGGAGTAATAATAGTGATACATTGCACGCATGAAGATGAGATAAATGATAACCGTCCGATGATCTGCACGTGGGGTTGTTGTCAGAATTTGTACGATCACCAATCATGGTAAATAATCTGTTTCATTCTCGGCCCAGTTGTCTTACAGGCCCATTTTGCATGACTGCCCCTACTGACGTCATTCCACCCACGATCCTCGTGTGCCGCCTTGGGCCGGCCCACATAAGCCCCCACTTATTTTTCCTTCTGGTCATCCATATGCTGCCACGTGGTGGTCTGCCTCTTTCCTCTCTGTTTTCTTGTAGGGTGCATGGACTCTTTCAACCTTTGCTCCGGTGCCTCTTCGGTGACTTCTGGTGATTTGGTGTTTTGTATGGTTGAACAAATACTACATATAGTATAACATTTCAAACATCATGAGGCAATATAATATGTTGCACGGTAGACAGAACCGCTCTCGGTTATGAAAGCGTTAATCAAGTCAGACGTGAGGCTGTTTGTGGAATTCGATACATATGTGGTTACCGATTGACGATTAATGGTTGTGCTAGGGGAAGATATGTAGCATCTCGTTAACGTTGCCCCTCATCATGTTTTTATAACTTAGGTACAAATTGCTTGATGATGCTTGTTTGATTGCGTTTTTGGTAGGGTTTGTATTTTGTAACACCTTCTGAGACTAAGGTTTGAATGGCTGAACCCTTAAACTGGTTGTTGTCAGTGACTGAGTTATACGTGATATACTTTATATTTATGGACCAACACTTGATATTTCGCACTTTGTACTAAATCGTATACTAGAAAACATTAACATGACTTTCTAGAAAGAGTTGTATTGAATTGAGAGTGGAGACACAACTACTCCAAAGCCCATTCAAAACTTCTTTGGTGGTCTTAAGCAACTGGACTGGATTCATATCGACATGTATTGGATCTTTATAAAGCCCATTTAACTTGCTGTACAATCTTTCAGCCAAATATGCCCTAAGTGGAACTCAAAGCCTTGTTGAATTATGGACACTCCCAAGCCATGGTTAGAAATTGGGGTCGGACCAGAGACAATAATTTCAACCCGGAAGGCCGGAATTTATATTGTAGGATCAAGTGATAAGTATTCGAGTAAACTTAAGTAAGATCTCCCGTTTGAATTCTGGTGAATGTTGGAAAGACGGTCGGAAAAGTGATCCTTACAGCTACAGAGTACCAGAACCAGATCATAGTATAAGATCGAAATTAAAGAGGAGATATTTATGAGTTGAAATAGCATGTTCAAGTAGTTAAATCAACTTGGTTATCAGCTGCATCAATCAGCGCTAGGCCGGAGTAACCAGCCCGACTGGATTTCTTATACACTGTTCAAACTCCAACTCCACAGGCAAGACATAGTCACACAGTAGTGGCAGATTCGCAGGCAATTGACAAACAATAAATGTATCCAAAATAAAGTCTTATTCAAGACAATTTAAATTAAGAAGTTCAGATGACTTCACAGTTAACAACACAGCAACAGAAACAGTCTAAAAGAGACCAAAACATGAAACTGTCCTACAACAATTGCCCACAAAATGGTGTTGACTTCACCAAGGCCTTCATTCATCCATCAAAACCTAAAGCTTGCCTTCATACAGCTGTTTCTGATCACCTTCTGACCCTTACTAATTCACCACAATCTAGAGCTTGTTATTGTACCAGAACACGCCTTTGTCCTTCTCACTCTCGTCCCGCTCCACGTAGATGCACTCCTTCGCTTCTCTGTACATCGCCTTGAAGACTGGTGTCCCATCGAACTGGTAGTACTTCCCTAGAATCGGCTTGATTACCTTTGTCGCTTCCATTGCGTGATAGTGGGGCATGGTTGAGAATAGATGGTGAGCTACGTGAGTGTCGGTGATGTTATGGAAGACATGGTTGAGGATGCCGTAATCCCTGTCTACTGTGGCCAAAGCTCCACGAAGCCAGTCCCATTCGGAGGAATCGTAGTGAGGCAACGAAGGGTGAGTGTGTTGCAAGTAGGTGATCAAGACGAGGAATCCGTTTACCACGAGCAATGGGGCTCCATAAATGCAAAATACCCAGGCGAGACCTTTGACCATCGCGAGACGGTAAAGGCCGTATGTGATGGCGAGAATGCCGGCATCGGAGAGCAAGATCTGAGCACGCTCACGGTCAGAGTAGATTGGGCTCTTAGGGTCGTAGTGGCATGCAAAGCGATCATAAGGCCTGCCGGAGACGTTGAACATGAGATACAAAGGCCAGCCGATTGTGAATTGAACGATGAGCATGAGGACGCGGCCCGGTGGGTTGTTCACATACTTGGCGAACCAACTGATGGATGACTTTTGTTTTGGCACAAACACTTCATCACGCTCGAGTGATCCCGTGTTCGAGTGGTGTCGCCTGTGGCTGTATTTCCAGGAGAAGTATGGCACGAGGAGAGCTGAGTGGAGGACCCAGCCGACAGTGTCGTCCAGCCACTGGTAGTCGCTAAAGGCATGGTGTCCACATTCGTGGGCTAGGACCCACACGCCTGTTAGGACACACCCTTGGCAAGCCCAGTAAAGTGGCCAGGCGATGTAGGAGAGTGATTGTGGGAGGAGTTGGAAGTAATTTGTGGCAACATAGTAGAAGATTGAGGCGATGGCAAGGTCAAAAGCGACATAGGAGAAAGAACGGGGAATGGAGCGCTTGAAGCAATGGGGCGGGATGGCTTTCTTTAGGTCACCAACCGTGAATGGAGGCTTTGTGTGAGGGACTCTTTGCAGTACTTCGGATTTCGCTGCCTTACCCTCTGTAGGGACAGACGTTCGGCCTCCAGCACCCATTCTTCAGCAACTTGCACGTGTAAAATCTAGGTGAGCGGAAATGCTAATATAGGGAAAAATATCGGTAACTTAGTAAGCAAAACATAGACGGACATGCAAGTATTTGAAAGGTTGAATGTCTATCTCCTCACAATCTTAGAGCAAATTATACAAGCAACAATGATGTATTCTTTAAGAATCATATGACTTGCCAACGCAAACTTCTTTCATTTTCTTCAGCAAATAATTTACTGTTATCTAACAGAAGTTATACAAGCAAGGATAAACTAGTATAGTTCCACAAGACTTGTCTGCTACACAAGCACACATATGCAGAAACAAGCATACTCTAAAAGTTAACCATTTATGACTTGAAACGGTGAAACTTGACCAGTAATACCATATTTTTGACAAATCTTGGCAATCAATGTTATAGATGATTACTTCTATGCAACACAATCAAGGCAAGTAAGCTAAACATGTCAAGAGCTAAATAAACTAAATGATCAAGAAAACATACCACAACCTAACAGGCAATTACTATGCAGAAGCTTTGATATGTCCAATATTTACAATGCAAGCAATATAATGGCCAACCAGTTGGATGGCTCCAAAAAAGAATAAAGCATAAATACAAGAGATTCATAGACTCTCCATTAGTTTACAGCATAAGAAAAGGACTAGTACTGAAAAGACAAGTTGCAAGATGTTGACTTCTAGTTAAAGAAATCATAGGTGGTTTTATTTGAGCATGAGTAATTAACAGGTCATTGTGATGTGATGTGACAATTGGAAAATGTATTGAAATGTGAGTGGCAGTTCATCTTTGACTGATCATGTTTCACCTCCATTTGCATACTTGTTGATTAACAAAATATCGACACCGTTGAGCATGTCAATGGTGCTTTTGTTCATCCTAGATCTAAAGGTAATAGTCAAATAATCAATCAGTAGTTTCTATATTAGCATATTGAATTCTTACCTATGAACGAGCTCTCGAGCAATGCCAGGACCTAAATTACAGTGTTCTTACTAATCCACAACACTCAAACTTAACACCTTATTCTAAGGAACCTAAATCGCTATTAGCCAAACACAAGTGCCTTATTGCATTAAGCGACAAAATATCAATCCAACTGAACAAGCTATTGAGTGTCATCAGGACCATCAGAATGTTCTTTATTCATCTTAGTTCCGGTTTTCATATTAGCATATCGACTTCTTAATTCAGGACAAGTTCTCGAGCATTGTCAGGTCCTAAATAAGGATACATTTTTCGATCGATTGAGAGAAGGTATGATCTAGCTGCATATTACTTGCACTATTGCACTTTGAAAGACATAGTCAAATAAATACTACAGAACTAGGTGAATCTAAATAATCTGATTCCCCTGGCCCATGGTTTTCAGAGAAAGTGAAGAGTTACCAAACTCTTGACCTGACATTTAGCATGTGACTAATTTCAGATCCATATTTCAAAAAAAAAAAAATCAGACTACCAAACAGGACCAGATTTGTTTAATATCTGGCCTTTGAAGAAGACAAGATATTTCAGTAACAAAGATTAAAAAATTAAAACTTGCTATGATAGTATATATGCATGTGACCGGCCCTTTAAAGTATATGCCAGATTGCACGGATCAAGAAGTGCAAAGCTACTTTAAACTTTTATATTCACCTAAAATATAAGCAACTTTATCATTCTTCCATAATAGAAAAAATACCATGCTTCAATGATTGTTCAAGACTCTGAAACACATGTAAAAGACATTATGGATGTGCAGAGTAACTTCAATGAGAAAACCGTGTTAGTGATTTCGATTATCACCATAAACTACATAGGCAAGATATTGTAGGAACAAGTTTGGGAAACAATGTCAATTTTTGCGGTCTAGATAAGTCAAGCATCATTAACTTCAAATATCATCAGTATTCAGGTCTATTCTACATCAGTTAAATGTTGTGGAGTTCTTTTCAACATGCCTAAAGGACTAACATTGCTAAGCTATCAAAGAAAAGTAATGTAAAATCTACAACTTGATATTTTATCAAGTTGCACATTCTTTTGTACACACAAATTATCATAACAAGTGACCCTAATGTATCTAAACAAAAGCCAACCACATATCACATGTGTACCTAAAGATAGTGGTTCCAGCACTTGTAACCTTTAGCACCAAGGGAAAAGGACAAAACAACAAAAAGATCACAAATATATGAAAACAGAAAGAAATAAGAGAGAATCTGTATTTACTACTACTATTAAAGAAACCTATACATTACATAAAAATATTTAATTCAACAACACCTTATGAACTGATGAATCTGGTAGGTATTACACACACAATGCATTACGATCAGATCAAATATGGACAAATAAACACAAGAAAAAATAGCTTGAAACGACAAACTTAGCAGCGGATAAATCAATGGAGATTTCATCATGTTGTTTGATGACGTTCTCATCTTCACTCACCAACAAACAGAGAGGAGAATTAAGCAAGTTCACTTCAGTTTTTGCTTTTCAACTCTTATTTTTCGAATCCTCTCGACTCTTGAGTAGAATTATTACAGAAAACTGCATAATTTGATATGAGAACTCAATTTCTAAAGGAAAAGAGAGCAAGATGGAGACTCATAGAAGTCAAGATAAATATATACTCCAAACAGAAACTTTTCCAACACACTATTAAAAGTTGACTGTAACGCTCTGCATTCCTATCTCAGATCAAATCATACTCCAAATAGGAAACAGAAAGCTCGAATCTAATCTTATTCACGGGTCGGGCCTCGGCCAACAAGGGACGGGGCGTTACACATTCTCAATAATGAACCAATACCACAAAGAAAGAAAAAACACAAATCGAATTTCAGAGCTGAATCGACATTCACAACAGAGAATAACACAGAATCATAAATAAGCAAAATTTATCAATGGCAGCTGAAAAGACACCAAAGAACACAGCTTTAGACAAAACCCACATCGGAAAACCAAATTTCACAGCTCAATCGACATTCAAAAGAAAGATGCAGGAAAAAAATCGTGATGAACAGCTGAAAAAACACCAAAGATGACATCTTTGGAGAAAATTCACAATCGGAAATCCAAATTGACAGGCATTTGGGAAACAAGAACAAGATCTATTGACAACATTGTGACATAACGGAATAAAATGCAAGAAAAACCGTACCTGAATCGGAAAAGCTTGAAACTTGATCTGAATCTCTTTTTCTCTAGGACTATATTTTATGAAAAGAAATGAGTGTTGAGAGATCGAGATGGACTACGCTAAATAGCTCCACAAATCAAGTGAAGGTGACAATGGCATTTTATGAAAAACAGAGCGCTATTTATGCTTTTTATTTTGACAAAGTGAGATAAGTTCTCTATAGACGAATCAACATTATGAGACGTTCATTAAATAAATTATTCAGAGATCGACCTTTGTTATTAATAAAAATTATTATATAAATAAAAAATGTACGATCTTTGTTATTAATAAAAATTATTATATAAATAAAAAATGTACATATTGTTAATGAAATGAAATGAAATGGGTTTGTTAAAATACACATTTATAGATAAATTATCTTCGGTAGACATATTGGTTCCAAATTCGAATTGAATTATCTCAATTCGAATAGAGTTTTTATAGCCAATTTGTACATAAAAACCAAACTTGAATTGAGATAACTCAATTCGAGTTTGAAACCAAACACTCTGACGGTATCTCGTTACTCTTTTCTTTTTGTTTCTTTTACTACTGTCCTCAGGATTTGGGGCCCACATTCGTCTCCTATTTTGTTGGGTCCATGCGATTCATGCTGGTCTTATTAGTGCACCGGTCCAATAGTAGTTCACTTTAACCGGCCCATTAACATGTTAGGCTTCATTATACTTGATCATTGTGGATATTTTCCTTTTTCCTTTCTTTATTCTTTTCTTGTTTTGGGGAAGATTTTGATGTTCGTCATGCCCTATTGAGGGTTCAGTTCTATAAGGTCAAATAAGGTCATACGAATATATATGCAGTTGCATTAACCTATCCAAACTCGAACTTGATTAATATGATTCCAAGATCAAAGAACGGGTATTTTGAATCAATCAATAAAGTTCATTTTTCAAAAGCGAGTTCGAGCTCAAGTTTTATTAAGGCCGGGTCAATCGAATATGATTACAATATGAGAGAATCTCGAACAATAAGATACTCAACTCACCTTATTAAATAGTTGCTCCCAAAATACGTACCGATTCTACCACTGAAAATGTCAAGTTAGATTTGAAAGGACAATTTTATATTTAGTTGAAATAGTGTAATTTGTATTCTAGAATAATATTAAAAATTATTATTTGGGTCCAAACAAAGACACAGTACTGCCCACATCCATACTACTACTATGTCGACCACACATATAAGCAGGTCCCGTATAAATTTTATCATCAAACTATATAAATGTCTAACAAATTATTTTAAAAGTGCCAACGCAATATAAATAAACGATACGTTTTCATGTTGTTAAACTAAGTCAAAAAGAAGTTTGGTAACACTATCATTTAGGTCTTAGCAGTACAATTTAGACCTTTATGATTTTATCTAGTTCATGAACTTTATAATAATAAATCAATTCTAAAACTTCACCCCCTCGTGGTATCCTTAGTTCATAGAATCGCCCATCATTTAATTTAGATTGCGGACCAAAGTCGATAATGGAATTGAGCCGATAGCCTTATTGCATTCCAGAAGGTTATGTTCAGATGTAGAGATGATGGTTGTACTATCCAATACATAATAGGGGGTAAACAACTATACAAGTATCATTGATCTATAGATGCGGGAAACATTATGAACTCTAAATGTATTGAAGTTGGATAACATTACGTACTTTGAGTTATTTATAGCGGATTGTATATTTGTATATGCTAAAATCGCTTTATTAGTAGAAAGTGTTACTTAACTACGGGTGAAATTCATATGGATTTTCCAATTGCCAACATGTAGCTAGAAACATACTCTTAGCTCAAATTAAATGTATACGAGACAGTTAAAATTAAGTGATAAATGTATGAAATTTGTACGTGACGGAGGAAGGAGTAGTGAGGTAACATGTCCTTTCATCTAAAGCTAAACTAACGTTGGCTCAACATCCTCCATTAATATGAGACCTTCATGTTCTCTCAGATAATCCCTTTAACAGCAACGAGTCCCTTAGATTTGATAACGACTCACATATCCTACTCTTACATGTTAATTAGCCGGCATTAATGGACCACGTAAGTGGTTGTAAGAAGTTGCTCTTCTTTTTTTAATTGTACCACTCAAAATATCTTTATGCTATAGACTAATAGTCACGAAATTCAAATATTTGACTCAGTTAGAATTTGTTAGTTTGTTTTCATTTTCCATTTTTAAATGAAAGTGGTTCATTAAGTATTTTAAGTTCAATTCTTTTTTTCTTCTCTCCACTCGGACTAATCCGCCCACTCGGCTTCTTATATTTAAAGTAATTTGTGTATATACCCAAATAATACTATTGTTCCGTACCATTATGAAAGAAGATCCGGGATGAGAATGAACCACATGACTTGAAAGAATAATTTTAAATTCATTTCCCAAGTAATGTTTTTTTTATTGTGAGCCACAAGGTCTACAACTTACTCATATAGACCCGGTATATGGAAGAATCTCCCCCTCTTCTCGTAGTCATGACAACATGAAATTATTTATTTCCAATTAATTCTAACTCTTCTTTTCCTTCTTCTCTTATAAATCCGGTCTTGAAAATTATTTCTTGATTGTCCACTCCTTTGTGCAATAAAAGAATATGCATTGTTTTCCCTTAGACTTCACGGGGTGCCTACATGTCCAAAAAAAAATATTTTTATGGTAAATCTCATGATTTATAGCCAAAAGCGAAGATAGGTATTATCTATCACTCAAGTCCAATTGCGAAGCAATTTAAAATGAAAAATTAAATACCTTGTTTGATTTTGCCGCTCCCAGAAACACCGCACTGCCAAAGGCAGTGAATCTAGGTGTTTGAATATTAATATAGCAGCACAAGATCATATTAATTCAGATACAAGATCATGTTCAGGAATGTCATTTAAGAGACCGAGGCTATGCATATTGTCTTTTACATCAATGTCTACTATGTCCCTCGAGGGCACAAGTAGCCTGGAACAAGTAATCAGCATCCAAAGTTCAGATAGCTGCTTATAATTAGCGATGTTGTTATATATAACAATCTTGCAACTTAGTCTCTCTTCTCTTCAACTGAAATTCTTGAATCGAATCGAATCAATTGTAGTATAAAATATAACTAGCAAGGTAATCGAATTGAATGAATGGAATCGAATGAATCGAATGAAGGTTGAAGAGAACAGAGCCTTAGTTATGAAGAAAGAAATTATTGCAAGGAAAGTATATTTTTCCTGTTTGCAAAGAAGTGCATTAAGTTTATGCTATCATTTGTCAGTAGATAAGATAAATATAGGTTGTATCTATCACTCCTCCCGTTTTTTTATAAAACTTGTCATTTTGACTTTGACCACAAATTACCCTTAAACAATAATAGTAAATAATTTAATAAAATTATATAATGAAAAGAATTGAGGGAGCAATAGTCGAATTCTGCTCTTAATCTGTATAAATTCCTTGCCAGACAGAAGTATATACAAGGCTAAATCAATGAATATTATCACCATGAGCACTGACAGCTAGGTAGAAAGAAAGGACTCAAGGAAATGGTCATAAAAAAAAAAGCAAAAAAACCTTTAATTTTTCAATTATGGACCGCCATACCTTCCTCCATGGTTGAGAATGATCTTACTAAAAATCATGTATGGATATGGTGACATATTGATTATTCTGTTTCAGTTAAGCCACACACCAAGAAACTGCTCAAACAGACAGATATCAGAGCTCCTAGACAGCCACTGTCCTGAATCTTTTATGTTTACCATCTTCAACTTACTCATTCACACACACCGCACGCGCAGAGATAACAATCATTAGCGAAATGTTCAATACGTTTCCTGAATCTTTTATGTCACCATTACGTTTGTTGAACCTCCCGAGCCTGTTAATCAATAATAAGAGATCGTCGCCTTATTAAAGTTACGTTACAATCTATAATTAAGCGAGGACATAAAGTAAGAAAAAAGTTTATAATGTAAAGGAAAGTACCAAAAATATATATCCTGGAGACATCTAAAGAAAGTTTAATCCCCACAAAAAATCTTTGCAAGACACCATCGAAGGGAGATCAATAAATTAATTCCATTTCTCAGTTGTTAAAATGAACACAAGGCTGTAACATCCCACCTAAATTTAGGTATATATGCAGATGGCTACTTCGCTGGGTCAAAAAGTAGAATCGATCCAAATAAAAAAGTCCCTTATACAGGACACTATTCTACAGGACACTACTGAAAAAAAGTGGACTTTACAGATTGATTTTCACAGATGGAAGTTCATTCGTCTATAATGAAGGCTATTCCAGATTAACAAAATGGTCTTGGAAATACTTGAGCATAAAAAGAGCTAATACTTGATTTTATCCTAGAGGGCCGACAAATTTGTCTCTAATATGTTAAATTTAGTCTAGAAAAATATATGGTCCCACATGAATTTTTGGCGCATTTAACTGTAATATTTCATTAGAGGATTTTCCACTTTCATTTTTCTCGACAGAAACAAATACTATAATTTTATATCACCTATTACTTTCAATAAAATTAAAAAATAACTTACATAAATAAACTTACCACTATTAAAATTACAATACCCTATATCCCACATCAGTTAAAATTGGGATTTGGGAGGGGTTGATCGTATATAAGTAGATGACGAATCTCAACTAGTATGATACATTTTGGGTGATTCCAAAAGCAAACTAGTACGATTTCCGTCGACTCAAAGCTAACAATATCATACTAGCATAGCATGACGTGTGTGGTTAAAATTATACGTAACCGCGCCGGCCTAAAATATCGGATCTCGATGAATTAGTTTATATTAACTATAGCTGCCCTATATTGTGGAATACTTTGTGATATATTATTCCATCATTTACAAGTAATTGATTAGCAAACAAATGGTCCGTCCAATAAAGAAGATAAATTAGAAGCCCAGGCCAACAATTATATATATATACTACACCTTAATTAATCCTTCTAGTTATGATCCGTAGATCATGATTTGCTAATTCCTCTCGCACTACATAAAAAACCTTTGATTATCCATTATGAACATTTAATTTTGTGTTTCATATCTCCTTTTCTGTGATGTTCTATTGTTCTTGATGTTCTTACTTGTACTCTAAACTACTTTTTCCTTTTCATGATGATTTTGTTTTGCACAACTCGTTGATGTGAAGAGATCGAAGACCATCCAGCAATATGAACAAATTAATTAATTACTAGTATATTTTAACAAATTAGTTATTTGTGGTAAATTTTTTTATATTTAACCCATTACCCCAGACTGATAAACTCACTCTCTAATTTATCTTCACGGTTATCTTGATTGTCAATGCAATATGAAGAAGTGCAGATTAATAAATAGTCCGTTAAGTTTTAACATTCTGAGACTACTTTAATTAAGTGCTCCGCGACCCCATCACCTAGTACATCAATACAGACTGATTTCCCAGATCATTTTTTCATCTTAATTGACTTAATACAGACTGATTTAACTTTTAATAGACAGATTAGATGGTCTCACTATCTCCATTTTTTTTTAGTGGGAGCAGTAGAAAGTAAGAAATTGCCAATTACAAGCTGAAATGTTGAAACAAAAGAAAAAAAAAAAATTACATATCAGAGATAACCTTCATTGTCAGCTATATCCACTGAAGTCAAAACCAGATCTTATTATATCACAAATGTAATAAATGTTACAAGTTTGACAACCATATTGTAAAACATGAATGAGAATATATCTGTGATTATTTGTTATGTGTCCATCCAATATCTGTGATGCATATCCTAGAATATCCAGTAAGAAGCCTGGTGGGTTGTACAAGCCTGAAATTCCGAAAGAATTGTGTGGCTTCCAGGAAACATGAACGGCTTGAACACACAAGCTCTGCTTGATTCAGACAAACTGATCCCAGTATTCCACACTATTCACTCTTTACAGACAGTCTCTGCCATATAATTTACAGTAACCAAAATAGAGAAGGTTATTTAAAGAAAGTCACTAATTCCTCTAGTCTTGCTTGTTGCATCAAAATTTAAGTGAACCAAGTTTTATAGTCGCGATAAGGTGCAGGTGAGCAGTTGTCTGATCTGAACACACACAACGGTTCTATATCGAAAGATGGATTCGCGTGGTAGGATAGTCGAAGGGGTGTTGCGTGTGGTGTAGCCGGTAGCTGGAGAATAGAGAATAAGTGCTAAACAAATTGTAAAAGTGAAATGACACTTTAACATGACAATATGAGACTTATTATATTGTTTAAATTAAAAAAAATAAAAGAAAAGGAGACAATTGATTATTGAGTAAGTGTCTGGAGAGACGGTGACTACGGACAAACATTACTGTTATAGTCGAAAGCATTACACGTCTTATTAAGAATATCGGTGATATACATTACATAAAAAATATGATATAAAATGTTACTCATTAAAATATTACTGATATAGTTTAAAACATTACATATGTACTTGAGAACATTAATCCGTATTACTAATCCGTCTCTTTAAAGACTTTGTGTTAGATTAATTAATCCAGAGAGAAAATGCATTCTACTAAAGAGAAATGGCAGCTTCAGCCACGGAGAAAACCAAAGCCACCGTGCAAGAAAAGGTCCTTTTCTTCTCACTTTCTTTCAGTCTGATCATGATATGTGTTTGTAATGTTGTTTTGTTACATTGTTCGGGTTAATCACGGTATTATTAAACATTTTAACACTCATTTTACTTGTAAATCACTATTTTCTAACTATCAACAATTAATTGAATAGGCGGAAACAATGGGAACAAGTGACCCGGAACTGGCTGCGGAAAAGAAAAATGAGACAATCCAAGAAGCCGAGCGAGCGGACATGATACCTCACCATAATGAGGTGGGTGGAGATCCAAACCCAAGAAGTTATGTGGCAGACAGCCGACCTGATTCTCCACAGTGTTGGTAAATATGCAATGCAAACCCTAAGTTAACGCAGCGGAATTCAAAAATTTTATTGCATATTAAACTTGATCCAATGACTATAACGTAAAACAAGCAAAACAATACTTACTTGTCGCACTAGCTTTCCAGACAACAGCTTTAAAACCTTAAAGTTCTTTTGCGAATCTGTCCGTCAAGTACTTCGAATCTGTTCGTCATGTATGAGATGTTGAACCCTGTACATATGATTAGCTTCCTTTAACTCGGTATCCACGGGATTAATTCTACCGAAGAACGCTAGCTAGGAGGTTCCCGTTCGAAACTATACTAAACTATTTAGTGAGTAGGGTTATGGAGAATAGAATCATGAAGAAAGATGTTGTTGCTAAGAACAAAGAAGAGAAAACGTGTTCTATATATGTTCCTCTATATTCTCGCACATCATATATGAACTAGTATTAGTATAATTGAAATGCAATTCATGATATTGATGACTCCTAGCCCAGTTAGCTAACCCGTATTCTATTGTCCAACAGGTTGCGGGTTCGATACCCATCAAGCCCAGCTTAATTTTCTTTATCTTTTTTAGGCTTTTATATTTAGACTTCATTCCAATTCGGTCCAAATAAACTTTCTTACTTTAATTAATTAAATCTAATTTAATCTAATTAATCTTTCTTCAAATATAAATTAAATCCAATTCAATTAATTTACTTTCTTAAAGTATAACAATTAATTAAGTCCGATAAATCCAATTTGACTTATTAATTGTTTCTATCAAATAGATCAATTCTCAATAACAGTAAATTAAATATTTAATTCACTCGAATACTCAATTGGTAGAACAATCACCACATAGTGTGACCCATAGGGCCTTATGTAAGTAAGCACTAATCTAATTAAGGTTTGGTGAAACTCCTAGACAATTTACCAAACATTCTCAATACATAATGAATGTTTGAAAAGATTGCAAACCACATGTAATGTAGAGCTTATGATGATACGGTCCTTTCATTTGCGAACACTCGATTAAGTCTAGAACTTGATTTCGTGTCTGTTCCAATAACTTAATAACTTTATCTCATTCTACTAATTGATCCATAATATTTGAACACCATTCCAAATATATCTTGCGTTGGCCAACGATTTTAATCAAACTAGTAATGAGAAGTTAAGTGTTCTCTCCAAGTCTATTTTGAGGAATGAATCCTATCTTGGTTCAACTACTACCAACATGCGTTTTGTAATGTGCCCAACACATGCCGTATCTACCCCTACAAGGAGTGCAAGCGTTGGCCATGGTCAAAGCACACGAGTCCACACATGTAGTACGTATTGACCTCAAGTCAAAGGACTATTACACCACCCTACAAATCCTTACTTCCGTAGACACGTAAATCGAGTACATCAAACGGTTTCTCGGCTGGGTATACCAACACCCTTTAAAGTGTCCATGTGTACATCACGGATTACCAAGTAATTCGTAATCGTGAGAACTACTACACCCTCAAAGGATATGATGTAGACCACATGTCAATCTGCAATGCATTATCGATATCCCATTCTCGATGATCATTGAATGGGGCTATTTTAGAGCTATGTTATGTCACTCAAGATCTCACATTCTTAGTGATAACATGAAGCTCATGGGAACACGTATGTAAACAATTACATACAAACAAATAATAATATTTACATACCGTAATGCCTATTTATAAATGAACAGTAATCATAAATAAATACTGAATCGAATATGTATATTTGTTCTCAATTCGATTGTCTCTAGGACATATATACTTTCACACATGGGATTGGAAGGGGCCAGGATCATACTAGCGTGATCATGGATCCAACTTGGATTGTCCCCGCCCAAGATATTAATGTAGCTGGCGGTTATAAATATGGATTCGGGTCGGATAATACTATCTGGAGACTTTTTTCCCCAAGTGTATTGTATGAAATCGAATAAAGTTGGTGTTTCAAGTGTTGTGACCTCTGTCATGAGAATGTTTAACCTTTTGACAATGTTCAATAACAACTCCTTCTGTCCCAAAGAACTCCCTGCTCCCTTGGGGCCTTGAAGACACGATCGAGTTTCATGTTTGGACGACTATGACACTTGTAGGACAAATTCATGATTTAGAAACACAGTTGAAATCAACAAAATTTACTTAAGATTAACATACTTTTGCTTTGTAAATACACCCTTTCCTTTGTGAAAACTTTTACTTTGCCGTTGACAAAAACTACACTGCCTATTTGAATTCCTCTACGGAAATGCAACAAAAGATGCAGTCATGTCTATACAACTTGCATCATTTTCCATTTGTGGTGTCCAGGCCGCGAATTAAAGCTCGGAACATTACCAATCCTACTTCCAATGCTCGTATAAGCAGCGTAAATCTGTTGAAGCCGTAGGAAATGTTAATAGTCTTCTCAAATAGGCAGTGTAGTTTTTGTCTTTGATAAGGTCAAATCCTCCAAACTCGAGCTGATTTGTCTTTGAACTCGAAAATCACTATGTTGCAGTAGTTCTGGTTTAAAATCGTCGCCATTTTCCATTACTGCCTTAACTGTAGATCCAGTCATACGAAAATTCTCTTGAGGACCCCTAGAAGTCTTGAACAACACAAGCCTACTAGTATGAATACTGAGAGTATAGCTATGAACTTTGGTATCAGAACTGGTCTCGGATATGAATATACTCAATGCCGGAGCCTAGATTTCGACTAACCTTGCATTTGACAATTTACATCTCTCTAGTCGGAGCTCACTGGGAAGCTAAACAAGGCGATTTCTTCAGCTGCCATATTAACACATTTTAGATGCAATCTAGTAAGGTAAGGAAAACAGATATTTGCCGAAACGTTGAAAGCAGGCCCCTTCAATACCAGTTCTTTCAATCTCATATCATTGACAAGTCCATGATCCAAGAGGAAGCATCCATCAGTAATCTGTAAATCTAAAATCTCCACACTGTGTCTCGATAGATCACGAATCCACGTATCCAAGAAAAAATAATTGTCGTCACGGAAGATCAGCCTAAGGCAAACTGTTTTAATATTCTGGATATCACAAACTATCTTGTCCATTAACTTAGGTAACATTTCATCCCCTCCCGGTGGTGTAGGGCGTTCAGGCATATAGACAATATCTATACTGTAAATAGATGTCCACTTGCTTTTCCAACTTCTCGACAACACTGATGTTGCCACTGCTTGACGGACGGGTAGGCAGACGAGAGAGGATATCACTTATGATATCGTCTGGCAAATCACTAATACGATCTTTACCATTTCCCTCCCAACACACATAGAGAAACAAAAAAATAGGGCTAGGGGCAGGGGCGGAGCCATGCTTAAGCTAGGTATGACTACAATGTGTGGTATTTTTTGGTATGAATAATGTATATTTTCAATTAAATTTTTACCGTTTATAATTAATTAGTCACATGCAATTTTAATTTCTGACTCCGCCCCGGCTAGGGGCAGGAACGCAAAGGCCAGTGCCCCTTGGTTTACCCTAGATAACAAAGCCGCTAAGTTCACTGCCATTTTGAGATTTCACAAATCAGCCTTAACTTCACTTATCACTTGCTACCCTTATCTTGTCCCTAGTAAGATATACCATGCAATAATCAAGATCATCATTCCATACGTTACGTTATCGTTCACTTTAGGAATAAAGCATTGCGAAAAGTTGGCTACAGTAAAGTCCAAGAAATCACACAGTATCCATTTCAATTATGCAGTAAGATGCAAAGCCTACTTCTAAACTTCAAGTACAAATTGCCATAAATTACACAACAAAACTCAATTATGTACTACAAATTGCTATAAATTACACAACATAAAAAGCTCGAACCATTATTTCTCTAGCTTAGGTTGCCTCATACTGATGGTATATATAAACTTGGACACACAAAAGGTTTCTCTAAAAATGGTAGCTTTATCAAGAAGTGAGGTAGCTAGCTAATTGTGTTCTCTGATTCTACTGTGTTTAATGTTTTCTGAAAAGAAAAATTCGATTAGAAGGAAAATTGGAAGTGTTAGAGAAAATTCAATTAGTTTCTTCATACCTTGAGATTCTTGAAAGATGAAAATGGAACGATTCTTGAAAATTGGGAAACAAACAGACAGTGAAGAAGAAGAAGAAGTTTTATGGATCTTGGGCCAAATTTCAGGAATAGCCCAAAGCTAAAATCCAAGCTCAGGCCCACTACAGTGGAAAAGAGCTTTTTCTGCAGCTAATAACGTGAAAAATCAGTTCCGCAGATCAATAAGCAAATCGTTTATTTATGAATAATGAAATTAAACGGAAATAGAGGTTACATACTGGAACAGATGTAGAATTCATAAATAAACTGATAGAGAATGTGGGAGTTTTTTTCGAACATGTAACCAAACACTCCGAAATCAATGGTACTGTGCTACTGAGAAGACAATACGAAACACGCTTTCCTTCAAAGTTGAAAGCAAGCATATAGCATTAGTCTGAGCACACTATTAGTTCAAACATATCACGATTCACGACTACTAACATACTACCACTGATATTCTACCAACAGGGAACTCACATAAATTAAAACAGAAATATAAGAGAATATGAATCATCCCAGTAGTAGAACTAGAACATATTGGCAGCAGCAGCAGCGAATTACATCTTTGTCAACATGTGAAAAACGACGAGAGAAAGAAGTAAGGTGATGCTTTATCTTATCGGTCCTTGATGGTAACACTTGATCTAAGGACGTCCTCTGGCGCAGTACATCTCAAGAATTGTCCGTCCAGACTTTTTGAAACCTTAAACAAGAAGAACTTCATGATGCAGAGTGCCCAAATACAATCTGAAAGGCATACCATACCCATCAGACAAATATACCCATCTCCCAGATCAACTAGTTTACAATCACCACACTCATCTACCTCAGCAAACCCCGTCGGCCACAACTTTTGGCGCGAATGTATTATCCCATCACACGAAACTTTATAAGCAATCATAACCCCCGAATGGTCGCTCAACAAAAAATCCTCACAGACAACCAACTGATTACCTTGAGTTGGAAAGGGAAAACCCAAACGTCTCTTCGAGTCACCGAATCCACAAGCACATTTCCAGTTCTGGCTCTCAGTGCAAGAGACAAATCCACAATCAGATTTATCATCCAATATTTCAGAAAACAATTTGCAATCTCCCGACTTCTGGCTCTCAGTGCAAAAGACAAATCCACAATCACAATTATCATCCAATATTTCAGAAAACAATTTGCAATCTCCCGACTTCTGGCTCTCAGTGCAAAAGACAGATGATACATATGGTGTCGAAACATAAATTTTATTTCCAACCACCACAACCATCCATGGATAGGAATCGTCATCCACAAAAGGAGGGACAGGAAGAGTTTTCCACTTATCATTTTCAGGATCATAAACCTGGAAGACAATGCATCCATCACGATCAAGAGGTGGTTCGAAAGTACATAGAGCAGGGATAGTTGTCCACTTATCATTTTCAGTATCATGAAGGAATGATTCCTTTAGGATCAGGAGGTGGTTCGGTGCCTAGAATGAAGACGTAGGGAGTGATTACTTTAGGATCAGGAGGTGGTATGTAGTGTTGAGAGAAGACGTAGATAAGTCACCGACTTCCGCTAAAATAAGCTTCCTATGCCTAAATCTTGAATTCATAACTTGGGTTGGCGGCAAGGGAGACAGTTTCAAGTTTGATTGTTCACGACTGATGGAATATTTAAGCATAGTGAGAGTACGTTCTGATACAGTGTACTCTTCTTGATCAGGATGAGTATCTGATCCATGAAAAACAGCATAGAGAAGATTATCTTTTGAGGGAAGGAAACTGATACCAAAAAAAAATATGACACGACGTGAAACTGATGATTCTTTCCACAACTCCACTTGTTCAAACACAGATTCGTCAAGTTCAGATGATCCACTGCCAAACAACTTGGATACTGAAACAGACTTGAGACGGTAAGTAACATGATGATGGTCAACAATGTCCGCATGGCAGAAACAGATATGTTAGGATGGTAATGATTCTAGCATGTAATTGTTGGCTCCGATTATAAGTTTAGCTGCAACAAAGGTCAGTATGAAATATATATGACAACAGTACAGGAATAAAAACTGTCAACACTTACTCAAACTTGATTACACAAACAAAAATAAAAACACAGGTTCGGATTTAATCCACGAGCAGTCGATGAGACCACTTCCCTTAAGCTAAATTTGTCCGCCTCTAGTAAGCTTGAGCCTTCCTCGGACAATTAGCTCCCAAGGTACAACGTCGATCTCAAAAACTTTGGAAGCTCGGCAGAAGCTCTGTCGAACTTCTGTGGTGAAGAACACTCGAATACCTAAAGTGCAGAAAGAAACTGAGAAGAGAAGGGGGGAAGAAGAATTTCTGGTGCATGTTTGTCAAGTGAGGGAGTGGTATATATAGCTGTAGAAACGTAACAGCTCTGATCACCATTAGTAGCCATACATCTTCACATTTAAGTGGAACAATCTGGAAAATCTCTGGAAGGCCAAAAGTTGCGTTCCATGGAAAATTGTAGTAAAAAGATTAATATACGACCATATTTGCTTGGAATTTTTCAGTTCAAATGTTTCTCCCCCCTGCGCGCATAGGAGGTTTGCCATAACCACAACACACACTTGTGACCATGAGTAAACACAAGCATACCTTTATACTACTCTTTCCTTCCATATGTTTCCAATGTGGGACAATTGCAAAAAGCAAGTCTCAACTAGCTTACTTTAAGCCAATTTATCATTCACACCTAGAATTGGTTATCTCCCGTATCTTATACCGTCACGAAGCTTGCGCATCCCACTTCGCAATGAGCTAAAGAACATGCAAAACTGAGTGGTGGAACTTAGATAATTAATTGCTTAAAATTACCCACTTAACACATTATAACACATAACAATTTTGGCTCTTGGTTGCCTCTTGCAACCACACTTAGTTGTCTCTTGCAACCAATTCCCCAACATTAATTTCTTCTTGTGCTGTATCTTCTTGTGATGGTGGTAAGATTGAACTCATGATACTTGTTTAACTGCTATTTAATAGTGCCTGACAAGATAAATAAGCGATCAACAACCATAACCAATGACTTAGTAATGAATAAGAACTCATAAAGTTTGTCAAGCAATAATAATCGCGTGATATGGTTACAAACACCTATTTTAAGAAGAACCATTCTAATCATCATTGCCAGATCAAACAAGTTACCATTCTAATCATATTCGTGAGATAAAAAAAAGAACACAGATTGGGGAAACTCAACTCGGAATCCAAAACTCAAGTTCAACCGAGTTGTATTCATTAAACTCAACTGCATACGTTTATTTTATTTACTAGCCTTCAAATACTGGGCCTCCAAAGTGCCTAACATGGACAAAACATAATTATCTAAACATAGAAAATAAGATGTAAAGCTAATAACGATGGGTCAAACTAAATTAATTTAAAAAAAAAAACTGCAACAAATTTAATTAAAATTTATACTACATATCAATCAGATCGGAACGCCAGGAAAAAGAAAAAAGAAAAAGTCTTGAGATTCCGGTGAACTTATTCGTATGCATACGTTATTCTTATTCTTGCCGGTAAGAGCAACAGATAAAAGAACGTAAATGCTAAACTAAACCTTAACATAAACGAAAGTATATATCAAATCAAATCAAATCAAATCAAATTAAATCGAAACGAATCGAATCAATAATAGAAGAAATAATATTAAAACGCAAAAATCAATCAAACAACAAACAAACAAAAAATAGAAGAAATTAACACAAACCTGTTTAATGATGGCTAACGATGAAATGGAGGAAAATCAAGGCTTCGTTTTATTATTTATATTTTCCCCATTTCTAATTTGTTTTCTTTTTTTGTTTTTGTTTTGTTTTTGGGTTCTTGTGTGATTCGCGGGAAAGTAGCATTCAAGTTTTATAATAACCACTCGCTGATAATCCATCCATCACACATATATACGTGCTTGCCTTAATGTTGCATGTCTTATTTCTAGACTGGCTTCAACTTGTATGTTTAAATGTGTAATTTCTTCTTTATAAATCTTTCATCTAATTAATTTCCAAAACATTTTCAAGAATTCCGTCATAGAATTTCACGTCTTCTGTAAAACTTTAAACTATCTAATCGTTTATTATATTACTACCTAGCATTACGAGTTTACGGGATGTCAATATCCCGAAACACATCTGAAACCCAGATTAATCAATTAGGCTTCGTTTGGTTTGAGGGAAAAGAAAAAAAATAGGGGAAAATATTGTTTTTCCACTATTTGGTAGTTCTGAGGAAATCCGAAAAATTTATGAAAATCTATATCAAACATGTATATCTCTACTAAATAAGGAAAATTGTTTTTCCCTTACATTTTTCAGGAAAATCTTATTTTTCCCTATTTTTTTTCTTTTCCCCCAATTTCCAGAATATATATAAATTAAAGCTAGGGTGGTTTAGTTAATTAATTACCTGTTGAATCCGTTCAGTCTAAAACGAATGCACAATAAGGGAAATCAAAACCTTTCTCCTCAAGCTCAAACCATTAGGGTATAAATAATATCAGGGCAAAATAACTTAATTTTGTGTATATACTTGCCCACTAAAATTGACGTACGTCGGTGCGCTTTTCCAACTTTTATATATTGTGTACGTACCTCAGCTCCTCAATTTTTAAATTATATGCACTATAGCTATTTTAACATTTTTCAAATGCAATTTAATAAACGTATCTCACGAATATTGATGAATTAACTCCTTGCGTTTAAACTCCACTCGATTGTGAATTACGGGTGGCGAGAGGAGACGGTCGCCCCGTCTAAGATTTTGAAATCCACATATTTTATTATTAATTTTTTAAAAATATTTTAGCATTTCGCCCCACCCGAATTCTTGAGCTAGCATTTTCACACCTCCTAAGTTATATATCTGTACTATCCACTGAGCGTGAGTACAATCGACGTAAAAAATAAAAAAATTATAGTTTAAAAGTTAAAGGGGGTATTATGCACAAATTTTAAAACTTCCCGGCTGGGAGAGTTCACAAACGATCAAACTGGAAATCGAAACGATCAATGTGAAGACCATATATATATAAAGAGTTTAAGAAGAATTGGAAAGAGGTAGGTGTGTTAGGGGCTTGTAACGAATGAGCAAAAATTACAATTGCTCTAGAGTCTCTATCTAGACTAATTAAGCATATACTAATACGGTTAGTTATATACTAGACCCTCTCCCAATGGTCTCACCACTCAATGTAGCAGCGCGGCCCACACGTGCAGGCCCATTGCTACAGTGAGAGGCGAGATCATTAGGGAAGGGTCTAGTGTCTAATTTTCCTACTAATACCCATGAGAGACTAATCTAAGGAGAAGGGACAAACTAATAATCTTAATTAATTCCATACTCAACAACGCAGGATTTTCACAGTTCTGTGGTTAAATCGACTCGCCAAGTGTCAATCGGCACTGAAAACGTAATTACGGTGGTTAATTCAATGATCAGGAATAAATGAATTCGACTAAAGGTATATATGATCTTAAGCTAGGGTTTATGTTTTTTTTTGTTTTGGACTTGATTTGTGATGTTTTGCTGTTTCGATAATCTGAATTTTCATTTTGCTGATTGTTCGGTGTTAATCATCGTTGTGCTGCTCTGATTTTGCGTACATGTGTGATTCTGTGGATGTTTCCATGTCTTTCTCTATATGTATGTTTTTTTATGGATTTTTTGGTGTTGAATTTGATCGTTGTAATTGAAACAAAAAAAACTGAGAGAAATATTTGATGTTCTTTATAGAATGATTGGTGTTTCTGTTATAGCAAGTAATCGTTTTGGTTTTTGTTAGTATATAATTCATGTTGTTGCTCAAATGTTAAATGTCATCGTGGAGATTTTTAATGTTTTGTTTCCTTCTTCTATATGTTGTCTTTCTGTAGGTATTATATATTTTTTTGGAAATGTATGTGATGTTTGGATGTGAATGCTTAAAATCTTGATGTTTTCACTCAGTCTAGATATGGCTATTTTCCTAGCACCTGCAATTCTTAACTAAATATGTCTATTTTCGTAGGAAATTAAGTTACAGCTAGACTACATGTATGATATAATCACAAAATCACAACTAATAATTTGGGAATGTTCAGTATCTCACTGATAGTTATTCTCACTGACAGTCTTTTGTTTGGTTTTCAAATCTATTCCTCAAAATCACCTCCCTTCGTTTTCAGTTCCAAATTAGGATTTAAAGATAATTGTTGGACTTTCTTTTTTGAAATAGTTGAGAGTTCGGTGCTTTGAATATGAAAGGTCTTTTATTAATGGCAATGTAGATTTAGATTGATGTTAGGATTTTTTTCAAATTGATTTGTCAAGTAGTTAATTACACAATTTGTATAGTTGTGTAATTAAACATATATAAGACGCGGGCGATCGTCCGGTAGGCTTTCGTGATCGTCGGGCGATCACTCGAATGCAGGAAAATGTACAATTTTGGTATCTTTTATTCATAGAATACATTATTTTCCATAATAAGGACAAAAGGATAGATAGGTTGCTTGAATACTCCACAAATAATAAGTAACACAAAGTTTTTGCGAAAGACTAAAATAAAGCTTTGAATAGAGTTGTTAGTGTTATTTACCTTATAGGTTAGAAATGTGGAGATGTTTGGCAGTTTGTTGATCCGGTAAGGATCTAGCTAAGCTTCTTGGTCCATGGATAGACGATATCAAATTTAGTATACGTTACCCAGCTGATATGTCTAAGTTAGCTCCAGCAAATAGTCCACTTGCGCTACGAGACATGTATTTAGGATTTCTAAAATTTATTAGTGCAAGTAAGATTATTACAAGCCCCTTCACGATGTACAAAAACATATTTTATACATTTGCTATAGTATTTTCGGAGGGTTTGAGGTTTCAACAAATTAGATAGTTTGTAGCTAATAGGTTGATGGGAGCGGAAAATGATGCAACGAAGCTTGGTAATCTGTTAGCCACTTATGCTAAGAATTGGCGATCCATCTCGAGAGCGTTGCTAAATGATCCGGAGAAAAAGGGTGAAGGAATATTGGTGCTTCTTGGATATTCGGTCCCATCATAGTCATCATCCGGTAGGCTTTCACGATCGTCAGGCGATCAACCGAATGCATGAAAATGTACCATTTTTAATAGCAATGTACGTATTTTGTTAGACTCCATGCTTCTTCTTGCAATACAAGGAGTAAAGTAGTAAACGTTTGACAAAGATGGAATAGGATTAATAAGGAGACACTGAGCAATGTTGAACAAGAATCGTCCAAGATAAGATTGATAGTTAGCAAGGTATTCATAAGGTCCTACATCTTACCCTACATTCAAAATCAAAATGTGAATCCATCTTAATTTAACTAAAAGTAACTTGCTCTTTCTCAAAGTAGTAACCATAGTTATCCTCACCCGACTCGGATTTTTTATTAAACAGATCAGTGACTATCTTGTCGTAAGCATGAAATCCTCAATTGGGCCAGGTGTTCATGACCAAATAGAACTTCCTTTTCATTTCCGGGTCAGTACCATACCCTATGACAAGATGGGCATGATCCTGACCAATTTCACCCTACTGCCTCGTACCCTCACTTGGTGCCCCACTTTTTTTTTTCCTCTGGTGTTCTTCTTTTTGCAAATTGAAAACACTTTCTGGAATAAAGAATAAAAAAAAAAAATTTAGACAGAAGCAGAGAACTATCTTATGCTGCTAATGTAGATCTATGTGAAAATAAAAGACATTTTCAAAACCCAGGTCGATAGTCGCCTCTTCGTCAATTTCGACTATCTTCAGCTCAATTTCTTCTTCGCCTTTATCTTCAAAATTTATTTGTTTATGGTGAGATTCGCTGTCTTAATTTACCAATTTCTTGTATGCGTCTAATGGGTTTATCCAACTTGTTTGAGAATGTGTATTTATTATACTGCTTTGCTATCCACTTACTTTGATGTTTAAGTTAACTGTGACAGTTTTATTTAAAATATGTTGACAGGTATGACAGATAAGGAGTATCTCTATTTGTTTCAAGAAAATAAAGCACTTCTTCGCTATCCTTTCTTCACCAACGATACTGGAGTTGAATTTTCCTGGATTAATAAAAAAAATTTGGTACTCCTAGATATCTTCTTCGCTATCCTTCTTCACCAGCGATACTAGAGTTAAATTTTACTGGATTAATAAAAAAGTTCTTGGTGCTTCTAAATGTCAAAAGATACTCGTAAGTTTTTATCTTTCCTGATTACACATATCAGAATGCCATGTACGCATATAGTTTCATTAGAGGTCCAAGAACCATGTAGCGAATGATTCTTTCAGGATCAGGAGGTGGTATGAAGCCTTGAGAAAAGACGTAGATAAGTCCACCGACTTCCACTACAATGGGCTTCCTATGCCTAAATCTTGAATTCATAACTCGGGTAGGCGACAAGGGAGACAGTTTCAAGTTTGATTGTTCATGAGTGATGGAATATTTAAGCATAGTGAGAGTACGTTCTGGTACAGTGTATCTGCATCAATGTACCCAGCATCAGGATGAGTATCTGATCCATGAAAAATAGCATAGAGAAGATTATCCTTTGAGGGAAGGAAACTGATATCAAATGGAAATACAACTCTAGGTGAAACTGATGATTCTTTCCACAACGCCACTTGTTCAAACACAGATTCATCAAGTTCAGATGATCCACTGCCAAACATGCAACTTGGATACTGGAAACAGACTTGAGACGGTAAGTAACATGATGATGGTTAACAATGTCCGCATGGCAGAAACAGATATGTTTGGAAGATAATGATTCTAGCATGATTTTTGTACTATCGTCTTGTGCTGTATCTTCTTGTGATGGTGGTAAGATTGAACTCATGATGCTTGTTTAGCTGCTATTTAATTTAATAGTACCTGACAAAAGAAATAAGCGTTCAACAACCATAACCAATGACTTGGTAATGAATTAAAATTGGAAAAGAAGTCATAAAGTTTGGCAAGCAATTATAATCGCGGTTACAAACACCTATTTTAATCTGGTTTAAGAAGAACCATTCTAATCATCATTGCCAGATCAAACAAGTTAGCATTCTAATCATATTCGTTCGTGAGAGGAAAAAAAAAAAAAAAAAAGAAGTGCCTAACATCGACAAAACTCAGTTCAACCAAGTTGTATTCATTCAACTGCATACGTTTGTTTTATTTACTAGCCTTGAAATACTGGGCCTCCAAAGTGCCTAACATCGACAAAACATAATTATCTAAACATAGAAAATAAGATGTAAAGCTAATAACGACGGGTCAAACTAAATTAATTTTTTAAAAAAAAACTGCAACAAATTGTAATTAAAATTTATACTACATATCAATCTGATCGGAACGCCAGGAAAAAGAAAAAAGAAAAAGTCTTGAGATTCCAGTGAACTTATTCGTATTCATAAACAGATCGCAACAGATAAAAGAACGTAAATCGGTAAATGCTAAACTAAACCTTAACATAAACTAAAGTATATATCAAATCAAATCAAATCAAATCAAATTAAATTAAATTGAATCGAATCAATAATAGACAATAACGATGTGAAAGAAGAGAGATAATTTACCGGGGCAAAAGCAAAGCGGCTGAGATCCAACCGGGCGAATTACTTATGGTTCCCTTAAATTTGACCCAATTACAGATTCCAGCCGCGTACATATAAAGTGGAAGAAGATAGGGTTCGTCACTTTAGGGCTTTTACATGGACCGGGCTTTTATTCATTGGATTCGGGTATATTGGGTCAAACTTAACTCGTGACTCATTGTGGTGGTTTTTTTTTAGTTTATTTTTAATAATAACTACTCCCTTCACCAGTCATAACGATCTTTCCATTTAGAATCGTTGGCTTTTATTCAATATGTGTTGCTTTCAGACGCATTTGGTTTCAGAACTTCATTTATTTCATACTTGGTTTCAGACGAGCTTGGCTTTAGAACTTCATTGGTTTCATCCTTGGTTTGAAACGAACTTGGTTTCAGTACTTAGTTGCTTTCAGACTTTGTTTCATTATTTCATTCGTTTTAGACATACTTGGTTTCAGTATTTTGTTGGTTTCAGGCTTGGTTTCTAAAGGCCTGGTTCAAGTATCTCAATGGTTTCAAAAAAACTTGGGAAAATTACAAATACCACCCCTTAAATTTGTCCAGTTGTCACTTTTGTCCCTGAAATTTGAACTATTACAGATTCGTCCTAATTTTACTTATTATAAAATTAGCCCATAAAACTTGTAAATGGATACCCAAAAGATTTACTTCTTAAAATTTCAACCCTTCTTCTTCCCCACCACATCCAACCACCATATTCCCCACCACACCACCATCTCAAACCACCATTTCCACCACCTCCACCTTATTCCTCCATCCATCTTCTTAAAAAAAAGAAGCTCTGATCGGAGCTATTTTACAGCTCCACCGGAGCTGATTACACAGCTCCAATCCAATCGGATTGGAGCTGTTAAAACAGCTCCAGATCTGAAGCTCTTTAACAGCTCCGATCTAGAGCTGCGATTGGAGCTGTCAATAACTTTACAGCTCCGGTGGAGCTGTACCGGAGCAGTACATAGCTCCGGTGGGAGCTCTTTTCTGAAGAAGATGAATGAGGGAGGAAGAAGATGGAGGTTGGAGGTGGTGAAATGTGATGGAAGATGGTTGGAGATGGTGGGGGGTTACTTTGTGGTTTTATTAAAGTTTAGGGAGCATGATTTGGGTCAATTATATAATTTATAAAATATTTGAGTCTAATGTGTAGTAAAATGAAACTTGTAAATTGCAATTGAGTCCAATTCATTTTATTTTCCATTTAAATTTTAGTTGGTCAACTCAAAAAATAAATTTTGAACTTGGATGTAATTGTTTGAGATCCGGGGTTGAATCTGTTATTAGTTCGAATTTAAAGGGTACCTTTTGGTTTCAGTATATCGTTAGTTTCAAACGAACTTGGTCTCAGTACTTAGTTGGTTTCGGACTTCGTTTCATTATTTCATTGGTTTCAGACATACTTGGTTTCATTATTTGTTGGTTTCAGGCTTGGTTTCAGACGGACTTGGTTTCAATATTCATTGGTTTCTAACGGCCTTGATTTCATAACTTCGTTGATTTCAAATCTGGTTTAAGTATTTCGTTGGTTTCAAATAAACTCAGTTTCAGTATTTCGATGGACCTAATTTTAGTACTTCATTGGTTTAAGACTTGGTTTCAGTATTTCGTTGGTTTCAAACGGACATTGTTTCAGACTTCGTTGGTTTCACACATGGTTTCAGACATACATAATTTCAGAACTTCGTTGGTTTCATTAGCTTCATCACAAAAAAAAGTGTTAGTTTCAGCACTAGTTGTGTTAATTTCATTAGTTTAGTTTCAGCACCAACAATGCTAGTTTCACACCAAAATCTACCAAGCATCATACTTCATGACCATGCTTGAATTACATAATACTTATAACGATCCGACCACGAATCAATTAAGACCCGAACCTTTGAGTCGAGGGGTTGGGGGGGGGGGGGGTGATTACTCATGACTTAAGTAACCCACATCTCATTGATATGATATTGTACGCTTTGGGACTGGGCCCGCAAGGATTTGATTTTGGAATAACATATGAGAATGGTGGTCTAATTATTATTTTATCCCACCTTCTCTTAACTGATGTGGAACGCGGGTATTACATTTGATGTGTCAAATCAATGATTTAAATTTGTTTAAGCCTAGAGTTAATTCTCAACACTACGGAAACTTGTAGCGAAGGGAAGTTAACTCCAAGTTTCGTTCTCTAAGGACTTAACTAGACTGAGTCACATATATGAATTATAATAAACAGTAGTAGAAAGCAGTAAAGTTTGTTTTGCTTCGGCAGCAGTTGAAAATCTATATAGATTGCAAACAACTAGAAAACAGTCTCAATGTAACGACTTAAGATATGAGAAGGAATTATGGTGCGGTGACAGATAACAAGCTAGCTAGCAGGGAAATACAATAATGACAATGGTGATGTACTCTAGTTATCACTAGGACATGCCCAACTGTATTTAGGAATCGAGAGAAGATATTTGTAAGGCGAACTCAAAGATGAAGCGGCCGAAAAGCCAAAGGCTTCAGAGGACACACAAGAAAACGCGCAGGTTTCTGAAAAAACATGTTTCTGAACCTCCAGTGAACGAGGTAGAAAACTCAGAAACTATTGTGTGTAGAATCATTCTTAATCTTTGTAAGTGTACTAACACTTCTATTTCTCAGGATCCGAAAGAAAAGGAAGTTGAAAAGGAGAAAAATCTCAAGTCTCCTAAGTTAACTGAAATATCTGAGGCACGGACCGCCTCTCCCAACAAGACTTCTGGACCTGTTGTTGCGACACAGGTTCTTTCTGATACGCCTACTCCTCCGAGCCCTTCAATCTCTGATGTTGACTCTTTCGATGGGGAGTATCTCTCATTACTCGATAAGTACGAGACCACCGTTCTGACGAAGCGGATGGAATACTTTTCACAATGGCAGAAAGTCAGGAGACTTAGCCTTAAAACTCTGTTTAAAATTGGTGATGACTCACAAATGAGAGAGCAGTATGAATCCCTGGAAGAATTCGTTCATCGATTGCTACCAACTGATAAACATAGGCTCAATGAATGTATAAGTACGGGATTTATAAATACTGTGTGCGACCATTTGGTGGAACTCTTTCAGAATGCGGATAAGCAGAAGCAGCTTCAGATGATTTGTCATCCTATACTTCCACCTCACTTACAACAAGGAGCTTCTTCTACTAAGACTCCAACTTCTGATAACAAAGAGGAGTCGGATCGAAAGGACAAATCTCAAACTTCTCTACCATCCTCCTGTAAACATGATGCGTCTAAGGATAATTCTGATGGTGAACAACGATGATCAGCCACTTGCAGGCAGAACAATCTCTACAAAGCAACCCTTAGTTGTTGCAAAACAATCTGAGAAGAAACCAACCACTTCTGCCTCTCATCATCAAGAAGCTACACAAGCAGCAACTGCCAGAATTAGAGTCCAAGATATCTCATCTCAGAGACTTGCTGACACAGGAAGCTACACTGCATCTTGAGGTACAAACCAAGATGACAGAAAAGGAAGCCGACCTCAAGAAAGTTGAGGATCTCATTCTCAGAGGAAGCAGCTCTACAGGAATTATAAATCTCCAGAGTGCTAAACAAGCAGCTATTGACAAGGAGAATCAAGACAGAGAGACTGCTATGGAAGAACTGAGAGCTTCCATTAAATAAGGTAAACAGGCTGCTGACAACCGGAATTTTGAAGAAGAAGTAGAACATAGGGATTCAACGCCTCTGAAGGACATATACACTTCACACGACTTTGCTCTACCAACGCTTTACCCATTGATGATAATTCCGGTGCCAAAAATTTGTTGGTGATGTATGGAGTGAGCAAGAACAGATCTTTGAGAATATGTTTAAGGAATACTCTGATCAAGACAAGGAGCTTATAGAGTCTGCACCTCCTGCCTTCCAGAAACTTACAGCACTAATTGCCAGAAAGATCACTGCTTTATCCTCCGTTTAGAGAGAAGAGGCCCTGCAAAGAACGGAAGATGAGGATTTGATACAGCTCGTCGACTACCTCTCCACTGTGGCTAGGGTGCACGTTCGGATTAATCCGATCCAATCCGATTCGAAGTTCGGATCAATCCGAAGTTTCGGACCACTAAAGGCTCAATCCGAAATCCGATCCGAACGATCGGATCGAATTTCGGATTAATCCGAAAAAGTTCGGATTGAATCGGATTTAATCCGAACTTTAATTAAAAAAAAAATTTGAAATAGCATTTCGTAGCCAAATTAAATACTAGTTCAGTAGTTCCACATTCAAAATAAACAAAATAAAGTTCACAAGTTTACTTCAAGTCCAAAACAACAAATACGAAAAGTTTGGAGTTCATGTTCTAGAATAACGACTAGTCGATTACATTCTTTGAAGTAAAAATAGAAAGTGCATATTTCCAACAGCCAAAATCCAACTTCTCAGCATCCTAAGTATTTTGTATTTTGTTTGGCTGAATAAGAGGAAATATATATATATATATATATATATTAATTAATTCGGATTTTTGGATTAATCCGATGGATCTGATCGGATTAATCTGAAAATCTTCGGATCTAAAATATCATAATCTGTAATCCGATCCGAATACATCGGACCGGATCGGATCGGATTTTCAGATTTTTGGATCGGATTTCGGATTTTATGATCACCCCTAACTGTGGCTATTGAGAATATACCAAAAGTGGTCTCTGGGGTAGCAAAGCTAAATGATGAAGAAACTGGTTTTGCTAACCAGAGTATGCTTTTAAGAGCTGAACCGCAAGAAATCACTCAAGCTTATAAAGGATTACAAGGAAGCTTTGCCTCCATCTCAGAATCCTTTGTGAAGCTGTCAGAACGTATTGATCAGCCTCCTATGACTGGGGGGGGGGGGGAATGGAAAAACCAAGAGGAAAAGGAAACAACTTACTTTATCTGAAGCTTTGCCTCTACAAAGTACCTCTAGTCAAGCTCTCCTACCACCACCTCCACCTGTTACTAAAGAGTCTCACGAAGTACCTAAAGCTGCCAAGAGCTCAAGGAAAAGAAGAATCTTCAGAGACTATGCAGAAGATGTTGAAGAGCCTTCTAAAAAGAAGAATAAAGTTGGTCAAGATGGAAACAAGGCCTCAGTGGCAACTCATCAGGAAGAAGATGATGAGGAAGAAGACCCTACACCTCTTATTCGAAAGAGAAGTGTGGGATTTCCAATTGGACCAGGAGTCACTTCTGCAGTACCCACTCAAGAAGGTACAAGTAACAGAGAGCTTTCCAAGAAAGAGCAAATGGAAGCATTTAGACAGAGGAAGATCAAAGAACGAATTGAAAAACTTCAAGGATTTGATACTTTAAAAGTCCTGAAGAAGTACTAATAAAGTATGAACCAACTCCAGAAGATCTGAACTCAAATGTCTATAAGTGCATCAATGGTTCCTGGGTAATGGGCATCAATAGTTTAATATTTGCCACAAAACCTTTCCCAAAACTAGTCTTCCTTCAATTGATAGCTTGGAGAAAGAACAAAAGAAAATTGCTATCTGATGAAAGATTAAAAGATGCACTATCGTTCGAGATAACGGTCAGAAAATAAGCTATTGAAAAAGAGCTTATTGACGTTTGCCCCTACTACAGATTTATTTGAAACTCAATGTTCTTGGTAACAAGATGGTACCAAAAACTACAGTAATGGCCTATGAAAACTTCAACATGACAGAGGAAGAATACAAGCTAGATCTGAAATACTTGAATAAAGTGTACCAAGAACTCAAGTTATCTTCCATACAGATTGAGCATGCCTGGCTCTGGGGTAGATATCTCTGGGTCGAAAGGGCTCGTACAACATGTAAGATAGAAAGATCATACAAGGAGTATGTTGCGACCTCCAGAAAGTTTGAACTTTTCGTCAAAGAAGCTCTCACTGACTACTCAGACAATATCATCAGATACTCTGCTTACATTCGACCAGATGATGAAGAATGAAGAAGGATGAAGGCCAACTAGTTAGGATGTTCACTTGGAACTTGGAATTTCCTTTTGTCCTACTAAGCTGTGTAATCTTTTGATTTTTGCTGATTGTACTTACTGTTTAATTATCTTGTAAAAGTTATCTGCACTCACCTTGTAACTGTTATCTGATGAACCTACTCTCAGATACTCTCTAATGAAAAGATAACTTGTCATCAAAGATCACACCTTGTGATTTGGTTGATGTCTTACTTTCTGCACTTAAATAAAAAAAATGATAAATCTTAAGAAATGTTTAAGTGGTGGATTGTTTCCTCATCCAAAGTTGTAATAGGTTTTTAAAGGTAGTCATAGGTGACTAATCAAAAGGGGGAAAATTTGTTAGGAAATATCTGTTTAGTTTTGATCAGTATACCATAATGACTTACCTTAGTTTAGAAAGGTATCTAGTACTTTTGGTTCACTTGAACATTGTAAAAGATGAAGTATACTTAGTATGATTGATCTAGTAAATCTTGTATAGGATGTTAGGTCTCTGAATATAATTTTATATCTTTGATGAAGACAAGAAGAAGACATCCAGCAGAAAGAGCTCAACTATCTGAAGATATGAAAACTGCACAAGATTACCGAAAACTAAGGAATTGTGCCTCTGAAACCATATGCAAAAGATAACTTAGTAAAAACAATGTTTCTGGTCTTGCTTCAAGCCATGGCAAACCTAGAAATAAAATCAGAAAAAATCAAATCTATTTCAATTGGAAAAGAGAAAACAAAAAAGATAAAAGTTCATCATGCAGTTGCTCAAGCACCACCTTTCTCCGCCACTGACCCCCCTTGTCTCCACCACTGACCCACTGGTAACACCATCTGCTACCACGTATGCACGCATAAGGAATAGGATATCCGGATACCTATGTCGTTGCTTCTTCAACGCGTTTCAAAGTTGAATTTTATGGATGCAGAAGCAGCAGGATAACTAGATATGTATTTCTTAACTTCTTTAAGGAGAACACCATCTTCACAAGAACAATGCACACGGAATTCCTTTAGTTTCGCAGCATTTTTCAGCAACAATTGCGCTATTTGAAAAGAACCCAGGGTTCCCATCATATTGTAGAGCCTTATCTCTTCCAGGCTGTTCTGAATACACGATGGTACAACCATCACCGCGTCATTATCATCATCCTGATGAAGCATCTGACAAAGAAATTAATGAAAATGTGTACTTAGGCCACAATCACAGCATCAGTTAGCGCAATAAATTTCACGAAATGGAGTTTGTAGCTTACCGCATCTATGTTTAGAGATTTCAGAAACGGTGTGGCGTGAAGTATGCGAAGTACTGCTGCTGAATTAACAATGCAGGTACTTCTAAGGATAGTAAGATTTCTCAGCTTATCGCACCTTGGAAGAGGATGAGTAACTCGTTCAGATATCAGAATGGCCTTGATATATAACGATCAGACACAGAACAATTGAACGAAGTTAGAGGAAAATACATACTAATATACACAAGTATAAAACCAGAAAGTGAGTGTAGAACTAACGTGAGCCATGTCCACTGATATGAGCAAATTCTCTAAAGTAGGTGATAAATCTGCTAACAATTTTCGAATACGGAGCCCATTGTAATGCACCACTTTAGAGTCCATGGGAAGAACACACCAAAAAAATGCACTCACAGCTTGCGATCCAGTCAGGGAGAAGTATTCAGACTCACCTCCTTCAAGATAAAACTCTTCAAGCCTGCTAGCCCTGTGAATATTGATGGTGTAGTAATCGATCCAGATATTTAATCGTGTTTTAGACTTGAATGTCTTCAGAGCAGGAGCATAGATTTCGATATCCAAACTGCGAGGACCAGACCATGTGCAACAAGAAACTTCAAATTTCTCCAGGACAGGGAAATTAAGTGTGAACATGTCCTCTTTGTAATCATCCAAATCCCCAATGTATATGATATCAAGATCATGAAGATACAAGCTTGTAAGATTGGCAAAACAGTTTTCGTTAGGAAGTTTGAGGGTAGGTCCTTCCAAGACCAAGTCTCTTAACGAAGCGATGTTAAGAAGGTTGCAGCCTGGTGGTATGAGTAGTTTCTGTGATAGTTTGAGACGAATCCTCCTTACATCTCGCATGTGAAGAGCTATACTTTCCAACAAGTCGACATATGTTGATTGTTCAGTCAGCTGTTCATCATCAATGTCGATACTGTAAAGGGATGCCCACTTGTATTTCCAGTGTCTGGATAACACAGATGTCGCCACAGCCTCGATTGTGGACAATCTGGACAAGATCAGGCTTATAACTTCGTCTGGTAAATTGCTGATGCAATCTTGACCCGTTTGAGGCTTTTTTCGAGCAACTACAGCGCTAGAACAGCTCATAATTTCGCAAATCAACCAGCTGACATTCAATATATTCGGCTTAGGTATGTTTCATTGCAAGGGATCTTTTACAGAGAAATGTAGTAACAGATCCGACAATCACCTGAGAATCTTCTATAACCACGACTAAAGCTAGTTCGGTGTGTCTTTGGCGCGACCATTTACACACAAACTTACTTAGGAACAGATCAACGATCACATGAGAAGGTTATATAATCACAACTAAAGCTGGTTCGAATTTTTACACTTAGATGTGTGTTGGCATGATCATTTTTACATACAAATTTAGTAACAGATCAATGCTCACATGAGAAGGTTTTCTAATCACAATTCACAACTAAAGCTGGTTCGAATTTTTACACTTAGATGTGTGTTTGGCACGACCTTTTTCACATACAAATTCAGTAACAGATCAATGATCACATGAGAAGGTTTTATAATCACAACTAAAGCTGGTTCGAATTTTTAAAATAGATGCGTGTTTGGCGTGACCTTTTTTACATACAAATTTATAAACAGATCAACAATCAACAAAAAAGGTTATATAATCATGATTCACGGCTAAAGCTAGTAATTTTTTTACCCTTTGGCACGATCAATAATAATAATATGTCAGGCAAATCTCAATAAGTACTGATTTTATAGTCTACGGCAACTAGTATGTGAAGTTAGAACAGACAAATTAGCTACCATCCAACCTATCAGCTAACAATCGATCACGATGTAACTTTGACGAACACACCCAGTTAAATAACTTGAACCGGAGCTGCAAAAGTAAATTAAAAAACAATTAAGTATTACCTCCAATTTGAGCAATCGTGAAACAATTTGATCGACCACAAGAACTTGTTTATGATTTAAGCTGGAATATTTTTTTTTTTCAATTATTCCTTGCAAACGGAGCATTTATATATTATACTAGAGATTTTTCAATTAATTTGTAGACTTGTATAGACAGATTTATTTAGCCAGGACTCTCACGTATGAGTTAATTAGATTAGAATTAATCATGTGTGGCATTTTTTAAATATATTTATTGCAGATATCACGTCACTAATATAGTAGATTTATTACTAATTTAGTATAAGTAAAAAAAGGCAAAAATTAAGCTCGTAAATAAAACAAAAAGGAATATTATTATCCAAACCGGGTTTATCACCAGAAACTCTACCATGCAGTGTGCCGAAATCGATCTTATACGTACCAACTGTGGTTTTATCTATTTTTCTCCCTGCGTATACCGACCTGCTGCAGATCGAAAAGCTCTGCTCGTACCTGAAAGGAATGAGCAAGGCGGGAAGATTTTATCAACGACACATGGTATTGTATACCCGATTTAGGTAAGTATTGTTACGAACAACATAGGTCGAGTATGGATTATGTTCCTCCTCTGTGCAGGCTACGATTCAGGATCGATGACAAAATGATAATTGATAACCTTCCATATGGTATTGTTAATACAGTAGTCAGTTCAGTTCTGGTATACAAGAAGACAGTTCTCCTTACAGAAACATGTGCATACTGTAACATACAAAAGTCAGTTATGTTTTAGCAAAATACTTCTCTGTGCAACAAAACCAGATATGAACAGGTGAATGCCATGGCTAAGCACAACAATTAACATCGACAGGAGATGTAGCAGAGCGACGAAGATCATAACTGGAGATCCTTACATGGTCTGAAGCTCTAGGAAATGATGACAATTGCTCCATGATTTCATCCCTTCCCCTCGGACCACTCTGATAGTAAAATGACACAAGTTTCGCACCATTCTTCAGTAAAAACTTCGGTAGGTCAAAGTTAGGCTTCTTGGCAGAAATTACTAATTTTACCACTTCCAGGGAAGATACGATACAAGATGGGACGAGTTCAATCATATCATAGTTATAATCACTCCAACGCTCCTGACAGATGGATAGCATAATAAGTGAAGTCATTCCATAATGTATCAACTAGGAAAGAGGACGAAAAATCAACAGTACTGCTTACCAATTGTAAAACAAGTAATTTCAATGATGGTGCGAGATGCAGTAACAGAATCAGTGCTTCAGGATTACAAGGAGGATCCACATCATCACATATATGCAGTTGTTGCAGCTTATGAAAAGTTGGCAGAGGATATCCTTGTGTTGATTCCAGGATAGCCTAGGTCGAAGATGAATATGTGATTATAAAAGAAATCAAATCGTAATTTTCAAAGAACAACTATTTATGAAAGACTTTAATAGCTCCCTGATAATGCGAAATTTATAATGAACAATTCTACGAACAAAAGAACTTCTAACAATGAAGCAAGCCAAAAATTTTCTCACAGTACAGTATAGGACGGTAGCTAGTAACTTACTTGAGCCAAATATGCCGATAACACCAAATTCTCCAATTTTGAGTTGATATTTTTCAGTAGGTTTCGAAGTCGCAATCCACTCAATAGTTGCCGTTCCTCTTCCTCTACATTTATCATCTCTGCCTTAATAACTGATCCAGCTAGAAGAAACTTTTCTTGGAGACCTCCGCAAGTTTGAAACAAAGCAAGCCTAGTAGTATGGATACCGATTGTTTGACACGGATTGGCCCCATAATTGGTCTCGGAATAAAAGTTAGTCAACACAGGAGCATAAATTTCCACAAACTTCACATCAGACCACGTGCATCCCTTCAGTCGCAAAGTATCAAGCACTGGGACAGTAAATATGATTGTGTCATCAGCATTACCATTATCATTTAAAATCTCTACATCATCAAGATACAAACTTGTCAGGCAAGGAAATTGGTTCTTTGCAAACACCATGAAACTGTTTAACTCCAACTTCAAGCTTCTTAATGTAGAAGCATCGAGAAGCCTACTTGGAAAGATGAACCCATCCTGAATAATAACCAAATCCAAAACCTCCACACCTTGTCTCAGTAGAGAAATTATAAACGATTTGAGGCCATCTGGATCGTAATCTAACAAAAGTATGAGTTGAATCTTTCTAACATTCTGAACATGAAGATATATCTTGTCAATAAGGTCAGTGGACATGGTTGGATCAAAGCGTTTAAGTTGGCGTCCCGTGCGATCAACGTCGACAATGAAGAGATTATAAATCAAGGTCCACTTGTATGCCCATTTTTTAGATAGAACACTTGTTGCCACCGCCTCGCGCAGGGGGAGGTGGGACAAAATGTGACTCATAACATCAGGGGGCAATTTGCTAATGCGGTCTTCATCGTTCAACTGAAAACCACTTTCTGATACTTCATTCGGAGGCCCAACAGAGTTCTCGGACATGATTTTCAACTTTTCACCAATAAATCTAAAAGCTCGTTGAAATCATACAATGAAAAAATCGCTGAATATCAGACATGGAAAGGTTTTTCTAACATATAAGCTAATTCCAAACACATTAATGGAACAATATTAATACATGGATACAGCTCACATAAATTTCAAAAAGCAACAAAACAATATCAAAATACACACAAGGTTCATAAAGTTATGTTTCAATAAGCATTACTCTATGTACTTCTGGAAAAATATATTGCGACTATGAACGACAATTTATTTTGCTGTTTCTTGAAATTAAAACAAAATTTAGGTGCTGATCTAATAACATAAAATCTCTGACCCAGCAATATGTCAAGCAGTCTCCTAGAGCAGAGGGGTGATGATAGTTGAACACCGACAATAACAGCTATGATTGGTAAGCAGATGCAAGAAGAGAAGTACCACAAATGAAACTAAACATTTTATTCCAGCGTGAATTCCTTACTTCTGGCAAACATAATATGATGACGGAGAGAGTAATTTTGCTCATGCGCTGAGACTATTATTTCACCAAAAGATTAAGAAACAATTCCACGACATATGTTCTAAATAAACTAATAACAATTTATATATGATGCCATCTGCCTCCTAGAAATTGAAGTCTATTTCCATCGTGCGAAGTTTAATTGTTACTCTCACAGTGATGATTTATACACAAAGCAGATGACATTTAGAGCAATGTGAGAAAGTTTCACAAACAGCTAAAGATGAAAGGTTCGGGTCTATTTGTTAAATTACACTTGATCATACTCTGAGGTCTCGCATGGAACCCTGGCAGCGCTATCAGCCTATCACTCATGATTTCACAAATCAACCTAGTGATCTATAGAATCTCATGAAACGCACTCCTGAAAAAAGCTCACACAGATCATAGAGAACAATCCTGAAAGATTTTGAGCATAAAGTTACACATCTTATTTCTAAATACTTTCACCAAATCTTGGAAACTTTTCGTCGTGCAGCAACCTGAAACATACCTCAGTGAATACATAAAAACCATAAAGAACATCACACACGCACAAGTTTCAGAAAGGTAAGTTTCAGATAAGTATTTCTCTAGCTGGAATTGAGAATGTGAGACGATAGGCAGAACCTATTGGCAAGAACAGTCAGGATTTGCGAACATCATAAAGTCAAATTCTGATTTGATTATGATATCATTCCTGTGACAATCACTTTCCGATATCTCACTTGGATCCCAGATGGATTTATCACTCACAATTTTCATAGATTAACCTTAAATTCCTTGGAATCACATGAGAAACCACCCTAGCGTAAAGCTCAATCAGATCAAACGACCAAAACTATCATGACATTTCTAACATCCCCTGACAAAACACTTTCTCTGAACTCTGATGTCTAACTTGCACCCCTGTGGCCCCTGCCACACACTCACTCACATTTTCAGAGAATGTTGAGAAACTTTCCACACTCTCACTCAAATAGAAAACATCGAACACACACAAGTTTCAGAAAGTTAAGTTTCAACAATGTATTTCCCAGCTGGAATGCAATGTGATTAGAAGACCTATTCGCATGGGACGCAACATCATACCGTCAATTTCTCACAAGATTACAGAGATTCATTCCCCTGACAACCACATTCTGATATCTCAAATAAGTCCCATGGACCCCTGACAGGCTCACACTCATGATTTCCCCAAATTAACCCAAAATTCTACGAAATGGCATGAAAACAAACCCAATACAAAGCTCACACAGTTCATACAGAGCCGAAAAATTCAAACCTCACCAACCTCAAGTACCAAAAAATCAGATTTGCACCAAAACATTTCAAGAAAATTGAAAACTTACAATCTTTTAACAACCTCAAACACATATACTTCAAGAATTGGACATCAAATAGCATATATAGCTCACAGAAATTACACAAATTAACAGAGCAGATTAAAACAACATACAAAAGTTGAAGAAAGTTAAGTTTCAGTTCAGCAGAGTGTTAACCTCTTGGAAAGAACAACGGACGGCTCAAACCCTGAGTTACCGACCGGCCGATCGACGGAGAAGAGCTGAAATGGCTCTCAAGTTATATAGGCGTTTCGTCTTCTCTTTCACTGTTTTTCCATTTTCTTGTTTTCTTTACCTCTCTTTTCTCATACGCTTCGTCCAAAAATATTTGTTTAATGGAAAGACATCATTTCAATTTCAAGCAGTAAAAGTAGTAAGTGTGTTTTACAGTTTCTAAATAATTTATTTTGATATTCGTTATTATTAATTAAAACGTTTATATTCACAGTATATGTATTTTTTCATGTTGAAAAAGCCAATTTCGTTAACATACATTTTCATTAATAACGTAGATAATTTTCTTCATATTAACGGTTAAATCATCGATTTTCCAAGATTGAGTAGTTCAATTGTTGCATAAAAATGTCATCCTGCCAATATTTCATGTCTGGAAAGATATCAACTTAAGCATTCATAAACGTAGACATTCATAAATGGTTCACTAAAATCATCCTAACCACCCCATATAGTACCCTATTGTTTTATTTGGGTGTCAATTTAGAGTAGTTCATGAAGTTAGACAATATTTTAAAAGTTTTAAGTGTTACAAGACCAATTTGACTCGTATTTGCTTGCGGCGACACCTCATAATAAGACTATTAGTGATGATGATAGGAAAAACCTACAAAATAATTTAATCGAAGCAGGAATGAAGCCATAAACCACCTAGGGCGTTATACACTTCTGTATTTTATTTTGGTTCAAATTGGAGTATAAGTTATTAATTAACGTGTTAGGTACGTGTAGAGGACTCGATAAAATATACTACTATATGTTGTCAACCCGTCGGGTCCTGAACGGGTTCGGGATGAGTCCTACCCTTTCAAATCATATACGTCATGATGAGATGCATTTTACATTTTTCATAGTTACCATAAACAAATACATAGTAATATAATATTGGACGAAGGACTACACAAATACACCACGGCTAATATTGTTTGCAAGGAATTTTGATTATCTTATTGTCTTGATTAATTTATTTTATCCTCGCATTCCTAATTATTATTAAAAGTAAACTATATGCCACTGGTTAGTACTAGTATTAATAAATATATCCTTAAATATGAAGATAACGTGCATTATAGTCAAATTATTGTTCATGAATTAAAAGAAAAAAGGAAAAGCGGATAGAAATGATGAATGGTAAGTTATAATAGATGTTCAAATATATATCAGATATCAATGGAAAAAATAGTAATAGAAGACAATGTATTAATATATGCAAAATAAAAATAATCAACTTACTATAATTTGTGTAATTGTCAATATTTATTTTAAAGGATATAATAAGACTGGATGTGGATGTGTAAAACAATTTTTAGAATAATCTGTATATTCATGGCGGCTCACGTCGCGACACTAGTCCAATCGGCGCATGTTTTTGCTGGGTTCACCAATTCTGTCATAAACTTGAGTTTCTCTTGGGTGGAGAAACATTTTTCAAATTCCAACCGATGCCAGCCAGCCATTATTCACCCGTACAAAGATACAAGATCAATCAAGGGGCACTGTATTTTCCAAGAATACTACCATTCCATTAGTACTAGGTACTATGTTATGTCATTCCAAGCTTTGAACAGGAGCAGAGAGCTTAAGCTCATGTGCAGCCTGAAATGCATGCATCATTATTCATGGGTTCCAACCACAGTGCGTCGTTGATTATTAAGCTTTTTGCAATCAGTAGTGAATCATGGCCAATTTTTATCAGCAATTCCGCAGATGATATTATACTGGGGACATAATTCGGGTCTATTGATAGAGACACGGAGTAGCCAACAATTGCTTCCTTGTATCCGCCTTGTGCTTCAGGAACTCTTCCTGTTATCATTTGAGTAAACATTCCAAGTATGCTAGATCTTGAAAATAATAGGAAACGGTTATCCATGCTCACACCCATGCATATAGATACCTCCCTTTTCTTCTGCCCAAGTAATTAGTAATATTCTGCCATTACAGGAAACCTCATATTTTCTGCTCAATGGATTATATATAGTTACACATTACAATTTCTGGGGATAGGTTTGGTGTAATTTTTTAAACCAAAGGTTTCCATGAGTAGATAGGCTTATATGCAGGTGGCTGAGTAACCATTGGAGAGAAATATGAAAGGCTGGTGTGAATGCTACATGTTACGTGCCAACCGCGAGGAGAGTAGAAATCATCTGCCTAGCTTTATCTAAGCAAATACGAACATCATGCCATGATTCGTGGTGTGAATAAACTCCTGCCAAATCTAACCATGCTTCCAATTCCAATTGTTCTCTCAGGTGAGGAACAAACCTCTTATGCAAGGAGAATGTTGTTCTAACTGTTACTAATATGGCCTAAACTTCTATTAGATTTGCAAGTATCTATTTTGTCCATTTCCATCATCTGTTTTTGCAGTCGCAACTGTCTATTGGAGATGTTGCAAGGGCTGTATTAAAAAGATTGCATGCTTTGGTGTTTGTTGTGGAGGTAAATTATAAATACATGACAAGACTATAAGGCACATCACATTGAATTAAACCTCCCTAGATATTTTTCCCAAAAGGTCGACCATTCGACTTTGACTTGTATCTCGCAGCAGCCAATATCTACCCTTTTCACGACTTCACCTTCGTATTGAGTTATGAAACCTCCCTAGATATTTTTCCCAACTCCATATATCTACATTATGGATCTCTGTGACTTTTCATTATCAACTCCATATATCTACATTATAATTTTGGAAGTCTTAATTTACAGAACTCAACTATATATTTTTGTCACATACAACATATAAGCTAGCTAAACAGGAGATAGCATTGGTACATACATGTCCCATATACCCTTATGAATGCAAATATGCAATAAAGAGAGATATATACATAAACACATATTCATGTAAAGATTAGAATTCAAAATTAATTACGACAAGTACAGATCCAAAAGGTTCATCCAGTTAGAACAAATGTCAATTAATACCAAAATCACGAAGACTAGCCTTAAACCGCCCTAGATATTTTTCCCAATAGGTCGACCATTCGACTTTGACTTGTATCTCGCAGCAGCCAATATCTGCCCTTTTCACGACTTCACCTTCGTATTGAGGGATGAATTTCAACTCTTTTGCATTCCCATCAAGCTCTATATTAACCATGAGAGACTCGGTTGGCTTATTATTAACACAGATAGTTTGCCGTGAGAGCTTAAAAGTGTGGTTGTAAAGTTCAACCTTATCACCTCTGGAGTCCAGTAGCACAACCTTCATGTCGTTGTCACACGGCAACGACTCATCCTTGGAGGCATAGGCAGTAAAAAAACAGCGGCCAGGGAGAAACTCATCCTGTAGTTGGCTGCTATTATCAACAAGCTGCATGTCGATAGTGGCCACAATGGTGTAGGGGACAATGCTACGTGTCATCTCCAGCCAGTAGTGCATGTCGTTGTCGGTGTCCCTTACACCCAGACACGGGTTGCCTTTCTTACAGCACTTGGATACATCAGGTCTTACGATTTCGTCATGGTAAAGTTCACATGCAGCGGATAGGGTCAGATATTTGTCCTCAGATTCAGTAGTGCCCTTCAATATCTGTCTGGCTTCTATGCACGTATCACCTTTTGGGAGGAGATGTAGGATGACCGACAGGACCTGTGAGTAGTAAATATGGATCCTGCATGTATGCAGCTAGCGCCATTGATTAATAAGAAGATAGATCATGTGCTTCCTAGTTTATTATTCCTAAAAAGGAAAAGACTTGAACATTGCAAATATAGAGAGGGGAAAAAGAAAAAAAAAAGCATCCATAAAATTAGTTTGTCAAGTCATGTATAACTTGTGGTTCGTCCTGGAAATTAATCGGTGGCAATGGCTAACATGGAAATACTAACTGAACATACAGTAGTAAGCACATGCAATTCACCAATAGCCAAACAAAATGAGGTGGGTAAACAAGAATGCATGTCATGTTTAAATCTATCTATCTATCAGTGCAACCCTTAGAAACTGCTGCTAGTGTAAACTACATAAATAAATCATTGAGAATTAATTCTTGCTAGTGTAATTAAATAAGTAGTCCAGTCCCTCCACAAGTAAATTAAGTGGAAGCAAAGAAGAGGTAATTAAACATAGAGGTAGCTAGAATTAGAAGCACAGAGTGATGCAGAAAAAACATTAGCCTGGTAGAATCCATTCATTCATCGAAAAGATGGACGAACTCAATTATGAAAACATGGTCATCAAAGCAGGCAGTGTATGATATCTAAACTGTAAAGAAAGCAGGCAGGCAGCGAGGGAGATCCCATTGTACGACTCGTTCTGCTCCCAAATTTTCAATGATACGCAAGAAACCCTAGATCTGAATCGCCTCTTCTGCTTCCCGTTGTACGACTGTGCTGGAAATCTTGCAGTCAGAATATTACGGGTCTGTCATTTACAACCAGCCCAAAATAAAATGTAGACTAACAATTATTACCTGTGAAATTATATCATTTACTTAGTTTAGCCAGAAATATACTTAGTTTACTATTAGTAACCCGTTGCAATGTCACGGTATAATTTACTTTTAATAATAATTAAAATCGATGGTCAAAATAAATTAATCGATAAAATTAAATAGTCAGACTTTCTTATAAGCAACGTATGTAAAATCCCGGAACTTATTTTAGGACCGTCCATTTGAGACTAATTTGGAGACGTTAAATTTTGGACTTAAGATAATTTACGATATTCTATGGATCTTATTTGAAGTGAATCAGCTTCGTAAGCCCAACTATTGGAAAGCCCAAGAATATCCTAGCAGTATCTCAAATTAAACAATAAACTATGGAGCTCTCTTCATATCGATAAGCCCCGGCTTTATAATAGTAATTGATTACAAAAACTCTCCGGTTAGCAACATGACCCAACAAGTGAGTTGTTTTTGGTACCAGGGGACTGTTATAAAGTGGTTGATAAAAAAAAAAAGTGAATGGAAAAGCTAGATAGCAAGTTGAACTTCTTTTTGAAGTACATCCTTCATTCAACACAGAATGACTGAAACTTATCCAGTCAAGAACTTCTGAATTTATAGAAACTACTGATGAATCAAAAATACCAAACATCCTGCTTGCAACAGATAGAGTAGAATGACAATAACCTAAGGTCCTAAAAACATCTGCTTTACCTGAACAAATCAATCGAATGTGTACCAATGCTACCGTATAGTCCGTATCCCCCGACAACAGGTTCCCTGTGCAACTCCAACCTACAAAAGCAAAATCCTGCACCAAGTTAAATAATTGAAACATATATATGCATAATATCCTGGAGTAAAAAACATTACCTCTCATCAGCTCGTTTTCTTTTCTTGTTCGATGTTCCCTCAGAAACTACTACTTCATCAACAGGAGGATCACTTCTACTGACAGGCTTTCTGGAAAAACTTGAGAAGTAAAACGGTCCAGGATACCATCAAATATATGTTATCCGTGATTGCGATCATAGTGGCATGTCGAATGACATAATAAAGATTTACCAGTTAATCTAGATCATTTGCATTTCAGCAGCTGACGGAATATTTTAGTTCAGGAGAAAGTTTCACTATTGAATCAAAACTACCAAACATCTTGCTAGGCTTACAACAAATAGACTAGAATGACTACCTTACCCGAACAAAGCGATTGGATGTGTACCGCCACTAGCTAATGTATCCCCTAGCAACAGGTTCTCAGTTACAGCTTATATTCCAACCTGCAACAGCAAAATACTGCATCAAGTTAAATAACCGAAACATATGTATGCATAATAACCTGGAGTCGAAGACATACCTCTCACTATATGATAATGTTTGTCGGTCTTTCAGGTCCAGCTGTAATGTTGGTCCATTTTCCTCATGGGTTGAAGAAGAAAGTTGGAGAGGCTATCCACAGTGCCTGTCATTGTTTTCATTAATGGTACTTCTCAGGAGTACTTTTGCCTGCTTAGTTTAATGGTCTTTGTTTGTTTGCATCAGTGAATTCATATATATTTTCATTTTCAATTCGAATAAATTGAACTAGTATGTATCAATTGTGCTCTGTTTGCCCTGTTCCAGCTGGATGTTGAATCCAATTCATTCCTCACACCTATTATTAAGGGACTGTTAGTAAAGTCTAACTTTTTCTGTCATGCTAACTAACAAAACTTTTTCTCCAAATATAACGATTACTTAATCAGCATCACAATAGATGGTTTCCAGCTGAGGGATATCCCGATGTTGTTTTCGGGATCACCTTGGAACAGAGATGTGCAAAAAGCTTATGGCTAGGCGGATCAAAACCTTACATCTTTATACGATGAATAAGGAGAAATCTGTACTGGCTATATTGATGAATCTTTGTCTGATTGAAGAGTCGGAAATTTCAAGGTCCTTGTCTTGTAAGAATCCGGAAGATGTTTTGGAGGTAAAAGAGAGGATGTTGCTTAGTGTTTATGGTTATAGCCTGGATAGTTATATTATCAGTTCTGTGAGGATAAAACTCTACTAGTACTGTTATTACTTACATGATCTATATGGTTGTGTAGTATTAGCAAAAAGTACCAAATCGCATTGTTACCACTATTTGTTTCCGTCTCCTCCATCATTGTACGCAAAATAGTTTTCGATTTCTAGTATTCTAAGCGTTGCATTTCGTCTTGTTGCCCATATACTGTTCGGATAATATGTACTCATCTTTGGCCTCGGGAAGTGGATGTCTAGAAAGCCTACTGCCTAAGATTCAAGTGTTCCTGATTTTGTAGCGTCAAAAGCAAATTGACTTCTAATTAAGGATATCTTTCATTCAGCACAGAATGATCCCTCCTTTTGTCGGATGCCTGTTGTTTCAACCCCTGAACTCTCAGAACCAGCCAAGTCAATTTGGTTTTACAATCACGAAATGCGGAAGTTAAGAGTGTTCCAGATAATCAGTTTCACAAAGAGAGAAATTGAAAACGTAGAGTTTTCACCACAAGGGCTACTCTCTGTGGTCTGCAGAACGAATTATAACTAAAGGTCAGAACAGAAAAACTTAAGAGAAATGGATTTAATATAACTTTCAATTTTTAGCAACTAACACTATACCAATGTGAGATCGTATGACTTTTACTGCTGAGTAAATTGAAATTTGTCGAACCCACGTGTCTATGCTCTATATGATAAGCAAGAAAAAATACATTAATCGGGACACAAACGAAAAGAGTTGCATCTTCACTTGAGCACAAACATCAATATTTTACAGTAGCACACTAGCACTGCAGTACATGTACAGAAACATGAAAAAGTTCACCTTCTCCTTCAACGAAGGTTCCTTGCGATGTAAACACTAAATGTATGTGCTAGGAAAGTCTTCGAACAGGAAGTACGATTTTATTCTTAAGACATCACAAAATGAAAGCATGGTATCTCTATGAATTTTCAAGCGCAATCTAGTCATGTTCAACTAGTTTACTTGAGTAACATAGACTCATGATTTTCAAACGACCCTTTACAGCCATATCCACGTCCTCAGAGAAAGAATACAGCAACATTGAAGAAACAATTCATTACAATTTACAATAACTATCTTGTGGATGGAAAACACACGAAGTCATCTCATGTACCTCTTGAATGATACTAAAAGCATCATTGACAGCCAAGGGAAAAATTCCAGGAGACCTCTGATCACCCTATAAAGCAGAAAAGGTGACAATGTAACTTATTATCTGTTATTAAATTAGACATTAGACATCTTAATGTATAAATGATCCTGCTAGAAGGTAAGAATACAAATACATGTAATCCTAAAGCTCCTCATATTAGCAAATGCACATACCCAAGTGTGTTATAGAGGAGTATATCTAAGTTTAAAAGAATGCGTGGATGTTATGGTTTGTATGTTGAGATATGAATCTGAGAGTGAGATCGATGATGACGATTTATCATCATCATCTTCATTCTCAAGCAAGAGCAAGGGGATGAAGGTATGAGTTTGATAAAACACTCCCAAATAACTCAATAAAAATCAAATAGCTCGTCCATTACTTAATTAGCTACGAACTACATTTAATCTGATTAAAATAAGGTGGTTCGGCACTTTGACTGCAATAACTAACATGATTAAGTGGCTGATTTTAAAAAGTGTTCTATTTAGCTTTTTGAAAAATAAGGTGATTGATCAGCTACCAGTCACCTTATAACTATCAGTCTGATCTGCTTATTTTGTCAAACATGCACTTGTCAATTAATTTATCAACTATTCAGCTACCAACTAATTTTGGTAAACTATCTTGGTATGGTATATGAGAATTGTAACAATAATAATATTAATAGTCTTGACATATTGTTCGAAAATGATAATTTAATGATTTAAAAACCACGTGTATGGAATGAACCAACTAAAATAGTAGCCTCGTTTGATTGTTATCATAGCGCAAGTTTGTTGCATAAAACATGAATGTAGAAACAACCATCTCCCTAATTCCCAACTACACGTTAACGTAATTGAATAATATGACCAAAGATTCTTATCTAAGCTAGCTTAAGCTCATGCTAACACATAAATAGAATGATGTTTTGATTTTTTATATAGACCTTAAACTTTGTACACAATGGCCGAAAGTCTGAATTGCTTCATGGCAAATAATTCAGCAATTCACTGGGTAAGTTGACATTTCTCAGTTAGCTACTAAATGCCTCTACAAGATCCACAGAAATACAAGTTGCCACTACCCACTAACTATGTTGCGACTCCGTCTCAACATTTATTTGTGGTATACGTAGAGAGCATTACAGTCCATTACACATTCAGGCCACTGCTCAACAAGGTGTTGATCTCTCCAATAATATTGACAGGTCTTCCATCAAACAGTTTCGAGAGTGTAATCTCGCAGAGCTTCTTCAACTCCCTGGATTTCACTAGAGCTGCTTCCTGCATTGGAAATGACAGGTGGTAAATATGGAGATCGCATACTCAAGAAAAACGGGTGTGTGGCCAGTTGCAAACAGATAACAGAATCCAGTGTGCCACAAAACAGAAAACCAGCTGCTAACAACTGCGTCCAAAAGGCAAACCAGATTATGATGAACTTACTTGTTTTGGCCAGGAGGAAGATAATGAGTTTTGCAGCTCCAGGCGTTTAGTGGAGATGTCCTTTAATCCTTCCTTTAATTTGGCCTCGTGGTGCTTCTTTTCCTCCAAAGTAGCCACCAGACGATCCAAGAACCTTAAGTTTAGAAGGGGAAAAAAAACAAACTCATGACCTTCATGCAGGGGTACTCTTTAAAGAAGCAAGGCATATGTAGACATTAAGCACAACAAATAATCAGGTCATATAGTTCACGGCTAGGTGAAATCAGTTGAAATAGCTATATACTATGTTTCACACGATATAGCATATGGCGAAGAGATTCAATTTACTGCATGATTCCAAAGCAACGAACATTACTAAAACATTGGAGGATCTGATACCACTAAATTAAATTCCCACTGGAATTTCATACTACAACCGACATCAACATTGTTTTACATAATAAATTTAACTAGGATTTTAATATTTTATCAAGATGGAACAATGAGCTTTGTAAATATATAAAGATTGAAAAAGATAGGCAGTCAAAAGAACATTATAGCCAATGGCCAGATCAATAGGTTACCTTTTGGAGTTAAGTATCAAAATCAGATCCCGAGTTTTCCTATTTGTTAGCAATGATATGGCCAGTGAGATATCAGACAGCATTTCCTGAATTGACTCGGGAGAATATTGTTGTAGTACTAAAGGAGCTACTGCTTGGACTTGATGTTGCAAGGATAAAGTTTCTTGATTCGTCAACTCGAGTAACCGCTGGTTCAGGAATGCTTTAGCCTGATGGAACCATTTCAAATGTTAACACTGACATAATACAGGAACAATATAACAGTACAGTAAGTTATGCAAACCTCAAATAAGTCATCAAGAATCTTATTTCTGTATTCGGTCTCCAGAAGCCGACTCCTGGCATTGTTATCTCCTGTTGCTTCGATATAAGCATTCTGATAAGCTGGAGCAGACTTGGACGGATTGCTTACGAGCTCAGCTTCTTCAACCTCAGGAGGATTATCAACACTTATATCCCAATTAATCTCTGATATGGAGACATCTGGAACTACAGCTTCTTCAGTAATATGCTGAGTATCAGGACCATCTTTATGGGGAGAGCTTGGTATATCACTAGCATTAACTATTTCATAAGGACCCAAACCATTGCCATTCTCTTCAGTTTCTTCGACAGTCCCAACATCCCAATCAATCTGTGAGCTGTTAAGCGTAATATCCCAGTCAATATTATCTGCTGCAGTATCTATAACTCCAGTTTCGAGCTGGAATGCATCATTGCCTCCTTGAGCAATATCAGCATCAAAAACCTCTGAACTCATGGAAACATTTATAGAAGGGGGACTTTCACGAATATCCACCAAATTGGGTAACACGGTGCCAGGAATTTTCTGAAAAAATAGGATGGAAAAGGAAAAAAGGTAAGCATGAAGTGCAGTTTTGAGGTCACTCGAATTCAGAAGTCATTCTAACTCATGATGGTAAATGAATGTGCAAGTCCTTACATCCTTTTCCGTGTGAGCATCTTTAACAAAGATTGAGTAAAATTCTATAGCCCTTGAAACAGAATCACCATTTAAAACTTCCATGATCCTGCTAAAAGTACTTGGAAGTGATGTTTTAGCTGTTTCTGATAACTCTGCCCGGACATTGACACCCTGCAAAGTCCATGTTATTGAATTTGAGAACCAATTATGCAACTCATGTACAGGAATGCGCAAAGATAACATATGAAAGAAAGAAATACCTGCAATCCGAGCTCCTGACAAGCCTCGGCATATTTTGCTGCTGAAAGAGCTGCATTTCTTTTTATATCAGCTTCCTTCCTGTCTAGTTCAACAAGCTGTTGTTGACTCTTCTGGACTTGCTTCTTGTGATATGGACTTCAAGATAACAACAACAAATCAATATTTGGTAATTAACGAACGATAATACTATGAATGATGCCACAAAATTACACTGCCTATAGTAGGAAATACTATAAACAAACTGTTCTTACATCTCATAGTTGACATTCTGCACCATAATCTGAGCTGCCTCTCCAAGAAAGATATGATCCCTCTCATAAGCACGGACAATCGTCTCCCAGTCACCCTGTCAACTCAACACATCAGACATCCAAAGAAAGGCGGTGCACATAAAGAATCAAGGAGACTTGTCTTTGAATATCTTACAGCAGCACCTGAAAGCCGGCCAAAAATGTTACGGCTTTCTGGATTTGACTTCAGAAGAATGTCGTATATTTGCTTTGCTTCCAAATACCCAATTCCTAATAAATCATCATAGTTTTATAAGTACCCAACTTATTTCGATTAATTATTTTATCATGTATCTCAGTACCATCCGCAAGCATCAACCAGATCCACCTAAGAGCTAGTTTTATCTGACTCTGCTTCATTTGTCATCATTCCCAGTTTTACAAACAGGCACATAGCATAGAATGGAAAAATCACATGCACCACAACAATAGCTCAACAAATTCTAAACAAGATATCAATTCACTAAACGAATTTGAACAGAGTGAAAACCTTCAGGATCGAGAGTTAAGAACAAAGGATCGATTTGCTTCGGTAGCGAAGCAAACGACGACGTGATCTTTGCCTTCACCGCTGCATATCGCTTCCTCCAATCGGCCGGAATTCTCTTCCGATCGACCAGCCACTCTTCAATTCAAACCATACAATCAACTTCAAAAAATGCAATTCGAGCTAAAATTCAATCAAATAAAAGCATTCGATTCAAGAAATTGAACGATCGTACCTCCTAGACGAGCAAATGCAATGTCAATCGGAAGGTTCCGAATTTCATCTTGATTTTGCATCTCTTCTTCTTCACTGGAAAATTGGGAATTTTTTTTCCCTTTGTTTTTATGCTTCTTCTCACTGTGTTTTAGCAGCTAATCTTCTACAGTTAGCATCTCAGATTTGGGCATCATTCAGTTTTTTTTTTAACTTTACTTACAAGGACCTACTTTGGGCCTCAGTCAAGCCCATTGGGCTGACTGTAATTGGAGATAATTACGAAGTGTTATAAAAGTCTTTGTATTAATGACGAAACTAAATAATAAACGAAGGATAGGTAGGCCTAACGAGGGACTTCTACCTTTAAAGTGTTTGTGCTCGCTCACTTGGATTTGTGATGACTTGATGTTGACTCATTGTGTGAGAAACTTGCGAGCTAATCGTGCAAAAATAAACGCATTGATGAACCAAACAACGATAAACATAGTGACAATGTGACACTGATAAACTATTTGTTTAATAAAATGGTATACTAATCGTCAACCAATTCAATGTTGGAGTGATCTCTTAATTGATTGGTTGTAATTTTTCTGGATCAATTACGATGTAATCGTACATCTTAATAACAAATACCTTGAACATAAAACAAATGTCGGAACGAAGTAAAATTACGCCTAACAAAGGAAGATTGACAACTTTTGTTCATTTTACAGGGGAATGTCGCATTCGACTATCGACACGTAAGTTACATATTTAAAATCAAAAGTAAGTGTGAGAATCACAAAGCTTTAGACCGCTAATCAATTTATATTGTAAGTTTGTAACGGACCATTATAATTAACATTTATGGACAGAATAAATATTTTTTTAAAACAAAATAACCGGGTCGGATCTTGGATCCTCATAAGTCAAATTCATATTGTACTAAGTCTCTGTTCTGTTCGTCTGAACAGAACTGAACTAAATGAAATTGAACTGAACTGTAGTATAAAAAACAACTAAATGAATCTGAACGGAACTGAACTGGAATAATAACAAGCCTAATATTGATAGACCAATATAATTTGGTTTTGGACAAAACAGAAAGTTTAACAGGGTCGGGTATTGGATACTGAGATCCATATTTTGATAGACCAATATAATTTGACAGAGGCAACTCCATTACATTTACAGTCCATTTTCACCAATTTGAGCTGATTTCTCGATCGATCGCACAAAGGACAGATCACTGTCAGTTCAGGTGAGCTTTCTCTTTCTCTCCGATACAGCTGGAAGGAAATGGAATTCAATTCTATGTATGTACATATATAGATGTTTCCTTTTTTGCATCGTTAATCTTTTTTATCGATTTTCTCCTTGTGTCAAGCTGTGTAGAAATTCACCTTTAGGGCTGAGATATTTTTGGAAAATCTGTATGCTTTTTCTTCGGATTGTTCGTGCTATATGATTTGCATTAATTGGCTTAGATTAACTTGTAATTTGATTAGATTTTGGAATTGTTGAGTAATTGTTTTAGCTAGAATTGAAGCTAATTTTTTTAGTTAACTTGTCACCAAGAATGATAACTGTGAGTAGAACTGTGTAAGTGGTGTCGAATGCCGATTAACGAGAATTAGCTACTGTTCGTGCTCTATAATTTGCAGTGATTAACTCTGATTTTGATCAGAGTATAGAACTGTGACTTGTGAGGTAATTTAATTTAGCTAATGTGTAGTTAAATGGTGTGGAAGAACAAAATTGTAAGTATGAAATAGTGCCGATGAATTTTATTTACAAGTCTTCCGCGTTCCATGGGATTGGGGAGAGAAGTTTGCGCGCTGTTGTGCAGTGCAATTTAAGAAGTGGTATCATTGTGCCATGGAATGACAGGGTTATGTAATTTATTTGAAACTAGAATCGTCTGAAAAGTATTGTTGGTAGCTCTAGCTCTCTTTCTGAATCCGTAGGTACAAGGGAAAATTATGCGAATGTGTTGGACCATAAAGAAAGGATATTGTGAATATGTGTGTGCTCGTTTTTCTGTTGAGTTTCTTTTTAGATCAAAATGTTCGTTCTTTTATTGTCTTTCTGTATTTGTTTTACCTTTAAAAGTGCTGAAAAAGAAGCATCAACCAATTAAATAGAATCCAACGTTTGTATACACTATACACGCCTTCAGTTAATTTAAATTCCTTTTCAGGATACCGTTATATTGCCTCTATGAAGGTTCCAATTTGTCCAGGTATCCGCTCACTTTTACCACATAAAGTATATGCATGGGGAATCATGTCTGGGTTCTGGAAATCTATAATAAATTTTGCCTTTATGTGGCTGTTTTCTGCTGAATGACTATTGATTTCCATCGTGGTTGAAACTTCTACAGTTGTATGAAGACTGAAATTATGATGCCTCAGCCGAGAAGAAAGAAATGGACTGAGGCGGAAGAGAGGACTCTGATCGATAAGTATGGAGAGATGTCTAGTGATGGGACTTTATCTAAGATGAAGACGAGGGAGAAGAAGTACAAGCCCATTGCTCTACATGTGAACACCATGCACCATATGCGAGATCCTGTATCGTATCCTTGGCAATGGACTTGGAAAGACGTGTCCACTAAGGTGCAGAACATGAGACACCAGTATGCTCTAGTGAAGCAGAAGATTAAAAAGCATGAATCTTCTATTGGTGTATCATGCGAAGAGTTTGATTGGATGGAAGGGATTACGTATTGGTCAAATTTTCTGAAGTATAAAGAGGTTTTTGGCGATGTACCACTTGTCTTCAATGGAAATGATACAATGATGGTAGTGGGAGGGGAGAATGAATGTGATGGGGGATTTGAAGGGGGTGGGCATGAGCTCGATATCGCACAGTTTGGACAGTTGGGACAAGTAGGAGACAGTGATTTTGTGGGTGGGATTGATGGGGTAGAGAATGGTGTTATGGATTTGGGGTTTGACTATGACGGGGAAGAGGGGGAAGAAAATTATAACGTAATTAATAAAAGTGAGAGTTCCATGAGGGAAGATACCACTACTGGATTTGTTTGTGAAGAGATCGAACCAAGTGCATCGGAAATGAGAAAAAAGAGAAAGGTGTTAAAAGGGGCGGAGAAGAAGGCTTGGGGTTTCCTTGCAAACCAATTATGTCAGCTGAAGGAGATGGAAGCTCGGTTTGAGCAGCGTGAGGTGGAAAGAGAGCAAGAGAGGCAAAGGAGAGAACATCTTTGTATGGAAATGGAGAGGGAGCGTCAGAGGAAATGGGAAGAAATGGAAAAGGATAAAGAAGCTAGGGATAAAATTTCTGAGAATTTAAGGAGACAGTGGACTCAAGAGTGGGAAGTTATGGAGCGGGAGAGTGAAGAGAGGGAAAGGCGGAAGAGGGAGGAAGAAATGAGGCATGAACGGGAATGGGAGGAAAGGTTGAACAAGAGGAGATCAGACTGGAAGAAAAGGATGGACGAGATGGTGAGTCAGCACCGGGCAGAGATGGGACAGGTTCAAGCCAGGCTACTACATGAGCAACAAAACCTTACTAGCCAGTTTATTGGCCTCGTTTCGCAATGGACTGGTCATCCTGCTGGGCTTTCCGACCCCACAGGAGCAAACAGCCATTACCTGTCGCAGATGATGCAGAACTTACACCATGTATCTGGCATGGTTCATGGCGATGCGCAGGTTGAGGGAGATAATCAAGAAGATCAGTTCATTGTTGATGGTTGATGCTTGTCACAGTTCTGTGTGATCATATATTACAGTTAAGATGAAGCTGAAGAAATTAGACGGATCAGAATTTGATACTTCCCCTGTTATGTATATAGATTGGTTACCTTCTTTCCCAGAAATCCTCTGGGTATACTAGGTCTGGGTCAATATAGTATACAAATAAAGACTGCCTCAATCATTTGTTGTACCCATTGTTGAGTAATAATAATTTCAATGTTGTTACTAAAGAAGTTTAACATGGAATTCTTGTCCTTGTTATCACTAAAGAAATTTTAATGCTCTTGGCTCGACTCAGGCTCGAATAACAGCAGTAAACATCGTTACAACAACAAATGTATTCTGTACAGAAAGAATGATATCTTACACGAGGAAACATTACTAAAAATGAAAACTATTTTACTATATGAAACTGAGAAACAAGCAAAAGAGAAAAGATGATCAATTTCATGTACTATCTAGTCCGAGCAGGGGACGGTGAATTCCTGCAGACGGGACAGGTACCGTTCATCTTCAACCACTCGTCAATGCAATCTGAATGGAAGCAATGGTTGCACTGAGGTATGCACCGAACTGTGTCTTTCGGATTATAATCTACTAGGCATATGGGGCACATGTTGCCATTAGGCCCTGGGAGGCGTCGACTCTCGCCAATAATTACTTTGGTGTAGGATTCAATGGTTGAGTCGTCAAGGCCAGATGTTATGTTAGCTTCTGGTGCTTCTACTTCTGCTGCTATTGCTGAATTTCGAGCCCCGTTGACGTTGTTTCTCCTCTCTACTAGGCATATGAAGCATGAAATGCATAGTGAACATGTTATTGCTGGTATCACTATGGAAAGAGCAATTATTTTGACAATTGTTAGACTTCTGGATGTACCTGTGGACAAGCACATAATAACTTTTAAGTAACAATCAGACTGTTTCTGTACACAACAAAACCTGTTACTCGGTTAACTTACTCGTTTCTATACTCTTTTCGTTCACGTACCTTTGGTAGGGTCACTGAAACAGAAAAGTTGTTCATTCGTGCTGTTCTGGAAACCACACATACCTCCTCTAGTTTCGCAATCTCCACAATTTGGTACGTCCCATGACAACCGAAGATCTTGACCAAGGTTAGATGTAAAACCTTCGTCAATTTCGGGCCATGAAACTGGAATTGCCAGAGTATCAATAACACTACACATGTTCAAGGCCCGTACAAGGTTCATCGAAGAAGTAGCCAAGACCGAGGTTGTGGAGTTGCTAAGGCAATCAATTGCAGTGAAACGACTTGTCATCACAAAGTCCGGGGGACACCTAAGAAATGTGTAGGTATTTGAGTAACCGATGTTGAACGGAGAAGACGAAAGGTTGAGTTTTAAAAGGCGTTGAGGGAGGCAGTTGTTTGGATCATTGAGTATGACTTCTTGAACAGCATAGTTGATATCCTGAACGAAAAATTCTCCAGAACGAGGAAGAGTGAGTACAGGATTGTTGTCTGTGCAACCGAGGTCAAAGCCAGGATACCCGCAGTTTTGTGGCTGTTCGGTTGGTATACGAAATGGGAAGCGTATCGGGAGTTGGTTGTTTCCGCAGATTGATACAGAACATTCATTTTTAGCAGAAGAGATTGCTGTATGAAAGAGAAGAAAGAAGAAGATGATGATTCCTTTCATAACTGAAAACTTAAACTGCTTGTCTGGTTTGATTTTGATAAGCTCTAAGCAGGCCCCAATCTAGTTGTTAATGAAAATTATGAACTTTGCAAAGTCAAAACTTGTGATGTAGAATGATTGGTGGACCTTGATTGCTTCAAAAGATGATTAAATTAACTGAAAATGGCTCAGCAGTAAGCAAAATCAAAGTCAAACTATACAAGATATGTGCTTATTGCCAGTTTACTAATGGTAAGCAGAACAAGTTGATAATATTCAATCAGTCTTGTGTTTAACTTGTAAGATTGACTTTGCATTCTATCTTATCTTGGTGTCCGTTCGTGAAAACGATACAATAAGGTCACAAGAAGCTGATACCTTGTTTTATGAAAAGAAAGACGATCAGTCCCACATTCACCAAACAAACGTATGATAGTCAAAACACGAATATGACAAATGACGGATAATAATGTAAATTCTTAAACGAAAAATTGCTGAATAGGAAAAGCTGGCTAGCTTAGTAAAGATAAATTTGTTGTAACTACTAATTAGCCCTGATCCTGGCATGGAAAGGGCACCTCCAACAGAGCCCCCTGCATTTGATATGGCTGCAGCTGAATCTGCATAATCTTGCACTTAGCCCTACATGTGTATAGTTGGCGTCCCATACGCGCCCAAGTGAACAACTTAAACCTTGTTTCAAAATCCACGTTGAATTGCAGCACAGCGGTGTTGGCAGTGTCGAAAGACGGCAAGGCCCCACGCAAGGTGGCCTTCAGCATAACTCGACTCAGTTCATAGTGGTGACGGAATCCTGGAAGAACCACTACTGATGAGCTTCCAGTCAGGGACATAACAGAGACGCTGAAATCTTGAATATCCATGTTTACATGGGGATTGTGGACAGTGAAGGCAATATTCCATTCTGTTGCGACTTGAGTACTACTGTTGCCGTACGAGTTCAATGAAACTGCAACATGTTCGACTCTGAAGTTAGGTGGTTGCATTCCACCAGCTGTGAGACCTGTAAGGTGTAGACCGTGTGGTGCATAACGTACTACTAAGAAAATCAAGATGAGAAGAATTGTGAAACCCAAGCATACAGCACACTCAGGGCTAATGTCAGGTGGCTCGGATGAATATCGGTCGTCTCTGTGCTTGGTGGTGGACGGCAACAATTGCTGTTGTCCAGGGTTAATATCAGGTGGCTTGGGTGAATATCGGTCGTCTCTGTGCTCGGTGGTGGACGGCAACAATTGCGGTGGCCGGCGGCGATGGCCCTTGACAACTGGGGAGTATTTAACCATTCTTAAACTAATGGAGAATTTTGGAAGCTAAAAAGATTTTTTTCCCCTCAATGTAATGTGTTTTCTTATACACCAAGCTGAGAAAAATAAACGAAATTCTGTCCTTGAATCTGTTTTCATATGGAAATTCTCCATTCTTGTTTCCTGGGAAATTCATGGATTCACATACAAATTTTCCAAAAATAGTTTCTCCAAATTTTTTTTCCATAATCCATCAAAATTCCATAAAACAGTCGTGGAAAACGCGGTATACAGATGCAGTATTTCGTATTTGAAATACAAGGTTTCACCGAGAAATGAAACCTTGCTCCGTTATACTCATAGCATGACTAGCAAGCATCCTAACACAGAACAGATATAAGTCCATCAAAGGGTAAAAGAAGGTTACTGCTAAACTTCTCATAAACATGTACTACAACATTTCATCAGCCAATGAACTGTTTGAAGAACAGATACAATCCCTAATACTGAAGTAGGAGCACAACAAATTTATTTCAAATCCAACGTTTATTTGAAAATCAAAATTGTTTACTCAAAGATGTAACTAACTTCATTGGCTCTTCGGGATATCAAGGTCCTTGAATGCTGGGCTGTCAACTCCAGCTCCCATAGCGTTAAGACCATTGTCGACGTATATAACTGAGCCAGTGATAGCTGAAGCTAAAGGAGATGCCAGAAAAGCAGCAGCATTGCCAACCTCATCTGTTTGTAACAAGCACAGACATAAATTATAGGTTTGCTTATGTATTTGTTACTAGTGTATAGAGGGGGTGTTTGCAGAAGCTGTTTGAAAGTGTTTTTGGCTTTTCACTGGCTTATATGTCATTTAGCAGTGTTTGCAAGCATGTCTTCTGGCTTCTGTCTGGCATTTTATAAGGCACGATAAGTAGAAGCTCAAACAGAAGCCAGAAGAGCATCCCATTAGGTGCTTTTAAGAACCTTAAGAGTATTTTTAAAAGCCCTCACAATCGCACTCATAAGGTCATGAGGATATAGCATCGAATGGGTGTCAAAATGTAGGAATGGAAAAAGTTGGACAGGAGGACTAACCGGAAGTTAGCTCCTTTTGCATAGGTGCATTCTCCTCTGAGTAGTTGATCATCATGTCGATGAAACCGATGGCTTTCGCAGCGCGACTTCTTAATGGTCCTGAAGTACAGCAACCAATTATCATACAAGTGTACAGGTATGTACTTCATCTTAATTTGTCAGTACTGTTGCAGGAAAAAGTAGCATCTCATGCAAGGATTGTACATTTTATAGATAGTATTAAATGGGAGTTCTTAGAAAGTCAGCATCATTAAAGCGCAGAAAATTTCATAGTTTTGAGTTACCTGCAGATATGGTGTTCACCCTGACATTGTACTTTCGTCCAGCTTCGAAAGCTAGCACCTAAACCCAAAGGATACAAGTTTCATAACACATTATAGTAATGCAATACCATGTGACATAAAATAAAACCATCAATCTCCAAGAACTATTACCCTCGTGTCGCTCTCAAGAGCAGCCTTTGCTGAACTCATACCGCCACCATATCTGCAACAAAAGGAGCAATTTGAATGAGAATATAGTTTGAAAGCATCCAATGCGTATCTGTTCATGTAACTGCTTCAGGGGTCGGAAAGATGTGTACCCTGGAATTATCTTCTCAGATGCAATGTATGTCAGAGATATTGTAGCACCCCCTGCCGAAACGTAAATGAAAATGATTAAACTACAAAAACCTTACAGATGAAACGATTCTTTTTATTATTAGAATGATTTTCTCGTACCTGGGTTCATGATGGGAACAAAATGTTTGAAAAGAGAAATAAAGGAATAGCTCGAAGCTGAGACGGCAGTAAGATAGCCATATCTTGACGTTTCAAGAAGTGGCTTAGTAACCTACAAGCATTGTTCAAATTTAGAAGATCACAATTTTATGAAATATCTAGAACGGGAAAATTGAGAAGCCAAAAGATTAAGTGCAATATAACCTCTGGACCATTTGCCAGTGAATGAACAAGAATATCAATTGTTCCAAAGTCTTGTTTGACTGTTTCTGCAAGTTCCTGCAAAAGAACATCAAAGTTTCGGCACGGCATTACAATATGTAGAAAGAGAGAAAGAAACAATACAGATTAGAAGGTTATGGGGAAAAACCTTCACAGTCCAATTCGAATATCCTGCATAACGTTTATTTGCTTTGATCTGCATTACAGCAACATTAAATTTTAATAACAGAGACATTTATGCTCTATCTTAGAAAAATCAAGAAAGTCTTATAATGTAGTAATGTTTTATTTCCGTACATCTTCAGGGACATCTTCAGGCGTGTCAAAAACTGCATCCATTGGGTAGATTTTCTTAATTTCCATCAAAGAACCATCTGGCAACCTACACCGATAAACACAAGTAAAAAAAAAAGATAGTGAAACACTGATAAAGCCAAGCACACTGGCTACTATGAACCGTTCAACACTTACACGCGTGATTCGTCAAACTTTCCTCTTCTTAGGCTCGTCTCAAAGATATTTACTGCCTGGAAAATAAGTTTGTCATTAGCAAGTGAACTGCTGAGAAATTATTGATATGGATACAGAAAGAGAAGATGGATCTGATAAACATACAGGCACCCATGTCCCAACAAGAATTTCAGCACCTGCAGCACTAAGAGCTTTGGCTATTGCCCACCCGTAACCATTATCATCAGCTATACCAGCAATAAAGGCCCTCTTCCCTGAAAATAAACCAAAAATGCATATAGCCCATTTTCACGTTCACGTTTCATAAGGTATGATCTAAATTTGTGTAGCTTAGGGGAAGCACATAGCAAACTTGTATAGTTTTGCATAATCATAATTATTACACTATTCGTTAAACATTTGAAGGGCATAAGCACATCCCCATCTACTTACAAGCCGCTTAAGTTTTCTGATTTTTTCTTCTTCTTTTTTTTTTCTTTTTTTTTTTTTTTTGGAAAATGCAAGTTAGGATATCAAATAGGGACTGGCCAAGTATAATCTGGGATAGACATAATATAATGATAAACATTGAACTTAAGGCGATAAGGTCGAACCTCTTAGATCGATAGGTAATCCTGGCAATGGTTGCTTATCTGTTGCTCCAGACATTGCTTTTACGACATGCCTTTGGGATTTCAATACACGGCAACCGTTGCTCTTGGAAGTTGACTGTGACAGGCTTGTGACCTTTGTCCATGATAAGGCTGCGGTTTCACTCCCAAAATTTGCAATGCTTGATCTCGAGGCTTGGTGAGATGCTGAAAAGCACGCCTTTGGTGTCACAATTTGCGTAATATGAGTTGCACTTGCAGCCATCACTGATACTGCAGATGTGCCTCAATTAGAGTTGACTACAACATTACGGATACACAGAAGTAGGTACTAGAATCGTGGCTGTCCAGCAACAAAAAGCTAAATATGCTAGGGAGTAACTACAACAGTGCAAACTCCTGTCGCTAAGCTCAAACACGTGATCAGCAGGTAACTAGCGAGCAATTTAAAGTTGCACCAAGGCTCAACCACAGGATACCTCTTATAAATCTTTTCAAACTAAGGCACGTAAATTCAACCTTCGCCAAATCACCAAGTCTCCAAAATGGAATCACAGAACAGCTAGTCAACAAATAAAAACACACTGCAATAACAAGAATAAGACAAGCAAGGCACTTTGGTCCTAGCTAACACGAACAGTTGAAATCCCAGAAAGACCTTGGACATGGATGACAAAAGCACCAAAACAACAGAAAAAGCATATATAAAACGAACAAATATACAACTTTCATGTGATTAGGACACAGGTTCAAGAGTCCCACTTTTTTTTTCCACGAATCATTTTATCAATCAGTAATTTCCATTCTCAACTCATAACACACAAAAACTAGTTACACACATTGCTAAACTGACTCAGCTCCAAAAGCTACTAACTTCACAGCTAGCATAAACCTCTACTAAATCTTCTGACTCAACATCAACATCCTATAAGAGAGAATCACCGTAAAGATTCAATTTTGACACATAAATGTAAAACTTCAATTAAACAACAAATATCCAATTTAAGACACAGAAATTCACCAAGAAATGCTCAACCTTTACAAAACAGCTCATCTAGAATAAAAACACAGTACACTACCAAGAATCAAACAATCAATGCCACTTTGGTCCTAGCTAACACGAACAACCGAAATCCCACAAAGATCTTGGATATGGATGACAAAAACACCAAACCCAACGAAAAGAGCATATCAAAATGAATAAGTATACAACTTTCCCGTGATCGGGACACATGTTTAAAAGTCCTCAGCTTTTTTGCCGCGAATCGTTTTATCAGATAGTGATTTTCATTCTCAACTCGTAATACACATCAAAACTAGTTACACACATTGCTAAACTGACTCAGCTCCAAAAGCTACTACTTCACGGCTAGCATAAACCTCCATTAAATCTTCTGACTCAAGATCAACATCCTATAAGAGACAATCACCATAAAGATTCAATTTTGACACGCATATGTAAAACCTCAATTAATTCTTGGCAGCATACAGAAATTCACCAAGAAATGCTCAACCTTGAGAAAACAGCTCATCTAAAAAAAAAAAAAACACAGTACACTAGCAAGAATCAAACAATCAAGGCCACTTGACTCATATTTAGCACGAAAGATCAAAACCCTGCAAAGGATCTTGGACATGAATGACAAAGAAAGCACCAAAACAGAACAGAAAGAGCAAATCCATATGGTTCGACCTACATTGTATCAATCTTTCATGTGATTAAACACACTCACCTGAAGAATTGGTGGCGATACGATCGGTTTGATGAATTGTTTGGTGACTGATTGGTAGTGTGTTAGAGAGAAATGAGGTAATAAATGAGTGTGTTGGAGAAATATGTATGGGCTTCGATGAAAACGATGTTGGTTGTGTGTTGTTTGGCCGCTGGGAAACTTTGAAAGTACCGTTCAGGGAGTTGGGACTTTTGGCTGCTTTAGGAGAAAAATATGCAAAACGTGTACATTTGCATTTGGTACTTCCATTTTTTACGATAAAAATCGAGTAAAACTCTTATTAAACCAGTCTTACACTTCACGAGTTATATAATTGATAGCGTCTAAATGATTAAGTATGTCACTTATGACAAGGGAAAATCAGTTTTACCTTGTAAGTAAACTGGTTTTACTTAAACCTACCAAGCTTTTAAAATCGTTGATTTAGATACCAGGTAATCACTTAAGCCATGGGAAATAGTTTTACAGTTTGTTAAGTGTAAATTGGTTTTATGAGAGACTCGATCAATTCTTATATGTGTTACAATATTGGTTAGTATGGGTGTTGCATTTCAAGTACGACTAGTTCGATGGCAAAGCGAGTGTGTGTGGGGTTAAGGGGACATACATCGAATGGAATATGGTCAACTCTGCTGGATAAAAATAAAGAGCGACAGCTTGAATGATGGACTTGTCTTGAATTTTGAATATTTTAGGCCTTGATAAGACTCGCCACAATTCAACAAACCTTAATCCACCCTAGTCATGGAGTGGGATGATTTGTTTCTCAAACATCCAGTTTTGGTCTGCCTGGATCAGAATTGTAAACGAAGACTCTCCCAACGCATGGCCAACATATTACTTATCCAGGACTAGTTCATAGCATCATACGAAGGATCCAATCCTAATTAATATTTTTCATTTGTATCTTTCCCATAACATGACACTCAATACTCAATGAATCAATTCCCTTCACTTCGAAAAGAAAAAAAAGAGTCTTGGAGTTTCACCTATCCCCTTAAATATATGATAGTAATCGAGAACTTTCACCCCATTCGTTATGTCTTTATTTTTTAACCCACTTCCTTTGTTTGATTCATAATAACGCATATCCACTTTCCCATTGTTTACATAAGAGAGGTACGTAGCACCGACATACAAATCTAAGTATTTGATATGATGAAAAGGTTAAAAAAAAAAAGGTCATTTGTTTCAAAACGGAGGGAATACTTTCATCTTCGATTAATTGGGTTGGACTAGTCCACGCTTCCCAACACCCAAGGCCCACAGTTTAAAAAACCCAACATCAATTTGGGCTATATCTCCCACACAACAAGGTCCAGTCCAGTCCAATCCAAGCCCAGAGAGAGAGAGAGAGAGCGCACGTGACATGCACACGTCACAGGATCCAATCCAATCCAATCCAATCCAAACTAACTTTAATACTACAATAAGATCCCAAGAGAATCTAAAATTGTACAAATACCCCTCAGATCTTATCATTATTCAACTATATAAATAAATCCTCTGTATTTACTTTACTGCTCCAGTTCTATTGAAAGATCCCAGCTTTCACTCTCGCTTCTGCTCCAGAGAAACCCTAGCTCCAGATTTTCCCAATTCTTTCATATATTTTCCCAATTCTTCCAACAATTCTGTTCTTGAGCTTCCAATTTTGTGCTACCCCCTTTTGATTTTTCAATTCAGGTTCGGATCCGTCAGAATTAGAGCTATGGATAATCGCAAGAGAGGTCGAGCTGAGTTTGGCTTGAACGGCAATGGCGGCTTTAAGAAAGTCAAGTCAGGTATGGTGCTGAATTGCAACATACATGCTTTGTTATCCTACCAGTTTCTTCATATTCTTGTTCGGCACGAGCTTTGATTTCAATTTCTGTTGAGTATTTTTTTTAGTTTTTTAATGGAATTTTTGAGTCTGGATTTCATTGTTTGAAGTAGCTTAGAGCTTGGAAGTGTTTACTTAGCTTTTGATTAGTTTAATTACTGACTGTTTTTAGTAGTCGAAATTCGAGCATAGTTGAGAATCAGATTTCGATTTGTTTGGTCTGTTATGCAGTTTTTATTTCTCTTGTTCTTTTTATTAGTAGCAAGTCTAGTTGTCTCGAAATTGTACTCCCTCCGTTCCGTTCCATCTGAAGATTTCCTTTTTTATTTAAATAAAGTGATAATATTTCAAAACAGACAAATTTGGTGTGTGTTATGTTATGCGAAGATCGAATGAAAAAAGCTCACAATTTATATTGATTAAAGTCGAAAAATTTCTTTCATTTTCTTTCTTTGTTTGCGAACATGAAGTAGTTTTCTATACCACCCTTAAACAGAAACAGTTTAGTTCGGGCTGGACGGAGTGAGTATCTTTTCTCATAATTTTGTAACTTAAAACATGTGATGTAAGCATGTATCTGATTTGGGATCAATGTATTCACTTAATGTTTGTAAATCAGTTTTTGTTCAGTAATCTATATTGAGCTAAGAACATTGGTTTAATTTAAGTTTTTGTAAAAGTTGTTGGATACGTACATGAATGAGAATTAATGAAAATATTAACTGGAGAAAGTAATTAATGTGTTTCAACAGAACTGGACGGTATAGGAAGCAAATCGAAGCCTTGCACGAAGTTTTTCAGGTTCAAATCTCAACTTAATGCTTAAAACTTGAGATTTAAATGTTGAACGAGATGTACTGGTGAGCTGCAATTAAAGAAAAAGTTTGCTGTTTTCATGAACAAACACGGTATGTAATATATGACAAGGAATTCTGATGTGGATCGAAGTTGGAAAGGAAACTAGAAGAAAAGATGGGGTCGGAGTTATTATTGTAATCGAGCCTCCTTTGAGCTTTTCTTTTAATATAAGATTTATTAGCTAGTCTATGCCTAGTAGGGTTTTGTTACGGTGTTTATAGTTGGAGACTTTCATTAATTAGTAAACACCTTTATGTCTGCCTTTTAGGATTTACTCTGATAGACCCAGCACGTGTCACTTCGCTTGTTTTATCATTTCCATCAGAGTAAAACCAACAGATAAAAGCAGACAGTAATTCTTAAGAACAAAGGATAACCCTAAAACAGACATCAAGGCGTGGATAAGAGATAATAGTCAGAGATTTGTGTAAACGCCGACATGCTCCAACTACAAATACCGTAATAAAACCATGCTCCAACTAGAAATACCATAATAAAACCTAGTGGGCCTCCACTAGCTAAAAAATTTGAAAATTCACCGAAAAGCTCAAAAGAGGCTCGTGAATTCCCACTTGTTTTTCTTCATTTGTTCCAGTTAAGGGTATAAATAAATCTGTGAGTAAATAATATTAAGTCCGGCCTGTCTTTTCTTCTCGTTTCCTTTCCAACTTCAATCCACATGGATCCATATTTGCAGGGAGTTATTACCATTAAAAACTTTGCAAGATTTTATTGATTTTTTTCCTGGTTATATACAGTAATAAGTACCTGTCAAACTGTATCGTAAGATTTCTATTTATCAGTCATTTGTCATTTACCATGTTTTCCTTGTTTAAAATCCCATGCATTCTTGCACTAAGCTATGTGTACACGCAGAGTAGGGGAGGGTAGTCATATACGTATGAGTCCTTGTGTTTGCATGGTTTAAATTTGTTTTTCCTTTACTATCAACCTGTTGTCCCTCACCACCGTGCCACAATCCCTTAGAAACCATGTAAATGCCGGATAACAAATAAATGTTAACCAATTAACACTAAACCAACCAAGCTGCATTTTGTCCAAGCCTGCATACCTACTGCCTGGTTGAAGTGTCTTGGCCCCCACTGTAATCTCACACATTCATTAGCCAAGTCACGTTTCCTCCAACTCTGTACACAATGATATAACAAACCACATGACATTAATATCACTATCTCGTTTTTCCTCTGGTAAACACCCCATCTGAAGTCTGAACTCTTTCATGACACTAAATCAGAAACTTGTTTAGCTTACTACACCTCAACTTCACAGACATCAAGCAAGGTGCTTAATGTCGTGGCCAACAACTAAACAGTTACCTCTTGTCCTGCTAGCACTTATTCGACTTCCACGTGTCTTGCTTTTCAGTTTTAGTCCACATTTTGTATGTAAGGCTCACGTTCCCATGATGTTTTATGTTGTAATACATCAGTTATCATCTTATCATCCATGTAGCCATACAGTTGCCAGATCTCAATGACTGTTCATTTGGTCCTCGTTGATTATATGGCATGGTCAAAGTCAAGTACCCTGCCCCATTTTAATTTCATGTACCAATCATGCATACTTGACAATGTGCGTGTTTTTTCATCATGTGTCGGTCAAACGTCATAATGGTTTTCTGATTGTGGCTAATGGTGAAAAATATATGCCTAAGTGTGCCTTATTATTTGTGTTATGGAGTTTGTATGATCTCCTGGTTTAATGAAGTTTCTCTCTCCTTGAGTGGTTAGGCAAAACATTACTGGCTGCACAACATACACAAATAATGCCTGCAAATGGGATAACTTTGTAAAGAAATTGTATGTTTAGTAGGCAAGCTGTCAATAATTTGATATTCCTACCTCCCACTAATATGGACTCATATAGGAAATAGGCAAGGTGAAAAAGACAATCAATCTCTTGCAGATAAAATTCTGGAAGTATTTTAGATCTCAACAATGCCTTAGATTTTTGCAAGTTAATCTTAATTTTTGTGAGCTCATGTAGCATCTATATGACATTTAAAAGCAGATTGCGTTCTGTAAAGAGTACCATGTCTACTTGGGTAGATGTTTTTTCCTGCAGCTATTGTTTGTGAGGAATCCATACATTTCTTGATACGCATGCTTCCTGTAGCTATTTTCGTGCACAATAAGTGTATATCATTATATATGTGCATAATCTTCACATACTAGTATCTAGTCTCGGCATCCCTTTTTTTCCTTGAATTACTAACATAGGCAATTGAGGCCGAGACATAAATTTATGTGCTTAGTTCCACTTCACGTATGCTTTTTTGAATATTTTGTTTACCATGTGAACAGTTGTTCGAGTAGTATATCCATGTGATGACCTTTGTATAATTCTTTGTTTACCTGCAGCACTGCTGGCTGTCCTTTTGGTGAGAGCTGTCATTTCCTTCACTACGTTCCCGGTGGCTATCATGCTGTTGCCCATGTCATGAACCTTGCACCTGCTCCTACCAACCGAGCTCCTGCAGGCCCGCCCCCTAACCAAAATGGCTCGCCTGCTGCAGGTGTTAAAACAAAACTCTGCAACAAGTTCAGCACTGCTGAGGGTTGCAAATTTGGCGACAAGTGCCACTTTGCTCATGGAGAATGGGAGCTTGGCAAAGCCATCGCTCCAACTCATGATGATCCTCATGGTCCTGGACCTATGCCAGGCCGATTCAACCCTCGCCCTGAATTTCCCATGCCGGGCCCTGCAGCCAGCTTTGGCGCCTCTGCTACTGCAAAGATCAGTGTTAACGCATCTCTAGCCGGTGCCATAATTGGAAAAGCCGGAGTGAACTCCAAACAGATCTGCAGGCAAACAGGAGTCAAGCTGGCGATACGTGACCATGAGAGTGATCCAAATCTTAGGAACATCGAGCTGGAAGGTACATTCGAGCAGATTAGTCAAGCAAGTGCCATGGTGAGAGAGCTCATTGCCAGCGTAGGTTCGGCAAGTGTCCCGGCTAAGGCCCCAGGCGGACCTGGAGGTCCCCATAACCCGGGAGGCAACTACAAGACTAAGCTGTGTGAGAATTTTGGGAAAGGGTCGTGCACTTTTGGTGATCGGTGCCATTTTGCTCATGGGGCTGCTGAGCTACGGAAGACTGGTGTATGAGGCGGAAGCTGGTTTTCGTGATCTGGCTAGTGGATTGCAGGTCTAGCTATGTAGTTTTGGGTTTGATGAGGAGGGTGAGCCATTTATATAGATCTCATTAAATCTTTAGACTAGCGCAGTATCTGTTCCGGTTTATTTGATGTGTCATGCTGCAGGATTACAGTATGTTGGAATTTGATTCTGTTTTGTCCTTGCCTTATGTTGTTGATCTTGTTTTCATATATGGATTTCGAATTACTCTCTCTTGGTGCTGCTCTGTTAAACTGTTGAAGTATAAGAACTATTAATCTGTGAAGAACTAGAAAAATAACAATCCAGTTTGCAGCTTGTCTTCCAGTTGATGGAAGTAAGGATTCCTACAACCTAGTTAGTAGTTATTACTTCCCAGTTAGATATTTGTGATAGTTTTTTTGTCCTGGTAGAACTTGTCTTAAGAAGTCTACGCGATGAACAGATAGAAAGCCTCATTGGCCTAGCTCATTCGGGCAGAAAGCATCGCAATAAAGTTACTATCCGTATTAGCTAATCCGGGTAGGAATTTTCGTTGCGTTATACGACCTAGATCACCAGCAAGCTGAGATATCACCAGTATAACAATGAAAAACTTTTGCATTAATACAACATCAAATGAAAGTAAAGCACTGCACAAGAAGCTTTGAGACACAAGAAGATTCCACAAAACCTGAAACAAGCAAGCACAGTGCCATTGAACGGAACTTGTTTCGGTGCTTTCTTTCATCCAGACAAAACAAGTGGATTTTGTATTCGCGCAAGTTTCACAAGAAGAATGCACGTCGTTATTGCCTCAGTTTTATTGTAACCTTACATGTTGAAAAAATCCCTCAAAATGTTTCGCTATGCTTGTAGTAAGACCATAACTAGAGATAGAACTTAGCTAGACACCATTCAACTACAGCATAATAAGAATAGAAACTGAACAGATGAAGTAATAGCGACAGTGTTTGGCACTTGTAGAATCACAAGACTTGGTTAAAAAAATCAGTAATTAGAAGGTAGAGGTAGCTGACGAGGATCATATCCATAACCCGAGTAGTGGGGCTGTAGATTGCGAGGATGACCGTATCCATACCCCTGTTGTGCAGGTAGCTGATGATAGTAAGGATTTCCGTATCCCATCTGTGGAGGCGGACAACTGTAAGGATTATAACCATATAACTGGCTTGGTTGAGGCTGAACATCAGTTTTCGGTTTAGGTTTAGGTTCAGCTGGGAGGTGCAAGTTCCTGGAACAGGTTCCATACTGAAACTGAACAAGTTTAGCTCTCCTTGTTCTTCCAAGCTTTCTTAACAGCTTCTCCGGATCGCCTATACCAGATACCATCACATTGCCGTCCATATCCATCCTGAAGCGTGTATCTGCATAAAGAATCATGTCAAAGGTCCAGTATTAACGCATTCTAGTATCACGAGCCGTACCAGCTGACAGTCATTGAAGAGTTAACAATAAATGAATTAATTCCACAGCTTTCTAAAAGTTCCAACTTTCAGGATTCAATTCCCTATCATTATCATGACACGAGATTGTAACTGAAAACAGGAAAAGAAGATGCAGAGGCAGTGAACCTTGTTTGCAATTGGCCACGATTTTGGCTACAGTTCTATGCCATCCAGTTTTTGTAAAATCAACCTTAACCATACAAGCCTGCAAGATCGTGTAACAATCAATCGAAGTGGGATATTTAACGGATAGCGAAAAGCAATCAGTAGCTAGTATGTAGTGTACAATGAAAGGATCATAGCCTTCTTGTTTGAGAGGCAACGGAGGAGGCGGGGATGATGGCGGAAACAATGCTCGGAATACTCTCTTGAACAGTCTGAAGATCTGTTTCGGCTTTACTATCCTCGACAGCTTCGGAATCTTAAGCCGCTTGTGGAACTTGTATGGTTTGTAGGTGGTTTTGATACCGGAATCCATGGCTATTGTGAGTTGATGAGAAGGAGATGATGAGTATGTAGGTTTGTTGAAAGCTATAAAAACTTGCAACGAACAAGTTACTGCAATAAAAAACGTTGGTATGTGTAGAATTTTTCCTTGTAAGAAGTTGAGGAAATCTTTTCAAATATACCGTGAAATGGCTATATTACTAAAGATGAGCATATTTTCTACACCAAAAATATTGTTTTTATTTTGTATTCATATTGTGCTTAATTTGGAGAGTAAAAAGGTAGTATTATAAGAAAGGAAACTTTGGCAAAACGGACTCGCTTGGGTACGAGTTACTCGGTGGGCTTTAGTTCGATGATAAAATAAATATATAGTGGGCGTTGATTCATAAAATAATTTTTTTTTTTTTTTTTTTTTTTTTTTTAGAAAGAATGAAATTTCCATTCATGAAATAGAAGTTACAAGGAGTGACAAAAGTCTCCAACTTAGTATTGCAGGCAGTAAAAGTTCAAGGGGAAACATTGCCTAGAATAAATAGAACCAATTCATAGATCAGGGAGGTTCTGTAAATTCAAAAGGCAAAGTGCCATAACTTGTTGAATTTACTCCACCATCACAACTTAAACGATCAGCGAGCGTATTGACTTCTCGGCGGATATGGCGAACCTGGTGAGCAGGGAAGGCGGACAGCAAGCCTTTAATCTGTTCATACATAGTCCCTATTTCACTCATAATTCTTGGCTGGATAGGATACCATTGATAACAACTTGGCAGTCACCTTCAAGGACTATTTGTTGAAAATCCATGTTTCTTACGAGAGTGAGAGCCAAACGTGATGCATAGGCTTCAGCCATTTCAACCGAGAAGCTTCCTTGCAGACGTTTCCTTGACCAGGCTAATATAGGAGTATACGAATTTGAAAATTTAGAAGGCTTCCACACCCCTTTAATTTCTCCGCCCTACCTAGCCTGCTATATGTTCAACAAACGGCTCTGATCGATTGATCTTCTTCGATCATATCATATCATCAGGTAAGTTGAAAGAAATCAATCAATCTTTTATTATTGAATCGAATCAGAACAATTGTCCGGTTTTGAATTTATGTAACTCACTCCGTCGCCAATTGTCCGGTTTTGAATTTTTGGAATTTTGACGGATCTAAATTTTCATTATATAACGAGTACAGTGTTCGTTGACATGTTAACTAGAATACATTAGTGATCATAGTAGAACACTACATGTAGCTCTTTCATTTAACATCATCTTCTTCTATTAACCAAACTCAAATAGAACTCAACCATCCATCTATTAGCCAGTGTAGCCACCGGTACCATACCCCGTACCACCGCCGGCGGTAGCTGCATGTGTGTTATGCGCAGTGGTTGACCTTTCTGTACCGGTGGCTGTGCCAATGGGATGTGACTGCACGGTGCCCTCAACCACCTGCCCTGCCGGATGCCCGGTACCATGCCCCGGCAATGCTGACATTTGCCTTGGTCCCGTTGACTGTCCGGTGGTACCGGTGGTGGAGTGGGAGAATGTACCACCGGGATGAGCCGCTTGTTGCATATTTTGCTTGTTGAATTCGGCTTCTTGGATCCGTTGTTCCCTCTTCTCTGTTGCCAACTCTTTTTCGGTCGGGTTGTGGGCTGTCATCCTTTCTATCTGTTCAACATAGTACATTTCACTTTCAAAGTGAGAATCCTAAACAGATTGTGAGCCTCTTAATTCGTGGTCAAATTAGTTACAACAAAAGTCAAAACTAACTAAATTATGAATGAATTTAATTGTCTCAATAGAAAATCAAATGCTAGCAAAAGCTTTAATGGCGTGTTTGGTTTCGTTTTAGAATGGTTTATAGAATGGACTGTTTTTTTACTACATAATGGGTTTGCAAAATTGGACATGAGTTAATTTTTTTGTGTTTGGTTTGGATTATGGTGGCTATTGGGCCACATTTTCAGATGTGGCAAACAATCTCCAAATTAATAAGTCCAAGACCCACAAATTTTCGGTTCTATAATTAGAAATGCCATCGCTTACGTAAGATGAACTTACATGTAAGATCAAATTTGATAGCCTAATACACTTAGACCTGCTTATCACAGAACCAAACACACTGTAAAATGTCACGTTATATGATTCATCATACCGCCGTCTAGATAAACGACGAGAAGATTCGACATTTGATTTGAAATTGTGAATTTGAGAAGCCAGAGTACATTATTACACCATCAATACCTTATTATTACTAGAATCATATTTCACTCAAACAAGCACATTTTAAAAACATTAATTATTCTCGACCACTCTAATAGATAACAAATTTAAGCACATTATAGGGTCTCATTTTGGCAATATTGATAGGAACTACTCATTACTTTCTACGGATCTACGAAAATATCATATTACAAGGCTCATTCAAGAAAGAAATTAAAATTTTGTTGCTAAGAAGCAAAAGTACAATACAATACGGATCAAGGGCAGAGCTCCTGGGCATAGTAGAGGGTTCACGTTTGCCACTCTCCAAATTACAATTTCCTTTTAAATGTTTTCGATAACTTTGGATTTCACTCCAACCTCCAAAATAATCTCATATATATATAGTTTAACCCCTACTTAACTCCGGATTTCTCACCTGGTGGACCCATGATTTCAACCTCGGGGCGAAAGGCGAAATTATATATATCAGATTATTCCGAGAGTTAGGGGACGAAATCCAAAATTTTCGAAAATATTATAAATTTTAGGGGGCGAACGCCCCTGCCCCCTGCCTCCCGCAATATGGATGCAAAGTGAAATTAATAATATACACCAATCTCTATTGCTAATTTGCTATCCTTCCAAAGTTCCAATCAGATCGAAAACAATCTACAAGTATGGAAGGAGTCGGGGAAGAATTAAATCTAGACATTTCAATTGGACAAAAGGCTAACATCTTGATTAATTTGATGATAAAATAAAATATACGAATTCGGAAATTTATTTATTTACCTTCTCTTGGGCAACGGCTTTGGTCTTGTCCATGCCCGACTTGGCCGAAGCGGCAATGTTGTACGCAGTTTCCTTTATCGGCTGCATCTTTTCACTCTTGTGTTTGTATTGATCTTCAATTCAAGCTTTTACACCATCAACAAATTCAATGCATGATATATATATAATATTGAATGGAACCCGAACTCGACATGTGGCATCGACGACACGTGTTTGTTTGACATCAATTTGAGTTTGTGTAATGTCGTGCTACGTGTCCAACGCCTGGCTGTTCCTCCTAGGCGTACGTGGAGTGATTTTTCTCCAAAGTAATAATTTAATAAGTTTTCTCTAAAAATGTTGGGCATGATTGTCTGGTTTAGAAACCGCACAAGCGTTATTTTTTTAAGATGATACAACCATACTTGTTCACTGAAGAAGTATTCATTACCCACAAAGATCTTACATACTACATATTAAAGTTTATAAAATATACTTCATCCATCCCGAAATAGATTTTCATTGTAACTTTTTACAGTCATATCTTTTTTAATTTAACTATGAATTAGTCATAAACCGTAAATGTATAATGTTTAAATTTATATATAATACTTCATCCATTTCAGAAAAATTGTTACATTTTACTATTCTGCGGTCAACTGTCTCCGCGTTTGACCACAATTTACTCTTAAACGATATTAATAAATAAATTATTAAAATTATATAATGAAAATTTAGTAATTAAATTTTTATTATATGATTTTATTAAATTATTTACTATTATCGTTTATGAGAAATTTGTAGTCAAACTCGAAGACAGTTGACTGGTCAAAGTTAAAATGTATCACTTTTTCTGAAATGGAGGGAGTAAAACTTTAGTCATAATGGACAAATGTCCCAAATAACACTAGCATAAATTTAATGTAATTAAGACTCTTCTCCTTCGATATATACAATTGACCATTTAATTTATTTTATGTTTAGAAACATTATTGTATCATATTTGATCATCTATTATAACTTTCCATTCATTTTTCTTACGTGTACCATCTGCTTTTCCTTTTTTCTTTTAATTCATAAACAATAATTTAACTAGAATGCACGTTATCTTCATATTTAGGGATTTATTTATTAACTAGAGTTGAAGCTTAGCGCGGTGCCCATGATTTATTTAACAATTAATTATTTAATCCAGTCTTGATTATCTTGAACATGATTTCTTATTTTGTAAAAAAGAAAAACAGTGATGGAAAATCAACAAAGATCCACATTACTGATCTAATTAATTGTTGAATCAACCCAATGAACTTTCAATAAATACAAAAAGACCTGCATAATCGATCCAATTTCTCCATACCACTCTCAAAATTTTAATTCAAATAAAGACTCTCTTAGTTACAACACTATATTAACTTAAGACTTGTTGAGTTACAACATTATATTAACTGAAGACATTCTAAATTAAATCATTATATCAACTCATGTTATGTGTATTTTGGTAATTAATGGTGCCAAAGGGTCCTTGGCACCAATTAACCCAAAATAAATACATTAAAATCTGCAATATATTCTCCAAAAGCAGCAGAGAGGGTTGTTAACATGAACATTTATAGAAGATACATCAGATTACCTAGTCAATAGGCTAAGGAACTGAACTCAACTTTAACTTCATATTTAGTAATTAATCCGTTCCACTCGAAACTTCCCATTTTACAATATTGATGTCCCATTTAAAGTTTTTCATTTCCACTTTTGTCCATTCTTAGTCCAACTATAATATTTAATAAATTCAACTTTTCACTATACCCAATACAAAAATTAAAGTAGACACAAAAAATTAACCCCACACTAATATTCTTATTTTTCTCACTCTAAAAGTAAATGAAAAGTTGCAGGCGGGACGCAGTAAGTACAAAATTATTGTGGTACCGTCGTACCGATAGCCCCCCAATCCCCATGATGCTGCCCGATTGAGTTGCCGATGGAATCCGCTGCAGGAACCTCCACATGCCAAACTGGAGCACCAAAGCACAACTGTTCCATGAAATTCTTGTCACTACCCTTACACATTTTTCTCGTTATAACTTAAAGCCTTGGCCATTTGGTTGTTGAATCTTTTCCACAGCCGGCAATATATGATCAACACATCCTCTCCTCCGTGTATGCTCTGTACTCTTGTGACTACCGGTCACATTACCAGTTTTAATCATCTTTGGTAAATCACCAACATGTACATTAGCACAAACAATCCATATTAGTGTGTGTACACTCGTCAGATTAATGCTCAAAACGTAATGGAAAGCCTTCACCTATCCAATAATCGTTTTACAATGGAGATTTATGCAAATTTAACATTCAAATGATGGACCGATCAAGTAACTGCAATGGCTGGCCTGTCACTACATAAAACGTGCTACTTCTGAAATTCCATATGACACTAATAAAAGCTGGAGAAGGATAAAAGAAAGCTTTTCCTAGGACCTTATTCATGTCTCGGAAGTTCTGTTTTGTGAAATGCAATTGGAGGTGATTAGTAGCTTTTTACAAAGCTAACAAGGTTATCTGCAAGAATTGGAAGCCTGATACTATGTACATGGTTAATCTATCAGCCGTATATGAGTACATACTTATTTCAAAACCCAGAGAAGTCTATCTAGGAGTAGGAGTAGGAGTAGAAAAGCCAATCAACAAGTACCAATGCCAAAATTACAGTCGTCCTATGATTAAAGACAGTCCTAAGAGCACTTGAAAGTTGAAACTAACCTTTATCTGAAGAATGTTTAATAGTACGAAAGCTGATAAGAATGCAAAATACTTGCCATCAGATATCAAGTACAAATTTGTTCTTAGTTAAGTTTTAATATCCAGCAGCAGGACATATGAAAGCATAGATAACAGAAGCAAAAATTAAGAGTTGTATACCTGTTAATTGCATTCCAGTGGCATTATAAGTTGAGGAATATTCAGAAACTGACTGACCACAATGCCAACATCACCAGTTCATTTCTAGCTTCAATGTTCTTGGACTTCATCAACATTAGAAAACTCCGTAAGCTGCATATTGTTATGACAAAGAGCAGTCCACGAAAGGAACTAAAACTGGGAATCTAGATCCATGAAGTAGATTGACATGTGAAGTGCAGTACAGAACTATGCCGTACCACCAAACTCTATAGGTAGCCTAAAAACTATTTTTTTCCTCTGCAGTTAAGAGTCGTTGCGCATCTTTTCTCTTCAACCAAGAAACAATAGCAACTCAGTTATATAAGCCACAGAGCTCCTATTATAACTCATTTGTCAAGAGCTAAGCATTTTAGACCAGTCAGCTGCCCTATTTAAGGCTCAAGTACAATTACACTGCTCATAATGGTTTCCCGATTTACACAATCAGTTCCAAACATACTAATGCATTGGTTTCTTATATAATGGACATGCATTTGTGTGTAACACTCCAACTGATCATCACAATAACAAAATCAACAAAGCAGTAGCCTAATTCAAACACAATAACCTAAATAACTCAGCATTCAATATATTATAATCTTACTTGTTTCGTTGAATAGGATAGGGCTTATACACTCCAGCAACGAAGAGGAAATCTTTTAGAAAGCATGCACATCGAATTTCTGAGCTCGTCCTCGTCAGTTGCATGAACCTTCGCCAGAGCCACCACCTCGACCCTCGGCTTCGTTGCTACTGCCTCATACTCAGGCGCCAACGCCTCTTAATGTCCATATCAAGGAGCATAGTATTAAACCATCATGAACCTGTTTTCTCAAAAAATGCGCTAATTTGAACTGGTAGAGCACCGCCACATGCGGCTTGTCCCGAAAGGAATTGGGCAATTATTTATTCACACCCTGGACGAACATCTTAAATACCTAAAAGAACTATAATCATATAATAACACACTGCAGAAAGCAACACAAAATCCAGGTTACTACCAAAGTTTAAAGCTGGTAGAGATTTCAAGTTGCGACTGCTCGGAAAACACAATTATACATAGGATATGAAGCATCAGGAGATATTATCCCTATCTCTGGATCTTTCTGTTCCACCACTCAAAGAGCTCATGAAATATTCAACATAAAGAACATGAAGACGGCTCTAAGAGTTGAGATTATTTACAGGGGTACCGGCTATGTACAAATCTCTCCAAAAAGTAGGAAACCTCCTTAACTGTAAGATCAGATAAATGTGCATTGCCATCTGTGTTGTTCTTGATTGCATATTGTTTTGATGGATTTCTTTATGCAACAAATCCCATATTATTCGGTGTTAACAGATCGCATAATGTGTCATAATTTATTTCAAGTATTAACACCTGAAATGGAAATCGAGAACTGCATGTATTTGTATTCTTACCTTCTAGCAGGATCATTTAAGATGTCTAATTTAATAACAGATAATAAGTTACATTGTCACCTTTTCTGCTTTATAGGGTGATCAGAGGTCTCCTGGAATTTTTCCCTTGGCTGTCAATGATGCTTTTAGTATCATTCAAGAGGTACATGAGATGACTTCGTGTGTTTTCTATCCACAAGATAGTTATTGTAGTTTGAAATAAATAGTGATTGTAAGGAATTTCTCCTCCGTGTCTCATACTTGGAAATCTACAATGAGGTACTAGCTAATATACTGCTCAACTGATGTTTATTTAATGCTATGTCCTACTATGTGAATACATGTTTTGGTGTTTGTTTGTTGCTCTTCTTCTTTGGTGTAAAGTGTTTACGCATATACTGAATCCATACCGGTTAGGAGAGTTCGACTCAATACCATATTAGGAGAAGCAAGTTTGATTAACAAACTAAACACAAGTTAGTTAGAAAGTTAGTTATTTCTGTTCTGTAATTTGCTATATATACTAGCTATCTTCTCATGTAACTTATTGATTGATCATTTTGGAGTTTTACTCCTATTCAATACAATTTGGTTTATTCACATGGTATCAGTTTTGAGAAATCACAATTGATTGATTTCTGCGAACAATTCGATCCATTATCTTCCGCATACTCTGTTCTCGTTGTTCATTTCTGTTGATTGTTTCACATAAATTGATTCTTGTTACTTGATTGTTATCAAGTTTTGTTGGTTAATCGTTCAAATTGACGGTTTTCTGTAAATCTTTGGCGGTTATTCGAGCTCAATTTGTCATCAATGGCGAGTTCTTCACCTGCTACAAGTTCCGATAATGGAGCTGCAAATGTTGTGCACCCAGCTGCTCGATCAAATTCTCTATCTCTCAATCCAGCTGAGAATTCTCGATCACCGTATTTTTATCATCCATCTGATCATCCTGGTTTGCCGATCATCACGGTAATTTTCAATGGCGATAATTACGTTTCTTGGTCAAAATCTGTGATTCGTGCTCTACAGGTTAAGAATAAATTGGCATTGATTGATGGTAGTTTACCTGTGCCTGATGTGAATGATTCTGATTTGTATGATGCATGGGAGAAAGCAAATGCTTTGGTGTTAGGTTGGATTTTTCAATCTTTGCATGATGATGTTAAGAATAGTCTCCTTTACTGCAATTCTGCGAGAGATGTTTGGATGGAAATTAAGTCAAGATATGAGCAGTCTGATGGTCCTCGAGTGTTTACCTTGGAGAAGAGTCTTGGTGCTATGTTTGGTGGTGATGTTGTTTCTAGGTTTTTTGTAATTCTATTGTAACAATATGAAGTTTTAATATATTTTTGTTCCATGATTTTCCATACGTTGCTTAACAAGAAAGTTTGACTATTTAATTTTCTCGATTAATTTATTTTGACCATCGATTTTAATTATTATTATTAAAAGTAAATTATACCGTGACATTGCAACGGGTTACTAATGGTAAACTAAGTATATTTCTGGCTAGACGACAACATATGTCTCCAATCCCATCAATTATTGATAGAGTAAAGGATATATTTCGCAGGTAATAATTGTTAGTCTACATTTGATTTTGGGCTGCTTGTAAATGACATGACCTCTGACTGTAAGATTTCCAGCCCAGTCATTAACCTAGGGCATAAAAAAATTAAATAATATATATATATATATATATATATATATATATATATATATATATATATATATAAATACATATATGCGGAACGGAAGCAGAAGAGGCGATTCAGATCTCCCTCGCAAGAGTAATCAACGATGAAAGTAGTGCCTTACGAGATGGAAATTTGGGAGCCGAGCTCGTCGGACGATGAATATGATAGCGATGATCAAAAGAAACGAGCAAGAGTAACCGAGGATGCAAGAAGAGCCACACGCGATGAACGAATCCTAGACTTTATTAAGTCTGAGCGTGTGAAAGATGGAGATATCAAACCAGATGATGAGATTGTGTTGGATCTATTGAAAACTGATGACTCTATTTGGGAGATAGTGAAGACAATGCAAGAGGAAGTAAAGGAAGCTAAAAAGGTTTTTGAGGAAATCACAATAAGCCCCAACTACTACAGGAACCAGCACTGGCACATGGTCCACAAGGATGAACCACCAACTGCCAAACCCTCACCAAAAAGGTACTAGTAGCTAATGCTAATGTAATCTTTCTTCTTCTTCTTCTTCTTATGCTTGCTTGCTTGCACATTATTATATATATATTCCCCCGGTGCTTTCTCATCTTCGTTTACCAATATAATAATATGAAGAATCCCAACCCAAATGCTGCCTGCCTGCCTGCTTTCTTTAGAGTTTAGATATCATACACTGCTGCTTTGATGACCATGTTTTCATAATTGAGTCCGTCCATCTTTTCGATGAATGAATGGATTCTACCAGGCTAATGTTTTTTCTGCATCACTCTGTGCTTCTAATTCTAGCTACCTCTATGTTTAATTACCTCTTCTTTGCTTCCACTTAATTTACTTGTGGAGGGACTGGACTACTTATTTAATTATCTAAGGGTTGCACTGATAGATAGATAGATAGATTTAAACATGACATGCATTCTTGTTTACCCAACTCATTTTGTTTGGCTATTGGTGAATTGCATGTGCTTACTACTGTATGTTAAGTTAGTATTTCCATGTTAGCCATTGCCACCGATTAATTTCCAGGGCGAACCACAAGTTATACATGACTTGACAAACTAATTTTATGGATGCTTTTTTTTTTCTTTTTCCCCTCTCTATATTTGCAATGTTCAAGTCTTTTCCTTTTTAGGAATAATAAACTAGGAAGCACATGATCTATCTACTTATTAATCAATGGCGCTAGCTGCATACATGCAGGATCCATATTTACTACTCACAGGTCCTGTCGGTCATCCTACATCTCCTCCCAAAGGTGATACGTGCATAGAAGCCAGACTGATATTGAAGGGCACTACTGAATCTGAGGACAAATATATGACCCTATCCGCTGCATGTGAACTTTACCATGACGAAATCGTAAGACCTGATGTATCCAAGTGCTGTGAGAAAGGCAACCCGTGTCTGGGTGTAAGGGACACCGACAACGACAAGCACTACTGGCTGGAGATGACACGCAGCATTGTCCCCTACACCATTGTGGCCACTATCGACGTGCAGCTTGCGGATAATAGCAGCCAACTACAGGATGAGTTTCTCCCTGGCCGCTGTTTTTTTACTGCCTATGCCTCCAAGGATGAGTCGTTGCCGTGTGACAACGACATGAAGGTTGTGCTACTGGACTCCAGAGGTGATAAGGTTGAACTTTACAACTGCACTTTTAAGCTCTCACGACAAACTATCTGTGTTAATAATAAGCCAACCGAGTCTCTCATGGTTAATATAGAGCTTGATGGGAATGCAAAAGAGTTGAAATTCATCCCTCAATACGAAGGTGAAGTCGTGAAAAGGGCAGATATTGGCTGCTGCGAGATACAAGTCAAAGTCGAATGGTCGACCTATTGGGAAAAATATCTAGGGCGGTTTATGGCTAGTCTTCGTGATTTTGGTATTAAGTGACATTTGTTCTAACTGGATGAACCTTTTGGATTTGTACTTGTCGTAATTAATTTTGAATTCTAATCTTTACATGAATATGTGTTTATGTATATATCTCTCTTTATTGCATATTTGCATTCATAAGGGTATATGGGGCATGTATTTACCAATGCTATCTCCTGTTTAGCCAGCTTATATGTTGTATGTGACAAAAATATATAGTTGAGTTATTAAATTAAGACTTCCAAACTTATAATGTAGATATATGGAGTTGATAATGAAAAGTTACAGAGATCCATAATGTAGATATATGGAGTTGGGAAAAATATCTAGGGAGGTTTCATAACTCAATACGAAGGTGCAGTCGTGAAAAGGGTAGATACTGGCTGCTGCGAGATACAAGTCAAAGTCGAATGGTCGACCTTTTGGGAAAAATATCTAGGGAGGTTTAATTCAATGTGATGTGCCTTATCGTCTTGTCATGTAAAATTGAGCCTAAGGTTATTTACCAATTATGTACTTTTGAAAAATTGGGTTTAAAACAGGTAGTAAAAACTACTGAAAAATATGTTTCACTTGATAATGATGAATTAGTAATGAAATTACTTAGTGAAAAAGATATTGCTATTTATAAAAACCTTTACAAATTTCTTCATATCAGTTTAGTGCAATGTGCTTTTAAACCTTTAACCTTAGAAGGACTACCTGAGAGTTTTATAGCTGCTCTTAGAGATGGCAGAAACTTAGACTGGAAAAAAATCCTTAATAGGAATTATACAGTCTAGTTTAGCCCATGGTTTACAATTGTCTTTATCGGATATTAATATTTTAGATTCTTTAACATTAAATTTAAAAGTAATGGTTATTAATATTTTAGATTCTTTGACAATATAACCATTGTTGAGTCTCATAGAGGGCTTGGGTTACAAATCCGTGATGGAGGTACACAAATCTGGTCCCTTTTGTCTATCTTTATGCATTGCTTTCGTTGTGATGTGGAGCATGATATGCACAGCAACAGAGTTGAGTGATTTCGATTCAATAGCTTTGTGTTGCTTGGTTCATCATCACGTCTTCAATGTTAGTTTAGCTTTGACCTCATTTAACATGTGCAGGTAATGTGAGTGATGTAACATTTTCGAACATAAACATCACCACAAGATACTACGACCCATCATGTTGGGGAAGAGCAGAACCAATATACGTCACAACCTGCCCAAGAAACCAGAATGCAAAAGCTGGTTCCATATCTAATGTGAAGTTCATAAACATCACAGCTACTTCTGAGAACGGGGTATTCTTATCAGGATCCAAAGGTGGGCTTCTGAGTGACATAAGCTTTACAAATGTTAACCTGACCTACAAACGATGGACGGACTATATGGATGGGCATGTGGATTACAGACCGGGCTGTCAAGGGCTCGTGAACCGCAGCAATGCAGGGATCATGATGGAACATATCGATGGCTTGTATTTCGAAAATGTGTGCATGGATTGGGCTGAGGAGAGGACAGGGAAGTGGAATAATCCACTTGAGTTTCGACCTGCGACTGTGAATAATGTTTCTCTGATCAATTTCCGTTCGGGATTGTACAAACTGTAAGATGTTACACGTATAATTCGTGCCAAATCAGCATTATTATTAAATACAATTGGAGCATTTGGTGCATCAGAGTTGTTAATTTGGATTTTGGAAGTTTAATAAGTATTTGGGGAAAGCATCTAATTTGGTATTGAAATGAATCAAGTCCCTGCCGCCTCCCTGCTACTGTTCCTACTACTAGTATTCATTGGAAGATTATTGCAGCTGGCTAACTAGCTTCATTTCATATTTTTCTCTCTTTGCTAATAACGACGTGATGTTGTTGCTTTGGTTTAACTTATCAGTACACAACACAAGCAGCCATCAAAGAACATTCAAGGCTGCATAATTATATTTTCTAGTTTAATTAAAACAGTACGTTATACTACCTATATCGCTACTCTAACAAAGAAAGGTATTCCTTAATGGCATGCTGCAAGGGTGTCTCTCCTAAAATTTAAAAGAATTCTATAAGTAATATTTTTAATAATCTGAGATTCCCAACCTCCAAAATAATCCCATAAATATATTTTGTCCCTCCGAACTTAAAATTCTCAGTATGTATAGTTTAACATCAGTAGCATTCTATCATGAATTTGCACCCATATGATATAGTAAGATTGAAGCCTCATAATACAAGTTACTACGTTTAAAAGAAGGGGATACAAGGAGCTAGTATGTTCTGCAGAAAGAGGTTAACTAAATTTAATTAGCCATCAGGTTCTCTGATAAGAACGAAAGTTGGCTAGAGTTTAAACAACTGAATTTGCCACCTGTCAGTGTCGACTCGAGAGACAGAACACCACGTCTTACGCCAACTGGCCTGGACAGGTGTAATGGAAACATCGAAACCTTAATGTCGAATCAATGGTTCCACACAAAGCTTAGCCGACTAATGTGAATTTCAGTTTAATGCCATATGCTTTCTCCGTCGCAGAGAACTTCATACAGTAAAGTAATGATAGAATATAGAAAATGTGTGGAAAAGTGTACTTTTAATGGCAAAATGTGTAATTTGAATGTAAAGTTGAGATTGTTTATTATTTATTTTGTGTGGGGTAGCTTCATTTTTTTAGTATTGTATGAAGTTTTGAGATTTAATTAAAACGCATAAACGTATTTAAATCGCTATGACGGAGGGAGTATAATATATTCATTCATCTCTTATTAGTCACACTAACAAGACAACGAATGTCTATCTCTACCAATCCTACAAGTGGATTGAACGGACTTTTGTTTCCATGGGATATTCTCTCACAGATCTTCAAGTATTGAGTAGCTACTTGTAAATCTGTTGGCATTACTTGTTAAATAATCTTATTACGTTGTTAAAATTTTGGTAATTTATAAGCTAGTTAATAAGATGCCTAAGTAGGAACCAGTGGCCCGGGCATGGGCTCAAGGTCTCACCAAACGGCTGATAATTTCGTACTAAACACAATAGCACAGCCTCACTAGTCCATCCATAGCACAGAAAATGGAACATTTTAGTTAATTTCATTTTCTACAATCAATTGATCTTGATTTATTCGTTACACAAAGAAAAGAATAAGAAAACATAAAAAATTCAATCTTTAAGCAAATAATGATTTCCTGACAAGGCATATCATATATGCTTCCTCTGTTAATCATCTTATTCTAGGTAACATCTCAAAACAGTACAAATTGAGGATATAAAATAATAATGGTGCAAAGGCAATATCTTCTGATTCTCCTCAGAAAATAATTAGGACAATATTCAAATTTGCACTAGAAAACAAAATTTCTGGGTAGTGAAATCATCCTATTCTGGCTGTACATTTACGCAAAAACTGGAAGCAAATCAGTATAAGAAGAAGTGTGTTGTCGAATTCAATTTTCTGGCTATCTGCAGTCTGCTCCGACTGCCTCGTAGATAGACTTGTAACCATCTCTCTCTAAGCATTCTGCGAGTTCAGCCTACAAAAGAAACATGAGACATCAACTACCTGTAAACCAGCCAATTTTTCGAATCCAGTTTTATAGAATGCTCATTCAAGGAACTACAAATTCCATGAATTATCATAAACAATGATTAAAGGTGTGAATGTGGAAATCTGAGCGGAACATAAGCTTATGACAAAAAATTATTTTACCTGATTCTGCTTTATAAGCAATGTACAAACACGCACAATGCACTTGGAACATCGGTATGAATGATTTTATTGCAACTTTTGTTAATTATATATGGATGAGTTGCAACGATTTAAGTGAGAACACAAACTGAAAGCAGAGTGAGATACACAAATACAAAGTTCTTATCGCTCGTAAAGGTAACATGTATCCTGCAATGCAGGTCTTACACTTGGTATCCAACAAGAAGGGAGAGTAGTACCTTAATCTTGGGTATTAGAGCTGGACCCCCATATGCAAATGCGGTATAAAGCTGAACAAGAGTTGCTCCAGATCGTATTTTCTTGTATGCATCCTCACCGCTGAACGATTTATAGAGGAAAATTAATCACAACGTACATCAATATTGGGTGCCAAAAAATTATAAACTAGTCTTACCTGCTGATACCTCCGCAGCCAATTAGAGGAATTCTCCCCTATCACAAGAGAAACAAATTTCATCAATAAAATGTCTGGAGAACAATTTGATCATTTAGAACTACTAAAAAATGATTATGCTTCTGAGTTCTGACTTCTTATATTGATTTTCATGCAAGTATTTTTGATTTATAGTGAAATGAAATCTCAGCATGTGTAGAAGGCAAGTACAGTAAAATCATACACTCTAACAAACAGGAAGAGAAGTAGAATCAGCATTCAAATTATGAAATCTAAGACAAACAGCCCTAGGAATATATACTACAGCAGGGGAGACGAGGAAAAATAAATCAAACTAATTTTCTCTCAAATTAGTGAAGCATTTTCTCATCCATTACCTTTGTAAGAACATACATATCCTTGAGAATATTTGTGGATAAGTTAAACAGTGGCTTCCCACTCAAGCCACCGGCTTCTTCAGAAACTGGACTTTTACTTGCAGGATCGGGTCTCTGAATAGTTGTGTTAGATATGATCTACAATAATAGAAAAGAAAAAGTGATCAAAGCATTCCAAATTATTGTGATCATTTTGCACATGAGAAGTAATGGATTTTGCTAGTGAGTGCTGGAGATATCAATATGCTAACAAAAGAATTGCAATCAAACTACAAGATTGATAAATGGAGTATGACTTCGTTGTGAAGTAGAGATGAACAATATTATTACAATATATGAGAGGGTTACTATGGCCACGGCAGAATAAATTTAACTAGAAGTCTATTTACTCGAACATCTCAAAACCATGAAACCTGCCGTAATTGAAATTCCAAGTATATTTAGACAAAACCAACATTTCTGCCTTTAGTATTATGTATCACTGTACTGGAAGAGCATTCTATAGAATCTCTAGTCCAATTTAAATATCCTGAACAGCAAGCATTATTCTTATTCTGCAAACTTGAAGCCTTATTTCAGTGGACTGGGAAGATATCAGCGGGTTTAAATGTTTATAAGACAAGCAGGAAAACAAATATCACGTCCAGCTTAAATACAGCCAAAAAAACTCAACATGTGGCCGGAAAATGGCAGCAAAGGTGATTTGAGTAGAAAAGTGATAATATTTTAAAGGGTAGGTATTATTATGATCTCTCACTGTGTATGGAATGGAGGATAAATTCAGGATTAAGGTATAAATTTGTCAACAATTGAGGAACAGGAGAATTTAAATGTTTTACTCTAATGGCAAATAATAAGATTTTCTGCGGTGCTCTGGAAAAGCTTTCTGACGTTAGATAGTATTTATAGTCATCTTCAATATGAATCACTGAAACAAGGAGAAGTTGTTCACAGCTAATATAATACTCCTATTTATCAATTTGACCCTTCAGCAGTTGAGAATAATAGATAAGGGACGTCTAAAAGGGTATGTAATAGAATCTCATACTGAAGTGATAACCAGGCAAAAATACGTTTTAACAAGAGAAGCAAATGGCATTACATACCAATCCATCTACCCGAAGAACAAGAGCAACCTGTAAGTACAAAAAAAAAAAAGGTAAGAAACTGCCATGTAAGAGGACCTCATGGGTCATGAGTATATAAACACATGCATACTGCTGCTATATCTTCAAGATCCTGTTTTGACAAGTCTGGAGCAATTTTCACGAGCAAAGGAGGGGGTCCTTCCTCACCCCATTGCATCTCGTCACGAGCTGCTTGAACCTGAGAAATGAAACATTACAAGTAATATCCACTTGATTAGAGGCTCTAGAGTCTCTGATGTATACTCCGCAATTGGACTAAAGAAAGTAACATCAGTACCTTCTTAACAAGGTCTTTCAATTGCTTTCTTCCCTGAAGCTGCCGTAAACCAGGAGTATTGGGTGACGATATATTGACAACCTACAACATGATGCCTATGCATTAGAGATGAACAAATAGCGGTGCGAAATGCAGTCATATTCAATTTCAATCAACTTTGACTGGGACATGGTGAAGAATACGAGTATAAACAGGGACAGAAGAAATATATTGTACCAAGTAATCGGCATATTGAGATAATGTATGAACTCCTTGCACGTAATCACCCGCAGCATCTTCACTGGTCTTGTTCTTTCCAAGGTTAACCCCAAGAATTCCAGGACCAGCTTTCCCTCCCTGTACCTCATCTCCAGATGGAGATGTAGAACTGGATGTTTCCATCTTCCTTTTACCATGCTGAGCACCCAATCTCTTAGCAACTGCAACAATGCCTTCGCTGTTGAAGCCACACCTATTGATGATAGCACTGCCATAGATTCAATCCATTATAAGAGTCGGATATGAGATGAGGAAAAATATTACACTACACAAAAATTATACTTCTTGTGTGAAAGGCCATTAAACCACAACAATCTTACCCTTCCTTTGGTAATCTGAATATGCGGGGCTTGGGATTACCCTCCTGCGGAACCGGGGTGACAGATCCAACCTCCACAAAACCAAAACCTAAACCAAGCAAACCCTCAACAGCCTCCGCATTTTTGTCAAACCCAGCAGAAAGACCAACTGGATTAGAGAATCTCCTTCCCCAAACTTCGAGTTCCAAAATAGGTGGATCTGGTCTTTTTTCTATTGGAACCCATCCACGAGAGGCAGCAGTAACTGCCAACCGATGTGCAACTTCTGGATCCAGAAAGGCAAAAAATGGATTGACTAGTTTTGTCGCAGAGAAAAGCCATCCACTGCATGACAAAAGACATCTCAAATTAGCAACTGCAATATAGTCAATATACGGACTTTTGCACCATATTTAGAACATGGATCTCACACCCTGACAACTAGAGCAACAGTAAAATTATTATAACACACTGCTGAGACTTGGAGCATCTTAAGATAATGTAAGCTGTGTAGCATGATCTACCTGTGTTTCCGATATTTTCAGTAAGAATCTTCTAAGTTTGGGTCTATGAGAGAATTAAAACACTGAAGTGCAGATAATAGTTAATACGGCACTACCCGTAAATACTCTTAAGATGTTGGATCTATCTATTGATAGATACACAAGAAAATTTTCAGTTTGGCTTCCTGCACCAAGGTCCAAGAGAGAGACAAAACAACTAGCAGATAACAGCAATACAGTAGTACTAACTAATGCCAGTACCAGAAAGTTGCTTCATCCACTGTACTCGCGTATGCACCACCACCTATTAGGAGACCTATAGCAGTTCCTGTGAATATCCTACCCTGCAGCACATTTAAGAAAATATTAGGCACTTGCATTAAATAGATAATCATAAACTGACCTTCCACTCAGACATTTTCTCTAGCATGCTTCATTTTCCACGACTTTAAACTGCAGATGTATCAAGATATGGTCATGGAAAAAGTTTGAATTACAGAATCTTGTTGCTCTGCTGACAGCCTAATTTAAGTCTAAAGATCTCTGCAAAAACTGCAAGGGTAATGGTGCTCAAAATGCACCCCCACACATTTCCTGCAGAGCTGGGGATGAAAATGTATGAGTAAAGTTGCCACTGACGACCTATTTGTCACAAGTTCAAATCGAAAAAGGCCTTCTATGTGAAGTTGCAAGGGCACAGCTATGTAAAAATTAAAATACCAACGGCTCAAACTCTGAAGAGCCGGATGTAAGGGTAAGGTCACGTACAATACACCCATATTCCTCCAGCCCCAATAGAACAGGAGAGGCGTTTTCCCTTAGCTAATCTATAACCGAAGATGTAACAATTGGTTTAAATTGAAAATATTGCAGATATTAACAGCAAGGTTTTCAACTAAAGACAATTAGGTCTAGACAAGCTTGAGGTAAAAACCAATTTCGAAACGAAAGGTGTCAGTTTTCTATTCCGTGGTTGGTTAGAAGTAAACCTAAGCTACGTGCTTCCGCACTAAACTCATATATGACATTCCCGTGAGCAAAAGCAAAAGCAAGCTCATTTAGAAGAAACTACAAAAACACTTTCCAGATACCACTATCAACATGGTTTATCAAAGTAAACCAAAGCTACTTGCTTACGCTGAACTAAACTCAGATATTCCGATGAGCAAAATCAAGCTCATTTAGCAGCTACTACACAACCCTTTTGCGGTATCAACAAAAAGATACTATCACCATGCTCGGTCAGAAGTAAACCAAAGTTACTTGCTTCCGCTAAACTAAACTCAAATAAGATTCCGATGAGCAAAATCAAGCTCATTTAGCAGCTACTACACAATCCCTTGACAGATATCAATAAAAAGATCCAAACTTTAAGCATGCCAAGAGGTAGATTTCAGCAAATTGCGAGAGATTATAACCTTTTTGGAAAATTGAGGAACTTTCTTGGGAATCTGCGGTGGAGGAGGAGTAGAAGCAGCAGCAGCAGTGGTGGAGAAGTAATTCTTGAAACTATATTTGGAGCAAACCTTCTTCTCCCCATTTAAGGAGCATTCTTTCATGAATCTCAGAGCAAATCTTGCTGCCATTGTTACTTCAAAAACAATATAAATAAAAAAAAAAGCTCTATCAGTTGTATAAACTCTCTATAAGCTGAGACAATGGCTGATTGCGCAAGAAATGAGGGTTGTTAGATGAAACCGATTGAGGCGAATCTAAGACGGTGAAAGAATTTTTGTGACGAAAAGAGAAAAGAAGAAAGAATCAGCAAAAAGATTTTTGTTTCAAGAAAAGGGCTGCAACGCAACAATTGGATTAAAAAGTTCCAAGTGTAAATTGAAATCCGATAAACAGTAGTGAAAAACCCTAAACCCTCTACGATTTATGAATAGTTTATTATTGGCATGATTATTCAATTCATATACTTCCTATCACTCAAAAAAAACTAGGTGAATTTTTGTAGATTGACATTCATTTTAAATTTATAAATAGTTTTATAAAATGTAAATAGATTGTGAAAGCTACTTTACGCATGAGTGAGTACAGCGCACAGGTGTGGTGGTGGAGATTGGAGAAGGGCGGAGGTGTGGTGGTGGAGAAGGGAAGGGCGGACTGCGGAGAGCCGGAGAAGGGAAGGGCGTGAGGTGTGGTGTTGGAGTCTTGGAGAAGGGCGGAGAGCCGGAAGGGCAGAGCCGCAGAGGTGTGTTGGTGGAGAAGGGCGGAGGTGTGGCGGACTGACGGCGGAGAGCTGGAGAAGGCAGAGCCGCTAAAATGGAGTCATGGAGGCGGCGTGTGAGGAGAGGAGTGATTGTGAAAGAAGAAGGGTTTTGTTTTGTATTTTTTTTTTAATTTTTAAATATATATATTATATAATACAGTATTATATAATTAATAATCGACGAAATTTCTTCGAAATTTCTGAAAGCTCGAAATTTACCAAAACTTAATCGATTTACAAAAAGTTTCTAATGAGAAACTTTTATATATATATATATATATATATATATATATATATATATATATATATATATATAAAAGTGGACAACTATCAAAATTGTGCAATTGAGTACTTAATTTAAATTAAATTGAACCCATTTGTAATAAATGTGTAAATTAAACTTTAATTACAAAAAATAATCTATTTTATTTAATCAAATTAGACATTTTCTTTCAATTGTATGTACTGTCGCTGCTCTTTTGAAATAATAAAGTTTGTAGAAGCCGTTGGTCTTAGACGTACGCTAATTAATTTTATATCACTTTTTTTTTATTCCATTCGCATCCAACGATTAAATAAGCTGAACACCAGTGTTGTCTCAGATATTTCAAGGACCCTGTAAGCCTTTAGGAAGAGCCCAATAATAGTATTATTTTTAAAACGAAAATAGAGAAACTATATTTAAAAATGTGAAAATAAATTAATTACTAATAGAACATGTGATAATATATAATGAAAAATATATTAAAATAATAAAAATAAAGAAATATATTATAAAATGTGAAATAAATAACACTAGGAAAGGATCTACGTATAAACACACAACCTAGCCGGAACCTTAACTTTTTCATTATATCATCAGGCCACATATAATTCTTGTTAAGTTAGTAACACAACCACCATGTTTTTCATATAGTGACGGATAAGCTGAATTTTGCAGCAATGAAAATGTGGTTTCTTGTTAATGCTCCACTTGGTGCAGCCATTATGTGCTCTTTAATAATGTTGCTCTTTTAATAACTCATTATGTGCTCTTTGTGATTTTTGAAATTGTGCACAAGTTGTCAGCCAAGTATTCAACTTCCAAAATGACCTTCACAATGTTACATGTAGTTTTTATCTTTTTAAATTTCAATGCTCAATCAGAAATGCATCGTGTCAAACTGGTACCAATCGTTGCGATTCATGATCAAACTGCATCTGCAAACACCACAAACGCATTCGGGTCTTAGATGTGCAGTTTGACCAAGGCCAAATGCGTTTCGGAACCAATCAGGCTCCAAATACATTACAACTTGCAATTTGTGTGTGATTGTACTGATCACATATTCACAATATTGCACAATCGAATTTTAAAATAAAAAATCTATTAAGGTGTGATTGGTAAGAAGTGTATTTCTCTAGGTCAAAAACACACATGTAAAGCCCAAATGCATTTTAGTGTGTATTTTAGGCTATCTTGACCGGAAATTACATTGCTTGGTAGAGCTTCGTAAACGTGTTTTCAGATGCATTACGAAACACACTTTAATGCTTGGTACCGAAAACGGAATGCGCTCGTAGATGTTTTTTAGCAGCATAATTTGTGAAAAGACCATAATCCCATTAAGAATCACTATTGTTTATGAGGTGTTTGGTTTAGTTGCATGAGATTGTGTCTATTAAGAAGTGTATTTCTCTAGGTCAAAAACACGCATGTAAAGCCCAAATGCATTTTAGTATGTATTTTAGGCTATCTTGACCGGAAATTACATTGCTTGGTAGAGCTTCGTAAACGTGTTTTCAGATGCATTACGAAACACACATTAATGCTTGGTACCGAAAACGGAATGCGCTCGTAGATGTTTTTTAGCAGCATAACTTGTGAAAAAGACCATAATCCCATTAAAAATCACTATTGTTTATGAGGTGTTTGGTTTAGTTGCATGAGATTGTGTGTATTTGACACACCATTCCCAATTCCATTAGTGATAGCCCATCATTTGATACATTCCATTAGTGAGACCATAAATATCCATAACCACCCAAACACCCAACCTTCTCAATAAACAATTAATTTCTCTCTCCTTCACATACCCAACCTCCAACCAACCCAACCACAACAATAAAATTCAAGTTTATCCATGACCACCACCAACCCAACCGATTCAATAAATTTTATTATTCTTTTCATTATTATCATAAAATAATTTTAATATCTAATTAAATATAATAGTAAAATATTGAAATATTCAATAATTATAATATAATATTAAAAACATTAATTTAGTTTGAAAAATTAAAATACAAGGTGATGTGGCAATTTAAAACTACATTACAGAATTACATGGAAAAAAAATTACAACGCTTCAAATGTAATTTCGAAATAAAAACGCTGCTGAAAGATTAAAAAATTAAAAAATTACATATTCAGTCCTCCTCATCATTAAAATGCTCCCATATGTGCTCAATTAAATCGTCCATAAGTTCCTTGTGACTATTTCTGTTGCGAAGTTGGTCCCTGTTAGTCATATATCGGGCTAGACTTGCAATACGTTCAGTGGAGTAGTTGAAAATAGGATCAACAACGGCTTCTTCGCCCTCATCTGCATTCACACGTCCGGGACGATCTTTCATGACTTCGGTAGGATCAGTATAGTTTTAGGTAAGTGTCTCTTTCATCTTCAACTATCATATTATGGAGGATGATGCAAGCAATCATAATTTGACCAATGGCATGTCGATCCCATAGAAGACATGGATGTTTAATAAAAGATAAACGAGCTTGTAGAATACCAAAAGCCCGCTCAACATCTTTCCTAACAGCCTCTTGACGATTAGCAAATAACTTGTGCTTGCGAATAATTGGAAACTTAATAGATTTCACAAATGCAGCCCATTCAGGATAAATTCCATCAGTGAGGTAATATCCCATATTCCTTTCACGACCATTAACAGTGTAATCGATTTTTTTGCACTACCGCTAAAATATCATTGAAAACAGGAGATTTGTGTAGCACATTAATATCATTGTTCGTACCTGGGGTTCCAAAAAATGCATGCCAGATCCAACAATCTTCTGACGCAACAGCTTCCAAAATGATTGTTGGCTTTCCACTTCTTCCTTAATATTGCAGCAGTAGGACAATTCTTCCATTCCCAATGCATGCAATCAATACTGCCCATCATTCCTGGAAATCCACGGCGTTCACCAATATGTAGAAGCCGCGCCATGTCTTCTTCGGTTGGACTCCTGAGGTATTCATTCCCAAAGTTGGCAATTACGCCCTCTACAAACTTCATAACTGATTTTCTTATCACCTGCTCGCTCATTCGCAGGGATTCATCATGCACGTCTGGTGGTGTTCCATAGGCTAAAACTCTTATAGCAGCAGTACATTTTTGAATCAAAGAAATACCTAATTGACCAGTGGCATCCCACTTTTGTTGAAAATATTCATCTGAACTGAGCTTTTCCATTATACGTTCGAACACATGCTTTCTCATTCGAAACCTCCGGCGGAAAACGTCTTCCGGGTAGATTGGTTCCGGGAAGACTGAGAAATACATTTTGTAAAAGTTTTGATGGCCTTCCTCACGAATTCGTTCAATATGCCGCCTCCTAGCTCTAATATTGTGGTCTGTAGGTTGTAACAACAGAGTAGTAGGAATTTGGGAGACCACATCCTCGACAATGCGGTCAAGTGTTTGGTTTTGTTGTGCAACACGTTCTTCCCACTCTTCTTTAGAATCATCACCCGAATTAGAACCACGGAATATGTTCTCATTCGATGACATTATTTTAGGTGAAGAAATGGAAGGGATGAGGAAGACTTGAGTGTGAGTATGGTAATGATCTCAGCCACATATAAAGAGATGGACCTGAGCCATTCTTGAAGAATCATATCTTCAAGAATCATATATTGCAGAAAGTAGATTGGACTATAGTAGATTGGACTCTAGTGGATTGGACTATATCTTGAAGAATCATATCTTAAAAAAATGAAAGTAGACAATGGACTTTTCAGATGATTTGGACAATGCACTGGCAAAAGATAAAACAAGTAGAAGAATCATGTCAGATATCTTGAAAAAAACGAAAGTAGACTATAGACTTTTCAGATGATTTGGACAATGCACTGGCAAAAGATAAAAAAGTAGAAGAATCATGTCAGATATCTTGAAAAAAACGAAAGTAGACTATAGACTTTTCAGATGATTTGGACAATGCACTGACAACAGATTAACTAGTAGAAGAATCATGTCAGATATCTTGAAAAAAACAAAAGTAGAATAGACTAGGAATTAATATTACATAAGCAGAAATTAAAATTACATAATACTCCCTCCATTTCAGAGAAAGTGTTACAACTTTCCGTTTCCGGCGTTTCACTAAAAGTGTTACAATTTCCATTTATGGAAACTAGTTAAATAATAAAACTCCCTACCTTTCACTTTTATTACAATATGTCACTCAGTTAATCCCTAAAAATCAGGGGGGCCACTTGTACTTTCTACTTTTTCTTAAAATTGGTGCAAATTCAAATTGTAACACTTTTTCTAAAATGGAGGAAGTAATACGTAATCAAACACAAATAAAATAACACGAAAACATAGTACTACATAACAACAACAGAAAACAAGGAATTAGAATTACATATAGGTCATGTACAAACCCAATAGGCGATTCTTAAGCTCTTCTTCTTGTGGAGTTAAGTTTGGCTTTGCCAACAAAGCACTCAACATGTTTGCATTGAGCCTCTTATTCCATTTCAAGCCTTTTTTCCTCAATTTGTTTCCTTTCATTCCTGGTCTCTTTCATATGCTCAAGTTCTTTTTCACGTGTGATCCTCATCGCACGAAGTGCACTAGTAAAATCCTCTGGAATTGTAGCAGGAACTCATGATGATGATGCTTTCGCTTTTCCCTTTCGCTTAGCTTTGGCCGCCTCTCTACCGGTAGACGACTTATTGTTAAAGCATCACTCACCGGAGTTTCTGGAGTAGGTTCGGCGGGGTCTTCATCATCGGTTCGTGATCTTTTTGAACTACCATGACCTTTGTCCTCTGAATCCGGTGCATCTGGACGAGGCCTCCTATGATCACCGCCCAAATTCAGCTCCCACTTGGGTACGTGGCGCATAACTTGTTCAAAAACAAGAGTATGCGGAAATCCCTTCTTGTTATTGTAAAGCTGCTGAGTTGCACTTTCAACATCTGCCATGCTCATTCCGCTCGTTTTCTGGCTATAGGCTTCTCTGTAGCAACCTATCCACTTCGAAACATTTCTATTAAGTCGCGGCCAACGACCTCTCAACAACTCCTTACTTCGCTTTGAAAGTGTACCGGGATTTTCTGCTCGGGATTGCTCATACAATTTGAGAACTTTGACCCACAGACTATCACCTGTTTGATTAGTGTCGGTGATTGCATCTCCACCGACGTGAACCTAAGCTGACATTAGGGCCACATCTTCAAGGGGCTCCCATTGAACAAATTCATTGCCCTTGTTCGTTGCAACTTCGGGCTGAGGGTTATTTGGAGTCAGATTAGGAGGGCTATTTTGAGTAAGATTCGGAGAAAATTGAGAGTTGAAATTTTGCGAGTAACCATAAAATTCTTCAGAGTTTTGGGAGTTTCCATATGGAGAATAATAGTTTGGATAGAAGGAATCATTAGGATCCATTGGAGAGGAGAGTTTTGACGTTGGGAGTGTTTGAGATATGAAGTAGTAGAAGAGGGATTTTCAGATGTGTAAAAACTATACTGATATGGGTGTCTAATTATAGAGAATTTTTTTTTTATGAATTTTGATATTTTTTTATTTTTTAAAAAAAGGATAATATGAAGTTATTTTAAAAAAACTAAAAAATCTATTGAAAAAATACAACCAATAAGGAGGGGAAGAAGCCAACCATTTGGTGGTTGGCATTTGGGCGCCCATCATGGGCGTCCATCATTGGTTTTTTCTTTTTTTTTAATCAATGAACTTGGTGGGGCCCACGCCACCACCCCCACCAAGTTCATTGATATTTATGGTCATAGCCCATCATTTGATACAGATACCGATACAGAGCCCAAATGACCCAATTCGAAACAGCCATTCCTCATTTCATCCCAATTCCGTCATAGTGATACAGTGGAATATTTCATCCCCTTCCGGTAGCCATCTCATCCCAATTCCGGCAATGTCTACTTCTTCTTCTTCAAAATCTTACTCAAAACGATCTTCTTCTAAGGGTAAGAAACCTCGAACCCCCTTCAACCCTTCTTTATTATGGAGTTCAATGTGGAGACTGACAACTATAAGGAGTTCATGGTTAAGAGAGACGATCGAGTTCAAGCCGTGGCAGGATCTAAACGCAATGGTATTCCCGTAACCTCTCTTTCTAAACGGTTTATTTAATCTGCAGTACACTCCATGGGCTTTTTTTAATGAAAACCCATCACCTTTTGCCCTATTTGATTCACATACATTTCCATGTATTGAGCCCATGATTTAAGTCAACCATTTAATCTAGCTGCCTACTGTGTCCACAGCTAGCCATATTGGGAATAAGCGTTGTTAAGCACGCCTAATTAATGAGAGAAGCTGCAATAATTGTCATCCCCACATTTATTCAACATTTCAACATATGCCCGATGATTGCTAGAATCATGTAATGGAGGCTGCTTTTCTTTTGTTAATCTGGTATGATTGAATATTATGCTTCCTCTTAGCTAAATATGACCAGCTTGTTCTTTCCCTACATTTTGACCTTATGGCAGCAATCTAGGTTGCTGAAGATATCTTAGCCTCATCAAACTGCAAAGCTACTGTAAACAAATATGTGTGACTTTTTAAATGTTGTATATATGCAAACATCAACAATCAAACATATCTCATGGAAAAATTTAAATAATTACGCGTTTATTCAACCAATGAGAAATGGAAAGTTAGCATGTCATATACAAGCAATTTTTCCATAGCAAAAAATCTAGAGTTAGTACTAACTTAAACCATATTCGTTTAATCATTTAAATAATACAAGAGTTTACGATAAACGCCACACGAGCTAATTGATTTTAAAACACACTTAGCGAAGTTTAGTTAACAATTGTATTTAATTTATGGCGAAAAAAATACCTCCTCCAGTTTTATAGGTCCTCGCATCAAGGAGTTTGGCAAGCCGTCGGGTATCCTTAAAAGGTAAGTTAAGCTTTCCCCAACTCTTTTCAGGTCTACCCTCTGCAATACTGCACAGACCAACTGATGAGCTAATCTACAGTCTTTCGCACAATTGCTTAACTAGCTAATAAAAATATTTTCCTACACGCGATGAATGTTTTTACCATTGTCTTCGCGTCAACATATCGTGCCCACCAGGTCAAATGTCACTCACTCACAACACGAGCTAATTACCATTAAAAGGAAACAGATCTAAATAAGCTGGTCACTAATTTTGATAACACAAATCCATGGGGATCGGGCCTTGTTGCCTCAACTTAAAATTACATACGGGAAATACAGAGCTAACGAGCTAATCTACAGTATTTCTTTCCGAGAACGAACTAATTAAAATATTTTTAACACGCGCTGACTCAAATGGCAATCCATGTTGCCTCATCTTAAAAATACATAAGAAAAATACAGAGCTGACGAGCTAATCTACAGTCTTTTGCACAATTGCTTAACTAACTAATTAAAATATTTTCCTACACGCGATGAATGTTTTTACCATTATCTTCGCGGCAACATATCGTGCCCTCCAGGTCAAATGCGTCATCAGTCCATGTTGACTCAACTTAAAATTACATACGGGAAATATAGAGCTAACGAGCTAATCTACAGTATTTCTTTCCGAGAACGAACTAATTAAAATATTGTTTACACACGCGCTGACTGTTTCTACCATTATTTTCACATCAAAATATCGTGCCCACCAGGTCAAATGTCGCTCACTCGCAATACGAGCTAATTAACTTTAAAAGAAAACATAACTAAATAAGTTGGTCACTGGTTTTGATAACACAAATCCACGAGGGATATGCCTATTTTCAAAAGACAAAATGGAATATCACATTCGAAGTCCAGTACTGCATCGCAATCGCCATATTATTTAGCACGTGTCATCTTTTAAATGTATTATACATTTATGTTTGTGGCCACCATGCCCATAAAACTAAACTCTCCCATTAAAGTTGTCGCCCACTCGCAACATTAAGAAGGTAATATTAAGAAGGTAACATCTCTACTGTCAAAATCCTAGCCCACGTGAAAACTTGAATTCCGACAAACCTTTAATATGTAATTAATTATCTTCAATTTTGAACTTCTTGGTCGGTCTTTTAGTATTATCTCAGTTTCAACTGAAACTCAATTTTTTACATACGATGACTATTTTTAGCATTATCTTCGCTACAACATATCAATGGGTGGATATGCTGATTACCTAACGAGCTAATCTACAGTATTTCTTTCCGAGAACGAACTAATTAAAATATTGTTTACACACGCGCTGACTATTTCTACCATTATTTTCGCATCAAAATATCGTGCCCACCAGGTCAAATGTCGCTCACTCGCAACACGAGCTAATTAACTTTAAAATAAAACAGAACTATATAAGCTGGTCACTAATTTTGATATCACAAATCCACGGGGAACATGCCTATTTTCACAAGACAAACTGGAATATCACATTCGAAGTCCAATACTGCATCACAATCGCCATATTCTTTAGCATGTGTCATCTTTTAAATGTATTATCCATTTATGCTTGTGGCCACCATGCCCATAAACTAGACTCTCCCATTAAAGATGTCGCCCACTCACAACATTAAGAAGGTAATATTAAGAAGGTAACATCACAAACTGTCAAATTAATCCTAGCCCACGTGAAAACTTGAATTCCGGCAAACCTTTAACACGCAATTAATTATCTTCAATCTTGAACTTCTTGGCCGGTCTTTAGTATTATCTCAGTTTCAACTCAATTTTTTTTTACCTACGATGACTGTTTTTAGCATTATCTTCGCTACAACATATCGTGGCCACCATGTCAATGTCGCGCACTCGCAACACGAGCTAATTACCTTTTTAAATATACGCTACTAAATTAGCGTATAACCAATGTTGATAACACAAATCGTTGCGGAATTTCACGTGCGAGTGGTGCGTATATAGAAAAATTAAAGTTTGCTATCGTATAGAAAATTAGCCATATCATTACGGTTTGAATTCCGATTAGCCTTTTATGTGCAATTAAATCTCTTGAATGAAGGACACATTGTTTTTAGACGGTTTAAGCACTTTTTAAAGTGTCGAAAACTATATATATAGAAACCAAGTCGACTAAACTCAGCAGGCATAACAAATTAAACTATCAAATTTAGCATGTTGAGCCCATAGCATATTACAACCTAAATATTGCAGTGTAGCAGAAAACGTTCATAAAACCAGGCATGGGTAACACATTAATTCCCACCTTAATTACATAGGAGACATAAAAATTTAATGCTATATGGCTACAACATGTCTTGGAGATTGCAGCTGTGTCATACCTATGGAAGAGTTAGTTTTCATAGCATTTGTAGCTAGATAAAATGGGACAAAAAGGTCAAGTAGGCAAACCAATTTTGCACCAGACAGTGTACTGGAGATTTAGCTCCCCCTTGCTAAACCTTGTCAATATACCGTAATTAGGTTGCATAGAAACCGAGAAGATGAGGTACCACTTGATCTTCTCTTTCAAGAAAATGACCTTTATCTCATAGGTTATAGATGTGGCAACCTATGGCATTTATTTGCTGAAAGGTTTGGCGGTTATCGCACGCTAATTACATTGGCTTATGGAACTAAATTACTTATCACATTGGCTTAAGATTAATTACATTAGTCCAGTAAATTACGTTATCCCAGTTACTCATGGCCACATTAATTAGTTTATGGAATGGCAAGGATGACTCTTTTTATTTCGAAACACTAGTAAGGTGCTCAATTTCTAGTGATAAATTTCGCCAATTACAGTTTGTTTCCTAATGGATTATGCCATTTTGATTTGCAAAACAATCCCCTATCAAATGTAAATATTCAAATATTTAGCTTAGTAATGTAAATTTAAATAAGTAAAGTTAGTAAACATTATTGGAACGGATGGAGTATAAAAAAATATATATTATAACTAGTATTATACGGGTGGGCGGTTGGCACCATTCAATGTACCACATAAAAATTAACCGATGGGTGCAAGAATGAAATGAAATGGCTAAGGCGTTTAGTTTTTTTTTTTAACACCCCTATTGGTGTGGATTCGACTTATGAGGATCCAAGACCCGACCCGGTTATTTTTTTTTAAATATTTATTTTGTCCATAAGTGTTAATTATAATGGTACGTTACAAACTTACAATATGTAAATTGATTCAAACACGAGCAATCTAAAGCTTTGTGATTCTCATACTTATTTTTGTTTTCAGATTTGTAAATTACGCGTCGATGGTCGAATGCGACACCCCACTGTAAACGGAACAAAGATTGTCAATCTTCCTTTGTTAGGCGTAATTTTGCTTCATTTCGACATTTGTTTTATGTTCAAGGTATTTGTTATTAGGATATACGATTAATTACAGGGGAATTGATCCAGAAAAATTACAGCCAATCAGTTGTGAAATAACTCCAACATTGAATTGGTTGACGGTTAATATACCATTTTATTTAATAAATGGGTGAATTCCATCCAGTACCCCTCTTAGATATTCTAATTACTCTTGGATACCAGTTAGTTCAACAATAACATATATGTCTATTTTTACATTGACCAAATGATGTATACCAAACATGACCTTACTGTCAATTTGAAAAGATATCCCTTATGTCTTTCTAATTCAACTTAACTCATTTATCTTCCAATATTTTTTGTTGAATACCTAATTTATTGTTTAATAACATGAATTAAAATTTCTAAATAATTTATGGACTCAACTGGAAGTTTATTATAAATTTAAAAAAAAGAAAAAAAAATATATTAAAAGCTCCACCGAGTCGCTCCGATGAGGTGTTTGAATGCCTGGCCTGAGGTGTTTGAAATAGTTTCTAGTCGAATAGCCTCGATTCTGGAGGTGTTTACACAGCTCCCGCGGGGAGTTGTGTAAACAGCTCCAGATCGGAGCTTAACAACTCCGATGGAAGATCCCACCGAAGCATCTTCAGCCACCGGAGCTGCGCCGGTGAGCATCTTGCGTTCTTCTTTTTCTTTTTTTCTTTAAAAATAACTTTTTATTTTAACTATTTTGTTTATTAGTTTGTTGAATATTATAAGTTGTACATTAATTTGATTTTGAAGAAAATATATAATTTGTTATAAGTTTATGTTTGACTAAATTTAAATTTGTTTGACTTTTGCACTTACATGTAATATAAATACTCTAATTGTTATTTGTTTGTTATTGTTGAACTAACTGGTGCTTACTGCTTAGATCCAATAATCTATCTAACAGGGGTATATGTAATAAACCCTTAATAAATAGTCTATCTATGCCACATTGTCACCATGTTTATCGTTGGTTGGTTCATCAATGCGTTGTTTCGATCGGCTCGCAAGTTTCTCACACAATGAGCCAACATCAGCCCATCCCAAATCTAGTGAGCAAACACAAACACTTTAAAGGTAGAAGTCCCTCGTTAGATCTACCTATCCTTTGTTTATTATTTAGTTTCGTCATTAACACGAGGACTTTTATGATACTTAAATCTAATTCCAAGTTATTTGAAAACTACTCCTTTTCCGGCAAATATCTCCAATTACAGTCAGCCCCTATAACAATGGGCTTGAATGAGGTCCAAAGTAGGTCCTTGTAAAGTAAAGTTCAAAAAAAAATCTGAGCTACGAACTGTAGAAGATTAGCTGCTAAAACACAGTGAGAAGAAGCATAAACGGAGGGAAAAAAAATTTCCCAATTTTCCAGTGAAGAAGAAGAGATGCAAAATCAAGATGAAATTCGGAACCTTCCGATTGACATTGCATTTGCTCGTCTAGGAGGTACGATCGATCAATTTGTTGAATCGAATGCTTTTATTTGATTAAATTTGAGCTCGAATTGCATTTTTTGAAATTGATTGTATGGTTTGAATTTAAGAATGGCTGGTTGATCGGAAGAGAATTACGGCCGATTGGAGGAAGCGATATGCAGCGGTGAAGGCAAAGATCACGTCGTCGTTTGCTTCGCTACCGAAGGAAATCGATCCTTTGTTCTTAACTCTCGATCCTGAAGGTATTCACTCTGTTCAAATTCGTTTAGTGAATTGATATCTTGTTTAGAATTTGTTGAGCAATGTTATGAACAGAGATTCTATCACGAGAATTCTGATCAAAATGAGAGAAAAACTCACCAAAAATGGCTGAGCTGAGTAACTGTTTATTTCATCAATTTGCGTAATGAATTTACAAATGAAATCTAGCTGCTATATAGTAAACAGGATGGTAACGAACTTGGTGCACAGCCACCGTTCGATTGCCTAACACGTGTCTTAATCCTGTGACTATTTCTTGTTACAACAACTAACAACACTAACAACCAAGAATATCAGCAAAAACGTCAAAAGGAAACGCGACTCTTCCCAAAACAGCTGAATAATGAGTCCACAATCCTAACATTGCCTCCTCCTTCTCTTGAGACTTGACCCCAAGTCTCAACATATGGAAATGCTTGAATCAACGGCAACCAATCCTCCCAGGTAGCCTCAGTATCCTTCAAATGTTCCCATTTCACCAAAACCTGGGATACAAGGGTGTTATTGCGGTTTATCAACCTTCTTTCCAGTATAGCAACAGGTTGAAGTACAATCTGACCATCTTGATCCATTGGTGGCATAACTCCAACTACAGGAGCTTGAGAGCTGATATGTTTCTTGGGCAAAGAGACATGGAACACTGGATGAATTCTACTCTCATCAGGCAACTGTAATCTGTAGGCAACCTGACCAATTCTCTCATCTATCAGAAATGGTCTTGCATACTTAGGACTGAGCTTCCATAATTTGCTTTTATGCAGAGAATGCTGCCCGTATGGTCTGAGCTTCAAATAAACCCAATCTCCTACAACAAACACTCTTTCACTCCTATTCTTGTCTGCTATTTGCTTCATCCTGTTAGCTGCAACATCCAATAGATTTTTAATCTTCTGGCTCATCACTTGTCTATCCTCAATATACTGCTGCAAATGCTCAGTAGCAATAGGTACTTGAGTAGTAATAGTCCCATGAGGAGGTTTATACCCATACAAAGCCTCAAATGGACTCATTTGAATGGCTGAGTGATGGTTGGAGTTGTACCACCATTCAGCTAGAGCCAACCATTTACTCCATTTTCTTTGACAGCTACCAGTCATACATCTCAAATATGACTCAATGCATTGATTGACTCTTTCAGTTTGGCCATCAGTCTGAGGATGGTAAGCTGTGCTCAATTTCTGTTGAATACCACAAGCTTTCATTGACTCCTTCCAAAATGAGCTTGTAAACACCTTGTCTCTATCTGAAATAATGCTCAATGGAAACCCATCCAGTTTATAAACAGACTCCACAAATTGTGCTGCTAAAGATTGAGCTGTGAAGGGATGTGATAGAGACACAAAATGAGCATATTTAGTGAATCTATCTACAATAACCCATATAGTATCCTTCCCCTCTGACTTGGGAAGTTTCTCAATGAAATCCATGGTTAGGTGTTGCCAGGCCCTGTAGGACTAGGTATAGGCACCAATAAACCAGGATTTGACACATTCTCATGTTTATTCAGTTGGCAAACTCCACAAGCTGACACTACTTCAGTAACCCTCATCTTCATGCCAGGCCAACAAAATATGCTCAGTAGTCTGTTATAGGTGGCATTAATACCTGAATGCCCACCAACAGCTCCATTGTGTATATTCTCAATAATCTCTCTTCTCAAGTTTGAACCAGATCCCACATAAATTTTGCCTTTATATCTCAGTACATCTTGATCAACTGAGTATAATGACATATTATATGGACTAAAAGCCTGCTCAGCAATAACCATATCTGCTGTATCATCATCTTCATAGCTGGTTATTAAATCTTCCACCCATTGAGGTTGAACTACAGAAATTGCCATCATTGATCCCTGAACATTATCAGATTCTCTCCTTGACAAAGCATCAACCACTTTATTGCTTGAACCAACTTTATACTCAATTCTGTAGTTGTATCCCAACAATTTGGTCATGTATTTTTACTGTATTGGAGTAGAAATCTTCTGATCCATCAGATATTTCAAGCTCTTCTGATATGTTCTGATAACAAACTGACCATGTAGTAAATAACATCTCCACTTCTCTACTGCAAATATTATTGCTAAAAACTCTTTCTCATACACAGATAACCTCAGATTCCTGTTGCTCAGTGCTTTACTCATGTAAGCTAGAGGGTGCTCTTCATGTAACAACATAGCACCAATGCCCTCATAACATGCATCAGTTTCAACTATAAATTCCTTGTTGAAATCTGGCAACTGCAAAACAGGTGGTGTACACATGGCTAACTTCAAGGCCTCAAAACAGGTGTTAGCTTCTTCACTCCATTTAAACATGCCTTTCTTAGTTAATCCATGCAACACTCTAGCTTTAACTCCATACTGAGATTGAAATTTCCTAAAGTATCCAGTCAATCCCAAAAATCCTCTCAAAGCTTTCAAATTCCTTGGTACAGGCCAATCAGCTATGGCCTGCAATTTTCACCTGCCCATGACCAATTATGTGTCCCAGATACTCCACATAGTTTCTTCCAAAAACACACTTACTTTCCTTAGCAAATAGTGTGTGTTTGCTCATTAATTCCAACACCACCCTGAGATGACTTATATGATCTGACATGTTGGCACTGTAAACTAATATGTCATCAAAGAAGACCAATATAAAATCTCTCAAATGAGCCCTGAAAACATCATTCATTAAAGACTGAAATGTAGCTGGAACATTTGTAAGCCCAAATGGCATTACCCTGAATTCATACAACCCTGAGTCTGTAACAAATGCATTTTTCCCAATGTCATCCACATTTACTCTAATTTGATGATATCCAGATCTCAAATCAAGCTTAGAAAATACTCTAGCCGCCCCTAATTCATCCAGTAAATCATTTATCAAAGGAATATGGTAGCTGTCCTTGATAGTAAGAGTATTGAGCTTTCTATAGTCCACACACATCCTCCATGTTCCATCTTTCTTCTTCACCATTAATACTGGACTACTGTATGGACTATGACTAGGCTTTATAAACCCTGTTTCAAGCAATTCATGTACAATTTTCTCAATTTCTTTCCTCTGCATGAAAGAGTATTTATAGGGCCTTTGCTTGAATGGTTCTGTACCAGGCTTGAGAACAATATTTGTGATCACAAGATCTGTGGGGTGGAAGCTGTGTTGGCTCATCAAACATATGTCTGAATTCTTGTAATAGTGATTGCAGCACAGTATCATCCATTGAAACATCACTATCTTCACTGATTTCCATAAGAAAGAAACATCCTAGTACACTACTCTTTCCTTTACTCGGTGTTTGTTTCAACTTTTTCCCTGTGATCATCTTAATGCTAGCAACTTCCTTCTCAACACCCCTTAATACAACCTCCTGACCCTTCCAGTTGAAACTAACTGTATTTAGCTCAAAATCAAAGAGTAATGGACCTAATCTTCTCAACAGGTCTACTCCCAACACCATATCATAACCACCCAGAGCTAACACTTTTACAGTAGCTGTGAATCTGTGGTTTGCCATTTCCCAAGTGAAATTAGTGCATTTAGAATCACACCTCAGTCTGCCTCCTCCAGCTATAGAGACTGATAATGGATTTGTAGTCTCAAGCTCACAGTTAATTCTCTTTGCAGCTTGTGGATCAATGAAGCTATGAGTACTGCCTGAGTCAATAAGAATAGTGAGACACACATTCTTAACCTTGCCCAACACCTTAATAGTCTCAACTTCATCACAGCTACCTACTGCATGTGCATAAATCCTTATTTCTCCTATAATCTCATCATCAGATGGATTGTCCAATACAATAGGTGCTTCCTCATCATTTACAATGATCACAAATAATTTTTTACACTTATGACCATATGTATACTGTTCATCACAGTTGAAACATAATCCCTTCTTCTTCCTATCATCAATCTCATCCTGAGACAATTTCTTCACCAATGCAGATTTTTCATTGTTGCCCACAGTTTTTACATTATCAGAGCTAAACTTCATGCCCTTAGCACTAGACACAGGTTTACCACTCATTTTACCCTTTCCAACTGCTTCTAATAATGCCTCCTGCTTCCTAGCCATAACCACACATTGCTAAACAGATGTAGGAGTCAATAATTCCACCATGTGCTTTACTTCACCTTTCAAGCCACTAATGAAACTATTTATGTAATACTCCTCATCTAACTGACCATGTTTATACCTCATATATGATTTCAGCTCATCAAATCTACAAACATACTCATCTACAGAACCATTTTGTTTCAGCTTGTTGAATTCTCCTACCAAATTCTCACTCTTAACCGCCACAAAACGAGTCATAAGCATCTCAATGAATCTGTTCCATCCCATCGACTCCCTACCATCAATGTTATCCATATACCAATTTTCAACTGCTCCATCAAAATACATTCCCGCCATAATCACTTTATCCACATCATTCATTGGATTAATCAAAAAATACTTGTTGCATTTTCTCAACCAACTTCTAGGATTATCATGAATGAAACGAGGAAAATCCATACGCGGAGCTGAAATGCGAGCATAACCAGAAGGATTACCTTCATTCCGATGATTTTCAGCCGGCGATGATTCATTTCTCCGAACAGGACTGCGACGAAGCAGCTCCTCAAGCATTCCGTTCGTCCGATCATTGCTGTCCTTCAATTGAGCTTGAATATCTTCTATTTTACTCAAATGCGCCTTCACTTCACCCATCTCAACCTCCAATTGATCGATTCGAGTGGTATGATTAGGCTTCGACATAGCGGAAGGACCTGCTTTGGTACCAAATGTTATGAACAGAGATTCTATCACGAGAATTATGATCAAAATGAGAGAAAAACTCACCAAAAATGGCTGAGTTTCATCAATTTGCGTAATGAATTTACAAATGAAATCGAGCTGCTATATAGTAAACAGGATGGTAACGAACATGGTGCACAGCCACCGTTCGATTGCCTAACACGTGTCTTAATCCTGTGACTATTTCTTGTTACAACAACTAACAACACTAACAACCAAGAATAACAGCAAAAACGTCAAAAGGAAACACGACTCTTCCCAAAACAGCTGAATAATGAGTCCACAATCCTAACAAGCAATTGTTGTGGTGCATGTGATTTTTCCATTCTATGCTATGTGCCTGTTTGTAAAACTGGGAATGATGGCAAATGAAGCAGAGTCAGCTAAAACTAGCCCTTGGGTGGATCTGGTTGATGCTTGCGGATGGCACTGAGATACATGATAAAATAAATTAATCGAAATAAGTTGGAAGAATCGTGAGCCTGCGATTATTTTAAAATTGACTATGACGGATTATTCTAATTGTATAATCAGTTTTTGCAAACGTGATTCGCAGTTGTTCTGCTTCAGTAAAGTATAAGCAGCTTGTAATTGTGATATTTATGATGATGATCATGACTTCTGTGTACTTATACAACTATGGTGATTTATTAGGAATTGGATATTTGGAAGCAAAGCAAATATACAACATTCTTCTGAAGTCAAATCCAGAAAGCCGTAACATTTTTGGCCGGCTTTCAGGTGCTGCTGTAAGATATTCAAAGACAAGTCTCCTTGATTCTTTATGTGCACCGCCTTTCTTTGGATGTCTGATGTGTTGAGTTGACAGGGTGACTGGGAGACGATTGTCCGTGCTTATGAGAAGGATCATATCTTTCTTGGAGAGGCAGCTCAGATTATGGTGCAGAATGTCAACTATGAGATGTAAGAGCAGTTTGTTTATAGTATTTCCTACTAAAGGCAGTGTAATTTTGTGGCATCATTCATGGTATAATCGTTCGTTAATTACCAAATATTGATTTGTTGTTGTTATCTTGAAGTCCATATCACAAGAAGCAAGTCCAGAAGAGTCAACAACAGCTTGTTGAACTAGACAAGAAGGAAGCTGATATAAAAAGAAATGCAGCTCTTTCAGCAGCAAAATATGCTGAGGCTTGTCAGGAGCTCGGATTGCAGGTTTTTCTATCTTTCATATGTTATCTTTGCGTCATTCCTGTACATGAGTTGCATAATTGGTTCTCAAATTCAATAACATGGACTTTGCAGGGTGTCAATGTCCGGGCAGAGTTATCAGAAACAGCTAAAACATCGCTTCCAAGTACTTTTAGCAGGATCATTGAAGTTTTAAATGGTGATTCTGTTTCAAGGGCTATAGAATTTTACTCAACCTTTGTTAAAGATGCTCACACGGAAAAGGATGTGAGGACTTGCACATTCATTTACCATCATGAGTTAGAATGACTTTTGCATTCGACAGACCTCAAAACTGCACCTCGTATTTACCTTTTTTCCTTTTCCATCCTATTTTTTCAGAAAAGTCCTGGCACCGTGTTACCCAATTTGGTGGATATTCGTGAAAGACCCCCTTCTATAAATGTTTCCATGAGTTCAGAGGTTTTTGATGCTGATATTGCTCAAGGAGGCAATGATGCATTCCAGCTCGAAACTGGAGTTATAGATACTGCAGCAGATAATATTGACTGGGATATTACGCTTGACAGCTCACAGATTGATTGGGATGTTGGAACTGTCCAAGAAACTGAAGAGAATGGCAATGGTTTGGGTCCTTATGAAATAGTCAATGCTAGTGATATACCAAGCTCTCCCCATAAAGATGGTGCTGATACTCAGCATATTACTGAAGAAGCTGTAGTTTCAGATGTCTCCATATCAGAGATTAATTGGGATATAAGTGTTGATAATCCTCCTGAGGTTGAAGAAGCTGAGCTCGTAAGCAATCCGTCCAAGTCTGCAGCTTATCAGAATGCTTATATCGAAGCAACAGGAGATAACAATGCCAGGAGTCGGCTTCTGGAGACCGAATACAGAAATAAGATTCTTGATGACTTATTTGAGGTTTGCATAACTTAATGTACTGTTATATAGTTCCTGTATTATGTCAGTGTTAACATTTGAAATGGTTCCATCAGGCTAAAGCATTCCTGAACCAGCGGTTACTCGAGTTGACGAATCAAGAAACTTTATCCTTGCAACATCAAGTCCAAGCAGTAGCTCCTTCAGTACTACAACAATATTCTCCTGAGTCAATTCAGGAAATGCTGTCTGATATCTCACTAGCCATATCATTGCTAACAAATAGGAAAACTCGGGATCTCATCTTGATACTAAACTCCAAAAGGTAACCTATTGATCTGGCCATTGGCTATAATGTTCTTTTTGCTGCCTATCTTTTCAATCTTTATATATTTACAAAGCTCATTGTTCCATCTTGATAAAATATTAAAATCCTAGTTAAATTTATTATGTAAGACAATGTTGATGTCGGTTGTAGTATGAAATTCCAGTGGGAATTTAATTTAGTGGTATCAGATCCTCCAATGTTTTAGTAATGTTTGTTGCTTTGGAATCATGCACTAAATTGAATCTCTTCACCATATGCTATATCGTGTGAAACATAGTCTGTAGCTATTTCAACTGATTTCACCTAGCCGTGAACTATATGACCTGATTATTTGCTGTGCTTAATGTTTGCACATGCCTTGCTTTATTAAAGAGTACCCCTGCATGAAGGTCATAACTTTTTTTTTTTTCCTTCTAAACTTAAGGTTCTTGGATCGTCTGGTGGCTACTTTGGAGGAAAAGAAGCACCACGAGGCCAAATTAAAGGAAGGATTAAAGGACATCTCCACTAAACGCCTGGAGCTGCAAAACTCATTATCTTCCTCGTGGCCGAAACAAGTAAGTTCATCATAATCTGGTTTGCCTTTTGGACGCAGTTGTTAGCAGCTGGTTTTCTGTTTTGTGGCACACTGGATTCTGTTATCTGTTTGCAACTGGCCACACACCCGTTTTTCTTGAGTATGCGATCTCCGTATTTACCACCTGTCATTTCCAATGCAGGAAGCAGCTCTAGTGAAATCCAGGGAGTTGAAGAAGCTCTGCGAGAGTACACTCTCGAAACTGTTTGATGGAAGACCTGTCAATATTATTGGAGAGATCAACACCTTGTTGAGCAGTGGCCTGATTGTGTAATGGACTGTAATGCTCTCTACGTATAGCACAAATAAATGCTGAGACGGAGTCGTAGCGTTGTAGTTAGTGGGTAGTGGCAACTTGTATTTCAGTGGATCTTGTAGAGGCATTGTAGAGGCATTGTAAACTCTGTTCTTTTCAACTGAAATTTACTGAACTGAACTGTAGTATAAAATATAACTGAATGGAACTAAACTGAATGGAACTGAACTGAATGAGTTTTCAGTTGAAGAGAACAGAGTCTTAGTAGCTAATTGAGAAATGTTAACTTATGCTATGAATTACTATTTGCCATGAAGCAATTCAGATTTTTGGCCTATCATATAGTACAAAGTTTAAGGTCTATATAAAAAATCAAAACATCATTCTATTTATACAAGCATCTACCTTTCTGTAACGTGTTAGCTTCAAGTACTGTGAGTAAAAGCGTATGTATAGCATGAGCTTAAGCAAGCTGATCTAAGAATCGTCATTTTATTCAATTACGTGAGCGTGTAGCTGGGACTTGGGTTGTTTCTACATATTTTAGTTAGTTCATCATCCATACATTGTCAGAAGTCTAAAGTTGCAATTTGGTAAGTTTATCCAAGTCAGAGGCGAGTCTTGGTATATTTTCACAATTAGTATGCTAATCTATATTTAAATACACGTGGTTTTTAAGTCATTACGTTATCATTTTCGAACAATATGTCAGATTATATTATCATTGTTACAATTCTCATATATCATGCCAATATCGTTTACTAAAATTAGTTGGTAGCTGAATTGTTGATAAACTAATTGACAATACATGTTTGACAAAACAAACTGGTAACTGATCAATCATCTTATTTTTCGAAAAGTTAAATAGAGTAATTTTTCAAATCAGCCACTTATCCGTCAGCTTATTCATGTTAGTTATTGCAATCAAAGTGTCCAACCACCTTATTTTAATCAGATTAGATGTAGCTCGTAGCTAATTAAGTATTGGACGAGCTATTTATGTGCTAGCTACAAGTACTATGAGTAAAAGGATATGTTTAGCATGAGCTTAAGCAAGCTTAGATAAGAATCTTTGGTCATATTATTCAATTACGTTAACGTGTAGTTGGGAATTAGGGAGATGGTTGTTTCTACATTCATGTTTTATGCAACAAACTTGCGCTGATAACAATCAAACGAGGCTACTATTTTAGTTGGTTCATCATCCATACACGTGGTTTTTAAATCATTAAATTATCATTTCGAATAATATGTCAAGACTATTAATATTATTATTGTTACAATTCTCATATACCATACCAAGATAGTTTACCAAAATTAATTGGTAGCTGAATAGTTGATAAATTAATTGACAATTGCATGTTTGACAAAATAAGCAGATCAGACTGATAGTTTATAAGGTGACTGGTAGCTGATCAATCACCTTATTTTTCAAAAAGCTAAATAAAACACTTTTTAAAATCAACCACTTAATCATGTTAGTTATTGCAGTCAAAGTGCCAAACCACCTTATTTTAATCAGATTAGATGTAGCTCGTAGCTAATTAAGTAATGGACAAGCTATTTGATTTTTATTGAGTTATTTGGGAGTGTTTTATCAAACTCATACCTTCATCCCCTTGCTCTTGCTTGAGAATGAAGATGATGATGATAAATCGTCTTCATCTCACTCTCAGATTCACATCTCAACATACAAACCATAACATCCACACCTTCACTAACTACCCATACAATCACTCATTCAACGACTACATTTCCTCACTATGCAACCAAAAGCTCTTCTTAAGCCTTCACCAAGTTCTTGAAACCTACTCCAACTTAATCTCCGCCTGTTCATCACTCATATAGAATCTCCAAGTCAGAGGTTTTGTATGGATGATATGACGCGTGGTGTTTTTGAATTTATTGGGTTGAAGGATTTGGTTTCATGGAGTACGATGATTTCTGGGTTTACGAAGCTTGGTTATGAGTCTGAAGCTCTGCGGTGTTTCAAGGAAATGCTGTCTCATTGAATGCATGATCCTTGTGAGTTAATTTTCGGGAGCGTCTTTAGTTCTTGTGCTAATCATAGAGAAATGGAAGTACGGTCTTGAAGGAGACTCGTTTAGTGGTTATTCACTGACTGATATGTACGCGGAATGTGGTCTGTTATGTTCGGCCAAGAAAGGTTTTGACCTGATAGAGTATCCGGATGTAGCATATCCTGGAACACTCTCATAGCAGGGCATGCACACAGTGGTGATGCAAATGGAGCCATGTTGAGTTTTCATGATATTCGGCGTTTGGAGTTGAAGCGAAACGCTTCAACAGTTGGTTCTTTGCTCTGTGGATTCATGGACCCTGTGGTCCTACTACATCAAGGGAAGCAGGTACATTCATATATTAAGAAAACTGGACTGGACTGGATTCATGGATCCTGTGGTCCTGCTGCAGCTGGTTATGACGTTTTCCATGGCGGAAGGAATCATAGCTAGCTACAGGAATTCAATAACGTACGTACAATTGGGTCTCAAAGAGATGCGAAAGAACGACACCCTAGCTAGGTAGCCTATGCTATAAAAGGAAATTAGGAATCGCTAGCCCTTCTTAACCTGCAGCCGACTCAGAAGGAAGTCGGTTACCGGAAGACGGAGTTGGCCCTGGGCTGGCCCTTCTTAACCAGCCCACACAGTTCTAGGCAAGATAGATAGCACACCCGTCACCAGAAGAGGAACATGGATATCGCGCATACAAGTCCAAGGAAAGTAAGCATTGATAAATCGTTCATAACAGAAGACAAGCAGAGACGGATAAGATACCGCATCAGGTTCTTCAAGTTGACTATGTAACATCCTGGGACCTATAATATGATTGATAGTTACTCCATCAAACAACATTACTCTTATCTTGTCAGCTTCAGTTTCAACTACATTATCGAGCAACATTTTGCCAAGCAAAGCCTTAGACTCGCCTGGGCATACATATTACGCATAAAACAGATGATCAAATCGTAGTCTTGTTCAAGAAAATCATTCCATAGGTATCAGGAATTCAGGATTACCATCATCTGGTTGGCTTATCAACATCGTTTCCTTCAAATGTTAACATAAGCTCGGAATTTTCACAAAGGGAAACCAATATTAAGATGGGCAGCAGCTAAATCAGCATCGTTAACATGCACAATACTACTTCAGACAGGCAGTTAGAATACATACCATCAACATAATAATGTCTAAGCCTAACAGTCAGGCGGCATAATGACGAAATAAACAAATCCGTCTTTCCTAAGCGAACAAACACACATCACATGAATGTTTGTGATTTATGAAACCATTTGAAGTCATTGCAAACAAAGTGACCGTTGAATAAGCTAGACGAAAGAGCCATAGCCTCGTGAATGATGATCAAGATCGTGGAACTGTCCCTCGTTAGGTTGGCCCAGCCCGAGATCTCCAGCATACTGGCCACTGGCAACGTGCGAAATTTGTCCCAAACCCAGATCAGGAGGACAATTGAATTCACCAATGGCATTGACAGAAGGCTGGTATAAGTTTGTACCATTGGCATTGGCACCGAGAAAGCCATTCACCACAAGATTCGAGGCTCGGTGGGTTCTTGATGAGCCCCATGGCTGTTGAATTGACAGAAGAGAGAGAGCACTGCTTGAGTCAGAGACTGCAGTGTAACCTTCAACGGGAGATGATACACCAGGACCGGAGTAACTTGGCCTGGGTGTGGGGCTTGGTAGCAGATTAGGTAGAGAATGATTCTGTAAGTTGGTCTGCCATGGAAGTTGGTTTCCAAATCCTCGCTCTGATGTTGGGTTTGTCCATGATTCTCGTCCAGTGGGAGTCGAGTAAGCGCTGAAGTCCATCAGAAAGCCTCCTGTTTTTCTCGGGTTATCTGGAACGACAAACATCAAATTCTCTTTCAAGTAATGCGGAATCACTTATTTGTGTATAGTTTCTTACAACTACTTAATACTATCATGGATTAAAAAACCCGTTTTCCGGAAATAAATTGGATTCTTTAAGAAAATTTTCAGAACTATCCATAATGTTCCAGATATAAAAGGTAAAAATTTATGGAGAAAAAAGTTTCAAGTGTCTTAAAAGTCACGAAATTCTTCTTGATGAGCTGTATGGAGTTTTTCAGTCAATTTATTCACCAACTTCGAGAGGCATGGCAGAAGCAAAACGAATGCAAATTGTAGGCGAGGATGAAATCCTCCCTTTAAATCATGAATGCATGTAATCTAGTTCAGTTGGTGCATCAGGAGAAATAGGAGTAATGGTTCATTTTAATGCATTAAACATGACAGTAATTAGATTACAACTAACCGAAGAGAAATAGGCATGATGGTTCTTTGTGATGCATAAAACATGTAAGTAGATTATGACTAACCGAAAATGCTTGGAGAGAGGCTAGTGGTTGGTGAAAGACTTCCAAAGTGAGGAGACATTAAAGATCCTGGTGGAGGCTTCCTACGACGCTCATTGTGGCAAGCAAGGCGTCTGCGGCAACTCCGCTTTCCATTGTCAAATTCAGGCAATTTATGAAACCTGGACAACAACAAAAATCCATACAATTGAGATAAAACTTAAAAGAGCACTCTAAATAATGATATGCAATGACAATTTGTGGGTCGTACAATGCAAGGACACACAGATGCTCCTAATAAGTCTACTGGTTGATGGAGATTAAGCAACCTGTTCACAGTATCATATTATTGGGAGGAAAACAGCGCTCGACGCAATACATACTTTGAACTACACAAACTCATGACTTGCAAGTGAAAATTTTTTGTTTTAACTTCCATATACTGAACAAGCTGTTACTATATTTTACTTATTTACGACTCGACAAAGATAGACCTTACATCAGTACATCAGCTCTAGGAACATGAATTACTAAGGCCAATTATGGACACACTCTACTTCCTTTCGAACCACATTAGTAGACTGTTTTACAACAACATTCTACAATTTCAATTAACTCCACAGGATTAGGTACCTCTAGCTGGGAAGGAACTTTAATGCAAATATAAGAGGTTCATCCATGAGTTTTTACACATGTACACAATAGAAGCAGCCATGGTTTCAACAAGTTTATGTTTCACGAAATAAAATTTTGCAATACTAGTTTTATTAATAATGCATGCACTACTGAATGGTCAACAATTAGTCGAGCTGCACCAGAAAAAAGCAAAAATTTCATCTGCTAATGTTTGTAGGCTTACATTGTATACATCCTTACACTTGCATTCGCAAACAGGCATTAATTAATTCGAAACAGTGACCAACACACACCAACCGAGCAACTTAATGTTACCCAAAGTTCGCTTTCTATACTACACAAGCAGAGTCAAAACAGTCTCCAACTTTACATAATCCATGCTTGTTATAACAAACTAGCCAATCAATTAAGCACAGTACAAGTCTTGGCACATGCTCAACAAATTTGGTAATACACAAACACACACTAAAGTTTAAAGGCACACCCTACAATCCAAACTTCCCTAGTTACCCAAATAGTATTATTATCCTTTCAACACTAAATTAAGCAACATAAAAGACACTAGGTTCTTTAAACTAAGCAACACTAAACCCTATAAAGGCAACAACAGCAACAACATACTGTATCATCCAATATCTCCAAGATACACAAATAATAATATCCCCTCACCATTAAAATAAGCAACATGTATCATGAAACAAGAATTCTTCAAATTTAGAAAGGAAAAGTTAACCTTCTAGGCTGCTACACTCTTAGCAAAAAGCTAATTACATAATCAATACTTGTTATACCAAATTAGCTAACCAAATTAAGCAGTGGAAGGAACAAGATATGATCGAGTACATTCATTAACACACACATACTAAAGCCTAAAATGCAGAATCCAAAATCTCCAAGATGCCCAAATAGTATGATTATTATCCTTTCAAGTTTCAACACTAACTTAAGCAGCAACATCATCAAGAAACAAGAATTTATCTAAATTTAGAGAGAAAGAAAAAGCTAACAAATATAAGCACAGTGGAAGGAACAATACATGATCAGTCAATTCAATAACTACACACTAAAGCTAAAAATGCAGAATCCAAAATTTCCAAGATGCCCAAATAGTATGATTATCCTTTCAACACTGACTTGAGCAGCAACATCAACAAGAAACAAGAATTTATCTAAATTTAGAGATAAAAAGTAAAGCTAACAAAATCAAGCTTAGTGGAAGGAACAAGACATGATGAGTAAATTCCATAACTAACACATACTAAAGCTAAAAATGCAGAATCCAAAATCTCCAAGATGCCCAAATAGTATGATTATTATCCTTTCAACACTAACTAACTTAAGCAGCAGCAACATCATCAAGAAGAAGAAAGAAAGAAGAATTTTTATGAGCTAAATTTAGAAAGAAAAAGAAAAGTTAACCTGCTACACTGTTGGCAAAATCTTTGCTTAATTCCAGCAACAATGACATCAGCTTTCTTGGAATGAAAGCCACAGACTTTGTGCCTTGAATAGTAAGCCTTAGCATCACTCAGATCTACCGAACACCCTTCCACCTGGCACCTCGGCGGCTGTCCACCGTTGGCCACCCCACTCCGCCCCTTTTTCGCCGGAGAGCCACCGCTAGCCTTGACCTCCAAACCAGAGTTATTGTTGTTGTTGTTGTTGTTACCCACATCCTCAAAGTAGATTTTCTTGCCAAATTTCAAACCATTGATAGAAGAAGAGCAAGAAGATGAGCCCTTTTCCATTCTCCTTGACAATCAATATCTAGCAAATCACTTCAAATTTTATCATCTGAAACAAGTGCAAAATTAGGGGGGAAAGAATAATCACAGAAAACCCAGATTAAAGATTGGATTTTTCTTGAAAATTGGAACCTGTACTGAATGAAATGAGCGCCCAAATTTACTTAAAAAGACGAAACAACTACAACAAGACTTGTTTAAATTGGCAATTTCAGCATGTGGGTTCTCTTCAAACTCAGTACATTTATCTTGAATTTCGAGCAAGCTAAGTGTGTGTTGTGTTAGTAAAAGTAGACACCTGATAATGGGCCATATTTGACAGCTTGAATTGGGTTTTGTGCACAGAGAAACAAGCAAGTGTAGAGAGTGTGAGCTGAATTGATAGAAAGAAAAGAGGAGACTAGTACCGTTTGTTATACCAAACTACTTCTTCTTCTTCAACTTTTATAGGCCATGACTGTCGATTTTCAGAACCAGATATGTCGAATTGAAATGAAGAAGAAATACCTTTTCTTTTCTATTCTTTTGATTTTTAGGATACATACACACTACATTCTATATAACCCCTTTACTGTTGTTACCTAAACTAAACACCAATAATATCACTCATTTTTTTGGCACTTTTAGTCTCAATCAATTATTGTAACTTATTATAACAACTCATTCACCTCTCTAAAATTCCTTAAAGAACCGTTGATAGAGTGAAATGGTACTCAAACGAGTATTACAAACTTTAGAATGTACGCCCTCAACGTAAATTGTGACTTTTAGAACATTTAACATATCCCACTAACGAATTTTTAGACAAAGTCCGGACAGCAAAAATGCATTCTAGGTAGATGCCTCTAACAGTCTAACATATTCCACTAACAAGTTTCCAGATAAAGTCGGTATAGCATTAGTGCATCCTAGATCGTCTACCCATTCTTGATGGCTAGGCTTTAATGCACATCTTGTGGCAAATGACTCTTGGCTAGCACGTACATTCATAGTTCTATGTACTTGCTCTCCCTATAATGAGTCAATGGGAGGAGTTCACTTGTAGTTGACAAATTGAAAACCATCTTTTTAATTTAGAGTACGAGATTGAATGTCTTTGTAAAGTTTGTAGTATAATGTTAATGTTGTTTGAGCTAGTAGATCTATTTGATCACTTTTCGTTTCGAAAAAACATCTGATCTGGTTAACATGTATGAATCTAGATGAGAGTTAAACCATTCCGGTTCACAATTATGCTTGGACAAGAGGATAAAGAATTAGACAAAATATCCTACAGTTGTTCTTGGCTATTGAAGTTGAAGTGAAATTGGATGTCTTTTATTTATTTATTTATTTTTGTTAATGTATTGGATACTGGAATTTGATTCCATAACTTTTTGTAGGTGATTAGGACAACTGTTAATCTAGTTAGTCTATTAACGTTAATATCCATAGCTTGAGAATAACTGTTAATCTAGTTAGTCTATTGATTGATGTTGGTCGATTGATCGATGTCAACAGTTCTAATATGGCCGAGTGGCTGTCACTTGGCCAGAAAATTAAAACCGAATCTAGCAATATATCAAAATGTGAAAACTAGCATGGCTGGGAGATACCGTCTAAAAGTTGTGCTTGATGTTCGACTGTACTAGCGCACGTAATGGATATCAATAATAAATAAGGAGATACGATATGTGAACTAATTTGAAATATTGTACAATTAATTAGCAATTGAGAATATCTTCCCAAACATATATAGTCTGCAAGTGAATTACACTTTTCAAAGATTTTTACATAACTAGCATAGTCTATTGGAACTTTGAACTAACATAGTCCGTTAGAATTGTGAACTAAACAGTCCACAAAAAGGTTTTATGAGGAAGTTCTTAGTGATTTTAGTGGGAAGTTTGTGTTTGTGCCGCAGTAGATAGTCAAGTTTATCACCCTGCTCAAATTATGTGATCTCGATCAATTAATTTTCGATCGATGTTACATTTACGTCGTTAGGAAAAGAAACATAAACAGTGGAAATAATAAAAGGAGAAAAAGAAAATGATGGATCAGGTAGAAGACAATACCAAGCCTAGTTCCCATCGTTTTCTTGCCTTTTAACCTTTTTTCTCCATTGAAGTAAATTATGCAATGATAGTGAAATTGATTCAACCAGTGGTTGGTGTTCATTCGTACATTGTACTTTTTTTTCTTTTAATATTAGATGATACTAATAACTAATCAATTATTCCACTTAATACACGTGAATTTTATGTTCGCCCGTTTAATAGATATCAATATAAAAACGGTGTAAATAAAAATAATTCTACTAATTACCATTCTTATTACTTTCATTTCTAATAATTTTTCAATTTTTAAAATTTATATGATCACAAAGTCTCTAATGATACGACTTCTATATAAATTGTCTAGATACCGTTATCAAGATAACCATCGATATCGTATATTATATTGTTAACAAAATGTATTTTTTGCATATGAAACACACCATTGATGGTAACATAAATGTTTTGATTAATAATATCAAGAATTTTATTGGCAATATATGTTCGTATTTGAATAAGTTATCTTGAGACGGCATCTCATGACGTTTACTCTTATATGATTATATCTCCTACTTTATCCGAAGCAATTAAAGTCCAATAAAACTGATAAAGTGCTTGTACAACGATAATGAGGCATTCCTTAAGTTACAAATCACTTAAGTGTCAGCTATCAACTAACTTCTATATTATGTATATAAAATCATCAACAAACAATATATTAATGAATTTCTTAAAAACAATGGAAAATAACCTCAAGAGTAATTTTAACATGGGAATTGGAAAAACAAGATTATAATAAATTAAATAAGCTAGCAAGGCAAATTAATGTCCTACTTTATACGGCCAAGTAGACCAATCATTACCCAAATACACCCTTGTATTGGCCAAATTTATTGGTACAACTCTTTCTCTTTGCCAGAATCTTTAACCATAAGTAGATACTTATAACTGCTTTTTTAGCATAATAAATACTACGTACATTAGGTAAATTCTTGTCTTTGTAAAGTATTTGTATACTACATTTTTAGCAAGCTATTCTTCTAGGGGATCGAGCTTTATGTCAATTAATCACTATGTTATTCAATTAGCTTTTAGGGTAACCTATTTTAACAAGTACTAGGACAATGTGCAAGTAGATTGTGTATCCAAATTCCAAAAAGGGTTTTTGACACATATTTTGGATAGGTTAGATTTTCAAAATTTATACTACTAAATAACGGGAAGAAATATAATGATTGATGCTCCCTTGAAAATAAGACGTGAATAACATGACAAGAGTTTTGATTCTTGTATATCAAAGTTGGTACCAAGTGGTTTATATCTCATTAAAGTGTATTTGGTGATATTTCGTATTATAGACCCAAATTAAATATGATCTTATCGAGCACTATTAAAAGTATTCAATAATTGTATAATTTACTCTCTCTAATCTACCAAAATGCCAAATCACCTAAACCACATGTAGATAATGAAGTAGTAAGTTTATTGAAATACCGTTTGGCATAATTTATCTACAATCGAGATTTGACTATCTTTTGCATTTTCCCTTATAGAGAAGATATTAATCGTAGAGAAAATGTAATTTCCACAATAAATGCGAACCCCTCCGATAGGATTTGAGACAAATTCTTGTTGCGGCCTGTTAATTATTATGGTATTTTCAAGAAGAAAATTGATGAAAAAATAGCTTATATTAAGCGACAATAATTGATACTAGTAATATGTACAGATCACTCCGTTCTAATAACATTATACATAATTTTATACCGTATATCAAATTTTAGGTATATAAATAAAATGGCAGGGTATAATATTAGTATTTTATTTTATGTGAATGTCTCAGTGTGACAGAGGTTGAAGCATCCATGGCCACAGGTGAATTATCTGAAGATCATGTGTAGAAGAAATTAAGAAAGTAACATCAAACAGTAATTAATATGCTCTTGAAACATCAAACAACAAACACATCTTGCCAGTCAAACTTTTTCAGGCCAGAAAGAAAATAATAATACTAATATTTATGTGCTCTCAGTTCATGTGAAAAGACTCATCTGATGCCAAAACATATAATGTCATGTACGTACCCAGGATGCAACTTGATACATGCCCATCTTTTCAAGAAGAAAATTGTTACAATGTTGAAAATGAACGGTATTGTGAGGGATTTGTAGATGGCTTAATTGAAGTCAAATGTGGTAGTGAGTCGAGAAAGATGGACTAGAGATGCTAATTCTACAAGGGAAGTTATGCTGATTCTTTAATGACGAGCAAAACGCATTTAACTAAGTTGAACATAAAGGGGTTTAGGTCGATTGTGAAAGTTGTGTCGAGTCAACACAAACATGGACCGAATGACTTGTTTGGAGGGAGAAGTCCAATGGATTTTTGTTTGATAGGAGGATTAATACTAAGGATTGCAACCAAAGTCTCGTGTTGGTGACATTGGTTTGTACTTTGTATATAGTCACAGGCATTTTCTAATCAATTTTTCAAAAAATTGTTTCATCCTGAAAAACTTCCTACATTAAAATTTATGTGAAAAATTAAAATAAATAATCAAACATGAAAATGGTGTAAAATGTGTATTGAGTGAAAAAAAAATCTTTTGTTATTTGTTATGCGTTTGGTAGTTTTTATTTTCTGTAACGTACTTATGAAGTATGATAAATGTAAAAGTGGATAATATATGAATTTTTATGAGACGGGGTACGAGATATTAGATGGAAGAGAGGGAGTAACATTTAAACTAGAATGAGAACGGTTGTTTCCATTCATAGTTATCCACACACTTCGTTTATAAAAAGACATGTATTGTTTCCATTCACAATTATCCACACACTATGTTTAAAAACAGAAACGTATTAGGCTCGGTTCTATTCATCTGAAAACTCATTAATTTCAGTTCAGTTTATATTCATTCAGTTCAGTTCTGCTTAGTTGTTTTTTATACTACAATCAGTTCAAAATAAAATAACAGAGCATTAGTCTCACAACTGTGTTTTAATGAATAGCACTATTACTGTTACTGATATAAATGTAATCCTCTATAAGTTTTACACTCTATCACAATCCTTTTATCCTTTTTCACTTTTATTTTTTGCTGCAGTATTTATCTTTTTGTATAGTACTAATTGTTTCTATAAAGCAAAAAGAATGTAAAAGAGAAAATATATTGTCTGGAGACCATGGGTATACTTTTCCAACTAGGTGGTGGAGAGTGTCATAACTTTTAGTCCTATGATAGAGAAAAGCTGAAATACTTCCTCACAAATAGGACTAATGTGTAAAATTGTAGTACTACCTCTTCATATAACGCATGACCATCAATCGATAACGATTGGATAATTTATATCGGCATTGTTACTTGTAGACTGATATCTAATTTAGATGTTGTCCCCCAACGTGTAATTCGCGATTACCCCAACACTATTATTACAAGAACCCACCCTTAATAAAGGTACTTGGTGTCTTCATTTCTAACTTTCTATCACATTCACAAGACCTGAAATGAAGATCTTGCTAACAGATTGTGGATTCTAGTAAGAGTTGCCACTTGCTGGTGAACAGAAACACATCATTTTCCAACTGCAACAAAAAGGGATCCTACTGTAGATATTTTAATATTGGTCCAGACCTTATTTAATGCCCTTTGGCAGTTTATACAAGAAAAATTCATTGCAAGAATTCATTTTTGCCAACCAAATAAAAAGAATTAAAATAAAAAGTGTAAGGGACCCCCTATTATATAGGGCTTTAACCTTCACTGGGGTTTTGCTGTCGTTCATTAAATTTCACCATTCACTTTTATTCACAATGAAGAATATTTAAACAATAAAAGTAATTCTCTTATAACAAAAGAGAAGATAGATGAGAACGAAATTAAACCTACCTGACATGATATCTGTAAATAAATTCGACCATAATCAACCAAGTTAAAGGTCCCAACTTCAAGAAATACCAAGTTAGAAGAAGTTCGCTATAGGAAAACCTAAGTGAACCGATGCACCAATGGTCCAGCCTTGAGCCTACAAGTTGAACAAGATAGACTAAATGGAGTCTCACCTACAAAAGTAGGATTCGACCTCATGGATCTAACCCCATGAGATTTTACTTCAACTGTAAAACACAGTCACTACAAAGTTTGGGAGCACAACTAGTGATGGGGTCCGACCTCAGCAAATCCGACCCTGAGGAACACCACCCTTACACTGGTCTTATCAGCTAACGTAAGCAAGATGGCGAGAACTAAACACGCTACCCTCTCCAACCACACGTGTCAGGATCTGATTTGGTTGACAAGTTTTGGTTTATCTGGTATATATCTTGTAAACTCAATATTCTCTTAAATAGCAGAGCAGTACTCAATTTGAAGATAGTTTATCTCTTGTAATATATCTCTATCTAAATCAACGGACCGAGCCTTAGCCTGACAAACCCATTCGATATGTTGAATCAAAACCCCGTAAGAGGTAAAACCCCCTCCCTTTTATTTTAGATTTACCAGCAAAAGGATCAAGGTTACCTACTTGAATGTCCCTTACAATGGATTACCTTTGCTATTTGGACTGCGAAGATTTTATACAACATCAAAGACGATATTTAGATCGAGAGTGAATTAGACTACGTGATTATGTTGAGTATGAGCTACAAGAAAAACCACTTTGACTATAATGGTCATAAACCCCTGGTTTGGCACAAGCCCTGGTTTGAGATTTGAGTTATGCAAAAAAAATAATGATAATAATTAATCATAGAACCTTAAACTATTAAAGTCTGGGTAAAGAATCTTCATTCCTCATGATCTGAATATTTAAAGAACGAAATGGCGACTTCAATTAATCTGGTCTAAAGTGCAAAAGAACACTAAGAATCTTTCTTTTAACAGAAACCTGAATAACTGCCATAAAGAAGAGTATTATACACATCATTAGCAACTTGCGGTTAGATTAATATAGTTATCCATTCTGTTTTGTAGAGTATTTTATATGATTAATCAATTAATTATCAACTTTTACGAGATATCATCCTTCAGGATAGAAAGAATCAGGATCACATAGAGAGTTTGATAAAACCAAGTTAAAAATAAACCTTTTTTTAACTTACAGTTTTAACTTTATGCCAAACACTCTCATAATGTTTAGATACGATAATTATGTATTCTATAACACATACTCTTAAAATGTAAGTGTAGTGCGCATATTAAATAAACGATATTTAAAGTCAGAATATATAACTTTTATTGTTAAATATGTGATGTTGATTTCGTATAAGGTATATGGTATGAATGTGTATTAATTAATGTAATTAGTATTGTGAGTAAAATATGAGTTTGAGATGGTTGCAAGTACATTGGTGCACACGAGTTTACACCCAATGGGTGGTCAAGGAGCCGTCCAAGATCGTTGGGTGGTTTCGTAGGGACCAGTTTTTCTACTTATCAAAATATTATATAAATCTTTAATACTTAAACTATAAAAAAAAACCAAAATTATTTTATTGTCATTTGTTTTCAAAATGTCATGAAACACCTGAATAAGTACCAATACTTATACATGGGTTTGCATTTGTGTCTTTTCTATGTATCTTGGCAACTACTCGACCACAACATGTAGTATTAATGTTAGACTTTGTTTAGGGCAAAAATTGTTTGACCACTTGAACAAAATTAATATTTTATTAAAATATACGACTAAGTCTCTGTTCTCTTCAACTGAAAACTCATTCAGTTTAGTTGATTGAGATTCATTCGATTGAGTTCGATTCTACTTAATTATATTTTATATTACAATTGATTCGATTCGATTCGATTCGGAAAATCAGTTGGATAGAATAGGCTGTCTGATCAAATGATATATTTCTATTTAAAAAGTAGACAGTTCAAATCATAAAAAAGTAAGCTAGATTATTCTCATATTTCATTTCTATGCCATTTTGTAAACTTCAGGATAAAAACTTGTGGAGACATTTGGATTTGTATTTTTCTTTTTTTATATGTATCTTGGCTATTACTCGACCACTTACTACAACATGTATTGTATGTTAAGGTTTTGTTTTGTGCCAACTTGTTTGTGATTTGTTTGATGCTAAAGGTTCCACTAGTCCACCTTCTTCAAAATTTGACAAGTGTTAACTCATCTAATTCTATTTTTATTTTCTTATTTTTCCAACATTTTAACTTTAACCTTAGAGTCTAGCCATTTTTTAAAATTAATGTATCTGAAAATTTTGGAAGAAACATCAAACCCCGTCACAATATTTCAATTCCAAATTGAATCTTCAAAATCAAAATCCATCAACCTAGAATTTTATTTTGAGGATGAAAGCCGCTCCAAAAAGTTGTACCCTTTTATGTTAAATATGAAGAAGATTTTGAATGGCATCAACATCAAACGTACATCAGAAGTCAACTTATCTTACTCATTCAATTTCAATCTGGTGCATACATGTTTAACTTTTTAATTGAAGATGTAAGATCTGAGTCAAGTTAGATACAATTTTCTCCCTTTTATTTATCTTTTTTTTTCAATTATGTAAATTATTTTATTATACGAAATACGTGTTAAACTGAAATTTTGTGACGAGATCTAATATTTCTTCCAAAATTTTCAGATAAATTAATTTAGAAACATGGTTAGACTCTAACTATGGTTAAGGTTAAAATGTTGAAAAAATAAGAAAATAAAAAGAGAATTAGATGAGTTGACACTTGTCAAATTTTGAAGAAGGTGGACTATTGGAGAATCCTTTAACATCAAAGAAATCCTTGTTTTACCACCTAAACAAAATCAATATGTTATCAAAATGTACGATAATACCGATCCGATGAGATATTTGGGAAGTAACTCCGTCCAGATCATTGAAAAATATGTAGCTTTTTTGGTTTTCATATTTCACCTTTATGTCATTTATATTTACAAAAACGTGCAAATGCATTCCGGATTAGAGACACCTTGAATATTAACACCATAATATATAAAGACTTAGTTGTATTTCCATAATTGCACCTTTCTAAGCCGTTTGACGGTCTAATACAATTATTTTCAAATATCGGTTTCATTATCAATTTTTCGAACACATACCTCCGAATCAGCTATACACCTACAGTCCTGTTTCACAAAACTAGTTAATAAACTAATTGGTAGTTGATTATGTTGCTAGTAAGCTAAGTATATAGTATATAAAAATAAATCATCTAACTTATTTTCTTTAATAAGCTAAATGAACAAGCTTATTAGATCTGATGCTTATAAACTATGCGTTCATGTAATATTCTTACTTTAAAAATAATCTCATCGAATGCTCACTTTGAAAATAATCTCATCGAATGCCACGTATCACCTCCCAATTATTTTATCAAAGTGATTTTTATCTAAACATAAATGAACTTGGTACATATCAAATGAATGAAGTGAAATTGAGTAATGTCCAAATCTGCAAAAGGGAATGGATGACTACATACCATGTGACAAGTTTGACTATCTGAAATATGATCCATCACATGTTGAACTGAAAGAAATAATTCATGAAAAAGGAAAAACAGAAAATTAAAGACAAGAAGAAATGAGCTGTTGAGATTCATTAGGTGTGATGAAAAGGAAATTATTATGTTATGTTACGTTACGTTACTTAGGTAGGTGAGTGAAGTGGATCTTTAATTGGGCCTTAAAGTCTGTGGACACATGACAGCTTCCATACTTGACCCATTCTTTCATCAGACTAGCTTTCATGGTTAGTTGCATTAATGCTGCATGTATGATGTTTTCAGTTCGGATCCCCGATCCAAGTCCGAGTCGTTTTGCTATTGGGTTCTCAACACATACGATCGGTTTAGTTAGTTTCGTACTTTGATCGCAAACACAACTGTAGCCTAGCCTCGACTGATGTGAATCAGTCGATCGCCTCATACATTATGTTGTGTTATGGTGCTCTTCACTGCTAGCCATTGGTGTTGAATCCTGTCTAATTAAGTCCTTTACGCTTCGTTTGGTATCGGGTATGGACGAAGACAAAAACCCATTCCAAAATACTATTTTAATTCTTGATACTGGGTTTTGGAAATGGGTTTTGGAGAAGCCAATGTTTAGTTTGGTTGGGCAGGCCTACCACTTGACCAAAATGAATAAGGCCCAATTCGGCTTGTGTTTGGTTGGACTTCACAAAGACAACTGCTCATTTGTACTCAAACCCTACACAACAAGGACAAAATTGGCATAAACATTGGTGTGAATTCGCGAATTCGTCCGACGTGGTATCAATCCACAATTCAGTCTATCCATGAAACCCTCTTTTTTTGGGCCTAAAATTCGGACCATGGCCTGCCACGTAGATTGATCCAGCCAGTAAGAAGCTTGCCCAAGTTTTTGGGCCAATCAGTTGGGCCACTAAAACCGAGTCCTGAAATGAACCAAACGAAAATATGGGCCTTCGTAACCAACTAAACCAGTCCATAGTAGCATACCAAACGAACTGTTAAAACAAGATTCCAAGAATACAAGTCTTATGGCTTGTGAAAAGATACTGAACTTAGCTAATACAATTACAGGTGGTGCAAGGTCCATTCTTCACTAAACTTGGGCTTGTATCCCAGCCTACAATTGGTGGATCACAATATGCCTAAAGCCCAAATGGATATGGACCATACATGCAAGAATTTTCCAAAACATATTTACAGGTCCAGGCCCATTAGTCTTGTGGGGCTTGCGCCATGCATCCATGGGCTTATCTTTTGATTCCTAAGAGGGATAATTGGTGTCATAGACCAATTTTGCACCCAAATTTGCAAAAAAGGCCTACAGTGTTTTGGTGTTTTCAAATAAAGGTCAAATGTTATACCAATCAGACGTAGAAGTCGTAATATGATCCAATCAGTAGTAGAGTTAAGTAATACAATCCGACTGTATTGGTAGAGTTAAGTAATACAATCCGACTGTATTGGTAGAGTCATGTAATACCCAATCAGACAGAGTCATGTAATACCCAATCAGACAGAGTCATGTAATAGTAGAGTTAAGTAATACAATGTCTGATCAGAGTCATGTCTAATACAAATCAGACAGAGAGTTAAGTAAGACAATCCATTGTATTGGCAGAATTATAAATACAGTCGGATTGAGTGTAAAAGTGCTTGAACTTTTTATGAATAAAAGTGTTTGGTTTCTCCTTGTTCTCTACCCTAAGGCTCAGGTCCATGATTAACCGAATTTGAGGGCAAGTCCAATTCAAATGATGTATTACCATTGTTGTAAATGAAGATCGAGTTACTTCCATGTCGTTGAAACTCTAATTCAAATGACCATCTTTTAAACATCTGAGCTAGCTAGCTACCTCTAGCTAATAAACAATCTGTTAAGTATCATATCGACTACGTGAATTGGATCGATTTCTTGTAATTCATAATGGGCGGGCTAGCTAACTGGCTCCATGGTCAACATGATTCATGAATCATGAATATAATCCAGCTCCATAAACTCAAGTACGTAGCGTAAGGCTTAATTGTTGAATAGCTTCGTTATAAACGGAAAGAAATTTATTAATACACAATCTCAACAAAAAGCATAAGAAATGCTCTCAAGATTACGGCTCATTAAGAAACTAAATTTGGAAAATTTAGAAATTTAGTAGAATTTGCTAGTTGAAAAGTAAATTTCAGATTTTGTAAAATGACATAAAAGGGCATTACTCTTATTTTTCTTGTCTTTAACCTTTATTATCGTATTATTAGTCTATAGTTTTTTAAATAATAATATATCATATTTTTTCAATAATTATAATATATATATTTAATGTAATTTACATCACCACTTTAATAACATCATCAAAATTATCAGAAGTTGAAAGAAATAATCGTTGAGCATTTTAACCTAGTAATGAAAAAAATCAGTATTTGATGTGTACTACATGTATGCATTTTAAAGAGGTGCGGATACATTAATCCTTATTTTCTTTATTCTAATTTAGGTTAATATAGGTTAGGATATTTTCAGAATGAAAAAGATAAGAAGCTCATCTTAAAAAAAAAAGCTACATTGACTAGCTTCTTTTTCTAGCTAGCTGGTTAAAGAAGCTGCGCGTTCACGTAACGATCTTTTTATTAGTCAATGGTAAAAAAAAACTCATGGAGCTGGAAAGCTAGTGGTAAACAGAGCCTACATTCCTCTGAAACCAAATTATTACTTCCATCCTATTACAAACCCCTAAGAAATTTAAGTTAGATATCCCAGGTCTAGCACTTCTTTATGGTAGTAAATATTAGTAGGTAGAAGGGTGAGTTTTTCTCTAATTATGCCTTCAAAAGATGAATAAAAAGGAAGAAGTACTTAACTGAGGAGTCCATGTGATTTGTTAACATGCAATTTGGTTGTATTGTACTGTATTGTAATCTTTTATTATTCCACAGGGTAACGCATGAATAGGAGATATAAGGTATAGTATAAATATAGAGTCTTGGATACAACAAAGAAGGGCTAATAAAAGTTGTAAGTTGGAACCCAACATTTACTAGGAAAAGGGAGGAAAGATAAGTGCATTCATTAACCCGCACTATAGATTGCATAAGTGCAAACAAAGCTAATATCACATACTAATAAAGAGTAGGTAGGAAAGTAATTATTGTATGTAGTAGATTTCACCAACGCAAGATTTATAGTATAATACTTTAGAATAATTTTTAAGGGATGGGCCTGACCGTCCCTTATACCAAGTTAAGTCTCCTAAAGATTATCATAATTGAATGCACTTGTATGTATCCGCGTCAAATACACCATATATAGCCAACGTAACTAAATCGAAAAGTTCCGAACTCAACAAGTTTAGAACTATATCATCCCAAACGAGGAAAAAATTAATTATCTATGTGGTCCGTTTTTGCTCTTGGTGCGGATGGTAAACTCTTTATTGGTGGCTCGGAGGACACGACCATACTACTATTACAATCTGTTGCTAATCGATGAGCTATTAGCATTTCTCCCAGCCCATTGAAACTTCATAGAATAAAATGCTGGACATGTATGGAGCTAGCTACAAAGTGGAACAAACATTGGCTAACTAGCTACTTGATTTATTCGTGGATAAGGCAAGCCATCAAATAATATCGCGAAAGTAAACTATATAGAATTACATTTCATTTACAAGTTCAAGATTATAAAGTGGTGTGAAATTTAATCATTTATATTAATACTCGAATACCAACTAACGCGATCGAACTTGGACATGCATGGCCGCAGCCCGGAGCTAGCTAGCTAGCTACAAAGTGGTCGAACATTGGCTAGCCAAGCGCTAGCTACTTTATTCGTGGAAACGGATTCAACACTGCATAATTTAATTTATTATGCCGGAAACTGGAAGACTTCAACTTGACGTGCATGTCCCATTTAATTTAGATAATTACGGGCTGTTTTCGGATAGAATTCCCGTTTTATTTGAATCGCTCTGATGTGGCCCAAGTGCTCAAGCCCACATGAGTAGTCCAAAGGTCCAAATGGCATGCTGACTTTGTCATGGAGTAGATTTGCATTAATTCATGTAGTGTTTCCATTATTTTAGTAGTTTGCATTTCATATAGTTTGTTGGTTTGTTCCTTATTTCTAGCAAGTCATGTACGTAGTGGTTTAGTTCACTACCTAGGATTTCATGTATTTAAATGCAATTCCATCAATGAAAACGCCAGAATCATCTTTGCCACAAAAATCATAGAACTTCTTTTATGAATTTCTTGGAGTTCGTTTCTTACTCGAAAAGGAACACGTATCAATTTGGTGCTTTCATCCAGAGTCATGCCTCCCAAACAAACACAACCCAAGCCCACAACCGACACAACCATTGATACCTTGAAAGAATCTCTCCAAAACCTTCAAGAAAGCTAGCAACGCAACGCTGACGCGTTAGCCACATTAACGGGTCTTGTGCAAAACTTGTCGGCAATATTTGATGATGTTAACCCCTTTGCTGATCCAACACCACCTCATGTTGAGACATACACAAACCCTATGAATCTCCGAACCTACAACCCGCCACCACCTGCAATCCAACCACAAAAAATAAACATGCCCCACTTTGACGGAACTAGTCCATTAGACTGGATTTTTCAAGACGAACAGTATTTCGAGTACTATGAAGTACCACCAGGTCAACGAATGAGATTTGCGTCGTTTTTGGTGCAAGGACCAGCGTTAAGTTGGTACAAATGGATGCACGGGAATCATCAACTCTCAATGTGGGATGCATTTATCCGGGCTCTAGAACTTAGGTTTGGGCCCACCTCGTATGAGAATCACCAAGCCGCCTTGTTTAAACTTAAGCAAGTAGGTTCTGTGGTAGATTACCAGGAAGAATTTGAGAAAATTTGCAATGTCATCACTGGTTTACCGCCCGAGGCTATCTTGAATTGTTTCATATAACAAGAGCTCGCCGTACTCAAGCCACATACCATCACCGACCCCATCGGGCTTGCTAAACTCCTTGAGGTGAAAATCAAGGATTCAAAACCAAAATACTCACCCAGCCCGAGATCCCTACCAAGCCCCACACATAACCTACCCGCACAGCGCCCCATTAGCCAAATTCCATTTCACTCTCCCGCAAATCCTGGCCAACGCCCACAAAATAACCTCCCTATCCTACGCCTCACTAACCCATAAATCTAACAATGCAGAGTGCATGGATTGTGATTTAGTTGTGAGGAGAAATGGCACTCTAGTCATCAATGTAAACACCCACAGCCTTTTCTTTCACAAAATGAAGCTAATGAAAATCCCAACCCACCAAATCATTGCCCCATTCCTGAAGACAATGCTTCCTCACTATTTTGCAAACCGAGACAGTACAAAAAAATGGAACTTTTCACCTATCGGTAGCAGCTTACTTGGGGGTGCCAACAAACACACTACGAGTAAATTGCACCCTCGGAGGACATATATTTACGGCCCCCATCTTATTGGTGAAAAAGAAGGATGGCACGTGGCGATTTTGTGTTGATTATCGCACCCTAAATGCGATAACCATACGTGATAGGTACCCTATCCCAACAGTTGACGAGCTGCTAGATGAATTAAAAGGTGCTTTGATCTTTTCGATGATAGATTTACGGTCAGGATACCATCAAATAAGGGTGACCCCAGAAGATGTCCACAAGACTGCGTTCCGAACTTGTGATGGGCATTATGAGTTTCTTGTGATCCATTCAGGCTTTCTAATGTCCCGTCAACCTTTCAAGCCGCAATGAATAAGTTATTTCGGAGTTACCTACGCAAGTTCGTGTTAGTATTCTTCGACGATATCCTTATTTATAGCACTACATGGAGTGAACACATGGAGCACTTAAATCCAGTTTTCTCTCTACTGGCTGGCATCATTATTATACTAAGTTGTCCATGTGTGTCATTGCGGAAGCACAAATCAATTATCTTGGACATATCATTTCTGACAAGGGAGTTAGTGTAGACCCGGAGAAAATAGAAGCAATATTGGTTTGGCCAGTCCCTACCTCAGTTACGGCTCTTCTGAGGATTTTTAGGCCTAACCGGGTATTACAGACGGTTTGTGGAAAAATATGCTTCCATAGCCCTTCCACTCACAGAAGTGTTGAAGGAGGGCAAATTTACATGGAATCAAGCGGCTGAAGTAGCCTTCAAAGCATTAAAGGATCGTATGACAAGCTTGCCGGTACTAGTACTCCCGGATTTCTCCTTTCCATTTGAGCTAACAACCGATGCAAGTGGCACTGCTATCGGAGCTGTCCTATCCCAACAGGATCATCCCATTGCATTTTTTAGTAAGAAGCTTGTTCCCCGGATGCAATCTTCTTCCACTTATGTACGGGAACTCTATGCCATCACTGAAGCTGTTAAAAAATAGAGACACTATTTATTGGGAAGGAAATTTGTAATATTCACAGATCAGTGCAGCATACGTCATCTACTCAGCCAATCTATTCAAACGCCAGAGCAGCAGAAATGGCTAACCAAGCTGATGGGTTTTGATTATGAGATACGATACAAACCTGGAAAAGAGAATCGTGTTGCTGATGCTTTGTCACGAATAGAAATTCCTACTTCGGCAATTTCAACACTGACCCTGCCTTGGCTTAATGACCTTCAGAAGTACTATGGAACAATAGAGGGGGTTGAATTCCTGCAAAAAGTAAAAGCCGATCCCTCAGCTTACAAAGACTTTCAGGTATGCAATGGTTTAGTTTATTATAAGAACAGATTATTCATACCTGAAGCAAGTACTTTGCAACCAACCCTCCTTAAAGAGTACCACACCTCACCCGTCGGAGGTCATTCTGGAATAACAACCACATTCCGCCGCTTAGCGACCTCTTTTTATTGGCCTTCCATGAAAACCAGTGTCACTAACTATGTCACCCAATGCCATACATGTCAACAAAACAAACCACAAACCATATGGCTTACTCCAACCTCTTCCCATACCTTCACAAGCTTGGGAGGATATTTCCATGGATTTCATTACCCATCTACCGAACTCAGCCGGGAAAACAACTATATGGGTCATTGTAGATCGATTCACCAAATACACACACTTGATCCCCCTACCACCAAAATACACAGTGGCATATTTAGCATCCATATTCTTAAATGAGGTTTACAAATTGCATGGTTTGCCAAAATCCATTGTCTCAGACAGAGACTCCCTGTTCCTGAGCCATTTTTGGCGTGAACTATTTCACAAATTAGGGACGACTCTCAACTACTACAGCAGTGCATACCATCCTGAATCTGATGGGCAGACCGAAGTGGTGAATCGGTGCCTCCAATCTTACCTCAGATGCTTGGTGTGTGATGAACCAAATGCGTGGACTCGTTATCTTCCATTGGCTGAATACTGGTACAACACCGGTCACCATTCTGCCATCCAAATGACGCCATTTGTAGGAAGCCCTTTACGGAAAACCCCCACCACCAGTGACAACTTATATTCCTGGTTCCTCATTGACACTACCCTATCAACCCGGGAAGACCTTCTTTCACGACTCAAGGAGAACCTGCATACGGCTCGCAACAGAATGAAACAACAAGCTGATAAGAATCGTTTGGAGCTTGAGTTTCAGCCAGGAGATTATGTATATGTTAAGTTGCGAGCTTACCGGCAACAGTCAGTTCACCTTCGTAAATATCAGAAATTAGCTCGTCGTTATTACGGACCTTTCAAGATTATGCGGAGAATTGGAAGTGTTGCGTATGAGCTCGAGCTTCCGCCGGAGAGTCGGATCCATCCCGTCTTCGCCCATGTAAAGGGGATGTTGATACGGCTGCACCTTTGCCCATTTTAGCTGAAGATGGAAAATTTCAACTCCAACCTCAATCAATTGTGGCTGAGCGTGTAGTGGAGAAATCAAATGGCAAGGTCAGAGAATTCTTGGTAAAGTGGCAAGCTTCTTCAGATGATGAGAGTACTTGGGAAGAAGCTGATCGATAATTTCCTGTAAATTTATCCCCAATTCACATCCAGCTGGAGTCAAATTTCGTCCAGCACAAATGAAGGGTCAATGGGCCTTGATTTGAAGGAGGGGGTAATGATGTGGCCCAGGTGTTCAAGCCCACAAGAGTAGTCCAAAGGCCCAAATGGCATGGTGACTTTGCATGGAGTAGATTTGCATTAATTCATGCAGTGTTTCCATTATTCTAGTAGTTTGCATTTCATATCACGTTTCTACAGTCATGGTCATAGTTTGTTGGTTTGTTTCTTATTTCTAGCAAGTCATGTCCGTAGTGGTTCAGTTCACTACATAGGATTTCATGTATTTAAATGCAATTCCATCAATAAAAACGGCAGAATCATCTTTGCCACAAAAATCATAGAACTTCTTTTATGAATTTCTTGGAGTTAGTTTCTTACTCGAAAAGGAACACGTATCACGCTCCATCATTCTGTATTTGATTATCTTATTATAATTGGAAGGTAATATTGATATATTATAATTCAGACGAAACTCAATAACGTACAAGAGATACACCACGTATGGTGATCAATCGATCTGGCATCACCATATATTGTTTGAAAGTGCAAATCTGCCCGTCTTAAATTGTTAGCTAGGAATTATGATTAATTAATGAAATCTTACTTGAGATGATATGGAATAGTACGTACAATTCAAATTATGACCCCAAATAATCAAACATGAAGTTCATTGAACTCTGTAAATCTAATTTACATGTTTAAATAATGGATTAATCAAGTAAGTCGAATTCATGGGCTAAATTGTTTAACTAACTATAGCCACATACTTTAATTGAACATTAGAGTTGTATTAATTAAACAATGCAACTCATAACTGACCACCCAATTCCATCAAGATAATTTGATACTAAAAAGTATGTAAAGGTTTCCTTTAAAGAACTAATCTCGAAGATAAAACTACAGAATGATCAAGAATGTATATATAACACTTAAGGGCATGGTGGGTTGGATTGTCATACTTTAAGTGTCTCGATTGTTATTCATAGTGATCTGAGATAATGTACCGACAACTCTTGGCAACGATGGATTTTGATCTTCTTAATTTGCTCTCACTGTATATATTCGTGTGTTTACAACTACACAACATTCACTCACAACTTTTAGTTCAAAAACAGCTATGGAGTGAGTTGAAACCTATAAGTTATATTAATTAATAAAAAATTTATAATTAAATGAGAGTGTTGTCGGAGCTCCAGGAAGGATGCCGGAAGTTCAGGGGTGGCCGCCGGTGGCTGCAAATAATAAACTAACCCTTTTTTAATGAAAGTGTTTAATGATAAATCAACATTTATTTTCAAATACATTTATAAAAGATTAACTAAAGGCTATATTTGACAAACAATTTAGAGTACGACTACTATCTCATTTTAACTGTGTACGAGTACTATCTCATGGTAGAAAACCCCATCTTATTTTGCAACTCCGAAGCTACATACCTATTCTTTTCCTTTCAGGATGCATATTCTTTTCCTTTCAGGATGCATATCATCTTTTCCTGAAAACACATTGATCATATCATCAACTTTCTCAATGTTGCCACCTCCTTCGAATCACCAGAAGCTCCATATAATCGACAAAGTAACGAATAAGTTGTCGACTTATACGTGGATTTCTGCAATTCAGTTCTCCCTTCTTCTCTTACTGTTGATTGTTTTATTATGCTTACTCATTTCTGATAAGGCTACACTTGCATTGCAAAACTAATATATGAATAGAGACTCGAATAGTAATCATACTGCCTGTAGTATAGATTACTAAGCACCAACAAACATCAAGGAAGAGATGCTGCTGCAATGTAGTATGTCGTGTTAGTTTAACTCCGGATTTGGTACAGTACTGGCTCAACTGTCAACGGCCACCAGATATGACCACTTGGTCGCGTCGTATAGTTGTGTAGCGAAGATGATAGCGGCACATATACTTGTATGGCGAAGATGAGGACGATTGTTTCATCTCGTGCAACTATTTATTCAGATCAAAGAAATGTGTAACAGCTCATGGATGGACCTCTTATATATGCATTAAAGTTCCTTCCCAGCTGCAGGAACCATTTATAAATCAAACACTAACTCATCATAGCATATCACTTCATTCAACATCAACCCTTAATCGCACAATTCAAGTTAACTAACCCTTAATCGCACAATTCATAGCATATATGAGGTTTTTCCGAGGGTTAAGGGAGGCGAAATCCAAAATTTTCGAAAATATTACCTATAAAAAAAATTTCCCAAATTTTAAAGCGGGGCGTCCACCCCTGAGTATAACTAATAGGTTAATCATGAGTAATCAGTAAAGATCTCAAAAATCTAAATATGAAATTACACAAACACAAGCGTTTGAGTGTTTTTCTTCTTTTATATGAGTGTTGAAACTGAGTGCGTGATAGAAAAGACCTCAAATTTCTTGCTGCCATCGGCTTCCATGGTGTTTTCACAATAACATTATCATCCACCTGCATGAACCAAATATTCCTTCTGACCATTAGGATATACTAGAAGCTATTGGTAAATCTTTGAGTGTTATACTACATGAGTAATCTAAGAGCAGGGTTCCATGGATTTCAAGCTGCTTGACACCTTGAAAAAGTGCACAAACTAACGCCTGGCTAAGAGCATTGCCTTAATAAAGCAATTGACTGAATTCAAATGAAAGCTTAATATTTCTAACTTAGTTTTCCCTTAACATGTCTACTTAATACCAAAACAAGGTTCACCTAAAGTAAAAATCCAATCATGAACATCAAGTATATAAAGGCGCATGTAAAGAGTTGAAACAGTTTGATAACATAAAAGTTAAACTTAAATAAATGCAGCTTATAGAAGATGCTAAATTTGAAACCATACAACACCAGTTCACACAACTTATTAGTCCAGCTGCATATTTACCCGCTTATAGCCAAGAAATTCCAATCCCAACCGGTTTAAGTACCAATATACTAATAGTTATCCAAGTGTCTAAGCTGCTATTGCCAACTTTGTACGAATAAAGGCGGCCTTTTAAGAATGTTCAAATGAGTCGGGGAATCTGCAAATGATTCAAAGCAACACCTAGAGCTCATTCATATGACTCAGCAAAATACATGCATATTAATTCGCTTGACAGTGAAGACCAAGAGAAGGCGAAAAATGTATTCATATCAATGTCTCGTAAATGTGAAGAACTCATCAAACTACTTTGCAAGAGCTTCGAGTCCAAACGTTTAATGCTCATTTAGTCCAGATACCAGTAGTATTATCAATAAATCAGTCTTTGCCAACTAGACTAAATACTGGTAATTCAGTACTATTACGTGCTGATGTATACATTCTACCAAACACTTCTCCATAAAGAACCATTTTTTGCTTCAAAATCACTTCTGCACCGTCATAGCACCAGCAACAGATAGTGATTCCAATAAGCAATACAAACTCAATTGCACAATATCCTGTTGGTCCAGATAACGGCAAAGTAAAAGACTAAGGGGGGGTGTGAATAGTCTTTTAAAACTTTTGTCGATAACAACTATTTCTCAGATATCTGAATGGATATCTGATACTTAGAATCAGAGTGCGGAAGACTTAATAAAGATAAGTGCAGAAACAGTTAATATGTGTGTGTGTGTTCTGAAATGTAAATCTGAAAAGGTAAATGACACAGCAAGTATAGTGGTATCTGGAGGTGGCGTAATCCTCCAACTAATCCACTTCGGTCTATCAGAGACCTAGAATTCACTAGAACAGATAATTGAGATCTCCTTACAATAATCCTATTCTAAGATTCTTAACAGTTGGTTCCCAACCAAATGTTCCCCCTGAGTTGTTCCCCGGCTTTCACATCCAAGTACTTCCTATACTCAGAAACCTTTGAGTTATTCCCTAGCTTCCCAAGCTAAGTACTTCCTATACTCAATAACCTTGGAGTTATTTCTTAGTTTCCCAAATCAAGTACTTCCTATACTCCGGTAACCTTGGAGTTATTCCCTGATTTTTCAAACTAAGTACTTCTGCATCACGCCATTATGGTGTTGGTTTTGGTTTGAGTTGTCGATGAGCGTCTTAATAACTTTTCGATTAATCGAGATAGCTCGTGAACTGTTACTTAATACACTTTACAGCGTATGGTATCTTGTTCGATTTTACTGACCTAAGTCTTATGATATCTGTTCAAGAGAATGAATCTCAGATAGTTGATCTTTTGATTCAACTCCTTCACAGATAGCTTTGCTTGTTTAGGATCAGGACACTTAGAACTTCAGTGTTTACTCAAGATCAAAAGCTTTGGTCGCAACAGAAAGCTTTGAGAATAAGTAAGTTGCTTTGAGAGAGTAAGATGTTCAGAGCGTATTCAGTGTTCTGTGTAGTGTAGTGTCTTCAGTGTATCTTCTCAAGCAGTCTAAGTGTTGATATTTATAGATGAATTTGAGTACCGTTTGAATAGTATCCGTTAGGTTCAAATTCGAACTATCGATATCTGTGTATAGTACTGTAGCAGAAACTGCCGTTGCTTTTATTCAGACATCTCTGTCCGTGCATTAAATGCATTGTACTATACTTTTTGTCCTGTAGTGCCAACGGAACTATGCTTTGTATCAGAGACTAGTGTTATCTGATTCTTTGCACGTCCTTATCTATAATCTTCAGATACCACTTGTATTTATTGAAACAACTTTGTTTGCAATATATATGTTTCTTTTTCAGAAACGTGGTTAATGCTCAAGGTATCTGAGAATAGATATCTGTGGACACTTTCCTTGTTTTCAGATATGTCTCTTATTTCTCAGATATCTCTTGTGACACAGTTTGTTTGAAACTATTCGTGTCTTTAAGATATCTGGCTAAGATATCTGAACAACAGATTCAGTAATCTACCAGCTTATTCTTGAAATAAACAACTCACACACACTCCCTTTCCAAAAAAGATCAATATTCCATACTCGATCTCATAGATACATATAGAATTCTGCGGAAAGCCGTATTCGATGTTGTGCAGTTTTCTTCAAGTCTTCAATGTCGTTGAGCTTTCTGCTTGGATGACTTCTTCTTGGTCTTCTCTTCATAAAATAAAAATTACATTTTGAGACCTAACATCCTATACAAGATTAGCTAGACTATCATACTTAGTGGTTTTCCTCTTTTACAATGTTCAAGACTTCAAGTGAACCAAGAGTACTAATCACCTTTCTGAGATTAAGATAAGTCATCATGTTGCTGATCAAAACTAAACAGATATTCTTTACAAAATATCTAACAAAATTCCTAACAAATTTCTCAAGAAATTTCATATCCCAATACAGATTCCATTAAAATCACAGCTCAATACGAAAAACCAACGGGAAATTGGAGCAAATGCACAAGAACTCAGTGCAGCCTGAAGAGCTCCATACATATTCAATATCACTTTGTATTTCTGTTTCAAGCACTGAAAAATGTAAAGGAACAATTAGTTCTCTGAAATTATAAGCTACAACTGTAAAACTATCCAGAATCCTTTCCTGAATCAAAATATAGACCATCAATAAGAAAATTACTCATAACTTCAACTCTTACTGTTCAGCAATCTGCATTTAAGACTAAACCCATGTTCCTATCTACAATACATGATCAATTTAGCTCTCTAAATTCAGTCCTCCATAACCAAAGAGTGCAAAATTGATTCATCCAAAACCATATCTTTTAGCCTATCTATCACCAAGGATTTACATATATTTTGCAGTTCAAATTATAAAGACTCACAGTGCAATGAATAAAGAGTAAAGCGGGAAAATAGTAGGCCAATGAAAAGTGAAATCACCTGGTTGGAAGTAGATTCACTGGAGTTTTCATTGCTGAAGCAACAACGCTTGAATGTAAAACTTCTCTGCAGTAGGAAAATGAGGATTTGCAGAACAGTAGCTTTCTGAAATCTCGGGCCAAAGTATGGGGAAACAGTCCCATAGCAGTCGTAGTCGACATCTGTATCAGAGTTACGTACATCCTCACACAAAGCTGTATGAAAATCTCAGTGGACCCTTATCTATTCTTCCAGATTTATTACGCAACTACCAAAGAACAGGACCTAATGTATTAGCATTTCACTTATATACACTAAACACTCTTGGAGCATTCATCACGGAGTCTAATAATTATAATAAATAAATCTTAACAATAGGTCACTCTCCTGCTGGCCCTTTTTCTGAATTTCCACCTTACAAGGAGAATGCAACTCTCCCTATCTATTGAATCCCAGCTTTTCAATGTTGCAGGTTATTTCTATGATGTATGATAATAGGAAATCTATTAATTTAGAGGGAGAGCAAGCCAGGACTTTTATCATGTTGCGTATTTCTGATTTTTTCTGCGAGTTGGATTTCTCTACTTTTAACCTAAAATCAACACTGGCAATTTTTACAACCACATATGATCAGGATAAACGCTTTCCCACAACTAGTTTACAGGCAGAACATGGCTCATATAATATAACCTTCAATATATATCATCTCAAGCATCCTTTATTTATGTTCATACATAAAATGGAAATACCATACAACCCCTCAAATATAAGATAACATAAAGAGTTAATCCATAAACTTTTGGGCAAACCTCAGGTGCTGTGTGATCTGTACTACACACTCGAAGTTTAGAAGGCAAGACACCGCAAATAAAAAAAACAAGATGACAGTAAATAAGTTCCATGAGGTACAAACTCCGACTATTTAACCATGCCTACCTCTACTTAAGTCAGACCAGCTAGCGCTTAGAAACAAAGAACCTAAAAGAGTTCCATCAACAAGACAGTTTGCCAAAGCAAATATAACCAGTAGTCAAAAAATAACTTAAAGAAAGATTCGATTCTTCCTGGAAAAAATAACATAGGTTTATTTCTTCTCTTTACAGGGAGCCCGAAACACATCATAAAGATAAAAACTTTAATACATGAAATCTAACCACTGCAGAGTCGCCTGAACACACCAATCAAATCATCTAAGCACTAGTCGAATCGTTACAAATAGCAGAAAACCGTGGCTCCAGAAGGAATGGCCAACTGATATACGATCAGTAGAGCGCAGCACCTGCCAGAATCCCATCCAGTCACCTGCAAATTCATAATGAAGTAGCAACAGAATGTGTTATAAACAGCAGAATGCAGAAACTGTTGTAGTCTGATATACAACTCAACTGCTACAACATATAAATCTACAAAAGGGGAACGCATAAACTTTTGACAACCAATACGTGCTGTGTAATTAGGCATATACGCAGGAAGTCTTTAAGGGAACGTACATATGCAAGATGACAGTACGAAATCCCCATAATAATATACAAAATTCAACAATTCTTATTCCAATTTCGACTTAAATCAGAACAAAGATTTTAGTAAAGTAACTTGAAGTTATACCTGGTGTTACAAGAGCTCCTCTGAAGGACTCCAGAAATTTAAGCTCGAGCCCAAGACTGTAGTTGCACAATATATGTCCGGAAACATCTCCACAGCAGCAAGAACAACCACTCTTTTAGGCATTTATTTCTTTCTTCACCTTCTCCAAATATTCAAGACCTCTGGGATGCCATAATACATGCCTTCTCAGGAACTCTTTGTCCGAGGGCGACAGAAGTGTGCTCAATGTCCGCTCTGTGTGATCTCCTCTTCTGTCGTGTTTAAGCAATTGATGTACTAAAATCCGTAGCTTCACTCTCTCAATTGTGTAACACATGATCGGTGGATGATTAAGAAGATCAGACACAGAATATCCCAATTCTACAAAGGAACCAATCTTCTTTAAAATAACATCCTTGGACAAGTTAAGAATCTTTGGGGACTTTTTCACCATTTTTATGACTTCCTTCCTACTCAAACCAAGATCCACAAAACAATCAAACCTCTCCTGGAATGATTCACCACTAATTAGTTTGAGTGCTTTCTCCATTTCCTTCGAATTCTCCTTAAACCCCAGGCTCAATAAAAACTTAGCCTTCAACATCACTGTGTTCTCATACTTAATTTTTCTAGGCACCGGACCTTGAATATCAACTTTTTTAACCCAACCCTTTATCACATTTGGGTCATCCAAGATCATTTGACAGAGACGGTTGCTTTGACACCGTAATTTTTTAAGCAATGTGCCAACTGCTCTGAGGTCACATGAACCGAGCAAAATAGGATGCAAAAGAACAATTTTACCAATATCTTCGCAGTTCATATTAATTTTGACCAGAAATTCATAACATTGGCATAAATTACTAGTAAATTTTGCCACCGAGATGTCTGGCAGCTGAACTGAAATATCTTTCATGTCTCCCTGTGTGAACCCGAATTTAGACAGGAATCCAAACAAACGAATAACAGCCCGCCCATTCTGCTCAAGTAATATATCGTGATGCTCCATGATAATTACCCCCAATTGTTCATCACTCAAACCCGTCTTACTTAGTAAACACATGAGCTCAAGGATCACTTTCCAATTACAGGAACCTACTTTAGTTATATGGTGCTCAAGCCACTTGTTTTGAATCCCTGCATTATGCAGCTTTCTTAGGGCCTCGCCAAACTCCACCAGGTTCCTTTCTTTCAACAAATGAGGGCTCGACATGATAATCTTAGCAACAAGAGACTGACTCAAGCCCAATTTCTCAAAGGACTCGAGCTTTTTACTCAAAACACCATAATCATAACCGAAAATTTCTCTAGCTTCCATGAAAAACATTCTTATCCATATCTTTGGGATCCCATAATTATACAAGGCATAGCAGTTTTCCAAAAACAGCTCAAGATCATCCAAAAGAAGCGATTCGTGCTCAGACGGCTTCAAACCAATGTGTTGAAAAAAGAACCTCTTTACTGCCTTACCAATATCACGGTCTCCACTTTCCATCCTCATCCGCACAGATTCAGATAAAATGGGGATGTTCTGACACTTGTTCACAGACTTGAGAATTGTTGGAGATAATTTGACCATTCCTATAACTTCCTTCCTACTCAAACCAAGATCAACCAGACAATCAAACCTCTCTTGATGTTCATAAGCCTTTCCCCTAAGTAGTTTGGATGCCCTTTTCATTTCCTTCGAATTCTCCTTCAACCCCAGGCTCTGTAAGAATTTAGTCTTCAACAACTCTGGGTCCTTTGTTCGAGTAGTTGCACGCACCGGAATGGTGTGAACCCAGTCCTTTAACACATTTGGGTCATCTAATATCATTTGACAGACACGTTGGACTCCAATCTTCAAAGTAGTAGGGTGTTTGAGGTGACACGAACCCAGCAGAATCGGGTTCGAACGAATAGTTCTACCAATATCATCGCAGTTCATCTTGACTTGGACCAGAAACTCATAACATTTACATAAATTACTAGCAAATTTCAGAACCGGCATTTCTGGGAGCTGAATAAAAACACTCTTCATCTCTTCCTGTGTGAATCCTAACTTGGACAGGAATCCAAACAAACGAAGCACAGCTCCTCGTCCAGATTCCTTGAGTAGTAAATCACCATGCTGCATGATAACTCTCCCCAATTGCTCATCACTCAAACCCGTCTTACTTAGTAAAAGCATGTGCTCAAGGATCACTGTCCAGTCATAGGAATCTCCTTTAGATATATGCTGCTCAAGCCACTCGTTTCCAACGCCTGCCCTCTCCAACTTTCTTAGGGCCTCAACAAACTCCACATATGCACTTTCCTTCAACAAACGAGGGCTCGATGCGAGGATCTTAGCAACAAGAGACTGTGTCAATCCCAAGTCCTCAAAAGACTTAAGCTTTTTACTCAAAACACCATAATCATACCCAAATATCTCTCTAGTTTCCTTGAAAAACTTCCCTATCCTTTTCCTTGGAATCCCATAATGCCACAAAGCATGATAGTTTTCCAACAACAACTCATCATCACGTAAAAACATTGAACTTTGCGGGAGAAGTGGTGTGTACTCAGGCGGCTTCAAACCAACGCTCTCATAAAACAGCTCGTATTCATCAATTGGATAGTACCTCAAGAACCTCCTAACAGCCCTGCTAATATCCCGGTCTTGGATTTCCACCTTCTTCAACACTTTTTCAGAAAACTTGGGGCTGTTCTTACTCATGTGCTCCGCAACCATAAACGGTAAACTACGAGTCCCGTGCAAGTATTCTAACAGAGCAGCCTCAACTTCTTTCCTCGCAATGCGAGCTAGAACTTTATCGTTTCTCCAATTAAACGCAGTTTCTGTAGAACAAAACCTAACAGAGTATGACTCACTAACATAAAGATTGGGTTTTGATGAAATAGAGGCGTTTCCACCGAAAATGGTAGAAACCCATTTGACAACATGGCCTGTTCTGAGTTTCTGTAAACTGGTCATGAATGAATTGTATGCCGAACAGATATATAAAAGGTAAAGCAAAAGGACAAAAGAGAATCAAAGCTAATTTGAAGATTGAATACTTATCTACAGTCAATTGAGAGTTAACCTTGATCTACAGAGCTTCAATTCATCTTCTTCATATCGACAAGAAGGTGGGCTTCGGCTGCTGTCAGTAGTGAAGCTCTAAAACCCCGAGATTTGGGGTTTTTGGCAAGTATATTCATCAATCAAATTAGTTATTTATGTTGTTAACGAAATAATTTTTTTTTTTTTATATGATGAAATACAAATATTAACAATGCATACATTTTGATTAACAATATACTAATAATTTTTTTGAAAATATAGATATTTTTATTAATCAAAATATTTATTTATGTTGTTAACAAAATATATTTTTTATATATGACAAAACACAAATGTTAACGATGCATACGTTTTGATTAACATGTAATTTTCTTAAAAATATAGATACGTTTTTATATAATACCTTATGTCGGGAGACTTGCTCATTAGCAAAACTAACTCAAAACAAAATGATAGGTGATAAATCAACTCGTAGCTGATTAGGTAGTTTATAAGTTGGTAGATCTATTTTTGCAGATGTACTAGTAAATTAGGAGACATTTATGTAATATGACTAAAGTTTAATGGATGAATATATAAATGCATATTGATATGATATAAAGTTATAAACCCATATTAAATCATGTTAGTAGACGTTAGAATTTGTATAAAACCTAATGAGGAGTACATGTGATATAAGTCAAATTCAGAGTTTGGGGTTATATGCCGGCTCGGTGTATGGATTGGCAGCTTGGCACGAATTTTATTATACAATACGAAACACAAATTAAAGACCTACTTGAACAACTTTACATATCGAGCTAATAATCTAGTAGTAAACATCGTCTATTTATGTTTATATATATTTCAACACAGTTAAAATTTTGAATTCTTAAACACAAAATCTTATAGGGTACGTGTATTAGTGGTGAGTAGGTTAGATTTTGTTTTATAAGTAAATATTTTGTCATTTCTAATGTTGTGTTTTCAATAAAATCTCTAACGTTTATATAGCTATCACCATCAATCCATGTACGGTTTATGATCCATTTTAATCTCCTTTACATCCTCGAAAACTTACTCATTCTAAAATGTTTGGATGAAGTTATGATTAAAACATTTTAGAACACTTGCTACTATATTTCATATTTATAAATTTATATTTAAATGGCCAAAAATATCATGATATGTTCATGTATAATACTAGTAGCAAGGCATGATCAACCTATGATCAACCTAAACACCCTCGCAAGTACAACTGATGAAAAGATCAGAAACTGGAACAGTTGCTACAGAATCATAACGATTATACGAGGAGCTGCAAATCGATCCCTTCAAGACTTCTCAGAATCCAATATGTCGCATATCAATCCGAAACAGGACCAGCATAACAAACGACAATGAGAAAGATCGTGTATTCGTGTATACAATACTCTTCATGTTTAACTCAACTTAAAAAGGCTGAAGAAACTTTTACAAGCTAAATGCAGAAAGTTTTATAGCGAAAGAGAGGAACCAACAGCTTACAGACGGGTTTTAAACGACCATTAGAGACGGGCAACACAGAATTAAGTCGACTGGGAGTGCTGTCATGACTCGGCTAAAGAGAAACTATACGTATATTCTTAGTCACAAGTACTACCCTGCAAATACGGAATACAATACAACCTCTCAAATATTCTTAGTCCATAAACTTTTAGGCAAACCTCAGGTGCTATGTGATCTTTACGCACAGAAAGTTTAGAAAGCAAGATATATCAGATAAAAAAGACTAAGATGACACTAAATAAGTTCCAAACTCCGACTATATAACCATGCCTGCCTCTACTTAAGTCAGACCAGCTAGTGCCAAGAAACAAAGAACCTAAAAGAGTTCCATTCAACAAGACACAGTTTGCCAAAGAAAATATAACCAGTAGTCAAAAAACAACTTAAAAAAACACAGATTCCATTCCTCCTGGATTAAATAACATAGATTTCTTTCTCTTTGCAGGGAGACCGAAAAACATCTTAAAGATAAAACATGAATACACGAAATCTAACCGCTGCAATGTCGACTGAAAACACCAATCAAATCATCTAAGCACTAGTCGAATCGTTACAAATAATAGAAAACCGTAGCTCCAGAGTTAGAATGGCCAACTGATTTACGATCAGTGATGAGCAGCACCTGCCAAAGTCCCATCCAGTCACCTGCAAATTCAAAATGAAGTAGCAACAGGATGTGTTGTATACAGCAGAATGCAGAAACTGTTGTAGTCGGATATACAACTCAACTGCTACAGCACATAAATCTGGAGTGTATCATTCAAAAGGGGAACGCATAAACTTTTGACAACCAATATGTGCCGTGTAATCAGGCATATACGCAGGAAGTCTTTGAGGGTACGTACATATGCAAGGTGACAGTTGGAAATCCCCATAAAATTATACAAAATTCAACAATTCTTATTCCGACTTCGACTTAAATCAGAACAAAGATTTTAGAAAAGTAACTTGAAGTTATACCTGGTGTTACAAGAGCTCCTCTGAAGGACTCCAGAAATTTAAGCTCGAGCCCAAGACTGTAGTTGCACAATATATGTCCGGAAACATCTCCACAGCAGCAAGAACAACCACTCTTTTAGGCATTTATTTCTTTCTTCACCTTCTCCAAATATTCAAGACCTCTGGGATGCCATAATACATGCTTTCTCAGGAACTCTTTGTCCGAGGGCGACAGAAGTGTGCTCAATGCCCGCTCTGTGTGATCTCCTTCTCTGTCCCGTTTAAGCAATTGATGTACTAAAATCCGTAGCTTCACTCTCTCAATTGTGTAACACATGATCCGCGGATGATTAAGAAGATCAGACACAGAATATCCCAAGTCTACAAAGGAACCAATCTTCTTTAAAATAACATCCTTGGACAAGTTTAGAATCTTTGGGGACAGTTTCACCATTCTTATGACTTCCTCCCTACTCAAACCAAGATTCACAAAACAATCAAACCTCTCCTGGAATGATTTGCCACTAATTAGTTTGAGTGCTTTCTCCATTTCCTTCGAATTCTCCTTAAACCCCAGGCTTAATAAAAACTTAGTCTTCAACATCACTGTGTTCTCATACTGAATTTTTCTAGGCCCCGGACCTTGAATATCAACTCTTTTAACCCAACCCTTTATCACATTTGGGTCATCCAAGATCATTTGACAGAGACGGTTGCTTTGACACCGCAATATTTCACGCAATGAGCCAACTGCTCTGAGGTCACACGAACCGAGCAAAGTAGGATGCAAAAGAACAATTTTACCAATATCTTCGCAGTTCATATTAATTTTGACCAGAAATTCATAACATTGGCATAAATTACTAGCAAATTTTGCCACCGAGATGTGTGGCAGCTGAACAAAAATATCTTTCATGTCTCTCTGTGTGAACCCGAATTTTGACAGGAATCCAAACAAACAAATCACAGCCCGCCCATTTTGCTCAAGTAATATATCGTGATGCTCCATGATAATCACCCCCAATTGTTCGTCACTCAAACCCGTCTTACTTAGTAAACACATGAGCTCAAGGATCACTCTCCAATCATAGGAATCTCCTTCAGATATATGCTGCTCAAGCCACTCGAATTGAACACCAGCCTTCTTCAACTTTGCTATGGCCTCAACAACTTCCACAATAGCACTTTGCTTCAACAAACAAGGGCTTGACAAAACAATCTTAACAACAAGAGACTGGCTCAGTCCCAGTTCCTCAAAAGACCGCAGTTTTTTGCTCAAAACACCACGATACCCAAAAATCTCTCTAGCTTCCTTAAAACACTTCCCTATCCTATTCCGTGGAAAACCATAATTACACAAAACATGGTAGTTTTCCAACAACAACTCATCATCATGTAAAAACAATAAATTTCGCGGAAGAAGTGATGAGTACTCAGACGGCTTCAAACCAATGCTCTCAAAAAAGGGCTCGAATTCATTAATCGGTTCGTAAATCACGAGCCCCCTAAACGCACTGCAAACATCCCCGTCTTTAACTTTCACACTTTTCAACAGCTTATCAATATAAATGGGGCAGTTCACCGCCATGTGCTTAGCATCCCTAAACTCAAAACTGCGAGTGGAATGAAAGTAATCTAACAGAATAGCCTGAGCTTTTTTTTTCACAGCCGGCAAACTTTTCGCTGGTTTGGCTAGGTCCCTATCATATGAAGAAAACCTAACAGGTACATAATAAAGATTGGGTCTTGACAATTTAGAAGCGTTTTCACTGAAAACAGAAGAAACCCACTTGACAGCTTGGGGTAATCTAAGTTTCTGTAAACTGGTAGTGATCATGGGATAAATGTATCTTCTTGGGCAGATTATATGAGAGGTAAAAGCAAAAGGTGAAAACAGAATGAAAGACACAGACAAAGCTTCAACTTTGAAGAGTGAAAATTGATGTAAAGTGAATTTGGAGCTCACCTTATTGAGATTACCCAGTTGAATCTACGGTTTCACTGTCAAGAAAACAAAGAGCTCTACTTCGTTCCAGCTGACATGGGGTTTTTCTGTCGAGGATCAGAAAGAAAGGTTTAAGATTAAGTGGAAGAGACAAGGGCAATATATCATATTCTTCAAGCTCAGCTCGGCTCAGCTCATTAACATGGACGAGCTAATTTGTATCGAGTTTTTGTAGGAACCGGAAATATATATATATATACTCAGCTCGGCTCAGCTCATTAACATGGACGAGCTAATTTGTATCGAATTTTTGTAGGAACCGGAAATATATATATATATATATATATATATATATATATATATAACTTAAAACTTTATCGCTGTCAATGTCAGCAAGAGTTGAAACCTCTACTACCGATAACAAAACAAACCCCAAGTTAGGTTCGAATTAAGTTTAAATACGTTATCGGACGAGCCTAGTCAAGTTTTAAAGAGTCAAACCGAGTCGAGTCGAGTCAAGTGCGATATGGCTCAGCTGGTGGAACAAATCTAACCACGATGTACATCTTTCGACACCCATTGACGAATTCTTTTGAAACTTCTTTCTTTTTGTAGCTTACCGAGTCGAAATAAACATACTTTTGAAATGCTTCATGGAGTAACCTTTACAAAATTTTCAAATTGTATGTCCGAATATATCAAATACGTTTCGAAAAATCTCAAAATGTCTGCACTTTGTCAACATTCGACAATGTGAAATACATTCCAAAATGGAGATTTTACTCCATAATAAGAACACCTAAATTACATTTATCCTCCATGTTTCTCACTATCATCAATACTAATTTTGGCTTTCTTATGCATTCATCTAAGAATCTAGATCATTCAAGTAGATCACATTCCCAGAAGATGCTGACTTTGAAAACGTTCAAACTTCAAGATTTCATACAAGAAATGAATGTGCAAGCAAAGCTAATGATGCTACCCGGTGAACCTTGTTCTATCCCGGTCTTCTGTGTAGTTTATACGGAACGAAAAGTAAGACACATTACACAGACTTGCTAACTGCTATAGTCCTAGAAACGAATTCGATGAAGAATGCTCAGCTGCCCAGAAATCCGCTATAATTATCAAATAATTGAAATTTTTATGATCGACATCCAAGGACTTCAAAATTTGAATCTCCAGAATACTTTTCCCAGGTCACAAGCATCTGTTCCCTTTTGAATAAGACCTATGCACAAGTCACAATTAGAAAAGTCACGAACATATAACACAGACATGTAAATATAAGCGTAAATAAAACGAGATTTCCCTTTGATATACTATATTGACTTCGTTCCAGAGTTGGACCATTAGCTTAGAGATCTCCGGTATGATGACAAAATTAATTTTGTTGACATGCAGATCAATTATATATAAGGCAGGTTTGGTTCTGAAGTGTACATAATCAACTAAGAATGATGCTACCACAGCAAGCCATGATGCATATAAGTAATTGTGAAGTTTACCTAAAGAAATGAGTTTGAGGCTTCGAGCAGCTATTGGTTTGGCATGTAGTAAGGGTAGCCACCACGGCCTGCCTGTGATGGCGGAGTATCTCTTCCATACTGGTTATAAGGGTACTGCAGCTGGGCAGTGTACGGAGCAATAGGTGCTGCTGGACTTGGGTAGGACCCATAAGGTTGGGGGTAACCGTAACCAGTGGAAGCCCCAGTCCCAGGATATGGGTTCTGTTGGTATCCATATGTCTGAACAGGTACTGGAGCCATAGGTGAATGCTGCTGCGACTGGGTAACTTTTCCTTTGTAATTATCAGCAAGTTTCACAGTGATGTTTCTTCCCTGTGCGAAAGAGGGGAAAACATTAAACTCACTACTGTTTCGTTCCAACTTCAGAAGTTCCATCTTTGCAAAGGTATTGTTATATGATAGTATTGAAGGAGGACAATTATCCACTCACCCCAAGAATCTTCTGAGGTTCATCAATAGCTCTCTTTGCTGCCTCCACAGTTGTGAAAGTAACAAAACCAAAACCACTTCATGGAAATGCACAAATCATCAGCTTTGAAAATAGAGTCACAAATTAAGTTGGCACAAAACCGAAAAAAGTAGATGAATGATCACCGTGATTTGGCCGTATCCTTGTCATACGCAACAGAACCCTCTTCTATCTCACCATGCCTCTGGAAAAAGGAGAGCAACAACTCGCTTGTTGTCTCAGGTGACAACCCTCCAACATACAACTTCCTCTGCGCTTGATCAGGGGTAATAGTGGTGCTATTTAAGCCCTCACTTGCAAGGTTGCAAACAGCCATGCGACCCTAAGGCAAATGTGTAACAGGAGAATCAAAAGAGTGAGAATGTGCATAATAGGTAGTTAATCTACACAACTTCAGATTCTATATACTTACATCAATCATCTTGCTGGGAGCTTTTAGAGCTTGCTGAGCGGACTCCATGTTTTTAAAGGTAATGAAACCATAACCACGAGACTTGCCTGTAGATTTGTCATAAATAACAGCACCCTCTTCAATGTTGCCATGCTCTTGAAATGCCTGCATAAATTAATTGTCTAAGTTCAAGTTACTATAGTAATAAATAGTAAACATAGAAGCTATTCTTATTTTTGTTAGACCAACAATCATTTGATACATATCACATGGTGCAGTCACTGAGAGAACACAAACTAGAGTCCGCAAGCATCAATTCACTCACAGCACATAAAGTTTCTGAAGTAGTATTCCAAGCTAAACCACGAACAAAAAGCTTTCGAAGGGCTGGATCAGCACTTGCAACACTTTTAATTTCTTCAGCAATAGAAGCATATTGAGAACCTCTTCACGCCAGAACATGCAAACAAGCACACGCACACTATGTCAATCCACACAGCACACCTTTAGCAAGAACATGAAATCCGCTTCCAGGATATGCGCAAACAAGCATCCAAAATTACAAACGATACAAATATAAAAATGCTCAAGAAGTCAAAAAAACAATAACGCCACCACTAAAAGTACCAGTAACACTGCGAAAGGAACACAAATGATTTTTCATACCAATATATAGCTGGCTCTTCTATAGAACTACCAACCCAACACAAAGCTAACCCGGATAATAATTAAAAAATCAACGATGTTTCAATGGGACAAGTAGGCAGGGAGAGCTGAAAAACAAAAGAAGCTAGCCGCTGTTTTTCACAATCACAGGATTCAAGGGAAAAGGATTTACGCATGACAATTCCAAATTTAAATCCTAATAAATGTTAGTCCAGCCAAGTCACCCCGTGAAGTCTTTCACAGCTCCGTGGATCTAATTACATCATGCTCCGTTAGTAAAAGTAATATCATAACCATTATAGTTCACAACCATCACCGGCACAGCAATTAAAAATCCCCAACTGCACTCCATGTAACAAAACCAAATGGCTATTAGCAAACACATCCTTATATCCTAAATTAAGGATAGTCCCACTAAATCGACACAGTACAAAACACTATCAAGCTAACGACATCCTAAAACAGTCAAAACTTGAGTAAAACAGACTAACTACAGCTATTAAAAAACACCACTGCAATAAAAAAATTCCCTGAATTCAACTCCAAGTGAACAAAAACCAAGTGGCGTATTATTAACCACATTCGTATATCCAGAATTAAGGACAATTGCACTAAATCAACACAGTACAAAATGCTATCAAGCTAACCACAACCTAAACACTCAAACTCGAGGAAAAACATAATAACCACAGCTTTTCGACAACACCAGTACAGCTAAAAATTGCTAAACTGAACTTGAAGTTAAAAAAAGCCAATTACAGTTGGCCAACACAACTTAAATCTGAAATGAAGGAAAATCTCACTAAATCAACACATTAAAAACCATTTATCAAGGTAACCACATTCTAAAACACTTAAACTCGAGTAAAACAGACAAACTCTAGCTATCCAATAACACCAGTACAACTAAAAATGCATAAATTATAATCTAAGTTAACAATAACCAAATGTCTATCAGCAAAACATCCTTATGTCCAAAACTAAGGACAGTCTCTCACTAAATCAACACAGTGCAAAGTGCTCAAGCGACCACATCCTACCAACTTTAGCTATTTAATTAAACTAAAAGTTAACAAAAACCAAAGGGCTATTAGCAAACTCATATCCGAAACTAAGAACAATATCACTAATCAACACAGTACGAACGGTTATCAAGCTAAACCAAATCCTGAAACATTCAAACCCGAGTAAAACAGATTAAATACACCTATTCAATAACACCACAGCAATTAATAATCCTAAACTGGACACGAAGTTAACCAGAACCAAGTCCAAATGCTATCAGCAAACACATTCGTACATATCCGAAATCAAGAACAGTCTCACTAAACCAACACAGTACAAACCGTTATCGAGCTAACTACATCCTAAATCACTCAAAGCAAGTAAAACATACTAACTGGTAACTACAGCTATTCGACAACACTCCCTAAACTGAACAGAAACCAATTGCCCATTGACACTGAAATTAACAACAGTGTCACTAAACCAACACAGTACAAACCGTTATCGAGCTCACTACATCTTAAACCACTCAAAGCAAGTAAAACATACTAACTGGTAACTACAGCAATTCGATAACACGAAACTCCCTGAACTGAACAGAAACCGAATGCCCATTAGCAAACACTGAAATTAACAACAGTCACAGTGAATTAACACGAAACAGAGCAAATTACAGCTAATCCTAGCGAATGAAGCAAACTTACGCTCTGGAAAGGAGATCAACGAGCTGAGGCTTAGCGAGCGGCTCCAGAAGCGCACGTAACTCTTCGACGGTGGAAGACGATGGCCTTTCGTCGGCGAATTGACCGTTGCTGATGTCATCTAGCTTCCTCTTCTTCGCCTCTTCCATTTTTGGTTCTCTGGTTTGATGATTTTTGGCTCCTTCGTTCTCGTGCGGCTACTGGACTGTGTTTTGAAGAGAGTGAGGAAAAATATCTTTCGACTCATGCGTTTTTCGGGTTGGGTTCCGGTTATGTCAACTGTGATTAGTTTGACCGTATCTCGGAGAGATACCAATTCAACATCACACATATTTACGTACAAACATCATATGTTTAACGTTAAACATTGTGTGTACAATAAACATGTACTATACTTGCATTATATGGATTATTTAACACGTGATGTTTGTAGCTAAACATGCGATGTTTGTGCAAAATATGTGATTTTTTATTTGGTCTCTCCGATATACGATCTCTCGCAAAAGTTACTCTTAGAAATTTGAGTAATCCTACCTCGATCAATCTTAATTTTTTTTTATAATTCAATATTACGTATGTTTATATACTCCATTCGGTTACAATCAATAATCGATAAATACATACAATACAAATTCTAGAAAAATGCCTGACTTTCCATTAGCATAGGAAAAGTTAGTTTTTTAAGTTCCTCACGATCAACATTAATTCCTCAGTTATAAAAACTCACAGACATAATATTAATTCTCCCAGTTATAAAAACTCACAGACACAACATAAATTCTCCAATTATAAAAACTCACAGGCACAACATTAATTTCTCAGTTATAAAAACTCACGGACACAAAATAAATTTTCCAATTATAAAAACTCACGGACACCAAATAAATCTCACAGAAGCAAAAGTCACAAATACAAAATAAATTTCATTGATACAAAAACCCACAGGCACCTGATAAATTTTCCAGATAAGTCCAAACTTTTCATCTGCTCTTTTTTTCCTCAGCGCGGCAGGTGCAAAAATCTACTGTCACCACATAAATTACCCCAGTTATAAAAACTCACAGACACAACATTAATTTCTCATATAACTAACACTAGTCTAATGTGACCTTTCCTTATTGTATAGGATAATTAAGTTTTTTACTAGAATTTCTCATTTATCCGTGTAGTTATAATGTTTTCTTTCAATCAAGTGTAATGTTGTATTGTTATTTTTCTCCAAGACCATAATATTCATTCCTTGAAAAATCTTCTCAAGTCTTCTCAACAAACTACTCAGATGTTCTTGAAGAAAACTCTAATGTTCAGAAACTGAAACCAGAAACCAGTTCATGATCTTGAATTTTACACTCCAATTTAACAAAGATCGAATCACATGGTTGATCGTTCATAGCCTCTGATGAGCCTTACCCGAGTACACAAGATATGTATCGAGTGCCAATCGCAAAACTTTTTTTTTTTTATTTTTTTTTTTGGCCAAAACAATGCACAGAATTGTACATATATGCACACCGGAAGAAGAGAACAAAACAAATTCAATGATAAGCGTTCGCTTCAAGGAAGCGTCTGTCTTTACAAAATTCTGCACTGCTGTATGTTTTTATTGCGAAAAAGTAAATGTTCTGCTTAGCATGGCGCTTAACTTATCTTGGATGGAAAAATCATTTCATCATCAGAACAATCCAGCACGAAAATCTCAGGTTCCTCAAGTGTAGCCGATAAGTTATTAGGACTTTTTTGATCTGCATTGACAGATCCCATAAAACTTTTCGCTGTCTCCTGTTGTTGTTCGATCATCATTCGCAGTTGTTTCCACTGTTCTTCAATCCTGAGCTGTAGCTCCCGCTGAGTCTGCAAATGGTCGAAAAGTTAATAATATAATTAATGTTCTTCGTTCGATCAATGTTTATATTGTCATTGGTGTTCTTTAGTTACCTCTAGTTGCTCATGAAGATGCTTCTGGACATCTATTTGCAGTTTCAGTGCCTCTTTAAGTTGCATACCACTAAAGAAGAAAAGATCACTGAGTTAAGAACAAAACGCGAAATCCAAAAGGATAAAAATCATAAAACAAGTTGTTGGTTGTGAGCCAAGATGGCGATTTTACGTCTTCATATCGATTTCTTCCACGTTACTTGCACTTGTTTTCTTCTCAGATTTTCCTGTAGAAGTAGAAGCAGTAAGATTCATTTCCATAGAAGATTTTTAGATTCTTCTTAATAGTATTATTTAAGTCAAGATGATTACGAAATTCATTTCACAAATGCGTCTGTTATATTCTATGTCGAAGTCTATTCATTGATTGCATCCAGATGAACATGACAGTATCATTTATATATTTACAAATTGTCAATTCTTGAAATATTAATTCTTATGAGGAACGGATTGAACAAGAAAAACAAAAACATCCTCTCTAGTTTAAACTATAGTTCCACAACTATCTTCTACTAAGATACTTGGAAATTAGGGGGACATATGTTGATACGGAAATATGTCCAATCCGTCTTAAGACGCCTTTGGAGCGAATCCGAAGGTGTCTCAAGCTGTCTAGGGGTCCAAAGGCCTTGAGGTCCGACCCTAAGGCCACCTCCGGTCCGACCCTCCTGAGTGTAACGGTGAAATGGATCCTAAAGACAATAGGTCCGACCCGAACCATGGTCCGAAGTCATGGGGGTCCGACCCGGATGACGATTCGGACGTAAGTCCTTAACCTCATAAGGAACCAAGTGGACTGGCACCAAGAGAGAAAGCAGGGTCCGAGACAGTCAAGGTCCGAACCACTATGCCTTGTGGTCTAGGAGAAGTGCTCTCAGACAGAATAAAAACCTGGACTGTGCCCTCGGACCTACACTCTCGGACGAAGGTCCGAGACGGACCTCATAAGTCTCTAATTTCTCTCGAAGAATGACTAAACTACCCTTGAAAGCCCAAAGGGAAATGGGTTAAGTCTTCTTAATGGGCCATGGGCCTATTGGAGCATTGTTGGCGCAATCCGAGCCTTACACTTGGCACGATCTGGTAAAGTCCATTCCCTTTGGGGAATCTCTATATATATGGCACACATTCCCATAATAAAGGGTAAGTCAGATCATTATAACGAACTAATCTCATACACTGTACAGAGTAGATCTTTAGTCTCTCTTAAGTGAAGTCTTTACCCGGTTTGACACTTGGCAAACCGGGTCTCTAATCTAACCCCAAAGTTACTTGTGCAGGTTCTTACCCTTTAATAGCCTCGAACCTTGGAGAGCTTTGGACCTTTACTCGGGACGAATTGGAGTGATTTGGACCTAGGCGATTCAGGAAGAACTCACTAAGAGATTGGGGACTTCACCCTCAACATTTTGGCGCCGACTGTGGGAATCTTACAAAAAGTTTCATAGCTCTATAAGCAATGGCAAGACAGAGAAAGTCAGCGAGAACCACCACCACCGCAGTCGGGACTCCCGCTCCAAGGCCACGAGGTAGACCACCAACAAGGAGGACGCGATTGGCAAGGATCACATCACGGAGTTAGGATGAGTACCCAAGTGACGGTCACACCGCCAATGCCTCCTCAGAGGAGGAAAGAATCGCCGATCCGCCAGTTAGGACTCAGGGACTGGGAGTAATGGTCCAAGGATTGGAAGGTCACGTTCCTCCGTCAGGAACACATGGTCCTCCACCGGGAAGGAACTTCACTCTTCCAAATGGCCAGATCATTCATCAAGCGAGTTTGGGATGAATGAGAATCAGTTTGGCCTTTTGCTCACTACTATTCAAGGTTGTTTTGGATCTAACAACGTCCAGCCTACTCCACCATTGGCAGCCCCAAGGCAGACAGAACCTGCTCAGTCAAGGAACGAGCATCGCCATGTCTTGGAAAGGATAGGAAAACAAGGTCGACAAGATGACCTGCGCAACCTTATCAATAGGAGAGCTACTGCGTCTCAATAACACCGGGAGAGGAGCCCAGTGAGACCTAGGATGGATGAGGCTGGTGCCAGTCGCCATGCTGCTCTCCAAACCAGGCCAAGAGATCAAGTAGCAGAAAGTATCGCAGTAGTCCAAGTCGATGACCTTCCTGCTAATGTGGCCATCAACCCCAAAACCGGCGAGAGGCTCACCGCCGAACAAATCTATATTCAACAAAAGGCTTTGGAAACTCAGATTGCTAGCTTGGGCAAGATGGTCAAGGCACATGAGAAGGTAATGATGAGAGCTCCGAACCCTTTGTGTGATGCAATTAGAAGAGAGAGGAAGCGTCCTGATTGCGTCATCCCAAACCTTGAGCGCTACCACGGGGACACTTGTCCTATCGCACATCTCACTAGGTACGAGAGTAAGATGGACACCAATGGGTTGAATGACAATATGAAAGCGCTCAACTTCTCGTCCACTCTCTTCGGAGAAGCAATGGATTGGTGGACCACTTTGCCCGATGGATCGATCAAGTCCTATGAGGATGTGGCCTCTCTCTTTTTGAAGAGATTCCATAAGGCAAAAAAGAGGAAAAGGCCAATAGAGCACTTGGCCGGAATCATCCAAAGGGACAATGAGGATCTTAGGACCTTCTTAGTAATGCTGAAGTACGTCAAGTTGAGTCTCACGATATCAAAGAACTGGTCCGATATTTGTACGCCAATACCTACAATGACGACCTCAGGAAGAAACTCTCCAATGAAGAAATTCCAAATGAAAAATACTTAGAAGACATATGTGAGGGAGTCTTGTACGGTGAGGAATATAGAAGGAACGTTCCAATAAGAGCCGGGACTAAGAAGGGAAAGGAGCCCATGAAACTGGAGTCCACAACTCGTCCCAAAAACTTTGAACATAAGAAGGACTTCAGAGATAAAAGGGAATTCCGTAGGGAGAGAACCCCTCCCAGGAGGTATGCGGAATACACCCGCCTCAATAGGCCAAGATCCGACATCTTGGCATCTATTGTTGAAAAAAATGTGGATATTCAATGGCCCAAACCCACAAGGAGTAGTAAAAGAGGCAAGGCATCCAAAGAATATTGTCGGTTCCATAAATACAAAGGCCATTCCATAGAAGACTGCGTCCAGTTAAAAACTGAAATCGAAGGTTTGATAAGGAGTGGCAAGCTGAAAGAGGTAATTGACGAAGATGAACCTTCCCGCCACCAAAGGAATGAAAGAAGAAGAGTAGAGCGTGATCAAGAGGCTACGACAGGATACTTACCACCGCCTCCCATGGGGACCCCTCCCCAACAAGCCCGCAACTACGACGATTACTCCAGAAACTTAGAAACAGAGAACCTTCTGTATAGTGGAGTTATCAATACCATAGCCGGAGGTCCAAGTGGAGGAGACAGTCGTAATGCCAGAGAAAGAACTACCCAGCACTTGAGGAACAACGACAGAGCCTACGCTCCACCTGCCTTCAGGGGTTCGAACTTGATCTCTTTTGATGACAGTGAGATACCTCCCCCAACGTCTGGAGGAGGAGATCTCAGAGATCTGAACGTCCCTCTAGTGATCTCCCTGGTCATTGCCACTTACAAGGTTAACAAGGTGCTAGTTGATACTGGAAGCTCTTCTAACATCATCTCCAAGAGAACAGTGGACTAGATGAATTTGGGAAGGATCGAATATGGGAGAGTCCATACTTCGCTAGTGGGATTCGGAGGTTCTACAATTCATCCCATTGGAAGTATCCCTCTACAAGTTTCCATGGGGACTTTCCCGACAAGAGTGACTCAGACAATTCTCTTCATGGTTGTGGATAGTGTCTTTGATTACAATGTTATCCTAGGACGACCATGCCTCAATCAATTCAGAGCCATTGCTTCTCCACTACACAATATAGTCAAATTTCCAACTCCAAATGGGGTTGGAGAAGAAACAGGAAACATTAGGGAAGCTTGGGAATGCTACATCATGTCAACCCGGAATACCTCAGCCCCTGTTCTTGCGGTCGCAGACAGGCACGGTTCACTCTCGCCCGCACCTCCTACACCTCCTAGAGAAGAAATTGGGAGAAATTTCCTAAGGCTGCCAGGATTGAACCTCATGAGACCCTAAAGGAGATCCAATTGATGGAAGGAAGTCCTGAAAATAAAACTAGGATCGGGACCGAGATGAGCATTGAAGTCGAGAAGAAACTCATAGCTTGTCTAAAAAACAACTGTGATGTCTTTGCTTGGAGCACTGATGATCTTAAGGGGATAGATCCAAGGATAGTTGTTCACCGTCTGAACATGGATCCTTCGATCAAATATATTCGGCAAAAGAGAAAAGACTTTGGGCCCATTGAGGACGCTATCATAGCCGGAGAAGTTGAGAGGCTCATGAAAGCAGGACACATTGAGGAAGTGAGATATTCAGATTGGGTTTGCAATGTGGTTCTCGTCGAAAAAGCTCTCGGGAAGTGGAGGATGTGCAATGACTTCACTAGATTAAACAAGTTTTGCCCAAAAGATCCTTACCCCCTGCCTAGGATCGATCAATTGGTGGACTCCACAGTCTGATGTGCTCTTCTAAGCTTCATGGGCGCTTACCAAGGATTCTACCAAATTAGAATGGCCCAAGAAGACATCAGAAAGACAGCCTTCTTTGCGGCTGGAGGAGTTTATTGCTTCAAGGTTATGTCGTTTGAACTGAAAAACGCAGGAGCTACTTACCAACGTCTGGTAAATAGAATGTTCAAAGAAGAGATTGGTAAAACCATGGAAGTATATGTTGATGACATGTTGGTCAAGAGTAAGATAGAGGAGCAACATATTGACCACCTCAACAATTGCTTTTCTATTTTGAGGAAGTATGGAACGAAATTGAACCCCGAGAAATGTATCTTCGGAGTGAAAGGGGGAAAGTTTCTTGGCTACATGGTAACGGAGAGGGGCATCAGCGTCAACCCGGAAAAGATCAAGGCTATTTTAGACCTGCCACAACCAAAAACCATCAATGAAGTTCAACAGCTAATAGTGCGAGTCATGTCCTTGAGCCGCTTCATCTCTAGATCGGCAGAAAAGAACCTACCCTTCTTTAAGATATTAAGGAAAGGGGACAAGTTCGAATGTACCAAAGAGTGTGAGGATGCCTTCAACAGCTTAAAGAAATATCTCCTCTCACCAGCACTCTTGGCTAAACCGACGGAAGGAGAACCCCTTTACTTATACCTAGCAGTCGCTGATGAGGATATGAGTTCCGTGTTAGTCTGAATCCAAGCCAACGATCATATGCCTGTCTACTACCTAAGCAAGGCTCTAGCCGGAGCGGAGATTAGGTACACCCGAATTGAGAAATTGGCATACGCTTTGGTATACACTGCTCGGAGGCTAAAGCCTTATTTCAAGTCACACAGGATTGTGGTCCTCACCAGTGAACTGTTGAAACAAGTCCTTGGAAAGCCAGATCAATCCGGCCGCCTGTCCAAATGGACAATTGAGCTAAGCGAGTACGATATCGGATATCAAGCTCCGTCAGCAAAGAAGGCGCAAATCATCGCTGACTTCTTAGTCGAGTACCCAGAGAGGGGGGAAGAAAATGTCAATGATCAAGCGGAGAAAGCCGATTGCTTGATGATAACACAGGGGATGAACACTTCTGAGCAAGTGAGAATTATTGAGAGAGAAGTGCAACAAGAAACCTGTAGTAACACTCAATTCAGAAGGTTTTCATCTGAACCAATGGAGGACTTTCTCAGAGTGAGACATATGTTTCTTTTGGATGAATTATCCAACGCTCCTGCACTCGCGTCTTTCGTCAAGATGCAAGAGGAAGTCATAGAAAGTGAGAACACTGATACTTCCATGGCACCCAAAGAACAAGGAAAAGACACCTGGACACTGCAAGTAGATGGATCTTCTACTGGCCGACTCGTAGGTATTGGAATACACCTTCAGAGCCCCGCATGTGCTCAGTTGAATTATGCCATCACGCTCGATTTCAAGGTAACCAACAATGAAGCTGAGTATGAGGCACTTCTCGTCGGACTTAAGATGGCAAAATCTCTCCAAGTGAGAAAGATCAAAGCCTACACCGACTCACAGCTAGTTGAATCTCAGTTCTCAGGGTCCTTCGCCGCTAAGGGCCCTAACATGATCAAATACTTGGAGTTGCTCAAAAAAGAGGTGGAAGCTTTGGAAGAATTCACGCTGGAAAAGTTCGATAGAGAATATAATGAGAAGGCTGACTCACTCTCAAAGTATGCGTCAGCCTCGGGAGCATTGGACACTAGAAGTATCATCCCACTGACTCTTAAGACTTCCTCACTCATGAGTCTGGAGACGCACATCATGCTTTTAAGCGCTGAGCACACTTGGATGACAGACATCTTCAGTTACCTCAAGGACGGGTCTTTGCCCTCAGATCCAAAGGAAGCAAGGAGGGTCTTTTGCAAAGCCACTAGATACTTTATCCTTGGTGAAGATCTCTATAAGAAGTCTTTCAGTGGTACTCACTTGAGGTGCCTCGGACCTCAAGAGGCTAGAACTGTTTTGGAGGAAATTCATAGTGGGAGTTGTGGGAGTCACTCAGGAGGCCAGCTTTGGCTCAGAAAGTCATAAGGCAAGGATATTACTGGCCAACAATTGATAAGGATGCTTCAAACTTTGCTCGCGCATGTGATGGTTGTCAGTACTACGCCAACGTACCTCACCGCCCTACAAACCCTATGATTCCGTCAATCATAGCTTGTCCATTTGACTAATGGGGGATAGATATAGTCGGTCCTTTCCCCCGTGGTACTCACCAAAAGAAGTTCCTCATCGTCGCGGTCGAATACTTTACCAAGTGGGTCGAAGCGGAAGCCGTCTCCACCATCACTAAGAAACGAGTGATAACTTTTATTTGGAAGAACATCATTTGCCGCTATGGACTACCTAGAATCCTTGTTTCAGATAATGGCGCTCAATCATCCGAGGGTAAACTCAAGGAATGGTGCAAATCCTTCAAGATAGAACAACGATTCACATCAGTTGGCTATCCCCAAGCTAATGTCCAGGTAGAGTCAACAAACAAAACAATCGTCAAGATGCCGGAAAAGAGACTAAGGACTTCTCAAGGGAGTTGGGCAGATGACTTGGATGGGGTGCTTTGGGCTCACCATACCATCACTAGAACCGCTACTCAGGAGACACCCTTTACGTTAGTATATGGTACAGAGACAGTCATTCCTTCAGAGGTCGCGGTTGAAACTCAAAGGATTCAACAATACCAACCAGTCGAGAATGATGTGGCAAGGATCTATGATTTGGAGCTGCTTGAGAACAAAAGTGACGCTGCACTAGCTAACATCTACAGATACCATGCGACAGCTGCCCGGGCCTACAATAAGCATGTCCATGCTAAGGATTTACAAGTAGGCGATCTAGTTCTCAGAAGGGCGGACATCCTCAATCATGTTGGAAAGCTCAAACCCAAATGGGAAGGTCCCTACAAGATCATTGGAGCAAGGGTCAATGGAAGCTATGAGTTATAGGACGATCAGGGAAGGGCCTTGAGAAGAACTTGGAATGCCAAGAACCTTCAGAAGTTTTATGCTTAAGAACTACGTCAGTTACTTACTTTTTGCCTGTTTTTGCTCTATGGCCTTGAAGCCCACCAGTTGTAATTGAATTTACGTCAAATCAATACAACTTCTATCTTTTTCGAATACATCTGTCTCAAGCCTAATTCTACTCTTCAACCATAACCATTTTCGAGTTAGAAAGATACTCACAGAAAATGGTAAATGGTGGAAGAGACGGATGGATCCAGGATTTGATCCTCCGAACCGACTCCAAACTTCCAAAAAAAAAAATCAATTGGTCCGACACGCGCCACAAGAAAACGGCAAATGGTGAAAGCGCAGATAGTCTAAGGAGTTGACTCGCCAAAGTAGATGGTAATTGGTAATCCTGGAACCAGCAAGCTAGTCCGCTTTCCCGGGGCTCAAGTCGTTGGTTCACCCGTGAGCCCCGGAGAAAGAAGACTAGCATGACGATCCGATGAAGACTACTTCCGAGTGACTCGATCTTATCGTCCCCAGCGTGGTCTGACCCAAAGGGATCTTCGGACGTCCAAAGAACCCTCAGGTGCAGATCACGCATAGGAACGGCGGAATCAATCCAATCGATGGCATCCGAGCTAAGCGATCCGAATCACTCACTACTTCAAATCAATTATGGTCAACATCAGCCGTACAATGTCAAGGTATTTATAGACGCTGTCGACCAATCACATTGGGACGCGTGCAATGTAAGGTTACCATTGGGCTTGGGCTTAAGTTGGGCCTTTCCTATTGGGCCTTCGGTTCAAAATCCATCAAGGAATCGACTACTTCGGACGAAGCTCTTACTTCAAAAATATATATTCCCATAAATAAATCAATCACTACAGACTAGATGATTCGACATTAAACATCGATACGATACATCCTATAGTATCCGTATTATAAGTTTACTCAACTCACTCTCTTTGCACATGGTATCAATCACTTGAGAAGGAATCATATTAAGTTATATTTCTCATAATATGAGCACATTGATTTGAAACAATCCATTCGGACCATAGCTACAAGAGTCCGAGCCGATTACTTGAATTTGTTTGTTTCTCACCCTAAGTTTAAGTTCGTGAGTTGACTCGGATTTAATCTTGGCCGTCCGACCCCAGATTACTTTCAGACAAACATGCACAACATGCGTATATTCATTCGAAGCATGGATGAAAGCACGAAAAGACAAATCATTTTATATAAAGCAAATACGAGAGAATCCGAAGCGAACAACATTCCAAACCAACATAAGTACGAGCAGAATAACACAGAATCTGAGACGGAATAAGTTAACAACTAGTTCAACAAATAAACCAACAGAGGCAACATCCGAATTGTTTTCAGGTCCGAAGACCTTTACACTATTCATGGGGCATACCCCACCTTCAGTCGGTCCGGCTCGCAGAAGGGTTGGCCTGAGACCCCGGATGAGTACCGTCGGGAGCGCTTTCCGGATCTTCATGCTGGGAAGACTGGTGATCGGCTAACCAATTGACCCTCTCCTCTTTCTTCTTCTGGATGAATTCTGGGCATTCTTTGAACAAGTCCAAGTCTTGGTCATGGCCTAGCACCGGACCAGGGATCTTCAGCCACTCACGGTTATGCTCCGAGTACTCTTCAAACGGCACGAGGGTATGAGACATCAAGACCTCTGGAATAAAGGAAGGCAAGTACAGACCACCGTGATTGTACTTGTTCGTCTCGTTCTCTTCACAAACGAGTTCGACGAACTCGGACTGGAACAGAGCAGTGTCTTCCACATCGTCCGAAGCAAAGGGTGAACCGTCCGGAGCGTTGAAGGCTGAAATCCCTTCTTCTTCCAAGTTATAGTCCTCATGAATAAGTCCCTTCTTTCAGAGTTGGCCCACTGCCGCATCGAATCCGTCCTGACGAGCTTCATCATACTTCGTCTCCAAATGGAACCGATGGGCATCCGAATCCAGGTAGTCTCGGACGGCATTAGTCCGAACCGACAACAGAAGTTCAAGGATACGATCCTTAAAGTTCCGAGAGACAGCAGTAAAGTCACTAAGACCCTCACTGTATGCCTCCAAGTCCTTCTCCAACGCCCGGATGGCACTTTTCAGCTTATCCTTCTCTGCTTCGGACTCTTTCAGCGAAGCAAGTGCCCTTTTAAGTGTGTCTTTGTAGACTATGGCCTTGTTCGCTTCCGCCTCCCTACTTGCTTCGGACTTGGACAACTCAACCTCCAATGTAGCCCTCCGACCCGCCACCTCGGAACATGCTCGGACAGCAGCAGTAAGCTAATAACAAAACACAAAAGACTCCGAGTCAATAAAAGATGTATTCAGACAAATCAAAAGATACGAAGCTATATTCGGATCCACGAATACCTTCCGGTGAGTAGCAGCGAGCTCCGCAATTCTCTCCAGCTCCGGAACGGAAGCCAACCGAGCCACCTCGGCATCCAGATCCGAGTCCTCCACCATCAGCCCCTTGCCCTTCTTTCCAGGAGGGATTGGGCCCTCTGAGGGATGCTTCACGTCGGCCTCCTTCGACAATGGCTTCGAAGGCCTTTTCGCGCCTTTGGCAGCCACCGTTTTACCCTTGTCTAGAGTAGCCAAGCTCTGCTTCGGCTCTCCGGCCGCCTCCCTTCGGACATCTTCTGCCCGGAAAGCTGCAGCATTCCGAGGCTCGGTCATCGGGAGAGTAGTGGACGTCTTAATAACTTAGTCTCGGAGACCAAGCCTCTGCTCCTCCTTCTGGGCTTTCAACTATTACCTCTTGAGCTCCCTCATGGTCGACATGGTGTATTCGAACAAAAAACCTACAGAAACCGAACAACGATAAGGGTTAGTCCGAACCAACAGACAAATTTGACAACAATAAGAGAACAAGACCGAACCGACGAAAGTTGGGAATATTACGACTATTTACAAAGAGCAAAAGACTTGAACCATAACGCCTATCCGAGCCACTTACCAAGATCCTTCTTGTTATCACAGAAACACAAACTTGATAATCCGGCCAAGAAGGGAAGTGGCTGACAGATCAACCCACGAAAGAAGTATTTCTCCGGATCCTCTTTCCGGTGGAGAGCTTGCATCCATTGCGGGATGTTCCGAGCCGTGGGTCTCCAGTCCGGAAGTGTACCTCGAAAGAATTTCTTCTCAAAATTCCAATGGACTCCCTGAACCTCAGACTGTCCAGGTTTCAGTGCGGCTCGGACAAAGATATATCTCTGCCACCACTTTATTCCTAGTGAGGAGATCGGATCCTCGAAAAAAGTGTAAGCATGCCGAACCACGAGGGTATAGAAGAACTGGTGGGGCTTGCTCGGAGTGATGTTGAATAACTTCCGGAAGTTGTCGAACATAAGAGAGATCCCCTTGTGCTTACACAATACTCCGAAGCACATCAGGTTCCCAAGTGAATTCGGAATCACTTGGTGTGGGCTTATCCCAATTCCATTCAACACTTCAAGCAACTCGGATGGGACAGGTAGACGCCAACCACAGTGTAGGGAAACTTCATAGACACACATGTATCCAGGAGGCGGATTATAGAAGGCATGAGCTTCATCCGGAATTAAAATTTCTACGGAGTCCGGAATCTCATATCTACGGCGAAGTTCCGCCACTTCCTCCGCAGTTATGGCCGAAGGACAGGTAGGGAGAGTACCATCCAAGTTAAGCTCCCCATCAGGGTCCGGGTGTGTCACTTATGAACGAGTCCGAGGGAACTTGACCCGGACTACGTCATCACCCCTTACTTCTGCCTCCCTCAGACGATTGGGAGGTAACTCCCCGACTCGACCCTTGAGTAGAACTCTCCCCTCTCGGGACACTTAGACCCGGACGATCGGAACGCCTGGTCCGAACCAGAGGCACTTCATCCTCTTCTTCCTCTTCATCCTCTCCTTGTTCATCTTCTTCTTCTCCTTCCACGGTTTGACCCCCAACTTCTTCATCCTCAGACGACGACACTACAACAACCGTCCGGAGTGGCGTAACAATTCGGACAGTTTCCTCCAACCCGGCTTCGAACGTGCTTTAACTCAGGGGGTGCATCGGCCGTATCATGGACCTCCTCAACATTAATCTCCTGTGGATCCGGCACGAAAGGGATTTGGTTAGGGTTAATCCTAACGTTATAACCTAAGTTTCTACAGAGAGCTCGAATTTCTACTGGTAACTCGGATTCATCCTCGCTCCGGAGCGGACTGTTTATGACCCGAGTGGCTGTCTCGTGGATCGTCATTGCCTCCTGCACATTAGAAGACTCCGGGTAATCTTGTCGATCCGGATACTTAGATCCGGGTACGATTAACCGAAAAGACGGAGAGCTCACCTCGGGTTCTTCACCACTCCGGTTTGACACATATCCGTGACCCTGTTGATCCTCCACGCCGCCAATGTCAACTTCTTCGGACGTCACGGAATAGGAGGATTCATCGGATGCATACTCCCCAGCTTCGGTCCGGTTTTGGCTATCACTATCGGACATCCTAGGGAAAGAAAGGAGGTCCTATAAATTAAAGGTTTAAGGTCCGAGAAACCCATTCAGGTTCTTTAGGGTTAAAACCCCTAAAGGGTTCGGAGGGCACTAAGTGTTGTCGGATGTAGTTAGTTCGAAGTTAGTACACAGTTAGTACAAACAATTTGAAGGTTCCGAAGAGACCTACTACATACGTCCGAACAAGCTACATACAACACTTATCCGAACAACAAAAGCATGCAAGAAAATTCTACAACACAAATTTCGGCAAATCTGAAAAGACCGAGAGAACACTTACTTGTAAAAGATGAACGGTTGGATTGAAGGCAGCTAGCTCCAACGAACAAACTTCCTCTGACTCGGACTCTCTCTCTCGCTCGGACTAAATTGCACTTGCTTTGGACTCACACAGATTGCGAAAATTCTCTCTCTAAAAGTGAGAAATGAAAGCGACTGATGCCCTATTTATAGAGGGATATTTTGGGAAGCTCAACCGTCACATCAATTCAAGATTAAATCTGAGACGTTGATCAAAATTCATCCAACGGCATAGTTCAAACTACCAGATGAAATGACCGGTACATCCAAAAGTATCTATTTCACGGCGATTAGAATTACAACACTTGCAACCTCGGATTTAACACGGATCCCCATCCGTTCGGTGGTGATACCTCTTCCTCACTCGGACGGATAAATCATCATGAATAACACGGATCCCCATCCATTCGGAGGTGATCCCTCTTCCCCGGTCAGATAAATAAATCATTGTCCGACACAGCGGACCCTTGTCCGTCCAGATAGGCTTGATGGCTTATGGGTGTGGAGCTATGAAATCGCCCATAGGATCATCATAGTACTTCCGCAGGCTTGATTAGTGGAGTACAAGACAAATGATCTTTTTGACCAACGATTATTTGGTCTTACACTTCCCGGACCCCTGTCCATTCGGACCTAACCGAATAATCAACTGTCACGCGGACCGTAGTCCGTCCGTATTTCACTAATGGCTTATGGGTGTGGAGCTATGAAATCGCCCATAGGTCCTTATCTGGATCCGTAGAGTTGATTAATACAGACAGTACCAATAGTCTTCTTACGAACGGGCTGCTTGGATCCTATATCTACACGGATTCTCGTCCGTACGGATATCCCACGATGGCTTATCTCGAATAATCAACTAGAAATTTCACACGAATCCTCGTTCGTCCGGATGTCCTCAATAGCTCGCAGGTTTGGAGCTATGAAATCACCCGTAAGCCTTATTTTGGAACTTCCGGAGAGTCGACTAATAATACAAAATAAACCCCATCTCACTGACAGACGGATAACTTATCTCAAACACACACCTCCACTGTCCGTACGGATGCCCCTCGTCGGCCAAATCCTTAGCAGTCGACTGAGACAACGCTACTTCATTATGCCTTTTCGGACCTATGCTTAATCTCGCTTACAAATACCCCTTTTTCATACTTACAGTCCGAGAACACACTCTCGGACTGTAAGAAAAAGGGGGGGGAGAGAGAGAGGGAGGGAGAGAGAGAGAGAGAGAGAGAGAGAGAGAGAGAGAGAGAGAGAGAGAGAGAGAGAGAGAGAGAGAGGACGACACAAGGCACGGACTTAACACCTTTTTTTTCTTATGAGGAACGGATTGAACAAGAAAAACAAAAACATCCTCTCTACTTTAAACTATAGTTCCACAACTATCTTCTACTAAGATACTTGAAAACTAGGGGGACATATGTTGATACGGAAATATGTCCAATCCGTCTTAAGACGCCTTTGGAGCAAATCCTAAGGTGTCTCAAGCTGTCTAGGGGTCCAAAGGCCTTGAGGTCCGACCCTAAGGCCACCTCCGGTCCGACCCTCCTGAGTGTAACGGTGAAATGGATCCTAAAGACAATAGGTCCGACCCGAACCATGGTCCGAAGTCATGGGGGTCCGACCCGGACGACGATTCGGACGTAAGTCCTTAACCTCATAAGGAACCAAGTGGATTGGCACCAAAAGAGAAAGAAGGGTCCGAGACAGTCAAGGTCCGAACCACTATGCCTTGTGGTCTAGGAGAAGTGCTCTCAGACAGAATAACAACCTGGACCATGCCCTCGGACCTACACTCTCCGGCGAAGGTCCGAGACGAACCTCAGAAGTCTCTAATTTCTCTCGAAGAATGACTAAACTACCCTCGAAAGCCCAAACGGAAAATGGGTTAAGTCTTCTTAATGGGCCATGGGCCTATTGGAGCATTGTTGGCGCAATCCGAGCCTTACACTTGGCACGATCTGGTAAAGTCCATCCCCTTTGAGGAATCTCTATATATATGGCACAAATTCCATAATAAAGGGTAAGTCAGATCATTATAACGAACTAATCTCATACACTGTACAGAGTAGATCTTCAGTCTCTCTTAAGTGAAGTCTTTACCCGGTTTGACACCTGGCAAACCGGGTCTACGGTCCTCCCCCTCTAAAGTTACTTGTGCAGGTTCTTACCCTTTAATAGCCTCGGACCTTGGAGAGCTTTGGACCTTTACTCGGGACGAATTGGAATGATTTGGACCTAGGCGATTCAGGAAGAACTCACTAAGAGATTGGGGGACTTCACCCTCAACAAATTTTACTGATGCAAAAACCCACAGGCACCTGATAATTCCAAACTTTTCATCTGCTCATTTTTTCCTCAGCGCGCCAGATGCAAAAATCTACTGTCACCACATAAATTACCCCAGTTATAAAAACTCACAGACACAACATTAATTCCCCATATAACTTACACTAGTCTAATGTGAACTTTCCTATTGTATAGGAAAATCATACTTTTTACTAGAATTTCTTTTCTCATTTATCCGTGTAGTTATAATGTTTTCTTTCAATCAAGTGTAATGTTGTATTGTTATTTTTCTCCAAGACCATAATATTCATTCCTTGAAAAATCTTCTCAAGTCTTCTCAACAAACTACTCAGATGTTCTTGAAGAAAACTCTAATGTTCAGAAACTGAAACCAGAAAACCAGTTCATGATCTTGAATTTTACACTCCAATTTAACAAAGATCGAATCACATCGTTGATCGTTCATAGCCTCTGATGAGCCTTACCCAAGTACACAAGATATGTATCGAGTGCCAATCGCAAAACTTTTTTTTTTATTTTTTATTTTTGGCCAAAACAATGCACAGAATTGTACATATATGCACACCGGAAGAAGAGAACAAAACAAATTCAATGATAAGCGTTCGCTTCAAGGAAGCGTCTGTCTTTACAAAATTCTGCACTGCTGTATGTTTTTATTGCGAAAAAGTAAATGTTCTGCTTAGCATGGCGCTTAACTTATCTTGGATGGAAAAATCATTTCATCATCAGAACAATCCAGCACGAAAATCTCAGGTTCCTCAAGTGTAGCCGATAAGTTATTAGGACTTTTTTGATCTGCATTGACAGATCCCATAAAACTTTTCGCTGTCTCCTGTTGTTGTTCGATCATCATTCGCAGTTGTTTCCACTGTTCTTCAATCCTGAGCTGTAGCTCCCGCTGAGTCTGCAAATGGTCGAAAAGTTAATAATATAATTAATGTTCTTCGTTCGATCAATGTTTATATTGTCATTGGTGTTCTTTAGTTACCTCTAGTTGCTCATGAAGATGCTTCTGGACATCTATTTGCAGTTTCAGTGCCTCTTTAAGTTGCATACCACTAAAGAAGAAAAGATCACTGAGTTAAGAACAAAACGCGAAATCCAAAAGGATAAAAATCATAAAACAAGTTGTTGGTTGTGAGCCAAGATGGCGATTTTACGTCTTCATATCGATTTCTTCCACGTTACTTGCACTTGTTTTCTTCTCAGATTTTCCTGTAGAAGTAGAAGCAGTAAGATTCATTTCCATAGAAGATTTTTAGATTCTTCTTAATAGTATTATTTAAGTCAAGATGATTACGAAATTCATTTCACAAACGCGTCTGTTATATTCTATGTCGAAGTCTATTCATTGATTGCATCCAGATGAACATGACAGTATCATTTATATATTTACAAATTGTCAATTCTTGAAATATTGTACAGGTAATACTGTACCTTCAGCAAACTCTGGCGTGTACTTTGCGTTTCGATATTTCTACAAAAACAATAAGGGAGGTATAAATAGAAAGCATGATTCAAAACTATAAATAAGTTTTTTCTGTAAGTAATGAATCTTGGTACTAGATTCATTCTGTACCTGTAAATGGCTTTTGACATGTAAAATAGTGAGTCCCTCTGTATCCATCAGCTTTAGTATCGCCTTAGGAGTCGCCTCTGGGGAATGTACAATCAAAGGATCAGTGAGTTTGTGAGGATTCTTGGATTTAATCAAGCAAAGTAAGGCTAGTATGAGAGATGACTTACTGTCAGGACCACCGAGTTCAGTCACACACTCAACGAATCGGTCATGAAGATCCTGAGTCCACCTGATTCGCGTCTTGTTTGATGAAGTTGGTCCAGGTGATGTAGAGTTGTTGCTGTTCTGTAGTACTCCAAACTGATCCATCTGTCCAAATTGTGCTGCATATGGATTGTTTTGTGGCGCCTGTGTGGAGAAAATTCGATTAGATAATGATTGAAATAAGGTGGATTAATCAAGTTCAGATCTTGATGGACTTACACGAAGATCCTGAGTTGACTCATCGAATTCACCCAATAGCTTGTTCTTCAGATACTGCAGTTGTTCACTTTCGGAAACATTATCAGGTGGATTTCTGTAAGATCCACTGAACCTCATCAAATGGCTGGTTGGTGATTGAGTTCTCGTAACGATAGGCTGGACTTGAGTCGAAGACTGATCGAACCAGCCATTTCCAAAAGATGGCAGTCTTGGATAAGAGCTCTTGAAAGAAATGGAGTTGTTTTCTTGAAAATCACATTGGGGCAAGCCCATGAGCACTTCTGTTGCATATAACGCATTCGAAGCTGATCCAATCCTGCCAATAATCGTGCTGGATGAACTAGGCCAGAGATTGTTGCTTGTCACAGATGTTTGGTTCATGAATCTATGAGGTGAAGACAGGGGAAAATAATCAGGAAACTCTGCTGAGAAATCATTCCCAAATCCACAATTCTGATGTAACCTCTTCATGTCTACGCGAATTCTGGCTAAAATGAACAGTGTGCGCAGTTGAAGTTTTAGGCCAGTATATGAAGAAAGTACATCGGAATCTTCACGTGCGTGCCCGATTGGCTGGAAACGCACAGCGCGTGTATCGAACACGCGAATCGGAAGCAAGAGATGGGATGTGTGTGGATGATATAAGGGATGGTAGATGAATAGTGATACTTAGAAAATGTTGAAGGAGAAGTTTCTGTCATGGAATTCTGTTTTATATGCTACTAAGTCTTGAGATTCAAGCATGTCAATGTGAACAATTCAATGAAGAGGCTTTAAATTATTCCTTAACAGATAGGTATGAGTATTGATCTCATTGACAAAAACAAAGCTAAAGTGCCAATTAGGAAATATTATTATTGGCACAGTTGATGTGTGTACTTTGTCTTCTCCACCATACTATAATTAAAGAATAATGAAGAATCATATAATTAAGATATATGATTCTTGTGATTTCTTGATAATTAAAGAATAATGTTTGTTAGCATCTGTGGCAAAAGAAATAGTACAGCATATATTCATTCGATCATTTACACTTGTGGTAAGGGCGGATCCAGGAATAAATTTCCGGAAACTGTTTCTTGATTGTGCAGTTACACTCAACCCATACGAAGATGAATTCGAAGATTTAGAACGCGATACTGCCTAGTAGTTGTGTGGGAGAGGGAATCCAGAAGATTTTTTCTGAAAAGTGTCATACTGAGTTGTGTGAAGGCCGGAGAGACAGTAGATAATGTTAGAATGGAACATAAGATTCTAAAACATGAGAGAAATTGAATTGAAGGAGAGAATAAGGATAAGAAAAAGAGAGAGATAATGTTTAAAGGATCATTAAGTTTTAAATATGTTAAGATCCTGAAACATGAGGTAAAAGAATAATGGAATCACTAGCTAGCAATATTAACTGAATGTGAGAAAAGTGGAGCTTAAAGTATGTCTAGATCGTCAAGTATAAATTTTGTTCAATGTCTAAAAAAGTTTACCCATTAAAATTTCGGTTTCGGTTTCGAATATATTTCCGATTCTAAAGAAACAGATAAGTTTCAATACTTTTCAAAACTTCTCATGTAAATAAAATAAAATTTATGAATAGTTTTGAATTCCAAATCTATTTCATTTCATTAATTGAGGCAAAATCTGAGATGTATCATTTTTCGTCATTTCGGTGAGATTTATAACTATGATGTCCTATATATCTCTCATGCAATGGCACAACTCCAGAAATATTTTCGAACCTGGCAAAAGCTGAAATCATATAAATTTTATTTTTTAAGTCCGAACTAAATATAAAAAATTGAACTTAGTACTATTAAAAAAGTTTGCATTCCTTTTCAGTCCTGGCTGAAACCCACCTTGCATACATTATATGTGAATAAAAGTGTCGATATAAGTTAACAAAGTTTAAAGTTTCATCATTTTTGGTATCATATTGTGCATATATATGCGATTAAAGACTCGCTATAACATATATTTACCGTTTGACAAGGAATATTTCATACTTATCCACAATACATTGAAAATATAAAGGAAAAATGGGAGCTTCGATAATTCCATGAGTTAACTCAATGTCAAGAACAAGTGAATCCAATTTGAATCTTTGCAAAATCAAACAAAAGCAAACAAATTTATCTAGGATTTCCCGATGTTCATCATTTGCTACACAAAAGTATTGTAATGAAATAATGAAATAATGAAATAATGAAATTCTATCGCAATTTTGCATTGCTAGTATTTTAATTTTTCTAAATAAAACAATCAAATCAAATATCTTTTTTTCTTTTATTAACATGTTACAGTCGATTCTTTACATTTGATGATACTTGAAGTAACAATTTTGGGGCTCTACTTATATAGGGAAGCATTAAAAGTCTGTCCTCTATCGGAATGGAAGAAACGAACCTCTAGTCAAGACTCAATACGTGTCTTAGATATGACTCGAGACGAATCAAGATTTCTTCGAACAACTTAAACTCGTCACGAAAAAAGTTTGTGCACTACTAGTAGTACCACTTCGAACACAAATTCTAACACATATTGTACACTGCTAGTAATACCACCTTGAACTCAAATTCTAACATAAAATGTTGCTTGATGTTGAGTTGAGTTTGAATATTAATGTAATCGGCTCGAAAGCTTGACTGCTGGAGTAGTATACAATTTCTAATATTATTTGTGTGTGGATATGAACATATATACTAGTCTCGTAACTTTTCAAACTCGTGATCCGAGTTAAATTCGACTTTACGGCTTTCAAATATTTGATTTAGAAAATTACAAGCTAGCATTATATAGGAAAAGAAATTTTAGAGGCGAGTTCAAACCCACGTTGTGGAGCTGTTGAGTTGAGCAAAATACTTCTTAACGAGCCAAACTTACTCAGTCCGGATTGTTTTCAGCCAAAGATTCTAGCTATTTGCAAAGAAGTCCATGTTTTGTAGAGAAATTGCAAGTTACAGCTAGATGAAATGAAACTCAGTTACTGTTGACAAACTCATTCGATTGGTACTAAGAAGGATCTTGGATTTGTGGATTCTGGGCTGTTTGTTTGTCAGAGAGCTGAAAGTGTTTTGCTTTTCGGATGTTGAAGAAGAGTTCTAAGTTCTAATGTTGTTGCATTGAAAATATCAGACAATTCAAGAAGACAGGTTGTTTATTTGTTAATAATAACAAGTCAAATTGTTGCTAGTATTTTTACACTTGCTCAATTGGGGTGGATGAACGGCCATGACAAACGGGAAACTATAAATAGCAAAAAACCAATGGAGAATTCTCTAAAAAATATTTTTTGTATAAAGTGTACAAAGGGATAGGTTACTGATAAAGTTATTAGTAGTTGATCGGTCGTCTTATTAGTATGGTTTAACTAGTCGGAGCAAATAGGGTATCTTCTCACTCCTCGAGCTCGACTCGAGTTATAATCGAGTCTAAGCTCCGCTTGGTTAACCGAGCCTAGTCGAGTAGGGCTGTTAACGAGTCGAGCCGTGGCTTAATGAGTCACTTATCGTCAGAATTTCAAGTCTGCTCGTGATCATCGAGCTTTTCATGATCGAGCTCGTGATCGGCTCGTTAAAATATCGAGTTGCTCGCGAGTAGCTCGATTTGCTTTTGCTCGTGAGCGCTCAACTCGTTAGAGCTCGAAAATGAATTAATTTTCTAGATTTGGGAATCTGATTTCTCAAATGAGCTTTTTTTTACTTAAGGGAAAGACAACTTAAGTTAGGGTTTTTATTTATGTATATGTAAATAAATAAATAAATTTAAATATATATTAAATTAATTATTGCTCGCGAACTTCGATCATTTTACCAGGGTGATCAATTCAAGCTCAAAAATGCGACGGGCTTGGTCGCGAGCAAGCTCACGTTCACCGATCTTGAGCTCGATCTGAGCGTTGACCATGCTTTTTCGTGATCAGCTCGCGAACGAACTTGATTTCCTGATTCAACGAGTAATTAATGAGATGTGAATGTATGTAACTACGTAAGATGAGAAGTTTGAGTTGAATACCACCTACTTAACCATAACCTCAACTCTATAATCGACTTGCTCTGGGCTAGCAGGTAAAGTGGCCTGATCCTCTCTTCCTCTTACACAAATACTTGCATAGCTTGGATGAATAATCAGGTCGCATCAAGTACACAATAATAACTTGACATTTTTGCAAAATCAAATCATTAATTAATGAAAATGTTGTGGACAACTTGACAAATAATGAAACCATTAGTGCTAATGACATGCTCAATAACTTCTTGCTATTGCTGGCAAATTCAAATAAACAAAAGAGATTAGTAATGACTCAGTTTTGCCGTCTTTCTAATCTATGTTTACTTGATGCTTATCCTTACCATTTTTATCCTATTCTTAGAAAAAAAATTAATTAACAATTTACGCCTACAATATTATTTTCTCTAAACTATAAACAGTCTCCAGGTTGAGGGATTAAAAGAATAGAGTTAAATTATTTGACCTTTAGCTCATAATATAATTAAATTAAAATATGGTACTACTATTTATGTAATATCATTATTTGACCATTACTTCCTTGTTCGGTAAGAGGAAACATGTTGTATTAATGGGTACGTAGCTTCTGCTTAGAACAAGGCAATGTTTCAAATGTCAATTTTTAATTAACTCATAATAATTATAGTATATCAATCTAAGTACTTAGATTTCCTATTTATAAATCCTTGTAAAATACTGAAAAATGGTATATGTTTGAAAGACATGATAAACTGTCATCAAAGTGTTTGTAGCCGTGTTAGCTGGGACGTACGGTAACTAAAATGCCACGGGTTTTGATTGTTCGAAGTGGGTTGGTTTATTTTATGTATAGATATTTGGAACTATTACCTAAAACGTCTTAATTATGATTGCAATATTATATCCTAAAAAGGAAATTATAGGATAATAATGGTAAGGAATATGTTATTTGGAATATATGGTAATTAATAGTAACTAGAAAAGCCATTTATTGTTGAGGAATAACTTATACTAGTATGATTTTGGCCCTTAATATTTCTCAAAGGGCAACATTTTCTTAGTATAACATAACATAACCTTTCAATTAAAGTGCATTGAAATAACCGTCGCCTCAAACTTGGATTCGTCAAGCAATGCCATTATATATTGGGATAATATTTTCTTTTGTTTTCGGAAATTTGATTGTAATATCATGTTTGCGTATATAAAATAAATGATAAATCAACTAATTGATCGAATATACAATTCGAAAAGATAACATTCCATTTCGTGAAAAATCACACGATAGGGCTCGATCTTGCCTATACCATTAGCTTCTTGTAAGAATAGTAGATCGTGAAAAACTAAGTACAATTTTCACAGGCTCAGGAGAGCTTCACGAAAAAAGAAAATGTTGACAGAAAAACGAAGTAGATTTTTCGCACTCACATATATATGCCTTGCTCGTATATTCTAACATATAGTTAAAGAGTAAATTTCTGGAGAGACGGTGTTATAGAAAGACTAAAAAAGGCGAATAAACATTATAGTTATATCCAAAAACATTATGGATTTTACTAATAACATCGGTGATATACATTACCTAAAAAATGATATAAAATGTTCACACATAAAACATTACTGATATTGTTTAAAACATTATACATATTCTTAAGAGCATCAATCCATCTCTCAGGTCTCTCACTAATACACGTCTATTTCAAGACTTTGTGAAAGTTAAAAGGGACAAAGATGATCTTTTAGTACGATATACAATTTTTTAACAAAGATTGAAAGTTATAGGGAGCATAAGAAATGTTACTCGGTCTTACTAAAAATATAATAACAGCTTATAAACAAGCTATTTGTAAGTTTATATGTAGCTAGAGAACAGTTTAGCTGTCATGTCATCTAATATGTCTCGCAATCTATTTTACACAGTTGAAACTTGAAAGTGAGTTAGAGTTCCCGATCAAATCCAACAGAAAGAGTATTGCTTAAACGGCGTTTGATAAAAAAAAGTTAGAAGTTTTTTTTAAACAATGAAACCACCCATAGCGGTTGGTACAACTTGTAAATCAAAATGACGAGGCCAATGACCATGGTACGTATCTTTAATTTCCAATTTGAGGTGATTTTGTATGCAATTTGAGGTCCTTAATTAGCTATTCATATGATAATCTTTATAATAATGCAATTTGCGTCAATATGTTTCTGTCATTAGTTTCGACAGAAAGAATAATTAAGATTTGTAGTTAGACACGCAACTAAATCAATCAATGAATCAAGCATGCACGTTTGGTGCAAATTGCTACTCACAACTTTGCATCACAACCCTTCAAACTTTGCACATATTCGAGATAGATACTCCTAAACTTTTAGGATGTGCCATCTGCCCCTAGCTCGAATTCGACGTTAGTTTGTGCGACCCTAGTGAGAGGAGAGTGTTTCAATCGCTTCGGGCCAAAATCACAAGATTGATTAATGAGGAGACATTCAGACAACCTTTTTTTTTTTCAAATTAACATGACTGTGTGTATCCACACATTTAAATTTGACACGGGGTGCACTTTGGAATCTAAAGAACTCGATATTGTGCTCTCACTATGCAAGTGGATCTTTTAGGTTTGATTTGGATGTGAAAAGCTAAATATTATCGATATGTTTTGTTAGGCATATTATTGGTTACGGGTTTACCATTCCACACACAATAAGGTCACGATAAATACTAATTCCGTGTCAAGTTTGCATACAAGTGTACTTCACATTATACAAGTCATGAATTGACAAATGAGTTCGATTCTCTATACGTACTCTATAGTGCATGAATTTTCATTCCTTTTACCAATAATTTGTCTGTAATATCCGATACCATGTCGACTATCTTAAAAGGATAGAATAGATGCACAAATCGCATAAGGTGATTAATACGAACATGGCCACATAATCCACACATAGTGTGGTGTTTGAATAAATAGAAAAGATGTAAATTAGGACATAGATTCCATAAATCACTTGGGAGTTAGAATCAATAGGGAAGAACTTGAACATTTTAGCTATCGGTTCAAGTTTAAAGGCAAAAGAATCCTTCATCTTAAGTGCCTAAACTTCCTTCATCTTCACATTATGATAGGCTATAGGTTGCATGGGATCTTCTTCAGTGGAATGAATTTCCAGAGTTTCTGGAAGAACAATTTCACAAAAAGACTATGAACTTTTTGAAGTTTAGGTATTGATTCATGTACAATTTTTTTAATGAACGGATTATAAGTCCAATCATCAATGTATGCCAATTTAGGTTTTGGGATATATCTCTTTTATGTAATAAAGAGTTAAAACCCTCTGAAGCTGAGAATAGTATGGAGATCACACAGGATTGTCAATTAACACTTTTCGATTTTATCTTGGAGTTTTGGTTATTCTCTCCGTGGCGGATTTGGTTGCAACCCTTCACTCTTGACTTGGCATTTTTGTATGCCTCGATTGACATACATATTAAACAACGTGGATGGCTGTTTTTATGTCCAGAATTTATCTTGAGGCTTGTATATACGTGGATCTTGTTTTAGTATGAGTTTGGAGTTGTAATACTTGTATCTTAGGATCTTTGTGATGTCAAATCATGTGACTCTGGTATAACCTAAGTCTTTTAACCACGTTGAAAGAGTTGGGCCCGAGGCAGAACTCTTGAGACATCATTCTTCATGACTGGGGGCAGAACTCTCAAGACATCATTCTTTCATGATTGGGCCAAAATTATGGGTACAGAATAAGGAGAGACCAACCAAACATTTTTATTCATAAAAAGTCCAATCACTTTTACACACAGTCCGACTGTATTTATAACTCTGTCAATACAGTCGGACTGTATTATTTAACTCTACTATACAGTTGGACTGTATTACATGACTCTACCAATACAGTCGGACTGTATTACTTAACTCGACTAATATAGTTGAACTGTATTACATGACTCTACCAATACAGTTGACTGTAGCATTTGACATTTATTTGAAAACACCAAAATACTGTAGGCCTTTTTTGCAAACTTGGGTGCAAAATTGGTCTATGGCACCAATTTTCCCCAAAATTAATGGATCTGTTACGGGCTAATGGGCCTTCTCGGGAAGCAGACTCAGCCTGTTTAAATTCGGCCAAGTCCATTTGGAGTCCTTACGTGTTTTATTATTTTTAAAATAAGTAGAAAATTTAAATTATTTAAAATAACAAGTCATACACTCTTGTTAGATACTAAGATACACAGACAAAATGTATATCAATCGAGTCAAGTTCAAGCTGAACTGAGTACTCGTTAACCTGGACTCACATACTTCCATAACAAATGTATGCCTGGGTTTATTTGATTGAACATGTAAGATTACATGCTAAGCTAGTAGTGTCTCTCTCATCCATGTTGATCGATAATATTTATAGCTTGAAAGAAAATGAAAATAAATTTGGATCTCAATTGTTGTAGTAGAGAATTGCAGTAACTGAATGCTGAATGCTAACGTGACAGTTATAAGAATTACAACTGCTGTAATAGTTGGAGATGTCTAATACCCCTATACTAACTCTCGACTTAACAGATACTCAAGTCCTCAACATTTAACGAATTTATTTCACTAATACAAAAGAAAATAAGCATTGAAAGTTAGCTTAGAGTGGATCACCAATCTGCAAAATGACACAATCACACAACTACATTCGGATATCACACTTGATACGTAAGTGATGAATAATAATGTGCAATAGCAACAGCATGAAAAATGACGAGTTGCACAAATATATGCAAACAAATTAATGCAACTTCAAAACTTTGCAAAAATAAGTCCACATACACCGCGAATAAATATTGCACAAAATATATAATCTGTCTTCAATTTAACTATACCAGTCAAGAAAAAGAACTGAAAAAGTAAGTACAAATAGAAAAAGCAACATGATAGTCCTGCTGCCGCTATTCCTTTGAATGGCTTGCCTTAACTGATCATTACCAAGCTCTACATTCATTGTGGCTTCGACTGCCTGTCATATCCACACAGCAGGATGAAATACGTTCAACTTTATTTCAGACAAGCAGACGAAAGTCAGAAAATACAAACGCATGCTTCAACGAATTATCCTCTAATTTTGGAAAGCACGAAAGTTGTATGTGCATGCTTCTAGTCTCAAATCCACACAAAAAAACACAAGAAAGCAAAGCAACAAGAAAATATGCAAGGGAGGGGATAATCCAAGCTCCTTTAACAAGAGAGCTATATGGAGATAAGCGACGTACATATAAGACCAATTTAGGATTTTGCACAAGACATATCAGACCATGTATCAAGAAAGTAAAGCAAGAGGAAAACATATTTAAAAAAAAAAAAAAAAATCACTCACCAGCACAAGAAAATCATGGAGTTACAGAAACGGCAATGGCTCGATATTTCAAAATTCAACACACATATGAAACCTGAAAGTTTCAAGCCACACTTACTTGATCATACAAACTCTCTATCTGTCTAGCCTGATGCAAGACATGTGTAGACATAAGATGGTTGAGTGCAGACATTTCTACCATCCTGCTTTCTGTCTCTTGCACAGCATCTAACATGCTGGACAACTCAACCTGCATAAAAAATCAGAACTCGGATGGATATGAAAGAAGCTTATGGGAATGCAGTGGTTAGAATTTGTTAACATCTTCAAAAACAACTTGATACATATGTGACCAATTACCTGGAGAGCACGTGTATCATCATCCAATAGCTGTTGCTGAAATCTTACTGGCTCTGGCTGAGCTTCATCAGAGTGCCTGACTTCAAAATTGTCTCTCTCATTAGTAATTATATTCCCAGACGTAGTAGAGCTATCCGCAACATCATTGATTGTAGTCCTCTTAGGTTTTCTTCTTGGTGCCACCCGATTGATTGCATCTTGGAAACGCAAAGCTCTAAGCTGATCAAACTGTGATGTAACTGTATGAAGCTTTTCGCTTAGTATTAAAACCTACAGCACAAGCATAAGTTTTAGTGAATATCATCAATAAAGTCAGACAATCAAGCACTGAAGTAAGTAACAATTAGTGTTGCATACTGTATTTGACAAATAGATACAAGTTTGTGTCCTTTGACGTGGAAGTATACAAAACAAAAGCAAAATGTAAATAACATCAGATAGCCAACCTAAATCCATCACTGGCTGAGTTGATACTTATACTGATCAATAGGCATATACTCGGAAATGTTCATAAAGTTAAATACTTCAATTATCTTTCATCATACAAGATTTCATGCCGAATGGCCACCACCTAAGTTCTACCAAACTTCTATAGTTACCCATGTCTTTGATAAAACGAAATCATATTAATGAGCAAAGTAAACATCATATTTTAAAAATACGCAATAAAGTGAAAAAACCCAATTAGAATAAATCATACCACTCCATGTTTGTGAGCTTTCGTATCCGCATTCATATTATCACCCCGGATGCCAAGCCATCCACCCTTTGAACTTGCTTCTTCATTTGATATACTATCTTTCAAAACATCTATTTGATCTTTGCAAGCTTTTATAAACACAGTTACCTGAATAACACAAAAAGGTAGCAAAGTGTAAATACCACTAAATTTGCATGCTTACATGAAGCATCTAAACCAAGTCTATATACTCACAAGTTCCTGCCCACTTAATGCTAGCAGGATCACTATATTTAGCAATTATTCAAACTCATCAACAAGCACGGGCACATTTTCAGTAGAAAGAGGTTGAACATTCAGAGAGGAATTCAAGGATAAAAAATGTTACTAATTAGTTATACACTTCCCAATGTGCAAGAAATTGCACACCGGATACCAAATATATTGAGATACGTATGGAGTTAATACAGTAATCTATATTCGATTTTACCATATACACCTGAACGACAAGAAAAACTACAGAGCGGTAATGTAAGAACTCCACTCTACCCATTAATGTGTAACAGGGGTTGACAAAGTTAGGAGCTAAGGAAGGTGGAGTTCTTTTTCTTTTTTTCCTTATGTAAGGAAAACTTACACACACCTAATTCCTAAGGAGTGGCTGGAATGGGTTTCGACCTCTCACCTAGTACATCAAATCAAACCCAAGCTCTTTACCAGTTTGGGTGTACCTTGGGGACTGAGGAAGGTGGGTGTTTATTTAATCCTTGAGCTAATCAGAGCAAGACATTTTCAGTTAACTAATAAGGGACTTTACACAACATTCAAAGAAAACAATTCTGAAAGGTTTAGTGACAAACAATTATATTATACCTCTATCCATAATTTTTAACCCATCGTTGAACAGGATCACACAGTTTGCGATCAACTCTGTATTTCCAGCAGAAGACTAGCTTAACTTCTCGTAGGTCTAATCATAAGAAATGAAATAACAACCTAGCCATAACTTTGTAATACCCACTTGAATACTTATTATATTTCATATAACAAATTAGCAAACGACTAAACAGAAAACTAACAGATACTTATTTCAGTTCAGGTCAAATCAGGAAAGAAACAACATGAGAATGAGAAGATGTCATACTTCATGCTCAATACTGTCTCTTTCTTGCTCGGTGGTACGGTGTCGATCTACATAGTCCTTTTTGTGCTCCACAAGGAACTGCTCCAAAGCTCCAATACTTTCAAGCTGGAAGAAATAACACAAATTTAAGTCATAGAATATTTATATTAACACGGAAATTTTCAATATCAATGTTGAGAGACCAACTTGACAACTGTCAGAATGAACACACCGTTTTCAGTGCAGCTTTGGTGAAAGAGCTCTTTTCCCGCTTTTTATGCATGATAAATGATGCCATAACGGCAGCTGTTTTTGACTGCCAAAGAAAACAAATTATCAGACTCCATAGTATTAAGTCATAAGTATCTATAAAATTCAGTATGAAGAGCTGGCCTTTTATCTGGCATTTTCAGTTCTACGTAAATTGTATTTTGTCATCTTCAGTGAACTAAGTGAAACAAACAAATGTAATTTTCTATCTCTCCTCATTTCAGAATATCACTCATAATCACCAATGTTGATAGATTTATGATTAATCGGAACATAATGGATGATTGGGGGTAATGAACCATCAAATGATATAAATGGAAAATATGAAGCACAACCTTAACGTGTCCAAGATGAATATGCCCTGTAACCATGATCTTTGATAAAACAGTTTCTAGTGCCCGAAACCTTCGAACAAAGCAGAACCCTAAGTAGAAATAACAATAGGACTATCATATCAATTGTATAACATACCATAAATGGTAAGGAGTTGAAGTGTAACAAAGAGATTTGAGTTTCCCTTAGTGCTACAGTTGAGAATATGATGGTTAAATACTGAGACTTAGACTCAACTAGTGAATAGTTATACCAAGTTGAAATAATTTTCAGTTCTCCGTTACTCTGATTAGCTCCCACAAGATAAAAGTAATCACAAAACAACCAATGATTTTTAATAAATAAAAGTAAACCACAAGATAAACCTCAGTATATCCCAAACTGATTGCTGCTCGGCGGGCTGCATCTTTGAGATCCTCAGTTCTATCTCTAACCTTTGCCATCTTTTGGATGTGGAACTCAAGAGGCACAATTATCTTCCGTATAACACACACAACAAAGGACCTTCTCACGCAATAAGCCTCTAAACCAATAACCAGGAACAAAAACAAACCACAAGTCAGCAACTACAAAGCTCAGCAGCAAACACTATACACAAAAGCTCAATTCACTCACAGATTCATTAATAGCTCAATCTTCTCATTGGTGAGCTTCGTCACTGCGTCTCCTTCAGCAGCGTGAAGAAATGTCGCAACCTCTGAAACACGAATTGACAAATTTTAGGTTAGTTTCTCAATAAACGAAAGGGAATCGGATTGAAATGTAGAGAGATAAATGGAGTGCATGAAAAGCAATAAAAGAATTTGGTTTTTAACAACACCAAAATTTAATTGTAACAGGACAATCAATTTATGTTATAATAACAAGCATGCTGATAAAAATCCAGCAAAATGAATTAACAGAGATCAACTATAATCCCTGTGAAATGTCGAACAAGAAGAAAGTCTAAAACCAAGGTTAACTAAAATGCATAGCTCCTATTCAGTAACAAAAATGCATAGCTGTACATTAACATTCATTGCATATTTGCATAGCAGAGAGTAAACGGAACCTGAAGATCAACAACTGGGTACACCTTGAAATTTACAGTACCCGATTATGATTAACCTCGATCGATTTGTAATAAGAAAAAGCGAATCGATTATCGGCTGAGAGAAAACGAAATAGGTAGGTAGGGGATGAAACTTTCCGATCACTGTCGATTAGGTGTAGTAGAGATGGAATCAATCGGAGATGATGGAATCGGCTGAAATGGGGTTGGGCCCGATACAGAACTATTGGGGAGAAGAAAGTCCCGTACCCAACTTAAAATAACAATTTAAAAACGATCACTTGAATTGCAACACTATATTAACTCATGACTCGCTGAGTTACAATATTATATTAATTCATTCCTCTCTAAGGAGTACAACATTGTACGAACGCATAATCAGCCTTTTTTGGTAATATTTAGTCACAAGTGAACTTTGGCTAGAATTTTCGAACTCTTGAGACGTCATTCTTCATTATTGGGCCTAAAATTAATGGATCTGTTACAGGCTAAAGGGCCTTCTCAGGAAGCAGGCTCACCCTGTTTAAATTCGGCCAAGTCCATTTGGAGACGTGGTGCTAGTGTGCTATAGACAGTATACCTTCTAAGAAGAGGCCTAATCATGTGTAGCATATATTCGCGGCAAAATGGAAAATAAGTTATATCAAGGTAAGTCTCCTGGATACATTTTCAAGGGGTGTTAAAATGGACCGACAAACATTACGGTTGTAGCCATAAAAATTAGGGGTTTTTAGTAAGAATGTCGGTGTTATATATACATATAAACAATGACATAAATGTTACTAACTCATAAACATTATTGAGAATGTTTATAACATTGTACTTATATTAAAAATGCTCCCTCATTAATGTATGTCTATTCCAAGACCAAGACTTTGTGTTATATCAATTCCCTCCACACCATTTAACAAAACAGAAAAAGTATAATAACAATCACATTTCCATCTGTGGTTCTCAAGTTTCAGTCTAGCATCCATACTATGTCTAACACAAATACGACACGTATATCACATTGTGTTTCACAACTATTGAGATTTTCGTTAAGACAACACTGCAACCAACAACATTATTACATACTTTATCAATCTTTCTTGTATAATAAGTATAATACCTATGTCATGCATACCATATGCATGAAATGCACCAGCATCACATCTAGATCGACTAAATTTTTGCTTATATCATCAAGATACATTGAAAGCTTTGCATGTGCAAATGATTGGTGAACATGAAGTCATTTAGTTCACAAATGATTGTTCATTTTTCTCCTTATGGAAGCATTCACAATGGGCCCAAATGACTGAGCATTTCACACTTGGGCTTTTCTTCTTATGTGAAGCCCATTGGAAAAGAAAGAATATACAGTGGATCTTGACAGCTTAGCTAACAAAAAGTTAATCTTGTTCTGCCTTAATCCATGATCTTCCTTTTGATTTCATATGAAAAGTTATGTTATGTGGGAGATGTATTTGTGTTGATGATTCAATGTACTTTGATTCACCAAATATTTTGATCTCACTTTACACTTACGGTCTTAGGTCATATCTTGGTGTCGCTTCGTTATTTGTAGAGACGGGGGAAGTAAGAAATGAAACTGGTTGACGCAACTTAAACTAATAGTTTACGCGGTGCACCTTTATTAGTTGTATGCAGGTAAAACCAATAAGTATTAGATAACTGAATGACATCATGCATCTATATATGTTATTGATCATCTAGAAACGCTGATGATTTAGCTATCCACATTTGTTATTGATCATCTAGAAACGTTGATGATATAGCTCCCTTGAAATGATTTTCGACTCTTGTATGATGGAAAATTTCAATATTTCAAAATCGAAACCAAAAATTTTGAACTCTTAAAGATGGCCAATATGTTGAGAAGTGCAAGAAAGTATCAATGATTGTGACAAATGATTCGAGGGAATATGATAAAGGGATTTAGCCTAATCTCGTAATGAGATTGACTGTAACTTTTTAGTACCAAACTAAAGTGTTCCATAACACTGTTCATCTGCACTTTTGGCCCCTTTTTTTCCTCCAAGGATTCTCTAACACGACCGAGTACACAAACACAATTAATCTCTACACATAAATGTAACGTTGACACGTTTACTAATGTACTTAAAAACTTAAATTCCCTTCATGTAGTCTGATTTCTACCGAGAATTCATCTCAGAGCTCGAGTTCGACCTACTCAATAAGCTAATCAGGTTAATGTTGGGGAATTGGTTGTAAGAGGCAACCAAATGTGGTTGCAAGAGGCAACCAAGAGAGAGCCAAAAATGTTATGTGTTATAATGTGTTAAGTGAGTAACTTTGAGCAATTATTTATCTAAGTTCCACCGCTCGGTTTTGCGTATTCTTTATCTCGTTGCGAAGTGGGATGCGCAAGCTTCGTAACGGTATAAGATACGGGAGGTAATCAATTCTAGGTGTGAATGATAAATTGGCTTAAAGTGTGCTAATTGAGACTTGCTATTGTATTTGTCCCACATTGGAAATAAATGGAAGGGATGAGTAATATAAAGTTATGCCTGTGTTTCCTGAGAAGTGTGTGTCCAGGAAATATAGTTCGCGTGTTTATCTTTTTACTACAATTTTCCACTGAACGCAAGGCCAGATTTTTTCCAGATTGTTCCACCTGTTACGTTTTTCCTACAGCTATATATACCCCATCCCTCATTTGAGCAAGACACACCAGAAATTCCATTCTTCTCTTCTCCTCCCTGTTTTCAATCTGCACTTTAGAAATTCGAGTGTTTCTTCACCACAGAAGTTCAACGGAGCTTCTACTGCAGAGCTTCCAGTAGCTGCTGAGATTTGATATTGTACCTTGGGAGCTAATTGTCCGAGGGAGGCCTGAAGCGTAATAAGGCGGACAAATTTAGCTCAAGGGGAAGTGGTCACACCGCTGACTCGTCTATGATTAAATCCAAACAATAGTGTTTTTCTGTTTCTTGTAATTTTACATTGCGATGAGGCTCATTCTTTTAAAGCTGAAATTTCTTCGAATCGAATCAATTGTAGTATAAAATATAACTAAGCAGAACTGAACTGAACTGAACTGAATGAGTTTTAAGTTGAAAAGAACAGAGCCTAAGTGTAATCCTTTAATTTTTCCTTGCTTCTGTTTCTTTCTGTTTTTTCTTGCAGCAAAAGTGTTAACCAGAACCAACATTAAATCCAAACTCTGTTTCTTTTTTACCTGGCTATTGCTTTACTCATTTGACACTAAAGTATCCATTATAAGTCTCGGTCCATAACACAATCTCTTATATTTATTATTGTTGAAACTCGATTTATAGTTCAGACTCGTTCATTATAACTATCTGTCTCATTCAAGTAATGGTTTTGTTTATATCTCAAAGTTGTACTTGTTTGATTCAAACGAATCGAGCTCCAACTAATTTATGGCGTGTCAAGCTTTACCTCAATGCACATATGACTCGTTTTCCTAACCAGCCAAACTCGTGATTAAGCATCATTATATATTGTTTGGGATCGTAATTAATTTGTACTACTAGTAGTAAGGGATAGAGCTATGATCATTAAATGAGAGCTAATCTTCGATCACGAGGAGAATCTTGTTTGCCAATTCTTGGAACGCTAAATCCAAACTTTGTGTCAGCTTGGAGTATGCTCTACGGCGTCTTATTACATGACTAATTAGGCTATCTTCTCTTTCGTATGTTAACTCATTCAATTCAGTTCAGTTCATTTCAGCTTTGTTTATTTATATTTTATACTACAGTTCAATTCATTTCAGTTCAGATCAGTTCAGTTCATTTTAGTTAAGTTTAGATCAGTTCAATTGAGTTCAGTTCAGTTCAGACGAAGAAAACTGAGCCTTACTCTAGTATTATCATTTTTCACAACAAAACATATAATAGTAGTATTACTTATTTTATGACAATACTTATTGCAATGATCTTTTAATCGAAGTTTCCAACAAATCCTACCCGTGTCTGCTATTTTGTAAATTAAACTTGGGCTAGAGATAACTAGATTTCTCATAGGTTTTCGTGTTTGCCCTATTTCTAAAGACAAACCTTCTGTCTTTAAGTTAGTATATAGTTATTTGAACATTCATTTTGAACATTTATAAAGCTGTTATTTGAACATTTGAACATTTCTCAATTTCTTATTTCTAATAACCAGGTTATGAGTGTTGGCTTAATTTTGCAGTCGGAGAATTTGTAGCTCTTATTCACTATAAATTCACATCACTATTCTAAACCACATACAAACTTATATAACCCTCATCGCTTGACGGGGTCTTCTAAGGTGATGTGGACCCAATTTAACACTATACTCTCATCAAATTGCAGTTTAAATTATCTCACAGAGTAACCAAGTTGTTGAGTTTGTTGATGTCACAAATTAAAAGGAGAAGTTTTTATATACAATACCAACATTCTGGTGCGGGTTAGTTTAAAACTTTAAACCAATTTTTGGTAGGCTAGTTAGGTTTTAAGAGAATTGTTTAAAAAGATTGTAACTTTTTCATATGGTTAAAAAAAATGAAAACGGGACTTATGAAGATATTAGAACATTAAATAGTGATATTACTTTTTGACTAACCAAAGAGCCAATATAGAAAAATACAAACGAGAAGGTTTAAATGTTATCTTAAGCACAGTAACTGCGGGGAACATGGGGCAGCATAAATCAACGGAAGTTGGGTAAGATTTTTCATATCAATAATTCATATCATAATTGTGTATTTCATATGTGATATTAATAAATAAATATCAATTCATCTGAATCTAACACTTTTGATCAGCACAGTTATTCGTAAGTTACTCTATGAACGATATATAAGTAGCTCAAAATTAGACTGTTTAGGCAACCAACAACTGTGATCAAATATGGGAACCCCAACAGTCTACGGTCAGTTAGGCCCTGTTCTCTTCGTATGCAAACTCATTCAGTTCAGCTCTGCTTAGTTATATTTTATACTATAATTCAGTTCAGTTCAGTGCAGACGAAGAGAACAGAGTCTTAGTCACAACAACCAACATTGCTCTATTCGCAACTAGCAACAAGTTTTCATTCTTGTAAAGAGTCAGTGATAGAACGGGGTTATCTCATATTCGATATTGAATATGTTAGATTGTTCTTGTAATCTGTTCGTAAGCAATAAAGTAGGTTCTCCGCCTTAACCGTGATTATTGTTCTTCCAACTTCTTGGTGTTTGATCGACTCTTGCTAGATGGTTGTCTATTGGTAACTGTTGTTGATTTTCTCGACATTTAATATCCGCGTCATCTTTATTCGGTGACATATAGAAAAACTTTCGAGTAGAGTATTCATTCAAGATTAATCCAAAGTAAATATGAATCTTCATAATTGATTACGGATAATGTTAATAATTATAGGAGAAAAAGAAGTTATATACTACTGGGCGTGACTATTGTAATTGCTCTAATGTCTTTGAAGTTGTTAGAGAAATGTTCCATCCAAGTCAGTGTCATTAAATTGCTTGCAAGTATTAAAGAGAACTACTGACCATCAATAATTATAAGGAGTACAGATTAAGTAACACTGTAACAGTGTTAAAAAGATTCTCTGTGTTTCAATTCAGGTCTCAAGTAAGACTGTGAGAGTGGCTGTCTCATAATGATTATTATGATTAGGGTTCTTATAAGCTACTCACTAATTAACTACTTTTTCCATTTCAAATCAAACTTCCCACTAGAATAGGCACATACAGTTTAATACGGAGCGAAATAGAGTCATGTTATATTTTTCTCTTGTTCTAGGTTTGGTTAATAAACTCCTATTGTGCCTAGGCAATGTAAGTGTATAACTCCTCTAAAATTTTGAACCACAATTATTTATGTTGAGGATTTCTTATACTTAATTGTTATGAATACTAATAATTTTTTGACTATTCTGAAAAATATACTAAAAGGATTATAATGGTTCTCATAAAAGGATGTTCCTGTTTAACTTCCATATAGGGTTGTTAATGAGTTGAGCCGAGCCGAGCCGAGCTTTGGCTTAATGGATCAGTGATCGTCAAAATTTCAGGTCTGCTCGTGATTGACTCGTGATTATCGAGCTTTTCATAATCGTACTCGTGATCGGCTCGTTAAAATATCGAGTTGCTCACTAGCAGCTCGATAAGCTCGACTTACTTTTGCTCGTGAGCGCTCCACTCGTTAGAGCTCGAAAATGAACTCATTTGTTCTAAAATTTTACATAGTTCTGATTTTTAGATAGCTTAAGTTAGAGACTACGGTTTTTACTTGTTATTTATGTATATGTAAATAAATAAATTTAAATATATATTAAATTAATTATTGCTCACGAGCAGCTCGCGAACTTCGATCATTTTGCCATGGTGATCGAGCTTCAAGCTCAACAATGAGACGAGCTTGCTCGCGTTGACCGATCTCGAGCTCGATCTGAGCGTTGTCCCGGCTTTTTCACGAGCGGCTTGTTCCCTAACACCCCTTCCATATCTTGTCGATTGATATCATGGATTTCGTAAAGAAAATATGTTCACATAGTTTTGGAAGGGATCCGCATTAGTGAGGTACCGACGATTGATGTTCTTAACTATATATAAAATGTTTTAAACAATAACAATAATGTTTTATGGGTGTACATGTTATATAATTATTTATCTGCATATATAACTTGGACGTTGTTACTAAGAATCCGTAATGTTTCTGACTATAATAAGAATATTTTTCGGTCTGGAAACTTACTCTGAGGATGTTAGACTACGTGTAGTTTTGTTGCGAAAATACAGGTGTAACATTTGATTATATACAAAAGGTAGCTGAAATTGGACTAAACAAAAGAAAAGCAGAGAAAAATAGACATAGGACGATCATGTCACGATCCAATTATAAAATGACTGTGGTCTTCTAGGGAGAAAGAATAGGATCTGAATTTTAGTTGTTGTCTGATCACAAACATTTTATAGCAGTGACAAATTATTAAATCCAAATAAAATAATAGTAAAAAATAGAATTATAATAAAGATTTGTCCTTGGTTTTGTAATATCGGCGAAGAATCGGCCTTGTTTATCTCTTCGAGTCTTTAACATCCCTAAACCTTAGCCGCATGACACGCTGGCCCAAAAATATTTTCTGTCCATTACCCTTTTCGGCACTCTATTTCACTTGAATTACTCTTCTCGACCATCTATGGTCACGTAATTTCATTTTTACCTTTCGCGCGTCTTGCTCTTACTCACAACTTTTTCAAAATTCATCAAGTGAGTTATAAGCTTATAATTGTCGCGATGATTAGTTGTAATTTTGTGTTATAATGATGGTGTAAATGTTGAAAACGAAATAAGTTGTACGAAAGTAAAGAGCAGTTAATTCGTATTGAATAAATGTTGTTTCAAGTTTGATAACACTGACACAAGTATTACTATTGTCAGCGCAAATATTAAATTCATATCATATATATATAATGATATATGTTCTACTACAATAGTTCTGATTCAATGCTTATATGTATAATCTACGTTGTAGTTAAGAATTACAATGTTAAGCGTGTTATTATATTATACGCAAAAGAGAGTGAGAGAACTGGTGCCACGAACCAATTTTGCTCGTAAAATCATATATTAGAGACCATGTAAAGATAATTCAAACAATAAAACAGACATATGAATTAAATTTTACATAATTCCAGTAAAATACTAGGATGGATCCGGGTCCACTATAAAACATAGTAAAATTGTCTTTCACACCTAATGTAATTTCTTAAAAGTAATAATGTACATTGAGCATGCAAAATCACTCTAACAAGTCACACACACATACTCACTTCCTAGTCTTGCAAAAGTAGTTATCACTTTATTTAACTCACCTACTAACCCTTCACACTATGGAAACTCAAGATCTTCTATATAACTCCATTCCCCCAAAACACACATTTCATACACCCCACCCACCCCACAAGAAAATGGCTCTCAACTCTCTTCACCTCAAGCCCTCCATGAAACCAACTTCTTCCTCTTCTCATCTCACAAACATGAAGCTCAAAAACATCCTCCAAACCTTCATTTTCTCACACATGTACCGCATTGCTAGGGCTCTAACCAAAGCCAAGTCCATTCTCCTCCAACTCATCAAGGACACCAACTTTCTCCATCTTCTTGAACTCAAAAAGAGCAAGAAGAACAAGAAGCTCTTTTTCGGCTCGTTCCGACTCCATTACAACTGGTGCTCATCCCACGTCATGCCGGTCTCACACGTCTACTACGACTCGAGCTGGAATTCTACAATCAATCCCACTTCGTACGACGTTAATGTCCCCGAGTCGAGCGAACTTACGGGGTACTTGCAATGGCTAGAGGAGAAAGGGAGTGATGAGGAGCTTTCTAGCAATGAGATTGACAAGCTTGCTGATTTGTTCATAGCCAATTGTCATGAGAAGTTTCGGTTGGAGAAAGTTGAGTCGTATAGAAGATACCAAGAAATGTTGGCTAGAAGTGCTTGAAAGATGATGGATCAAATGAAGTGATGATCAAGATTGCTCTTTATTTTTTTTTTCCTTTCTTTCCTTTTTTTCTTTTTTTTAAATGTACTCTTTAATTTGAATTTTTGTGGAGTAGTTTATAGTATTAGTAGTAGTAACTTTAGTTTCTTTTCACCTTGGATTATGTGGGATGATGAAGATTAGTGGGATTTGTGCAAATTCTAGTGGTATTTTGGATAAGAAAAAGTTTATATATCTTGGTGGAGAATTCAAAGATCTTGAATCTTTAGGGCCCAAAATGTTATTTAACTTGTACATCTCTCACTATGAATTTGAGAATTAAGAAATTAGAAGAATTGAAATGATACCGTGATTTCATAAAGTTTACGTTCAAGTTTGGTTCTAAACTTTATTGCAAGTCTACATTAAATTAAACTACATCCATATCTAACTTCCATTCAGATAACTCGTAACTAACATGTTATTTGAATCTCCATTGTGATATGTTATATTTAATTTCTACTCGAATAGACTATTTAAACAGGTCCCAAAAAATCGAATAGAATTCTATTAACATTATCTTCTTGATCTTTAGACATCGCTTCACTTTTTGGACAAGTCTCTGTTACGAAAAAATGAAACATGGGACAGAACTTTTTTTATTCTATGATATGATTCGACTTTGATAAAGACGCTATGGTTCTAAACCGTATTGCTACCATGCCTGTGAAACTTGATGCTCCATTTGAAAATATATGCCCTTATCACAGTGGCTATAACTTTTACTATTTCGAGATGGAGTGTTTTAAAGGCGATAATTCAAATCACGAGGATAGGAAGTGTGAAGTAAAAGAGTTAGACTCTTAATGAAATACCGTCATTCTTTCTAACTAAACCATTGATCCTTTGCGATCACTTTTCAATATATGGTGGAACGTTATTATGATCTTTTCGAGTCATTCATTATTCAATTAAGGGCATCGTATCACTAACTTGGACATGATCTTGATCTGATATTAAATATTGATTTTGATCGTCATCTATTCTACACTCAAAACTACAATTAAATATGACTTCTAATCAAGTTACAAGCTGAAGAACCTAAACTAGAGTAGACTCGTAAACTATTGGCAGACTTGGTCACTTGTTAGGTCACTCATATTACACACATATTTTCTTGGAAAATTTGGTGAAATTTCATAGCTCCTCACAAGTAGTATTGGATGGATTTTGAAGATAAGAGGTAATCGTACGTGTATCATATGGCTACAAACTAGAATACCTTCCAACACTTTATTTTGAATTGACTAATAAATATGTTCGGTATATATCAATTGTATGAGTAGCTTTTGTGAGATTTCGTCGTAGAGATGAGATTTACATTACACGTTTAATTGCAATCACTAAACCCACAATGAACATGGGAAGCTTGCATATAAACGTATATTTATATGTGAGGAGTCTCGTCGGTTACCTTTAACTTCATTTCAGAATCTTTTGGTGGCTTACGAATTGATTGTGAATTGCTTGTTATGGCAAAACCATAGTTTAATGCACTTGCAAAAATATAAATAGTAACTCACTATATTTTATTCATCGAAAGACAATTGGAAGGAATGAAAACTACTTATGCATGCTCACGAAGTAGTTATGCATCTATATCACGTTAAAAGTCAAATGAGTATCAAATCAATCAATTAATGTATCTTAAAAATTATAACATCTTCAAGTTTCACAATTCTTAAAGAATGGATAACGTTACTTATGATACTAAAAATACGGAATTTTCTTTTCGAGAATTCATCTATAATGACTTTCAAGTTAAGCATGTTTGTTTTTAATATTTTAGGATGGTAGAATGGATGACAAAATGAAAAGTCTTCTTATATGATACATGGATACGTGGGTGGACAAAATGTACCAAAATAATATCTCATTATTTGAATTCTTGATTATAAAAAAAAATAGATGAATGCTGGATTTGTTTAGATAAATAGAAAATAATTAAACATAATTAAATTGAAATTAATGAGTTTTTAGATAAATAGAACATAATCTTAGTTTTTAATAAATTATTCTGAGATAATTTATCAAATAAACTAGTTTTTCAATTGTAATTTCACGTTCACTTTTAACATATTTGTTGGGGTCAGATGATCAAATAAACTCCTCTAATATATATATATAAACTAAGTTGAATTCAGCACTAAATATAGCCAATGTGATTTATGGAAGCATCTGATGCTGCAACATATTCTAAACCCTTTCGAAATAGTAGCCTCAAGATATATGCAAAATCTTTGCCCATAAAAGGCAATATATTGTGCTTAAATGCTCCATAACCTTTATAAATCCATCCAAGATTGGTTAATAATAAACTTGTTTCTCCTTTTTGACCGATGAACACATAATATGCTCACTTTTCTTCTTCACACGAGACATGTAGCCACTCTTCATAAAAGCCCAAATATATTTATTGTACACATGCTACCTTAATTCCATGACATGATTGATGAGACAATAGGTTAAGGACAACAACATTGTGCATTGAGGCTCATACGATATTCGACTCGCAATCCATATATTCCATAGAAATATATATATCCCGACACGAAGATGTGTTTTGCTTGTCCGAACCACGATATGAAGAATTTATGATCAGCTGATATGTAGTCATTACCACTACATGTCAATGGCGGACTTCCATGCGGGAATGACCATTTGACCTAATCTAATTATAACTCACGAAGATGACCTGGTTGGGCAAGAGACAAAGCTTAAAGGAATATACATGCATTGAGTAGCATGACGAAGGGAGTATGTTTCGGTGGTAAGTCTCAATGTCTCATAATGACGTATGAATAAAAGTAAGGTCATAAGAATGGTGAAAAAATGAGCGCTGCAGACAAAAATGTAAATTGAACAAATGAATATCAGTAGCTAATTGTTTAAAAATTTAATTACCAAGTGTTAAAATTGAATTTTCGAGTAAAAGAGAGTAAATGAATAGAAGTGTGAACTTGGACACAAGCCCAAGATACCAACACCTAGGCCCATCCTAGGCAGAATATGGGCTTGGGTATAGTGTCCAAGACCCAGGTTTGGGCCTTTACAAACTCGATTCAGTACCACTCGTTTCGTGACACTATACGCAAGTCTTACATGTGTGACTCATAGCGTTGTCTAGTTATAGAAAAAAAATTCATTGTATGGTACAAACTAAATTCACTTATTCAATCAAACACAATATTACACGAGCATCCTTGGAATAAAAGAAACAAGCAATCTTAAAACACAAACATTACAAACCATGTACAAGAAAAGAGGTGATTACAACATACGCAACATTATGTTTAATTATAACTCCAAAGTCCAAACACACTAAGCAAAAACACAATTTATAGACTGGTAGGATTCACTCGGATACATCATCAAGGTTACTTTTATGCTAGAGCCAGGAGCATACACTCATTAGACATAACACGTATGAGTCCATGTCTAGTAGGTGCACTGTGCACTACTCTCACCTCTAAGGCTCTAACACATAACTTACCATGACCGAGATCTACTTACATCAAAATCTCGCGAAGCCATATTATAAGAATTAACCTTCAATTATGGGTCGGATTCGGATTGCTGGGAGGCTTCCTCCTTAGGCTCTGATCCACAGCTTTCTTGGGCTGGCTCTTGGCTGATCCATTGAGAAATGTTGATGAAGAAATTCCAGACAACAATTTTCTTGACATGAGAGCATTAACCGTAGCATCATCTTGATAAAATGAACAAGAAATGATGAAAACAGTGAAGATTACAAGTAAAGATTTGTGCTTGATCTTCATGGCTTGTACACATTAGTGCAAGAAACTGAGATTTGTGAAAGTAGTGTTTAAGACAAGATTTGATGGAGTTATATGCTCGATTTTTATTTTACCTACTTCACGTGGTTAGGCATGATCCCAAGTGTTTTATATGCACACAACAAATTGTACAGCTAGCTAGATTGCAACTGAAATAAACAAATAGTAACCAAATACATTTCTATACATATATTGGTAATGAAACTTACATATTAGATTTCAAAATATCAAAATTCGTTTTAACACACCATCACGTACATCCACGACATGGAATACACCCACTACACGCTAGTAACAAAATGAGAAATAATGTTAAAAATAAATGAAACGGATACTTAAGTGACTTCATCTGAAAAGAAAATGTATATAATTCAATAGAACTGACTAAAATAATATTTTTACGATTTACTTAAAGAAAGAAAACTTCAAAACTACGACCACAATACACATGATATACATGGAATTGACTATTGTTGCTCACTGACTACTTAACGATAAGCATGAGATTAGTTTTATACAAGTATATCATGTGTTTGTCATGTGGATCTAAATCTACCACTAGAATCCCTTACAAAATTGTATAGCTAAGTACTACCATTAACAGGATCCTAGTTAAAGGTAGGAAACATGTAATTCAGGACCAAAAATAATGGATTCCAATTTGATTACTTGGATTCTTTGCTACTTAGTAACGTGTTTCCTAGTTAGGGATGGGTTTTGTTGGTAAATTTTATGTTAAGGGCGAGAACAATGTACCTTCAAAATATATATATAAAGTGTGTTCAGTACAATGCTCTTGCCAAACTGAAGTGCGAAAAAAATGTTAGTTAAGGTTGTCCTATTGATTGATCAACATAAAGTGAGGAAGAAAATTGATCGAGTCCAAGTGACAAGTAGTATATGTATAATTAATTAGACTCCTTCATGTACTTTTAGATGGTGAATCTATGTATAACTAGTAATAACTGTGGCAATGCCACCGTATAATTTATTTTTAATAATAAATTGAAATGTGAGGATTAAATAAATTAATTGAAAAAAAATAGTCAAAATTCCTTTTAGACAACGTTGGCCGTGGTGTCGGTTGGTAGTCATTCTTCATCCAATATTATATCATTGATTGTTTATTTATGTTAACTATAGAAAATGTAAAAATAGGATCCTACCATACCCGACTTGTTAATTAGTAACAGGTACATATTTTTTTACAAAAAAAATCTATCCCTCAAACGGAACCAAAATAAAATACAAAAGTATACAATACAATCAATAGGGTTGCTCCCAACAATCTCGCGGTGATATGTGGTCACCCCACCACACACACACACAAAAATATTATACAAACGTAATTTCACATGTCACGGTTGTTTTTGCCAACCCACCGGTTCCCAGCAACCTCGCGATGGTATGCGTCACCCCAACAAAGACACAAAAATTATTATTCTACGAACATAATTTCACATGGTACGGTTGTCCCTCCGGGGCCCGTTATGGATGAAGAAAGTAAAGAGAAGATAGAAGAGAGTTTTCCCGCCTAGAGAGTATACCGCCCCCCCCCCCCCCTCCGGCCCGTCATGGAGATCAAGAAAGTACAAAGAAGATCGAAAACATTTTCCCCGCCTAGAGAGTATCAGCTGATCCCCGCCCTCCCCCGGCTCGTTATGGAGATCAGGAAAGTAGAGAGAAAATCTAAGAGGGTTTCCCCACCTAGAGAGTATCAAATCCCCAGGCTCGTTATGGAGATCATGAAAGTAGAGAGAAGATCTAAGAGAGTTTCTCCACCTAGAGAGTATCAGATCCTCCAGGACCGTTATGTATCAAGAAAGTAGAGAGAAGATCGAAGAGAGTTCCCCTCCTAGAGAGTATATGCAGACTCCCCTCCCTCACCCTCCGCCGGAAAAAAATTTAGTTATTACTAACTTAATCATAAAATGTTGTGTCGGGTATTGTAACAAAGGTATGGAACGGGTTCGAGTATATACCAGACCGGACTTGAACATCATTATTTCGAACGGGGTTGGAATTCGGGTTGGATAGAACAAGTCCTTCCAGCCAGAGATCGTAGAGAAGAGAAACCTTATACCTCATCCTACCGATCGAATCATAACATAAAGAAAATGAAATTGAAAGTCTTCACATATAAAAAGTTATTGGTAGACATGTAAAGATCAACACACCACCAATTAGCTCACGTGTGTCTCTTGTATCTTCTGGAACTGAAAATAGCACGTCTAGTATACGATTCATAGAACATTCTTAGAAGATTAGTTGAATGAACTATGTCAAGCATAGATCCAAAGGTCCTTCAATCTGGATTCATGCCCATTAAGAAAATTAGCGTGTGGGTGGCGATTTTGATGGAATTATGGGATTTAAAATATTTGATTGATCACATTTATAAATAGTTGCAAAGGTTGAATATCATTGGCAGAAGTATGTAACCAAAATTAGATTAAAATTGTAAAGGTGACAGAACCAAATACGCATTAACTTGGCATCAAAAATAAATTTACCCTGATTATAATTGTTTTGTAATTTTTTAATCTAAAAAAATGAAATAATTTCTCACATTGATTTGAGGCCAAAGTACCATAGCTAGAATTGATAATAAAAACTGATTCTTATAATATATGGATAGATCTCATCTTCACATGCCTAAAAATTGAAAATTAATTTATTACTTTATTCTTTACCTTCTCACATCTTCTACTTTATTCACTATCTCCTACAACTATTCATTATTTTTCATACATAAGTATTTAGAGAAAAGTCGAAACCTAAATTCAAAAAAAAAAAAAAAAAACGTAGAGAGTTAATACAACTTAAAATGAATTTCTTTTTTACTTTAATTTTGTATTAGAAAATGTCCAAGTAATTAGAAAGCGCTCCAAGTATCATTTATGCACATGCGGATTATGTGTACTTTAAAGTAAACCATTAACTTTAGAATATAGTAGAAAAATATATGACAGTGCCAGAATAACCGAAAGTTCGCAAATGGTATGGTCGTATGGATATATATATACGAGGCTAATCAAAATTACAAAGTCTAGGAAAAGACCCGCATTTCCATTGGGAATAGGAAAGACCAAGTTTTTATAAAACCCAAGCCTCTCCAAACCCCCTTCTGAATCCTCTCAAAACCAACCCTCAACCACTCCCACCGAATCTCCTCAACTTCCAGAGACCTCGACATCATTCTCGTCCAGAGCGACGACATCGTCGACCAACATGACGGAGTACTTTTTGCCGACAGAGAATCGGAATCGAGTGAGCCTGTGGATGAGCAGGTGATTAATTAGAGGATTTGGGAACGAGATGTTGTCGTTTGATGGCGGCTTCTCTTCAGCTGCTTCTGGTGGTGTAGGTGCACCGGAGGATGAGAAGATTATGATTGATCGGGCTATCAATGCTCTACTATTGTGCTTGCTGCTGGATCTTTCGCTATTACTAATCTTCTCACCATTGATTATGAGTTTTTATAACTGGGGTATTTAACGTTGTTTATGTGAATTTTTACATCATGTCTGTGGATTTTTATAACTAGAAAATTTAATGTTGTGTCTGTGAGTTTTTATAATTTGGGGATTTAATGTTTTGTACGTGGGTTTTTACATTCTGTCTGTGAGTTTTTGCATATGGGGATTTATCTGGTGTCTGTGAGTTTTTATAACTAGTGGATTTAATGTCGTGTCTGAGTTTTTATAACTGGGGGATTTAATGTCGTGCTTTATAACTAGAGGATTTAATGTTGTGTCTGTGGGATTTAATGTCGTGTCTGCGAATTAAAAATAGGCCTTTCCTATTCCTAATGGAAAAGCAGGTCTTTTCCTAGACTTACTCAATCAAAATAATGGTATATTTTAGTTTATCCTGAATGTTTGATGCTAAACTATTTAAAATAAGTATCTTTTTGAATGCTTGATGCTACGTTAATTATTTATAATGAGTTTTAATGAGTCGTTTTTAATTCTTAAAATTTCATTATTTCATTTTATCTTATTTAATAAATTTATATTTTATTTTAATGAATAAAACAATTTAGTTAATTAATAATAGTATTCAAGATTGGTATACATAGATTCGCTCATTACATTTAATTCAAATATATGTTAAACATATTTTTTGGATTTTTGTAGATAAAGTTATATGAGATTAATATTTTATTTTAGTGAATAAAATGATTTATTTAATTAATAATAATAATCATAATCATCATCATCTATTAAAAAATACTATTCATGGCCTTCCGCATTTTCAGCAATAACCATAAGATATAAAATTTTGTCACCAAGCAATAACATTGCTCACATGATCTTAGCAACAACACTACTACGTTCTCCTATTCTGACTCTGCTTAACCGTAGATTCAAAATTTCACGTAGGATGGATGGAATTTGAATGAATCTGGTGGGTTTAGCTCATCAATTTTATATATTATATTATATAAAAACACCCAATTGATAATCTAAATGCTAAAACATTAGCCTCATTTCCTCACGTTTAACCTAACAAAACTTTATGCAACAAAATTCTCTCCCCCTACCCGGAATCTGCTCCACCGTAGAATCAAAATGTATAATTGAAAATATAAATATCTATTATATATTAATTGAAAATATAAATATCTATTAATATAAACATAAACATTTTTCTGAGTTTTGTAGATAAATTTATATGAGACTTAATAAAAACTATATATGCAGCCAACATACAAAAAAATAAACAGTGAAATATATACTGGTTGAAAATGCAACTAATTCCACAAAATTCCACATAGGATTGAATTTATTTAATAAATGCTATATTTTTTAAATTTAATTATTTCATTTTATCTTATTTAATAAATTTATATTTTATTTTAATAAATAATATAATTTATTTAATGAATAATAATATTCAAAATTGGTGTTTATGGATTCGTCTTATCATGGGGAATTCAAATATATGTTCAATATATTTTTCGGATTTTTGTAGATAAAGTTATATGAGATTAAATAAAACTTATATATGCAACTAACATACCAAAAATAAACTGTGAAATATGTATATACCGGTTGAAAATGCAACTAATTCCACGTAGGATTGAATTAATTTAATAAATACTCTATTTTTAAAATTTCATTGTTTCATTTTATCTTATTTAATTTAATAAATTTATATTTTATTTTAATAGATAAAATAATTTATTTAATTAATAGTAGTATTCAAGATTGGTGTCTATGGATTCGTCTTGTCACGAAGAATTCAAATATATGTTCCATATATTTTTCAGATATTTTTAGATAAAGTTATATGAGATTTAATAAAAATTATATATGCAGTCAACATACTAAAAGTAACATTTTAATATATACTGACTAAAATGTAACTAATTCCACAAAATTCCACATAGGACTGAATGAATCTGGTGAGGTTTAAACCATTATACTTTACATAATATATGGATGAATGGATGGATATGGATACAACAATTTAAGATGTTATTGTTCATACTAAAAAGTCACTAAAGACTATGGATGGCAAATATGGAACTTGATGACCAAACATTATTGCAACCTAAAGCACCACTTTATCAATTGATTCCACCAAATTTAATGAAAAAAACCAAAACTATAATAAATCGGTTTGATGTATGTAAATAAGATGATTGGCTGAAAAAACCAACTATTAAAGAAGATGAAGTATTCATTTCCAGATAAAAACTCGTGTATATTGATTTATTGAGAGAAAAACTGGATACTACATATGAACCATAAGTAGTCTATTTATAGACTCTAAATTATCCTAATTTACCTATCTATTTTTACAATTGAAGATGCCAATTACAATAACACAGTACGGTAGTAAAAACCCCTAACCATTTGGATGAGTACATGCTATGGCTCACGCAGAATTGCTCCTGATGCCTGACGCCATAGTTGTACCAGTGAAGGTACAATCTTCGATTGTCTGTGGCAGGTTCACCAAGACTGTGCATATGTGCACCTGTCTTGGACGAGCTGTGATCCTGTATGATAATCCGTTGTGCTCCTGCGGATTAATGCGATCTGGAGTCGGCAAACTGCCGAATTGGATTTCTGTTACAAGCCGTTGATTTCCTTCATTCTTTCTTCCTCTGTTTCTCTCTTCTTCAATACTCCCCCTCAAGATGGGAGTAAAAATGTTGATTAGTCTCATCTTGGTGAAGGCTCTTATCAGATCCTACCCTGAGATTGCCTTAGTAAAAACATCTGCCAATTGATTTGTCGAATTGATGAACTTCAGATCAATAACTCCTTCTTCGACTTTTTCTCTAATAAAATGGCAGTCTACCTCTACATGTTTAGTTCGCTCATGAAACACGGGATTCTTTGTAAGATAAATTGCTGATTGATTGTCACACATAAGATCAACTGCTTTCTCAATCTTTATCCCAAAATCGTCAAAAAGTCTTAGTAACCATGTCACTTCACAACAGGCATGCGCAATTGCCCTATATTCTGCTTCTGCAGATGATCGACTTACTGTTTGTTGTTTCTTCGATTTCCAACTTATGAGTGAATCTCCATACATTACACAGTAGCCTGAGATTGATCTTCTTGAGAATGGGCATCCTGCATAATCATAGTCACAATAAGCTTTTAAAGCTTCTTGTTTGTTGTTGCCAAAGAACAATCCATTTCCTATATTGTTCTTTAAGTACCTTATTATGAGTAATAGACCATTCATGTGAGTTTTGGTTGGACATTCTACGAAATGGCTCATAATGCCAACTGCATATGAAATGTCAGGTCTAGTTATAGTTAGATGGATGAGTTTGTCTAAGAAGCTTCTGTATTGTTTTGGATTACTCATCAATTCCTTTCCTGAGTCATTCTCTTTATCATGTGGTCTCATCTTATGATTTTGTTCTATGGGACTTATAGCTGGTTTGCAACCTAGCAATCCTGATGCTTCAATAATCTCTTAAGCATACTTTCTTTGTGAGAGATGGATCCCATTGGTTGTTCTTGCTATCTCTAATCCAAGAAAGTATTTTAAATGTCCAAGATCTCTCACTTTGAATTTATTCTGTAATTGTTTCTTGACAATTACAATATCCTATAGATTATTTCCACCTATAATGATATCATCTACATAGATGAGTAGAGATACATAACCTGTATCAGATTTTCTGGTAAATAATGAATACTCATTTTTAGACTGAATGAATCCTATCTGAACTAGAAATTGAGATAGTTTTTGATTCCATTGTCTAGATGCTTGTTTGAGTCCATAAAGGGATTTATTCAATTTGCATACTAATCTTCCAGTTTCATTAATACTAGCTCTCCCCCTGAAGTAACATGCCTGGAGGAGGTGTCATGTAAATGTGTTCATGCAGATCTCCATTGAGAAAGGCATTGTGAACATCTAGTTGTTCTAAATACCAATCATGTTTAGCTGCAATAGCTAAGAACACTTTGACTGTAGTGAGCTTAGCAACTGTACTAAATGTCTCGGTGTAATCAATACTGTAGGTCTGTGTAAAATCCTTGGCTACCAGTCTAGCTTTATACCTGTCAATCTCTACATTGGAATTGAGTTTACTTTTAAAAACATACTTATAGCTAACCGGTTTTACACCATGAGGTAGTGGTGTAATAGTCCAGGTATTGTTGTCATTCAGGGTTGTTAGTTCAGTCTTAATGGCATCTCTCCAATGCTTATGTAAAATTGCTTCCTCATTGGTGCTTGGCTCATGTATTTCTGAAAGTTGTAGAGCATAAGCCCTATGTTTTGGTGATAATTTTTCAAAACTAATATATTGATTAAGAGGGTAATGTGTACTGTGTACAAGATTAGCACCTGTGTTTCTTGGTATACTATAGTGCTGATATTGTTGCAGCTTTTTAGGTGTAGTAACTGTTCTTTTTTTATCTTCTGAGTGTGTGATCTTTATTTGAATGATCAGTGTGTATATTTTCTTCACTAAGAAACTGAATTGGTGAAGGAGGTAATGGAGTATGATTAGTTGTGTCAATCTGATCTTCATGAGTAATTATTTCTTCAATAACTGGTGAGGCTGGAGATGTGACAGTATCACTGTGATCTGGACTCTTAGTATCAAGTGTGTTTGTTACACTTGGTTGGACAGTTATTCTACTATCATCTATATTATAGATACCAGGTGTATAGATGATAGGTTTTTCTTTCATCTGTTCTGGTTCTGAGTAGGGAAAAATTTCTTATGCAAAAAATATGTCTCTAGATATAAAAAATTGTTTTGTCTCTAGATCATAGCACTTATAAACCTTAACATTAGGTGGGTAGCCTAAAAAGATGGATTTTCTAGATCTGGAGTCAAATTTAGTTCTTTGAACAGGCAGACCGTTGGTCCAGATAACGACAAAGTAAAAGACTAGGGGGGTGAATAGTCTTTTAAATCTTTTGACGATAAAACAAAAAAAGAAAACGAAAAAAATCATGATATGAACCGGCCAGATTTAAAACCAGCCATATCATGATTTTTTTTCGTTTTCTTTTTTTGTTTTATTTTAATTACTTCTATATTTTAAAAAAAAAATTTGTATAAACGAAATATTTTTTAATTTTTTTTAAAATTTTTTGATTTATGTTTAGTGTTGTTATTTTGTGTTCGATCGTGCATGTTAATGTTTTTGTGTTTGTATAAACGAAATATTTTCCGAATTTTTCTTAAATTTTTTTTCCAATTTATGTTTAGTGTTGTTATTTTGTGTTCGATCGTGTATGCTAATATTTTTGTGTTTGCATAAACGAAATAGACGAAATATTGTCCGATTTTTTTTAAAAATTTTTCGATTTATGTTTAGTGTTTTTATTTTGTGTTTGATCGTGCATGTTAATGTTTTTGTGTTTACATAAACGAGTTATTTCGATTTTTCGTTAAGTTTATAAGTTTTTTTTAGTTAGGGTCATTTTGGTCAAGTTACAAATATTTTGTGTTGCGTTTAACAAAAAAACATGTTGCGTTTAACATTGATGCTTTTCCCTCCCTCCATCCAAGTCCTAGACTAGCCCATTCGATTCGACTTTCGAGTATCGCCCTCATGGTTTTAGAGTTTACTAGGCCCAAAAACTACAAGTCCAATCCAATCAGCCCGATATTCACCTATTAAAGCCGCCCGAATCAGTTCAAGTCCAAACTCCAAATCCCTTTAATCACTTGTACGTTGCTTACGAAAGTTGTACCTAACCCAAATTCGATTTGAATAAATTCATTTTGCCATTTTTCAAGCTCAAATTCTACGCTCTATCTCCTTCAAATTCTGCCATTTTCCCCTTCTTAAGCTCAATTCAGCTCGTAGAGACGAAATCTCGTTCGACATTGAATTGGCGAAGTCGTTTGATGGAATATGAATTCATAGAGAACACATGTGTGTGTGTGTGTTTTCACTCTAATTTCGGCTCCTTCTCGTAATTGTGCATCCTGTTTCCATTTCGCCGTTTGTTTTGTTAATTTACTCTATCTACGATATCTTTTATGTGAGAATTTCAGAATTCGTATGGTTTTCTGGAATGTTGTTTTGTTTGTGGTTGAGAATTGGGAATGGTGTGTAAGGGTTAGGGTTTTGTGTGTTGTTCGAACACAATCGTTGTCGTGCTGACGTGTTGTTTAGGTTATCAAATTATCATCAACTTTATTGAAGGAGTTCTGATTAACATAAGAAAATGATAGGAATACTCATTACTCTCCGACAGCTTGAAGTGAAACGGATAGATTCAGCTTACCGGACACTATTTAGTGAAATTCGGAGAGAATGTAGGTGTGAATGAGGAAAAATACCTTGCTGCATGAATTCTTTATCCGTCCCTGTTAAAGTATTTAGAGAATAGACTGACCGGGAGAGAAGGTGATTACACTGGTTGCTGTAGGTCATAACGGCTTTCTTACTAAACATGGTAAAAATAAACACGGAAATTAACTAATAGTACACTACAAGAATTCTGCTGTAATGGGACGGAAAGGGGCGACGGATAAGCGACGGATCGCCAAACGGGGCGACGGATTCTATCCGTCGCCCCGTTTGGCGACGGATAAAACTTATCCGTCGCTCTGTAGCGACGGATAAGTTTATCCGTCGCTACAGAGCGTTGACCAAGATTTAAAAAAAAAAAAAAAAAATTTAGCGACGGATAGATCTATCCGTCGCTAAAAATAGCGACGGATAGATCTATCCGTCGCTATAGCCGAAAAATTTAAAAAAAAAAAAAAGTTAGCGACGGATAGATCTAGATCTATCCGTCGCTAAAAGCCTAAAAAAAAAAACCATATATCTCCTCCACCACCTCCTTTCCTCCACCACTTCTCCTCCATTTCTCCTCTCCTCCTCCCACCACCACCTTTCTCCTTCCACCACCTTTCTCCTCCACCACCACCATCCACCACCACCTCCTCCACCACCATCCTCCACCACCACCTCCTCCACCACCATCTCCACCACCACCACCTCTCTCCTCCCACCACCATCTCCACCACCACCACCACCACCTCTCTCCTCCCACCACCACCGCACCACCACCATCTCCACCACCGCACCACCACCTCTCTCCTCCCACCACCACCTTTCTCCTTCCACCACCTTTCTCCTCCAACACCACCATCCACCACCACCTCCTCCACCACCATCCTCCACCACCACCATCCTCCTCCACCACCATCTCCACCACCACCACCTCTCTCCTCCCACCACCATCTCCACCACCACCACCACCACCTCTCTCCTCCCACCACCACCTCCTCCACCACCATCCTCCACCACCACCATCCTCCTCCACCACCATCTCCACCACCACCACCTCTCTCCTCCCACCACCATCTCCACCACCACCACCACCACCTCTCTCCTCCCACCACCACCGCACCACCACCATCTCCACCACCGCACCACCACCTCTCTCCTCCCACCACCACCGCACCACCACCATCTCCACCACCTCTCTCCTCCAACCACCACCGCACCACCACCATCTCCACCACCGCACCACCACCATCTCCACCACCGCACCACCCCCACCTCTCCTCCCAAAGACCACCGCACCACCACCATCTCCACCACCACCACCACCTCCCTCCGCCCACCACCACCCCCACCTCTCCCCCTCCCACCACCACCCCCCCACCACCACCTCGCCACCACCACCGCCACCACCGCACCACCACTGCCACCACCGCACCACCTTTCTCCTCCCACCACCACCGCACCGTACGAATACAAATTGGATACGAATATAAAAATTCGAATACAAATTACGATAATGAATACAAATCAATATCTCAGATATTTAATTAATCCGATACTGAATATAAAATTAATACGGATTTTATTTTTTAAAAAAAAAATATAAATGGGGCGACGGATAGATCTATCCGTCGCCACGTGACATTTGATAGAATCTATCCTTCTATCCGTCGCCCCATTATCAATTTAAAAAAAAAAAAAAATGGTCAATCCGTCCAACTGTCATGAATCGACGACGGATTGTTATCCGTCATTAGCTCAGGGGCGGATTTTCTATCCGTCGCCCGATCCGCCGCCAGGCGGCGATGATAGATGGGCTCAGACGGATCTATCCGTCACATGTGCCGATTTTGTAGTGGTATATATATGTTGTCTGAGGGAACTCACATGCTTTTGTAATGCGACTTCAAAGTCATCGCTTCCAACACCTTTTCTATCGAACTCATTAACATAAGAAATTGATAGGAATACTCATTACTCTCCGGCAGCTGAAAGTCTGAAAGTGAAACGGATAGATTCGGCTCGGACATTGTTTAGTAAAATTGAGAGAGAATATAGGCGATGAAAGAGGAAAAATACCTCGTTGCATGAATTGTTTTTCTGCGATATCGCATATGTGAGAATTTGAGAATTCGTATAGTTTCATGGAATGTTGTTTTGTTTGTGGTTGAGAATTGGGAATGGTGTGTAAGGGTTTGGGTTTTCAGTGTTGTTCGAATGGAATCGTTGTCTTTGTTATTTAGGTTATCAATTGTCATCAACTTTATTGAAGGAGTTCTGATTAACATAATAAAATGATAGGAATACTCGTTACCAATGTTATCGATCGTGGCGCGATCGCACCATCAGTCGACTTGCCCGCTACACGGTACCCTGTAGCGGGACGAGTTAGTGACGCGGGCAGTCGCGGAATTGCGTCCCAGGCGATCGCGCCCGGGACGCTTATAATTAGACGAGCTGCATTGTAACTCGTTGTGGCGAGACGACGCGCCCATGGTGCGTCGTCGTCTCCCAGCGTCAAGGGATGACGCTGGGTGGTAAATGGGCAGCAGCCCACATTTCGTTTACTTTTTTTTTTTTAATTTAAAATCCGTCCAACTTTCAAACGGCTATAACTTTCAAAATAAAAATGCAAAAAATAAATAAAAATCACCAACTACTTTATTTTTTTGAAATCTATAAATAGAGACCAGTTCCAACTCCTCTTTCTCTCTTAATTAAACTTAAAACACTCTCTTCACTTCAAAACACCATATCCACTTCAATTTCCGGCGATAATCATGTCCAACCCACTACCAATGCACGATACTTCTTCAGAGACCAATTCATCATCTGATGAAAGTTTGGTTGGTTCTTCTTCATCCAATCCTTTCGTACAAATCCAAAGCATGATAATACAAAACGTACCAAATATGATCCAACACATCCAACAACAACAGCAACAACCGGACGAGCCACGACGACCTAAAAAGAAGCGTGCTTACATTAACAGAAGTCGAGTAGAGCGTGGCAAACAATTGGAGGAAGACTACTTCGGGGTTAACCCACCATATGCAGATAAATTTTGACTGAGATTCAGAATGGAGACGCCGTTGTTCGAACGGGTGATTGCAGGTGTGGTGCATCAAGATGATTACTTTGTGTGCAAGCCAGATGCTCTTGGCCTCCCGGGGTTAACCACACAACAAAAATGTACCGCAACCACTCGCATGCTATCTTATGGGGCTACTGCTGACTCGGTTGATGAATATTGCTGGCTTGGTGAAAGCACGACTCTCAAGTGTCTTTCGCGTTTTTGTGACGCCGTGGTTGCTGAGTTTGGTCCAAGATACATGCGGAGGGCCAATGAAGCCGATGTACGGAGGATTCTGGTAATCAATGGTGCAAGAGGATTTGTGGGCATGTTTAGGAGTATCGATTGTATGCACTGGACATGGAAGAACTGTCCCAAGGCGTGGCACGGTCAGTTCCAAGGCAGAAGCAAAAAACGTACCTTTGTTTTAGAAGTAGTAGCATCCCAAGATACTTGGATATGGAATTCATTCTTTGGGATTTCTGGAAAATACAATGACTTCTCAATCGTGCAGCGTTCACCGGTGTTCGACGATCTCCTTAACGGCACGGCACCTCAGGTCAACTTTGAGGTCAATGTCCATCAACATGACATGCCTTACTACCTAACCGATGACATCTACCCAGGTTGGGCTACATTTGTGAGTGCTATCCTGAATTCGGTAACGCACAAAGAAGCCAAGTTCTCTGAGCGTCAGGAGTATTGCCGGAAAGATGTGGAACGTGCTTTCGGAGTTATGCAAGCACAATTTGCAATTATACGGAATCCGGCCCTTGCACAGAACAGAGCCACACTCAAAAAGATTATGAATTGCTGCATCACACTCCACAACATGATAGTTGAGGATGGGCGCCACATATACCTAAAGTCCTAAACTATGACAGAGAAATCGAAGAGTTTGAACAAGATACCCGTGAGCATGTACCCGATGTTATTGATGGAGTTCGTATCCGACGGGCGCAATCTACAATAAATTCTATCCCGGAATACATGAACAATTCACGGCGAATGCATAGTTTGAGCAAGCATGACGAACTCACTGCAGACTTGATGGAACATATTTGGATGATGCATTGACTGTGGAGCTTGCCCAATCTTGTAGTGTGTGTTTGTTATTACTTTGATGCATTTGTGTGTTGTGTGTTTGTTGCATTTTCATTTGGTTTGATTTAAATTCCTTGCAGTTTGTTGTAATATATTTGTGGTTTTAATGAAGTTTCACTTAATAAATTGTAAAACGAGTTTTAAAAATGCAATTTCAACTTCTAAACACTCTTATAATATGGTAAATATGTTAAAAAAATTAAAAAATTCATGACGGCACGATGACGCGTCACCAATGCAGCAGAATCTCGTCATGAATCCCGTCATCAACCGATGACGCGTCATCGCGCTGTCACCAATGCAGGTAGTCTTAATTGAGGGTTTTAAGTGGGGGTAAAATTGAAGTTTGGAAAAATTACATATACCACCCCTGCAATATAGCCTCTTTTCAATTTAGCCCCTTATATTCAAACAATTACAGATCAACCCATTTTTTACACACGAAAAAAAAATATAATTACAGATAGGCCAAAAACTTTTTTACCCATTTTATCTTTTTTTTATAATTCAAAAAATAATTAATTCTCTCTTATTGCAAAATAAACCCCAAAACATTTATAACTCTCACAAACAAACCCCAAAATTTTTATTTCTTCAAATCTAACTACCCACCATTTTCAACCTTCTTCCACCACCTCCAACCACCACCACCACCACCAATCTTTGTCAACTTCTTCGTCTTCTTCCTCCTTCCTCCATCTTCTTCTTCCTCCTTCCTCCCTCTTCTTCTTCCTACTAAAAAAAAAGCTCTGGACGAAGATTATGACTCGTGAGGAGCTAGAGCCTCCAGATTTGAGTGCTAACAACTCGTGACGAGTCGGTCACGAGTCAGATATAAATAGATCGGAGCTTTTCACAGCTCCGATCGGAACTTTTTTGAAGAAGGAAGAAGAAAAAAAAATTGGGTATATTTTGAAAACAAATTTTATGAGGGTTTAATTTACAATAATAATGAGTCATTGTTGTAATTTATAAAATATTAGAGTCCAATGTGTAGTAAATTGAAGATTATAAATTGCAACTAAGTCCAATTCATTTTCTTTTTCCATTTATTTTATTTCTGGTCAACTCAAAAATCAGATATTAGGTGTATCTGTAATTGTTTGAATAGAAGGGACTAAACTGTAATTGGCTCAAATTTAAGGGGTAGAAAACGTAATTTCCCCTTGAAGTTTTAAAAAACGGGCCAGCACCCAGCAGAACAGAAATCGCCTGTTCTCTGCTCAAGAAATCGGCGCCCAGCAGAACATAAATCGGCCATCTTTTCCGGTCCAATTCCGGCCACTTTCCGGTCTCTATCCATCGGAATCATCTTCCTAACTCACGTTCTACTTGATTTAGCAAGGTATGTTCACTTATTCCACTTCAACTGGCCAATTTTGACTTAGGGTTTTATGCAATTGAATTGGGGCTTTTAGTTAATTCTTGTTTTATTGCTTCAATAATCTCCTATACTTGAATTTATTAGTTATGGTGATTGATTATACTTCAATTTGAACATTATTCATTTTCTAAATTTTTCGTATTTTTTTTCCTTCGCTATCCCGACCGCGATCCGCGATCCCGGTATTTTGGGACTAGCGTGACGCGTTGCGATACGCGATGGATAACATTGCTTGTTACTCTCCGGCAGCTGAAAGTGAAACGGATAGATTCAGCTTACCGGACACTGTTTAGTAAATTTGGGAGAATGTAGGTGGGAAATAGGAAAAATACCTTGTTGCATAAATTATGTTTTCGTCCCTGTCAAAGTATTTAGAGAATAGACTGACCGGGAGAGAAGGTGATTATACTGGTTGCTGTAGTTTATAACGGCTTTCTTAGTAAACGTGGTAAAAATAAACATGGAAAATAACTAACGGTATTTATATGCTGCCTGAGGGAACTTGCATGCTTTTGTAATGCAACATCAAAGTCGTCGCTTCGAACATCTTTTCACAAAGAGAAACTTTTATGGAGGAAATGAAATGTTTTTTGAGAATCTGTTTGTTGATCCATTAATGTTAAGTCTGACAATTACGTTCAAGTACTTATGATGATAATCTCATCAGATTCTCTGTAGGAACTCGTGTTGCAGTAAACGGAAGATCATTTATAGGCTCAGCCACATACCAGACGATGCAAAGTGAGATGGAATTCGAAATCCACAATCTGGAGCAAATTGCTTATGGTGCAGTTCTACGAGCTTTCAAAGCCCAGTCTGATGCGCTGACATGGGTATACGTGCTTTTTTATTCTTACATTCTGTAATATTATATCTGATGTTCTAAAATTTTATATCACCTGCTGACTTGGCTGGAGTCTTAATGGTATGAACTTTATTCAGGAGAAAGAAGGTCTAATAACAGAATTGAGGAAGGAATTAAGGGTTTCAGATGATGAACACAGGGAGCTACTCACTGAGGTCAATGCTGATGACCTCATTCGCAGAATCAGGGAGTGGAGAGAAGCAGGTGGAATTCGGAATGTACCACCACACCTCGCACCACAACATGTTAACAATCAATTACCCAGTCCCACAGTCTCAGCATCTCGGAGGAAGCAGAAGGCATTTCTACCAGCTCATCCGCTTGGTGCACCATCACAGTCGTTACACCCTCACTCAATGAGTGCCACCACACAGCAATTATCTTCTGGGGGGAGATGGGGATCTGCTCCAGGAGTTGGTGGCCGAAGTTATTATGCTGTATGCTTGGATTATCGCAATAAATTGACTGGGGACGAAGTTAGATGTTTTTATTAATGTGTGTCATTAATTTTCTATATAGGGCCAGCCGGGTTACTCTGCGGGAAGACCCATGCAGCATCAGTATGGTGATCATGCATCTGGGGGCCCTATGGATGTCCCCTCAGAAGGCATACGTGATCCATTGATTGGTAGGAAAGTGATGATACGATGGCCTGCAGACAATAACTTCTACGAGGCTGTGTTAACTGACTATAATCCTCTAGATGTATGCAATGCTACCTTTCTTTTACATTTTGTACTCTCTGCTTTTATGACTCTTCTGTTTATAGTATCTCTTTAATCATAAGATTATCATAAACACGTTTTGATCTGAATAGATCTGCTTACACCTGTCGTAGAAATATATGACTTCAAAATGTGAAAAAATGGGTTATATGAGCTTCTCAGTTACCTGTCCACTTAAACTAGCAGGGTAACTGTGAGAGAAAATGCTAGTGCCTTGGAAATAGATAAAGTCTATTGTTTTTTGTTGCTATATCTGCATTGATTGTTTTAGATTTTGATGTATCCACGTCCACGCCTTGTATATGTATCCAACTCTGTGTTCGTATCCATGCTTCCTAGTATGCATTTGTTCAATGGAACGATGCATTTCGCTATCCGTAATCCATGCCATTCTTTTTTTTTCCTCTACGTGTTATGAATTATGCAATCAATGTTTCTTTTTCAGGGCCGCCATTCTTTGGTTTATGACTATGGCACACCAAATGCGACCTTGGAATGGGTTAATATGAAAGAGGTAGCCATTTTGTTTTCGTCTTTGTCTTCTGGAGTTCAGACTTAGTTGATCATTCATTTCAATTTAGGTTTCGTATGAATCAAATGAGCTGTATATAAACTGTGATATCAATCTTGGGCTGTATTGTTTTTTACTGTGTATGATGTATGCATGTATCACAAACGAATAAACCGTAGAATATGTCAACTAATGTGGATGTAGTAAAATATGGACAGAAGCTAAAATTTAACCCCTGAGACCACTTAAGCCAGGTATGATATTCAAGACCAACACTTGTCTGTACTGGTTTTCTGCCTTCACAATTTCTTTGAATGTTCAAATTAAATGCATCCCACATGAGTAAATGCATATTGTTTTCTGGTCACGAGGATAATATCAATCCCAAGATCCTCTAGTGAAATTCTAATATTACAAACTCGCATTTTTTCGTGCCTTGTGATTTGAGATTTAATTTTGATGTATGTTGGCCCTTCCGTTGTCTCATGTCTGCTGTCCTTGAACTTAGTATCGCTTGCTTATGATATCAAAATTTTTATGTTCCTTCTGCCGGGCATTAGCAACTAAATTTGTGATAATTTGAACGTGGGTACTTTCTCATGCAGGTCCCTCCTGAGGATATCCGGTGGGTTGGGGATGATCCTGTAATATCTCGACAGGCTGAGCCAGGTTTACCATATCCTGGAAGAGGCAGGACATCCTCGATAAACCAATTGGGCGATGGAGTCCAGCCCTCAGGAAATGGGGCCAAGGAGGATGAATTGGGTGAAATTGAAATATACCACACCGATACACTGATTAAAAAGGTACGTCTGTGGACCATCTTCTTAGATATTGGTATCTTGCGCTTTCGCTTACTCTTTCTTTAACTTCATGACAGGTAGAAAAGGTGCTTGATGCAAGTCACCCTGATGAAGTAGAGATTGACAAGGCTAAGAAACTGCTCAAGGTTAACGTTTTTGATGCACTGCTATATAGACTCAATTCAATTGCGTGTGCTAAGATTCCACCACAACTGTTGTTGCAGGAACATGAACAGACATTAATTCAAGTGATTGCAAAGCTTGCAAACGCATGTGATACCGGTAATAAAGACATCTCTTAAGTTATTTGTCTGTTCGTAGAATTGTTTCTCCACACTAAGTCACAACTGTTGCACGTATTTGAAAGTTCAAATCGCTAGGTGCATTTCTGTTGTTACCAGTATCTTATCGTATCGTTTTGCCTTCAAATTCTGCCTCAGATGATGTGGGTCAAGAGATGCATGGACAAGCTGCAGAAAGGGAAGAGAACAATCTTGAGGGATAGCTAATTAGGCATTCCTCCAGTAGGATATGTAAATTTACTTGATAATGAAATGAACCAAACTTGCTTACTGTTAGTCCAATATTTGTTTGTTCCTTATTGAGGACTAAACAAACTCACTTGCTGTTAGTACAATATTTGTTTGTTCCTTATTAGTCCTCTTAGTCCTCAGCAGACTTTCGACATAGTTAATCGTATCATTCATGAACTTCGTGCTTTGGCTAAGACCGATTTGGATAGTAGAACATGTATCGCAGGGGCAGGATTTGTTGGTGAAATTCTTATATGCGGATTGTTTTGAATGGATTGTTTTGTCACTGACTCTATTTGTTGTGATCTAGGTTCACAATATACTCCCAAGAATATCTAAATAACAGTTCACCATACCAAGCTTCACCGTCTTTGGAAGAAACTGTAGATGTCTCAACATCATTTTCATCCAACATCAATTTTTCTCCATCTGCATCAATTGTAACCTTAAACTTCAAGAACTTGAGATCCGTTGTATATTCACCCTCTCTTGAACCAAATACCCACACCTTGGCAAGAACACAAAAGCAGCCATCTCCCAAATCAATGAACTTACTATAACCACAACGTATACGTCCTAAATCAACATCCGGCCAGTCATACAAGGTTTGTCTCGAGGATGATTTCTCATTCATCTCAACCTTATATGCAACCAAGCCTGATTTGGTTTCCGATGGCATAACAGAGGTTAACATGTTATCCTTAAGGACTAATACATCACGGGCACAGCTGTCAATTCCACGCAAAATATTAAGTCGATTCTTTGTTTTTTCTTCAATTACAGCTCTCTGTAACCGTTTTCTTGAAGCTTCAATGGCGGGTTCTGTGATACTCGTCTTCAGCTGTGGATCGTCATCGTAATTTCTGCAATCTTCTGATCAACCAGGCTTTCAATGGTCCTGGAATCGTTGAATGGCGTCAATTATCAATCATGGAGTAAGCAGATTTTGATGGCGTTGGATGTGAAAAACAAAACAGGTTTTGTTGACGGTACGATTCTTCCACCTTCTGCTGTTGATTCGCCTAAATTATATGCTGCTTGGAAACGTCCGAATGCATTAGTGTTGGTTTGGCTTTATCTTCTATTGCATTACTTGATCAATCCAGTATGGATTTTAGGCACTGGACTTGACAGTGTAGCACAATTTCGAAAAAATGACTTTCTTTGGGGTAGGTTCGCGAAGTCTTTGAATGGGAGGCTACACTGTCAAGTCCAGGTCTTGCGGATGAACTAGATATGATATATTGTTTTGATTTTGAGAAGGTGCACGGAATAGTTGAGAAACCGAACTCTGATAGGTACAGATGTTCTCTTCAATCCGTAGGAGTACTTGACGAATGCCTTTCGTGCATTATCAATTCCGAATGTGAGACTAAGCCTGTTTGTGTTATGAAGCATTATGGGATGAGAGAATCGTGGAATCTATTCGACTTGGTCTATAGAAATATTTTATACTGATATTTTCAAACATACACACAAACAAAAATCGTATAACTTACACACAACATTGTAAACAAATCTATATAAACAAAAATATGAAATATCCCAGGTGAAGCCTGATCATAAAGGAAGATTGAGATAGTAATAGACAGTGAAAGAAACCAAGACCATTGCAATTTTGGCTCCCATGGAACTTAGCGCTGCATCATTTACGAAAAATGGCCTGGTAAAGAATAGAGGCGGAGGTGGTGGAGAGAAATCCCGGCTAATTGATGATGGAGGAGGTGGTGAAGAAGAAGAAGAAGAAGAGGAAGGAGGTGGCCTTGTTGCGAATGGAGGTGAAGGTGCATCAGGTGCGTTAAGTCGTTCATCTGCAGGTGGAGTGTTACTGGACGAGACAGGATACGAACCTGCAGAGATATATACAACAGTTTCTCGGTCAGTGAAAACAAAACAAGTGATACTGCAGTTTCTGAGGCTATGCACTGTAATTAGAAAGCCGTAAGTCCGTAACTACTTACAGTCAGATTCTTTCCATCCCAAAACCATTTGGTCGCGATCAAAGACCATGCGATAACCGGTCATAAAATTTTCTGAGACCAGCAGTTAAACAGTGTTAGTACTGTCGAAGACAGAATCATTGAACACGTAAAATGAAGCAGCAGATCAGAAATTACTCTAATTCGCGAACATAGCCAAGAAGCAGATTACACAAGCTGAATTTGGTAATACTTACGTCCAATGAGGTTGATATCATCATCATTTTTTATAAGGGCCAGACAATATACATATCCGCTGCCATCCTGCAACCAACACATAATGTAGCATATCAACAACGAACTCATTTTTTAACTGTCAAACGAACAGTGTTCAAGTAGATATGCATGTTTCCTAACCGTGAAAGGAAGTACGATTGTTGGTGCAGTAACAAGAAACTGATCTCCACCAGCCATTGTGAAGCTAATATCAGGAGTCCCTTGCGCACTGCATTTGCATGAAATTAAAGATTAGACTGATTCTTGAAACCGATATAAGATCTTACGCTGTTCTGCAAATTCGCTCACTACCTTAGCACATAACAATACTCAAAAATATTGTCACTGGTTGATTGTACAGGCTTGTCGCTAACCTGAGAATTGAACTGCAAAGCAAGAGAACTTTCATATAGTTTCTTCAGTCTCACTTCATGAAAGTGAAAATGTTAGTGTGATCAACTTACATTATCTGCAATAAATGTGTAAGCTGGATCATTCAAATATGTGAATGAAGTGCCACTGTCAAATATCGCGGTGAACCTAACATTAGCGACACTCCTCCCCACGGCTATCTGTGTCACACTTACATTATAGGTCCGGCTGGTGAAAAAAATTGAAAATTCATCAGTCTGTGATATAAAGAGAAGGCTAGGAGAAGTTAGACTCTCTTATTCCGTCAGCACTTGTTTCAAGTAAAGAACCATACTTGGAAACTTTTATACACACCAAATGTACGCAGCACGCTCATTGTAATCTCATAAATCAAACTGTCATAAAAAAATTGGAAAGGAGAGATTGCTTACTATGATGTTTCAAGATTGAATGGAGTAGTTTTCTGATCTGGAGTCCCATTATCGCCAAACTCGATTCTTCCAAGACCCTCTTGGCCAAAACACATGGAAAACGAGTTTGCTGCAACTATTCCTTGGCTTGCTAAAATGCTTGGGACAGCAATGCTCTCCATTCCCAGCCCAAACAAGCCATTTATAGCAGCAACGTTCAAGAAATGACCTGTTTGAACCGTTCCACACCTGAAAACGCAAACATACGGTTCATGATTCAAGAATTAGCTACTCACTGCAAAGCTATTACCACTCACTACAATATAATATATACATATACAAAACATCATTTACCAATGTAACCTCACCCTAATGTAATTGGCGCGTTGATCTGCTTCTGTGGGGTTTGATCTGTACCCATATACAGAAAATCATTCACCAATACTCCTGTAGACGAGGTGCCAGGAGAAAGATATCTCACTTGATAAGCACAGGTGTTTCGCCGAACTGAACATCCACTCCCTGAACTTGCACACAGAGTACTATTGCACGGAACTGGCGAGCTAGTAACTGATTTACTCGGACTATATATGTTCAGATCATATGTCTGTAAACACAAAACATTAATGAACTTACAGAAAGGTGTGGAATCAATTCATTTATATTTAAAGTTTTCTGATGGTATACCTGTCCGTCAGCGAAAGTGTAGGTTCGGGCACAGGTTGTACAATCGCATGGCAACCAGAAGATGTCGCTGCCGGTGTCCAGTGCCACAAGAAATGACAATGGTGGGGAACCAACCCAAACATACAAGTAGTGCAAGCTGCAAATTTAACATAATAAGGAATCCCAAATCAAGAAATGGTAAAAATTCTAAATTGGTACAACAACTTACAACTTCAAACAGATCATTTATTGAGTCAAAATGTTTTCATTTCTTATATTTGGACAATTTCACTACAGTTTTGCTTTGCTGTTAAAAATATGATCTTTGTCTCTGTCATTTCCCTTACTAGAAACTGATTTTTGTATACCGACTTTGTTAAACTACATTAAAAAACACCAGCATCATGTATGCTTTGATCATGCAACATACGATAACAAACAGGTTACTTCACAGCTGATTTGCTAAGTGTAAAAGGGCTTAGTTACTGCCTTAAAAGGCTTTGTAAGGGGATAAAGTTATAGCATATTTTATAGAAGAAACCCAGCCTCACATGTGAGTCAAATCTTATAGAAGAAACCTAGCCACCCGCGCACTCAACACAACACGTGACGATAGAGAGGCAAGCCTAGAGGCAGAGAGGACCGGAGCAGTCCCGGTAGACCTGTACACTTAACACACGACAATAAGAGGGCAAACCCAGAGCAGGCATAAAGGACCGGAGCAGTTCAAGACTCAATATCAACTTGAGCAATCCATGGCCTATAATACCATGGGAAATGAGTCTCAATTACCCCTTAAAACCCATATAAGGGGGAGAAATTTATCTCATATCTTATACTTATAGAATAAGCTCATGATATTCTCAATCGAGGTGGGATAGTTAACATTAAGTATGGAATATAAATGCAAACCAAGAAACTTATTTCTAATGATCTAGATGTACTAGTTTAATCTACCTCATTAAATCGTAAAGAATATCATCAACCTAAGAAGTTAACTATCAACCTAATAAGTTAACTGATAAACTAGTGTTAACATAGCCTGAGAACTAATCAAAGAGGACGTATATAACGTACTATCCGAGTTCATCGAGACGGTAAGTGTCGTTTCCACCCCAGAACGTGATGCTGGAAGCGGATGCAGAAGCCAGAGACGTGCCGTTGGGACTCATAACACGGTCACGATGTGCCATGGCTGCATAGTACTTCATGGTACCTTTTTCCGGCAACCCCTTGTCGCCCAACACTCCCTTCACCATGTCGGAGTACCGGTGGTGAACGTCCACACCAACTGTTTTGAAACCTTCTCCATACTTGGGAAATATCAGAGTACATGCCAACACTATAAACACTAAGTTAACAACGTTTAACATTATTGCAAGATGTAAATTAATATATACAAGGAGTAAGTTCCTTTTCAAGTCTTCTTGCAAGTGTTACTCTATATGTTCTGATTGAGTCCATGATATATAGTATGTAGAGTATTATTACAACGGCGGCCAAATTCTATATGTTCAGTTTTTAGTTGAATATATTTTTGTATTTCTTTAATTCGATATTACATCACATTCTTTACGTAATCAACAATTTAATTCCATCCGGATTACTTTGTCTAGAAAAATCACATTTCATTTTAGAGAAAATCATACAATGGAGACTTGACCAGGCAGGCAAGCACCTATCCATTTCGGAGAAAACTACAAGGACTCGATCCAGCCATGGAGACTCTGGCCAATTCGACTCAACACCTCTCCATTTCAGAGAAGTTTATAGGAACTCGATGCCAACACTTCCTACTTGTACATATAGTGTCCTATCCGTTGGACCAGTGGCGAAGTCAAGATTTTAAGTCAGGTAAGGCATAAATTAAAAAATTTAATAAGCGCACGGTAAAATTTTGTAAGACTCAAAGCAATAGGATTAAGTCTAGAAAACATTAAAGGGATTCAAATGGACGAACAAACATCATATGTTATCTCCATAAATATTATGGTGCACTTAGACTATCAATGTTTTACATAAACATAAAATGGTTAATTATACAAAACAACACTCAGTGACAAAACATAAAATGCACACCGCTAAAATATTAATAATTTTATTAAAAAAAATATAGTTTTACTTAAGAATATCGGCCTGTCTCTTGTTAAAAAGGGCACGCTCGCAACAAGACTTTGTGGAAAAAAGAAGGCATGCATGTAATAACTTACTTCCTCCGGCCCGAAACAAATTTCCCACTTTGATTTTTACGGTCAAACTTTTTTCAACTTTGATTACGAATTAATTTTAAACCGTAAATGTAAAATGGTTTAGCACCTGAAGTTTTATTATATAAAAAAATTGAACATTTTACATTTCCTTCTTTCTTTCTACGCCGATAAACCTTATACTTCCTCACCTGCCCATACATAGATCCGCCCCTGCGCTGGACCAAAATGAATTCCATAATTTGTTGCATTAAGAATATACTTCATTATATAATAACAATGGAGAATAAGTCAAGACGTGCAAATCCAGCTTTTCGATGAGATTAAGAATGTAGAAAGCATCATCAATTAAAAGTCAACCTGGGGTTTGTTTCATCACTGAATTATGAACTACTTAAAAATTGAATTAGCTTACTTAATTATCTGGTCCAGATATATTTGTGACGTGAATGATTAGTCAGTATAGCATATATATATCTAGTTTATTTGTATTTAAACTCCTTGTCTAAGAATTCACTGCAATGTAATGTGTGATTGATCAATTATCTTATTCTATATCAAAATATCATATTTAACTATTATAAGTTTGATGAATATCAAAATATCTCTGTTGGAACCAATTTATCATTTCAATTTGTCAATAGCTTAGCACGTTTGCACTTTGTCATCCACTATAAACCATTTTACTCAAACTTCTTAAAAATTGTGTAAAAGACAAATGTAAGTTATCTTTGAAACGGAGGAATACTAGCTACCGTATATAGAAATGAAAACGGAGAGTACATGTTCAACAAGTTTAGCTTTCACAAAATGTAATCAAGTGTGTAGTTAAGGATATGATGGCGATATCGTTGTTGGAATATAGAGAAGAATAAACAAGTCGTCGTTATCTTACATATGCGACTATGCGAGTACAAAGTCGTTGGCGGCAAAATACATACCTGCCACAAATTCTCTTCAATTACATAATTTAAGTATTCCTCAGTTCTGATAGGTTCCAGATAGAATTGAAGTCTCATTATCTGACTATAGTTTTTGTTGATTTATCTACTGATGCACCAGTTAGTTTCTAGATATAAAATTTATACGGACAAACCGACTAGCATGTTTTCTCTCTGTCCCGAAAATAGCTTTCATCTATATGTGTGATTGTGAAATTAAGAAATGTGTTACTTTTAGATAAAATAATGCTAATGGATCCTTTAAATTGATTTTTAAACTTAAAAATATGAAAAGTAATATTAGTGGGTTTACTTTTGAATACATGCAATGTTAAAGTTTAGTTAGTGATTGAAAAAAAAGTAAATGAGAAGTCTTGGTTGGAACGCTAAAATATCAAAATGGGAAGCTATTCCCGGAATGACGGATGTAGGATATTTGACATGATTCATCAAATTAACTATATGATAAACTACTAGATACATGTTCATGTAATATTCTTGTTTCGATTAAGTTAGCCGACTAGTTGATATATTCGTGCTAAAGTTGACATGATCGGGTAGAGTATTATGTATGTGAATTCAAGAGCGGTTATATATATATATATATATATATATATATATATATATATATATATATAATTTTTTTTAAAATTTATAAGAGAGTAAGGTTTTGTACCAAGTGAATTTATAAGTTTACCCTTCCGAAAAAAAAAGTTTCCATTAGTTATGCAATCTCTTCAGCTCTCTTCAATCGGTTGATTGTATCTGTGGTTTGTTAAAATTTCTGCAACTTGGTACAAAATTTATGCTTGAGAAATTTCAAGCCAAACATGAAATACATACATGTAAACATGTGCTCTCCTCTTCAGGGGTTACTTTACTTTCTGTATTGAGAGAGAACCTATACCAGATCGTTTCTTTAATGTAATAAAAATCATATTATCTGCAACATAGGATTCAATTTTGTCCTACTCTAAATATTTGCTTATACAATTGGAATAAGTTTCAAGAAAATCAACCAATAAACTAGCTTTATCAAACAGAGATAGTATATGTGGTTTGTTAAAATCAGCTGAGGCTGGGATGTTGGACATGGTTAGTGAAAGTGGAATTTATTGCACTTAGTTTATTAATTCGGCATTTCTTAGTTTATTAACCTGTTCAATAATTGTAGTTGTTTTTCTATGGATATTTTGTAGTAAATAACAAGTTGGACTGCAACTCAAGTTGTTGGACTGGATTTAGCTAACTTGGGCCTTAAGAAAAAGATCTGGAAGATCTGGAACAAAGAAACAAACGTGAAGAATGAATCTGGGCGCAAGAAAGAAGAATAATGAAGGAGTTTGATTTGCTTTGAACACAAGGAATGTAATCTAGGAAAGAATTTGGCAAGTTATGGGCACAAAGGAAGCAGGAAATAAAGATCTTGATATATCTATCTAATGAATATTTCCTTCCAACAGAACGCAAAAAGAAATAGAAGCGGCATTCTTGGCGTTCTTCTTCTTCAGTTCGACTGGCACAACATATACTGACAAGAAGAATGCTTGCAAGAAAAAAAGTCTCTAGAGTATCAATTCATAACATATTAAGAGATAGTTTTTCTTGTGTTTACTAGGCATTGTTGTCGAATTCACTTGTGAGTAGTCTTTGAGGATTGAGATTTACTTTAGTGTATTTGAACTAGAATAGGTTTTTGTTTATCTGTTCTAGGTCTGGTCTTTGCAGTTTAATCATTCGTTTTGTGATTGATTAAACATAGTTTTTGTAATTCTACTTTTCTTGATAGTAGAAATTTAGCCTAAGGCACTCAGTATATTTTATATATACTTGCTAGAATTTATTTGTGGTGTTCAGTATTTTTATTCGCTGCAAACTGCTATGTTCTGTTCGTTACTGTTCACTGCTGTCTTTATTGTTGAAGACGTTGTTGACTCAACATCATAGTCAACACCGTCTAAAACTTGTCCAGAGTACCAATCCCGGTCCTTAAGTTCTAACAGTTACGACATTAATTAAGTATGTGTGGTTTGTTAAAATCATCTGGGGCTGGGATGTTGGACATGGTTAGGACATTAATTAAGTATCTGTGGTTTGTTAAAATCAGCTGGGGCTGGGATGTTGGACTTGGTTAGGACATTCATTAGAGAAACAAGAGCTGCATATATTGTTGCCATAAATAAGGTCTGTCATCTGTGGTTGAGTAAATTTTATGAAATCAAGAGATATGCAGATGCAAAACTTTCAGTTGCAATACTAGAATAGACTTTCGCACTAAGAAAAAGCTCAATTTCCATCGATCCGCTCAACTAAGGGAGCCCCGACATGTGAAAAAAGATGCATATAGTGTTTATTCAACTGATATCCGGTTTCAATTGAAGCCTTGGAGAAGTGCAAGGAATAAGCATGCCGGATTTGTTCAAACTACGCGGCAGTAACATCAAGGTACGTATCCGCACACCTTAATCATCAGGGCATCTACAAGCCAAGGTTATGATTCAGACCTAAGAGCCAGCAGAAGTTGGATACCTGCAGCAAGCAATTGAAAACAAAACTCTATCGTTCAAAACGCATCCACTCGGTTTAATAGTAAGAGAGATTACTGACTTTATAGTTACAGTGGCAGATACCCAGCGAAGAGGGAAGTGCTTGACAAACCAACTGACATAAGTTATCAGTGATGCTGAGCCTGAAACAGGTAAAAAAAGAACCCATGTTGTTTGCTTGCAATTGTCAAACGCATTAGTTGTCAAAACTATTCTTGCAACCTGGCTTTATAAATAAACAAAAGGCAGTGTTGAACACCAAAAAGCTTTCCTGACATACCCATCGCAATCTGCTCAATTGGGTGAAATAGTTGTTCTGGGTTGTCCACATTATGCAAGCTACTTTTGAAAAAATGAAGGCAAATACTCTATCATCATTCACAAAGAAAAAACACTTGAGCAGACCAAAAAACACAAGTTATCAGTGATGATGAGAAGGAAACAGGTGAACAGAAAATGCTCTATTGTTTGACTTCAGTTCAATGTTTCCCAATAACACAAATTTAACATCTACATTGGTGCCAAGTGATTTGATAAGGTGTTTTAGGGAACCATGTTCGAAGGAATGATTAGCTTGTGGTCTAATATGAATATATATCCCATTTGTTTCCCTAATTAGCAAGATGACGATTGCAATGGAGAAGACCTCAGAACCGGCAAAAGGAATGATACCACCATTAACCAAGAAAACGAACCGATTGCTCCAGGTACATTCAGCTACGTTTAAATCATATACCCAAAAAAACACCTACAGAAGGCCGTGGATTCATAGAGATTCACATGATCAATTCATAATGTATCCTATCACAGGGAGGCGATCGAGAAGGGACCAGCAACAAATAAATCCATCTCAGCTCGAGCCAAACGCAACAACATGAAGAAGCCTAAAAAAGGAGGCAGCCAGATGCTACAGACATTGAATGCTACAACATCAAGAAACTCAGCCAAATATTCCAGGTAAATTCGTTCATCAACAAACAATATTTTTGTTTATTAGTCTATCTTATCTTTTATCAAAGCCCAACTATACCTTTTATACTCACACGACATCTGTACATGCTTAAGTTTCACATTCAAGCATATAGTCTAATTGCCAAATGATACTGTGAATTAAGTTGTTAAATGTGAAATTTATCTATTTTTGTATAATCATTTATGCTAGCTTATGCTTAGTACTGCAGGTAGAACGGCTATTGCAATACATATGCTGATTGATTGCTCAAGTTGTTTAATATTAGTTTCAGTATTGTTTTGACCAAGTATGATAATTGCTATTGTAATTTGAGTTGAGATTAAGTACTTTAATACTGTAATTAAAGTTGTATCAATTTCTATACTTGGTCGATAAGATGAATGTATGATATGCAAATATGCTTCCCTTTTGTTTAAGTTTGCTTCTATGTATCACTTAATGGATTAATAAAAGGGAATGCGACGTTTAGATACTTTAGAGAAGTTATAAAAGAATATAAAGTGATCATTTTTTTATGGCTTTTATGTCATACTGTAGCTTGAATGATCTATTAGTGCATATTATGTGAGTACCCGTTACAGAAATTTTAGTTATCAATAAAAAATTATGCTTGAAGTTGTGATGCTTATGCCTATGGGATGAGCCAAAGCATCCCATATTGTTTAAGTTTTCACATACAGTGATTATCTTTATTTTCGATAGTAGCCAAAGCACCTCGATTTATAATGATAATTTTTTATTAAACTTCATATAGTTATAAGCATATTGTATTTTGGTTATGTACGGTTAACTTATAAAGAAGTCAAGATACTTGAAGTCGTGATTGTGTGTTGGTGTTTTAAACAAGCCAAAGCATCCTGGACATTAACACACAAGTCACATCTCATAGTTTAGGACGATCCAAAGCAACAACACTCATATTTCATTTCTTAAAAATAAATCCAAGAGAAAAGAGATTCAGATCAAGTTTCAAGCTTTTCCGATTCAGGTACGCTTTTTCTTGCATTTTATTTCACAATGTTGTCAATAGATCTTCTTCTTGTTTCACCCGAATGCCTCTCAATTTGGCTTTCCGATTGTGGGTTTTCTCTGAAGATGTCATCTTTGATGTTTTTTCAGCTGTTCATGACGATTTTTTTCCTGCATCTTTCTATTGAATGTCGATTGAGCTGGGAAATTTGGTTTTCAGATGTGGGTTTTGTCTAAAGGTGTGTTCTGGTAAAATAACAAGCTCTAGATTGTGGTGAACTAGGAAGAGTCAGAAGGTGATCGGAAACAGCTGTATGAAGGCAAGCTTTAGGTTTTGATGGATGAATGAAGGCCTTGGTGAAGTAAACACCTATTTGTGGGCAATTGTTGTAGGACAGTTTCATGTTCTGTGTTCTCTTTTAGACTGTTTCTGTTACTGTGTTGTTAACTGTCAAGTCATCTGAACTTCTTAATTTATTTTATCTCGAATAAGACTTTATTTTGGATATCCATTAAGCACATGAGAGAAAAATACATCCATATTGTCATTTCAGATCTCTACATACATCTTACATGTCACGGCCTAACATTCTTGCGGTCCAAGCTCAAACATTTTCAAGACCCAAGTCCAAGGAGGATTCAACATTCTCTAGAATGTTTCCACATGGAGGATGAAGCATTCTCTAGAATGAATGTTCTTGTATATAGTAGAATATTACATAGAAGCTTGTAGATAAGAGGAACATAGTAGAAGGACCTAGATCTTAGAAAGACCTAGAAGGATCTCCACCATTCCCTTAAGGAGGTGGATGTGTGTATATATAGGCTATTGGTCTTTCCATTTGGGATCATCAAGCAAATACACACAAACTTTCTTGCAAACTTTCTAGCTCTCTACACTACTCTTCTTACACACTTAGCACTTTGGTTAGAAGGCTTACTAGCTAGTCTCGAGGCGAACTAGTCTAGTGCCGAACGGGTCAAAGCGTTCTTACGAATCAAAGTTTCATCCCGTAACATACAGTTGACATAAGGGAGTGAAATTAATGTTCAACCTGACGCAAATGATCAATCACAAACTACATTATGAAAATTGCATGTCTTATACATTCATGCTGACGGCCCCTTATCAAGAAACTTGTTCTAGACAAAAATTCTTGATTTGCTAAAAAAGAATCACTTTCTTTTCATATGCCAATGGATACCATCCGGATATAATCATTAATGCGAGACGCCAGAAGGAAGCTCTATACATGTGTGCTATATGTCAGTCCTCTCCCCTTTAGCATATTAATGTTGTCTGCTAGTACTGGCACCTGATGTAGAAGCCTCTTCACCTGCCCCTTCACACCTGATGTAGAAGCCTCTTCACCTGCCCCATCACCTTGTCTGCTAGTACTGGCACCTGATGTAGAAGCCTCTTCACCTGCCCCCTCAGATATCTAGGGCTATGAGACGAGCATTGTATTCTTTATCCTTCAAATGAAGATCACCAATTGCTCTAGAAACCTGGAGTCAGATAAAAGCTCATTAGCAGTAATAGTACCAACCGAAAAGTATAAAAAACTACTTGAAATTCTCAATGGTAAAAAGCCCGTTTGTTTAATTTCTAATTAACGGACACACAAATGCAGCTTTGCAAGTTTAACATATACATATTATACCACTTTTCACGTAGACACTATTATTTTATGAACTCACGTATACGTACATAGTTCTTCTGATGATCATCAATGATCTTAATTATGTATGTTAGCATCGGCAATGTAAACAAAGATACACTTTGGAGCACAGAAAATCAACTTACTAATACCCTTCAGAAGCCAAACCCCTTGCTTCTTCACGACAATATGCGGATCAGTAGAATACTTAGTGTGTAATTCCTTCTGAATGGATTCCAAATTCACATTATGGTCTGCTGATAATTGTATTGCTGAGAAGTGTTGGTTATCATCGTCTGAATCAAGTTTTCTCCCAAGAACCACCCTGGAATCTCCAGCATTTGCAATGTATAACAATTGACCACAAAAAACACCAACTAAACAGCATGACCCAGCTGCGGTGTCGAAAGGAGACCATTTCCAATGCTCTTTAACGGAAGCAATAACTTGTTCCTCTGTATCTATGAAAGCATTCATCAAAACTCGTTCGGAAATATTTCCGGATTGTGATACTAAATCTGTAAAAGAATAGCTTTCACGTTAGTAACATATGCATGGGTGGGTGTCATAAAAAATTCTCTCATAATAAGTGTCTGGAAAATAGACATGACAATTGAATGTTTATCACTTATGCTAAGTTTAATTTGATAATCTAATTTTAGTGGCCAGAAGATCCATAAATAACTATGCTATGTGCCTTATACGTACATGTTTAGGTACAGTATCATAGAGAATACTATAGCTGATGCCCCAATTTCTTATTAGTTTGATAAACATGTCCTGTAAAATGACATCAACAATTTCAATTTCGTATATGAAAGGGAAGAGTTCATTCAACAATAAGTTACAAGACAATTTTCTGTTATTCTTGAGTTAATCCCACAATAAGCATCGACAAATGACTAACACATTTTTTGTCCTAAAGTTTGGGCCAAATGGCGCATGCAGTACCCCGTTTGATTGTCCTGTGATGATTGGTCCTTTTTATTTCAAATGTTGGCCTCCGTGGTCCTTTTTGTTGACGTGTCACTCGGTTCAAAGGCTTTGTCCCGATTTTGCCCGCCAACTCATCTGCCACGTCACACCTGAATGAAAATAATGCAAAAAAACCGAAATTCGAAAATTCAAAAATTAAAAATAAATGTTAAACAATAAAAATAAAAGCAAAAAGAAATTCTTGATCAATGGCGCTGAGAAGAAGACGATGGCTGTCTTCACCAGCTCCGGAGCCTATGCTCCCACCACCGTCAGTCACCGTTCCGCCTCCCAATCCCAACCCCATCGAACCTATCAGCCAACTTCGGATCCCAAAAGCTCTAAGGAAATCGAGAAGCTTCGGCCGCCATTAATGACGGCCATGAAAGCTTCAAAGCTTTCCTCTGAGCTTCCAAAATAGGAGAGGTTTAACTGCTAAGGGTTTGTATGGTCACATAGGTTGCGAATATGGGACGGAGAAGCTTGGACTCTTCGATCGCGTATTTATACGAATTCGATTCGTAGGTGAAACTTATTTTCGAAACTCAAAACTTGATTTAATAGATTCGTTGATAGTTCTCGAATCGATTCATAAAGGTTTTGGGACTTGATTTGATCTTGTTTTGGGTTTTCCAGATTTTGGAAATCGTGTTGTATTTACAGGGACTTGATTGAGGTTTATGAAAACTGAAAGCCCTTGCTTTTGAGAATTTGACGTACTTGATTGTAACTTTTAGAATGTTACAGGGACTTAATTGAACTTTTCGAAAGTTCTTAGAAGATTGTAAGAAACCAAAAAGTTCTAGGAACCTGGCTTGCAGATTGACGACTTATGTCAATTTACTGCGAGATGCAATCCTTTTCGTTTCATATGATTAGGTACAAAATGTTCCTGTTTAGGTCAATCCTTTTTTAATTCTTAAATTTTTTTATCTTTCTTTTTGCGTTATTTTCATTCAGGTGTGACGTGGCAGATGAGTTGTCGGTCAAAATCGGGATAAAGCCTTTGACCCGAGTGACACGTCAGCAAAAAGGACCACGGAGGCCAAAATTTGAAATAAAAATGACCAATCATCACAGGACCATCAAACGGGGTACTGCATGAGCCATTTGGCCCAACTTTAGGACCAAAAATGCCTTTCTCTCCGTCATAAATTCCCACAAAAGTCCCTTGAGGACCATGCTCGCCCTCACTCAGCAACCCTGACTGAACTTCGGACCGGTCTTCCATGAACCTATTTGCCTGAACCTCTGCCATCGAGAACTGTCCATAAGGATATGTATTAATTGAGCTTTTTGCCCCTTGGAATATATATGATTTAGTGTTGTCAATCCCGGCGAGATCCCGCTATCCCGGTGCGGTTTGGCACCTGGGCGGGATTGACATGCCCATCCCGGTAAGCATAGCATCCCGGAAATCCCGGGCGGAATTGTAGCCGGGATCCCGGATATCCCGGGCGGGATATTAAAGTCAATTTACCCCAATTAAAACCTAATAAATTGCAAATTTACAAAGTTCAAGCCCATTTTTCTTCAATTTTTGATTTTCTACCCATTAATTGAGTTATTTCCAAGATTAAGTTTATGTTATAATGTATTGTATATCATATGTTTAACTTCAGTATCCAACACTGATATGATTGATGGTTGTGCAATTGCACTCTAAATGTAGAATTTTCTAGTCTATTTAGCTTTAAAGGAGCAACTGGAATGTGATTAGGTATTGGGTGGATTAAAGCAAAAGTACTGTTCGAAAATTGAAAGGTGATCCATTTTTGTGCTTCGTCTGTTCAACGATTATGTTGCCACAACTTTCTTCCATGCGGCCCTACTTCTATTTATACGCCACAAGTGGCATCTGGGTCTTATTGTTTTCAGGTAGCATCCAGATCATCTTTTGGTTGTATCTCGAACAAAAACATTTCTCCTGTATTAGTGTTTTTTGTGTTTACAATACTTAATTAAAGTTGTCACACACATTCTTTTTGTCTCAGTCAAGATGAATGTGCTTCTTTATGCCCCTCCACTGTTACTCATTTTGCTGAAGGTATTCAAATCTTTATTGCTGGCATTTTCTTGAAGTGTGGAGCCGAGATGAGTAATATCTAATTAACTCTGCTTGAAAAACTTGAATGCAGGCGATGAATATTTTTTGATTAATATCTGCTTTCGCAGGTGCGGCCCTAGTACAGGTGCTTCTTATTTTAGTCCTGCTTGATCATAATTTGATGTTTATTGCTCAGAAACTGAATGAAAGCAGCTCAGAAAGGCCTTTTGTTTTCTTCTATCACTTGACTTATCTCTCGTGGATGGTTATGCAGATTCTCGTTGGGTTACCATTCATTCTATCACATCCAGCTGCATATATCTCAAGAACCTTCAACCTCGGTCGCGTCTTTGTCCACTTTTGGTAATTGCGACCCTTCTGATTTACTTTATTACCTACTGTGTGCTTGTTCTTGATTTTATGCTGTAACCCCTAGGCCCTAGCCTTCCATTCTAGTAAGGTGCTTCCCCCTCTATCACTTTGAAACTTATTCTAACAACAGTAATGTCAAAATTCTTAGAAGTCTATTTTACTTTCTTTCATGATTTGCTTCTGTGAAAGTACAGCTTCAAAGATTATACTGGTGATTTACTATCAGTTTCTTTTTTTTTTCACTTCCTTTCATTATGTCAATTCGAAAACTATGGGGCTTATGTTGAGCGAGTTTTAAATACTCTAGTTATATTTCAAGTTAAGTTTATTAAATATTAATTAAAGCTAGACGAAAGTTCATGAGATTTCCTGGTGGGTCTAACATTACACTTATTCCAGCTATTATACATGCCTCGAGATTTAAATTTTCAACTTTATCTGTTTGCAAGTATTATTCTCATTTTTTTTTGCTTCTCAATATTTGTTTTAGGTCTGTGTACCAATGCTTGCTTTTAAAAACTAAAGTTGTGCTTCTTTTGATTCTCATTATACAATTATGTCTGACAGAGTACAAATTTTCATAAGGTGTTAAAGACTTTATCATGCAAGTTATGGCTAACAATATATCCAGAGGAGATGTTGGGGGTACAATCACATTCCTAGCCTTCCTTACATTTTCCTCAGTCAATTTATTTTGATATTTTCAATGATTTTAATCCAATGGCCTCTTTTACAGTCATATCCTCCCCAGAAGGTAGAAAAAGTATGCTAAAGCTTGCTGAAAGAATGGTGATGAGTTTCCGTAGTGGTGTTGGGGCTTCAACTGCACGTACTTGGACTACACTGTCTGGAAGTGGAGCTGATGATGTCCGTGTGATGGCATGGAAAAGCATGGACGGTCCAGGCAGGCCTCCCGGTATTGTGCTCAGTGCCGCAACTTCGTTTGGCTCCCAGTTGGCCAGTTCCACTGGAACGAGTTTTTGAATTCTTGAGAAATGAGCATTCCAGAGCTGAGGTACAATATGTTTCATCATAATCTGTTTCTCTTGTGTTTTTGATCAATTGGCAATTTGGATTCCAAGATCAAGTTTTACTTTTTTCCATATGGTTCACCTTATTATGAAATTCCATCCTATTCTTATATATTTCTCATTTTGTGTTATTGAAGTGGGATATTCTTTCAAATGGTGGCCTTGTTCAAGAAATGGCACACATTGCCAATGGCCGCGATCCAGGGAACTCTGTCGCTCTACTGCTTGTGAATGTAAGTTCTTACTGACAACAAATTCCATCATTATGTTCTCTTTCTCACCGACCATGCCATCTCACTCAATTCAACCTGATGTTTCAATCCATGTAGACGGAAATTTTAGCATATGAAAAGGGATTGCGTTTTAGCTACTTTGCTTGCAATACTTTCATATTGTTCTGTTGGTGTGTTGTATTTTGTACTGATAATTTTCACATGTAGGCGCTCGAAGCTCCAAAAGAACCCCGTCGTCCTAAAACACACTGGGATCATGTTTTGGAGGAGATGGCCTGGTTATCCAAGGTAACTATGGGATGCAGTTTTTCTGGCACTATGCCTTATTATCAATATCACCTCTGCTGTTGAAGTTCTTGATCTCTCATGTTGCTAATTATTTGGCCCAGGACTTCGAGGCGGAAAGAAAATGGAAACTCGCCCAGGCAAAGAAAGTTGCTATTAGAGCAAGCAAGTGAATGACAGATCAGTCTACTAGGGGCGAGAGGAGAGTAAAGGTGTAGATTCTGAGCTTAATTGTCTTAGAGATGCGTATAGTTGCTGAAACCAGTACTAAACTGGACAAAAACTTGATATTTTTGCTCGTGTTTTATGATGAAAGTAGCATTGTGTTCTGCCCCAAGTTTTATTTGCTTTATTATTTATGCTTATGTTGAATTGCACACTTGTTTAGGGGGAGGAACAGTGGTTACGAAAAGTGGCTCTTGGTATCTCCAAAGATGTAAAGAAGTTCTGGACAAAAATAGAGAAACTGGCAAGTCATTTCTGAAAACTGCTTATGCCAACTTCACATATATTTAGTTTCTCGTTACCTTTCCATACTGAGTTTTCTTCTGCTCCCCCTGCAACCCTGGCGGATATAGGTATTGTATAAAAATCAATTAGAGCTGGATGACAAGAAGAAGAAGGCAATGGATAAGCAGCTTGAGTTCCTTTTCGGGCAAACTGAAAGGTAGCATTCCTTTCATAAATTTTTCGCTATTTACCAACTTTAGCCATGGAGCTTTAGTGCGCTTGCTATCAAAAGAAGCACAAATAAGCTGGTGCATGCTTGATATTGTTCTTCAAACCTGAGCTTTGAGTACTTCGTCTCCATACTGATACTCTGCTGATCTGCCCTTACTGTTTCAGGTATTCTTCAATGCTTGCCGAGAACCTTGTGCCCTCACCAACTGTTTGTAAAGCATCTACGTCGTATGTGTCTCAAGAACAACCAAGAATTCAATGGAAAGAAGGTGATGACGTTGACCAAACTTCAGAATCTGATACTGGTAAGTGGTAGATATCTAGCCATTTGGTTTCTTCTGCTATATTTGTACTTTGGTTGGGTTTTTTTAATTTTTTGATGATGCTGGGATCCCAGTCAAATGAGCAAGGTGTAGACACTGAGTTCGATATGCATTCTGAAGATGAGTCGGTAAGTTTTTAACTCTAATCTCTATGTTAGCTGTCTTATAATGTTTATTATTATATACCCTGAATTTTTGTTTGTGACACATTTTGCATTTCCTAGGTCCACGAGAAATTTCAGCAGCTTTTATGCACTTGTATAATACTGTTATCTGTTTTCCCACTTCGTCATCTATAACTAGTTTTTATCTGTTTGCCTTATGTGTGCTACTGTGTATTTATTATGTAAATTCTTAAACAAATATGAATAATGTAGAGCTTAATCTCGAAGTTCTGCACTTAGGGAGCTGTCTATGTACTAGACTTGCTTCTCTATAGAGTCCTCTATCTGCCCCTCTGCTCAACGTGGTTACTGAATGTGTTGAGTGCAAAGTGCAAGCATGTGCTATTATATATAAATATATTATGCATATAATGTATTTTTTAGGAACATTGCTTGATATAAGAGTCGAGAGTGTCTGTGCTCTGGGTCATGTACGATATCTGTCATTCGTGTACAAATTTGGCTGTTTTAGATATCGTTTTGGAACCTTCAACAACCAATTATATATTTATGCAGTATTTATTTCTTTTGGCTATAGGAAGATGACGAGCATACTATTGAGGAAGATGAAGCCCTCATCACTAAAGAAGAGCGGGCTGAAGAACTTGAAGCCTTGCAAAGTGAAATTGATCCTGCCTCTTGAGGAGATACTCGAGCGCTATACTGACCAAGAAGGTAACTTAATTGTTCCTTGTCAGTGTTTTACATACCATTCAAATAATTACATGGTTAAGTTTTCTGATGTGCACTTGTACTTTGACAAGCTACATGCATCCAAAGTCCAAACTCATATTTGATTGATTTTGGAAATCCATGCTATAAAATCATAATCAGAGGGTATGTTAATTCATGCTATAAACTCCACTAGAAGCCAAGCCATTGGTTTTTAATTCTCAATGTTTATTGCTGACTCTGTGTTCGTTCTGTCAGATGGTTGAAAATATTTCAAAATGAAACAATGTTTAGTATCTGCTGAATTTAAGTGGCAATGTTTGAATAGTTTCCTTGTATTTGACGTGTACATTTCATTACACTACAGTACGCCGAATATGGTAGTATGTTCAGCTTTGCGTTTAATAGCTTACAAATATCCGTCTTGATGAATACATTCTATATATTTTTTCCTCCATAATTAGTCTCGTCTTATCTCAGTTTGCAGAGACGAAAATTCTGACAAGGTTGACAATACTTCTGGAGTAATTGAGCTAAAAGATTATGCTCGTAAGAAGCTTAAATATTTTCTTTTCGTCTATTAGTCATTGATTCTCTCTAACTTCGTGTTCAACTCTATTTAGGAATAGAAGAAAATGGTAAAAATGTGGCTGAGACACACACAAATCTCACCTGCAAAACCTGGCCGTGGTTGTGTAAGATGTATGTGTTTTTGTATACTGCTGCTTGTTTTGGGCTACGTAATATTATTACTCAACTTGATATCCATGTTTAATTTTTACAGGTTGAAAGCAATGCGTTCTTTCCTTGCCAGACCGCCCGGTGGTTGAAACATACAAAAGAAGAAAAACGGTGAAGAAACTTCCAATTCGAGAAGAAGCCTGTGCTGAATGAATTGAATGATAAACAGGCAAGACTTTGAACTTTGAGACTTTCTTCAGTTTAACGTCTAACATTAAAATACTTGAGAATTGCCTAGTGATAGTTCTGCTTGGCGTTTCTGGAATTTCGTTCCCAAGATAATTTATGTGTCCTATGACCACCAGAATACCTGGGCTTCTCAAGAATCTGATGTAAAATGGATTAATACAAGGTTGCTGTAAAGTCTATTTGAACCATGAGTAGAGTCAGTAGACTTGATATATCTCATATTTTGTTCTTCTCTTCAAATTCTCCGACACCTGACCCTATTGGTTCTGCTTGTGGACGACTTCCTGGTCCAACATCTACTTTCTTGCTTTGGTTGAAAACGAAGTCTGAGCATTTAACATTTTCTTAGTTTCGTAGCTTGTACACACTAGCACACATGCTTACTGCGTTATTTTACTGAAATTTAATCATATCTAGCTGTTGCTAATTGTCTTTATTTTCCTCTTTTCAGGAGGATGCTGATTTTATGATTTCAGCTGCAGAAGAAATGGAATATGTGATGGTAAGAATAAAGTTTATACTCAAGCGGTTATTTTATTTAGTATTAAGTTTCTTTTATTCTTTGCATGTTGAAGTACTAGTTTCTACTTGTTTTGCATGGTCAAGTACATTTGCAGTTTCTCACGAGCCTTCCAAAATAAGAAAAAAACTGAAAGACATCCAGACTTTCTAGTTTGTTAGTATAAGATTTTATAAATTTCACTTGCTATTTGCGCTCAGGATGACGAGACGACACTTCTGGAGGAGGAAGAATTAGCAAATGCAGAACCTTATGATACTGTGGATGAGGTAGCCTTGTCACTTTGCAGCTTCTGCAGTTCATATGTCATCTTGGTTTCAAATTGAATGATATTATTAGCATTCCACAGATTGCTCTACTGGAGAAGGAAAGTGAAGTTCCTATTGAAGAGCTGCTTGCAAGATATAAGAAGGTATGCTGCAGAGTGCTTTCTTCGTCTTTTCTGAATTATCTTATGATACTGATCCTCCTGTTAACTAAATCAGGATGGCACAATTGAAAATGGAGGGACTGGCTCCGAATCTTCGTATACTTCTGACTCTGAGGAGTTACTTGGTGGCTCATTACAACAGGGAACTCCTGAGCCTAATCAGGGTGTTGAGGAAACTACCGGGTGCGAGCCAGACATATCCCCTCGTCTAGAAGATGAAGCTGAATGTCGAGGAAAGACCACAGAAGATGTTCAGAGTGAAGACATGATTGCTGATGCCGCGGCAAGGTCAGCACAGCCAACGGGTAGCACATTTTTGACAACCAAAGTGAGAACGAAATTCCCTTTTCTTCTCAAGTATCCTCTACGTGAGTATCAACGCATTGGTTTAGATTGGGTGGTTACCTTGTACGAGAAGAGACTTAATGGCATATGAGATGGGTCTGGGGAAGACAATTATGACAATTGCTCATTTGGCTATCGAAAAAAAGGATCTGTCAATCTCAATTCGCAAATAATTCTGTCTTTCTCCAATTCAACCCCACGCTTCTGCGTACATTCCATCCCCAATTGAAACCCCAAGTTCCAATCAAATTCAACCGCACGCACCAATTCCAAAATTATCAACCAATCATCAAACAATGTCCATAACCCCCCACCAATCCGTACTACTACATACAAATGGCATGAAATTAACGGATTCTCTTAATCCCTCCAAGGACGGATCAGGATTCTAAAATTGGATGGGCTCTAAAATATACTACAATATATTAAATAGACAAAATTTATTAAAACCTTCTAAATAAATTCATAGAACAATATCACAACATTTTCACTTCCCAAATGATCAAAAACATCAAATAGAGTAATCAAGTTTGTTAAAACTTCAAACTGTAATTTATCGACTTTTGCTCCTGTTTAATTTCGAATGAAGGGTGTAGATAGCAAAATCTGTAAAAAAAGACAAACTGCATATGTTGGTAGAGTGAAGAAGTGCTTGGTTTTTATTCATCAGTTAGTTTTGAAATATATAAAAAAAAAATTGATTTTTTTTTTCTGGGTGGGCTTCAAGGGCCCGTCCGCCCTTGAATCCCTCCATCCACCTAACAATCAATTCATCAGTCACAGAAGATGAAAAACAAGCAATAAACACAGTAACAGAGTTCGGTAAATGCGATCACATTGTTCGATTACGCAAAAATTCTACGAACAGAATCAAATCGAAACGAAGAGAGAAGGAATTACCGAATTCCTGAGCCTTGAAATGACGAGAAGATCAACAGAAGCGCAGCTGAAGATCGATCGAATGGAATAACGAACGAAGTAACTGCTTTGATGGATTTGAGAGAGAGAAAATGTAACTGCTTTGGTAGATTTTTCAGAGAGAAACAAACCTAATTCGAAAAAGAGAGGGAGAGTTAGAGAGTAGTATTATTTCGTTTTTTGTGAAAATCATGTGTTTTATAGCTTAACGCGCCATATTTTAAAAAGAGCAAGCAAACGCTGCGTGAAAAGTGAATATACTATTATAAGTGAATAAACGCGACCTTTTATTATAGTAGATGACTGATGTAGTCAAATAGTCAATACCATGAAGTAGACAGTTAAACATAGTAATAATATTGATATGAGTAAATAAATACGACCATAGTTACCAAATCAAGAGAGTTTTTATTAAATAAGAGAAGGAAGGTAATGCAAAGTGGCTCGGCCTTAAGGGGTTTTCCGTTAAGGTCATTTTGACTTTATTATTTTCAAGTGAAGAGAGGTTTCCTGTTAAGGTTACCGGTCGAACCTTATTGTTGTGGAGCAAAGAGAGGTTCCCAGAAAGGCTCCGGCCTTAAAAAACCTTAATATAACTCTTCACCAACAAACTAAGGAACCGAACCTAGGAAACCCGACCCTGAGAATCCCGACCTTACTTGGTGAAGAGGCTCCGATGCGTGACCTTCGACCGCCACCATGATTCGACATCTACGTGTCACAATTTGATTGAACCGGCATCCACATGGCGTGATCTTATTGGACCAATTTACTTGTCCCTTGCACCATCTCCTATAAATAGGAAGCCATCATCCTCATTTGGAGTGGAGGTAAGTATTCACTTACAATATTTCTCTCGCGATAAATCTAAATTGAGAGGTATGAACTTGACTCGGGTAACGTTCTCAATACGTTAAATCTAAAATCCGACTTGTCTGAGGCAAATCGGCCTTAAAGGGCTCTACCTTTTATTTCATATTCTTCAGGAAGGTTCCCTAATGAAGTTCACAAAGAAGGTTTTTTTAACAACAATGCATTACAATTGTTGGACTTGTTGATTAGTTAGTTGGGAAATAATGTTAGATCGGCTAGCTTGAATACAATCATTTCGATAACAATTTACTGAATCGAAAATTAAAACTCAAATTTTTTAGTTTCAATGCTCAAGCTCAACTCGTTTATGTTATCGAGTGAGTCGAGCGTGAGTCTTAACGAGCCGAGCCCCATCAAGACTCGACTGGCTATAGTAGACTCCAATACAAAACTTAATAAGTGAATTATTTGGAAGCGACTCCATTTTAGTAATTGCGAGGGATCGAATTGTATAGTAGCTCTAGTAGACTACAATACAAGAAACAATACGTGAACAGTTTGGGAGCTACATACGATAAATCAGTCCATTTTCATAATTAATCTTTTACTATTTAGTAAAAGGCAAAAGGCAAGTTGAGTAGAATTTTCATAGAAACAAACACCCAAAACCCTGAAACAAACATTATCCAATCAGCTACCATGGTTTCTCTGCAACTATCTCCATGTTATCGACCTTCATCTCTTCATCAAACATCATCTCCACACAATCACACACTTCATCAACGGATGGTATTTCTCTCCACTTCATCAATCAAACAGAATCAATTACAATCCCAACATTTTCTTCCGGCAGCTCTAACACAGAAGTTGCAAGATGACCCAATCGACGCCAAAAATGCTCCGAACCACACGTTGAGCAATGGGTTTGAGCCAAATGTGGCAGCTTTCACCACATTGATCAATTCGCTCTGCCAAACTGGCAAAATGAGAGATGCCTTTGAGGTGTTCGACGAAATGTCTAGACTAAAATGTGAGCCCACAATCAACACGTACAATTGCTTGTTGAAAGGGTTGTGTTATGTGGGGAGAATAGAGGAAGCTTATGACTTTTTGACGGAGATCAAGAAATTATCGGTGAAACCGGATATTTACACGTACACTGCTTTGATGGATGGGTTTTGTAAAGTAGGAAGGTCAAATGAGGCTTTGGAGTTCTTGGATGAAGCTGTACAAATGGGATTGACGCCTAACGTGGTTACATATAATACTCTGTTTAATGGTTACTTCAAAGAGGGGAGACCTTTGTCAGGTCTCAGTTTGTTGAGGAGGATGAAGGAGAAAAACTGCAAGCCGGATTACATTAGCTATAGTACTTTGCTGCATGGATTGTTAAAATGGGGGAAAACTAGAGCAGCTTTAAAGATTTATAAGGAGATGGGTGAGATTGGTTTCCCAGTTGATGAGAGGATGATGAACACCTTGATGAGAGGTTTGTGTAGGCTTTCGAGAAACGAAAAAGAGCTTCTGAAAGATGTATCTGGTTTGCTTGAAGATATGAAAGAGAAGAGAGTTACCATTTGCCCTTGTGCACACGACCTGATTATCGAAGCCTTAATCAGTGGCGGGGAGATTGAGAAGGCTTTTATGCAATTTAATCAGATGTTTGCGATGGGATTATGTCCGAGACCATTCACCTTCAATATTGTGATTCACGCTCTTTGCTCTATTGGAGAAGTTCATAAGGGTCTTAGGACATTGGTGCTGATGCTTAGTAATAGAAAGCCTGGTGGTATTCCTTTTAGTGTATTGATTAATGAGTTAAATAGACAAGGAAGATCACTAGATAGTCGTATTATATACTGTGTGGCTTTGAGAAGAGGGGTATTGCCAAGAAGAAAGCCTGCAAAATACTAGTTCTGGCTGCACAGTGTTTAGGATGAAACTCTCCATACGATATTCGATGTTGGATTTTGGAACTTGTCATATCTGCATTGCGTGCATGAGTGATGTGCATTGATGGATTTGCTGACTACCTGGTAGTGCAAGGAGTGCTAATCCAACAAGAATTTGTGAAAGGTATTGTTTTAGTCATAGTAGATTGTAATCTAAAAGTCAATAAGCTTATTTGTTAAGTTTTATGAATCATATGGAATTTATCATATAGTCACATGTTTATCTGTGAACCAATATTCAGCCTATTCTCCCACAGTTTTTCTAGGACCTAATTTAACAAGGGTTATCCATAGGTGTCCATTGTGCTCGCTATAGGAACAACAACATAGTGATGCTTTCCGTTATTCAACCCTGTTCTGTGAGGCTTAAGATAGTGAGTGCTATCCGCTGCTAAACACACTGTAAGATATGGAGTTTATTGGTCATTTAACGAGCTATTCTCTTAAATCAGAGATTAATGCTGAAAAGAAAGAAGAACTTTTAGTTAAGGAGAGAATGAGTGCTTCCAGAAGTTTAATGGTCGAACCATTCTAGAGTATGCAAAACTATAAGCTAGTAGACTAATAATTTGTTCAGGGGGCGGAGGTGTGTATGTAATGGGTAGGGCACTTGCCCTACCCTTTAAAAAAAATCTAAAAAATTGTAGTGTATTTTTTATCATATTTTTCCATTTTGCACCACCCTTCTTATGTTATATGTTGTTTTGCCTTTGTATTTAGCACATATATATGATATATTATTGGTAAAATTACATTTTTTTCAAATATTTGCATTAACAATAATAAAAAAACCCTCTCTTTTAGTAAATATATTTTTTCCATATTTATGCGCCCTAGACGGTTTGAGATTCTGGCTCCGTCCCTGAATTTGTTATCCTGATCTAACTAAAACTCAATCCAACTAAAACTTTTTACATCTTTTCTTGGCTCATAAAAAATTATTAATAAAAATACAATACTTTAAATGATTGATACTGAGATTTCAGATTTTATTTAGTATGTAAAACGCTCTAGAACTTAATTCAGTGTTTATATCTGCATTGCTATAGTTGAAGCTTTATTAAGTCTGATGAATTAACCAAAATATCTCTATACAACGATTAGCCTTTATGGATTGTAGCTGAAATAGCTCAAGACTCAAGTATTTCTCACAAGATGTTGCCATACATTAATATATCTCTTGGTATTGTGTCACTATTATCGTAGCATAGTAAGGTCCTTGCGCTATTTCTGTTGTTTGCTTTCTACAACTAGCTCCTAGCTAATCCAAAATCCCATATTGCCAAGGTGTCTAGGTCTAAAAAAGTAGGTCTGATTTGAACAACAGAGGAGGAACGTTTTCTTGGACGTGATTTAGATTACAGATCCATAATTGATGCAGTGCATTCATCATCATCACCATAATGTCCTACCACTTATGTTTAAGGGTTATACAAGAAAATGAATATGATGCTCCCAACAATGCATGGCTCTCAATTTAACGTAAAAACAGCACATTGTGTGTTATTCACCCAAATTTTAAGACCAGCAACTAACCTAATTTTGTATTTACAGAATTTAATTATCCCAACAGCTAACAATTAGAAGAAAGGTCTAACTAGTATAGTTCACAGTTCATCTAGCTTGTCCTATAAATAGCACCTTGCAATAACTTTATTGCACACTTCACAAGTTCATTTGAGGAAAACTACACTAAGAAATCTAAGTAACCATGTCTAAACTGATGGAAGTTATCAGCATGTTGGTCGCAACCTCAATCATGTTGGCTGCATTCGGCCCACATGGTGGGCACGCGATTGAGTGCACTGATGTAGTCAGCTATATCACTCCATGCAATCCTTATGTCAGGGGAACAGGTGCTATAGGTACTTTTTTTTTAATTATCTATTGTGAATGCAAATGCAACTTGAGGATCATAATAATGGATTCTCTTACCTCCATGGTGACTCTCCTAGGTTTATGTTGTAATGGGATTCGGGGACTTTATGGTGCTGCTCAGACAACTCCTGATCGTCAGAGTGTATGCAACTGCCTAAAATCCCTAACTAACGGTTTCTCTGGTGAAGAGATTGACAAGGCTGCTGGACTGCCTGATCAGTGCGGCATTAACCTTCCTTACAAGATCGATCCTTCCACTGATTGCTCAAGGTATAAGTAGTACATAGATTTCTTGTCTATGTACTTTTGTCAATTTCTTGGTTTATTGTATGAATAATGCTAATGAACTTGTGCTGTCTTATGGTATTTGTTTGTTGCAGAGTGCGATGAGTATTCAGATTGAAACCAGGCCAGAACGTGAATGTCATCGAGAGATAACTCCTACTTACATATGTTACATGTATTTGGATACTATTGTCCACTATATATGAAGTGTAATCTATGAAATTCATGAATAAATATCAATTGAAACTAGCTGTCCTATTGTTTCTATATTTTATTTTTGCATATTTGTTTTCATATTTTTTTTTACTGGTTTGTGTCCTGTTTTTTCTTTGTGCTTTCGACTCTAGAGGTGCGACAACAAGCATGAAAATTATCCGGTTAGAGAGCAGGTTGTCTGAACTTCAATCCAGCTGATCGATTTTTGGTCGGATTACTTTTACATGGTCTCTATTGTGATTTGATGGGCAAAATTGGTACTTTGACACCAATTTTCCCAAAATAATGGGGCCATACTGCTGAATTGTTGCTGGACCAATATGTTCATGGGCTGATCAGTCCAATTTCTAACCAGAAAGTCTTGAGAGTTTTAATTGTGTGTGACCAAATGTAAAATACACAAATGTCCGAATGTTAGTGGTTATGGATTAGGATTACAATGCCCCTCAATCAACTCAACTGCACTTAATAATTAATTTGTAATTCAAATTATAACCACCACACCACTAATTGATTAAAATCTCCTAACTTTGTATCAATACGAATACTAATGAATGCGTGACACTGACACATGTACAAATTCACTTTTCAAAATTACCAAAAATCCGCTTACAATGTTAGTGTGCCTGGCCACTTATATAACCATTTAATCTACGTCTTGAAGCTATATACGATTTGGAGCATCATTATCATTTAAGAAGCTCAAGATCACTAATCGATTGAGGTTCATTATTTGGCAACATGATTACTCAAGAACTAGTTTACAAGTAATATACTGGTCGTACAAATCAATATGTACTTTCATGTACACTTTGTCATCGTGCTCGTGAAACTTCTTAATTGACCATCCATTAATCTACAAGATTTAAGAGTAACCAAAATTTGAAGTTAAAATACATGATTTTCATAAAAGAAAACTATATATACCTTTTTTCTCTTTTGGTATGAATTGTGATTGTCAATTTTTATAAGCTCTAACTTTTATGTCGTGCCACAAATCTATGAATCCAAATACAAAAATTAGGTGATCAAATGTGAAAGTAAGTTAAGTCGTGGCAGAGATTAAATTCGCCGGAAAGGTGGTATAACATAGTATTAAATTCAAAGCGGTATTATCGATAAATATGGGCCATCTCATTAAATGTGCATGAACATAAATTTCCTCCCTTTAATCTGTCATGTCTCATTTACTGTGACTGAACCGTCCCAATTATTCATATGAACATCAATATACCATAACAAATCTTCTTATCAGAGCATAACATGGCGTGAATTGCTTGAGACTTTCTTATTCGGATTTAAATGAAATTACAAAATGTTAACAAAAACATCGATGTTTTTAAACAAAACGTTTACATTTTTAATAAAATGCATAAATAATACAAATGTTCTTAACTAAACAATAAACACGTTATGTTCTTAGTAGTGACTAAAATGTTTATTGGTTTTTTTAATCATTACTATAATGACCAGTCAGAACACTTACTCCACACGTATTGAAAAGAATAAGATATACACTAGTAGAATTTTACTTACTATTTTAGAACTGCACACTAGATATTATTTACTAGAAAGATAAAAAAAACACAAACATTAATATAATTATTATCGAGAATGTGGAGTAAGGCTGCATTATATTCGCAATTTTTAAAAATCGAATCAGTATAAAATATAACCAAGTTTAAACTGGAATCGAATGAATTTTAAGTTGAAGATAACACAGCCTAATTTTCCTTAATAACTTCGATTGCTTTTTAACAAAATAGGTTAGGTGCATGTTTAAGACAGGAAACTGCACAGCACATGTTTCTCCAAGAACATTTTCTTGCACATGTATCCCCAATTAATGATGTAGTGCATCCACTATCCATGTCCATATATTACAAGAAAATGAAAAGGATACCCCCACATTTTAAGACCAACTTACCTAGCTAGCTAATCCTGTTAATCACAATTCACATCACTTAATAACCACACCAAACTAACAATCACAGCAAAGATTTACCTAACATAGTTCAATACAATAACCTTGTCCTATATATAGCACCAGACATTAATCTTTACTCCACACTTAATCCACAAGTTCTTTCTAAGGTTAAAAACTACACTAACAAATCTTCTTATTAAGTGACCATGTCTAACCTGATAACAGTTCTTACCATGTTGGTCGCGACCGCAGCCATGTTGGCGGCATTTGCCCCACTTGGTGGTTCCGCGCTGGAGTGCACTGATGTCGCCCAGTACATCACTCCATGCGTTCCTTATGTCACCGGAAGAGCTGGCTTAGGTACTTCTTTTTTATTAAACACAAATGCGACTTAAGGATCATACAGTAGAACAAATTAGCCTATAAAACGTCAAAGTAAAATTAGTAACATGTTTCTCATTTACCCTATGGTGACTACTTTAGGTACATGTTGTAACGGGATCAGGGGACTTTACAATGCTGCTCAGACAACACCTGATCGTCAGAGTGCATGCAACTGCCTTAAGTCCTTAACTAACGGGTACACTAGTGCTGAGATTGCCAAGGCTGCTAGACTGCCTGCTCAGTGCAGCGTTCACCTTCCTTACAGGATCGATCCTTCCACTGATTGCGCAAGGTAATTAGTAGGCGTGTATATATATAACCATATATATTTATTTTTTTGCCTCGTACTAACCTTTAACTTATTAAATACTACTCCCTCCGTCCGACTGATCTATACATGTTGTATTCCATTGCTGAGGGTTAGGTTATGCTTGTTTTGCAGGGTGCATTGATTTTTTTTTCTGAGTGAAGTCAAAGCAAAACAATCGAGCATGTTATTGAAAGATAACTCCCTACTATTTGGACACTATTGTTCGTAGCTAGCCTATAAATAATACTGTAATGGTTTATTACCATGACACTCGTTAAATAAAATATCAATCGAAATGAGTATTATATCGCGACTTTGGTTCTGTAGATCGGCTGACGTGGATCATTAAGGTATTGGGAGGGATCTTTGCAACTAAACGCCTCTACTTTGCTAAAATTCCCAATTTCATTTCTGAAAAATGGGTATGGATTTAAGAAGTTAAGCTTTGTAACAATCTAATTAGGTTAATCGACTTGAAGGACAAAGAAACATAAAAGGCGGAGTACTCATTTCCTTTCCAGAAATCAAATAAAGTAGGTGATAGTCTTTTCTTTCTCTAATTCGTCGCTTTCCCTTAAGTTAAGCTATGTTACGGAGCTAAGCTCTGTACCATAGCTCCATAAGAAACTCTATCTGGAATACTTCCAAGAAAATGTCACATTTTTGCAGTTATTTCTTGAATTGTGTCCCCTAGGAATCAGCCAAGAACTTCCATTGCCATTTCCCTCCCATTTGGCCTCTCCATGTGTGAAGATGAATCAAGCCAAGCAAGCGGATAGCTAGGCCGAATCGTATAAATACAAAAAGCTATACAGTCCAAGACCAAAAATTCAAATTTGAGCAACGCCACATTTTGAACATTTTGAACTGAGTGGTCACTTAACGTTCTCAATATCGATCCCCATGTAGTAGTAGTAGAAAAGGTCAAAGAAGTCCATGTGATTGATAGCTGCGCAGTGGAAACTGTTTAATTTTTTTAACAGTCCAGACCATAATAGTTACTACTACTACTACATTATTGGATTCTGATTGGCAGGACTTGAATTGTAATGACACTATTTTCCACTGAAGATCTAGTATGATCCCTTGATGAAAACGAAAGTTAGCATAATTTCAATTTGAAACATGTACCCCACCAAATTTATTTCTCCAGCAACCCATACTCAGGACGTGGCACCCATCCATTGCTCTGGTACAATGAAATGTCAAATGAAACTACCTAGGGTATTTACGTGGACTCCAATTTGTAACAAGTGGTTTCAATTTAGTCAAAATACCATTTTGCACAATCTTTACAATTTCATTCAAAATAACAAATTAGAGTTGAAGAGAATTAGTATTTTCACATGGAGCTCAAGAGGAGCATGATTCGAGTATAACATAGGTCTGGAAACAGACTGGTTGTGTTTTTGTGTCCTTATTCGATCATTTCTGCAGTTTAATTACATCCCATTAAAGTTAAAGTTCACAATTTTGTTCTTAAGTTACATAAAACAACTTCCAAATATTATGAGTTTGTTATCAAACTATTAAAATTTTAAACGACGTCTTTAGTTTGTCCGTAGAAGAAAATTTTCCACAAAAAATGCTGAGAAAGACCCTTAAGGGACGTAAATTGCAATTTCCCCGCTAGAAAACATTAAAATTCCGAATTTGAAACAGTAATTTCATTTATATTTTTTATTGGGTGTAGAACACAAGCCCTGCATGCGCCTTTAGGCCCTCTACTGGAGTCGTCCCTTAAGGAACTAATCAAAAGAAATACTCAATTTGTAGCTCCGCCTACTAGTTGGGTCGAACGTGCATCTTTGAGCCCCCCCCCCCCTCCCCCTGAATGGGAGCTGAGTCGATTGTGGGCGAACAGAAAAGTCCCTTCACACTGCCTTACTAAAAAGTTGAAACCAGTATGGTACTACTACACTGCCTCGTAAGAATGTTACTCGCAAAAATGGAAAATGCAAGTGGGATATTGATACACATGCATATGGGCAATTTCTCACATTTGAGCAGGACAAAATAGGACTGCATGTGGTTCACATTCATACCACCACAATCATTCACCGTTAAATATACCGATTAAATTCAATCTAGTCTATACTACAATATGATGCAGTGTCTTATAATGTTTAATGTATTGTACAATGAACACTTATAACAATTAAAATAAAGAAAATCAGATTATGAGAGGTGTTTTTAACTAGATTTATGCGATTATAATCGCTTGCCAAATAGTTAAATCACTTGGTACAAGTGCGGAACAACAAATAAAACCATCGTTATACATCACAATAAAAAACCATTGAACTCGGTAGTAAGTATCCAATAAGTTTATAGTTGTAGCATTAAATTCTCCTCAACAACCAACTAAATCTGCTACAGATGGAATGATTAGGTACCTCAACATTTTCTCCTATATAAACACTACACTTGTACACTCTTTTCCTCACAAACAAACACTCCAAGCAACTTAATCTACAAGTCAAAAGTAATCAACAAAATGGCTGGAGTTAAGTCCATTAGCACTGTTCTAGTGATTGCCACAATCTTGGTGGCTATTGCACCCGGTGGCGAGGCGATAGGGTGCGGTCAAGTGATCTCCTACCTCAACCCATGCATCCCGTACGTGACCGGGAGAAGTCCCGGACTCGGAGGATGTTGCGGTGGAGTTAAGGGACTTTACGGTGCCGCTAGGACGACAGCTGACCGTCAGAGCGTATGCAACTGTCTTAAATCGCTTGCTAGTGCGTACTCCGGCCCAGCCATTGCCAAAGCTGCTAAACTTCCTGGTCAATGTGGTGTCAGCATTCCCTACAAGATCAGTCCTTCTACCGACTGCTCCAAGTACGTATAGTATTCTTTAATCGGACTCCCAAACAAATCGTAAAGTATCTAATATTGTTCTAACAAGAGTCACACAAGTTACTAACATATTGTTCTTTGACTTCTGTCTTGTGATTGCAGGGTGAGGTAAGCTAAAGTGGGAGGATCTTGATGATCAAGTTGAGAAGTGTTTTAAATTTACGTACCAATAAAGTTAAGGGCTTATATGTTGCTCTGAGTCGTCTTTAAAGGCTTTCTTTGTATGAAAGTTTATTGTGTATGATGTTACTTTGATGTATTGCATATCCAGTATATGAGCTTATAGTCAGTACTGTGATATTTGAACTTAATTTAATCACTTTCTATTGGTATCATTTGTAACAAATTAAATTAACTTCTACAATTACTAAAGTTCGAACTAGTAAAATAGTATAAAGAACCTTATGTATTAACGTTACCGACATCCCAATGAAACAATGACAATAACATGTGGTACCATGGGGTTGGGTCACAGGGTACGGTGCACACACATGCAGGTGTTGTGACTTGTGATCCGATACCACCACGGCACCACCCACACTTGTTTAGACCTCGCCACAAAGAGTTAAAAAGTAATTGTATGTAACAAATCCAATACACTTTTTTACATCTAATTACCTTTTTAGATATCTAAGTACCTTTTTAGATGATCTGTTTTCACTAAAGTTCCCAATGTTTCAAGATTGACTTTTGTTTAAAAGTCCTATTTGCCCCTTCATTTAACCTTAGTAAACATTTTCTCAAAAATTACAATATTGGCTGATGTAAAAGACGGTTTTGCCCATTGCAAAAAAAAAGAGGACTAGACTTCCATTAACACCGTTTCATTCCGTCTTCTCATCCCGCCAAAAGCCTTCCTCCCAAAATCAAACTCCATTCTCCATTAAATTAAAGATCTCCATATTCTCATTTTCTTCGCAAATGGTGTATGTAAAGTGCCCAAAAAAAAAACTGCAAAATTTTGTTGAATATGCTTAGCTTATTTGTCTCTGTTCATGGTTTGTTGGTGTGTGTTGCCTCTGCTATTGGGGTAGTGATATCTAGGACCATGTATATATATAATAAGGTTGGGAAAAAGATTCTGGTAATCGCTATTACGTTCCGACCCTTTGTATAAATTTTTAATAAAGTCGGGTATTTTGGGATTGGATACCCGCAAAGTATATTTCTAAAAAAATTATTGGGCATGCTAGTTGGGTTTGGGATCAAATAATTTAGTCCTGAAACCCGATGTGTACCCGAATATCTACTTCATATTATTTACTCTAATTTATATGTCTTACTACTTGCCCCATACATGTATATTGTAATATGTTCTTTCTATGTCTTACTACATGCCCATACGTCTATATTCTAACATGTTCTTTTAAATTTTCATGTAGAATAATAGTTGAATTCATTTGCATTAGTTTGGAGCCGATAAAAGTGTCATTGTGTATTTATAGTTTTGCAAAGTACTACAAACGCTGCAAAAAAAAGTGCGCCCAAGAAGACTGTGAATAAGAAACAGCCCAACTAGTCTGCCTAATTCATGCTGATCTTTTGTCAAGTTCAAGCTAATCTAATCTTTTGTTTATTCCATGTAAAATCTCTTAGTGTTTATGTGCTGTGGAACTTGTCTAGGTTGACTAATTTGTTAATGGTTTGATTTTGTCTAGAGATCATGGAAGATCATGGAATATGTAAAACTCTTGGTGATTGATTTGTTGCTGAAGTTGGAAGATTTACCCTTTATGAACATGATGCTAATAGAGAATTATCCCAGTTCTTCATTTGACATCATTTGTACTACATTCATTTCCTTTGTTACGATTTCAATTGTCCATTATACCTACTTTTTTCCCACATAAATAATACATAAGCTTCATAAAATGTATGGAAATTTATTACATTTAAGTCCATAACAGCAACTAACGGTGACTTAACAGATTTCGAAAAATAATTACAATGCAATCCAATAAACTGAAACTTTATTACATTGAAGTCCAGCATGTGACAATCGCATGAGGACGTACATAAATGGCTGGAAAAGAAAAACAAAATTAAAAGTGCATTTGTGACACTTCACCACACTTTCTCTCACCTGAGTTGACTTTTGGACCCAAATGTAAATAAAATTTCATAACATTATAGAGTTTGGACCTCATTCTTAAATTATAAAACATTAGGGACCTATCCATTTATTCACTATCCTAAAAGGGTACTATATGAAAATCTCCCAATCTAATATACATATACACACTTCTTTCATCCATTAAAACTTAGCTTGTCTCATTTAAAGAATTTTGCGATTACCAAAGTTATTAGTTGGTGATGGATTTGATTCTACTCTCGTATTTAGTTTTTTGTGAAAATTAGTTTCTTTATTCAATCACACTAAATACTCTTGTATTTAGTTATTAGAGGTCTATGTCTCTCAGTTGAAACACTTAATACAACATAGTCATAAACAAATTCCAAGTGACACTTCATATGCTTGATAGAATCAAGATATACGGGCGGAATAATATATGAGACAGACAGCCCTCCCCCATATTTTGACAAAAATATTTTCAATAATTTTAAATTTCATCCCGGCTTACCTCGAAAATAATTACATTACGAACTTAAAATGCTCGGTCCACTCCTTTAGCTGATATTTTAAAATTGTTTCTGAAACTTCAATTATAATGATAGATTTATGGGAAAGTGCAACATTATGGGATGAAAAATAAATTAATAACTCTTTCTTAATAATTTGTGAAAACAAATAGGACCTGAAAGCCTTATATTTATATTTAATCAACAATATAAAGTCGGTCCTTCAACTCTATCATGCAAATCGATTTTAATACTTTGTGAAAGTAAATTGGACCTAAAGTTGTTGGGTAAGTATATTGAGATACGGTCTCTAAATAATTTATATTGTCAATAAAATGTTATTAACCAAAGTACCTATATATGTTCTCCATATTAATTGGTGTCTTTTACCTATTACAACATAAGTATTTTGATTAATAACATGAGTGATTTTATTGATAATATAGACTGTTTTTAAATAAATTATCTTACCGTCGTCTTTCGTGACACTTTGTAAAAGTTGTAGAAATAATAATTTTTTTTACGGATTTCATTTTAATTTGATGTGATCGTGAAGATGTTGAAAATCCGACCATTTCTGCAGCCATTTTAATGCATGCGCCATGTCATGAACTCACACTATACGTACGTACTCCACCGACGATTTTGCAATCGTGTGCTTAATTTATATGCGTTCCTGTTATTTAGGCTCGGTTCTCTTCAACTGAAATTTACTGAACTGAACTAAACTAAATTGTAGTATAAAATATAACTAAGCAGAACTGAACTGAACTGAATGGAACTGAACTGAACTGAACTGAATGAGTTTTCAGTTGAAGAGAACAGGGCCTTAGTCCTGTACAGTCTACCGCCCCGCGCTTTGGTTACGTTCAATCTCCTCCAATGTGGGAAAACATGGGGATGCCTATAACCTGTTCGACGAAATGTCTAGCTCGCTTAAACTCTTTTTCTGAACTGTGATGTCTATGGTTTGCTTTATTGAATGAAGAAAGGAACTTTGAACACGTTCGTCTTATGTTTAAATATTCTTGAGCCTCAATTGTTTATTGATCAAGACTCGTAAAATATCTTGTTTTCGTGAAAAAACTGTTTTTTACGCTTAATTTGTGTAAGACTGGTTTATGGCTTTGGTCACATAGATGATTTTAAGCGACAACTAAACCAGTTTTACAGCTCACTCAAAACTGGTTTTATATGAAACTTACTCAAATTTTACATACCACTCTACGTGTACATGTTGTTTGATATATAGTTTATGTTCTTGGATCTTGATCATCGTTTGAAGTTTATGTTCTTGAATCTTGATCATTTGAGTCTATATCTGTTTGTCTAATGCATGAAATGATCAAATGGAGACCTCAGATATTCGATCTGCATTATGAGAGTTGAGGAGGCATCTATCTAGCTAGTACACTGCATACATGTTCCTGGTAAAATTATGTCCATCTTTTACTTGAATCGAGTAATTGATCGTGTGAAAGATGCATGTTTATCGCAATTGATTATAAGAACTTGAAAATTTCATCAGTTATGGTGATAACTTGAGATGTTTAAGATTTTAACAGAGATAGATATGCACTTTTGTTGCTGCGGCGAATTCATAAACTGGATATATAAAGACAATGTAATAATCTTGTCGATGATGAAATAACTTTTACATAGCTAAACTTTCATGGGATGAAAGTATCAGGACTCAGAGCGCCCTACAAGTTTTATTCGTAAAAGCGGTTAAAATACAAATACTCAGAATGCTGCTGAAGTTTTGCATGGATCAAGATCCTTTCCAGTTTAGCTTACTGCACCCTGCAAACACAAGACAAAGTAGAAAGAAAGAAAATTAGCTCACTTTTCTAAGTTGAGTTGTAGTAGTATCTATTTAAAAACACAAGTTATCGAAGATGAAATAACGTTTTCCCTCTAACAAATAGGTCAGGGGTTCGAGTCAGCATTAGATATATGTGAGTAAATAAATATGCATGATGACGTACTTGGCGCAATCAGTGGAAGGGCTGATCTTGTAGGGAAGGCTAACACCGCACTGACCAAGGAGTCCGGCAGCTTTGGAAATGGCAGCACCGTTGTACGCCTTAGCAAAGGATTTTAGGCAGTTGCATGTGCTCTGGCGATCGGGTGTTGTCTTTGCGGCACCAGCAAGTCCCTTAACTCCACTGCAACATGATCCCAGTGTGGGACTTTTGCCAGTCACGTAGGGAATGCACGGGTTGATGAACGAGGCCACTTGACCGCACCCTATCGCGGCCTCACCACAGGGTGCAAATGCAGCCACCAAGACTGTGGCAATCACTAGAAACATGCTAATGGACTTGATTCCAGCCATTTGAAATTATGGATGAGCTTGCTTAGCTTGTGAAGTAGTGTAGTGTAATGTGTTTTAGTTTAGTGTGTGTAGAAAAGAGGGTGCAATGCAGTTATTATATAGGAAAAATGTTGGGCTAGCTTGCAATACTTAGTTCCATTAGTCGCATATTTAGTTGGTTGTTGGGAATTCATTGCTACAACTACATATAACGGTACATTAATTAGTTTATTAATCATCGCTAACCTTGTACAAAGACTATCAATTTGCCACATATAGTATAATATTATTTGATTTTCCAAGATAATATATATATATATATATATATATATATATATATATATATATATATATATATATATATATATATATATATATATATATATATATTACGAATATTTTGGCTATTATAAGAATCTGCCCAAATCTGCAGTATGGAAAAATTGATTGTGATGTTTTGCGTGTAGAGCCTTATTGAATACTTGCTCATATGATTGATGTGAAGTTTTTGAGTTGTTTTCGAAGATTCCAGAAACACAGGGACCTAGTTGCAAATTGGAATTCTAGTTTTTTTTTTTGAAACTGGAAATGCATTAATATGAAGTAGGTACGAGTCTAATAGTACAAAACGCGTCTTTAGCGATTACATTAGAAAGCCACTTCGGGCAAATATCCCAGACAAAATGTAAAGAAACTTCATTAGTACTACTACTGCTATACTCACGAGGAGTACCAAAAGTTAAGTTATTGGCTTCTTTAGCCAAACTATCTCAGAATCGAGTTTTCTTCGATAAACAAAAGATGTCCACATGTTTTAGCATCCTCATTTGTCTCCTAATGTGATCAAGTGTGATCTGCTTTGGTGATCGCAACCTGCCTGTTAATACAAGATAAGAGAAATTTAGAATCAGTTTGTATCACAATTGAATCGATATTTGCTTGTTGACAGAGGCTTAAACCCATTTTAAGAGCCATAATTTCAGCAAAATTATGATCCATTTTTCCTAGAAAGGTAGCACTTGCTTTCACAAACTTTCCCTGAGTATCTCTGGAATTCTAGTTTGTTTGTTTCCTAACATAATAAGGGAAGAAAACATAATAGACTAGGATAAGTGGAAAAGCGCTTCTTGCATGAGCCATCATATCAAATTGGCAGTTAGGAGATCATGCGGCTGTGATCTCTTCTACCGGCTTAAGGAAGGTTCTGTTTTCTTATATAAAGAAACAGAAGCCGATAGAAGAAAAAAAACACACACACACAACAGAAGAATTAGAGAAGAATTGATCTAATTAATCATCAATTCCTTGTTTACTCTTTGTGATTAAGAGTGGTTATTTGAGCTGTAGTTGTGAGGATTGTGTAGTAGAATTCTGGGCATAATTCTGGGTCAATTTCTCTGTAACTAAGCTTCTGTTGAGGAAGGTTGTGGAGTAATAAAATTCATTGATTCTCCGTGGACGTAGATTGGATTTATTCAATCGAACCACATTAAATTGTGTTTGTGTTTCTTACTTTGATTGTTGATTGTGTTTATCAATTAGTTGATTAATTTTATTGTAATCTTGGTTAGAATACTTAACAATTGAGATAATCAAGTCGAGTTAATTTGAGCTCTATTCTAGTACTATTCATTATAGAGTCGACTAGCATAGAGTCTCGTTAAAACTCAGTGCATAGAAGTACTATATTTATATGTAAGTGGCTAGTCGATTTAAGATTCGTTAATTAAATTTCAGTTCAGAGTACAAACTCGTCATGGTTTTGTTTGACTACGATTTAAACTAATGTGGTTTGTCTTATTTTTTGTATCCGTAACTTGTGAGAAGTCGTTTGATTCAAACGAGTCGAAATCGAGCTTATTAATAGTGTTTCAAGCTCAAGCTCCCAAAGTGGCCCGTAGTGTTAACGAGCCAAACTAATTAAGTTGAAATGCCGACTACCGTTTGAATCGAGTTCAAAGTATGAAAAAATCGACTCTACTGATCAGACTCCATAACTGGACTACAACATAACCAGTAGTGTTCAAGGGAGTTGTGTGTGTCGGTGCATTTAATTTTTTAAGGTGCTGAGGAACTAAGTTTAAGTTGGTAGCAAAATGAAGAGTTAGTACTTAGCAGTCGTTGTTTGTTCATATGTCTAGCTATACTCTATACGTGTGTGACTGGAAATTAATTTGTTGAATGTTAAGAATTATAAGACGCGACAGGTACGTACTAAACGTATTAATTGAGTGTACTGCACCCTGGATCCACCATAGATGTACGTGTCTTCTTACTAGAATGTTCATTTTGAGTGTGTAATTAGGTTTATGTATCATTAAATAAAAATACTACTCCCTCAGTCTCGGAGAACTTCATACACTAGGGTTAGCGCGCAGTTTTATGCGAAAAGTTAAAGTAATGATAGAATATAGAAAATGTGGAAAAAATGTACTTTTAGTGGCAAAATGTATCATTTAAGTGTGAAGTTGAGATTGTTTATTATTTGTTGGGTGTGGGGTAGCTTCTTTTTTAGTAATGTATGAAGTTCTGTGAAATGATTAAAAATGACAAATATATAAAGTTCTGCGGGACGGAGGAAGGGAATAGTAGTCCAAAAAGATTATAGGAAGTCGCTTACATTCTAAGTGCCATTCCATTTGTTTTCGGACTTGGGTTTGACAAAAGATTCAATCCCAACCCGACCAAGTTGTAAATCAAATTTCTAATTGGACTGATAGAAATGTTTGTTTGGTAAAACTACCTATAACTAACCACCATCTAATTTTTTGACAGGCTACATAAAGTATAGCTTCATAAACTATATCGTCAAATAAGTTGAAATCATGTATAAAGATGAATAATTACGTCGCGCCAAACTTTATCTCAACTTACCATTTGAAAGATTTGTTGCAGTTGGGTCCAACTCAATACACTGGGCTTTAGCCCAACTTAATGGATTGAACTTTAGCCCAATTTACTGAACTGACTTTAGAAAAGTCGTTAGTGGAGTTGGTACTAATTGGGATTGAAAATAACAATTCAAAAAACGACCATTTAAATTGCAACATTATATTACATCACGACTCGCTGAGTTATAACATTATATTAATTCAGCACTCTTTGAGTTACAACATTGTATTAACGCATATTCGACCTTTTTTTATAATATTTCGTGACAAGTGGCCTTTGGTTAGAATTTTCTCTTACTAATTGGAGTGGAACCAAAAGGTCTTTGAAGTGAACTTTAACCCAACTTAATGAATTAAACTTTATCAGGCTGTTTTGAAAGCAATTAAAATTAATAACCCGATGTATCTTATGATTTGACGGTGGCTCTCATTTATGCTCTTGTGACTCTTGGTGATGGATGGACGTTCTGGATTAATGAAGAAAAGTTTAGCTTTCCTTAATTTTTTGGGAGATGTCTTTGGTTAAGGTTTTGATGTAAAACCTCTTGAAGGTTACATAGATGTAATGGTTTGGACTTCGGTTTGGATTCGGTCAATTGACCATGTAATTACGTTTTTAACCATTTATTATGCTTTTCAGGACTCCGATTATTAATATAATTTTTGCTAATTCAAAAAAAAAGGTTAGGTAGAGGTAGGTGTTAAAATATGTTTTTAACTCCAAATTTGATCGTTATCCAACTTTAGTCCAGTCATCTTTATTTGCAAAGTTGACTCAGGGTCTTTGGGTGTAATTTTTCCAGCAATGGGAATGTGGAATTCAATCACTTGAACACGAATTAACGGAAATTAGACACTACGGGTCATCATTCCACTACTATAGTTATGGGTGAAATTTAATGCCAAGTGCCAAACACCATGTTAAATTCCAAACAAATTTAAACTTAAACTCATTTCACTATTGCACACCTATCTTTACTGTTGATTAACTTCCGACACTATTCCTAAATAAACTCGACCCGTAATTGAAAGTAGTTTCCTTAACTTCTTAGTAAAGACACCATTTCATTTTATGGGATTCTTCTACCCTACAACATCTAATACTTTAAATCTCACATCATTTATATTATATGTTGTATTGTATAACATATTCGTGTTGCAATAAACATACCTCAGTTGCCAATAAATTAAGTATAAACATAACAACAAATTTCTTTTTTTTTTTTCAGAATTAATACAAGTCTTCAAACACTTAACATCCGATTCCCCATCAGCTGAGCTAGCCCTTACAAACCCGAATGACTACTTATTACAAACACTTAATAATACGTACTAACAACATACTAACATGCCTAATTACTCAGCTAATCAAAATGAGGGGAAATTGATTCACTTCATCACTTAGCTCCACCAAACACTAACGAACCCTGCAAAATGAAAAAGAAAAAAAAAACATAATTATCTACTTAAATAAGTGTAATCAACATTATATATAGCATAAAATAACTTGGGCGTAATTACCAAGTGACTATTAAAAGTTCAAAAAAGAAAAAATAAATACTTTGATAACCAGGTCTAGTAACAAAATGTAGACCACGTGTTGGTTAATTTGTATAATCTGGTATACGTGAGTATTATCCGAATAAAACTAGTTTAATTTTAGCTCTTTTAATTTGTAGCTTAAGAAGAACCGGGTAAGTTGAGTTCTCACTTGGCGCAGTCAGTGGAAGGGCTGATCTGATAAGGAATAGAAATCCCGCACTTAGCCGGCAGCTGAGCTGCATTGTTGATAATAGCCGGAGTGGCCGAGCTAGCAACCGATTTCAAGCACGAACAAACCTGAAACGAAGCACAACTCAGTTGATAAGATAATACATTTCTCGAGAAATGATTAATAAATAAGTAAAGCAAAAAATTGAACTTACGGTCTGGCGGTCGGCCGTGGCAGTGGCCTGGTTGTAGAGTGACCTAGCACCATTGCAGCAGTTGACAGGCGGAACACCACCGGAAATGACGAAGGTCATGCATGGAGAGAGAGCGTTCGCCACCGTGTTGCATGATATCGCCGCCTCTGCCTCTGGTGGTGCAAATGCAACCACCAAGACCAGGATGATGAAAAACATAGCTGATTTTGCCATTTTTTGGGAATTACAAGTTTTGCTTGCTAGTGATTTATGTTAGTGTTACTTTAGTTGTTGAGTGAAAGGTGAGAATAAGGTGGTCTTTATATAGAGGGGTTTAATAAGTTCTGAGTTTCAAGTTATATTTCAATTTTGAATTTTGATTTCTTTTTTATTTTCCAGTTTGTTTTAAGTTAGTGCGATAATAATAATGTGGGGGCATTTTACGCCAATTCCACACATGTTTCCACCAATTACCATTAGGTCTATTATCTTTCAAAGGTTGGTAAGCATAGTTTATTAATATAGCTAGCTCAGTCATAAAGTTGCAAACGAGTCGAGAGTTTTTCCGAAGTAGTTTGAACAGCTAACTTGTAAAGGTTGGCTCTTGTGTCGTGTCACAATTTGAATTTGACTATATCACTTCCAAGTTCAATTATTAAACATAGCTTCATAATGATAAGATGGCATACGTTGAGACAAATTTGCATGTTCGAGTGATCACTTAAAAACTTGTCGAACAGATCGAAAAATGTATACTATGAAACACACAAACTAGTAGGAGTTGACTGACTTAACATTCTTGAAGGTCTACGTTGTTTAATTTGTTCTTTTTATTATTTCTTCACGCGCCTAACCTAATAGTCCTACTTTTGTCCTGGTTAGAAGACTTATGGGCCATCTTGGTGACAACAAGTGTATTGTTCCATGGCCGCCGGTTGCATTTTATAAATGGAGAGAAGAATGCACCTTGATTACATTTTTTTGACGTAAAGTTATGCTCGATTCGTTTGATATTATGTAAAGTTGGATTCAACTCGTTTGACATCATGCAAAGTTCGACTTGACTCGTTTCATTCGTTTGATGACTTAATTAGAGCTATATGTATATTCATTACTTATATGACTATGTAATGTAACATCGACAGTTACACTTTAGACCGAATTTGGTAGAAATTATTTCTCAAATCTTGATTCAAGGTATGTAATTTGCTTTCAACTATATTGAAAGTTACTTCAACCTCTACTAGTCAAATGGAGCATTTGTGGGTGTTAGTTGGTAGTTGGATAGATTAAATTGAATGCTTGTAATAATGTTTCTGCTAGATCTGTTTAGTGTACCAAGGAGTTGTTCAATCAAATTGAGAACTACAGGAGCATAGTACAATTTTCCATACCAAAGTAAGAAATTTACTCATTCATGGCATTTACGAGCATTTAATCACTTTCCTGTGTCAATGTTGAATTCACTGAAAGCGGGTGAAATGATGGGTAAATTGCTAGAATCCCCCCTAAAACTGTCATATATGTGCACCAAGCCCCCCTAAACTTTCCGATTCGTACCACTTGTAGGTTGGGCAATGCAACATTTGTATATAAACAGGACGGAACCAAGGGGGATTATTATGAAGAAAAATAAAGTAAAACTTACTCCAAACTTTAAATTACGGGTCTGCCCCTTTATACTAGTCGGGTGAGTATCATCAGTTTTAGTTACAATGAGATTTAATCAAGCACCTCTTACTCCGACTTACTTACAGCTCGGCCACCTTTATCTATTCTACTGTGTTTAGACTTCAGGTGAGGTGAGTATCATTAATTTGATGTCTTCATCAAATTTGAAATTTGTTCATCAGTCTAAGCAGCACTTCATTCTTCTTTTGGAAAATGGGCCAACTTGGGCTAACTGTGCATTGCTACATAATAGGCCTATTCAAATCGGCCCGCACAACTGGACAATTAAATGGTGAAGTTGGGCTTTTGGACAGTCAGGTGAAGCTTGAATATGTCTCAATTTTGATTATCCAAGCCCAAAACTATTCAAGTGATGTGTGGGTCAATTGGGCCAGCTCGTCTCGTGTAAACGGTCTAACGTCTAAAGTCCATCAGGAAATAAGTTTTGTCCTCTCGAACGGAAACGCCAACCATCCAGTACCATATGTTTTTCATCCTACACATTTAGTACTGTAAGTTTCGCATTGTCACTTTTAATATCTTCCTTTAAAGAAAATTCTAAATTTAGAGTAGCGAAAGTGTTCCCGTGTGGCAAAAGAGTGTGAAACGAATCTCATATATGCTTCACAAGGTTTAGATCACCTTATTGAATACGAAAAGCCATTTCTAAAACCGTATCATCCCCAATTTAGATGCATCTTCTTAATTTGTATATACGTTTTAAATATTAGACATAACCACGCCACTACTTGTAGAAGTCCGAAACTCGGAGAAAATCAATTGGGACACTAGGTGCCCTATAGGGTAGGACTGAAGATTTGGTAGGCAAGTGCCAGGCTGCCAACTAATATGATAATAAAAGTAGAGATTTTGTGATCCAGAGAGACATGTGACAAATCAGCCGCCCAAGAAATAATAAGCTGACTCAAACTCAGCAACCAATTTAAACCAATTTTGCCTGTTTTCATGTGACTTCTCTTATAGCTCCAGCTTCCAGCTCACTACACTTTTCTACTCTTTGACTTGCCACATCTTGCTATTGACCAACCATATTTGCCATGTCACTGTGAGTAGGACATATGCAAGTGTTAGCAGGGCGGAGAACGCCACCCCTAAAATTTTCATCTTCTTTATTACTATAGATATATTTTAGAAAAATATATGTTCTGCCACTCCTTAAATTTTATAGTTAGTACATTTAGTTAGGCGACTTTATAATTAAATAAGTTGATAAAATTTGATAAATTTAACTTAAGTATACTGAGAGACGATCTTATGGAGATATTAAAAGAAACGAACAAACAATACAGTTATATCCAAAAACGTTAGAGGTTTTACTAAAAATATCGGTGATATACGTATACATATACATAAAAAAAAATGATATAAAATGTATACATATACTTAATAACATTAATCCGTTTCTCACTAATACACGTATCTTCCAAGCCTTTGTGATTAAAGAGATATTTACTAATTAACTAATTTAATAGGGTTATACGGGCAATTTTTATACTTTTTGAGCAAGTTCTAAGCATGCATTTCCAGTCATGAAAATTGCATAGACTAGACTGTGGAGTTTGATGGAGGATGACATCTTGTCTCGCAATTTGATAATGCATATTGAAAAAGGAATTGTCGAAGGTTTTGACATTGATTCAATCACTGATGATTTTGAGAAGATGAAGAGACATAGAGTACGATTTTTTTAGAAGTGGGTCGTTTATTCATTTTTTGTTTGCTTTATCATGATGTGGTTATTTCTTTCATTTAATTTGACTTGGATATTCATATTTAAATATATACGTATGATGAATTTGGTGTAAAAAAATATTGATTTGACCCGACCCAGTCGACCCGACCTAACTAAATTATATATTGTGCCAGTGTAATAATACTCCACCACCTCCACTTTCAACTCCTGGCTCCGCCCCTGAGTGTTACACTCCACTCTATCACTTCCATATTCAACTTTTTACATTTTACATCCGGCGAAAGGGGGTGGGCAGCGCCCGCCCAAAGACTCTCTTTATGCTTTGGTATTATGCTTTCTTTGAAAAACAAATAATTAAAAACAATTAGTAGGAGCTGTTTTGTAGGACTAATTATGTCAGATTGTAACAAATTAAGAAAGTTAATCAAGCCTAGTATTACATTCTGTTCCACCTACCAATTACCAGGTATTTGATTGTTAGTTATATCAAATAAGTTGGAGGTTATCTGGACATGAAACTAGATGTTGCTGAGTAAACAGAGCTTGTTTGTCTCAGTTATAACAATGGCAGTGCTAAGTCAGATTCTTAATTTTGTGCAAAAAGGTAAACTAGAAGATGGTTAAAAGGGCATAATTTTCAGGACACTTTTTTTGTAGGCATATATCATCATTTTTTGCCCCACCCAACCGAACATGAACACAATAAATTCATACATAACACTATAAGACATATTCTTTTAAGGTTCCTACATGTATATGATGAATTATCAAAAAGAAAATTACACAGTATCTATATGAGTAGCGTTTTTAATTCTTTTAGAAAGAAAATTCATTTTCAACAAATATATAATATTTTATAGAAATGAAACAATACAAACAAAAAGTTGCAATGTCCTAGCACACGGCCTCCACAATTATGATCCATTAAAACCTAGAAAAAGCCATACATGAACAATAAGAGCCAAGTAGTACCCAAAAAGCTATAGTGGGTCCCAACAATTTGAGCTACAATGGCTTCAACAAAACCTACTATAAATACCGAACCTCTCTTTTCATTTCCATAGTCATTAAAGAAACCCAAACAAATAACTCACATACTAGCATAAAAATGTCTAGCACAATGCACTATGTGCCATTTATTTTCATAGCTTTGGCTTCATCTTCTCTCCTAGTTCATGTGCATGGAGTTAGCAATGGCCTCCATGGAGGTTGGGGGAGCGCCCATGCAACGTTTTACGGAGGCTCCGACGCTTCTGGCACAATGGGTACGTAACGGTTTTTGTTAGTGAATATATGAAATAGTTACTATGTTTTTTGAAGGGTTCTAATTGTTAATAGAATTTCACAATGGGCTAACCAAGTAAATAACTATTATAACCACAATCGCATGTGACAACGAGTTATATTCGGGATTATCACAATTTCAAGACACTTTGAACACCCTTTTGAACTTCTTCAACCGTATACATATAAAGAACCAATCCTAATCTTATGTAACTCAATGCCAAGTGCCAAACACCCAAACACATCTAAACTAAACTCATTTCACTATTTCATACCGATTGATTAACTCCCAACACTATTTATAAATCAACTCGACCTGTAATTAATTAAAATAGTTTCCTTAGCTTCTTAGTCTGCATTTTATTTGAGTTTTGCAAAAGGTTGTATATAGGAACATAATGGTAAAGACACTAAGAACTAAGAAGTATACAACCTAAGAAGCAATTTTCCAAGTCACTATATCATGAAGCGGAATATTTTAAATGTTGTACAATGTGCATTATATGTTGCATTATAAAACATTTTTAAGCACCATAAAATATTACAATACGTTGTAGAGTAGAAAAAATCCATTTCATGATATCTTTCCCCTATTTCCCAAATTTCTGCATTATAAATGCAGAAGAAATCTCAAAAGCTAACAAGTTGAGATTTTCCCAACAAATTCAAAAGTGATCTCAAATTGCATAAATTGATTAGCACACGAGAAAGCTAAAAGGATTGTACACGTACAATTAATGAATGCAGGAGGAGCGTGTGGATATGGAAATTTGTACAGCCAAGGCTATGGTACCAGCACTGCTGCATTAAGTACAGCCCTGTTTAACAATGGGATGCGATGCGGGGCGTGTTACCAGTTGAAGTGCAGCAATGACAAGTCGTGCCTGCCAGGGACTATAACTGTTACCGCGACTAACTTTTGTCCACCAAACTACGCGCTTGCTAGTGATCATGGCGGTTGGTGCAACCCCCCTCGCCACCATTTCGATTTGGCTGAGCCTGCTTTTCTCAAAATCGCACATTACCGTGCTGGAATTGTTCCTGTCGCATATAGAAGGTATTGTTGGTTACCCCCACAAGTCAGTCTAGTCAAACCAATACTCCTCCGTCCAGGATATTCTTCCCATTTTTACTTTTTGTAAGGTTGTTTGACCAGTAGATTCATAATAGCAAATTTATCGTTAAACGATTTTCAAAAAGTCAAAATGAGAAGGTTTTTCTGGAACAGAGGAGTATACTAAGAAAAAGATATGTATAGAACGAATGTTTTCGACTCTAAAGTGATAATTTGCAGTAGAACGTCTGCAATTATAACATGAAAAACTAATGTGTTGTGTTTTATCTCAAATCAAGTAAGTTGAAATTTCTGAAACCAAGTTTCAGTTGGTTTCAGACGAGTGAAACTAGTTTCAGAAAGTTGGTTTCAGACTATTGTTGTGACTCAACATAATGCTAGTGAAATCTTATGTTAAAACTGTAGGTGTTAAACTTAAAAGTGTATTTGTAACGAGAAGTTGGCTTACAAACACTTATTGAAATCGTTGCAGAGTCCCTTGCGCGAAGAAAGGAGGAGTAAGGTTCACCATTAACGGTCATAGCTACTTCAACTTGGTGTTGGTAACCAATGTAGCTGGAGCAGGTGATGTGCACAGTGTCTGGATTAAGGGCTCCCACGGTGGATGGAAGTCCATGTCACGAAACTGGGGGCAGAATTGGGAAAGCAACTCTAATCTTGACGGACAAGCCCTCTCATTTAAGGTTACTGCCAGTGACGGCCGCACCCTCACCGCCTACAATGTCGCTCCTCGGGGATGGCAGTTCGGACAAACCTTTGAGGGCCCACAGTTCTAGTTTCCAGTAGTCAACTACTAGAAAATGTAAGTGTCAAAAAGGTTTCACCTGTTAAAAATAAATCGTAACCTTTATTAGTTAATTACATATCACGTCTAGACCAAGAACACTAGGGGACTTCTAAGGTTCGACCTCTATTGTATACAATATAGAAATTATACCTTTTTCAGTTGTACTGTGGTGCTTAAATATGTGATGGTATTATGAAACAGAGTGTTGGTTGTATATACTTATACTATTATATGATGAAACAGTGTTTGGCAGTGATTGGTAGGAATGAGAACGAAAACGCAGTCAAATTTGAAGCTGTGCATATTCCAGCCTGTTTAAAGATAAACACGATTGTAAACGCAGTTTTCATATTTTGCACGCGATTGGTAGGACAGTTTTTCGTTTTCAGATCTGCACTGTAAATTATAAGGATGAATAGTGGGGGTTCAAAAGACTCCATTTTTGCACCCGAAAGTGAAGTGCAAAAATGCTACCAATTGCTTGCAAAAACACAATCAACTATACTAAATTCTGTGCATTTTCACCCTACCAATCACTGCCATAGGCTCTTCTCATTATTTCTCATTATTTCTTACTTATAATACATACTATTAGAATTTTGAATTTCCAAGCATTGAAGTGCAATAGCAAGCAATGTCTGGTTGCAGCAGTAATAAAAAAGCTGATGTAAATTGTAGGCAGAAATGGGATTATTATTTATCTACCTCAATATAGTGAGTGTAGTATGTGAATAATGTCATGGTGAATTGAAGATAGGATTTTATTATCTTGCCCCACCTATCAAAAATTATTGAGAGGATTTTAATTAGTGGCTCAGTGTTTTGTATACCTTAAATTCCAATCTAGTGCATATGAATTATACCTTCTTATCTAGGCATGTGTTTGCTAAATGCTACTCCCTTAGTACCTGAAATATACAGTATCGAGGTTGACTTTTCGATATGTATTTGACGCCAAATTACTCTTAAATGAATGCCGCCACTAGCCGTAACAACTTATAACAATGCATTTCCTACGTTCCTTTAAGAATCCACTACTACGTAGCTAAAACTTCTAATTCTAGATTCAGCTAACTTTCTCTACAGAATGAGAAATTAGTCCACCCACATCCCCTTCAGCATCAGCTACTACTTCGCGAAAACTTCTCACAAATCTAGAACAATAGGATATAACAATCAACTACGGATCATGCTTCCCTTTACTAAGAGAGAGAACCGAAATATGGATTCAATATGATAAGTGATACTTGAAGCTTAACCTAAATACTACCAACAGAAGAAATTTCAGAAAAATCTGCTCAACAAAACAGATATAATGTTGCATTGTACACTAACACACTTTTGCACCCAAAGAAAATAAAGATCAACAATACACCATATCAATAATAAACGCACAGAGGGACTAACGTAGAGATTTGGGCATATCTATAACTTTTGCAGTAACACCTAGCAAATCTTCACCGGAGTACTTCTAGAAAACACACATGAAACCTCCAATAGAAGGGAATGGTGAGTGTATTATAAGCTAACTTCATGTGTATTTATAGGTAGAGAGACTAAGCAAACTAATATATTCATGTTATGCAAATAGTTTTAGCTTTCTCTAAGCTAGAAGGGAGTGCAAGCGGTGAGAATTTTCATATAAGATTGATTCTTCCGTGAATGAATGCAACTCAAACTTCATTTACGGTCTCACACCTCTCGTCCAGTTAAGGAAAAATTGCAATTCACCCAATGTAAGGCATATCTATCACTTCAGCAGTAACACCTAGCAAATCTTCACCCGAGTACCTCTACAAGACACCATTATTTGAAGGGAATGATTCATGTATTATAAGCTCACTGAATCAAAACTGCATGCACATTACAGACACTGATCTGAGAGCAAGCAACCTAATTTATTCATGCAATGCATTACATTTTAGCTTCTCCTAAGCCTGAAAGAGATGAGCATTTCCATATAAGATTCACTATCCGTGAATGAGCGCAAGTCTAATTGCATTCACACCTTTCACCGCTTTCCCAAAAAAGAACACACAATCGATACACATTCTGTTGTAAGGTTCCACAAGTCTTTTCCCAACTGATAATAGGAAAAAACCCAGAAAATTAAAACCTACTCCTCTCATACACAGACTGTTTGCAAATGCAATTACCTATTACAAACTGATCATAGCTATTTTCGAACAGAATCTCTAAACATTCGTATTCACAAAACTGATTACTATATTATAGCTTCTGACACCCTCAAAACAATCTACCAAAACCAGCTTTGACGAATCACCTAACTTGCCGATTCTTCGAACTTATTAAGCTTTACACTACTATTTCCCCCCTTTCACTTAAAAACTATTTTACCTAAACCTGGTTGATTAGCCACTTAACAATCAATCACCTGATGCCTAAAATTAGCAGCAAAATCCCATGCAGAACAAGTTTCCACAATGCCAAATCACTTCTAAAACAGAGCTTGTAATCTTAATTCTACCACTAATCGATCGACCCAATTTATTTATAATTGGACAACATTTATTTTGTAACGTATTGTCCGCTTTCAATCGCAGCCTTCATATCTGGGGTGAATTGCACTTTTGGACTCAAATCGAGGAGTATGTCAATTAGGAGACCAAAAGTGTAATTCACCCTTCAACATGATCTATTTCACCCAAAATCTTCCTTAAAAATGTGTGTCGTATTATATAATTTTATCTCCATTTTCGGGATATCACATATTGTAAGAACTTTTTTCATGATAAAAGCGACGTAATAAATAGATAATAGGTAGGTATATATGTAACATCCAAAACACTAGCGATTGAGTTTTGACCCTTTGAGCCATCGTGGTCTAGTGAAGGGTTCAACGTGTGTTTGGTACAGCTGTGAAGAAGCTAGAGCGGCCTGTGTTTAGCCAAGTACTGTTTCATTACACTACCTAAACCAAAAATCGAATAGAGATTACGACCGAATGAAGGAACCCAACCGGCAGTTACGATTGACATTTATTTCTAGCCGTCAACCGTGGGACTAAACAGCGGTTTTACACGGTTATAGAGCTGCCAGTTGAATCAACTCTTTTTAAAACTTCAAACTTTTTACTAGCTAGTGTAAGTCTTTTTTTCTTCCAATTTATTGGGCCTTAGTAAATAAGTACTCCTTTCTCCGTCCCGTCCCAAATCATCCATTTTGTCACTTTTATCGTCTCACTCAAGATAAACTCCTTACTAAGTGTGTAAGATTGAAAATTTAAACTTTTAATAAACGTGTAAGCCTTTTTTATGTAAATTTATTCAACCAAGTAATTAATTAGTAAGTATTTATAATAAATAAACACTTTTTTAATTTCTCTATTTTAAACTGAACCGGCGGTTCAACGGTTCAAAATGACAGTTCCACGGTTATGAACCGTATCCGTATGTAACGGTAGCTGCCGGTGGAACAAACAGAACCGATGATTTTCCATAAATGTAAGTGGCTGTTAGACAAACCGCCCATGTTTAGTTCCAATGAATAGTGGTATTGTACAGGGTACATCAATTCACTAGGGCTAGGTGTTGTCTAACCAGCGAGTCTTTAAATACCATAGAGTTAGTGTATTTTAGTCTGATTCATAATGTGAAGGGATAAGTAGAAGGATTAAAATAGTACTTCAAGATTGCACACAAACTCTGCACAATGCTTAACCAGTGAATGAGCTTGATCTTTCACTGATATTGAAAAACATTTATAAACAAGTCTGATCCAATTGGCCAAGAGATGCAAATCAAGCACATTTAATTTGACTTTGGAGTTATTAAATTGATTGGGTTAGACCTAGCCAATTATATTCCATCATTCCAACTTGTTTGTTCAACTTGGCCCTGCATGGGACTTGGATCACCTACTCCATTGTGATAGTACAGACCAATGAATAAAGGGGTTCGTTAGACTTCGGTGGTCTCACCCTCTTACTGTAGCAGTGGGTCCCACAGTCTACAGTGAGAGGGTGAGACCACCGGGGATAAGACCGGGTCGAATTTTCCGAATAATGGATGGTAGACAAAACAAGCAGTCAAAAATCAGAACAGCTAGACAAGGCCTTTGATATAACTAGAGTTGCAACTACATACATTATTGGTGAAATGAAACTGGTCAAATTGCTTGATGATCATAAATAGAGTTGGAACGAAGACCAAGTAAAGCACGGTTTTTGGTCTATCCCGATCTTACCCCTCAGGAGAACATCGAGACGCCTCTAGGGTCAAATTTTTCATAAAAAACAGACAGAGGATACAGTACTTAATCATCTAAATGTATGGTAATCGCGCATTATGGTTGGTAACGGAAAAATCATAACTGTATGAATCACCCGTTGTTACATACATTTGGTAAAGATTTCCCTGTTGAGTTTAGGTGAAAGACTCACTATATAATATATTCTGAGTGGCCTATAATTAATATTTATTGTAGTGAACGGGACGTGTAGCCTAATTTAGTTAATTCGATCGGGTGGGTCTGCTTATAATGGAGCTAGCTTTTACTGATGATGGAGTTTTTACATGCAGTTCCAAGAAGTCAGTAAAAGTATGGCTGATTGATTGGTCTATTGTCTATAGTCTACATAAAGATCTACCAGTGCCTTAATTTCTCAAAATAGGAGTATACGTACTCAATCCATCTGTTAATTCTGCCTGAAACAGCACTTTTATAGCCACTCTTGTCTGTCCAGAAGCAGGCTAATCCATCTTGATCAACTCATGATGATGATGATGATCTTGATCAAAAGGGATGGTCTAATTCTTTTCCTTGTTTTCCTTGTTTTCCTTGTTTTCCCTCATGCAACTTCAGCTTTGTCCTTCGATTTCGAAACCTTCACAGACAGTGATCCTGATATCATCTGTAATGGAAAAAATACGCTCCTGGCCCAATCGCTTGGACACGTCCAAACAAGGCCCAATTATTTGATAGAGGTTCAAGCCCAATTAATACATTCTTACTCGAAATGACTTATAATTCGCTAAGTCAACTTGGGCTTGACCAACTAGACCATATCTACGTGATGGGTTGTTGTCTCAATGCAATTAATGAGCTGGACCAATCCAATGCTCCTTGAGAACATCCCGACAAAACAACTTAGTTCAATCCATCAAGTCAGGTCGGCTCACCTAAGATTCCTTCCTCTAAGGCGGGATCTATATGGACCAGGACTTACATGGCGACTAACGAGCCGCCCAATAGTTGGCCCAAGTCCAATTGTAAAAAGAGTGGACCAAGTCACGGGAATTCAGAGATGTAGGAGGATTTGTTATCCAGCGGCATCCCACATCTCCAACTACATCCCGCATCTCCAGCTAAATGAGGAGTCGGTTACTAGGACTTAGAGAGGATGGAGGAACCATTCTCCAACTACATCCCGCATCTCCAACTAAATGAGGAGTCGGTTACTGGGACTTAGGGATGATGGAGAATCCGTTCTCCAACAACGTCTTACTTCTCCAACTATATCCCGACAAATAAGGGATTCGGGGTGAGAAGCAGTTAGAAGACGCGTCAACTATCTCAATAAAAGGAGGAGAAGGGGAACTCCATAACCCATCTGAAATCAAACAACTACGACACTGGAAAAACCCTAGCTACTAAGAATTGTCTCAGCCGTCTAATCAATCATCTACTTCTCCATCTATACTTGAGCTCTGAACATCATCTTAACCTTAATCCCCATCTCCTAGTAGAAATCCTCATCTACATCAGTGCGGCATCTCAATCTCCATCCGACTCCATACTTAGTCCACTCCACCGCTCTCCTAGCCGACCCGATCATCTATCCGACTCATCCCAGCCGACATAAGAGCTATATCATCCCAAAAAGGATAAGTTATCTTTATCTCTTACGTATTGTTTATTTCATATCTTCCAGACTCACTAGCTTGAGCGTCGGAGTCCATTCGGTCGGCACCACACCGGTGCCCCATTTGGATCTTACGTTCCAGCGTGCTTTCTTGTTGCCTTGCAGGTTGCTGGTGCCCCCGATTCTAAACCCTAGTTTCGATTGTAGATTTTTGAGCGTCTACAATGACTCATCAGCATATACAGCCAACGATGTTATCCACCTCACACGATACGATAGATTCTTAAACGAAAATTCAAACTTAGGCAGGGCAACTTATGCACAACCCCTGTATCTTTGGGATAGCTCTTCAGGAATCCTAGCTGATTTTACAACACATTTCTCCTTTTCCATCAGCTCACTTACCTCTTCCTCAGGCGGGGGTGGACTCGCCTTTTTTCTCGTGCCTGATGGTTCAACCATTCCAGGTGATTGGACCGCTAGTACCTTCGGTCTAACATCTCATGCCGATGAGCCAGCCGGTACTGTCGTTGCCGTAGAGTTTGATGTATATCAAAATGCCGGTTGGGATCCCGTACCTGCTGGTATGGAGCCAAATGCGCATGTTGGTATTGATATCAATTCACTGATTTCCAAGTCTACTAAACCTTGGTGGTGTGGCAATACAATTGAGGAAGGTAAAGAACATCATTTCTCCATTAGCTATGATTCTAAATCCAAGAATTTGAGCATACTCTTCACTGCTTTCAATCAAGATACCTGGTACAACGACAGTTTATCATACATAGTTGATTTGAGTGTTTACCTGCCCGAATATGTGAATTTAGGGTTCACTGCGGGAACATGGAACACTACAACAAGACATTCCATTAGTTCCTGGAATTTTAGCTCTACTCTTGATCTACCAAGTATTAATGAAGCACAACTTGTGTCCCCAGGGAACAATCTGTTTGCCCCTACGCCATCACAGTCCTTTGCCCCGCCAGCAGATATCACACCACCACCTCCCACACCAATTGCCCCGCCACCACACCCCGCACAAATTGTCACGCCACCACATCCCACACCAATTGCAGCGCCACCGTTTCCCACACCAATTGTCACACCTAAAAGTAAAACTGGGCTAATTGCAGGGATAGTGTCATCAATATGTGTTATGTGTTTACTGATGTTGGGGTTGGTTATGTACTGGTGTTACTGTAAGAAGAGGAAAACAGTGGAGAGGAATGTTGAAGAGCCCTCTGCACTCACGGTGATTTGCAATGAAGTTCGACAGGACACTACACCTATGGAGTTAACATATAATGATCTCAAGGAGGCAACCAACAATTTTGCGCAGGACAATAAGCTTGGTGAGGGAGGATTCGGTAGTGTTTACAAAGGTTGCCTCAAGAAAATGAATTCGCTTGTTGCTGTTAAAAGAATTTCCAGTGATTCTACGCAGGGAACACGGGAGTATAAAATGGAAGTAAAGACCATAAGCACATTGAGGCATAAGAGCTTGGTAAAACTACTTGGATGGTGCCATGAGAGAAAACAAGAACTTCTCCTTGTTTATGAGTTTATGCCCAATGGGAGCTTGGATTTACATCTTTTCGACGACAAAGCAAGTTTGTTGGATTGGGGGATCAGAATGAAGATCGCAAAAGGATTGGCTTCTGCATTGCTCTATCTGCACGAAATGTGCGAACAATGTGTGTTGCATAGGGATATTAAGTCTGCCAATATCACGTTGGATGAGCAATTCAACATCAAGCTAAGGAGATTTTGGACTTGCTCGGATGGTTGATCACGAAAAGGGATCTAAAACATCAGTTAGTGTGTCTGGGACACAGGGGGTACATGGCTCCCGAGTATATGAACACATGCATTGCCAGCAAGGAAACAGACGTGTACAATTATGGGGTGGTGGCATTGGAGATTGCTACTGGAAAGAGAGCGATACATAACACCGAACAAGGCCTTATAAACCTGGTAGAATGTGCGTGGAGCTTGTATGGAACGGGGAAACTTCTCAAGCAGTTGATCCAAGACTGGGTTCTGAAATCAACAGGTGGGATATTGCCCGGTTGATGACCGTAGCACTCTGGTGCGCCCATCCGGATATGAACTCACGGCCTTCAATAGGTGAAGTGACTCGTGTGGTTGACTGTGAAGCTCAAATACCAGATCTTCCATCAAGGATGCCAACAGCACCCAGTTCCCCTTATTCTGGAAGTACCCAAGCTCTGTTGATTGTTGCTGAATCTTTAAACCGTTCAGAGAGTTTCACTGATGTATCCTCATCTGTATCTTCAGCAACCGGCTTGTCCAAATAAGAGTTTCCATTCTTTATTTTTGTATATATATCTTAATTCAATTAGTTCCTTAGTATCTGAAATATTTTCTCGTTTTCCTAAATTGTGTGTATTGTATTTTGATTTGTAAACTTCGCAAAAAAAAAAAAAAATGGAAGTCGCTACAAGAACTGTATATATGTGCTTGCGGCCTTTCTTGTTACGTAATCTTCCCAAATCAACACAAACAACCAACAATGAACAATCAACTCAACACAAGAACGATCGATCGAAGAGCACAATCGAAAAAAAATAACAAACACAAGAAATTACTTGTTCGGCGAACTCCTACATCCACGTGAGTAGCCTTACAGATTTTATTGATCACAAGCTTTACAAGATAATACAACCAATCTTCACAAACATAAATTTGCAGATTTCGTCAATTTAAACTCAAGAAAAACCTAACTTTTCTTCTATGTTGAATTGAAGAAGAAAGGTAACTGTTTTTGTGGAATTGGAAGAAGATAATTGTAATGTAGATTAGATACAATGACTGGGAAAGATCAATTTACATCCAATAGCCAGAACCAAGACAAATTAGCCGGAATTGATCGCCGCATGCCCGCACCTTTGAACAGAAAAACAAAACATAACCAGCTGTTCTAGCAACACTTAACGGTTTTTGCCTCCTTGCCAAATTCAAACTCAGCCCTTGGATCTTAACTAACTTTGATATGGACCGTTCATCTCTAACCTCCTGAATTGAGCTACATTCTCACATTTCTGATTTCTCATAAAGAAAATGTCATAAAAAGCTTATACCTTCGCTGTTGGAATATATTGTAAACTAGGGATTCTGGTTGTACCTTGATGATACAAAATTATTAGAACTAATTATATTTACATATATATACACCAATTTCTGCTACTGCTAAAAGCAGAACTTCTGTATATTGGATTTTTCTTCCCTACATGTTATAGTGCCTCATGATACTTTAGTGTGTTGTACAGTGCAACAATATAGCATATGGTACAACATTTAAAGCATCAGGAGGTACTACCGATTGCTAAAGGGACATTATTACCTAATGAGTTGTAATTATTCCTTCAATCATGCAAATATCTTCTTGCAAAATATTTCAAACGAAATCGCATGTATTCCACTGATGAATTTCAACTCGGTATCTAGAAGGCCTAATTATGAACGGGCCTAAGTTGTGGCTCGTTTTGTTATCGAGCTGCGTAGGGCTCGACTCGTTGATACTCGACTAAAACTGAAACCAAATGAGTCGAGCTCGAGTCTACTTATTGTGACACAAGCGTGAAAATGAGCCGAGCTCAAGTAATGAAATAATTGGCTCTACTCAGCTAAAAAAAACAGCACTAGCCCTGAGTAGAGGACTGTCATTCCCAGAATGCCACTCGAGCGAAGACCACGAACAAAATATATCGGCTCTGTTTTGCACAAATTTATCACCTAGCTTATCAGCTCGATTAGCTTATTTTTAAATAAGTCTGTTACGTGAACGCCTAGTTTGTAGCTGCTAATCTAACTTATTTGTTTTTACTTCGAAGTTGGGAGTATTGACATAGAACTCAGCCATGCACAGTGGCGAGCGCATGCATGCATGCGCAAGGGAATTCCAACGCGAAATTACTAAAATACCCCCTGGGTATTAATTAATATATTAATAAGATATCATTTTATTTACAGCTAATTCACTAAACTTAGTGAGAAAATGAAATCATCCCAAAATACACGAGATCTCTAAGCTATATATATACAAAGCCCCAAACTGATCTAATTGAATACAAACACTATAAAACAGTACTGATCTTACAAACGAAGACGACTGCGCTGCGGAATCGGATGTATGAACCTTGAAGCAAATTCAGAAACTCTTCACCTTCAATAATCAAGAACTCAAGAATCATCTAAATCCTAAATTTTGATTCTCTACACAATTGGAAAATAGAGAAAACCTAAAAATCGAATTGAAATTATGCTTACCTTCCATCTCCAATAGCTTCGATCTACACTGAATAATAATCTTTGATCGGAAGTAAATACACCGCTGTTAATTTTTCCTTGTTTGGAATGGCCGAATGATACCAACTACTCTGGATATTGAATGATATTGCATCGATTGATGACGTTTTGTTTAATGCGATAGTTGTGCAAATTTTATTCTACAATTAGTGTTTAATCCCACTATTATTTTGTTGCTATTATTCTTTATTTAACTCATGATTTATTTGTGTCTAATATTAAATTATAAGTATTTAAATAGTAATATTAATTGTATATCATTGATTAATTTTAAATTTTAATATTTTCCTATTTTATAGATATGGCGAACTATCTCAAAAAAGTCTATAAAAACACCATTTGCCTGATGTAAGTTCTCAAAGGAGTGTATTTTGGTGGTTTATCTTAAAAATGATGTATTCAAAGGTGTATCAAACGAATCTATCATTCAGAAGTTTCAAACTATGGCCAATCGCCGGGGTCAATTTTAAAGTAAATTTTATAATGTACTTATAAGACATTTTTCATTCTTATAAATCTTAAATCTCGCTACCCCTGGCCAAATTTTCTGCTTCCGCCCCTGGCCATGCACATTATATTCCAACTTGTTTGTTCAATTTGACCCTGCAGACTTTGAACTATATATTACTAGCTCCGCTGTACTGGTTAAGACCATGGATGATACATTCGACAAAACAAGCAGTCAAAAGAAACAATTTTACCGAGTGTGTAAGATAGCTGGAAAACAAAGAAACATATCGATTAATATAAGCCATTGTTGCAGATCGAAGCCTCTCGTTCCATTTCTTGCAATGTTCTTGGTATAGAGATTCTAGTTGCGTTGATCCTCCATGCAGTAGGAAGAATCATCTTAGTTCAAATTAGGCCAAGTCTCGAGTTGGTTTGATTTCTTTGATTAACACTGCGAATCGGCGACACCTGCGGAAGTAAGAAAAAGGGTGCAAGAATGACTTTGGACTATGGAGAACAACATTGCAAGCTATATTGGTTCAACAAAGTGTTGTTGCTTGAAAGCACTTCCTGCAAATATGTTCCTATAGCAATCTGCAGCAGTTCTGCACTTAGCATTACCAGAAACTAGTATATATATAGGTATCAGTCTAACTAAAAAATGTATAATTAAGGTACAGCTGAAATCCCTAGTGTACAACACATTCCAGCAGCGAAGGTATATGCTTTTTGTCTCATTTCTTTCAAATAGCGTCAGCTTTTGTGCAAAAATATGAGAAACGCCGCAAGATCATATACGGCACTTTTAGCCTTTTTGCGACGCTTACAATTCATAAGATACACAGAAAGCTCACAGAGGGGTAAACAAAACATATAGCTTCCATGGAAATCAATAAGAGTTCTCACTTGGAAAAGAAAATGTTCCATACTAACGGATTCCATTAGACTAGAAGTCAAAGAGCCAAGACTTCAAGTAATCACAAATACAATGCACATAAAGTTGAAATACGAAAAATATTACACATACTAAAGAGATTAAATTAAAAGCAAATACAGAAATACATAATTAAAATGGAATCTTATTTCGACCATCCGGTTGTTCAAGATACGGATGAGGATACTGCTGAGAAACTCTTATTTGGACCATCCGGTTGTTGAAGATACGGATGAGGATACTGGAGAGAAAGTCACCGAACGGTTTGAAGATTCTGTAACAGTCAACAAAGGTTGGGTACTGCCAGAATAAGGGGATCCAGGTGCTGTTGGCATCCTCGATGGAAGATCTGGCAATTGTGCTTCACAGTCGAGCACACGAGCCACTTCACTTATTGAAGGCCGTGAGTTTCTATCCGGATGGGCGCACCATAGGGCTACAGTCATCAACCTGGCCATTTCCCACCTGTTAGTTTCAGAACCCAGTCTTGGATCAGCTGCCTCGAGAAGTTTCCCCGTTCCATACAAGCTCCACGCCCATTCCACCAAGTTCACAGGGCCTTGTCCATTGTAATGTATCGCTCTCTTTCCAGTAGCGATCTCCAATGCCACCACCCCATAACTGTAAACGTCTGTTTCCTTGCTGGCAATGCATGTGTTCACATACTCGGGAGCCATGTACCCTTGTGTCCCAGACACATGAACTGATGTTTTAGATCCCTTTTGGTGATCGACCATCCGAGCAAGTCCAAAATCTCCTAGCTTAACGTTGAAATGCTCGTCCAACATGATATTGGCAGACTTAATATCCCTATGCAACACGCAGTGTTCCCACATTTCGTGTAGATAGAGCAATGCAGAAGCCAATCCTTTTGCAATCTTCATTCTGATCCCCCAATCCAACAGACTTGCTTTGTTGAAAAGATGGAAATCCAAGCTCCCATTGGGCATAAACTCATAAACAAGGAGAAGTTCTTGTTTTCTCTCATGGCACCATCCAAGGAGTTTTACCAAGCTCTTATGCCTCAATGTGCTTATGATCTTTACTTCTGTTGCATACGTACGTGGTCCCTGCATAGAATCACTGGAAATTCTTTTAACTGCTACAATCGAATTATTTTTCTTGAGGCAACCTTTGTAAACACTGCCGAACCCTCCCTCGCCAAGCTTATTGTCCCGTGCAAAATTGTTGGTTGCCTCCTTGAGATCATCATATGTGAATTCCATAGGTGCAGTGGCATGTCGAGCTTCATTGCAAATCACCGAGAGTGCAGAGGGCTCTTCATGTTTCCTCGCCACTGTTTTCTTATTTTTACAGAAAAACCAGTACATGACCAACCCCAACACCAGTAAAAACATAACAAATACGGATGACACTATCCCGATAATTAGCCCAGTTTTACTTTTAGGCGTGACAATGGGATCTGGTGCCGTGTTAATGGACTGTGATGGCGTGGGTGCACTGGAATCTGGTGGATCAAGAGTAGAGTTAAAACTCCAGGAATGAATACTGTGTTGTGCTGAGGAGTTCAAGTTTCCCGCTCCAAAGCCCAATGTGACGAATTGTGGCAGATAATTCCTGAGATCGACAATGTGAGATACAGTGTCATTACTCCAATTTGTACCGTCTGAGGAAGTGGTGAAGATTGCATTCAAACTCATGTGTTCAGAATCGTAGCTGATCGAAACATGATGCACATCACCCTCCTTAATGGTATCGCCACACAACCAATATTTAGTAACTGCAGAATCCATTGAGTTGATATCAATACCAACATGTGTCTCACCATCTATAAAATGCGGATCCCAAATAGATTTAAATGTATCAAACTCCACGGCGACAAATTGGTTGGTTGTTGAGCTCTGAGCATTGTCTGCATTCGTTAGACCAAAGGAACCGATTACCACATCAGTCTGCGGAAGGCTTGACCGGTTGGGCACAAGAAAGAAGGCAAGTCCACCCCCTAATGAGTCAGAATCATGTGAATTGATGGAAAAAGTGAAATGTGTTTCAAAATCAGTGAGTTTTCGTGTGGTGTTATCCCAAAGATACAGGGGTTTTGCATAAGTTACCCTGCCTACGCTAATGACCTCTGTCGCGTCTACGCTTCTATCTCTTTCATATTGCGTGAGCTGGATAATATTGTTGGACACACTGGCGGATAAGTCAGTGATAATATCAGGATCATCGGGTGAGAAAGTTTGAAAATCGAAGGACAAAGCGGAAGTTGGACAAGGGAAAACAAGGAAAAGAAGAAGAAGGGCAATGCTTTTGATCAAGATCATCATCATCATCATCATGAGTTGATCAAGGTAGATTCAATGTATGTATTGAAGGAGGGATAGTTTATAAGATTAAGAAAGGCTTGCAACTCTGATGATTTGAATTGTACATTGATAGATCTTTATATATAGACCCACCAATCAGCCATACTTTCACTGGGTTCATGGAACTGCATATAAAAATTAACTCCATCATCAGTAAAAGCTAGTTAGCTCAATCACAAGCATGCATGGTGGTGAAGGAAGTCTTCGTCTTCGTCTTACAAGTTGCCATGCCTCAATTAAATGTATACAAAAACTTGTACTTTGAGAGTCCTAAGAATTCGCATTATCAGATACTAATCACGACTTTGTGTAGAATTGTTGATTTTTCATTCAGAAATGTATATTGTCAGATACTAATCACATGTGAATTTTTTTTGTGTAGGACTCAGGAGAGTTTCTCCTTAAACGTACGTAAACAGGCCAGAAACTCCATCCAAACACAGCGAGTATTCTTTCATAAATTAAGTCCTACCTAGTCTGTTTGGTCCGAGACGAACGGACCGATCGATGTAAGAAGAGTTAACCAGATCGAACTATTTATCCTCCTTTTAGTCTTAAGTTTTCGGAATATATGAGTCCGAGCCCAACACACTTCCGAGCAGACCAACTAAAATCTTATACGTATTCCGACCCTGGCAGCTTCCATTGTGGACCAGGTCAGACCATGGACCCTCAAGGCTCGATAGTGAATTTTAAGGCCCATCCATATTATATATGTGTCATCAAACGAGGATCCTGAATTTTACGGAGATTGGTCTCATGGCCATTCTCCGTAAATATTCATCATTTACACCTTCAAGATAAGCTCTTTTATTGCATTTCAACAATATTCTCCGAGGACATCTAAGTCATCGGTACTAAGTTGAGTCACTAACCGATTTGTCCAAATCAAACCGGCAAAAATTGTCTCACCCTTCTTTCTTGCCTTTCATGTAGAGGCAGATGTGATCTTGCCCTACCCACTTCTAAAAAATGTGTAATTTTGGCGTATTTTGATATTTCCCCTACTCTTTTTTAGTCTCAAGTTATATTTTTCTTTCTTATAATATAAATATATAGTTGATTTTCGGTAAAAACGACATTATTTGTGTGTTTTTTAATGATATTTATTATATTTTGTCTATACCAATTAATAAAACCCCCTTTAATAATAAAAATTTTAAAATATGCACCTAGTCCATATTTTATCCTGGCTCCGTCCGCTCTCTTGAAATTAAGACAAACTAATCCGATCTGGAACGCTCTTCCCAAAAACCATATATAGATGATCAGAAATTCTATCATGATCCATCTGTACTACTGTATTTTATGAAAACTTCGAATCAACCATGGATGCAAGTCTCAACTCTCAACGTTCTCAGTGAGGGATAAGATAGATAGGATCGACCAAACCATGTTTTACTTGGTCTTCGTACTAACTCTAGTTATATCGAAAACCTTGTCTAGTTGTTCTGAGTTTTGACCGCTTCTTTTGTCATACATACCATCCATTGCTCTGTACTAGTACAGTGAAGTAAGTGACCAAAGTACATGCTTGGCCAAGTTGAACAAGTTGGAATATAATTAATGTGTCTCTCTAAGCTAATCTTTTTAAAGTAACTCTCATAAGAGAGGGACATTCTCTCTAGTATCTAGAGTTGTTGTAAAGAAAATTATCGATGTTATTAATGTTTAGTGAGTAAGATGTAAAACAAATGTTTATAGTGGTTCTTAAAAGTGGTATAATATTTTTACTGATCCACTTCACCCGACGCATCACGCTAAAAATCCACTAACATTGTTTATATACAAACTCGCAGGTTAGACAACACTCAATCCTAGTAAATTTTGTGCTCTCCCCAGTACTCTTCATTGGAACACAAGTTAATTGGCCAAATACAAGTTGAATCCATCTCTAACATACATTTAACTTCTTCACAACCGTGCACACAAGTTGGATCCTTCACTAGACCGCATCTAGCCTCTTCACAGATTCACCGGCCGGACACACGGTGGATCCTTCACGAGACCGCATATAGCTTCTTTCAACTATGCCATTACACCTTCATTTTTCTAGGTCGATTTTCTCCGGTTAAAGCCTTTCCACGATAGAAATCTCCCCCACTGTGGAAACTTGTTCTTCCCTTGGAGCGAGAAGAAAGTTAAGGCGCTTGTGAAATGTGCAACACTTGGCAAAGTGCAAGACGACGTTCCTCTGATCCCAAATGCCAACCTGAATGTGTCATCTCTTCGTCTTTTTCATGTATAAGCGTGATGCTTGGCTGGATGTTTAGAGGTATGCTGTATGCATTATGAAATTAAGCTTCCGTCGTATGCCATCAAGTGTCGATCTTGGAGGTATGAAATCTTCTCTCAAGAGAGTCGAATGTTCAATCAATGAGTGATACAAACAGGGTCAGTTCGACTTATATGTACTTATACTTCCATTGCTCCAACGACACTAAAGCTACTTTTCAAGTTTGTCATGCTTAAGTGCGTGTCAATCAAAAAAGAAGGCAACTGTTCGGCAGAATTTGAAACCAAGTTTAGAGCTCAAGATGCAGGTTGTTATCTTATGCTTACAACTCTGTTTACCTATGATATATCTTCGAGCCAATGTCTTTCAAGCCGAGACTTAGCTAGCTTTGTCTAAAGCATATGAGAATTTAGCGACCCACTCCCTTCAGCAGCCAGGATCAGATACTACTTCGCGGAAACTTCTATTGCACAACTTAACCCGACTCTTTGTTCTAGCTATATAGTACACAATATCAGAAAAGATACTCATTCTATCTAAAATACTACCAAAGAGTTTTCAAACACAGAAAATGAGAGGCAAATTAACCAGTCTGGTTAGAAAGTCTTTGGGGATAAGATATGAATACAGTTTGAGTGGGCAGCAATAAAAGAGTGCGTCATTTTCTGGAAATTGGAACTTCCGATATTAGCAGTCGAAAGAACATTCAAACCTATCCTTAATTCATCAATATATACACTCAGTCCATCTATTCCACCCGAAACTGCAATTTGTTAGCCATTCTTGGCTAGACTAGTATACTCCGAATCCATCTGTTCCGTCTGAAACTGCACTTTGCTAGCCACTTTTGTTAGTGAAGCTGCTGGCTAATCCATCTTGATCAACTAATGATGATGATCTTGATCAAAAGCATTGCCCTTCTTCTTTTCCTTGTTTTCCCTTGTCCAACTTCTGCTTTGTCCTTCGATTTTCCAAATTTCTCACCCAATGATCCTAATATTACCCTTAGCTTATCAGCTAAATATGGATCCAGCAATAGTATCTGGCTCACGGAATATGATAGGTTCATATATGAAAATTCATTAGGCAGGGCAACTTATGCACAACCACTGTATCTTTGGAATAGGTCCTCAGGAATCCTCACTGATTTTACAACACATTTCTCCTTTTCCATCAGTACACTGGGCTCCACAGTCGGGGATGGACTTGCCTTTTTTCTCGTGCCCAACGGTTCAAGCATTCCAAATGATGGGTTACCCAGTACCTTCGGTCTCACATCCTTTGCCGATCAGCCAGCCGGTACTTTCGTTGCTGTAGAGTTCGATGTGCAAACTACTACCGCTTGGGACGACGCACCTGATTATCTGAAGCCAAAGCAGCACGTTGGTATTGATATCAACTCGGTGATTTCTAACATCACTAAGCCTTGGTGGTGTGGCAATACAATTGTGGCAGGTGAAGAACATAATGCCATGATTAGCTATGATTCTGAATCCAAGACTTTGACCGTACTCTTCACTGCTTACCGTCAAGATACTTGGTACACTGACCATTTATCTTACACAGTTGATTTGAGGGATTACCTGCCCGAATACGTGAATTTCGGCTTCACGGCAGGAACATGGAACTTGACGGAAAGACACACCATTAATTCTTGGAATTTTAGCTCTACTCTTGATCTACCAAGTCTTAATGGAGCACAACGTCCGCCACCAAATTCCAGTGCAGCCACGCCGTCGCAGTCCATTGGCACGATACCAGATGTCTCATCAATTGTTACACCTAAAAGTAAAACTGGGCTAATTATAGGGATAGTGTCATCAGTATGTGTTATGTTTTTACTGGTGTTGGGGTTGGTTATGTACTACTGTTGTTTTTGTAAAAAGAGGAAAACAGTGGAGAGGAAACTTGAAGAGCCCTCTGTGTTGTCGGTGATTTGCAATGATGTTAGACTGGAGACTGCACCAATGGAGATCACATATGATGATCTCAAGGAGGCAACCAACAATTTCGCAGAGGACAATAAGCTCGGGGAGGGAGGGTTCGGTAGTGTATACAAAGGTTGCCTCAAGAAAACTAATTCGATTGTTGCAGTTAAAAGAGTTTCTAGTGATTCTACGCAGGGGACACGAGAGTACGCAACAGAAGTGAAGATTATAAGTACATTGAGGCACAAGAGTTTGGTACGACTCCTTGGATGGTGCCATGAGAGAAAACAAGAACTTCTCCTTGTGTATGAGTTTTTGCCCAATGGGAGCTTGGATTTCCATCTTTTCAATAATAAAGCAAGTTTGTTGGATTGGGGGATCAGAATGAAGATGGCAAAAGAATTGGCTTCTGCATTGCTCTATCTACACGAAATGTGGGAACATTGCGTCTTGCATAGGGATATTAAGTCTGCCAATATCATGTTGGACGAGCATTTCAACATCAAGCTAGGAGATTTTGGGCTTGCTCGGATGGTCGATCACCAAAAGGGATCTAAAACATCAGTTCATGTGTCTGGGACATGGGGGTACATGGCACCCGAGTATATGAATACATGCAATGCCAGCAAGGAAACAGACGTGTACAGTTATGGGGTGGTGGCATTGGAGATCGCTACTGGGAAGAGAGCGATACATAACACCGAACAAGGCCCCGTGAACTTGGTGGAATGGGTGTGGAGCTTGCATGGAATAGATAAACTTCTCGAGGCAGTCGATCCAAGACTGGGTTCTGATATCAACAGGTTGGAAATAGCCAGATTGATGACTGTAGGCCTCTGGTGCGCCCATCCGGATAGGAACTCACGGCCTTCAATAAGTCAAGTGGCTCGCGTGCTAGACTGTGAAGCTCAATTGCCAGATTTTCCATTGAGGATGCCAACAGCACCCGGATACCCTTATTCTGGAAGTACCAAAGCTTTTTTGACTGATACAGAATCTTCGAACCGTTCGGAAAGTTTCCCTGCAGTATCCTCCTCATATGTATCTTCAACAACTGGATAGTCCAAATAAGAATTTCCATTCTTATTTCTATATTTTTGTATTTGCTTTCAATTTCATTTGCTCAGTACGTATAATATTTTCGCGTTTGTCTAATTTGTGCATATTGTATTTGGATCACTTAAATCTTATTGATGTCTATGTAAAGATATAAGTTTTGTTTTCTTGCGGCGTTTCTGGAGAGCCAAACAGGTTCTAAACGTCGCAAAAGTAGTATCCATCATATTGTTGCACAAAAGCTGATTGTAAAGAAAAAGTCACAAAAAGCTTATACCTTCGCTGCTGGAATTTGTTGTACGCTAGGGATTCCAGTTGTACATTAATGATACAACGTCAACTTGTAAGATAAGACAGAAGGTGAAGACTTGACCACCCAATGTATTGTGAACGGGACTGGTAGTCAACTTGTAAGACAAAGGCGAAGACTTGACTACCAATGTATTGTGAACGGGACGGTTAGCCAACTTGTAACAAAGGCGAAGACGAAGACTTCACCACCAATTTTTTGTGGACGGAATGGAACGGGGTAGCCAACTTGTAAGACAAAGACGAAGCCAAAGACTTCACCACCAGTTTATTGGGAACAAAACGCGGTAGCCAACTTGTAAGACAAATACATAAAGAAAAAGTCACAGAAAGCTTCTACCTTCGCTCCCGGAATGAGTTGTATGTACGATAATGACGCACTAGATTAATTTATACCTATACCATGCAGTTTCTGCTACAAAATCACGGGTTTTTCACTGGATAACTCAGGATCTGGAAGCCCATAGTAGAAGACTGTACCTGGAACGTCCAACACCAATGGGAATATGGCCACTTCCCTCTATGAAACTATATTGGGTAAATGCCACACGAATCAATGGATGCGGTAATACAACTAGCTGATATTGCAGAGCGTATTGTGATCTTCCAGATTTTCTACAGGGGTTATTTTGTTATTGTTCAGCTTCGTGTCAATAAAAAAGAAAGCAACTGTTCAGCAGAATTTGAAACCATATTTAGAGACGCAGGTTTCTTATCATATGCTTACAACTCTGTTTACATATGATAGCCTCTAGCCATCTATCTTCAAACTCGCAGATAACACAATCAATGTCTTTTAAGCCCAGAATCAGCTAACTTTGTCTAAAGCATATGAGAAGTCAATCCACCCACTCCCTTCAACAGCCGGGATCAGCTACTACTTTGTTGGAACTTCTATTGCACGAATTTAACCCAACTCTTTCGTTTCTGGCTATTTAGATCACGATATCATAAGAGATGTGCTAATGTCAATTCTAGGAATTGCACAACGGTGCCATTCAAACCAAGCACAGGTTAATCATTCAACTTTAGCAACACCTCCAGCAGGCATGCTGGTTTCAGCTACAGTGTCCATCACAAACCTAAAATCGTGAACAGAATATTTAAAACTCAAAGGATAGATCAGCCATTCAATGATCTAGACCTTAATATCGTATTATAATATGATAAGGGAAGTCATAGAATTCGGAGTACCTTGCAAATTTGTCTTTTGATGATTGTAAAACGTAAACGGCCAGAATGAAAGAAAGCATCAGCCCTGTTTGTGGTTAAGAGACAATTAGAATTATCACTTGATGAATACATCTAACATAACCTGATTCATGACAGGCTCAAATTTGGACACTAGATTCAGCATACTCTCTCTCTCTCTCTAAACCTAATCTGATACCAACTTTTACTGATATTTACTCCAACTTCTTCAAACAATAAAGACACTCGTCGTCTAAGCATCTTGTGATTTTTCCCTATCTTTCCAGCATCCATTTTTTTAGTGTTATTCTTATCGAACTCAAGCCCTCAATCTCATCATGTCTCACTTCATTCTGTTAAATTGTAGAGAAGTTTAAAAGACAGATAGAAGGGAGTATTATTTACCTGATCCAAAAAGAACATAAAATCCAGAAACAACGTCGATCTCCGATTGCTCCTGCCTATTATATTTAAAAATAAAAATATAAAGGGAAATCAGCGAAGCATTCTAAGTTTCTAACATTACCACAAGAATCGGGTCACGAAGCTGAACAATAACACTAGACAAAACCCAGATTTATTATGTTCACCCATGCAATCTAAATTCAACCATCTTCAGTAAAATTGATGAAGAAACACAACTGCTATTATGAAGGTCTGCTTCATGTAATGCCATCGATAAACTTTTCAAGAAATGCAAATTTATAGAGATTTAACCCTTTAATGCACGCTCAAATGATAGAAACAACAGACTATCACGACAGAATTTTGTCCATTCAGGTCATCACGTCACTACGTAGACCTTTTATACCCGCAATAAAAACATATTTCACAAGCACTGTTGACATATTTGACAGACAATGATCATAAGGGAACGTTATATCTGTAACTAGAGTGAGACTAGAACTTATTTATTAAAAGTGAAAGGATAACAGGAAGTTACCAGGTGTATCTAACAAGAATGTGCTTTGGCCATTGTTGCTGATCCCAAAACTGTTTACGAATGTCTGGATGAACTTCTACATCTGTTTTAAGATGCATATGAGAAGCAAATGTTAGCTAATAATGAATATGAATGACATAAAAACATAAAATACTGAAGCAATCAGATGGTTAATGATAGTCATATAAGCAATTTTATTAATAGAAAACGCAACTTTGTTGCACCAAAACTTTGTGTTCCGAGTATCTATTCATATTCATCATAGTCAGTTCTGCCTAGCAACTTTAAACTTAATGATCCAACCAATATTTACACATATTGAAATGTAAGCCTTGCCCACTACATTGAAGGAGAAACCGAAAAAGTATTTTAAGAAAATTGCATTACCAACAAACAAGATTGACTAAGAAGTAAAATAAGAGGTTGTATAAGCTATAATTATCACAAAAGAAAATCTAGACGTGTTTTGCTGGTTGAAACATAACACTGGGATCGAAAATTGATTTGTTCAAATGCAGGAGTACTTTGCCAATTAGCATCTACAGAGGTTGTCTTGCAATTTACTCTCAAGACGTGTGACCTTTTTAGATATTTCTTATACATAGATCACAAATGGTAACTAAGCAAACATAACACAAAAACAGAAAACATAAAATGTATCTCAAGCAAATACCAAATGCAACTTAGAACTCAAGTTTAGAAACTGAAAAATGATGGATCATCAAATGAATGAATAAAATCCATGAAACACCTTACCACAATCACTGGTAAGTAGTAACTTATATTGATAAACATCTGGTGTTACGATATCAATTTGCACCCAGAGAAGATATAATGATGAACAACACTAGATGTATAAGAAATCGATGCAAATAAGGAATAACGTACAGCTGTGAGGCATATCTATCACTTTTGCAGTTACACCTAGCAAATCTCCACCCGAGTACCTCTACATAACACACATGAAACTTTAATTAGAAGGGAATGGTGCGTGAAATTTAAGCTCATCTGAATCATAAGTGCATATATATCTCCAGGTGGTGAGACCAAGCAACCTAATCTAATCATGTAATGCAAGCATTTTTAGCTTTCTTTAAGCAAGGGGAGAGTGAAAGTGGTGAGCTTTATCATATAACATTAATTCATCTGTAAATGAACACAAATCCAATTTCAATCACACCTCTTGTCACTTTCCCTGGCCAAACGGGCAATGGATACATAGTTTCAATTCAGCACAGGACTTACCAGATGCATTTCAATCATTGGCACCTCGGGGCTTTTCCGGCCAATCACAAAAAGCCATGGGATATAAAACTTCTCTTTCCCAACTTGAAATGATCTGCACAGCAACCATTTCATTAAGAAAACATGGCCTACTCATAGAAGTATCAGGCTAAATGGATGAACCTGGCATTTTATGAGCTAAAATCTCATGATGACGTGGAGAAACGTAACTGACTACTACAATACCAGGTATCCCATAGGTATACAGCTCAATTGGTGAACTCAGCAGAGAACTGAAATCTTATGTCTACACAGTTAACATCCATAATATATGCAAATGTTACAAAGGTAGAAGAGAGTGATAGAAGAACAGCTATCCTGGAAGAAAACTCGATATCAAATCTAACAAGGAACTAAGAGTATTCGCCCTAGATATCCTAAATTTCATCCTAGCTTCATAATTGAGCTGAAATAACAGGTATCAAACTGAAATGAGACTCCTAGAATGAGATGAAATGAAATTCCTCGGCATACCAACACCCACCGATGTGTTTGGCACATAACCTAATCTACGCCAGTGTGACTTGAGTTTAAATAAGAATTTCACTTTTCCTAATGGTAGCTAAAACCGGTTTTTGCAAACAACTTGCTCATCTTATTCGACTAATCGCAACATCTAATCCGCAGCAATTTATTAAAAACAGTGCAAAATGGAGCTAGAGGCGTACACTTTATATGGATCAGCTCCAGTATACCCAGTAGGTTTAGGAATGGGAACCAACGCCTGTAAAACAAAACCAACTGAGCTAAAAACACCACAAACCCTAACAAAAAAAAATCAATTCAAGCAAACAAAACAACCTCACGGTTGACAGCGAAGATTGGACAGTGCCTCCCGATCATATCATGCCAAACAGTTCTCGACTGCAATCAATTTCAATTGAACAGAACATAATTAGCTAAATTGAAACAGGTGATGTTAAATCCGAGCAGCTATCTTACACTAAGTATTGATTTTCTCAATCTTCATTGCTATAAACTCGATTGATCAGAATATAACAAAATTTTCTCTCGGTTGATCTGGGTATAACAAAATTTGCTCTCGATTTAACACCAGCCAATCGAAATGGTGTGAGAGAGAGATAGAGAATTACCGAGTGGTATTGACCCATGCGGCTCATAGGGACGATGTCACCGGGTCGATAAGCGATTGAAATCGGTAGAATTGAGCTCAGGAGGAGCAGAGCTAGCGCCGCCGTAGGAGTGGCGGTTCTGTGAAATCGCGCCATGGTTTTCGCCAGTCGCCGATCGGTTTTGGTGGTCAACAGTGAAAGGTTAGCTCAAGTCCTTTTTCTTTCATTTTGGCCGCGGCATTTATAAAATTGCATATCACTAGTTACTTGTTCTAATTGTCAATTTGTCATAGTGCATTAAAGTTGGGGGCGTACTTTATAACATGACATATAACTTAGGTTGCGGTGTACCTATCTGTTTCGTGAGTCGGGCCTTATTGAGATCTTAGTTCGGCTCATTGAGGCTCGAGATCGGCTCATTCGATAAGATGTTCGAGTCGAGCACAAACATTACTTGGTGCTCGTTTTGTTATTGGTCTGATATGATTAGGCTCGTTTAGACTCAATAAGGCTCGATTAAATATATTTCTCATATTTATATGTATATATTTCGGTAACAAGCTCAAGCTCGAACCAAAATAAGTTGAACACAAGCATTATTATAGTCAACCGAGCTCAAAAAATTAACAGCGTTCTATTGAAAAACCAATGTTGTTATTCAAAGTAGCACCACACCCCCTCGTTGTACCTCGTGCTCTAATTTCTACTTATCCCACCAAAGCATTCTACTAGACATATAGTACTAATTTCTACTTGTCCCATTTATAATAACCATAATACATAATACACATTATTATATATTTACAAGTTAATGCTATCTTTATTTATTTATTTATATATGTAAAGTTTTTTATTAAATGTACTATAAATTGAGTAAGTATAATCAGAGCTTCTTTAGACTAACCCCACACCGTGGTTATATCCATAAATATTTCTATTTGACTTTACTAAAAACATCGATAATGTTATGGGGCATGTTAAACGCAAAATTGTTTTTACTAAACGCATAACACTTTTTTATATATTGCAAAAGACCCTCCAACTGATAAAAATATAGAATTAGTCCCATTTTCCGAAAAAATTCTCAAATTATCACATCTTCAAAAATATATAAACGTATATACACTACGGTATCATAAAACAACAAAAATCAATATCGTACAATCATTAGCCATATTATGCCGATAATGACAAATATGAAAACATTTTTATTATTTTAATTTGATATTTTTAGTTGTTAATTATTACTCAATTATTTTAGTATATTTAAATTGATTTAAAAAACATCGAAAAATAACAAAAAAATGCAAAAACGGTAAAAAAATGACAAAAAACATCATATTCTTACGAGAACGCTCATGTGGTCAGCTTTGACCACATGAGTCGCTTGGTCAGCTTTGAAGCCGACCCGTCTGGTCAGCCTCAAAGCTGATCCGGAGCTTGTTCCGGTCAACCTCAAAGCTGATCGGAACAGCTTTCTCATGTGCTCCGATGTCGGAGCTGCTCCGCCCAGATCTCGGCATAGCCTCACTGCTACGATCGGAGCTGTGCAAAGCTCCCCCAGATCTGGGCGGAGCTACACATCAGGTCGGTGTGTGTTCTTCGTGTATGATCTTCGTGTTCTTCATGTTTTTTTTTAAAGTTTCTTCGATTTATTTGTTCGGATGGTATAATTGATTCGAATAAACTTGTTTAGATGTTTCTTAGGTAAAATAGTAATTTTTTAAAATTATTGGACTAATTTGTAAACTACAATAATTGTGGTATTGTTTGTAATATATAAAAAAGTGTTCTACGTGTAATAAAAACGGTTCTACGTTTAACATTCCTGAATGTTATACATACATATAAAAAAAGTTGAAATGTTACGTACTCTTCCATTTTATTTTTTAACTCTCAACAAATATATTCAAAGTGACTCCATTTTCAATTATTTTGACACCTTTTTGAGACTGTTTGTCTCGCGGTTAAAGTCCGATTTTAATCGAGTTATCATTTGCATTATGTTTGTCATACGATTTTAATCGCGTTGAACAATACATGTTTTTAATCACCAACCAACTATTAACAATTCAATTAAATTTTATCTTAATACCTACTCTACTCTGTATCTCTCACTTTACTTTTTCATTTATTATAACAAGTTAACAACCTTAAACCAATCAAATAATATTAAGGCTTTGTTTAGCGAAACTAGTTGATAAGCTAGTTGGTAGCTGATAATCTAGCTCATAGTTTATTCTGATAAGCTAGTTGATTTTATTAAAAGTGTTTAGTAAATCAATTAGCTGATTTGCTAAATATGGTATATAAAAACAAATCAGTTAGCTTATTATTTTGATAAGCCTTCTGGACAAGCTCATCGGATCAGCTAACCTAACTTATCAGCTATCAACTAGACGTTCAGCTTATTTTGAAAATAAGTTCATCGAGTTGATAAGCTACATGATAAGTTTGTTCTAAACATTGCTTAAAACCAATCAAATAATCTTAAAAATTCTTACACACATCACTTCACACTTACACACTATATAACAACCCTATAAAACTTTATTTCATTTCAAACAAAATTATTCAAAACCGAATTATAATTTAATTACCATTTACGATTAAAACGTAATTAAAACCCGGTTCGTTTCAATCGATTCTCAAACAATCCAGTTAGAAATCATGAGACTACTACTAAGGATTAACATTTCATATGGACCCATGGCCCATTCCATTCTATTACGTGTGTGTGCTTGTGTTGGGCCTTTTCATACATTTAGTCAGAATTGTCCTCTCATCATCTAATCTATGATCAATCCATCCTTTCCTTTTTCTTCTTCTCCATCATTACTCTCTCGCAAATCTCTTCTACACTCTTCTTTCTTTACAATCTTCTTCAGAAGTGAGGATGAGTTTATACCGGTTTTTTACCAGGCCGCGAGTTTTCCCGAGTTTCGAGTCCTTTCGGACCGTCTCTGTCTCCGAGTCTCGGTCGAACCACCAGGTTAGATTAAGACCGAATCAAGAGGCAATTAGCATCGTGATTAAGGGTCCCTTGTTCCATATTCTGCCCCTAATTACAAAATTACAAAGTCCACTCTCACCTAATCTAATCCAACAACAAAAAGAAAGAAAACTCAAAAACCCTCTCTTTTTCCTTTCTTTCTCTCTCCGGAGAGAAAACGCCGTCAAAGGAAGAACGCCGTTACTACATCACGTGAGCAGTATATATCGAAAGTCACGTGACTTCCAAAATGGCTCTCCAACAGCTGAGTTTATCTCCTTCGACTGACGGCCGTCAACTGGACGGCAGCAAAGCCGCCCGATTGCCACGGTGGACGAGGCAAGAGATTCTCGTTCTGATTCAGGGCAAACGGGTCACGGAGAGCCGGGTCAGAACCGCTCCGGGTTTCGGGTCCGGTCAGATCGAGCCGAAATGGGTCTCCGTCTCCTCCTACTGCAAGCGGCACGGTGTGAACCGGGGGCCGGTTCAGTGCCGGAAGAGGTGGAGTAATCTGGCCGGAGATTTCAAGAAGATCAAGGAGTGGGAGATGAGCAGGAAGAGGGATGAAACGGAGTCGTTTTGGGTCATGAGGAATGATTTGAGGAGGGAGAAGAAGTTGCCCGGTTTTTTCGATAGAGAGGTTTTTGATATTCTTGATGGTGGTGGTTCTACTGCTGTTGAGGAGGACCCTGCTGCTGCTCATGGTGCTTCCTTGGCTCTCGCCTTGGTTCCCCACCATGATGATGAGGAGAGGGCTGAGGAGGAGGAGGAGGAGGTGTTGTTTGATAGTGGACGGACTGCTGTGGACGATGGCTTGTTTTCTGATTCCGAGCAGACGCCCCAGGGTTCCGGGAAGGATGTTCCTGCCCCCGTTCCGATTTCAGGTAGAATTCGACCCGACCCGGGATATTTTTTAATCGTCATTATTTATTTATACGATACTAATTTATTACTACTAACTTGTTATGCAAAGGCTGCATAGTTGTAGAATGAATGATCATGTAAGTTGAAGTTTTGTTTATGAGCTGTGTTTGGGTAACTTGTTTAAGCCAGATTATTTGTTTATTATATTATATAGCATGTTATTATTGTAACTTGTTATGCAAAGGTCGCACTGTTGTATCATCCAAGTTAAAGTTTTGTTTATGATCTATGGAAGGTATGCAGTGCAGTTAGTTTACAAGTACACTTGAACAATTGTGTTAGCTGTGTTTGGGGTTCGAAAGAGTTTCCAAGTGTATAAAGTACTGAGTTTTGGAATAAACACTTGATTATAGTGCAGCAGAATGAAGAAAGCAAACGTCTAGGGTGTTTTGGTGGAAATGTCTAGCTGTGCATGACATAAATTTTTTTGAGAGCTTTTAATTTGTATGTGCACGGTTCTTGGTTTACTTAAACACCAAGATGCAAGCCATGCCATATACTCCCTCCGTCCCAATTTGGATTACCCATTTTGACTTTTCATGGTCAACGTTTTCAAACTTCGTATGCAAATAACTCATAGATAATGTTGGTAAAAAAAATTAAAAGTTCATATTATTAAAGATCACATGTTAAATTTTCATTATATATTTTTCAAAAATCCATTAAAAATATAATATGTGAGTAAATCAAGCTCAAAGTTTGAAAACGTTGACCATGAAAAGTCAAAATGGGTAATCCAATTTGGGACGGAGGGAGTACTACTACTATCTGCAATCTTATAAAGATTTTGTTAGCATTAGTGTCCGTAATCTAAGACAAGGTTGAGTATGCATTAACCGTTTTTGTACTCACTGTGCAGTCGCAGAGAAGCAGTACGAATCACTCCCAAAAGAGACTCCTGGCAAAGGTACTACTAGCTGATTTACATGCATAACACTTCCGATAGTATTTCTTATAACTTGCTTATTCCACTTTGGTCGACTTGTTGTTCGTGAATTGATAAGGTTTTCAACTGTGATAACTATTATATGTTGTGTTTTGAGAAACATAATGGTTTGAGGTTTTCACCTGAATGGCCTTTCCTCTAAGACTTTTGGTTGCTAGCTGTCCTTGAATACTTGTATTCGAAAGTTCATAAATCTAGTTCCAAATAGTTTTGCTTATTGTCTTCTCCAAGCAATTTAGAAGTGCCAAACTTTCAGGAATAGAATGTAACACGTGACATGATACTCTTAGTGTCAGATACCTCAATTTCGTTTATTAAGTGATTTTGGTTGATCTTGCTTTTGGTGCCTGTTGTACCTTCTGTTACTTGAAGTTCCTATTACACGAGTTCTCTATCACTGTGAAGCAAATAGGCAAATTTGATGATTTATCCTAATTCGTAAATAGTAAGTGATATAGGTAAGAAAAAACATTTAGAAAGAAGTGTTAGACTGTTAGTAATGATAGAAGTCAAATCTGTAATGTGTACTCCAAAAAATCTGCTCTAGTTAAACCATAATCAGTTTGCAAGAATAGTAGCAAACACTCAAATCTTCTTGTATATTTCTTCATCTGTAGGCATAAATCATGAGAAGCAGCCAGTCCCTGAAGCTGATGTTCGGAATGTACAAGAAGGAAAGAAAAGAAAGCGAAGTGCAACAAACGGAGAGGGGGAAAGTGCTAATCTCGAGCATCTGTTACTCAACGCCTTGGAGAAAAACGGCCAACGACTGAGCTCTCAACTTGAAGCTCAGAACACCCATCTTCAGTTGGACAGAGAGCAACGCAAAGACCACACGAATAGCTTAATTGGAGTCCTTAACAAGCTCACGGATGCCCTGGGAAGAATAGCTGATAAGTTGTAGCCGGAAGTGCCCTCTTAGGTGTATAGAAGAGACTGCTTTTAGTAATTGTCCTTGATTGTGAGAGAACCTTCATAATGAATTGGCTTCTGTAGATGATTCTTGCCTCTTCCTTCTTGTGATGCTTTATAGAATTTTAGCAATTTAAGTTATACAGAGTTTTTATGCAATGTATTTGCTGACATTGAGGAGATAGATACAGTTAAGTCTCTTGTTTTTGGACAAGTTTTTACTTGATACATCTTTGATCATCTATTTTAAACCATATACTATGTGATATCTTTGAACAATTGGGTCAAGCTTGCAGGAAATGGGGTGCATTTCATGTGGTCAACCATGGTGTTCTGGTGGAACTGTTGGATGAGATGATGAGGGTGGGAAGATTGTTTTTTGAGGACTGCACTATGGAACAGAAGCTTAGTTATTCTTGTGATCCAAATACATCGGCTTCCGAGGGGTATGGGAATCGCATGCTGGTCGTGTCTAATGACACGGTTTTGGACTGGAGGGATTATTTCGATCACCATACTTTGCCCCTTTAACGATGTAATTCCTCATTTTTCGCCCAATTACAGGTGAGTCTCTTCTTTGTTGGATTGCCTGTGTGCTTTTAGTTTGCCTGCTTATTTGGAAGTGCTAAAAACTAAGTGGAAGTAGATATATGTGAACTTCTTTAGTGAATTAAGCTCTGTGGTTGTTTGCGAAAATCATGGAAAATCTAAATGGAAACTGGGTCTGCAACTGCAGATTGTGGAAGTAATGTATCCAACTGATTAGCTCGTCCTGCCCACATTTTGCTGATTGCTTTCACAGCAATAGAATCTATAATTAGCTTTAAACACTATTTCTTGTTTCTGTCGTAAAAGAAAAGCCATAATCGCATTGCAATGATATGAAGTACTAGTATGTAAGATACTGTCTACAATATCATCTCGATCCTTTTGCTTCAGTATTCTGCTTTTGGGCGACATGTTTCATGACCCTGATTGCCTATGTTGGATAACTTATTACAGAGTTCGTTGCAGAATTTAGTGATAAAATAAATGCCCTAGCTCAAAACGTACTGGGTCTGATCTCTGAGAGCTTAGGAGTTAGGACTGCCAACTTCATGCCATTGGCGAATTTTATCAGAACATCACTATTAGTTACTCCTTGCCCACAGCCTGAACTTACTCTTGGTCTGCAATCACATTCCGACTTTGGTGCCATTACACTTCTCATACAAGATGACGTGGGAGGTCTCTAAGGATGGAGAATGGATATTCGTAAATCCAACTTCAGATGCTATTCTTGTTATTTTGGCAGATCAAAGTGAGGTTACTTTTGTTAATTTATTTACTGCTTTACAAGCTGCCACCATCTGCTGTTTATGTGCTAACTGCTAGCTCATGTCTTGCATTATACTAGTAGTATATGCAGTAGGAAGTTGAATTGGTGAATCAATATGCTAATTTTCTCATATCAGACCTGCTGTTTGAGATTCTAAGTAGCAATTTTGTGAGATTTTACATAGTGGAAGTTTAAAACGTGGGGCGTAACTTCAATATCAATATTTAGCTTGGTATGTCTCTTGCCAAACCCGTTTTTCATGTATAATGGAGCTCAGAAAACATAGATGATTTAAGTACCAATTTTGTGACTTGCCATTATTGGAATTAGTATAGTCAATGATAACTTGTTACTGAAACTAGCTAATAACATCCTTGTGATATACTCCAGTTAATGTAGTTTTTTTTTGCATGAATAAGATGTTCTTACCAGTAGCGAGCCATTTGGAGATACGAGATTGTCTTGTGTTTGTGATTACCCTTTAAGTGTGCAGTTTAGAGTTGCAGAATTATACATGTCTAGAAATCCTGAACCACTTGCATGATAGGCAGCATCTAGGGAATGATTTAAGTCCATAATTGTTTACTTCTTTCCTCTGAAAACTCGAAAGGGATACTGTTTCACCGGGACAGTGACCATGCCCTATTCTTTCAGGTCATTACTAATGGACAATACAAGAGTTGTGTACATGATCGGGCTATTACTAATGCCAACAAAGGACGGATTTCTGTTGCCACATTTCACGACCCTGCAAAAGCGAAGATGGTTATTGAGCCGCCTAAGAACAGGCCGGTGCAGTATGGTGATTATGTTTCGTCATGGTACACCAAAGGGCCTGAAGGGAAGCATAACATCGATGTTCTCCTGATATATTGATCTCAATCGAAATGTGTGAGAGAGATAGAGAATTACTGATTGGTATTGACCCATGCGGCTCGTAGGGACGATGTCACCGTAGGAGTGGCAGTTCTGTGAAATTGCGGCATGGTTTCGCCCGGGGTTTCAAAAATTTTGGATTTCGCCCCCCATCCCTAACCCTCGGAAAAACCTCATATATGTAATTTCGCCCCCCGAGGTTGATATCCTAGGTCCGCCCTTGGTTTTGCCAGTCGCCGATCGGTGTAGGTGGTTAACAGTGAAAGGTTAGCTCAAGAAAGAAAAGGGGGTGTTCACAAATATCAACTGTGCTCTACACTTTTCCTTTTCTTTCACTTTGGTTTCATTGTCACACGACTTAGACGTATTAGACTCTTTGGCATACTCCTTAATAGACCGAATTTGAACATACATTAAACATATGAATAGTAACTCGAATTTATGTGGGTGGAGTAGTGAATTAACATAGATTTTAGTTGTATATGGCAAACAGTAAAACTGATGAATAGTGACTTAACAGAGTAACTTTACTTGTCAAACAGTCTAAGGGCCTGATTGGTATAGTTCTTGCCTCCATATATAAGCAGCCATTAACCATTTTCTTCTCCAAGCTTTTCCACCATTGTTGAGCTCAAGCTTTCTCCATCCACTATTCTTCAGGTATTTTATACTCCAACGCTTCGTTTCTTTACATATTCGTGATCTACTCCTCATTTCCTTTCTCTCTATCCTTCGGTTTGTGGCTGGATCGAAGAATCCGTTGGGGACGTTTTTGGATCTGAGGATTTCACCTCTGGATTTGCGATTTCCATTTTTGGATCTGACGATTTGTAGCACAAGTACAAATGTTACCAATCAAACTATGCAAACAGCGTTTTTGCACTAAACGAGTGCAAAAACGTACACCAATCGAGTGCATTTCCGCCGAGCGAAATCTCCAGAATTGCAACTTTCACCAAAGTGCAATAATTTAATGGTTGACCCGAAATTGCACCTTACTTTATCAATCAGGCCCTAATATTTTTCGGTCTCATATGCGACGTACCTATGATGTACAAGTTGAGATTGGAAGTGAAGTGACCAGCCTATCTCAGTCGTGACGTGTGAATTAGTAGTTGAGCATCTCAATAAGGGGTGAGGGCAACTCTGTAAGGGAGAGTAATTTTGTAGATCGTTGAAGGCTTGAAGCTATCAAATGACCTCTATTTATTGAAAAGATTATTCATCTAAGTAAAGCATTACAATATGATCATAGCAAGTTGTATTATGCGGACCCAAGTGTGAAAATTTGATGTAATATTAGGCAGTCAATTCTTTTTTTTATGTTTTGAGATGATTAATTTCCTTGTCCAATTCATATTGATTGCATGGTATTGACATTCACTATTTCATTCAAGCGGAATTTTCACAACGGTAATGAATTTGTATGCACTAAAGTTGCACTAAAGAGAAATATAATTCATAACAATTGTATTTGCATGATTGTCAAATGAGGAAAAACTAATATTTTTAATAACAAAGCAAAAGTCCATAATCATAATGATATGACACATCCACTAATAGACAGATAAATTTGTAAGATCTTTGCAATTCTGAAATTGTAACTAAATCTTTGAGAAAAGACATAAAATATTTACATATACTTTTCTAGTAACAGACAACCCTATAAGAAGTTAAAATTGAGTCACTTCAAAATATCCCATCAGTAATAAAATCATTAATCATTTAGCACTAACAATGAAGTTGAACCATTCATATTTCATAATTTGTGAACTGGTAAGGAGACAATAAATGACCATTGCATTGTTTTTTCTTCATATATGAAGCCAAATGAGTAATCTCTAATATGCAAATTAGATTATAATAAGGATTAGGTCAGAGTAAAGTTGTGTGGAATTGTTAGCGTGTGGCTAGCATGCCTTGATTAGGTCGGACGTTGAATACATGTTGTAAATGTATCGTCGAAGTTTAGTTCATTGTATAACTATTTATCTTCCAGAGTTTCATATAGAATAGAAATTTAACCACCTTATCGGAGTCTATTGTTAGGGGCCCATTGGGACGATGGACCTTCAACTAGTGTTTCCCTTGTTGATGATAATTCTAATTCAATATTGAGTTTAATGGATCATTTTTTAAATGGTTCTCTTGATTTACACATACGCTCATCAAAATGTATGATATCTCAACGTTCCTTTTAGTTTAGGTATGATTTGAAGTAACAATTCAAAATATGACTATTATCCACCAAACATGTAACAATTTCTACTTGTCCCTTTTTTAATACCCAAAGCAACTTTTGACATAGGTGTACCAAAAGTCCAAAAGGACTTTAGTTCTGAGATGAATATATTGCAGATGTTTCACGCATGCAATACATTTACACTTACCCAAAGCAACTTTTCACATATATACATTTCCATTTCAAAACTTATAGAATGTTAGTATCAAATTAGGATTAAATTATACAATAAAGTTGGATTCAAATTTATGAATATCTATATATGTATCATTCTTCAATGACGCAACATAGTTTGTTATCCAATCACAAGTTTCATTCAATTCAAAAACATGTCCTAGAACCGGAATTGGATAACTGTATCAAACACTTGAAGTGGAGTTCGTATGAGTTTACGTGTTTTACCCCCAAGAATTTCACTTCTTTCACACATGTACTGAAATTGTATTAATTCAGGTACCATTGAGTTTTGTTGTTATTTACCAACTCTCACGGAGCTAGTGTAAACAAAAACAGAAAAATACAACTTATAAATCAAGCATTCTAAAAAGAATTTCCTTTTCCAGCTAAACAGTTGAGTTACCGTAAAAAGATAATCAATTTGAAAGGTGCAGTAGCATCACATTTCACAACCTAGAGAAAGAGGTAAAAAGCTGACCCTTGTCTTTAAAGTGTGTCTTCCTTTCATATACTCTGGATCCGTCAAGATCGAAATACTAATTTGTCTTTCAAGAGTATATTATATAAGTAATTAAATAGGTTTTAAAATGGTAGATTAAATGAATAAATTATAATTCATAGTGAATAAAGTATGAAATGGAGAGTGATAACGTCGTAAAGCTATAAGGAACATAGTGGTTCAAGCATGAGCTGTTGGTATCAAGTTCTGGTGGTTTGATTCTCTTCGAACATGATTGTTACAATGTAATATCGGGTAAATTAATCTATCAGTTAGGTTTTCACGTAAGTGTTAATTTTAATGATAAGCTCATTGAGTTTATAAGCTAAATGATAAGTTAGAACTTGAGTCGCTCGATACATATAGTAATGGGGCCGAATTTGATCAGCTCGGGTTGGAACTCGTTTTCTTATAGTCGAGCATGACTCGATTCTTTTAATACCTGAGACACATTATGCTTCGACTCATAGTAGTAAATTTAATATGAGTGACTCAGTCCGACTAGACTCGTTAACGATTCGTTTATAGTACAAGCTCGTCACGGTTTGGTTTAACTCGCTAAGTAAATAGTTTCTACAGAGAAACAGAATTATTTGAGTCTAAACCTTACAAAGTCAAGCCAAATTTGCTTGAAAACGTTGATGATGATCTCATGATACTCATCAGAGTTCATCAACAGGTAGCAAGCAAGCAACTCTTCCAAATCCTTGGATTCCTTGATATTGTTCTCCATGATCATTTCCACCATAGACTCCTTGAAGTCCCTGCCAGGATCCTCCGACGATTTCACCACCGCTAAACTCTCTCGTTGCAACAACGACGACACACTCTTCCTGCCACTATGTATCCGCCTGTTTCCGATTTTCATACGCAGTTTCATTCCTGGAGATGTCGAATTCTTTGAAAATCGCCCTGCCGGACTTTTGTTACGTGAAATGTGGTTGTTGTCCTGTTTCTTGGTGATTATGGGAGGGAGATGGCTGAATTCGGAAACTTTTGATTCCATTTCCGTGGTTGATTTTCCATTTGAATCGTTGATGACTATGTCCCGGATTTCGCATTGACATGAGTTTGACAATGTGATGTCGCTAGAGAGCTGGTGCGGCTGGAAAGAGATGGTTTTAACTGGTGTAGTAAGACCAGGTGATGAGTCATTTTGTTGTGGCACAAGTGAGATGGTTTTAACTCGTGTAGTAAGACTAGGTGATGAGTCATTCTTTTGTGGTTGGAGAGAGAGGGTTTTAACTGGTGTAAGACCAGGTGAGTCGTCGTTCTCGTGTGGCATGAGAGAGAGGGTTTTCGTCGTTTCATGACCAGGTGAGTCATTCTCTTCGGGGGGAGTTCGGTCGAAAACATAAGATTCTTCGAAGGTGGAGTTAGTCAATAATGAGTTTTGGCAGGTGCAACTCGCGGAGATGGACGGGGAGACAACGCGATTATTAGGCCATTTCTTGGTGCTTTTTCTTCGCCGGTGGCATGATGATCTTCTTGGAGAATCCTGCAGGGGGATTTTCGCGTTAATCATCGGTGAATTCGGGTGGAAATCGGTGAGTTCCCTAGTGAAATAGTAAGATTTTCTTTGGTCGGACAACTTATAAGGTTGGTTTGGAAGTTTTGATAGATGTTGAGTTGGTGCAATGGATGAAGTGTTGTATCTAGGTTTGGTGTTGTGATTGTTGGTTCGGAACCTGCTCATGTTGTCTTTGAGCTTGTAGAACCAGGCATTTGGGAGCATGTCTGAGAATTTGAACTTGTAATTTCCCATTCAATAGTGAGAGTGAATTAAAGATGATAATGATTTGAGTAGTGAGTGTGGGAATAAATAGAAATATTGGTTGGGTCCATGCTTGAAAATTTTGCACAAAAAGCAAGTGGGGCTTTGAAATGATTCCCACACAAAAATACAAATTTGTGTGGAATTTTTTGCCACATTTTAGGCTTATACTCTTTTGCTTTTTCTTGGTTAGTAAGGTCATTTATTACTTTGCACTGTGGTTATTTATTCTACTACCCAAAAAGTTTAAACGTAGCATTGAACTGCAGTTTTAGTTGAAAAAATGAAATAAATGAAGAAATATGTGATGCAGAGCAAATGGAGTTATCGTACATATGCAAATTCGGAACATACGAAGAATTCTTAAACTCTCGATATTCTACCTAGGTTAGATTTTGATCGAAACTTAGAATTTTATGAGAGAACGGATCTTGAATTCAAACTCTCGATTAACAAAGGAGTTAACTAGGTTTTGAAATAATATTTGTTTTTAGTCAATCTACTCTTCATCAATATGAAAAAATGACAACACGTATACTTTTTTAGTGGTAAAATGTAAAAATTATATTTATATATTGTCAAATAATCAATTTGTTATTAGTCCAAAACAATAATTGTGAAATTCTAAAACAATGTCAGTCTACAAAATGACCATAAAATCCTAAAATTTTCGATCTCTTTTTGCCCATCTCTAGGCCCCTCAGAAGATGCCCCTTCAAATCAAGTTTTCGTTTCATTCAAATAATAAAAAGATTGACTAGTGGTGTGACATTTTGGAACCAACAGTTTACCAGCTCCTTACTGAGCCATAACTTATTACTCCATCCGGTTTTTTTAGGTTTTACCATTTGACTTTGTTAAAATTTTAAGAAATATGATAAAAAAGAAAGTAGATGGTAAAAAGTAAGAGAGATAATAGAAAAAGTAAGAAAGATAATATATAAAGTATAAAAGAGATTGTTTAAAAATTTATAAGTGGAGATAGTGGGTTTCCAAAAATGGAAACGTTAAACTTGTAAAAAAACGTTCGAAATGGCAAATAGTAAAGCTTTTAAAAAAACGGAGGGAGTATTAACTTATTCCATCGGTGTAAAATTTTACTTCACTTTACGTGTAATGTCATTCCAGACCACTAACTTGCAGTATCTCCATTACGAATAACTTCATGCATTAATGGTAAATGTGTATGTTTAGTGTTGTGTTTTATCTCAAATCAAGTAAGTTGAAATTTCTGAAACCAAGTTTCAGTTGGTTTCAGACGAGTGAAACTAGTTTCAGATAGTTTCAGAAAGTTTTAGAAATTATGAAACCAAGTTTCAGACGAGTGAAACTAGTTTCAGAAATTTCTGAAACCAAGTTTCAAGTTTCAGAAATCTTATGAAACCAAGTTTCAGCTAATGCTTACTCAAGATGATTGGACGGACCAGATTAATTCTGAGGGATCAAGGGCCGAGATTAAATCTCATATTTAAAAGTTAGTTGGACGGTTATTAAAAGAGAAGAGAAGAGAAAACAGAGTAAGTTGCTAGCTTGGAAAACTCTCAGACATTCTCTCTCGATTCTTCATCATTTGCTCTGAGATTTTGCATAGCAGTTGAAGAAGGTTATTCACACGACTGACGGTTGAAGATATCAAGTTTCGTGATCTGCTCATTGAGAATTGGTTCGAGTTCCATTGTCGCTTGTTTTCGTTGAGATTGATCTTGTTTTCTCTTTCGATTGATTGAGGAGTATAGATAATCGATTAGGCTTGATCTTTGTATAGATTGTATAAGCTTGTAATCGAATCTCAGTTGATATCAATATACGTGCTTGGTTTCCCGTGGATGTAGGCTATTTTGGCCGAACCACGTAAATTCCGTGTTTCATCGTTTACGTTCTTGTTGATCGATTGATACTTGTTATTGTTTGGTTGAGATTATTGTTGTGACTCAACAATTGGCGCCGTCTGTGGGAAAGGATTTGAATCTCAACTGTTTTCGATCAAGCTATGGGATCATCCATGAGGTTTGATGTTGAAAAGTTCACGGAGAAAACCGATTTCGGTTTATGGAAAGCCAAGATGGAAGCACTGTTGATTCATCAAGGTTTAGATGTTGCACTCTTGGGAGACAAAGGATTTGCAGAAGGATTTGATGCCAAGGAGAAGGCTACTATCATGGGAAGAGCTCGTAGCACAATCATATTGTCCCTTGATGACAAGATTCTCCGGGAAGTAATCAAGATCAAGACAGCTAAAGAAATCTGGGACAAGCTGGAAGATATGTATAACTCTAAAACTTCTGCAAACAAGCTGCATCTGAGGAAAAGGTTGTTTAATTTTTGAATTAGCACAGATAAGTCTATTTCCCAGCAGCTTGATGAGTTTAACAAGATGTGCCAGGACCTGGAGAGTGTTAGCATTGAAGTTTCTGATGAGGATAAAGCCTTAGTAATCTTGGGAGCCCTGCCTAAATCATATGAGCACTTTATTGATGCTCTAGTTATTCATAAGAGCACCAAACTGACATATGAGGATGTGGATATTGCTCTAAGGAACAAGGAGTCATAAGGGACACATCGGTAATGACAATGTCAATCTTTGAGCCTAAATATCAAAGAAAGGTGGAGCCATAAGATGCGACAAAGAATAAAGCACCTTGTCTGCAGATACCAGAAAATTTGAGAAATTCAAATCTGCAGATGGTAACAATTCTGAAAAGAGGAAGTGTTTCTATTGTAAAATGCCAGGTCATCTCAAGAAGCAATGTTTCAAGTTTAAGAGAGACAAGAAGGCTGGAAAATTGCAAGTAAATGACTCAGAGAACAACAATACTCATAATGCACACATTGCTGAGTCTGCACACTCTTATGGTGATCTTTGAAGTTACGGTGGTTTCGAGGCTTGTTCAAGGTGAAATCAAGGTCAAATGTACACTGGGTATTGGATTACGGATGCTCATTTCATATGAGCCCCTAACCTTGAGTGGTTTGTAAACTACAAAGCTAGGAGGTGGCTCATCTTGCTAGGTGATGATTTTGAATGCAACATTGAAGGTATTGGTGATATAAGGCTCAAGTTGCATGATGGAGTGGTAAGAATGCTTACAAATGTTAGGTATATACCTAAACTAAAGAGGAACTGATTTCTCTTGGTGTACTAGATAATCTTTGACACAAATATTCCTCAGAAAATGGTGTTCTGAGCATCACTAAGCATGGTATCACAGTAATGAAAGGCTTGAAGGAGAATGGTCTCTATTACCTGGTAGGTGATACAGTTTCTGGGGAATCATCACAGGTGAGTGCTCAAGATAATACTCAGCTTTGGCATGCAAGAATGGGACATCTCAGTGAGAAGGGTCTCAGAGAATTATCAAAGCAAAATCTGCTGTGTGGAGATCAAATAACTCACCTACAGTTCTGTGAAAATTGTGTTATGGGGAAATCTCACAAGGTTGGGTTTGATACTGCTAAGCACAATACTCAAGCACCTCTTGATTATCTGCATTCAGACTTGTGGGGGCCAACAAACACACAAACCATGAGTGGAGGAAGGTATTTCATGTCAATAATTGATGATTATTCAAGAAAAGTGGGGCTGATAATATTGAAATCAAAAGATGAAGCTTTCAGCAAATTCAGAGAATGGTCAATTGAGGTGGAGAACACTACAGGAAGGAAAATCAAGCATCTCAGAACAGATAATGGCTTAGAGTTTCTCTCTAGTGAATTCAATGAATTCTGCAAAAACAAGGGCATTGTTAGACATAAAACAATACCAGGCACACCTCAACAGAATGGGGTTGCTGAGAGGTTCAATAGAACTGTTCTAGAGAGAATCAGATGCATGTTGATTAGCTCAGGTTTAAGCAAGTGTTTTTGGGGTGAAGCAGCAACTACAGCCTGTTACCTTATCAATAATGAGAATAGGGAACAACCTGATATGGAAAATTTATCCACTAGAGACACAGTTTCAGGCATCTCTGCAGATGAAACTAATGTGCTATCTACATATCAACTTGCTAAAGATAGAGAGAGGAGGTTAAATAGGAAAGTTCCTGACATGTATGGTGATGGACAGATGGGAAAATCATACAATGTTGCTTATGCTCTCGATTGCGGTAAGATATCAACTACTCGTAACCAAGCACTTATCAAGAAGCCATTAGTCATGTCGATAGTGAAAAGTGGATTGACCATTCATGAGGAGTTAGCTTCCCTGGAGAAGAATGATACCTGGGATATAGTTACTATACCCAAGAACAAGAAGCTTGTGGGATGTAAGTGGATATTCAAAAGGAAGGTTGAAACTGGGACAACTCACTCAATCAGATTCAAAGCTAGGCTTGTTGCAAGGGGATTTACACAGAAGGAAGGTATAGATTATACAGAAATCTTCTCACCTGTGGTAAAGCATGTGTCTATAAGGATTCTCTTAGCCATGGTAACTCAATGGGATTTACAACTACAGCAGATGGATGTTAAAACCGCATTTTTACATGGTCTGCTAGAGGAAACAATATATATGTAAATCCCTGAATGCATTCATATTGAAGACAAGGAAAACAAGGCATGTTTGTTGAAAAGGTCTCTATATGGTTTAAAACAAAGCCCTCGTCAATGGTATAAAAGGTTTGATGAATTCATGAGCTCAATACAGTTTACAAGGAGCAGGTATGACAGTTGCATATATTTTTCAAATATACACAGTGAGAGTTGCATTTATTTGCTGTTATATGTTGATGATATATTGATAGCTGGGAAGTCTCTTGAATTAAAGGCTAAGTTGAGCTCTGAGTTTGAAATGAAGGATCTGGGAAAGGCTAGTAGGATTCTTGGTATGAATATTAGTAGACAAGAACATGACAAAAGTTTATTTCTCTCACAATTTGCATATCTGACTAAGGTGCTTGCAAAGTTCAACATGTTCAAGGCATCTAAAGGTTCAGCTTTACCTCTGAAAGGTTTTATTGATGCAGATTTTGCTTCTAATGTTGACACTAGAAAATCTGTCACAGGGTTTGTATTTACTTTGTTTGGTACTGCCATCTCATGGAAATGTTCTCAGCAGTCTATAGTTGCATTATCAACAAGCGAAATTTGAGTTTATTGCAAGAATCGAGGGAATCAAGGAAGCCATATGGTTGAATGGTTTGATTACAGAGTTGGGCATTGAACAAGGTTGTGTTTCTGTGATGTGTGATAATCAGAGTGCCATTCAGTTAGCAAAGCATCAGCATTTTCATGAAAGGACCAAGCATATAGATGTGAGATTATATTTCATAAGAGATATCATTGATGGAGGAACTGTAAGAGTGGAGAAGGTTCATACTACAGAGAATGCTGCAGATTTTTTCACAAAACCATTGTCAGCTGCCAAGTTCAAGCATTGTGCAGAGCTGATAAATGTTGGTGAATTGGTCTGAATTTTTTGCATAGAGATTCTGGAAGGCATGCTCTAGCCATAAGGGAGCTTAAGTGGTTGTTTGTTCTACCGAGTAAAGAACAGTAAATTGGGAAAAGAGCATGTAGACTTGATTTTGAGCTAAGGTGGAGTTTGTTGTGTTTTATCTCAAATCAAGTAAGTTGAAATTTCTGAAACCAAGTTTCAGTTGGTTTCAGACGAGTGAAACTAGTTTCAGATAGTTTCAGAAAGTTTGAATTCAAACCAAGTTTTGAACGAGTGAAACTAGTTTCAGAAATTTCTGAAACCAAGTTTCAAGTTTCAGAAATCTTATGAAACCAAGTTTCAGCTAATGCTTACTCAAGATGATTGGACGGACCAGATTAATTCTGAGGGATCAAGGGCTGAGATTAAATCTCATATTTAAAAGTTAGTTGGACGGTTATTAAAAGAGAAGAGAACAGAAAACAGAGTAAGTTGCTAGCTTGGAAAACTCTCAGAAATTCTCTCTCGATTCTTCATCATTTGCTCTGAGATTTTGCATAGCAGTTGAAGAAGGTTATTCACACGACTGACGGTTGAAGATATCAGGTTTCGTGATCTGCTCATTGAGAATTGGTTCGAGTTCCATTGTTGCTTGTTTTCGTTGAGATTGATCTTGTTTTCTCTTTCGATTGATTGAGGAGTATAGATAATCGATTAGGCTTGATCTTTGTATAGATTGTATAAGCTTGTAATCGAATTTCAGTTGATATCAATATACGTGCTTGGTTTCCCGTGGATGTAGGCTATTTTGGCCGAACCACGTAAATTCCGTGTTTCATCGTTTACGTTCTTGTTGATCGATTGATACTTGTTATTGTTTGGTTGAGATTATTGTTGTGACTCAACATTTAGTGTGATCAAATGTATACTATCAGTGGTCAATTGCAGTACTTCAAATCAATTTTCGATCTCTTGTTATATCGTGTAGTTTAGTGTGATCAAATGACCATAAACATATGTAGTAGCATTATTTAAGTGTAAAAGTAAGATTCCATATATTTGTTATATCGTGTAGTTTCATTTTTCATAATGTATTGTATGGGATATCAAGATCGAAAACGTATGAAGTATATACATTAATAGTACCCATCCTTCCCATTATTATCCGATATCGTGTAGCAATATTTATTGTACATAGTTACATTGCCCTTATTTTCTCTTGTTGGTAGTAGCTCTACAGCAAGTCAATCTGACCGGGGTAGGGGGCACCCAAATTGGTGATAGGTCCAATCAGCATTTACAGTAATTCTGTGTCTAGCTATTTTCATCAAATAGTTTATGTAAATTGAATTAACATCACAAACTATCACAAGTTTACTAATTTAAGTAATGCAAGGTTAATATCACTACATGATATTTGAAATCATATATGTTATGCATGTTGCTATTTGCTAAACATATAATGATGATATACGAGTTCCTCGAAAAAGTTTGCATTGAGTTAGAATTCAAACTACATAGAAAACATATTTACAGGGCTAGTACTCTTGTTGGGCTTGGGCAATTATTGGGCTTATCGTTTTCTAGTTTAAGATTCCAAAGTCATAATACAGAAGTTCCAAGTCCATTATTAACCGAACTTGAGGGTGAGACCAACTCGAAGATCGACCCCTCTAAACCATGTTTGGGGTTCATGGGATACAAGTGGGCTTACCGCTCCAAAGGGGTGGGCATACCGTGTGTCCTCGGACTGCGATGTCCAAGAGAGTGCCAAAGTGCGCATTGAGGGGTTGATCAAGAAAAAGAAATTTCACCTCGGATTACATTACAAATATTACATCACACTATAGGAAAAGTTATCTATAAACCTTGTCTAAGGGTCAGGTCTGCCACTCTACACATAGTTAGTCTACATGAAGATGTTATTGAGGCTAGAGTGGCAGGTTCACTCAACCAAAATGCAATGTAATGGTGTGTCAATCTCAAAGACTCAAACCTTAAGGCCGGACTCCGACAAATTCCTAGTTGTATTTTTATTTATTTAGTTTATAAATTATTTTTCACGTACCTAGGAAAACGATGCAAGAAAAACAATTGCAAAATATTTTCAAAGCTGACATCTTTTCACCATTGCATCATTTCCAAATTAATGTGTACCAATTCACGTTAGCCGAAAGCATGTTTAGGTGGTACCTTGATCATCATTTATCAAGTATATAGATTAGATTTCTCCAATTGAAGTAAGGTGTAGCGTAACATTCGCAAGAAACCTGATTCTAGTAAAACCAAGATGCATTCTATATCACAATGTACATCACGTTCAAGCATCATGATATACGACTACATATAGTAACCGGAAATGAAACCAAAAAGAGGCACTGACACAAAACAAGCCATTCAATTCAATGTACATTTTTATGCAAAAACCATCAAGATAGTGGTCAGTGCAAATTATCCAAAGTATTAAACGAATTCAAGAAAATACTATAATTGTGTAAATGAATTTGTAGTGAACAAGTGAATCTGTAACAGAACAATGTCAAAGAAGAAAAAAAGTTAAGCTGGCAATACTATCCTTGTTGAAGTCATATTCAAAGTTGTAGAATGTTGCTGATTAGAACTGGCATGCTCTCCAATAAGTCCAGCAGCCCATCTCCTTAGAATCCTCAACAATGTTGCTGCCTTTCTTCTCCCTCTCCCGGTTCCGGTCCCCATTATCTCCCAAATCACTCGCTCGATTCCGCCTATTGTTGCCAGCTCCGCCACCATTTCCGATCCACCTTTCCGGCACATGTTTACAAGTGTTGCGGTCACACATTCCCTTGCCCTATCCGAACCTTCTCTCAGCAAGGTTGCCAATTTCTTCACCATATTCGCATGATAAGCTGCAGCAACCACCACTAATCCACCGCGCTTCACAACTACTTCAAGAACAGCCACCGCTTCCTCAGGGAGCGATTCCATTACCTCCCCTATCATTTCCATCACACCTCCTTCAATCAGCTTCCCAACCGCCTCCCTATCTCCACCCATATTCAGAATCGCCATCAATGCATCCCTCTTCGTACTTGATGGCCCTGTCCTTGCTAGGTCAAGCAACGCCTTCACGACACGCGTCTTTCTCCCCAACTTTTTTCGATAAGCGTGTACACCAGTCAGGCTAAATATCGTGGCTGCAGCATTCCCTTTAGCCTCCCACGTGGCACCGGACCTCATCACCTCGATAATCCCATTCAACACCCCATCCGTCTCCATGATTCTCGTCTTATTCACATCCAGAATCGACAGGTTAAGAATCGTCGTGACCGCATTGACCTGGAGGTTCGGATGCTCCGCGGATAAGAATTTCACCAGCAAAGGCAAAGCTCCTGCCTCAGCAATACAAGTCCTACTATCTGAATCGGTCTTAGCCAAAACACGAAGCTCATGAACGATACGATTAACCCCGTCAAAAGTCTGCTGAGGACCAGATAACTCGCTGAGAAGATAAGAAATAGTCATCTTGATTGCTTCCAAAGCTGTCTTACTCAACACCATGCCGTGTGTTTTGGTGCTAACTTGAGTTGACTCGAAAGGGATCCTCTGATCACGGCACCACATAGCTATCAAGTTCTTCAGCGCCAGGTTCGGTATGAGCTGCGTGTGGACCAGCGTCTGACCCGTTTTCGGGCACGTGGCATGCCCCGATTCGATCCACAGACTTATCGACGAACGGTCATAAGTCTGCCCCGTGGCCACCACCACAGGGTCCATCATCAGGTCAAGCGTTATTGGACACCGGAAATCCGCCGGAATGTTGACATCCGTCACCGATTTCTGCCGTCTCGTGGTGGCTCTCGGAGTCGAGGCACCGTACAACACGCATTTAGCATAACGTACAAGTCCGATAAGCGCAACAATCTCCGACTTGAACTTATCATCCTTCTGTATCTGAATTTCCTCTTCCAGATTCTCAATCTCACTGCTACACCTCACCGAATCATTCAAACCTAACCGATCAAAAATCTGCAATAGCTTCGAATGATCAGGAACAATCTCCAACTTGATATTCTCCAGCATCTTCACAACCTCGACCCTCAGACTCTCATCATCCTTATCCACACAATCAGCAGGCTTCTCCGTACACTGCCTCCTGATCAAATCGAGCAGCTCCTCAACATCCTGGCTCAAATTGAGCTCCTTACACGGGAAAATATCTAACAACGTCGACAATTCAGCAATCAGCTGATGAAAAGAGCTCGAAATCGAAACTACTTGCATCAACAGCCACATTCTACTGATACTAGAACAATCCTCTAGCAAAATCCTAACTCGCTGCAACACTATGTACAGTTCCTCAAAACACAAAGCAGCAGAAGGCGGGAAAATAGTTACCGGATTCCGTACAATCTCCTCGAACAGGATCGAAATCTGCCTCGATTTCCGCACGATCGAAGCCGAGCATTTCTTCAGGAGCGTGCTTTGGAGCTGGAGAGACGAAATCTCCTGTGAGAGGAGGAGGAGTGAGAGGGCTAGCTTCTGATCGGAGCAGTTCGGCGAGACGAATGCACCCGCCGATGGCCGCCGCTTCCTCGCCGGAAAAGTCTCCTGCGAAACCGCCATTGATGAAGACAAAGTAGAGTTTACAGATATGGAACTCAGCTTGTTTGAATTGAACTAAACTGAATTGAATTGAACTGGATGAGAATTGAGTTGAATTGAATTGGTTGAAGAAATGGAAGTTTGGAGAAGATGAAGAAGAATTGGTTGAAAAATGAATTGGGTTGAAATATTGTATGATGAGCTGTTTAACGCGGAAAGGACCTAATTTTGATACTTTTTCTAAAGCTTACTTTTTCTTCAGACTCAAATTTATTCATTTTGGAGTTGTACATATATACAATTCAATACTTTGATTATTATCTGTATTTTTGTTGTATTTTAGTATTTCAAATACTACAATTTGTCTTCGCACGAGAATACTTCAAATGCTTAAATTTTCTACAACTTCAAGTCTTTACCCTGCCCCATCTCATCTCGGATGTCATGTTTAACACCGGCTTTTACCCTACCCCATCTCATCTCGGAGTTCATGTTTAACACATGCTTATTGGATAGGGTATAAGTTCGATAGGGTTACTTTTAAATGAATACGTTACGTGAACTGGTAGCTTTTAAGGTGGCCGATCTGATTAGATTAGTAAAAAAGATTAGTTATTTGAATAATATTTAGCAAATCAGTCAACCTATCAACTTAATTTAATAGGATTAACATCGGCATACAAATCAACTAGCTTCGGCTACATAATCATCTAGCAACTAGTTTATCATTTCGGTTGTCAATTGCCAGTTAGTTTTGCTAAACGCACACTTTATCAGCTGAAGTATTGTAAGCTTAATGCTCTGGCCGAGAATCGATTGAGTTCCCTCCCTTGAATCAAATAGGTGAGAAACCGGTTTCACAGAAAATGTTCGGGAAATAAATGTGCGTTTGGAACCTTGGTCATTACAATGAGTCAAGTAAAGGAAAACGATACGTATCAAGCAGTTTTTTCTCCAATGTCATAATAAAAGGGCATTGATATTTTTTACTAGTGACGTACATTTTTTACTTCGTGAATAACAAAATCATCATGTCCATATTTACATTTATAAAATGTACGGTATACTTACTTACATATAATAAATAGAAAAGATGTATTTGGTATGGGTATAATATTAATACGTCAACTTTAATGGGACATAAGTTGTAACTTACAGTTTGATCTTGAAGTAGCGTGTATGTTTCGTTACATTTTCAGATAGAAAATGTTAATACACTAGCTAATAATTGGTCCATCATCACTCTGCAAGTAGCATATTTAATATATCGACCGGAAAACTTGACTAATTGGCCGCTGACCAATAATAGTATATGTACTTGCACAATAACGAATATAGTAGATGAAAATCGGGTAAAAATCAGTATTATCTATTACTATGTCAATTATGGAATATGAGAAAATATCACATTTTGTATATTTAAGTGACTCAGTCTGCTTTTGTCCCTGGTCGTTTAATCACTGATAATGTTCTGGTTGCTTATGAAATCAATCATTTTATAAAAAAGGGTAAGAATAAAAGTGACGGGTACTTATCTCTCAAATTAGACATGAGCAAAGCCTATGACAGGGTTGAATGGTGTTTTCTGGAACAGGTTATGTTTCGGTTGGGGTTTGATGTGCAGGTGGTGGCTAGGATTCTCCAGTGTGTTACTTCTGTGTCTTACTCGCTGATTTTAAATGGAGCCATCAGTCCTTGTTTTCGTCCTAAAAGGGGACTCAGACAAGGCGATCCGCTTTCGCCATATTTGTTCATGTTTGTGGCGGATGTTTTGAGTGCCATGTTACATAGACTGGAAGTTCAGGGTGAGCTGGATGGAGTCCGGGTGTGTAGAGGGGCGCATAGTGTATCATACTTACTGTTTGCCGATGATACGTTTATTTGTTGCAGGGCTACGGTAGGGGCTGCCTGGAGAATTAAGGAGGTGTAATTGGCTTATAGTAGAGCTTCAGGGCAGGTAGTTAACTTTCAGAAATCGGCGGCGGTATTTAGTGAAGGGGTGAATGAGACAGTGCAACTACAGATACTAGGTATTTTGCAGGTGGAGGAGATAGAGTGCCATGACAAGTATCTGGGGCTACCTTCGGTAGTAGGTCAATCTAGGAAGGAAGCCTTTGCGTCAATTCAGGATGTTATTTGGCGATGTATCCAGGGTTATGAGAATAAGAACTTGTCAAGTGCCGAGAAGGAGGTGTTATTTAAATCGGTGCTTCAATCAATACCTACATATGCTATGAGTTGCTTCCGACTCCCGAAGACCTTTCTGGAGGAGATTGAATCTTTAATTGTGAAGTTCTGGTAGGGTAGCAAGGGGGTGGATAAAATTCATTGGATTAAATGGGAAGCGCTTAAAGAGAGCAAACGTGATGGAGGTTTGGGCTTTCGCGATTTGAATGCTTTCAATCTAGCGTTGTTGGAAAAACAGGTATGGAGATTGCTTACTCAACCTTCCACGCTACTTTCTCGTCTCTTAAAAGCTAGATATTTTCCTCGAAGTAGTGTTCTGGAAGCTAAAGTACCGGTTGGATGTTCGTTTACCTGGAGGAGTATAGCTGAGGCGATTCCAGTTCTAAAGATGGGGGTGCACTGGAGGGTGGGATCTGGGGCAGATATTAGAGTTTGGGCCGATCCGTGGATACCGCGAGAGTCCTTTTTTCTTTGCATGAGGCGCGACAATACTGCTCCATCTGATCTGGTGGTGGCCGATCTTATTACTCCTAAGAGGCAGTGGAATATTGCACTCATTTCTGAACTATGTATGGAGGAAGATGCGAAAATTATTTCCAGCATCCCGTTGTCCTAATTTGCTGTACCGGATCGCATGGTATGGAGTATATCATCTTCAGGGATTTATGCGGTAAGAGAGGGGTATTATTTGGCTCGAAAATTCAAACAGCAACAACAGGAACAACGCACTAGTGGTGGATCGTCGTCTGGTGCACGGGGTGATTGGAATTTCTTATGGAACTCTAATATACAGGGAAAAGTGAAGATTTGCGTGTGGCGCCTAGTGAAGGGTGTGGTGCCCACAATGCAACAACTTATGAGACATAAAGTGGTGAATATGTCTTTATGTCTGATGTGTCAAGGAGGGGAGGAATCGACGTTGCATCGGCTTAAGGAGTGTTCGTTTTCTAGGCAAGTTTGGGCGTTGAGCAATATCCCGTTCAAGCATTGGGGCTTGCCCATACATACTATCGAAGAATAGGTAAGGAAGCTACATAAGGATTTGGTACGGGAGGAGTGGAATTTGCGGTGACACTTTTGTGGGGATTATGGTATAATAGAAATCAGAACATATACGATGATAATCCGGGTTCGGCTTTGGATTTGGTGGACTTTATTAGGCGCTTTGTGAATCAGTGTATTGAGATCCTTAGACATCACGCTAGGAAGGAGGGCGCAGCTTCTATGGCTACTGTGGGGGAGGAGAGTGGCAATGCGGCATATGTGGAGTTGCGGGAAGAGTTGACAACCATTTTACCGGAAGTGGGCACAGTTCGTATTAATGTTGATGCGGCCTTCTCTAAGGATGGGACACGTGTGGGGCTAGGTTTCGGAGTGTGGATGCACGATGGATTGTTCGCTCGACGAAAGGAAGTTTTGGATCATCCTTTAACTCCACAAAGTGCTGAGGCTTATGCTATCCGAGCGGCGGTTCATTGGGCGGTCTTACAGGGTTATGATCGAGTCATTTTGTTCACAGATTGTCTTTCTTTAGTTAAATGTTTTAATTCTCTAGACTTTGATTTTTCAGTTGTTGGACCTATTTTGGCAGACATTAGGGTGTTAGTTAGCTCGTTTGATTTGTTTAGGCTAGAGTACGTGCCGCGGATTGAGAATGGTCTGGCTCACAGATTAGCTCGTCGTGCGGTTAGGTAGTTTCGTTTCATTGATTCTTGTACGGTTCGTTCTTTATCTGGTGATATGAATCTTTCTAGTTTGATGCTCAAAACAGTGTTTGCTGTACTAATTTGATTTATATTGATTTGTATGCTATTTGAATTGATTTCCATTAACTTGCACGGTATTAGAAAAATCAAAATTCTCAGGATGCTTAACTATTTTACCTAATTTGCTTGCCAGTTGCCATTTTCACTACATATCCATAATTTCCCTAACATATACATATTTTATTAAATTCATTAACCCGATTTTATCTTAATTGGCTTGCCATAGAAATATACTATGTTTATAGTTGCTGAAGACAAACATATGTATAAAAAAATCCGGTTCATGCTTGTTGGTAAGAATTATACGTTTCTCTTCCACATTGAAAACTAGTGCAGTTAGTATAAGTGGTTTAGATGAATTATGATGGAGAGATTCTTCTTTTTTTTTCTCCATTCTTGTTTTCTAATTAGTTTGGTGATAATGCAACACCACTGAGTTTCAAGATACTTAAACTGACCTTATTTTTTAGAACTCATACATAGAAGTTGCAGCGCCAAGAGCGAAACCATTTTAGAAGATGTGAGCTATAGTGAAAAGCTTTTGTGTGTGTACGAGTGAGTACAAATGTTAGTTCGTGAATCAGTTAATACGTAAATGTATCGATCTCAATGGTATGAACTCGTCGGAGCGTAAGCTTAATTAATTAGTTTGGGTGGTTACGCGTGAAACATAAAAAAGACCGGAAAGTAAACAATAAATTTGGTACGAAGCATGATTGAGTTGATGACAACAACAATGTTCGTAGTATTATTTTATATATATGCAAAGAAAAGTATTTTATTAATTAATAAAGTACTACTACTAATAAAGGTGCTAATAAAGTTAAAAAACGAGTTTGAGGATTCAATTGATAAACGAGTAAAAAGACCGTTCCGTTCCAAACAAGGGGCAGCCGACACAAGTCGGCTGTGCTGGTAGTAGCTATGAACATCCTTGCTTTCAATTCATGTTCAATATATTCTTGCTTTTTGTCTTTTGGGTCCTCCTTAGGTCGGTCAATTGAATCAATCAAGTCTTACGATTTCATATTGCTCCAAAATAGAGCTCGTGAGACGAAAAGTAGCTTGTTCAATCAAAGGACATGAACATTCTATTAGATGTAAATACAACGTAACATTTTGTGTCATCAGACCCCATCTAATTTAAATTTTGTTAGAACTCTAAGAATGATTTGAAATGCTAGAACGGTATTGAACTATTGTTACACCCTATTACATAGCACGTGTTCGACAACATAGTGGGGCTTTCCGTTGCCAAGGAGATAAACCGTGCATGCATGTTGGCTGGTGGGCACGGGAAAGCTGAAATGGTGGGCGGAGCATTGTGTTGTGCGTAAGGTAGTACGAACGTATTATTGATGGGTCTGGGTCACCAACCACTCATTTTCATCCTCATCTCTTTGCAATTCAACTACTACTTTTAAAAACATTTTCTAGTCTTAGCATGTGTGTAAAATCTATTATGAAATCGGTAACATTGTGGAATCCTTCTTATGATCATCAAATCTCCCATTGTTAAATTGCAGAGTCCGTACGTCGTTTGAGATAGATCATGAACTTGATAGGTTGGATAGAATTATCCCGTAATAAGGTGGTTTAAAGTGATGATAGTCAAATTCAAATTGAGAATGAAGAAAGGAAAACACTTTCCTGGAATGGAAGTTGGGGAAAGAAAGAGCACTTGGGCTCTCCTAAGAACGAGCTCCACTTATGTCTTATCGGCCTACTTGTGAGGTGTGTGTCGGAAGTTGAAACTCCAAAGTTCCATATTACTTGAGATAAGATAATGAACTCGACATATAAGTTGTACGTATAGGAAGGTATTTTAAGAAGATGAGGACCCAATTCTAGTAAGGCTCATTATCTTTCATCTAAACTCATTCGATTCGATTCGATTGATTCATTCGATTCGATTCATTTAATGCTTAACGTTATATTTTAATAATATAATTGATTCGATTCGGTCAGACGAAGAGAACAGAGCCTAAATGACTTATATTCACAATATTCGAACTTGATATGTTGATTAATATGTATAACCAAATCAAGTTGTATGTAAAAGTAGAAGAAGGGGAGAATTTGATATTACATCACATGTTTACGTAATTCATATACATTTTAAATATTTAATCATCGATTAACTAACTAACTCAATTCATGTAAATCAAAAATCTAAACTCAATTTTCTTACATCCAATTTCCCTCTTTAGTTTCTTTACCGCTCTACCATTTTCATGACTCTCGGGATGTGTTAACTTACCAACCATGCTAAACTCATTTTTTCTTCTTGATAAATAAAAATTGAAGGGTATGATTTTGATTTGAGTTGTTTAAGTTTGACCTTTCCAATAACCATACTTACTCTAATAATGATTGATCAAAATTATCCCCTTGGATTGGATCGCAGCAAACAACATGGCAGGATGCAACTTGGTCCATCTGTCACACAGATATGTATGGATAAAACTTTGACGACGACCTTGCTGTGTGAGTCAGTGGATAACGGTTTGTCTGTCTAAATTTCAAATTTGGTCCTTCAACATTACATAGTTCCCAAATCTGGGCTCTCAAGAAGTGTCCATAGAATTTCATTTCAACTAAAAGATAATTTATATTAATTCTCAAATACTCCACACACACGTGGTCGATTTAGTTTGTCTTCGTGGAAATCATATATATCATGATAGAATTCAACCACATCTAAAATTTAGAACTTATATAAGGGTATGGAATCTAGTCATATGTTAATTCGTCAACAAACTCTAAAATTTTATTTTTAAATAACTCTAAAGATTTAGGAGATATTCCAGTTAATACCTATCAGCTTTGCAAGGAGTAAATTAAACATATGGCTTCCACGTTTTTAGAGCAAAATGAAATTGATTGACACAATCAAGAATTTTTTAGCTAACTTGGTCCTTAATTGAAAATGAAAGGACGGCAACTATACACATGACTTAGATTAGTGTGGTTTTTTCTAAATTAGCATAGTATATGTTGGTATCGATAGAATTTTATCCTATTTAGATTTTAATCTCATTTAGAATTTTTGAACTACTACTCCATGTAATATTATCGGTTTAAAGGTCATCGAATAGAAATTTCAATATGAATGGAATTGGAACTTATATATGAAGATATTTGAACCTAGCTAGATTAGTGCGTACTTTTTTAATTGTATTATTTTATGATCTACTTATTCTTTTTTTTTTTTTTTTTAGAAACACAATGATTATATTATGACCAGATAATATGCAATACAAACATGGAGCATAGCTCGGATATGATCTACGTACTTGCATGTTATTAAATTCGAGGACAGACTGTTTTTTGTTGTCATCTATAGCTTTGTGACAATTGCCATTATCATCTTAATTAATAAATATATTGGGTTCTCTCTTTACGTAACTTGATTGTATGTTACATTAGTGACAAAGTCCACTTTAAGGGACTCCCAAATTTCTCCATTTCTATATGTATTGTGGTATTGATGGTCGGATTCAGTGAACCTACTGATCCCATCACATTGCCATCTGGTTCCATCACGAAACATGTATCTGCTTAGAGAATCATGTCACAAGTCCAGTACTAATACATTCTAGTATCACAACAACACAAGAAAGTTATTGGAGAATTTCTAATAATCTAATTGATTCCACAACTTTCTAAAAGTTCATAGTTCAATTCCCTATCATTAATATGACGTGAATATATTGTAATTGAAAACAGGAAAAGAAAATGAATGGGCAGTTAACCTTGTTTGCAGTTAATTAGTCACAATTTTGGCTACTGCTAGTATATGCCGTCCAGGTTTAATTTCGAAGAATCGACTTTAATCATACAAGGAAGAGCCTTGAAGGAGAAATTTGGTTTTTGAAGAATTAATCTTCCCTTGTAAGAACTTGAGGAAATCTTTTTGAATATATGCATATTACTCAAAATATTTTCTTTATTTTACTATATTTTAATTTATTTTTTGCTTTGGAGAATGTAAGGTATTATTATAAGAAAGGAAACTTTCGAGTGATGGAATGGAATTAGAAGGGAAGAGTATTAATTCGACTTTAATTGGACTTGTTGTGTTGTGTAACGTTTAACTAGTCGAGGCTATTGATCGAGGCAAATCGAACATAATTGGCATCTCAACAAATGTATACTCGACTTACACTTGTCTTGTTCAATCAAGACTATCGAGCTCTACGTGCACTACCAATAATATGTCATATGCACATTTCAAAATTGAAAACTTAATATAAATGGACAAGCGAAACTCATTTGAGTACTATACAATACCGTGTCTCGAAGCTTGAATCAATTACTTTATTGAGTATGCGGTACAAACAATAATGCATCCATCGAGTCGAGTTGAGTAATCATTAAAACTCGACAACTCTTTTATCTTCCCCACTTTCATGACGATCAAGTGCGCTTTTTTATTTGAGAAAGCACACCCTAGAATCCAGTATCAAATTTGAAAGCCTTTGTACTACTACTACTAAGGTTCACAAAGATGTGTGAAGTGAAGCTATTGTTCTTTCCTCGTCACTTTTAGATCTTGATTACAGAAATAGCAGAACATCTTATCTTATTGTTCCCTCAAACTTACTTTTCCACTTACATTAGCTATAGCCTACATGCATTCATATTTTCAATGTTTTCAAGTTCAAGCAACTTTGGTTCGACTTTGTGCGGTTTAGACTCAAAAATAACTCTGTTTCATCAGTAAACAATTTGCTTAGCAAGTCAAACCAAAATGTTAAATATTGACTCTTAACGACATAATTTGTACTATAGACGAAGCATCGAAATATAGTTATATGTATGATCTGCGTACTGGTATTGTATAACTTTTTTATAACTTTTTTGTAATTGTGTTATTGTATGATCTGCGTACTGGTATGTTTAAATTCAAAGACGCCATCTGTTTTTTGTTGTCCTTTAGCTTTGTGACAATTAATTGCCATTGTCATCTTATTTAATAAATATAGTTGGTTCTCTCTTTACGTAATTTGATTAACACTAGTTTCTGAATGTTACATTTGTGACAAAGTCCACTTTAAGGGGCTACCAAATTTCTCCATTTCGATATTCTAGTTTTGGTGGTCGGATTCAGTAAACCTGTTTGGTTCAGCTATTCGAATTTCATGATATTAGTTGTCGGATGTCATGTAATTGAGGTTTTGTCTATACTACAACGTGTTATACGGTGTCTTATAATACTTTGTATGTTGTATAGAATAACATAGTATCACTTGATATAACATGTGTACAATATACTAAAGTGTATCGAACATATCACTTTATATACGGACTAGTATTGGTGAAATAGAGTGGTCTAAGAAGCGTGGTTTGGACAAGGAACAGAAACAATTGGCATTTTAATTGATATGAAATGGTGGTGGTGAAGGTAGCGTGATGAGTGGAAATTGAAGAAATGCAAGACAATTGGTCTGAAATACTCGAAGTGATTTCTCTTATTTTGATTGAAGTGTAAGAGAGTCATATAGATACTTGGTACAAGAAGTTTTGTTTGTGTTGGTTTAGGCTGTTGGAAGTTACGAGATTATGTTCTTCGATTGTACTTGTACGTACTATGTTTCTTCGAGCATCACTTATGCTCGTGTAAACTTTCGAGTGGTATTTAATAAATTTTGCTTTAAAAAAAATATATACGAACTAAACCATATCTGCAATAATAGGAGCAATTTGAATGAGAAAATAGTTTGAAATCATCCAGTGCCTATATCGAACATCTAAAAGTGTTTCACTCTTTATTCATTATGAAGGTTTAATTATTTTGGTGCTATGTTATGTTCTGTGTTTGCAAAACTTGGAACCAATGGGATGGTGATGCGTTTTTAGAACACCCCATTGGTGCAAATTATATATATATATATATATATGTTTTGGTGCAAATTTATGAAGGTATGACTACTACTGGGGAAAGCAACTGGTGATGCGTTTTTAGAACACCCCATCACGTTCTTTTTACCTTGTTTTTACTAATTTGTAGTTTAGTTGTTCCTTTATTTGTATATATTTTGTCTTAGTGTATGTGTTTTGGCATGTTTCCACCTTGAATCCAAGTTTTAGGCGTTTTTGTGAAGAAATAGAGTCGAAACAATGCATTTTCATGCATGTTATCGGAGTACACAAACTCCAAAACTTCAACTAATGGTTACGGAAGTTCACAGGATGCTAAACAGGTAAAGGAATTGACTAGAAGGCAAAATAGGAGCTCGGGTGGATTCGGGCGATCGCCCAAGTGTTTGTACGCAGTGTGAGAGAGTCAATGCGTACAGACAGGGGACCGGGCGATCGTCCGCTCTGCCAGGCGATGGCCTGCCAGACCACTACTCCATTGAAAATGATTTACTTTCAAAAGTCGCATCTTCATTGCAATCATTCACTAGCTAGCTCTAGATGAAACCACCACTTCATATCTCCTTTAATTGATAACAAAACTCGTGTTTGTTGTCTTCCACTTGTGTGATTGCTGAAAGAAAGAATTGGAAGTCGTAAGACGCAATTTTTAGTTTCGAACTAATCATTCGAAACACCAAACAAGCTTATTTAAGTCCTTTGAAAACAACAATCGGGGCAACTTATCAACTCACTACAGTTTTCTAGTGATCTTTGATTATTGATGTTGGTTTATAAATTAAGGATGGATAAACAACTTTTCTTGGCATATTCATTCCACATCCATCCCTAATGAAATTTTCTCTAACGTACAATAACCTACCAACCTCCCTCCTGTTGATGTTTCCTTCCATACTGTTCCAAATTCTAGAAAAAAAGTACCTATTTTTTTGCAAAATGTTCCCAAAATCGATCTTTTAGATGTCGTACGAAAAATGATCGTGAAGTTTACATCATTACACGGCGTCTATCATGTTCTTTAAACAAATATTTCAAAGAAAAGCCGGTGTATGATAAAGTAACCCGTTTTATGAATTCGGACTAACAAAAACTTTTTAAAAGTATTTTGTGTTCATATCGAAGTATAAGAGCGGCATGTTATTTTGTTGATTTGAGACCTGAAACCATTTTTCACTCAGAAGATGAAACAAAACCACTTTTCTATTCGTTTCCAATGCAGGACAATTGGGTAAACTTCATAACCTCATCATCTCTCATGAAACCAACTCTCTCCTCTTACTCATGGTCTTTATCGACTATTTCAGGCTGAGTACAATGACCATTACAATACACCACCTCCCCAATTTATATTCAATAAGATCTTTTTCCATCCCAGATTCCTACACCCCTTCAGAAAGTTAACCTTCCCATGAATATTTTTAATGCAATTGACCGCGTTCGATTTTTCCGCCCCAAATATTTTTTGGATTTCAAGAAAATTAAAAGGAACTACAATAACAGACTGAATGACAGAGAAGCAAAATCAACTCTAAGATTAAAAGAATGCTGGATCGTATCCGCCGAGCATAATGATAAGAATATTTTCTTACCTTCATTTTCAACTTTTTTTCCTTTCTGTTTTAGTATTTTTGTAATATATATTTGTCTTAAACTTAGTCTATCCATTTTTATATGTCTTGTTTAGTTTTGACGATAACAATCAAACACGAGGACAAATTTAATCCAACAAATAGAACAAGTAAAACGGCATAATTTGCAGAATTAGTAGCATGGGGGAAGCAACAAATACCACAACAACTATCTGAATATAAATACTTTCCGACTCATCAGCTAAGGTTTCTAAGAAACCTCGTTGCACACGTGTTCCAAGAAGACGGGAATCTCCTATCTCAGGTAAATGACATTTTTCGTTTTTTTTTCCTTCTTAGATTTTCATTAAATTATGTTCTGATCTAATAATTTGTAGCAGATCACTCGCATGGAAGATTTTATATCTTTGTTGTCCACTACTTTTGGTGGTAATTATCTCTTAGGATATATGAGGGTGTTGATGTCGATATGTTGATGTACAGTTTGATTTTAGCTCGATTTAATTGTTGACTTCGGTTGGTTGATCATTTAATTGAGTGTTTTTTAAGATTTCTCGAATTGTTTTTAGGGCTCTTGTATGGCCAGGCAGGCTTCGCCCTGCCTGACAATAGACAATTGATTATGTACCATTAGATTTTTTATCTAACGGTCCATATCAAATCGCTAAAGGCGACTAGGCAATCACACTTTCGCCTTATGAATATTTAAATTAAAAAATACAAATATTAAACAAAATACCCAAATTTATCATCTAAAATTTTCCAAAAAGATTATATTTTTTTTATAATTACCAATATTTTTAATTTATGTATTTTATATTTAATCAAAATAAACATGTCAATTCCTAATTTGACGCCTGTTGTCTGACCGTAAAAAAAGCCCTTGTTTTTATGATCGATTCAGGGAAGTGAAGAGGTTGACGATCTTCGTCCAGCAATATGCATGGAGTTTAATTTGTGTCATAACTTGAAGGGAGAGTCTAATTTGAAGCACTCAGATAATTTTGGTTAGTGTTAGTTACATATGTTGAAGTTTATCTGTTGTTGTTGCTGTTGATAGGATGTTTGAGACGTAAATTTATGTGCTTAGTTCCAGGGGCGGAACAAGGAGGGTATCATAGGGGTGTTCGCCCCACTAAAATTTGTAAAGAAAAATTTTATATGTAATATTTTCGTTAATTTAGGATTTTTCCTTCCCCCAAAAAAACCCCTGAAATAACCTCATATTTATAATTTTGCCCCACCAAATTTCGAATACTGCAGTCTGCCCCTGCTTAGGTCCACTTCACGTATGCTAGTCTGAATATTTTGTATTCAAAATGAACAGTTGTTCGATCAGTATATCATGTGATGATCTTTGTATAATTCTTTGTTAGGAGAATTGCAGTTTTGGTCCTCTAACTCAAGGTCCTTTTCGATTTTGGTCAACAAAATGTCAAATTTGTGTGTTATATACGTCCTAAAACCGTATAAAACAGTTGTATACATACAAAATGACACATGTGGCATGCCAACACACGCCGATTTTGACCAAAATATAATGGAAAAATAAAATAAAATAAAATATAAGGACACGTGTCGATCTCACGTTAAATCCGGGTGTACTTGTACAAAAGAAACGCTAAAATAATTTTTAAAAATTGAAATAAATTATACAAAAATATTATCACTTATTTTCCATTTAATAACTTTTTAAAATAATAAAAAATTTCAAAAAATAAAATTTGTAAAAAGATTTAAAGTAATTTTCTAAATTCATGATGATGAGTAAGTCTCATGAGAGACGACGGTCTCTAGATAATTTATCTAGAGACGGACCTACATTGTTAAAAAAATCATCGATGTTATTAATCAAAACACCTATGTTATCAACATTGGTGTTTTTTCATATTATAACAAGACTTATTTCATTAACAACATAGACGTTTGATTAATAACATGAATGGTATTATTGATAACATATGTCGTCTTTATCTAGAGACCGTCTCTCGGAAGACTTTGAGCATGATAAATTATAAGTACTATTTAATTTATATATTTCCATTAATTAAAAAAATTGTTTCCATTTCAAAATTATGTCTTGTATATCCGTATTTGAACGGAGCGGAAATTTAAAATAATTTGGTTCCCTCAACCAAATTAGCGTATCTCACTTCACGGACAAAGTGGGGAGAGTATTAGTGAAATACTAATTCTCATAAAAGTACTACTACATTTGGAGAGTCCCAAGATACCCCTATATTTGTACTCAAATTGTCTAGGTTTAATGGTTTTCTCATTTTCGCGGATCCAATCTTGCGGGTCGGATATTTGCAAATATGGATCCGGGTCAAGCAGATTTTTTTTTTTATTTTCGGATATGGGTTGAGTAAAAACCCTTTTAACCCCTTCACTTTTCTTATTTCATTCATTATTTCTTGTCTCATCCAAGCATCAAACCCCACTTTCATCTTTCTCTCTCTAAACCCATATTCATGGCGAAATCATCAATCCGAAATCATCAATCCACAAATTCGTGTTGACAGAATGGAGAGATATGGAGGATTGAGATCGTCAGTAGACCTCAGATCGGTAGAGGTGGAATCAGCGACTGATGTGGTGAGGAAATTCTACGGCGGAATCAACCGCCGCGATTTGGCTCTGTTGAGAAACTCATTGCTCAGCGTCTACGAGGACCTTGTTTTTCCCAGACCTTTCGTCGATCTTAAGGTCAGAATTCGTCGCTATTGGAATTGTTGCGAATGATCTGATTTGGGCATTGTATATTCGTAATTCGATCTCTTAGTTATGTTTTGGTGAGCTCTTTGTTTTTCACTTGCGGATAATTCAATTTTGAGCTATTGGAAGTGTTGTGATTGATCTGATTGGGGCATTGTAAATTCGTAATTCGATCTCTTAGTAATGTTTTGTTGTGCTCTGTGCTTTTCGCTTGGGAATGATGCAATTATGAGCTGTTTCTTTGTAATTAGGGGAATTTTCATCAAGTGATTAGGTTCAGTGATGAAGAATGCAAGTTTATTTAGTTGAAAATGCTTAGATGTTGGAATTGGGAAGAAAATGCTTAGATATTTTGTTAAATCGTTTTTGATGTAAGCTTGAGAGTGTGCTTTTAATCATGAGTATATGGTTGATTTCTATATGTGAGCAATTGTTTACTTGTTAGGTAATTTACTTGTTTACTTGGCATGTGTTGTTTTCGTTTAGTTACTATTAGCTAATTGTCTAGCTTTTTGTATAAATGGTCGATGTTTTAGTAGAAATTGTCTATGTTGTTCGTTGTTGTTTGTTTAGTTTGTTATATAAATTGTCTATGTTTTAGTATAAATTATCTAGTTTTTAGTAGAAATTGTCTATTACTATATTTTAGTAGAAGTTGTCTATGTGTTAGTAGAAATTGTCTTTGTTGTTCGTTATTGCTGGTTTAGTTTTTTTATAAATTGTTTATGTTTTACTATAAATTGTCTAGTTTTTTTGTATAAATGGTCTATGTTTTAATGGAAATTGTATATGTGGTTTGTTGTTGCTGGTTTAGTTTTTTTTATAAATTGTCTATATTTTACTATAAATTGTCTAGTTTTTTTTGTATATATGGTCTATGTTTTTATGTTATATGTTGCTGGTTTAGTTTCAATGGTTTAATTTTTTTTTTATATAAATGGCCTATGTTTTAGCATAAATTCTATATGTTGTTATGCGCTACTGGTTTAGTAATTGTCTATGTTTTAGTAATTGTCTAGTTTTTTTGTATAAATGTCCTATGTTTTAGTAGAAATTAACTATTTTTTTTTGTATAAATGTCCTATGTTCAAGTTTTACTATAAATTGTCTAGTTTTTTTTGTATAAATGGTCTATGTTTTAGTAGAAATTGTTTATTTGTTCGTTGTTGCTGGTATAGTTTTTTGTTGTGTAGTTGTCTAGTTTTAGTATGTATTGTCTAGTTTTTAATATGTATCATCTACTTTTTATGATTTTTAGATTTGCTATGTGGTTGTGTACACTGTATATGTTTTCTGTGGGGATTTGTTGTTTGTTTGAATTTTCTGAATTTTTTGTGTGAAATTGTCTAGTTTTTAACATATATTGTCTACTTTTTAATGTTTTACAGCTTTTTGTGTGAAATTGTCTAGTTTTTAACATATATTGTCTAGTTTTTATGTAAATACCTTATGTTTTAGCTTTTAACACATATTGTATAGTTTTTAACAATATTTGTCTAGTTTTTAATACCTTATGTTTTAGCTTTTAACACATATGGTATAGTTTTTAACAAAATTTGTCTAGTTTTTCATGTTATATCTTTCTGTTGTGCAGTTGTGTTGAACTGTCTAGTTTTTAATATGTATTGTCTAGTTTTTATGTAAGTTGAAAAAGATAGAAGCAAAGAAAGTTGCTGATGAAAAAGCTTCTCAGGGATTTAAGAGACCTGCTGATGATGATGATTTTGAAGATGGTGGATTAATTGGATGATTTGAAGAAGAATGCTCTGAAGAAACTAAAGCAATCGAAGAAAAATTAGTGTCCAGTTTTTACAACATATTGTCTAGTTTTGTAACTGAATTGTCTAGTTTTGTAAATGAATTGTCTAGTTTTATTACTTGTCCAGAAATTTACTCACTCAGGCTTCATTTGGTTTGAGGAAAAATGGGGGAAAAGAAAAAAAATAGGGGAAAATATTGTTTTCCACCATTTGGTAGTTCTCAGGAAATCCTGGAAAATTCATCAAAATCTATACAAAATACATCTATCTCCACAAAATAAGGAAAGTTGTTTTTCCCTCACATTTTCCTAGAAAATCTTATTTTCCCCTATTTTTTTTCTTTTCCCCCATTTTCCCTCAAACCAAATGAAGCCTCAGTGTAACATAATTGTTTATAGGGAAAATTACATTATATTGTCTAGTTTATGAAAGGAATTCTCTAGTTTTTTACATGATATTAAATTTACATTATATTGTATAGTTTTTATATTATATTGTCTAGTTTTTACTTGACTCGTTTTTAATGAATCCGGATCAAAAGATACGCGAAAAACCATCAGAAGACAAGTCGAGAAAAAATGTATAATTGTCTAGTTTTAACATTTGAAGGGGACTTTCGGGACTCTCTTATATATAGGGGTCTCTCGTAAAACGAACTCTTAGTGAAATGCCTATGGTTGAAATAATTTACATATTGTTGTTAATAAATAGTCATGAAACTAAGGGAGACAGAAAGGAAATGTACTTTCATTCGATAAATTTGGCTACATAAACAAAGTGGCAAGACTATTTGCAATTGAAGTCCCTAAACATAACCCACAAGCTTTTGGGAATTTCAATCGAGCCCCTAGTGTGCAATCCAACCATCATGAGACGAGTTGTAAAACATGTTAATTCACCAAGAACCAACCCACAGCTTTTAGTCACACTTGAAATCGGTAAAACTCACAGTTATCTACGCACCATAACGCATATTTACACAAAAATTTGGATTTATTACATGTATCCCTGTTAAATAGAATTAGATTTCGTTTAAGCGGAGTTAGTTCAATAACAAATGACAATTAGAGTATTTCTATTACATGTAAATCCAAAAGTCAAACAAATTTAAAGTGTTGCCAAACATAACTGTTCACAAGTTTTTACTGGAAATTGCAAATTTGACCCTAACTTATAACAAATTATATATTTTCCCCAAAATCAAATTAATTTACAACCTCTGGGCCAAATTAATTTACAACTTATGGGCTAATTAGAAATTAAAAAAAAAAGAAAAAAAGAAAAATTAAAACTCCGGTGGCCAAGGCATCGTTGAATGTCTGACTAATCGAGCAAAGACAACTCCGTCGAGCTGTTGCGGTCATATTTTTTCTTTTTTTTTTAATTTTTAATAAACTTCCAATGACGTTCAATTTGGCCCTAAATTTCTTTTCTGATTTTGCAATTAAGTCCATAAATTATTTAGAAAGTTTAATTCATGTTATTAAACAATAAATTAGGTACTCAACAAAAAATATTGGAAGATAAAGGACTTAAGTTGAATTAGAAAGACATGAGGGATATCTTTTCAAATTGACAAAATAAGGTCATGTTTGGCATCCATCATTTAATTCGAAATGACCTATATGTCAATTGTTGAAATGGCTAAAATGTAATTAGAATATCTAAGAGGGGTACTGGATAAAATTCACCCCACTAACTCTATACATACTGATAGTTGGTTATACTATAAAAAATCAGTGATCAGTAATATAATCTCAAAAGTAGTTTCAAAATGTATTGCCAACTTCAAAGTTCAAACTAAAACTTGCACAGGACTAATCATAATCAGACAAACAGATTACACTTAACTTTTCATGAACCCTAGACTCTGAACTAGAGATGGTCATATCTCCTGATATCTAAGGTAACTGAAACTCTAGATTCTGAACTAGAGATGGTCATGGTCGCAAACTACACGCTGCGGCTTGGCTCATCGCCCTGCCATGTCCAAACAATGTCTTCGGGAGAGGGTCTTATATCCCGCTTCACCATTTCTTGATACTCCAGTGTGTCTCCATTCGACCTTTTCATCTCAACCAAGTGAAAATTCGGGCCAACTTCAAAGATCTCTGCGTCAATTGACAAGGCACCTTTCCAGCCATCATTTGATCCTTCAAATCTTACTAAACCTCCATCTTTCTTTGTCACCTTCAGCTTCAACCGCTTGGCTAATCCTTCCAACTTCGAAAATATGGTCTTGGCAGGTTGATTGGACGTAAACTTGAACTCTTTCTTCTCTTCTTCACCAGCAAACAAGCCAGACAAGTCAAGACCAGCCGAAAGAGAGATAATTTCAAAAGCACTCATCCAGTTAGGATACTTGAACTCTGCCTTGCCTATTTTCCTGTACATCTCCATAAGATTAGAATCACGGAACGGGAGATATCCAGCAAGCAAAACAAACAATATGACACCACACGACCATATATCGGCCTTGCACCCGTCATACGCCCTTCTACATAAAACATCCGGGGCAGCGTAGGCAGGGGTCCCACACATAGTGTGGAGCAACCCGTCCTGCCCTTTTGATCCCGCGAGAGCACTCAATCCAAAATCGGAAACTTTAAGGTTTCCATTCTCATCTACCAAAAGGTATACACGTAATTGCACGCTCACATTATATGGAGTATTTTGCGAATTCTCAGAGTAAAGCTCGTAAGAGCTCCTTACAAAGTAAACCAATCGTACTAACGCGACATATATGACACAACCACTATTAACAATACAATCCAAAGAATCAGATCTCGATTGATTAGTGGTATTGTACAATATCAATACAATATTATTATTATTATTATTATTATTATTATTATTATAAGTTATAAGTCTATTATAAGAGAGTATGACATCAAGGTTTGGTACAAAGTAAATGTACAAGTTTGCCCTTCAAAATAAAAGTTGCAATTTTGTGTTTAACGTTTTAATCTTCGTTGCATTCATAACTACAACAGTCGCTTGTGTTAGATAAATTAATATAAGTGGATTAGTTCAACACTTTTTTATAAGTTCGAGCTTTTAGATGAGATGGAATTCTATCATGGTATCAGAGCCTCCGGCTCACGCCCATCTGTGTTCGAATCTCCACGGAGACAATCTCCGCCCCATATTAAATTTCCACTCGAATGACCTCCCCAAAGAGGTTGAAACCGGCCACGAGTGCGGGAAGTATTGGAGTATTAATATAAATGACTATATTCCACACCTCTCTACAAGTTCGAGCTTGTAGATGAGATGTAATTCTTTCATGGTTATGAACCTAGAAGGTTCAGGGATCGAATCCCACCGTCAACATCTCCACCCATATTAATTATACACTCATTGGAGTGAGGGTCTTTCCCCAATCAATAGAAACTGACAGGAGTTCAAGGGGTTTAACGAAAGCTACTATTTTGCCCATCAAATTTAATGGTAAAGTTTGGTTTTTCAGTCTTACCTCATATTGGCTAATTTGTCCATAATTGGTTTTCTAACTTCTGCTTTAAACATCCTTATGCCTGTTTGGTTGCCTGAGTAAACAAAACATCCTCTCAGATTCTTCCTCCCTCACACATAAATGTCGAATGCAGAATTCATCCTAGGTCATTATTTAGTGCTTTCTCTGGTGAAGGTATTGTTCTTTTATACATGGAATTTACTCTACGGTTGGACGAGGCACGAGTGTGCGATCTTCTTGCCCATTACTCCTAATTCTACTTTCTTATACCGTTTTGAATTGATATATAGTGCGATATATGTATGTACTGTGCATTAGATTGAAACTAGATCCATGTACAATTTCAAGTACACTGTGAAGAAATTGTAAATGGTTTGGTTGTGATATTCTCATGATCCATTCCACGGGGTATGATGCAGCTTAAATATACACACAAGATTATTCTAGAAGTAAACAAGATTCCCATAATTAAGTAAAATAACAGAAGAAGAAGGTAATAATATACTGAAAGATGGTTATGAGAAGTGTGCTGTACAGTTGTAGTGTATTTAATTATCATACTGAAGACCTTTTATAGGCAAATTCTCCCGACAATCATCTACTCCTTCCTTCTCATTTTCAAAGTACATTTAATATATATACCGTAAAGAGGAAGAAAATTTTCTTCTATCTTCAAGTGATTTGATTTATTGGACATTCACCATTGTCCATGTATTTTCACAACAAATGCAATGTATATGACAAGTCAAGATTGTCTCAAATTTGATGTATCCATCCACTACTTACCACTAACCCCAGGTGTCTCCTGAGTGATTATAAAGAGAGGAAAGTAAATTTTGCCTTGAGTTTTCATGTAATTGTGTTGGAGATTTCATGTTACATTTTCTAATTTTTTATGCTTTCCGTTCTTATGCCGGTCGGGCAAATTGTTCGGAGTAATAGCTTATGTGGGTACTAGATTTTGCTTGTGGTTGTTAAAACTAATAAAGGGTATGTTACTGTGTTGGTAATAGCTTATGTGTTACAAATTTGGTTATTTGCAGTCGAGATTACGTTCCCAATTAACAAAGCAAATTCTCAGTAGAAACTCTCATGACTGGTGCTGACTGCTGACCTTATGTAGTGTTCTCAGTAGAATTCATCACGTCCGAAAAAAATGTGCATTTCCCTTTTTTGTTGTGCTAGGAAGTGTTGACATGCCGGAAGATCACCCAGACCGCTTCACATTTGAAATTAACGAGGACATAAATGCTCACTTAATTGTGAGGCTGACTTTCAGAATATGAGCCTGCCATGCCGAGTTCTTGGCAGGAAAATGGTATATATCGAACTCGTTAAACAGGATGCTCTGTCACAGCCAGCAGTTAACCAAACAAGGATAAACCAGTTCATGACAGCAGATAAGCCACCATCATGGCATGTGCCGATCCAACAGAGTCCGCAGTCAAGCAACCCACACGAAGCTGAAATTCGAGATGAACATTTACGAGAGAAATATGTTCAAGCCGAACTAATCACATCGACGGTCTGCGATAAGAACCAGAGGAGACAGATGCCAGCGCATGTGTGGGAGGAACCTACATATCCATCAAAGAAAAAGAAATCAACTGCTGCCATGAAGAAGGCCGGATGTATAGCCAGACAAGCACGTGAAGAATTCTTCCCGGGAGCCACTACGAAGGATCCAAAATACCTGTGTAACCCACATTTGGAAGCCCCGGTTCTACGGTCTGCTCAATGGGTTAACTATATAAAAGAGGTCGGCCAGGAGTTCGACGGTGGTGTTGCCGAGTTCAGGGACAAGCTAGTGAAGTATTCAACCCAGACGGGGTTCCAGTTCAACTACGTGCGGAACGATTCTGTGTATATAATCGCAAAATGCAAGGAAATCGACCGGCACGGATGTGAATGGTTCGTACGAGGATCGACATCCAGGGTAACCGAATCTTTCTTTATCAGGGAAGCAAACCTCGTTCACACTTGCCCAATGGCACTGGTTCGCAGTGACTCTAAGAGGCTTGGACAACAACTTCTCGGTGGAATTGCAACTGATTCAATACGAGCAGATCCCACATTGACTGCAATCAATATACAATTTGATCTCATGCATAACTGGGGGTTCAAGATTAAGTATGAGACGGTGTGGCGGTTGATTGAGGTTGCTGATCAGTTAACTGTTCGAAAAGCTAGTTGGTTGAGAAGCTAACCAAGTTAGCTTTTTAAAAAATAAAAGCTCCTTCTTATCTTTTCATTCCACAAATGTTCCTCACCTAAAATTCAATAAAATAGAAAAAAAATCAGTAATTATCATTATTGTCTCTTTTTAATTAATCCGTCCTTCTTTGAAATGCACATATGCATACTATACATCCATTGCCCTCTTTTTTTTTTTTTTCATTATTATTATTAAGTTAGAATGCTTACAAATATTTCTTCCAACTTCTGATAATTTTTAGTGATGTTATTAAAGTGGCGGTGAAAAGTACATTGAGTATATATTTTGATAAAATGTGTTGTACTATTATTTAAAAAAATATAGACTAATAATACGATGAGAAAATTTTAAATTAAATAAAAATAAGAGTAATGTCCTTATATGTCATTTTACAAAATACCAGCTAGCTTATCAGCTAATTTGCTAAACACTTACATTAAAATAAGTTAGCTTATTCCAGTTAGTTAATCAGCTCTCAGCTAGATTTTCATCAAGTTTTGCTAAACAAAGCCTAATTAGACGGTGAAATTGCTTAAAAAGTAAGTAAATCGTAAAGACCGCTGAAATTGAAAATGACTATAATGCCCTCCAAGAACATTTTCAATCAATAACGATTGCCACGTCAGTCACCATGGAGAATGGACCAATCCAACTAGTGCACGTTTGTTCAAATACTTTACGTTCAATTAGTTGTCAACTCAAAATTAAGTTTTGGACTTAGATGTCATTTTGGGTATGAATCTGCAATTGTGTCCAATTTGAGGGATAGTTTGTCTAATTCTGGCCAGTATTTCATTCTTCCGATACAAAATTTGGTGGTCATACTAATCACCAAAATTTGGTCGATCTTCTTCTCCTTTGTAGTAATCATATCATATCATATCATATCATATCATCAGGTAAGTCGAGAGAAATCAATCAATCAATCTTTTATTATTGAATTGAATCAGAAATTAGAAAAGAAAGTGAAGTCGTGGCGTGACGAGGGTACTGGTTATGGCTTCCTTCGCACAAAGGACAACACTCTCTATGTTGTAGGAGGAGGATATACAGAAACAGAACCAGCATCTACTCTCATGCTTAAATATGCCATGAGTATTAAATATAACCCCTCCCATTGCCGATATGAATTAGACCTTAAAGAAGAAAAAAGGCCCTCTATTATGCCATCGAGATTGTTGCAGGTCTGTCCCATTGTAGTGGAGATAGGTTCATCTATCTATGTACTCTCTGAACTCATTTGCACAGTATACTCCAAGGAGGAAGAGAATGAAACCATTATATTCCAGGCTTATGATCCTGCAAATAATATGTGGACAGCTCTTCCATCCCCTCCTTTCGTTACCGATGCAGACCATGATTCCATGTTTCCCCAAAGCCACGTTGTCGTTGGCGACAAGTTATGTATTTCAACTTATAAGTATTCATGTGCCTTTGACACGAAGAAAAGAATTTGGACAGCTTGCGAACTGTTTAACACAGATCCAGTAAGGATGGTAGATGTACATGGAGAGGTTAAGATTTTGGGTTCTCCGTTTGAGTTTTGTAATCATGGGTTGGTGATCCATAAGAAATTCTTGGTGTGCATAGAGCGGGTGTGCATACAGGGGATCGGATTAACTTCTGTCTTGGCTGCATATAAGATTGAGGATAATGGGAAATTATCGTCGAGACAAATCTTGTTTGAAAACTGTTTAGAACATTAGATCTGTGATGGTGGTATGTTTGTTGATTTGGGGGATGATTACTTTTGTGTACTTGGCACGGTGACGGTCCTTTTACAATACGGTGAACCTTCAATGGATCTCAAGTTCATGAAGTTTAAGGTTTCAATGACTGCAGATGAAGAACATTTGGTATTGGATAAAAATGATGTTAAGATATCTACAGTTACTTCCAACGGTCAACTTTGGTTTAATTCTATCACCTCCTTTTTCGCATGCTAATAAACAAAGAAAATGTTTGTAATAATTCCATTCTTATGAGGTGATGCAATGTGCTCCAAGTACGTAGTAGTCTGTTGCAACGTGTCGAATAATATTGTCTTTGTATGCAAACTGATGTATTATTATTATTATTATTATTATTATTATTATTATTATTATGATGATGATGATAGATGTTGTTGAATTATGAAAGTGTTGTGTAGATATTCTTGTAAGTACCATTGTACTGCCTGCTGGTCAACCGGAAACTTGGTAGATTTTGGGGAAACATCTTGTTATGTCATATGTGTAGGAAACAAAATTAAAAGATAAACTGTATGTTTTGATTTGTAATTTGAATTAGATTTTGGAATTGTTGAGTATTTTTTTTAGCTTGAATTGAAGTTAATTTTTTTAGCTAACTGGTCACCAAGAATGATAACTGTGAGTGTAACTGTACAAGTGGTGTCGAATTCCGCTAAAGTAGACTTTGACAATTTGTAGGTTTTTTCATCAATTTTAGATTTGCATTTGATATTATGTATAGATTGGTTAGTCTTCTTTTCCATAAATAAAGTATCTGTCAACTTGTTGAGTAATAGTAATAATTTCAATGTTGTTACTAAAGGAGTTTAACATGGAATTCTTGTCCTTGTTATTGCTAAAGAAATTTTAATGCCGACTCGGCTCGAATAATATCAGTAAACAACGTTACAACAACAAATGTATTTTGTACAGAAAGAATGGAAACATTTATAATATACAAACTATTTTACTACTATATGAAACTGAGAAACAAGCAAAAGAGAAAATATGATCAATTTCATGTATTGTGTAGTCCGAGCAGGGGAAGGTGAATTCCTGCATACGGGATAGGTACCGTTCATCTTCAACCACTTGTCAATGCAAGTATCACTGCTAAGGCCCCAGGTGGACCTGGAGGTCCCCATAACCCGGGATCCAAACTACAAGACTAAGCTGTAGGAGAATTTTGGGGAAGGGTCGTGCACTTTTGGTGATCGGTGCCATTTTGCCCATGGGGGGTCATTGAGCTACTAAGACCGTGTATGAAGCTGGTTCTTGTGATCTGGCTAGTTGATTACAGATCTAGCTATGTAGTTTTGGGTTTGATGTGGAGGATGAGCCATTTATATAGATCCTTAATCTTTAGACTAGTGCAGTGTATGTTCCAGTTTCTTTGTTTGTCATGCTGCAGGATTATAGTATGTTGGAATTTGATTCTATTTTGTCCTTGCCTTTCTTTACTGATGTTGATCTTGCTCAAAAAAAGCAAGACTGTTACAGTTTGCTTGCAATAGCTTCTCAATTTTAAGCAACGCTAGGTTATGGATTTGTTCATCTATAAGCCTCAAACCTGAATCGCCAAATGAATCGAAATAAGTAATAAGTAAATGTATAGCATTTTAGTATTTCGGTAAAATATAAAATTTACTAACAAATTACCTGGATTATGAGAAGTTTTTTGTTGGATGTATAGAATGTCGTCAGATAAGAAGTTACATGTATTCCTCCATATACCTCCTCTGGTCTCGCCATGCTTCGAGAAAGAAGAAGCATCGATATCGATCGTAAGAAGATGACGAAGGAAATGTGTTGATCCCCAGTGACTTGCCTTAGTAATTCCACGGACATACTCCCCGTCATCTGTTAGTAGGCCTAAAGTTGCACATGAGTGTCTCATAAACAACACCGTTTACTGTTCTGGTATCCTGGAAACATGTTGCACCTCTAACATGATTCAACATAAGTCGCATATAGTACATGTTTTCAAATGCCATCGGCACATTATACATCCTTCCAACAACTTGTGCCTTGGTTTTACTACGGGACCACTTCTTTGGGCCATCCTTCCAGCAATACTCATGGGGCAACTCAGGATACGTCAATTTTCTAGCTTCCGGGTCAACCTTGTTCAGCTCAATCCATTCAAGAATCTTCGACTGCTTAACTGAAGGCTTATAAAGCAGATCCGACATGAAATCTCCATCTCTGAAATGTACCCCTTGCTCATCCTCTAGATGAAATGCCAAACGCTCAATGGCAGGTATCCTATAATGTATCTAGAATTCAAAAATTCTCCATATTGCCTCACATGCTGAAACGTATCGGCAATCAATATGCCTCTTAATCTCATCATTATTATTTATGTCTATGAATGTAACACCCGCTATGTCACTTCCTTTCAACATGTACTTGAACAAATATTTCATTGAAGCACCACCTTTACAGTATTCTATGTTAATGTGAGATTGGTACTTCAGGAGCAACTGAGCATTGTAGGGGCCAACAAAACGTCGACTCGTATACTATGTTCGGCAACATATAAATCTAGATTTACGACAATAAACTAAACCTAATATTTAATTTATATAAATCTACCTGTTGTCAAGCTGAATTCCATTTTTATCGACGGAGACACTTGTGTCCCTTCTTCGATATATGTGATATCCAGCATCGTCAACATATGTATTTTCGTTGTAGCTCTTTGGAAAATGTTTGGAGCAGCTGTTGTCCTCCATGCATGGAGAAGTAGGTCTAGCCGGATCACATGGTCCGTGAATTATATGGGTTGACACTATGTCTACAATTCTGGATTAGTATCCTTGTCGGGTAACTCCGCACATATGTAGTCATCAATGTTATTTTTAATCTTCTCCTCATCTGCCTTATTCAGGATTACCGAAATATGAACATGCGAAAGTCCTCGCTTTTGGAACTCAACGGTGTATATGACTAAAAAAATTCAGAGTAATAAATATTATAAAGCATTTTTGGATTTCATAGAATATAAACATGTAGAGACAAAAAAAAAAAAAAAAAAAAAAAAAACCAACTTACGTTCTTTTGGTTTTCCAAACATATGTCACTGATTAGCTAATCGAGTTTCATCTTGGAGAGTCGACATATGATATCAGGCATGTCTTCCGGTCTCAACCCAAGACTCTCAACATACCTTGTGATCTCTAGCCACTTTGGATTGCATGTAAATATTATGAACAGGCACGGATATCCTGCCCACTTGCGTATAGCCATAGAATCCTGGTACATCTGCATGTACCATCTAGCACCCCCTGAATAAGATGATGGCAGTATGAAGAGACTACCACATGAGGTAGGATCGTTCAAAGTTATCAACTTTGTTGGCAACCTTTCTTATAAAATTCGTATCTAAGTTTTGGTTGATTGTGACGAATCCACTGAAGCCTTTGTGACTCAATCATGTAGGAATCAACAATAAACTGTTGAAACAATCTCCTGTCAAGTATAAGTTGGTGGCCTTCTCCCTCCCTGTGTTGAATTATGAATGCTAAGAACCCCCTAAGTGTGAGATCTGGCCTCTTACTGTATGTAGTTCTGGGTATCTGTATACCAACCATCTCCTCCATACACGAATAATAGTGGGTAATGCAGATGGAGATAGCATGAAAGAAATTCATTTATCATTTGCAAATATCCAATCGACTTCAACTCAACCATGATATCCCTCTTATGCCTCACATTCTCAATGTCTCCTTCAATAATGGCAACAACCTCTGGTGCAATAGGCAAATTATAGGTCTGTCCATCCTTTGCACGTTTTGCTATAAGCTGCAGACTAATATATGCCGAGTTATTCAGAGATATACGATTCCTGGACATCCTATATGTTTTGGCACAAGGATTATATTGGTCAACCATATCATTGATGTTAGTTGTTACAGAAGTGTCCAAACCCTTCCCATCACCAATGGAATACATGCATATATACAAATTTACTTAAATGAATTAATTATCGTGTAATATTATTATTATAGGGAATTTTATTAAACAATATATAGATATTAATGGCACTAACCCAAGAGCATTGATTATGTTTTGTACTTCGTGCTCAGTGTCATAGATGTATAGTTGGGCAAACTTTGGTTCTTTTCCTTCGTCTAGCAACAAAGAGTCGATTTTGTGGAAATTCTGACCACCCATCTTGAAACAATAAGGACCCCGACCTTTGTTAACCTCTTTGTCTATTTTTCCACCCATAGAAGTAAAAGAGAACATCATGTTGTATGCCCATAAGTTCTCAATGATACTCCGACTCTTCTCGTGTCTATCCTCTAGGAGATCACTTAACAACTGAAGTGGTTGTTGAAGAATTGGAAGCTTGATCTGACCTCTCATACAACATAACATAGGGTTAACTTAGGATTCTTTTTTTGATTAGGTGGTCTCCTTTCTTCAAACGAGAATAAAGCACCACAATGTTCACATTTATACTCTAGATCACCCATGTCCAAATACGTTGCACATTCATTTGGAGTAATAATTTTATAGGAGAGACTACAGAATATGTAATTGTCATCAATTATCTTATGTTTGCATAAATAATAAGGGTTATTACACTGAGCCCCATCGAAGCTGAAAATCTAAGAATTGGACATGTGAAATGGATTGTATTTTAACGTTCAAATGTTGGAGTTGACCTCAATTAGAAATTGGGACATTTTTGCAATAGAAAGAATGTCAATGGATATTATTTGTGCTTTTTCATAATGTAATGGGTGTTTTAGAGACTTAATTGTTCAGATTTTGGGTTGCAATTTATCTACTTCGTTATTGTTTGTTAACAATGATAATATGGGGCATAAATGTCTTTTCAGGTTTTAATTCGAGTTGTGGTCGAGTTTGTGTAGACTAAAATGTAATTTTATTTTTCTCATCATTTGTCATCTAGTTTTTTACTAATGTGTAATTACAAAACCTAACATGGTGCAGGAATGAAATTTTAACAATTAATTTGTATATCTTTGCATAATTAATAATGATTTTGATCAATGTCACATAAACCGTTTTCGCACCAGCTACATTGGTTTGGCTTACCATAATAATAAAATAAATTATTTACCGTCGAGTATCTATAATTCTAATGGATACTAAATGATGTATGCCGAATATTTTTTTTAAAGAAATATGTGAAAATGTGAAGATGTTGTTATATGCACTAATAATAGAACAATTATATAAACTGAGTACCTACTGGATAAACATCTAATACATGTAGAACATACTTCCAAATTAGTATAGCTCAAAACAATGATCATGAAAAGATCAAAAAAAATAAAATTAGAGCATACTACTAATGGGCAAAATTCTACATCAAATGCCTCGATTTCTTCTGCAATGTAAAGAAAATGATGCAAGTCTATAATCTGCAGACTTAGGAGATTTAATCATCAAAGAGAAATATGCTTTAATTAATTACTACATGTTGCCACTCAAAATTTCGATCCACTCCACTTGCTAATTTGTCAGTCAAACTTTTCACACCTTTTAAAGGAATCATAAGACACAAATTTTGACACCAAGCAATAATCCTGGTCATTGATACCTAGCAACAACAACAATACCACCCATATATTGACTCTACTCAACTCTAGCATCAAAATTAACTAAAATGATACCAAGATCAAGAAATAACCAATGTGCTGCTACAATTGACTATGCAGCAAATAAAGATCTTTTACTGACTATATCTATTTCTCATTAAAATAGTGCATTACTAATCCAATAAAGTAAATTTTCAAAATCATAACTCAATATATATATATATATATATATATATATATATATATATATATATATATATATATATATATATATATATATATATATATATATATAAGTGAAATTTATATTCAAAATGTTCCATGCAGTAAATATATAAGACAGAAGGTAATATTTGAATAAATAATGAGTAAAAAGTAGAAAATGTGTTAGAATTCATGTAAATGTTGATAAGATGATGGTTTTTATTTAATCCAATGCGTAACTTTATTGGTAATTTTTAATGTATCCATTCGTAACTATATACCTAAATAAATATTGATTTCTTTGATAACTAGAGAAGTATTGAGTATTTAATAGACGCTCTACTTTTAAATTTTTATTATTTCAATTTATGTTATTAATAAAAATAATATTTTAATCAATAAATACTTTAATTAATTAATAAAATTTTCAAGTTTGATGTCTATGGATTCGTCTTGTCGCGGTGAATCTATATATATGTTCAAAATATTTTTAGGAATTTTGTAAATAAATATATATATGAGATTAAATAAAAATTGTGTATTGAGTCAATATACTAAAAATAAATAATGGTAGTTATATGGTGCACTACATCTTAACAACTTAAAATGTTTCACATCCAACATACCAAATTTAAAATTGTAATAACCAATCAGAATGCTCATCAATTCAACATCATTGATGATGTGTATTGAATGAGAAGGCTAGAAATGTTTTTCATTTAATATATAGATAGATGTGTGGTTTGGCTTTTTATCCATTTCAGGGTATATTCTATTCAGGTTTACTTCCAATGTAGTGTCGACTTAATAGAGCCGAGTGCTTCCTAGTCCGGGCGTCACAACATCACAGCTAGCATAAACCTCTATTAAATCTTCTGACTAAACTTCAGCATCTTATAAGAGAGAATCACCATAAAGATTTAATTTTGCACATACATGTAAAACCTCATATAAATCTTGTCAACAAAAATCCAATTTAAGCCATATATTCACCAAGAAATGTTCAACCTTGAGAAAACAACTCATCTACAACAGAAAACACGGTACGCTGACAAGTAGGGCTGAGCATCAGGCCCGAACCGAACCGGAACAGAAAAAGACCAGTCCGAAATTTTGAGTTTTGTATGGCCCGAAGACCGAACCGAATTATGGTCAGTCCGGCTCAGGACCGGCCATAATCGAATTTAATAAAAAAATATTAAAAGAAGCTCAGAAAAACTTAAAAAACATAAAAAGGAGGTCGCTGTCAGGAGAAAACACATAAAAAGGGTGTGAAATTAGAGCTGAATTAACAAAATCGAATTTAGGTTAACAGTGAAAATGGCGTGACGAGATGACTATGACGGACTGAGAGGCATAGGTGGGCGGAGGACGGAGGGGTGGACGTGGGCGGAGGTGGGGAGAGGTGGATGGAGTGGATCAGAGGAGGAGAGGCGTGAATGTGGCTGGATGATTTGGGCCTAGGGTTTTGGAGGAATATGTTTACTGCTTTAGAATAGGCTAATACAAAATTCTGTTTTTTCGGTTTAGCCCGGTTTTTTTTAGTTTTGAACCGGTCCGGATCGAAAATTATAATTTCCAAATTCTTCAAACCGAGCACCGGACCGAATAGGTGTAGGTTCAACTCGAAAATCAATTTTTCGGTCCGGTTCAATTCGGGCTATTTTATGCTCAGTCCTACCGACAAGGATCAAACAAGCAAGGCCACTTGAGTCACGGCTAGGACGAAAAATGGACATAAATGACAAAGAAAGCAAATAGAACATAAGGAGCAAATCTATATGGTTCGACCTACATTGTATGATTGTATCAATCTTTCATGTGATTAAACACTCACACAAAGAATTGGTGGCGATACGGTCGATTTGGTGAAATGACCAATTTTGGTATCCAGCAAACAACATAACTACAATTTATATACTTTGTTCAATTTTCTATCAAAATTGATAACGTGTCAACCGGACCTTTGATTTTGACTAATAATTCGTCCAAATTCGATTTTGACTGAACTGAATCGTCTCATGTCGCTCTCTCGTTTATTCTGGAATTTGCATTTTTTTAATGTTTAAATGGTTTTCAAAATTCAAACAATTATTTTTAAAATAGAAAAAAATTATAAAATTATAGAATATTTAAAATTCAATAATAAATTAATTTTTCAAACTAAAAAAAATTATTAAAAATTATTTAAAATAAAACATACAACTACCAGATTAAAATGGTTAATAAAAATTATTTTTAAAATAGAAAAGAATTATAAAATGTTTATCATTTCGGAGGGCTGGCCATGAGTGGACCAAGGTGCGGCGGGGACGTCGCACGTTTCAAGCGGGGTCAAAGTAACGCCCCAAACTTTCAAGTCAAGTTTAGAGAGCTTAAAGTGATCAAGAAGACTACTCATACCAACAAGGTGTACATTTATTTTCGGGAATCCACCAATAAGAACTTCAGAGTTAAGTGTACTTGCTCTAAAACAATCTTAGGATGGATGACCAACTGGAAAGTCTCCTAGTTCGCGCACGGGTGAGGACATGTGTTGGTACAGTGTGGCCATACCATGAATAACCGCGTCAGCCCATACGGTCGAGACTCAATCGATTAGTGGTCGGGTCGTTACAATTTATGTCTCATTATGGTAAATGCTACATATTTACGAAATGGGCTATTGTACAATTTTACCAATCGTATGGACGATCATGATCAAATACAACTACAAACATTGATTATACAAATGATCTAACAGTTATAATCAAGTACAGTTGGGGTGGGTGTACATTAAGTCGTATAAATTGGATCGAAACAATATTTCATAGTTTATATTTTAATTTAATTATCACTCAATTGTAGATGACTAAATGCCACTTTTGATAAAAATGAAACACAAAATGATAATTTGGATTAAAATGTAATGCCACACCCCCTTTGTAGGCTACGGATGGCAATTATCTGTCCGGTCCAATCAAATGAACGTTGACCAATCAAAGCATATCATGGATTGAGTTTGTACATAAAATTTAGGAGCATGGTCCGAGCTCGGGACTAACTTTCAAGCTCGGAGGCCCGTCCTGTCATATTTAAGTATTCGTTTTATATCCCATCTAGTTAGTATATACTCCCTCCGTTCTTAATGAAACTTTACATTTTGACTTTTGAACTTTAACGAAAGAAACGTAATGCAATATCCTCGGACCGTCTATCCACCCATATGTCGTTCTTCTGCTTAGCTCTTTTAAAGAGCGCTAGCGCGGACTTCTCCTCCCCAAGCTCTGCCTCAAGAACATATATATTCAAATATTTAGCTAGTAAGTGTGTTGAAATTAAACACAAAACACATGTAGTAATAACCTGACAAATAAGATGTACGCTTACTGCTCTACGGTGATCCGTAACAACAACTCGAGATCCATAGTGGTGTTTGGCCACACCGGTATCATCAAACGGCTCAGTCAGCCCGTTCTCGTTGTTCTGGGCCGCAACCTGAATGTTCTCCTTCCTTTTCCAGAACTCCTCCCAATGCTCTCACTCGGCCTCTCCCATCCAAACAGGCCTCTTGCATTTTCTTTTAGCATCGCTAATCATCTTCCTATACAAATCTGATCCCCAAAGTCTCGAAGGCAGACCACAGTTGGGGAATCAAGGCGTTGGGAATGAAGCAGTCTTTCTACATTCCCAATTCCACACAACATCCAAACTACATTACGTAAATAAAGATAACAATTTAATAAGATAACACAACAAATTAAATGGTGACTAACATATCACCCAAGTTCAGTGGCTAACATACCACTCACATATAGTGGCTAACATACCACTCACATTGTCCTAAAACTTACTAACACAATGGTGACTAACATATCATGCAAGTTCAGTGATTAACATACCACTCACATTAAAACAAAAATTAAACCAACAAATAAAGCAATGACCAAATTTAAACTTATCCGCAACTCATTAAAGTAGTGTGCTTTCATCCGGTCCGAGATGTTCATCCACTTCTCGCCCCCCGGGATCTCCCTCTTGGCCCTGAGTGCGTCACCGAGTTTTGTCGAAGTCTCGGAAGGCCATAACCTGTTATCAATGTATAAGATACAATTAACGAATATTAATTAGTATAGTACAACAATGACGTGACATAAATTATCGTAAGTTATGTTCTACATACAAATTCATAATACTTACTTCGATTTTTCGTTCGGGAACAACACATGCTTCCCTTGCCACGTCGCTCCGGGCTAATACTCGGTGTAGGGACACCCGTCATCTGGTAAGTTACCCAAGACCAATGTCGAGTCCCTACTCGAACTCGGTGGGGTCTCAGGAACCTCAGACTGGCTGCTGATCAGGGGACTCTGACCGTCAAACTCCTCAGACTCTGAACCTCCTGCTCGACTACATGAGGGAGGAACGTATGTAGGTCTCCTATGTCGCAGCATCTGTAAAAACATGCAACAAATACATGAAACCTGTGTTAGTCCCATGAACGGTGTTGCTTTCTCACCATGATGATTCCATACCTCATACTGAGGCACGAATCCATTACGTTTCAACTGCTCGAGTACCGTTGTTGGAGGAAAATATTTCTTGTTCCTACATTTGTTCAATTTGCAAGGTCACTTTATCAACCCCTGCTTACACAAGCAGTTTGTGTCTGAGCAAATGCGATGAAAGGCTTCAACCCCTTCAACAAAACTAGATTCAACTCTGCCATTAACAGTACGACAGTACATACATGAACGATCGTGATTCATTGGATGATTAACCTGAAACGTCTGAATTTATTAGATTTATAACTATACGCATTACGTATTGAATTTCATTACAATTCCAATTCATGGCTATAATTGCAACATTAATTATAATACGTTCAAAATTTCATGAATTACATGCATTTTACATTTAATCTTTTTTTTATAAATTTCAAATTTCCATTACATTTACGAATTATAAATTAATTCTTTCTAAGTGAATACGGGTCAATTATACTACAACCACCAAAATCACTAAATGGTCTCCAAAAACTCAACCAAATCTCACTAATCCTACTACATATACGAAACTATCAAATTAAATACTATACATACTTACAAACATCCTAACGTGATACTAACAATTCAATTTCACAATAAATGTATCAATTGCACAACCTCAAGCTTAGTCCACTACTTAATATAAGCTAAACTAGCTAGTAGAAACTTCTAAAAATATACAACTGCTCGAAATTAGCAAAAAATTCAAATTCAACAAAGTAAGGGTTTTAGACTAATACATTCAATTACGGGAAAAATAGCCGAAGAAGGATGAAATTGAAGGGCTACCTGAGTTCCTTGTTGAACGAGCTTCGAAAAGAGTCCAGGATTGACCGGAATGGTGGAGATTTGATCGGAGTTGGCAATTGGCGAAAATGGGGAAGAAGGAGAAGAGAAAGGAAGCAGAATATAAATGGGGAAGAAGAGGGGCTTCTGCCCGGTTTTTCTTCTTTTTTAGCGACGGATAGGTTTTTCATTTTTTTTTTCAATTTAGTCAACTTATTTAGCACGGATAGATTATCCGTCTCTATTTGGAGATGGATAAAACATATGTCTCTAGATAGAGACGGATAATCTATTGGTAACTAAATAGCGGACGGATTAGCGACGAATAGAGCAAATCGCTCAATCGGTCGCCATACGGTATTCGTCGCCACATAGCGACGGATACTAACAATCGTTAATAAACGGATGTTTTCTTGTAGTGTTAATGAAACTTTACATTATGACTTTTTTCTGCCAACTGTCTTCGAATTTCTATCATAGTTCAGATTAATTTGTGCTAAGAATCCAAAAAAAAGTTGATAATCATGCAAAACATACAAACATACCAAAAAATAAATAAATAAATAAAAAGGTGAACAATGGGCCGGGCTGGGTACCAAGCGTAGTTTAAACTGAAACTGACCTAATTCTTGACCCGTATATGGACTATGGGCCAAGCATGGTCCATGCTTAATAAAACCCGACCGCAAGCCCATTCCACTCTTAGAGGATGCACGAACACTTGAACGGACATGCTGAAACGTATCGGCAATCAGTATGCCTCTTAATCTCATCATTATTATTTATGTCTATGAATGTAACACCCGCTCTGTCACTTCCTTTCAACATGTACTTGAACAAATATTTCATTGAAGCACCACCTTTACAGTATTCTATGTTAATGTGAGATTGGTACTTCAGGAGCAACTGAGCATTGTAGGGGCCAACAAACCTGTTTAAAAACGTCGACTCATATACTAAGTTCGACAACATATAAATCTAAATTTACGACAATAAACTAAGCATAATATTTAATTTATATAAATCTACCTGTTGTCAAGCTGAATTCCATTTTTATCGACGGTGACACATGTGTCCCTTCTTCGATATATGTGATATCCAGCATCGTCAACATATGTATTTTCGTTGTAGCTCTTTGGAAAATGTTTGGAGCACCAGTTGTCCTCCATGCATGGAGAAGTAGGTCTAGCCGGATCACATGGTCCGTTAATTATATGGGTTGACACTATGTCTACAATTCTGGATTAGTATCCTTGTCGGGTAACTCCGCACATATGTATTCATCAATGTTATTTTTAATCTTCTCCTCATCCGCCTTATTCAGAATTACCAAAATATGAACATGCGAAAGTCCTCGCTTTTGGAACTCAACGGTGTATATGACTAAAAAAATTCAGAGTAATAAATATTATAAAGCATTTTTGGATTTCATAGAATATAAACATGTGGAGACAAAAAAAAATACCAACTTACGTTCTTTTGGTTTTCCAAACATATGTCACTGATTAGCTAATCGAATTTCATCTTGGAGAGTCGACATATGATATCAGGCCTGTCTTTCGGTCTCAACCCAAGACTCTCAACATACCTTGTGATCTCTAGCCACTTTGGATTGCATGTAAATATTATGAACAGGCACGGATATCCTGCCCACTTGCGTATAGCCATAGAATCCTGGTACATCTGCATGTACCATCTAGCACCCCCTGAATAAGATGATGGCAGTATGAAGAGACTACCACATGAGGTAGGATCGTTCAAAGTTATCAACTTTGTTGGCAACCTTTCTTATAAAATTCGTATCTAAGTTTTGGTTGATTGTGACGAATCCACTGAAGCCTTTGTGACTCAATCATGTAGGAATCAACAATAAACTGTTGAAACAATCTCCTGTCAAGTATAAGTTGGTGACCTTCTCCCTCCCTGTGTTGAATTATGAATGCTAAGAACCCCCTAAGTGTGAGATCTGGCCTCTTACTGTATGTAGTTCTGGGTATCTGTATACCAACCATCTCCTCCATACACGAATAATAGTGGGTAATGCAGAGGGAGATAGCATGAAAGAAATTCATTTATCATTTGCAAATATCCAATCGACTTCAACTCAACCATGATATCCCTCTTATACCTCACATTCTCAATGTCTCCTTCAATAATGGAAACAACCTCTGGTGCAATAGGCAAATTATAGGTCTGTCCATCCTTGGCACGTTTTGCTATAAGCTGCAGACTAATATATGCCGAGTTATTCAGAGATATACGATTCCTGGACATCCTATATGTTTTGGCATAAGGATTATATTGGTCAACCATATCATTGATGCTGGTTGTTACAGAAGTGTCCAAACCCTTCCCATCACCAATGGAATACATGCATATATACAAATTTACTTAAATGAATTAATTATCGTGTAATATTATTATTATAGGAAATTTTTTAAACAATATATAGATATTAATGGCACTAACCCAAGAGCATTGATTACGTTTTGTACTTCGTGCTCAGTGTCATAGATGTATAGTTGGGCAAACTTTGGTTCTTTTCCTTCGTCTAGCAAAAAAGAGTCGATTTTGTGGAAATTCTGACCACCCATCTTGAAACAATAAGGACCCCGACCTTTGTTAACCTCTTTGTCTATTTTCCCACCCATAGAAGTAAAAGAGAACATCATATTGTATGCCCATAAGTTCTCAATGATACTCCGACTCTTCTCGTGTCTATCCTCTAGGAGATCACTTAACAACTGAAGTGGTTGTTGAAGAATTGGAAGATTGACCTACCTCTCATGCAACATAACATAGGGTGAACTTAGGATTCCTTTTTTTGATTTGTCAGAGTTCCATAAATCTTGCTCATTTATTTATTAAATCATGCATCATATAGGCTGCTTCTCATGTCTATGGAGGTCAATGCTGTTGGTTTTAATGATGGTTTTGTCCGATTATATGATGTTCGTACTCCTGAAATGTAAGAAATACTTCTTTCTTTCTCTTTGACTCTGGCAGTTTGAGAATTACCATCACTTCCCACCATTTCTCCCTGTTAATTTTCTATGAGCAACCACTTGTACTTGAGAGTATACTCTTGATCTTTGTGGATGAACTTAAGTATACTCATATTTTGATAAAAAGCCATTCTGGGGCTCTCGAGCACAACATGCTTTATTAGCAAAAAAAAGTAAATGGACAGTTGTTTGAGCAGTATATCCATTAAGATGGCCTTTTTATAACTCTTTGTTTACCTGCAGCTCTGCTGGCTGTCCTTTTGGTGGGAGCTGTCATTTCCTTCACTACGTTCCCAGTGGCTATCATGTTGTTGCCCATGTCATGAGCTTTGCAGCTGCTCCTACCAACCGAGTTCCTGCAGGCCCGCCTCCGAACCAAAATGGCTCACCTGCTGCAGGTGTGAAAACAAAACTCTGCAACAAGTTCAGCACTGCTGAGGGTTGCAAATTTGGTGACAAGTGCCACTTTGCTCATGAGAGCGTGGCAAAGCCATTGCTCCAGCTCACGAGAGATCCCCATACCTGGCCGATTTCAACCCTCGCCCTGAACTTCCCATGCTACTGCAAAGATCAGCGTTAACGCATCTCTAGTCGGTGCCATAATTTTAAAAGCCGGAGTGAACTCCAAACAGATCTGTACAAACAGGAGTCAAGCTAGCGATACGTGACCACAGGTGTGATCCAGATCTTAGGAACATCAAGCTGGAAGGTACATTCGAGCAGATTAGTCAAGCAAGTGCCATGGTGAGAGAGCTCATTGCCAGCGTAGGTTCGTCAAGTATCCCTGCTAAGGCCCCAGGTGGACCTGGAGGTCCCCATAACCCGGGATCCAAACTACAAGACTAAGCTGTGGGAGAATTTTGTTAGAATTTTAGCACTAATGAGTCTAGTCCATGACTTTTACCTCAACCAAAGGGGCCCACACGTTTGAAATGAAGTTTCATTAAACATGTATAATCTACTATGGTAGTAGATGACACTTGAGAAGGAATTACTAAAATTCATTGAAAGGTGAAAGAATTATTGAAGCTCAAAGTGTGTTGGTTGATGCATTGAATATGGAATGCCAAGAGTTGGAATGGGAGAAGTCCCACATGGCTAAAATTGAGTAAGAAGGAACTACTTATTAGTCCAAGACTTGGATTAAGTGATTGGGCCCTTAGGGCACCCATGCTTTTGGAAGGAGGGAGGAGCTAGATGCTCCTACACACGCACCCGCCAGGAGCCGGGCCCGGGTCTCGGGGTCCGTGGGTTCGCGGGTCGCGGTCTTGAGTTAATTATTATCTTTTTGGGCCAGAAACATATTGTGTTTGGTTAAGCCCAAATAAGATAATCGGTTAAGTCTGAAACCAGCCCATCGGTCGAGTCCGGTTGGTCTGAGCGAACGGTTGTGTCCGTTCGGTTTAAATTTGAGTCCGGTTGGTCTGCGAAAGGATACATCTATTCAGACTGCAACTCTTCAATATTATAAATAGCCCCCCCTAGAATCGATTTCAACACACAGCAATCCATTCTTCTTCCTTCTCTTAAACTACTCTCTCTAAAGCCAGAAAAACCTTTATTGTATTAGTTCGCAGAGTCAAAGTTCGAGTGCTAGAACTCTGATTCACTTACTGTTATTCTATCTTGGGAGATTATTTGTCAAGTAAACCGTCAGCACCAGAGCGGGGCGAATATAGTCTTAAGGAATAAGGCCCAGCCTTTGCTCAGCAGTCTAATCCTTTTCCTTACCTACTCCGTTTCTGTCCTCATACACTACCGCCACACACAACAAATTTTGGGGAAGGGTCGTGCACTTTTGGTGATCGGTGCCATTTTGCCCATGGGGCTGCTGAGCTACGGAAGACTGGTGTATGAGGTGGATGCTGGTTCTTGTGATCTGGCTAGTTGATTACAGATCTAGCTATGTAGTTTTGGGTTTGATGTGGATGATGAGCCATTTATATAGATCCTTAATCTTTAGACTAGTGCAGTGTCTGTTCCAGTTTCTTTGTTTGTCATGCTGCAGGATTATAGTATGTTGGAATTTGATTCTATTTTGTCCTTGCTATTTTGTCCTTGCGTTTCTTTACTGATGTTGTTGATCTTGTTTTCATAAATGGATTTTGAATTATTTTTCTTGGTGCTCCTTTTAAACTGTTGAAGTGTGAGAATGATTCAGTTGTGAAGAATTAGAAAAATAACAGTCCAGTTTACAGCTTCTTATGGGGGTTTTCGTCCTAAGAAGTCTTAGAGATGAGCAGATAGATCACAAAAGTGGAAATCACAATCAGTGATCAGTAATATAATCTCAAAAGTAATTTCAAAATGTATTGCCAACTTCAAAGTTCAAACTAAAACTTGCACAAGACTAATCACAATCAGACAAACAGATTACACTTAACTTTTCATGAACCCTAGACTCTGAACTAGAGATGGTCATATCTCCTGATATCTAAGGTAACTGAAACTCTAGATTCTGAACTAGAGATGGTCATGGTCGCGAACTACATGCTGCGGCTTGGCTCATCGCCCTGCCATGTCCAAACAATTTCTTCGAGAGAGGGTCTTATATCCCGCTTCACCATTTCTTGATACTCCAGTGTGTCTCCATTCGACTTTTTCATCTCAACCAAGTGAAAATTCGGGCCCACTTCAAAGATCTCTGCGTCAATTGACAAGGCACCTTTCCAGCCATCATTTGATCCTTCAAATCTTACTAAACCTCCATCTTTCTTTGTCACCTTCAGCTTCAACCGCTTGGCTAATCCTTCCAACTTCGAAAATATGGTCTTGGCAGGTTGATTGGACGTAAACTTGAACTCTTTCTTCTCTTCTTCACCAGCAAACAAGCCAGACAAGTCAAGACCAGCCGAAAGAGAGATAATTTCAAAAGCACTCATCGACTTGGGCTTTGCACAATCAGCCTTCGTGTCTATGTCAGACTCGTGTCCATGGTCGACATCTGTTCTTGTGCATTTCGATGGAAGGCCTTTACGGAACCAGGAATTCTCCTTGATCTTGGATATAGAGATCCGAGTTTTTGGGTTCGGATCCAAGATTCTGGAGATCAGCTTACGAGCATCGGGAGCGATCCAGTTAGGATACTTGAACTCTGCCTTGCCTATTTTCCTGTACATCTCCATAAGATTAGAATCACGGAACGGGAGATATCCAGCAAGCAAAACAAACAATATGACACCACACGACCATATATCGGCCTTGCACCCGTCATACGCCCTTCTACATAAAACATCCGGGGCAGCGTAGGCAGGGGTCCCACACATAGTGTGGAGCAACCCGTCCTGCCCTTTTGATCCCGCGAGAGCACTCAATCCAAAATCGGAAACTTTAAGGTTTCCATTCTCATCTACCAAAAGGTTCTCGGGTTTGAGATCACGATGATACACACCCCTGCTGTGGCAGAAATCAACAGCACTAATCAGCTGCTGGAAATATTTCCTCGCGGAGTTTTCTTTTAGTTTCCCTCTAGCTATCTTGTTGAAGAGCTCGCCTCCTCTTGCGTACTCCATGGCCATATAGATCTTTGTTTTGGTAGCCAAAACCTCGTAAAGCTGTACTATATTGGGATGCCGTACGAGTCCCATTGAGGAGATCTCTCGTTCAATCTGATCTGCCATCCCAACCTTCAAGATCTTCTCTTTGTCAATCATCTTAATTGCAACGCTCACACCAGTCTCCAGATCTCTCGCATGGTAAACCTTTGCAAATGTACCTTTTCCGAGCAACTTCCCTACCTCATATCTTTGCATCAATACATTACCTTTAATCTCCATGACTCTTTTTTGAACTTATATATACAGCTAACTATATCATATACGCAGATATTTGTTGTGGAACAATTACTCAACCATCTTCTTGATACGAAACAATTTGCCCCATCGAAAACTGAACTGTTGGCTCTTGAAGGCAGAAGGAGCTAGGAGTATAGGCTACCTGGCCAATCTCATCAAGGATAAGGGATGAAGACAGCTCATATGCAGCTTCTACCTCATTCAGTTCGAAGAACGGTTGTCTAGCCGAAAGACACATCCTTTCAGCATTCCCTGGTCCTTTTCTGAACTGGAGAACACTGGAGTTGTGATACTTCACTTGAAACTTAACTAAAAATAACAAGAGGTTTTTGTCAGACTACTTTCAAAAACATGACAAACTAGCTAGAGAAGTTGATGACATTGGCAACAACATTGTCAAGGAATTGAAACTCATAAACTACGAAAAATATTTATAATGTTGAAGGCATATTGAAATTCATAAACTCTTGAAATAGATCAAGTATCTTCTAAGCAACAAGAAATAAGAGAAAAACAAACACACCGATGCAAATATCCTCCAAACAAGATCCACATAAACAGAAACAAAATCACAGATCGAGTATCTCCTAAGGATGTGTTTAGGCATTTAGCACGAGCTTACCGCTATAAGCTAGATAGCATATTTGACCGTTTTACCAAATACTTGAGATAATTAGATAAACAGGCTCATCTAGTAGGTGTTTTCATAAGCTACCTACCTAATATAGCTTTCGAAAATGATAAACTAGTTGATTTATCAGCTCATTTACCATTATCCTACATTAAAATCAAAATCATCTACACTGTCAGCTCTCAATTTCAGCTATATGTAACTCTCAATCTCATCAATTGCACCTAGGTTACATCACCTACCAGATCTCTAATCAAAATTATAACCTAGTTTTCATAAACAAAGGCCAATAAACATTAACAAAAAATCAAATATCCTGCAAACACATCCTTAGAACACGATCCATAAACTACTGAAACAGATCGAGCATCTACTGAGTAACAATATCAAACACATGCATGCAAACAGGTAAAAATGAACAGATTAAAACCTGAATTACAACGATCTGAACAAACATAACATCAGATCAAATTACAACGATCTGAACAAACATAACATCAGATCAAATTCAAACCGGTAATCGAAATCAATGAAGAACAAGAGATATTCAATACCTTTCCCGACGAAAAGCCAGTTGAGCAGAGAAGTCTGAATTGGGATTTTTTTCAATGTGAATTTTTTTGTGAATCAATTTGTGGTAAAGCTCTCCGATTTTATAGTGTCTAACAGCTAATCATTGTTGGGTTTCTGTGAATAGACAAGTTGGGTTATGTTATCTTCGACCGAAAACTCATTCAGTTCAGTTCAGTTCAGTTCAATTCTATTTAGTTATATTTTATACTATAATTCAGTTCAGTTCAGTTCAATTCTATTTAGTTATATTTTATACTATAATTCAGTTCAGTTGAATAGTTAGTTATATTTTATACTACAATTCAGTTCAATTAAATTCAGTTCAGTTGAATATAACAGAGAATTAATTAGTAATTTTTTAATTGGGAGATTTTGGATTCTTCCAACTTAATGATGGGAGACTCATTATTTGTTGGTGAAGGTGGTGGACCAATCTAAGGACGCACAATGTTCACCTATAATAATTTACAAGTACCACTTACACGGATATTCGGTCTACTAGAAATATAAAAACGATATTATACACTAATACTTATTCCGTCCCGAATTAAGTTTTCCACTTTAATTTTCTACGATCAAATTTTTTTAACTTTAACTACGAATTAATCTTAAACCGCAAATGTTTTTTTTATATAATGAAAATTTAGCCCCTAAAGTTTTATTATATAAAAAAATTGAACATTTTATATTTGCAGTTTAAGATTAATTCGTAGTCAAAGTTAAAAAAAATTTGACCGTAAAAAGTTAAAGCGGAAAACTTGATTCGGGGCGGGGGAAGTATAAAATATCAGGGTTGTTATCGAGAATTTAATGTTTTTATTTTACAGCTGCTGCATGGAGAGAGCCACCATTACAATTCACAGGTGAACTGCCCATTTTGTTTGGACAAGATTACATTTGGCATCTCATTAGTCATCCACCTAGCTTGTTTGGATCAGAAATAAGAGTCTATTTTTATCTTAGAATTTCAATATACTTTTAATATAATTTACAAGTTTAATTGAAATAGAACTACAAATATACCTCAATTAAGAATTTTACTCTATGAAAACCTACAAAAATTTATATCGAATATAAATTTTCACAAGTCAATTAAAAAATTATTTATTTACTAGTTATACCTAAATTGAAATTCACTCAATTAAAAATTAGTGCCAAACAATCCGCTAGATATTATAAAATATAGTATAACATCACTTAGAGTGTGAGTATCTATAACGACCCAAAAATTCGTAATTCGCGTTTATACGTTTTAAAATGAATCGAGCGTAATTCGTTCAGCTTGGTTCTTAGACTAATCTTTAATCCCTTCAAGTCCAGCCCATATTTTGTCTTTAAACCCTACCCTAATTGTCATTTCTTCTTATTTAACTCAATTAAAACCCCACTAATTGTCCTGGCATCAGTTACACATCTTTACATCTAGCCTAACACTAAAAATAATTCTTCTTCATAGCCAACTTGGGGTTGGATCGATTGTTTATGAAGAAAAACAGAACCATCTTCTTCTTCCTGCTCTTGAGCGTTTTTTTGTGCCAGAACTAATTCTTAGAAGACTTTCATCCGGTTATCTTCTTTCTTCTTGATTCGCCGAGAAAAACGTGGCTGCGTTGAAGTGGATTTTAATTTGTTTGTGGCTAAGAAGGATTTTCAAGGGTCCAAGGCAAGTTACCCTAGAACTTGCATCACAAATGTTTATATGTATGATGTAAACTTGCGTGATTAATTGTTATATGTGTTATGGATTTGTTGCAAGTTCCCCTAAGGTTTCATTCTATGCTATTGTATGTGATCTTTGCAAGTTTCTTAGAATTGTGTACTTACTAATCATGATTAGGGATCTTTGGAATTTGCAAATTTATGATATCGATGATGTTATATACTCCCTCCATTTCAGATAAAGTGTTACATTTTGAGCTTGATCATTATTTATGCTTTGAGTTTGATACAATTCTTCATAAACAATAATAGTCAATAATTTAATAAAATCATATAATAAAAATTTAATTACTAAATTTTCATTATATAATTTTAATAATTTATTTATTAATATTGTTTAAGAGTAAATTATGTCAAACGCGAGACGATAATATGAAAATAAAATGTAACAATTTTTTTAAAATAAAGGGAGTATCTTTTTTAGATACGTCGATGTGGTGCTATTGTTTGGTATTCATATATGCTAGGTCCAGCGAGTTAAATATATGTCGTGATGTAGTACGTACATGTCACTCGCCCTTTTTGTTATTACTGGGAGCTTTGGTTTCTTAAGTCATGTCAGGAATCTGTGGTAATTGATTAATTATAATTGGGTCTCTAAATGTTGTGTTACATGAGAATTCAACTAGTGCATGTTTTGTTTGTGTTGTTTAGGCATGAGCAATTGTTATGCTAACACCCTGGTACTCCCATAACCCACGCTATCAAGATTAAGTGTAGATTCAAATATACTCCTAATCCTTGTTATCCTTATTTATATATGGTTCATCTGTATGTTGCTTGAAAGATTTATCATTATAGCAAGATTGTCTAATTGTTCTAGCCAGTAGTTAGGGCGCTACTAAAAGCAACACGTTTTCGGTTAAACGCAACACAAAATATTTGTAACTTTACCAAAATGCCCCCAACTCAAAAACAATCTTACAAACTTAACGAAAAATCGAAATAACTCGTATATGCAAACACAAAAATATTAACATGCACGATCGAACACAAAATAAAAACACTAAACATAAATCGGAAAAAAATGAATGAATTTTTTTTTTCCAAAAAATATTTCGTTTATACAAAAAACATTAACATGCACGATCGAACACAAAATAACAACTCTAAACATAAATCAAAAAAAAAATTTTAAAAAAATTCGGAAAATATTTCGTTATAAAATCCAAGACCTGAAAGGTGGTTGAAAACGGAGTTAATCGGTCGAAACGGAAGTGGATTCGGAGTTCGGACGGATATTTTAGAGCCGTTTAAGTGAAATTGAAATTAATCGATGGGCGGTTGGATTTTGGCCATAAATTTCTCATATGAACTCCGATTGACCTGATCTTGGTGTCCACAAGTAGATAAGACCAATATCTACAACTTTCAAGAAGAAACCATGTCCAAATTTAGACGTTTAGACACTCAAAAAAAAGCAAAAGAAAAAATCTGCGGATGGGCCGGTTTTAAACCGGCCATTTCAAGAACTGGACAGTTTTAAAACCGGCCAGTTCTTCATCCACTGCTTTGACCGATCAACTGCTTTCAACCAACTTTCGGTCTTGGATTGTATAAACAAAATATTTTCTGAATTTTTTTTAATTTATGTTTAGTGTTGTTATTTTGTGTTCGATCGTGCATGTTAATGTTTTTGTGTTTGCGTAAACGTACGTGCGTTTTCGATTTTTCGTTAAGTTTATAAGATTTTTTGAGTTAGGGGCATTTTGATCAATTTACAAATATTTTGTGTTGCGTTTAACGAAAATTGTGTTGCGTTTAACATTGTTGAGTAGTTATAAAGGATGTGTGATATATGCACTATGCTTATTATTTTCAGATTCTTATGTATAAATCTATGAGATATGACGTGGTGATGTAAGATGTTATGCAAACATATTAGTTCATGCATTCATGAGATAGAGTTTATAAGCATGCATTCACTTTAACAAGACGTTAATGGTTTAAAGTAAAGTAAGCTTCAAAGTTAAAGATAAATAAAAGGCTCGTAGGGAAATATCCTGGTATTTGTGGCGCAGTTATTAGTTTATGTTCAGCGGATAGGGACCAAGGTCCTGAGGCCGTCAGTTTTTATTTATTCAACGGATAGGGCCATAAAAGTGACCTGAGGCCGGCAGATAGCCACCATGGCCAGGATAGGAACCTACGATGCCAAGTGAGCTCGCGATCATGTTATGTTTTTAAGACAAGTTTCAAGTCAAGAATAAAGCTTCAATTTAAGTTTCAAGTTCAAGTGTTGTGAGTCAAGTCAGGTCAGGTCACAGGGTTGCATTGCATTAACCAAGACTAAAAGATTTAAAAGACATGAAGATAGAACTTTAGGTCAGGGCACGTGCATTGAACTTGTTCAGCCAGTGGTCACGGTTGACCCCTTTTTTAAATATCAATTTTAGATTTGAAGCCGAGCTGACCGGAGAGGTGAGCATTGCCGGAGCAGTGATCTTTACCAGAAGCGTCTTTACTATTTTCAGTCTCATGATTTATAAACTTTGTATCCAAGCTTTTACAATTTAAAATTCCGATGCATTATTTTGCTAGTTCATGAATTAGTATAACGAATTTTCATGCAAGACGTCTAGTAAAGTTTTAAAGTTTTATAATTGAAGTTCGTCAAATTTTCAAGCTCACGAATTAGCGCAAGTTATATTTTTCATAATTCATCTTTTAAAAATTATGGCACTACATTATCACTATCATAGGGTAAAGTGCTACACTATATATACGCAATACAACCAAACCATCCCCCCCCCCCCCAAATAAGATTAATGAGTACGTTAAGCATTAACATGTTAAATTGTTACTTTGGATCCCATATCCATTTACATCACGGGTGTGAAGTAAAGCTCGTAGGAGCTCCTTACAAAGTAAACCTCATACAAACACAATTGTATATGACACAACCACTATTAACCACACAATTCAAAGCATCAGATCTCGATCGATTAGTAGTCAAATGTACAATATCAATACAATATTTAACATATTAAGTTTTTTCTCTTCCATATTTAAAAAGAAAAAATGAGTCGCAGTATTTTACTTGGAGAGATTGTATAAAGTTTTACCTGGGAATTGATTAAACCTTCTTAGTGATAGGTTGTTTGTTAATGATTAAAATCAAAAAATCAAATTAAAATAGGCGTTTTTAACTAGATTTATACGATTTTAATTGCTAGCCAAAGAGTCACAAGTGATTAGAAAATAATTATTGCAAAGGCCAAATAAGAGACCATCAGGGTTAACTAAAAAACACGTTTGGCCCTAAGAATTAAGAATTGTATTAAATTTTTGTCTCAAATATGAGATTCGTAATAAAACAAACATCTCTCGACATGATTGGCCGCCTAACAACAACTCTTGATTAGTCATTTTCTGAACAAATTGTAATTGTTGTTCATTTATCATTTCAGATATGATCTTTCTGGGATACTGCCACGAAGAAATCAAAGATCCACTTGAACATCATTATAATAAGTCAAAAACTGCACGTTTTAAATATAATGCAATGTATGTGACAAGTCAAGATTGTCGCAATTTTGATGTATCCATCCACTACTTACCAGTTACCACTAACCCCAGGTGTCTCCTAAGTGATTATAAAGGAAGGAAAGTAAATCTTGCCCCGAGTTTTCCGTAGGGTCACTACTGCAGTGAATGGTGAGACCACTGTAAGATCTAGGCTGAGAGCAGATGGAGAATAATGCGACAGTGGTAAGTCGAACGAATGGGGCCATACACAAATTTGACCTTCTGACCCAGTCCTTCACGCCAGGTTTCCATATGTAGGTAGACAATTTGTATATGGGTAGGAGTGGATGATGAATTGAGCTGCTACGTGGTGCGGATATTATAATTATAATGTGTAAAGTTCAACCTTATCCACCTATTGACCTACATAACTCTCGTTGAGTACATACTCGATCGTTAAGTTCGTTACTAAATTAAGCCCCCGAGTAAATTTCATTGTAATAAAGCGATTCGGTTGCTGAAATAGACACACTTTTATGGGAAGATCCAAAGAAAGTTTTTAAGTTATTGCATTTCCGCTTTTGGTACCTTAAGTTGACATTTTATCATAATATTGTACACATGTATCACGTGGCAGCTTAACTAAGCGACACTTGTCACTTTGCAATTTTAATATTTTAAGGGGCAAAATTGCAAACGAAATAATCTTCCTCAATTGCAATTGAACCACACTGTTTCCGATAATAATTAAGTTAACCCATTTTGTCATAATAACTTTAAAACACAACCATTAATATGAGATTAAAACGTAAAGGTAAAAATAAATAAATAGAAAAGGAAGCCAGTTTATACCATGGAAGCTTGCTTGGAGCATCCATATTGCTGCTTCACTCCTCCACCACCCACTCTGCGATCCACCACCACCTGTGTCGGTACTACCACCACCGAGCATGTCATGCGTCGATACCACCTCCACCCTCATTGTTGTACTGTCCATGGAAGCTTCCATGGTAGATCTACTTATCCATAGCAGATTTGGCAACCGGCTCTGCCATGGAAGCCACTCCATGGCGATTCCCCGCCATGCAAGCTATGGAGCTTGCAGATCCTTAACGGAAGCCATGTCGTGGAGATTTTATGCAGGAAATTCCTCCACCATGGAAGCTCCACCTCCCGGGCATTCAGCTACTGCCATTCAAGAAGCTTATTCATTTGTGATGTATTTTTTTCTTTTATTTTGAATGGTGACATATTTCTCCCGGTAATTTTGAAATCTTTTAATATAAAGTCCTTCTTTCTTGGAAATACCCTGGAGAAATTTACCTGACTCACATAAATTTTCATTATCTTTATGGGAAGATCCAAAGAAAGTTTTTAAGTTATTGCATTTCCGCTTTTGGTACCTTAAGTTGACATTTTATCATAATATTGTACACATGTATCACGTGGCAGCTTAACTAAGCGACACTTGTCACTTTGCAATTTTAATATTTTAAGGGGCAAAATTGCAAACGAAATAATCTTCCTCAATTGCAATTGAACCACACTGTTTCCGATAATAATTAAGTTAACCCATTTTGTCATAATAACTTTAAAACACAACCATTAATATGAGATTAAAACGTAAAGGTAAAAATAAATAAATAGAAAAGGAAGCCAGTTTATACCATGGAAGCTTGCTTGGAGCATCCATATTGCTGCTTCACTCCTCCACCACCCACTCTGCGATCCACCACCACCTGTGTCGGTACTACCACCACCGAGCATGTCATGCGTCGATACCACCTCCACCCTCATTGTTGTACTGTCCATGGAAGCTTCCATGGTAGATCTACTTATCCATAGCAGATTTGCCAACCGGCTATGCCATGGAAGCCACTCCATGGCGATTCCCCGCCATTCAAGCTATGGAGCTTGCAGATCCTTAACGGAAGCCATGTCGTGGAGATTTTATGCAGGAAATTCCTCCACCATGGAAGCTCCACCTCCCGGGCATGCAGCTACTGCCATTCAAGAAGCTTATTCATTTGTGATGTATTTTTTTCTTTTATTTTGAATGGTGACATATTTCTCCCGGTAATTTTGAAATCTTTTAATATAATATGATCTATTTGAATTTAACAATAATCTAATGTCTTTACATTTTAGTCCAACGTATTTATGTATTTCGCAAAGTGACACGTGTCGTGTAATTAAGCCGCCACGTGTCACATGGTATCTAAATTGGACAATTTGGCATTCAAGGGTACCAAAATCAGACGGTCCCAAACAAAATGTCACAACTTAGGGTACCTTTTTTGAAATTTTTCCTATTTTTTTTATAATTATTCTTTGTTTGTTACGGGCATCATTCATGTTGCATATACTTATACTCTCTATAATTCATATGAAGATCATGCAACTTTCAGTTTAATATACATGGGTTTGTATACGATTGATTAAACTTTGAGGGGTCATGTTTAGTAAACTGGACCAACAGTCGGTCATATTCTTATGCTTGGGACATAAGAATAAAGTTGTTAGTGTTTTTCTCGACCATACATATATATTCTAGATTATCCAAAGCAAACTGATCAGGTGGCCAGTCATGAGTCACTCTTATGTGAGCGTGAAACCATATAGTACTAGGACACGACGAGGCTCGGTATTGGTTAAAAACACAACCACGACCATACTCGATCAACACCGTTCATATCCATCCAACAATTTTTAACTGTAACTGAAATCATGACCACTTGACAACCGGCCAGTTATACGGCAGCCAGTCATAATTTCCGGTTCAATCCCGATTAAAAACTACTATAACTGGTTTGAAAATTCTTTTTCTTCCTCAGATTGATGTTGAGGCGTTGGTGTTGGGTAAAATTGTTTCACAAAACGTATAGATGTTGACCTTTTTAAAAATTTCAGACAAACTTCTCCGTAAGAGATATTCGTAAAATCAAATCGCTTGATTTTACGAATATGTTTGGCATTTCGCATGATAAACGTGGTTAATTACTTAATTTGTTAATACTGTTTATGTCATACATACTATTTGAACACCCATGCATCATGAATGAAATAAACATCACAGTGGACTAAAGTATATGATTATTATGCAACTATAAAGGATTTTATAAACATTAGGACAAGCTTATAAAGCCGTAAGAACCGATAACATCATATGTGGACTATTAACATAATCGAACAAACATTATATACTATCATATGGGGTGCAACCGAGTCACAACACATAGTGGAAGCTTGTCGAAATTAACAAAAAAAGTTCACCAAGTCCTGGAGTCAGGCATGGATAGTGATGTACATGTACGTGCCCAAAGATAATAAGTCCATCTTTGTCTCTAACGTCAACCATTACCTTAGAAGTAGCATAACAACTAGATAGACTTTCGTATATCTAAGGGTCACAAGTACTTTTGGCGAATTTTTATTTATTCACAATAGACTTATAAAGTATCTTTTGAATTAATTTGAGCGTTTGGACATGTTTTGGTAATTAATTAAAGTACAGTGACTTACATGTTTTGGAAAATTAGTTTGAGACTATTATTTTATAATCCTATGAGATCTCATAGATACTACTCCTTCCGGTCCAATAAGAACTTCCTAAGGAGTCACTTTCTCTTCAATTAAGGAAAAATAATAACATATTGATTTGTGTGGGGTATTATGTTGATAAAGTAGTAAGTAGTTGATAAAGTATGAAAGATATATAATGTATAAAGTGATGATAAAGTAGAAAATATAAATAATAAAGAATTGATTGGTGGGATGAAAAGTTTCTTAATTTGACTTAGAAAGTTTGTAGTGGTACACCAAATAAGGAAAGCTAGGAAGCTTTTATTGGACCAGAGGGGGTAACTCTTATGTTGGGAAAATCAAATTAGACTGTAATTAGTATTCCTAGAGAGATAAATGATGAAAAAAAATCCCACCCCTCCCACTAGTCAATTTTTTGCACCCCCTATAGGGTGGGATGTTGTTTTCTCCAATAAACATTTAATTTGAGACCAAAAGCGTTCACTTTTACATGCTAGAAAAATTGCTTCTTGCTTTATATTTGCAAAATCAAAATACTATCTCTATTAAAACCCTATAACTAGCAATGTGAATCATGTTGTTAGGCATGAAGGAATGCCCAAAACTCGATGAGCTCCCTCGCCTAGCGGATAAACACATATAATCACTCACTTGCCTAGTCAACTTTGCTTTTGTCGTTTTGTGTTGGAGTTTGGGCTTTGGATTATTAAAGATATGATTCGTATCGACTTGATGTTAGGACTCATCGGACTTGAACCTTATATGACTGCGGTTTGTGGAAACCCAATATGTACTCTAAACTGTTGTATGCACAACTAGATTTTGTAGATGATTTGTTTGATGATCATGTGTGTTTATTACGTTGCGCCATGTATTCGATTCGTGGTGCCTTGATTTGCTATAGATTAAATATGTATGATCGTATGTGTGACAAAAACTAATAAACATATTTACCATGACACCTTGGCGACTCGTTTGTTATGTGGTTTGTTAAGCGTAATCGTAAAATCTAGCGATGTATTTTGTGGAGACAAAGTTTAAAAAGGTTACCATCCACGCTTCTCATCGAAAGATTTCACCCAACATCGTCAACATCGATTGGGCACTATGGGTCTTGACCACCTGGTAATGACCTCATGGCAAATTATGTAACATGATCATTATTCTATATATTGAGCATTATGTCACAAACAATGTATGTAACTTAACCGATCATCTATCTATCTCTAAGATATCTGGTTATGGGCAACTTGTCATTGCACAACTATATGTATTCACATTGTTTTGAAACAAAGTTATATATTATAAATGATTATAAATGTACCAACAGAGTAAGTAAGTGAAGCAAGGTCAATATACTCTCTTAATATACTCAAATAACTCATTATAAGGACAAAATTAATTATACGCTGTTGTGGTTCACTAGTTACGTGCTCATATAATATGCATATAAGGCAGCTTGCCTGTGGAATAAGGATTCTATTTACAATGTGAAGGAAGTGAAGATAAAAATGAAGCACGTTAAACTCTTAAATATGGCAACATGTCATTGCAAGTCGTAATGTGTTCCATGTATGATTTATCGAGGCAGTATATATTTCATGCAAGACATAGAGCTAAGTATAGTGTTAAAGTTTAGTCTATTTTGGCTTCTACATCGAAATGTGTTGTTATTCATATGTTCGTAGGAAATCACATAACATATTATTTTACACTACTAAAATTCACAATTTACTAGCTAGCAAAAGTACATTATGTATGTTTGATTATTTGTCTTGGCTATATAGTTTAACATTAGTTTATATATTGAACGAAATAAAAGAAGTAGTTTTATAACAATACTTATAATAAGAAAAAATGTATACCTTACTCCGTCCACAGAGTCAAATATGACTGGTGCAAAGTTGATTTTATATGTCAATAATGTTCCACAAAGTACATATAATTGTGTAGCAACAAAGTTATTTTATAGAATTTTAGGACCTGTATAAAAGCAAAATATGTAAACTTTTACTTTTACAAGAAAAAGAAAAAAGATTAATTAAAGGAACATATATGTATGAAATTAATTACAAAATATCGTGACAATAACTATGACAATTGAACTAGTGTATATGTGAAGATGAAGTTGTGCTTTCCATTTCCTGGGGCCTTTATTTCATGTGCGACAGTATATAAACACGTATCTTTGACCGAAAAACCATAAACTTATCCTTCTCTGTATGTCAGTTCATGCGGTGTGCGGCGTTGGCCATGCAAGTGTTATGTTCTTGTCCAAAGGAAGTTTCTCGGTGTCGACACCATCAGTTAAAGTAGCACGTGATGGTACGATCAAATGAAGAAGTTAAATCTATAAGTGTCAGTACTACATAGTACATGCGTTGCATTACATGACCAAATGACATGTCTCTTATGTCGATGTCACCAATGCAATAGCGAATGATGATACGTCAAGATGAAAACGTAGGTGGCAATTTTATTTTATTTTTATGTCCCTTCCAGGGCATAGTTATTGTATTCCTTTAATGGACCTTTATTTAATTCTGATAAAATAAGAATCTATATTAGTTTTACGCAATAATCTCACAAAGTTGAAAATTTCACTACAATACTCTATTGGCAAGCAAATAAAAGGATTCACATCATAATCTTCATGATAACTCATGCAACGAGATGCATGCACCCGACTCACCAAATGTCTCCAAATTCAGTGATTTTGGACAACGTGCCATTGTAATCGCAAACGTTATGCGACATGCACAATCAATGCGTTGATGCACTCGTTTTAAATGGTAGGTACCATGTAGGCAAAAGAATAATACGTGACACATAAAGTTAATGCCTCTAAACTTAATATGTAGTAGGTAGTTTATTTCCTTCAACGAGCCTTCATTTTATGTGTCATAAAATCTAAACACACATTTTTTACGCGGTAACCCTGTAAATTTAAAATTTCAAAATGCATATTATGGAGAGCAAATGAAACGATTCACACTCTCCTCTCCATGACAACTCAGGCAACGCTGCACACACCTTACTTACCAAATATTTCTCAATTCACGGAATATAAACAACGTGTAAATGCCAATGCAAGCATTAAGTTCATGACAGCTAAGGTAACACAATGCACACACCTAACTCACCAACTATTTCTCAATTCACGGACTACGAACAACGTGTAAGTGCCAGTGCAAACACTACGTTTATTTCCATCTGGATCTGCACTCTCCTACTCATGACAACTCAGGCAACACAATGCACACACCTAACTCACCAACTCTTTCTCAATTCACGGACTACGAACAACGTGTAGCTACCAATGCAAGCACTACGTTTATTTTCATTTGAACCTGCACTCTCCTACTCATGACAGCTCAGACAATGCAACGCACACACCTAACTCACCAACTCTTTCTCAATTTACGGAACCTGTGAAACGTGTACGGCTAATACAAACCAGGTGAAACTCGATACCGTCGATGCCAGTACTACCTGACGATACCACCGATGAGAGACAAACATATTCATGCCTATATATTACAAGAGGAAAATCATATTAAAGTAATAATTATCATAGGATTCACTATTACAAATTTTGTGCATCTTGAAAAGGAAAAGAAAAGGAAAGAAGAATGTTTTAAGAAATGGAAATGACAATTTTGTTGGAGCAATAAAAACCCCAAATTATACTTACTACTAGTACTAGTCTCTTGTGTAGTTGTGTAGCTAGCTCCTCTTTCGAGTTTTCTCCAACAGCCGCACTCTCTCTCTCTCTCACACACACACTCTCTATCTCTCTCAGCATATACATACACACAAACGAACGTATATGTATACCTACGCCTCCATCGATTCCAATTCGACAATCGCCACCACCATCTCCGCCACCGGAACCTAGGGTTTTGCCGAGCTGGATTCCATTTCAATCTGAAACTGGATTCGATTCCGAATTCGACCTAATTCTCCGTCTCTTCTCCTTAATCTGAAACTGGAACTGGAAGATTGGCACACCGTCTCATCTGTTCGGCTTATTCTCTCCGATTAGGGGCCTTGTTATGAGCTGTCTGCCAAAATCAGTTCGACTTGGTCAAGGCTGATTTTGTTTCTCCACCTGGAATTGAGTTATTTTTATGGCATTGGGGGATTTGATGGCAGCATCTCGGTTTTCTCAGTCCTCCGGCTTGGTTTCCAATCATTTCGTCGATTTCGCGCCCTCGAATGGGAATCATGTGGAGGCAGATGATGTGAGGAGTGTTTATAGTATTAGCAGTAGTAATAGCTATGCTCGGGATTTGGCGGAGGCTGCGAGTAATGGCTACTCAGCGATGATGACGACTACAACGAGCATGGCGTACCTGCCGCAGACGGTGGTGCTGTGTGAGCTCAGGCATGATAACTTTGAGGAGTGTGTTCCGTCAGGTCCGATTGATAGCGGTTTGGTTTCCAAATGGCGGCCTCGAGATAGAGTGAGCTTCCGTTTTACTGTTCTTGATCCGAGTGCTGTTTTATGTGCTAATTGCTATGTCATGCCTGCTTTACATTAAATGTTAGTATCCTGCGTGTTAATAGTTTATTGATTATTGATGATATGCTACAATGATATACACTGCTTGATTATAGTTCCCGTATGTCATGTTTCGTTAATAAGCTGGCAAGCAGAAATGGTTCCATACTCTAGTTATTAAGCTGAGGAGCAAAAATGGTGCTATACTCTAGTGTCGTGTGCCATGTTTCCTTATTAATCTGACAAGCTAAAATGGTGCAATACTCTGTGAAGCTTAATCTCATTGTGGCTTGTTAAATTGGTTCATGGATACTAGGGTCGTAGAAATGATTGCAGCAATCCGATATTTTGACTTAAGTTCTCAGATGCCCTAGTCGTGTTGTAATATTACAATGGTTAATAAAGTCCAACCCTCTGCTTTAATTTATGTCTTACCGATAATGTTCAGAAGGGTGCGATTGTGAATTTGCATTAATGTGTAATCATATCAAATTAAATAATTGTCGACAAGCACATTGTCGTCCTTTAGACTAAGTGGCCCCTATACGTTTCACTCAAAATTCTGAGGTGAGAGGTAAAAGCAAATTTTCCAAAGTCGGAACAATTCCCGTCTCTCGCTGTAGACTAATTGCTCCTTTTGCATCATACTATTCCCCAGTATTTGCGAGCTGTGAAGTATTTGGGAATCTGATGATGTTACACATTATGTCATATGGCCTACAAGCTTGATGTATTTAAAGGCAGAGTGTTTAATTTATCTGCAATAGAAACAAGAGGAATGGGAGCTACATGACATGCATTTATCTTCACACAGTAGTAAATTGTATGGTTTATTGATAGAATGTGGAGTCGTTGGAGGACACACATTGCACTGTGGGAAATTCCTGGTGTTGTTTCTAATCAACTAGCTTTTTGTGCATGTCTCGAAGGTTCTCCATTGTGTCCCAGTATAGTAATTTATCCCAGTTACTTGCCTGGCTGTTTTCGTATTAAGAAATTGTTGACTCGACTTATATATCCTTATTGACTGACCAGTGTTTGATTGTTCATGGAATCATGTCAATTTCATGTATCAGTTTAACTGTTTTCTTTATGGAACATCTTCAAAAGTTTTGTGTTTATTCACTTGCTTCCTTGACATTCCACCATGTTTAAGAATACTAATCTTTATTCTGAGTCCAGTATAACCTCTACTCTCTCGTTGTCAATTTCTAGTCATATATATCTATTTGGAACACGCACTGTGAAAAGATCTTGTGATCTTACTCCTGTTGGCCCGTTTGCTCTGTATTATCACTTATCCATGCTGGTCCTGTTGCATTTACCCCCATAATTTATCCTATGAAACCTTATTTATTTTATATTTTTATAACCTTTTTTTTGTATTGACTTCTATTATCAATTGCAGATGAAGACCGGATGTGTTGCTCTGGTTTTGTGTTTAAATATAAGTGTTGATCCACCTGATGTAATTAAGATATCGCCTTGTGCACGAATGGAATGCTGGATTGGTATTGTCGTTGTACCCTTTCTCTCTATTGTGATTATTTTTCACTGTTCTCTTTGGCAATTCACTTTGTCCATGATCATGCGTTTTTTGTTGTTGGTATCCGCTGGATTTTCTTACATCTCATACCACATTAGTTTCACGACTATAATGATTCAGATTATTTTGTTCTCTTGGGTTCTCACGTAATGCTATCCCCTCTTAGAGATCATGACTATGTTTAGCTTGTTTTGAAATTTAAAGTAGTAATAGGAAAAAACATAGGTGTTGGGAGCAAAGGGAAAATGGTAAGCTGGTAATATTAAATAATGCTTTGCAGTGTGTCTGTGGATTTGAAATAGTAGAGTTAAAGGCATATAAATAAGCATAAATGTCTTTTGGACAGTTAAAGCTGTAAAAGTAGTGATCGAACTGGATTCGAACAGGGAGAGTGAGTCTGGCTAAATAATGTTTGAGGTGTTGGTAGTAATTGTAAAACAATCAGTTTAGTCAGATTTTGTAAAAATCTTGAGAGCTAAGGCGCTCTTCTTCTTCTCTATAATAATAATAATAACAATAATTATAATAATAACAATAATAATAATAATAATAATAATAATAATAATAATAATAATTGTTTATGTTATAACTTTCTCATGGTGCATTGATGCGAATGCATTAATCTGTCCTAGTTAGTAAGTTATTAGCACGAGTAAATCCAGAAATAAGTGGAATTGTCACACATTTGTTATGACTTGAGGAAGGTCAATGATCTTAATTTGCCTGGTGCATCATATTTTCTTAGCTTGTGCTGTTGTGTACCTCTCTACGGCTGTGATTAGACTACAGGAAGACAAAAACATGATATTTCGCAGCGATGAACACTGTTAAGTACTTGTTATGTGATGGTGTTCTTTATTTTTCCGGATTAGACATGTATCTTGTGCTTGCACTAGTTCATGACTGAGTTCAGTTCCAGCTACCCAAGTCTACATGACGTTTTCATTAACTTCAATATAGGTGCACTTCTGTGGGCTAGTAAGATTACATACATCTGTGAGTCATTTCCTTCGTTACTTTCTTTTTGTAGACCCATTCTCGATGGCACCTCAAAAAGCCCTTGAAACTATAGGGAGAACCTTGAACCAGCAGTATGAAAGGTGGCAGCCGAAGGTATGAAAAGAGCAGAAACAATTGTTAATTTTCCTACTACATCAGTAAATTAATTACACACGCAAAAGGAAAAGAAAGAAAGAAAACACAGAGCAGAAGCAAATGTTCTTACAACACTTGTGAGTGTGATAAATAATTTTATTACACTTTGCCAGGCTCGCTACAAGACTTCACTGGATCCAACTGTTGAGGAAGTAAAAAAACTATGCTCTACATGCCGCAAGTATGCTAAAACCGAGAGAGTCCTTTTTCACTACAACGGGCATGGGGTGCCAAAGCCAACTCCGAGTGGCGAAATTTGGCTCTTCAATAAGGTTCTTGTAGGAGACTCTTCCCTAGTAAATTTATTCTCACTATGCAATTATTGGCATGTCTCATTCTAGCTATTTTCGTAGAGTTTTACACAATACATCCCTTTACCAATAAGGGACTTGGATTCCTGGGTGGGTTCACCTTCAATATATGTCTTTGATTGTTCTGCCGCTGGTTTGGTTATCAACGCCTTCATGCAGGTACTTAACAGCATGATTTCTGACCAATAAGATAGGTATCATCTGTTCGGTTACAAGGTGTAATGTTCTCTTGATTTTGTTACAGCTCCTGGAGTATAGTGGTTCGAGTACTGGATCGTCCATGAAGGACTGTATTTTGCTCGGGGCATGTGAAGCTCATGAGACTCTTCCACAAAGTGAGGAGTTTCCTGCTGATATATTTACTTCCTGCCTCACGACGCCTATAAAAATGGCTTTAAGATGGTGAGCACAATCCATAACTATGTGCTTATGCAGTTTTAATGCCAATTGAACCCATCATTTTTTTGGTTTGGTTGAAACAACCAAAAACCCAGCATTGGGTAATGATCATTATGTGTGAATCCTTTCGGCATTCTGCTTTTATTATGTGCCAAACTAGTCTTCTATGTTTGGTTTATGGTATCCTTCCCATGTAATTTCCTAAAGGTCTACATAACTAGTTGAAGAAGTAAGAACTTGTTCGTTGATGTTCTGGTAAGTGAATTCATTTGACATTTGAAGTTGTGATAATTTCCTGTAAGATATCTTGTTCAGAGCTTAATGCTCTTCCTGGGTTATTTTTAAGTGTGCATCCCATCATATTTACCATTTTCAGGTAAGTGGTTGTTCCTTTTCTTTTATCTATTTATTTATAGTTATGTTCTTTTTAATCATCACATAAATATTAATAAAAACAATGGAAATGGACAAGGGTTTTATATTGATATTCACCAAGGTAAATAAATGCGAAAAAGCATGTTTCAGGCTGCTCATAGATTATCCTATTTGACCTAGTTGTATTTTGTATAAGGCCATTTATTTCCTTCTTAACTTTATTCACCGAGCAAGTCTCGTAAAAGACTTGAGTTTCCTACACAATAGGAAAAACTGCATATCATTATGTAAATTATGGGAGTATGCCAAACACTTGGGTATGGGGGATATGGTCTTTCCTCATATACAGAAAAAACATGACTTCTACAAGAAATTTCACTTATTTCTCTGTTCACCTGCTTTGTTATTTTACGGCTGGTGTCTTACACAAATCATTTCTCTTATTCAGGTTCAGCAGCCGTTCACTTCTCAGCGAGTCTTTCAATAATTCCTTGATAGACAAAATTCCTGGCCGCCAGACTGACAGGAAGACCCTTCTTGGAGAGTTGAACTGGATATTCACTGCTGTAACTGACACTATTGCCTGGAATGTACTACCCCATGGTAACAAGAAGACATCTAGTTCCAGATAGCTTCTGGATTTGTTCAACTTCATGATCACAGATTTAACAGCATGTTCAATCACAAGTTTTAGTCATGATCATCTCTTAATTTCACAGATTTATTCCAGCGGTTGTTCCGGCAAGATCTTTTAGTTGCTAGTCTTTTCCGGAATTTCTTACTAGCTGAAAGGATCATGCGCTCAGCAAATTGTTCTCCAATTTCATATCCAATGTTGCCACCCACTCATCTGCATCATATGTGGTAGCTTGATATGTTTCTGTTTGCGTATTACAGACACTGCAATATTTGTTTGTTGATATTCATCTACCTGTTCATTATTGTGTACTCTTTTCCTGCAGGGATGCATGGGACATGGCTGCTGAAATCTGCCTCTCTCAGCTGCCTACTTTATTAGAGGATCCAAATGCAGAGTTCCAGGTATCCATGCATTAGTTGTATTCTTGCATGTAGAACGTAACTACTCAGTGGAGGCAGTACAGATATGCGCGCACGCGCACACACACACACATAAATATTTGCATGTGAAACATAGAAGTTAGTTTATGCAGATTCACTTGTGCACATGTGCACACTATGTCTCTTTTGAGTATTTGATCTTAATTGGTAGTATAAAGTTGTGGCTTTAGCCTTTCTATTTCCTTTCTTCAGCCCAGCCCGTTCTTCACAGAGCAGTTAACAGCTTTTGAAGTTTGGCTTGATCATGGATCGGAGCACAAAAAACCCCCGGAACAGTTGCCCATAGTTCTTCAGGTAGGCCACATGATGCTGCTAGTCGGTTATGGTGTTGGTTTTTCTCTTTTAGTACTATTTTAGGGAGAGAACATCGAGATAGCAGAGATGTAGTTTTTGTCATTAATTTTCAAGCTTCAGTGTTCGACAACTACAAGCGTGTTTTGTTCAAATAAATTAGTACTATTTTAGGGAGAGAACATCGAGATAGCAGAGATGTAGTTTTTGTCATTAATATTCAAGCTTCAGTGCCCGACAACAAGTGTGTTTTGTTCAAATAAATTAAGATGGAAAATATGAATCATGTAAATAATTCACGACTAGATTGGGTATACGCTATTCTTCTCGATCCTAGTCGATGATGTCTTTTTCACTGAATTCTCTCATAACATTGATGTGTGTAAGCATTACTGTAGCTTATTTCATTGCAAGTGAGGTGGCCCCTGCATGTGGATGTTTTGAATTTTAGGAAGTGTTGTATGAATGATCTTCTTTGGCTTGTTAGTAGAGTTGTGGAAAAAGGAATAAATTAATAATAATTATGATGGCCAATGGTCCTGCTAGAGCACCAAATGAAAATTGGCTTGGCTCATATGTTCTTTGATATGATATCCTTATCTCTTATCAACAATGCCACTGCTTATGATATATTATTATCTGTATACCTTCTTGAAAGATGTCACATTTCCTTCTTGTTACTTTAGGTGTTGCTTAGTCAATGCCATAGATTTCGAGCTCTGGTGCTTCTCGGAAGATTTTTGGATATGGGACCATGGGCGGTAGATCTGGTACTTACTGAAGCTCTGGCTAATTTCCTATTTATTGACTGATATCCTTCTCATGCCTTAGCATACTGATATTAGTCCTTATTCCAGGCCTTATCCGTGGGAATATTTCCTTATGTTTTAAAGCTCTTACAAACGACGACACCGGAGCTTCGGCAAATTTTGGTGTTTATCTGGACAAAAATTCTCGCATTAGATAAGGTAAGTTCATAAATTCCTTTTGCTTTTAGTTCATTTTTCCTTGTGGGTTTCTTGTCCTGAGAAGCAGGTCAGTTGACTTGGTACAATATTAAAAAGGCATGCTGTCCAGAGATAGTGTCCTGTAACTTATGTGCCCACTTGTAGTAATGAAGTATTGATTTAGACGGTAGGACTATTTGCCTAGAATTATTTATCATTTTATGTGTCAAGTTTCTTTTTATAGTCTTCTTCCACTTCTTTTCAATTTTCTTCCTTTAATTTCTCATATTTTCTTACTAAGATGTGTGGTATTGCTTGCAATATATTGTTTAGTTTTCTGGATTACTCATATTTAATGAATGCATTTTGACATTCTAAACCGAGTTCAATTTGCATATCCGTATGCATCATGTGCATAGTCTTGCCTTCGCGTTTCATCTTGAAGATAGTATACAATGTTTCATTATACCAAATTTCGAAGTTCTGCACTACCTGTGTTGTACCAAAATGAATGCTCGTATGCAATATGAGTGTAATACTAATATGTAATTGGATTTTATCAATTGAATTAGCGTTTTAATAAGAAGGTATGTTTTACTCTGTCAGGAAGTAGTATTTTGATCATAATCAGGTGAGTTGATTATTAGAGTTCAAGATTAGGGTCTGGTTTAGGATAGACATGAAATTATTTGATATTCTGGTTCACCCTTTTATTGTTTGTTCATCTCTTCGGAGAATGAGTGTTCTTTCTTTTTCTTTTCATTATGCAGTAATATTAAAGAAAATGTAGCTACACCAAATTTCTATCTTTCTCTACCAGATAACCCGTGAGATACCACATGAAAATGAGTTAAATTTTTTCACATGGCATGGATGTGGATGTATTTGGTGTTATCTTGGATATATTTTGCACTACGTTTTGAAGGAAAATTAAATATCATTTCATGACACATCAAACAATTCATGAAAAATAAGTTCATATCAAGCATGTATTTTTGCATCTGTACTGAGCACGACAGATGACTTAATTGATATCTGTTGCGAATAATTGAATGTTTACTGATTGCTGCCATGATTATAGTCTTGTCAGGTTGATCTCGTGAAGGATAGTGGTCACACATACTTCATTAGATTTCTTGATAGCGTTGAGGCATATCCAGAGCAACGTGCAATGGCTGCATTTGTTTTGGCTGTCATTGTTGATGGTCATAGGCGTGGTCAGGAAGCCTGCATTGAAGCTGGTTTGATACACGTCGGTCTGAAGCTCCTTCAGGGCTCATCTTCGAATGAGACACAAACTGAGCCTCTATTCCTTCAATGGATTTGCTTATGCCTTGGGAAAGTTTGGGAGGATTTCTTGGAAGCTCAGATGATAGGCTTGCAGGCGGATGCCCCTGCTATTCTTGCTCCACTACTTTCTGAGCCACAACCCGAGGTTGGTCCCTGTATAAAATACATATGCTGGGCATTGGTTCCTCGTAAACTCACTTTAGTTTTCGAAAATAATTCAAGAAATAAAATTTAGTGATTTTTATCCTCGTGTTTGTCAGGTACGCGCTGCAGCCGTTTTCGCCCTTGGCACTGTGCTTGATGTTGGGTTTGACACAATGAGAGATGGTTTTGGAGATGAAGATTGTGATGATGATGACAAAGTTAGGGCCGAAGTTGGCATTATTAAGAGTCTTTTAGATGTTGTTTCTGATGGAAGCCCACTGGTGCGAGCTGAAGTTGCTGTGGGTACGTACCATTAGGTGTCTATACTATTCTAGAATTTGCAGTTTGCTTTTAAATATCATTTGCATTTTCCTCTAGTAATTCAATTATTTCCTGTCTGATTGAAAAATCACATCAATGTTGCCTAGTCAATTTCCATGGAGTAACACTATACCTTTTTGCAGCTCTGTCTCGTTTTGCCTTTGGCCACAACAAGCACCTAAAGTCTGTTGCTGCTGCATTCTCAAAACCACAGGCCAATTCTGTGCTCACTTCATTGCCGTCGTTTGTCGCCAAGAGTTCTAGTAGTGGCTATACAACTCCAACCCACTACATCCCTCATGGAAGTATAGTTCCATCAGTTGCTCCATTATTACGAGTAGGAGGAAATGACAGCCAGTCAATAGCTCGCGATGTGAGAGTATCTGCTAGCAGCCCTCTTGCTGCTCCTGGAATAATGCATGGATCTCCTCTTTCCGATGATTCTTCTCAACATTCTGATTCAGGGGCACTGAATGATGCTGCCAGCAATGGGGCTGTTAACCATTCGAGGTTAAGACCTCTAGATAATGCTCTATACTTGCAGTGTGTAATAGCTATGTCCACTTTGGCAAAGGATCCATCGCCGCGGGTTGCAAGCCTCGGACGGCGAGTGTTATCCATTATTGGAATTGAGCATGTGGTGGCAAAATCTGTCAAATCTGCTGTTCGTCCTGGTGAATCAACTGTCAGCACCAGTGTTGGTGGACTAGCCCGTTCAACATCTTGGTTTGAACTAAATGGAGGTAATAGTTCATGTGAATTCTGTTGCATGCTCTTGGCTTAAACTCTCTCCATCATTAGTTCATTATTTATTGAAATGTGAAGACTGCAATGTCATTTGTTTAAAATGTTATTTCTATAAATTTATTCTACTGAATTGTTGTAGGAGTCCGCATGCCACTTACTTTCAGAACACCTCCTGTTAGTCCTCCTAGGCCAAGCTACTTAGCTGGAATACGGAGAGTGTCATCCTTGGATTTTCGGCCGCATCTGATGAGTTCTCCAGATTCTGGGTTAGCTGATCCACTGTTAGGGTCTCCTGGACCTAGTACTTCAGAACGCAGTTTCCTTCCCCAGTCAACAATTTATAATTGGAGTTGTGGACACTTTTCAAAGCCACTTCTTACTGCAATGGATGATAGTGAAGATATACTTGCCCGAAGAGAAGAAAAAGAGAAGCAGGCGCTAGACTATATCGTCAAATGTCAGCACTCCTGTAAGTCGATCGCTCCTCGCCCCAGCGCACCCACACAAAATGTACTGTTGTTAGTTTTTGTCTCATTATTTCTATTTTTGCAGCTGTGAGTAAGCTACACAATCAGATTGCCAGCTGGGATACTAAATTCGAACCTGGAGCCAAAACTGCTTTATTGCAGCCATTCTCACCAGTTGTGATTGCTTCTGATGAGCTTGAAAGGATCAGGTGGAATAAAATAATGAATTTGATATGACTTTATGGTGAACCAACCTATGAATTACTTTTCTTTTTTCCTTTTCTTTGTTTCCAATTTAAGACTTAAATCTAGGTTTGATACACAGTAGGAATCCGTAAATAAGAGAACCTAAAAATTAGGACACATTGTACTTTCTACTCATTCCTCTCTGTTATGTGCTCGTTCGCCCTCCACACCCTTGGTTTAGTATTACTCTACACTCTGGTCGTTGGAATATGGTGCCATATATTTTCTTTGATCAACTTTTCATGTCTCTCTGATATATCCGGTCCTTTTCTATTGATAATGATAAATTCGACTGTTCATTTTCTCTGAGATGGGCTTTTGTTTTATTTGTTTTGCTTCATCGGTTATTTAATGCAGAGTTATCTAGTTATACTGTGTCCATTTTACACTGACGCTAAACTAACATCTTTCTGTTTCATCCATTAGGGTTTGGAATTATGAGGAAGCGACTCTTCTCAACAGTTTTGATAACCATAATTACCCCGAAAATAGGGGAATTTCGAAGCTTTGTCTTGTAAACGAGCTTGACGACAATTTACTTCTTGTTGCATCAAGTATGTATCCCTTGCCTTAATTTGCCATTACTCAGTCATTTATCGATAGTAGCGAAAGCTAAAATTTCCTCTGCTTGTCTTATTATAGATGATGGAAGTATCCGAATTTGGAAAGATTATGCTTCAAAAGGACATCAGAAATTAGTCACTGCATTTCCTTCGATTCAGGGTCATAAACCTGGAGTCCGTAGTGTGAACGCTGTTGTTGATTGGCAACAACAGTCTGGATATCTTGTATGTACCAATTTTGCTTAATTCATTAGTGCACTCTTCTGCAAGCTGCTTTAATTATTCTCTGATGCATTTCGTTATGTTGCTATTTCTAGTTTGCATCTGGTGAGATATCGTCTATCATGGCCTGGGATCTGGACAAAGAGCAACTTGTGAATACAATTCCCTTGACATCAGATGCTAGCATCACTGCATTGGTGAGTTTTGACTTCACATACTGCACTCGTGTGGATTAAGTTTTATGAATTGGACACATGCTGAACTTTTTTTCTATTTTGCTGCTCCTGAAGTGTTCCGTCTTGTGTGCATTTCTGAGGACATTGCTCTTTCTTTCCTGTGTAAAGTGATTGCAGTGTCGTAGTGTCTTCATCTGCAACGTTTCTATCATACTGGTTGCGATATAATTATTATGACGTTTAAATGAAATGACGTTTTGGAAATAACACACATTTAAGGAGATATTTTCTTCCCATACTACCCTTGTTAGAGATTTTAACTAATGTCAATTTAAACTAGAAAAAAAAAAACTCATACTGGTCATTGCCCATCGGGTTCAGCAAGAGGTCCCAATCTGCATAAATAAGTGAAAGGAAGAAAGAAAGAAAGAAAGAAAATATGCCAAAATGTCGTTTATTTACTGAATACTAAAAAAGTCAATATGTCCTTTGCCAAACATTGGAGGGAGTATTTGAGTATTTATTTAATCTATGAACTGACATCAAATGGTTGTAAGCTGTCAAGTTAAAAAGCTCTTGGCGGTGTTGGTGTGAACCTGATTAGTGTTTTAGCTGGCCCTATAACAATCGGATTGCATGGAAAACGTTGGCCTCTAGTTCTCTGCGGTATTTCTGTTTTTTCTCTTGGAATGCATGGAAGGTCTTTAATTATTAAATTAGTAAAAAGGGGTGTCTGCTGGATGGTGGTTTTCATTATTCATCTGTGCAGAAATTTGAATAGCTGATTTATGTGCCTGGTAGTGGTAGACAGTAGTCTTATTGATGCTAGTAAAATGCGCCAGCATGCTGTGCAGTGGCTCTTCTTTCTTTATTTCTTTCTTTCTATCTTCAATAATTTGATTAATTTCACATGATATCCTCAACCAACGGCCACGTAATACGAATTGTGGAATTATCTGGCTCTGTTGTAGCAATATTATACATAATTGATACTGTAACATTTGGATGGTTTAGCCGGCTTTTAATTTGTCAGACTAAGTTGCATAAATCTTGCTTATTTATTGATTAAATCATGCATCATGTAGGCTGCTTCTCATGTCCATGGAGGTCAATTTGCTGCTGGTTTTAATGATGGTTTTGTCCGATTATATGATGTTCGTACTCCTGAAATGTAAGAAATACTTCTTTCTTTCTCTTTCACTCTGGCAGTTTGAGAATTACCATCACTTCCCACCTTTTCTCCTTGTTAATTTTCTATGAGCAACCACTTCTACTTGAGAGTATACTCTTGATCTTTGTGGATGAACTCAAGTATACTCATGTTTTGATAAAAGCCATTATGGGGCTCTCGAGCACAACAAAGCATATGCTTTATTCGCAAAAAAAGTAAAGCACTTGTGTATGGTGGATTTCTTTTTTCTTATCTTTGTTGTTTACAAGTGCAATAGGGTTGCATGAACTTGTCATGATAGTTTGATATATTTACTTTCCTTCCTAACCTTTGTTGTTCAGGCTTGTAGCTGAAACCAGACCTCACACTCATCGAGTTGAAAAAGTTGTAGGGGTCGGCTTCCAACCTGGCCTTGAACCAGCTAAGGTGAGCTCCACACTTTCACCTAGGGAAAAACGAACTGATGTTCCCGGCATTTGCTGAGGAAGTTGATCTTTAAAGCATGTTTTCTCAATCATTTTTCTACTTGTTACTCTCCAGCTTGTCAGTGCTTCACAAGCAGGAAATATTCAGTTCCTTGACATGAGATGTACAAAAGATACATACCTCACCATTGAAGCCCACCGGGGATCACTTACTGCGTTGGCTGTCCATCGGCATGCTCCTCTCATTGCGAGTGGCTCAGCCAAGCAATTTATCAAAGTCTTTAATTTATCGGGTGACCCGTTAGGCACAATTCGCTACTACCCCACATTCATGGCGCAGAAGATCGGAGCTGTTAGCTGCCTCACTTTCCATCCGTATCAAGTACTTCTCGCTGCAGGTGCAGCTGATGCTTGTGTTTCGATATATGCTGACGAAGTCTCTCCGCCTCGGTGAAGTCGAAAGAATTGGTGAAGCCTGCAGTCGGGTGGGCTATAACATGCAACTGTATGATGATGATATACATTAATTAAGCCTCCTCCTTCGGCTCACCTGTAAAGCTAAGAAGAATCTGCTCGTTTCTGGAGGCCATCCCATAATTACCTGTTTATAGGTGAAGATGTAAATATGTTCTTTTTTATTTCCTTTTCTTTTTTCGGGTTTTTAGTGTGCTTGATTTTCTCCTGCTATTTTCTGTGTCTTTGTAACCCTTTGTTCAATTTGTACAGTTAAACTAGTCCGCTTTTATAAAATTTCATTATTGTTAGACCTTCACCCCTTTGTTCTTTCTATCTCAAGTTTTGAGTTTCCGTCTTATAAAGCCGTAACTTCCCTCCCCTCCGTCAATCTAAACCGAGTATATGGGTTTTTCATTGACCGTGTATCATGTTATGGGCTTACACTTGATATGGGGCGAGTCAATACTGTTAATTATTGTACTTGTATCATGTGATGACATTTGACTAATAGCTAATAGTATTATCTCTCCAACGCATGTATGAAAGTCCCTTGATCTTTAGTAGTACTGGTAATAAATATACTTATAGCAGCTATATTACTAGGGTTTAGATTATATATTGCCATATCCCAAACTACCCTTCAACTTCAACTCGTAATACAAATAAGTTGGGTAAGAAACGAAACGAAAATGACTAGGGTCTGTTTGACCCGGGGGTGCACCCTGCAGGGTCGATTTTTCCCATTACAAGTCACCGCCACAAGGTAGTAGACACGGGAAGTTCCGTCCTACATTTTGAGTGGGGATAAAGAAGTGCTTATGACCTGAACTGGTCAAGTATTTTGCAATTTCCGTGTATCATGATGCAATGAGACTAAACTATTTAGTACGGCTGTAATGATTTATTCTAATTGAAGTACAACAAAACTAGTACGGTCTGTACGTTTTTGCTGATCTCAATTCTCATGCTCATCATTTGACTTTGCTAATTTATTTATGCACACATCAATACTCCGTACATAGGCTGTCATCATATATTATGCAATTCATGCTTAACAACATTATGCGTCGGCTCACCATGATAGTCTGCATTACCGTCTGAGGAAGCAAATTTTGTCATAATAATTCGACTTTGCCAGTCTTGGATTTTAAGTGATGTAACTAAATACAAATGTGGTGCTGTTTCAATTTGAGTGGAGTCTGCCCTATATTTCCTCCTATCATTTTTAGATCTCTTTCAAAACTTTTAGACCAACGACATTCATTAACTATGCTATATGTAATATGTTGACTTCATAAATTTACAAATGTTTAATATTTTCTACAATACTATCTTTAATGATTCGTGTGATGAACTCTCCTTAAATGAAGTATGACTAGTTTTAAAGTTTTTTAACTTATTATAGATTGATTTCAAAAGAATAAATAAAAGTATATCTGGTTCATATTAACATCATTACCATTAATGTTTATATGAGACTTTACATTATGACAAGAAGTCAAAAGATTTGATGATAGCACTGTCTAAGTTGCTTCTATCTTAATCTTATCGCAAAGTTGAAGTTTCAAGAATCCACTACCAAGTATATATGTTTAGAAGTAAAAAAGAAAGGAAAATAAAGATAGTGGTGATGTTAACATGTTAGGTACGTACAGGACGGCTTGATTCTAATCTAATCTTACCTGGGGAGATTTTATGTGTACCTTTTATGTACTTGCTCCATTTTATCGTAGAGGAGCCACATTCCATGCTTTTCTTGACCCCTTTAAAGTCCACATTCCAGATAACATTGAAATAAATACTACTATAGTACTACCAAGTACTAAATTAAAGTCATCACACAATGCATTCCTGTGAAGCTTTCTACTTGGGGAGCAACTATCTGGGGTAGATTCCTCTATGTGTCCTATACTTCATCATTTCCAACAAGTTAAGTTTAGCACTCTTTTGAATATTAAACTTGTAACTTGTTCAAAACCACGGGCTTTAATTTTTAGGGTTTTGCAAACTATTTTGGCATAGGCTTAAAATCCACATTGTTTAAAACAATAAGTTTGGATTTTTCTAGAGTCCACATTGAATGTATTCTAGTACAGTTACGGATGAATTTTACTGTGGCATGGAGTTGGAGTGTAGTGTGTACATTGTTCAGCTATAATCTCAATTAAAAATATATATATATTTATAATTCTACAATACCATTTTTTTCTCTTTACTTTTTTATTTATACTCACAAGTCAATTACAATCTATTCGGTCGAACTCTATGCCAAACAACCCTTATTTTTGCACCATGTGAGTTTACTACACCTACCGCCCCGCTATTGTGTATACATAACTATTGTGTGTTTCTTAAGAAATACTATAGATTAATACCGATAGAATTGATATTTAAGGTAGGAAAGATAAATGAATAGAGAACGATAGAGGTGTGAACGTAAATAATAAAGTATGAAGACGCATGTGAAAGACGTTTTAAAACTTTCTAAAGATGTTCAATATATGAGGATATTTAGATTTTCGAGAGTGGACCATTTTACATTAACACATTATTAAAGGGTCACTGTAACAAGTGCATTAAAAAAACAGTGAAAAGTTGGGGAATTTTTTTAAAATATACTGTAGAGTGAGACATATCCATGTATATTCTCGAGATAATTTTTTGTGAATTTTTCTATTTTTTATTTTATAATATTTTTTTTCTTTTAAAAAATATTATGGTGTTGAGATGTGTCCCAATAATTTTCTGGAAATTTTAATGATTTTTTTTTTGAGATTTTAATGATCTTTCATATTTGTTTTTTATTTTCATTAAAAATACCTTAGATTAAACGAGAAGCTGACACTTGTCGGCGGTATATAAAACAAACGGTGCTTGTATCTCACTTGCCATTTCCGTTAAAAAACTTAACGGAGTATATAAAATGGACGGGTAGTCTTTATATAGTATATAAACTGGACAGAGTCATTGTGGAGTATATAAACTGGATCTGTCTTACTCTACAGTATATTTTAAAAAAATTCCCAGTGAAAAGTTTAATGATAGTAACTTATGGACACCCACGATGCCTTGTAATTTTCCTTGCACCGCTATATAATAATGTAAATTACTCACGTCGTCACATATCGAATGTCATATATATGATTTTTACGTGTAGATCAACCCATTGCGTAATGTAAATGATAATGGGAAAAGGTGTACATGAGTATAAACGTACGCTGGAAAATAAAACGTGATTGTTGTATGGGAGGTGTATATCGGATATTTGGCAGAGAGAGTATATGCTATGGTTTATATTTAGGATTGGAATATTAACATCTCTTATTGAATTACATAGAGAAAAGTTGAGAGAGCCGAAAGTCAAGCCGAAGAAGAATAAAAATATGCGCGTCAAATAATCTAACACGGTACGGAATAATCAATTCAAACACTTTCTTTCATGTCCACATACATACACACAAAATTCAATAAGTTGTAACATTCAAATTACCAAAAATGCCCATCATATACTCCTACCGTCCCATAGAAGTTGTCCACTTGAATGTTCTGATAGAGTTGTCCACTTTATTTTCTTTGTCATTTTAGGAACATTTATAATATAATTTTATATTTCCATTACCCCTAAAAAAGTCAAAAAATAACTTAAACAATTAAGTTAACTATCAATAAAGTTATAACGTAAATTCCACATGTATTATATAATGTTATAATATTAGTATATTACTCTCCTTATTTTTTGTGCATTAACAGTAAACTTGATAGCTTCCAAGAGACCGAAGGAGTACTATTGTTTTGTATGTAATAAACTAATACTAGAGGTTATGCAATCGATCTCCAACAAAGTACTCGACTGACAAGATTTTCGAGTTAAGTTTAAGCTCAGTTAGGAGCTTGTTTAGATTGTTCAAATTAATAATGTAATTTAATTGTATATCGGGAAGTTTGGTCCGTGACGGAGTAATACTCCGAAGGGCTTGGGTGGGGAATATAGCATGTGATGTGAGAGAAAAGTGAGTGAGTGGTGATTTTTCGGCCGTTCGTATCAGGGTAAGGCTCATAAATGGCAGGTCACAACTCATGTCATCATACTAATAAGTACGGCCTTCCTCTTTCCTATCCTTTAAAAGCAAGTCATATATTGCACAAACACCACTTGTGATATTTGTCATTGTAAAGAAGACCTCTCATTTATGAGAAATACTAACGTAAAACTCTAAGAATGGGCTACTAAGTTCACACACATCTCTAAGCTGAACGACTTGCTCTACTCGATAACAATATACAAGAGGGAGTGAGTTATGAACTTTAGTCGGCCTTGTCTTTACAAGTTGCAAAGGTACTTAAAAGTTAGTGAGGTTGATCAAACTCGATTGAGATAGTTCGGTTGTACTCAAAATTACAGGCTGATGTATTATTTACCGTAAATTTCACGATATTATTTATTTGTCAGTTTTAGCGACACGACATTGATTTGCCTCGGTCATGTCGGCTCAGCCAATAACTTATAGTTCGATTATGTACAATTGACAACCATAAATAATTCCTAACTTCATTATATTGAGCCGCCTAATGGCGGTAAGCTCTCCCTACTGGAACCTGTTTTAGGTGAGAATTCCTTCGGTTTGTGGAGGAAATATTCTATAAGCAAATAGTATTGTTAGACTATGTAAATATTAGAATAGAATATTCAGTATAGTTAGTATTATAGTAGAATTCCTAATCCTAGTTTAGTTATACTTAGTGTTGTAGTAGAATTCCTAATCTTAGTTTAGTTATACTCTTGTCTTGTAACTAGTATATATATTGAATGAGATCAATAGAAAGAGTCACAGACTCATATTCTTTCATGGTATCACATTAGGTTCGATTCTCTTCCGCTGCCTAATCAACAATCTAGTGTCTCAGATTCTTTCTCATTCACCTTTCTGATCGCTTCTGATCGCTAGTTGTTCCGTTTTGTCTGCTAGCGATCCTCTCTACAGCTTCCTCCAAAATCCGTTTATTTTTCTGAAGTCCGCAGATATGACTAACGGTACCTCCTCTCCCCAAACAACTTCGGCTACCTCCACCTTCCACCCAGCCCTCACGGTTTCAAATATCCGCAACTATGTTCCAATTATCCTTGATATGGAAAATTCGCAATATGGTACCTGGGCTGAGGTCTTCAAGATTCATGCTCATTCTCACAAAGTTCTACTCCATATCCTCCCTCCTCCTAAGGATACGGTTATTACTCCTCCACTACGGAAGAAAAAGAACTTTGGGATACCATTGATCTGTTGTGCTTCAATGGATTTATATGACGATCTCACTAGATTTGCTAAACACCATCATTGAACCCGATGCTACTGCTATGGAAGCTTGGAATCGATTGAAGGATATTTTTCAAGATCACGAGACGTCGCGAGCAATTACTCTTGGACAGGAATTTGCGACTACTCGCATGCAGGATTTTCCTAATGCTAATGCAACTTGTCAACACCTTAAGAGCCTTGTTGATCAACTGAAGAATGTTGGGGCTCCGGTTGATGATCACCGCTTGGTTTACGATTGGTTTCGATCTTAAGCTTACACATGTGTTGGAACGCAGATATGTCATGCGAATCCGTTACCGAAGTTCTCTCAGGCCTGTTCTTCTCTCTGTCTTGAGGAACGAGAACTCCAAGCTATGGCATCCTCTTATTCCTCCGGTGCAGCTTTGATTACTTCGACCCAGGATATGCATTATGTCAATTCTGCTCAACCCAGTCCACCTGGACAGGGTAACAAATGCAACAAGCAAAGGAAGAACAATTCTGGCGCGCCTACTGCTACGCCAGGCTGGGCTCCACCGCCCAGTCCCTTCCCCGCCATGCCATGGGCCTATGACGCAGCCCATCCTGCTCCAGCTGCGCAATATATACGCCCTCAGCATGGAATTTTGGGTTCTCATCCCACGCGCGCTTACATGGAGTCGATGTCTTCGCAGGTCCGTTGTTCATGCTCCGTGATTGAGTCGGTAATGCATACGATGTCGTTGCAGCAACCGGATCTAACTTGGTACATGGATACTGGAGCTACTTCGCATCTGACATCCGCCAAAGCTTCTGATCCATTGCAATCTGGATTGCAGAATCCAGTCCTGAATCCAGTTCCGCATCCAGATTCCGATCCTTCAACAAGCCCCTCCTCCAGTCCACCCTTCACCCGACCAACACCTTCGTTCCGGTGATAGAAAAACACAACAAGTTGGCATTGATTGTGGCAAGACTTTTAGCTCGGTAGTTCAACCAGCGACGATTCGTACGGTTCTGAGTCTTGCTTTTCTTGCTTTGTCTAAGCATTGGCCTATTCATCAGCTGGTTTTCTTTGAAGATTATAGGGACAATCTCAACATGTTTCCACCTCCCGTTTCGACTGCGGGGGAGTGTTAGACTATGTAAATATTAGAATAGAATATTTAATATAGTTAGTATTATAGTAGAATTCATAATCCTAGTTTAGTTATACTTAGTGTTGTAGTAGAATTCCTAATCCTAGTTTAGTTATACTCTTATCTTGTAACTAGTATATATATTGAATGAGATCAATAGAAAGAGTCACGGACTCATATTATTTCAAGTATATGTTCAAGTAATCACCTAGATGTGAGTTGGAAAAAGAAGAGAGCCACGTAGAATAAGCTAAAGTAAGATACTGTTTGTGCAATTATTGAGGAATAAAATGAAAAGGGAATAATATAAAAATAATAATGAAAAGATAAAAGATGTGGTAGTTGACTTGTCGTACCATATTTCCGCACTGATCAACAAAGTAGTACCTCCCTCACATATTTTCTCCACCGAATAAACTGAGTCTGCTTATTGACCCCACCCCCAATTATTATATTGAAAAAATATCATTGTTCCGAGATATCGGATCTCAAATATACGAATCAATATTGCATATTTAATTGTAAACATCTGTAGAATGTAAACTTCTAATTGTTAGTAATGATTATATCAAAATCTTTGAAACTAAGCGCTCGATATATTTAGATAAATATGTCATGTTAATTCTGTATCCGGTTAATAATTATATTAATTTTAAAAAATATCAAAATGTAATATTTCTAAATAAAATATCATATTAATTTTATACTGATATCTCCAAAGTTGGTGCAAATTAATGGTGATATCGAAATTCCCAAATTATCCTCATCAACTCCAATCTGTCCCCCTCTGTTCTTGTCTTGTCCTTTACCGTACGGCACCCTCAGCTCCCGTAATTACCATTTTACCCATGTTCTTTGAAAGTAAATGTTTACTATGTTTCCAAAATTGATGTATCCACGACTTTTATGTTGTAAATTAACAAAATAAATGAAAGGCATTGTTAATTTTGTAGTAATAGATGTGTTATGCATGATGAGTACGAAAATATTTCACCCGGAGAATATCATCACATAATATAATTTTTTAACATTAGAATAGAAAAATACAGTTAGATTAGTACGTGTGAGTGTCACGTGACTCAAATTACGAATCAAGTTACAATGACATTGACCAACTCGAGCATCGAGCTCGTTTGCTTGGTCGTACCGTTAACCGAATGAACAAATTTTTCGAATTCGAGTGTCAATAATTAAGCTCGGACTCGACTCCTTTTATTCTACCTTAATTGGATCCAAGGTTGATCTTATTACCCAAAAAAACACACACATACACATATTGAGCCGAACACTAATCGACTCGATAAACAAAATAAAATTCTAATGAAACTCGAACTCGACTCAAATATCTTATCAATTAGTGAATATCAAATCGAGTGAGACCTCGTTGGTACTACTATTTGATAGTGGTAGTCATGGCATTTGGGGAAAGAGTCACATTCTCACCCAACTTTATGCCAAAAATTCCCAAAAGGACAGACTCGTAATTTCACCAGATCCTTCTTCCTCACTTCACGACTCTCCTCAGTTGTTCCCCTCACATTTCTCAACTGCTCATAACCAGCCTGTGTTTTTTCTGTTTACCGTTACTTCTCCTTCTCCAAAAACCCACAAAAGAAAGCCCTTTTCTTCCATCAAACTATAGTATACTCATCCAACATTCGTCAAACCCCTTTTCTTCCATCACCATTAAACTATTTCTGAATCTCCAGCCCAAAAAAAGCTAAAACCAGCGCAACAAAGATCCAATTTTTAACCTCCAATTCCCAATGAAGTAGCAGAACTCCAACTGCAAATCCACCTAAAAACACCTCAACAAAGATCCAATTGTTAAGCTCAAGAAAGATTCAATTTTTGAGCTCAGAAAGATCCAATTGTTAAGCTAAAAAAAGATTCAATTTTTGAGCTAAAAAAAGATCCAATTTTTAACCTTCAATTCCCAATGAAGAAGCAGAACTCCAGCTCAAACCAGTTCGATCTCCTCTCGGAAGAGATAGTCTTCATCATCCTCGACAAGCTCGAAGAAAACCCACTTGACAAGAAGTCATTTTCCCTCGTTTGCCACTCTTTCCATTTCATCGAGTCTCGTCACAGGAAGTCACTGAAGCCCCTTCGTTCCGAGCATTTGAGCAAGGTTCTGAGTCGGTACCCTCACGTATCTAATCTCGATCTGTCGCTATGCCCTAGAGTCACTGATTCTTCGTTGAATGTTATATCGGGTTACTGTAATCAGACATTGGGTTCGATCAATTTGTCGAGGTCTAGGTTCTTTTCGCATGTGGGGTTGTCGAATTTGGTTGCGAGGTGTGAGAATTTGGTGGAAATCGACCTGTCGAATGCGACGGAGATGAAGGATTTGGCTGCGGCGGCGATAGCGGAGGCGAGGAATTTGGAGAAACTGTGGCTTGTGAGGTGTAAATTGGTGACTGATATTGGGATAGGGTGTATTGCGGTTGGGTGTAGGAAGCTTAAGTTTCTTAGCTTGAAGTGGTGTTTGGGTGTTGGTGATTTGGGGGTCGGTTTGGTTGCCGTGAAGTGTAAGGCCATTCGGAGCCTTGATCTTTCTTACTTGCCGGTAATGCTGCTTTTCGACTGTGTTTCTAACGATTGTGTTATTGGTTTTTGTGTTTTTGCTAGTTGAGTAGTAGTATGTGGTTCTTTTGGTGATTTGGGGGTGGGTTTGGTAGCTGTTAAGTGTAAGGCCACTCGAAGGTTGACCTTTCTTACTTGCTGGTAATGCAGCTTTCCGACTGTGTTGTTGGTTCTTATGTTTTTGCTAGTTGAGTAGTAGATGTGGTTCTTTTTGTGATCCTTTGTATGTGCCTTACTTTGTATTGACTGAGCTATTAACATGTTTTAGGATACAACAATGCTTAGGTTGTCTTGCCATGAGGTTTCATGTACAAAAGGAATGGATGAAGGTCAATGAAAATCGTCTAGTTATTGGCCTAAGGCCTTGACTTTTGGTATTCCTTCTTATAACAATAAGTTGTGGATCTTGTCATATACCATGTTCTGCAGGTGCTTGTAATCCATGGCGCCATGTCTTATACATTTGGGTTGCGTCTTTGGTATATTTATATTCGCAGGCATGAAAAAGGTTTATATTCGCCATGTCTTTGTGTTTTTTTTAATTTCAACACGCACCACATCAAACTGAATGCCTCTATGAGTTTGCTAGTCTTGATGTTTTATTGAATCTGTACAGTTGTATGTATCCTTTCAGGAGTTCCAGAACTGTTTCTCTGAATTTCTGTATAGGTTCCATCTCATTGAGAACAAGTTTGATATTTTCTTATTCTTTATTTATCTCATGTAGATCACGAATAAATGCTTACTTCAAGTCCTAGAGTTGCAAAACCTTGAAGATTTGGTTCTCGAAGGGTGTTTTGGAATTGATGATGACAGCCTTGCAGCTCTGAAGCAAGGATGCAAATCCCTGGAGGTACTAAATTAAGCCTTTTGAGTTTATCAATGCTGAAGTGTTATTGTCAATTTTAACTTAAAAAATCTTGTGTTAACAGACACTGGATATCTCAAGCTGTCAGAACGTCAGTCACGTTGGATTGTCTTCTCTGACCAGTGCCGCTGGATCTTTACGGCAACTCATTCTTTCATATGGATCTCGGGTGGATCTTGCTCTTGTTGGTAGCTTGCAGAAGCTCTCTATGTTGCAGTCCATCAAGTTAGATGGTTGCCAGGTCACATGTTCTGGACTGAAATCTATTGCGAATTCATGCAAATCACTTAGAGAAGTGAGCTTGAGTAAGTGTGTGGGAGTAACTGATGAAGGTCTCTCATTCCTCGTCACTAAGCACAAGGACCTAAGGAAACTTGACATCACCTGCTGCCGCAAAATAACTCATGTTTCGCTTGCCCATATAACGAATTCTTGTAAATCACTCACTTCCCTCAAGATGGAGTCCTGCACCTTGATTTCAGCCGAAGCATTTGTTTTGATAGGACGGCGGTGCCTGCTTATTGAGGAGCTTGATGTTACTGATAATGAGATTGATGATGAAGGTATCTGCCTTTACTCAGCTGAAAAGCAAAACGTGATTTGAACCAGAATCTAGTTTTTCTATATAATTTAAGAACTTCAACCACATTGTTTACAGCTTTCTCTTCTTTTCAACATTTTTCACTAAAGCTCCACAAATTTCTCAACTTTTCTATCTAGTCACTTTATGTGTTTCATACAAAAAGACTAAAAATCAACTTTCGAAAAAGTTCTTGCAGACACCTTAAGAGCATGCTGCATACACCCCCTTTCGATTTTAGTAGTTATATTAGTGGATTGAGCTTGATATATATGGAACTTGCGCAGGCCTAAAATCTATCTCAAGGTGCTCTCAGCTAATGAGCCTAAAGTTGGGAATCTGTCTGAATATAACTGATGAAGGAGTCATTCATATCGGGAAGTCATGTTCAAACCTCAAAGAGCTAGACTTATACAGGTAATTATATCATTCATTTCTTGCATCATTTTACTAGTTTATCACTTTATCTTGAGTGCATTGAGACTGAATGTCGATAATCTTTTTCCGTAACTTGTGTTCTTGCCAACTGATACTTTTAAAGATTCTAATTTTAGTTTTTCCTTTTCTTCTCCCCCTTAATATTTAAAATGCATTGATTTCATTTACAGATCTGCTGGAATCACTGATTCGGGTATCTTAGCCATAACTCGTGGTTGCCCAGGTCTTGAAATGATAAATTTAGCATACTGTAACCTCATAACAGACCATTCCTTGATGTCATTGTCGAAATGCTCAAAGTTGAATACACTAGAAAGTCGAGGATGCCCTCTTATCTCATCATTGGGACTAGCTGCTATTGCTGTGGGATGCAAGCAACTAAGCAAGTTAGACATAAAAAAATGTCACAGCATCAATGATGCCGGAATGATTCCTCTTGCACACTTTTCGCAAAACCTAAAGCAGGTAATTACATTGCTTTTTTAGATTCCTCACCTCCTGTTACTTGCACTATCTATCAAATATACAAGATCATGTTTATTATGTTTTGTGATGCAATAATCCACTTATGTTTTGGCGACTATTCTCTTCCAACACTAATGAATCTATTAATCAATATGCAGATAAATTTGTCCTATACCTCAGTCACAGACGTAGGGCTCTTGTCACTTGCGAGTATCAGCTGTCTACAGAACATGACAGTCCTTCATCTGAAGGGTTTGACTTCTAATGGACTAGCTGCAGCACTCTTAGCATGTGGTGGACTAACTAAGGTTAAGCTTCAAGCATCGTTTAAATCCTTGTTGCCTCAACTACTCTTTGAACATATGGAGGCACGTGGTTGTGCTTTCCTGTGGAGAGACAAAGTGCTTCAGGTACGCTTTCAACATTTTTAGCTTGTTATAAGCAGAAGGACCAGTTTTATGAATCTTTCTTGGCTAACAAACTGTTCTCTCCGAATTAACAGGCTGAATTAGATCCCAAGTGTTGGAAATTACAGTTAGCAGATGTGGAATAGCTGATTTTCTTACACGCCATGGAAATCACTTGCAATGGTAACACACGCATATCTGTTGGGCGACTCGTCTGGTCATGGAGATATATGTACCCTCGTTTTTCTGTGCAAATAGAAGGGGTCTTTTCACTGAAACCTGTAGAATTTGAGCTCATGTACTTGTGGTTGATAATGTACTGTACAAAAACGGGGTTTATTGTAAGTTTTGCCACGGCACGATTTGTTGGCACGATTTGTTGTAACAGATCCAGACTCAAATTCTTTATTCCAGTTTTGGTTTGTGGTAAATAGTGTATTCAGAACCTTACTTTGGAATCAGGGTATTTTTAGACCTGTATATTTTATGTTACGAGGCATCTCCGTGGATAGTTTTTGCTCTGCCCAGAATTTGGCTGAACGCATTCTCTTTGTTTGCCAAAAACAACAACACTACACACATCTATGAATGCGTACTACACAGTCTGTATCCACAAATCATCGTGGACAACGCCAATGCAAAGAATGCAGAGAACTCCATGGTGACTAATATCGCTGAGGAATCCGTGTCATCTGCTCCTTCCCGCAGCTTGTTCGCCAATGGAACAGCAGAAGAAGCTGCCGCTAACAGCAAGTAGGCCACAATCTACACACCAGAAACATAGATTATAATTTCCATCATTAAACACAAGAAACTTCGGCAAATTTCTACAGAATTCATCCTGAAGTTGTGCAAATTCCAACTACTATTGTTCATCAGTAATGTCAATGTAATAGGAAACATGAATTCCTAATTTACGAGGCAAATTCAATTATGTCAGATTCCAAAAACTTTTCACCAAAAGAAACTGGAACATTTCTGTTTTTCATCTCCATTTTAGCCATATTTCCGTTATTGTTGGTGACAAAAACATCACTCTCATCAGAAACAATGAAGTCTAGTGCTGACATATGGTGCAAATTCGGCTATCTCTTCCTTGCTGGAAAAAATCGCTTTTGTATAGAAGTTTGGGAAGAGAGCTTTCTTAGGTGCCAGTGTTTCTTCACCACCGTATATTTCACCTGATGCAATCCCTAACCCAATTCCATCAACATGAGACCAACTTCCTCAGGACTTAGTGGGCATCTTCCATAGGATTTTGGTCTGCAAATAATGTCATGTCATTCGACTCTTTTTTCATAACCAAAAGGTTGTAATCGAACCCATTTGCAGTTAGGCTAACAGGTTAAACTTACATGTAAAGTTTTCCATCTCTTTCGTATCACACCTAGTTCAGTTTTTTCCTTACCACTCCCACCATAATAGCACATAGAGAATACTAGCATCAGCATGTCTGGTTCAAATCTGTCAAGTTCGAAATCTATTCTGAGTGTCCTCGTATAGATGTGCTATACTAAAATAATCTACATGGATATCATACATTCATACCAATGATATGCAGCAGGAACTTGTGTGTGAGCACTAAACATTAGAAATAAATCTGAGAACACGATGATACAGAACAGACAACATAACAATTTATTCACAACATCTTTACAACACGAACATCTTCGCCAAAGAATCCACATTACACCACTGTACATCTATGAATACATCAAACTGCAGAATTTACATGTAAAAGTTCATAGACAAAAAAGAATGAATACATCAAACTGCAGAATTTACAAGTCAAACAATTATCCGCAACGAAGAAGCAATACTTGGTTTATCAGATGTAAGTCTGATTGGAGAGTTTGTATCCAGAAACGATAGCTGATAATGCCAATGCAAAGAACGCGAAAAATTCCATGCTGATTGCTGCAGCTGAGGAATCCGTAAAGATGTTATCTGCTCCTGCTCGCATATTGTTCGTCAATGGAACAGCAGATGAAGCTGCCGATAACAAGAAGTAGGCCACAATCTACACACCAGAAACACAGATTATAATTTCCATCATTAAACACAAGAAACTTCTGCAAATTTCCACAAAACATGAATTCCTAATTTACGAGGCGAAAACTGAAATTCCTAGTTTATCAGTTATGTCAATGTACTTCTAGGAAACATGAATTCTTAATTAACGAGGCGAAAACTGAATTTCAATCATATGTCAGATTCCAAAAAGTTTCACCAAAGAATCCAGAACATTTCTGTTTTCATCTCACTGAAATTATGCTAGACCAGCCTATTTTCCCCAAAAAATATGGTAAAACACAATTCAAAACCTACACACAAACTGAACAAAAATCAACACACTACCTGATCACCGAAAAAATCAACCACAGCCACATTTCTCATCGGAAACATCTCTCTACCAGTTCGAACTTCACCAACATGCCGGAAAACTTGCAATCCAGTATACAAAGTCGACAGAATCGCTATCGCCAACACATACCTACAGATCAATCAAACAGTAACTCGATTTCACAATCACACAACAACAAACAAACAATTACAAAATCACAAACAATCAAACAAAGAGTTACCTACCTATATTCTTCATATCTATGAAACTCTCTCCAGTCCCCATGCTCATTACTAGCCATGATCACAAAAGCTAAAACAGAGAAGATTAAACCCAAACCGCGCAAAACGAAGGAGCCTCGTTTCACTAACTCCGCCCTGTTCCATCTCGGCATGACGTTCGAAACTCCTCCAGCAGCTCCGGTCTGATTCTCCACATCGGTGGCCGGTGGTGGCGGAGATGGCTGAGCAGTCACTTGAGCTAGCTTTTCCGGATTGGAATTTTCAGTCTTCATAGATTTGTGTATAGAGAAATGAGCCTTTGTCGGTGTTTTTGTCAGTTCGTTCGTTACTTCTCTTGGTTGTTCTGTTTTGGAAATTATTGAAAAGAAGTTTTTTTGGGATTTGTTTTTATTTACATGGTGGAATCTTATTGGATGTGAGCTATGATAATTGACAGGTAGACTGTTACAGACAGTTGCAGGGCTATTTTAGCTGTAAATTGATCACCTTTCTAGATATATATCAAAATCCGGTCTGGCAGGTTGGGCCCATAAACGAACCCAAGTCTCAATTGTAGCAATTGGAATTGGTTTAAGAACCAAATAGATAGCCAAGAACTCACATAAACGATATAGACTACTTTGCATCGATAGTGATGTTGAAATGGAAATGGAGATGTTACATGTGCTATCGACTACTCATAAGTCATAACTGAAGAATGTCTGAGGATATATATTAAGGACTGTAGTGTCAAGCGGTAGGGTTTAGGTCATACAAGTACTTTAGTGTACATTTGTGTATAGTGATAAAAAAATATTAAATACATCACTTCCTTTCAGCTCGTTTCTTCAACTAAAACTCATTCGCCTGGGCCATTCTAACTTGGTTATATTTTATACTACAATTCGCCAAGAATTTCAAATGAAATGAAACTTTACACACATCACTTTATTCTTACACACCTTATATAACAACCCTATAAGTTTTTAACTCTATTCCAAACACCATTTTTTATAACTCTCATTTAACTCGGAAGATCTTGAATTTGAGACTTTTTACATAAAAAATATTCTATTAAATGAAGGGATTCGTCGTGCTTGAATGGCGGCTCAAGATCAGCCTCATAAAACCTTATATTCCCTGAGGAGGTTCTACCACGTGGAAACGCTCTTTGATGGAACTTTAACTGTAGTGGGTCGTGACCAAGAAACCACTTAGTTTTGCTTGGTGGGCTGAAAATGCTCGACTTATTAATTTATTCGGTAAATTACCAGTGCTCATGTAGCCCATGCCGGGATTTCTTTTTCGATTGTTGCAGTTCTAATTACAATTCATTTGATAAACTGTATGATTCATCCGAAAGGGGCATGATAATAACTTTTTTTTGCATAATGGGATTATTAGTTACCCGTTGGATTTATTCAGGACATTTTCCCCTAAATAATCTATATGAATTATTAACCTTCCTGTCATGGAGTTTTTCCCTTATTCATATAGTTTCATATTAAAAAAATATATATATATTCTAAGTACAATAATTGGGCCCAGTGCTCTTTTTACTTGAGGCTTTGCTACTTCAGGCCTTTTAACGAAAATATAGATATCCGTAATGTTAGTACCCGCTCTGCAATCGGAGTGGTTAATAATGCACGTAAGTATAGGTTACTGTTCATCAACTATTTTTTTATTTATTTATAAAACTCACTTTTTTTAACTCTATACCAAATAGCCAGCAAATCCTATTTTGCTAAAAACGTTGAAGAGAATTAATACCGATCCAAATGAAGCTATTAAATGATTGTCTATGCTTGTACAATTGATACATTTTACAATTTATGACTACTTTTAACAAATGCTAAATTTTCATTTTATGGACAACCATAAGTCCACAACATTTGATTATTACTCGTACGACATAGTTTATATTAAAAGGATAAAAGTTACGAGTTCATCCCTTAGCAACTGTCACAAATGTTAGAAGCCCCTAAAAAAAGTCGAACCATTGCTAGTGTATTAAGATGGGGAATATTTTGAATTACACGAATCGAATGATGAATAGTTAACGATCAATATATGGTTCGCTCGGTTCCTATTCGACAAACATCACAATCACCTGTTAACTTGTCCAGGCTCAATTCGTCAAAATCTCACAACTTTTACATTCGTTTAGTAATGTTAAATCCGTATTAAAAGATATATCGAAAATATATTACGTTTAGTTTATTTTAGGAAGTAATGTGAAATTCGTAGGGTACACGCGCCGTAAAATCCCCAATTCCATGCTCGAACAGACACAGATTCTTACACCGTCTGTCACTTCTCTCTAGTTCCATCTGCCATTTCTGCTTCACAATCAAGCTCTAGTTTCCTCTATGTGAACTGTAGAGTGTAGTCACAGACTCACAGTAGCTAATCACTTGATTTCATACTCCTCTCTGCTCGCCAAACACCACAATCCGTGCCATTCCGTTAATCATGTGTACTGTCTAAAACCCACTGTTTACTCTGAAATAAACCTCAATTGTGTAAAAATCGGCGTCTCCTGCTTCAATTCGAAGTTTATTGGTCAGCTCAAGCTGTTTGATTAGCTCACAGAGCTTCAAAATGTCAAGTTTAGTGGAGAGGCTTCGAGTTCGGTCGGACAGAAGGCCAGTTTACAGCCTTGATGACTCAGATGACGAAGATCTCCTGAATAACAAACATTCAGGCCTTCCCCTGGAGAAATTCCTTCGGCCCGATGCGGTACCTACCTGTTTCTTCTCTTATTTCAGTACTTAGGGAACGAGGGCGTTTTTCGATTTTCGCAAGTGCTATCTGTATTTGTTGTATGTTGTTACATTTCTGCATTTATAAATAATCTTCCTGTGATTCTAGCCAGTGATACTCTGTCATACTGCTCCACTGAATTTTATTTTGTAGACCAAGGCATTCATTCAAGAGCATAAAAGAAAATATGTTGACCATTTGTGGTAGTTTCTAGTTGTTTACCTTGTTCTTTTATCTCTTAATTAGAAGATAATTTACGATATTTGAGAAAAGATGGTGAGTTTCATTTTACTTGTACAATACAGACACTCCGGGATTTTGTTGATGCAGAAATGCAGATCTTCTACTGGTCTTTTTATCTAGAAACCATGATAGCATTTATTGGTTATGGGCGGCGGATGTTAATCTTGCAAATACATTCAATGTTATTTGTCGTCCTAAGTATAACTTTTGATTTTAAGACGTGGCACGTGCTATAGCTGTACTTACTATTCTTATAGACTTTTGGTAATGACAGACAAGTTAATTGATAGAGTTCCAGTCAAATTAGGAGGTTATTCGATATACTTAAAGAGAGTGGTAGGGTTTATCAGTAGCGAAGATTTAGTTTATTTCGCCCGTAAGAGCTGGTTTCTCCCCTCTAGGGTGGTTCCTCTCTCTGGAGATTTGTGTAATTATTTTATTTATGTTATTTCAATAAAACCCCAGAAACGTAACTATTGCTACAACAAAAATCATATGTTTCCCTGTCTCTGCTCTTTCACAAACCTTCCTACATTTGTTTAATTCGGACTTGCTTCTCTGTTTGCCCTTTAAGTGCTGTGACAAGAGAGGAGGGGTGTGGGATGCGGATTGCGTAAGAGTTAGGTGGCTCAATAACTGATAAAACTTCCATTTACAGTTCAGGCATTCCATCTAACTTGGCCTGATTAGCTTCTAACTAGATTTGAGTAAAAATTAGTGGAACAAGGCAAACAACAATAAATAAAAACAGGGTTGGAGGGATAACTGCAAAAAAATGTCGAAAGAAAGCAGCAATACTAGGGCAGTAGGAAAAACTAAAAAAAAGAAAAAGAAAAAAAATCTCTAGTCACCAGGGAATGAGGGACTCAGGGGACATAAAATTCGTAAATTTTGGATGTTTGAATCCTAGAGGTTTTTTTTGCCAGCGAACTGGATAAAAAGAAGGGAAGAAAAAGTAAACTGTTCTCATATGTACAAAGCATGCCTGAGCACTTGTTTTGCATTAAAAAAAGAAACAAATGCTGTGCTGTAAAGATTCTAGCTTGCTTGAAAGCCATTGCGCAAAGCACAAGGAGGTGCACTGTATTAACCAAAACACACTTATAGTTACCGTGGATCTTTCTCGTGGCCCTGTGACTACTTGGTCCTATTATTTATTTTCTCTTTCCCTGGATCCTACAGCTGGTTAAAGTTTTCATACTTCTGTAATTTGATATGCATAAACTTGAGTCTCATAGTACATGACTGGCCTTCTCTGTATGGCGCCATAGTCTTGGTCTGGTTAGAGTAAAATTACTAACAAAAGCTGTAATCTTCTTTCCTATTTGTACAAGGTTTTGTTTTTTCCCAGTATGTATAAACATTTCTTAACCATATAGTTGGAGCACCTGATGAAGCTTCAGTATAGGAAACTTGTGCCACCAATGTGTGATTGCTAATTCCTCTAAGGATGTCATCCCAATAAGCTGATTCATAATGTATGCTTGCCTTACGTGCATATATTGGATAAATGCTATAAATCTTCTGCCTCGTTCAATTCCTTTTTCCTTTCCTATAATTAATATTGTGATGTAATTTTCTCCATTCCATGGCATCTCCTCTCTCATCAGAATGAAGGTTCATGTCAGAGTTGTGGCAAAGAAGACAATCTTTTGAGCTGTGAAACGTGCAATTACTCATACCATCGGATGTGTTTACTGCCACCATTGAAGGGTCCTCTTCCCAGCAGCTGGAAGTGCCCAGAATGTGTAGGTTTCTGTCTTACGCCTTTTTAAAGCTTAGATATGGAAGCTGAAAATGTAGATTAGCTTAACTTGAGGCTTAAATGTGTTTGACAGGCCGGCCCACTTAATGAGATTGAAAAAATACTTGACTGCGAGAAGCGTTGTACTCCTGCGGATGGTGATGCATCCGATCTAGGTGCGAGTCAAATTCCCGTGAAACAATATTTAGTAAAGTGGAAAGGACTGTCCTACCTGCACTGCGCATGGTAAATTGTTCACGTGATCTTTCTTGGATACACTGCTATAATTAATTGTTCTTTTAGCAATGATAAACACAAGAAAAATGGGATGAAGTTATGGCATTCGCCCCATTTCCTGTTATTAGGATGCAGGACTAAATTAAGGTGATGATTGACAGGGTAACGTTGTTGGCTGATGCAAAAATATACATATATGATTATAAGTTATATCTTCTCTTCAGTTATTAGTTCAGTCGTCTGCTTTTGCTCATGATCCCGTTTACATTGTTTTAGGGTTCCAGAGCAGGAATTCATTAGAGCATACAAGTCAAATCCTCGTCTGAGAACAAAAGTAAACAATTTTCACAGACAAGCATCGTCATCTAATATTCCTGAGGATGAACATGTGCCTATCAGACCGGAATGGACAACTGTTGATCGAATTATCGCTTGCAGGTTTCACCTATCCATTTGGTTGCATTTGATATTTGCTCGTTAATGTTTATATACAGTATCAAATATGGTCTTGCTTTAATACCCATGTTGGAGATGGATAATTCTTTTTATCTGTAAATGATTGGTTTCAATGGATAAAAATCACAAATGCCTTGTTTAAATTTGTGGTTTGAGATATTCTAAGTTTGTCGGGAAGCTGGAGGTGCAGCAATGATGAGTTCTTTGTCTTATGTATCTAGGAAGCCGATTCATGATTGACTGAATGAGGCAATTTATTTTAGTTTAATTATCATGTTTAATTCAAAAATGATTTTCTTGCTATTCTAATGGCAATTTCTGTCAAATTATTTTCGTTATAGGGAAGTTGAAGAAGAGAAACAGTATCTTGTGAAGTGGAAGGAGCTTTCGTACGATGAATGCTACTGGGAGTTGGAATCGGATATTGCATCCTTTCAAAGTGAAATTGAAAGGTTTAATAGAATTCAATCTGGTAAGGTGCCTGCAAAACAAAAGAGCAACCCTCATGATGCCATGGAACCTGTACAGAAACAGAAGGAATTCCAAAAATATGAAAGCACCCCTAGTTTTCTAACTGGAGGTACAATTTGCTTCCATTAATTTAGATATTAAAAAATATTTGACTGTAAACACCTTTCTCTTTCTCACTCCATTCATATCTAATTACAATGAAGGTTCATTGCATCCTTATCAGCTTGACGGATTGAACTTTTTACGTTACACTTGGTCTAAGCAGACACATGTGATACTTGCAGATGAGATGGGACTAGGTAGGCTTTCGTGTTTTTGAGTTTCTCTTTCTTTATTGAAGAACTTCAATTATGTTGCAGTGGTGTTGCTCCTCTTTTCTCTAGTCTCCTCACGTGAATCTTTGCTAAAAAGTGGCAAGCATTTTAGTCTAAGCCTCTAAGGATGTCGGAGATGGAAATGTTGCTGCTTTTTGGTCCCAATTTGTGCATTCGGGCCATGCCTGGTCTCAGTATTGGGATTTGACCCAATGTTGTCCTAGTCTGGAATATGGTTCATTTAGTATTTATTTTGTCAAATTAGATTTTGTCCTAGTCTGACGTAAACTATGAAAATAAAGAATAGAAAAAAGAAGTTGTTTTACATATTAGTAGTTCTCAAACATAGCATGTCTGGAACAAATATGTTGTTTCTTTTCTTAGATATAGCGCATCTGGTGTGAAAAGTATATTATTTTATCTCATTTTTGGAGATATATTACATTCTATTTGTTAATTATATCCTGTAATGATTTAGACCATATGGTATCTACAAATACAGTAAAACGTCCATAAAGGAATAAAGGAATAAACTCCTTTAGTAATAGAAAAATCTGGCCCCAACTTGGGACCAGTCATAAATAAGAATAAACTCCATAGACAACTTTAGATAAGTATTTATCACTCAAAAGTTCATTAACAGATATACTATTGCTAACTTTTTGGAAAGTGATGGAAAATAACAAAGGAGGTGAAAGAAGTTTATTATCAAGATCTTAGTTGGTTCGAGATTGAGCAAGTGTCTTCTAGAGATTTTATGAATATAAATTATAATTTGTAGAGATCATGTTAGTTGTGAGAAGTAGGTGTTGAGAACAGTGATAGTAGTAGAAAGATAGAAGCTAAAGTTCGAGTTTTCGTAGACTAGCTTTTAGATAAAAAGATCATGAAATTTGGCCGTTCACATTTTAATTAATTAAAATAATTTTGAAAGATAAGGAATTTAGATTGGGAAACATCAAAGAACTGAATATACTCATTGATTTTTGAACAATTAAAATGAACATGCTCTCTCTCTCTCTCTCTCTCTCTCTCTCTCACACACACACACACACACACACAGATACACCCACTTGATCTGGCCTAAAACAATACAAATTGACTCCTGACAGTTTTTAAAGAAGCAGCATTGCGAAACACTCCCTCAGACCAGAAAAGTCAAAATCTCCAAATGTACTGGTCAAAACTTAAAATTAGGGAGAAAAGCTCAACAATGCGTATGTACTAAATTTCATCAAATGATTCATGTCATTACTATAATACTGGGGTCTGCAATCCAATGTAGAGTGGAGCCACTGTGGTCGATTAAAATTGATCACTTTTTCGTTGTGATTTTAGGGAAGACAATACAAAGTATAGCCTTTCTAGCAGCTCTTTTCGAGGAGAATGTTGCTCCTCATCTCGTTGTTGCACCTCTTTCAACATTAAGGAACTGGGAACGTGAATTTGCCACATGGGCTCCTCATATGAATGTTGTAAGTAAGCATTGCATTTTATATGCTTAAATTGAATTTGTTTTTACAGTTACTTGATTAAGTGTTTCTGCACCAGGTCATGTATGTTGGGACTGCCCAAGCTCGTAATATCATTCGAGAGTATGAGTTTTTCTATCCCAAGAGTCACAGTAAGAGCAAGAAAAAGAAATCTGGCCAGTCCGGCGAAAACAAACAAAAGAGAATAAAATTTGATGTACTGTTGACCTCATATGAAATGATCAACCTAGATACTGCATCATTGAAACCGATAATGTGGGAGTCAATGGTATATTGACTAACACTTTGCTGAGCATGGGTTCTTCTTAGCATTGCATGTTATTAATTAGTCTACATTCCTCTCTAGATTGTCGATGAAGGCCATCGTCTTAAAAATAAGGATTCCAAGTTGTTTTCTTCTTTGAAGCAGTACTCCAGTAGACACCGGGTCCTGTTGACTGGAACCCCACTTCAGGTATGTCTGATTTCATTATACCATGTTCTGGTGCATGGTTCTTTTCTGATTTGTTATGCATTGTATTAGGACGGTGTTTGAAGAAAAGAGTGCATCAATATTGTGTAACTTTGTCTGGATTCTTCTTGTTATGTGATCATCATGAACCTTCATCAAGACCATTTTTCATTCTAAATCATTCCATTTCCATTGCAACAGTTTGTTTATGGTCCTATTTTCATACTAAAGCACTCTCTACTTCGTTCTGCCCCGGAGTTGAGGCTTAAACTATAGTGAAGCACATGCTAGTAAATATATTGATTTGTCCTTAATATGTGTTCATGTAACTAGAATAACCTTCGGCTTCATGTATTTTGCAGAACAATTTGGATGAGCTTTTCATGCTTATGCATTTTCTTGATGCTGGGAAGGTTAGTCCTTCGCAGATTAAGCTATATTGCAGAAAAGTACCCTCGCTAGTTGTAAACGATGGTACTGACTTTTATTCTTCAATATCCTCTTCAGTTTGCTAGTTTAGAGGAATTTCAGGAGGAGTTCAAGGATATCAACCAGGAGGAGCAAATCTCTAGACTTCACCAGATTTTGAAACAACATCTCCTAAGAAGTATGATGTAGCCTAACTTGTGCTCGTCTGTTACTCTATTGTTATCTGCATGTTCATTATCTGTCATCCAAATTTAGTTGCAGTTAAGAGAGTCCAAACATGCTAAAAAGAAAGATTAATACAAACGACAGTCTCTGCGCTATCTATCTGCTATAATACAGTCCTTATCCGAGATATTTACATTAACACCCAGGACCACAAGTCACATTAAACAAACCCACATGCCATACTTTTCTCTTGTAGACCCCTATCGTTCAATTTTAGCTGAGAATGTTAAAAAACTGCTGAATCGACCCAAATACCCTTAATTCAGGGAAAATTGTTAGAAAAGAAACAAAAAGTTCCATACCCTTCTTAACGAATGGTTCTATGTGCAAGATGCGTAAGTAGTCTGAAAAAGTGAAGGGCTCTTTGTGAACATTTTATGAATGACGTCAGCAGGGGTAGATGCGGAATTCAAAATATTTATGCTGATGTCATCCTGACTTTAATTTGAGGGTTTGAGGGATGGGGCGCTTGAAAGTTTGATATTTTAATGGAAGGAGGTCTGAAGGTGAGAAACTAATACTGCGTGGGTTTACTTGTATTTTGACATACACTCAGGGTTGTTCATGACTTCATGTAGATATCCCGTTTATATGTTTTCCTTTTGTTTTGGTTGTTTTGCCTCTTCTTTTAATTATTTATTATGTTTTGAAACGCCCAACCTCCCTATTTACAATCACGTGAGATAAAATTTGCCTGTCAAGTATTATTTTAGTTCAAAATAAAATTTTATTTTATTATTTAAAATTATTTTGAACCGCAGGAGTGAAAAAAGATGTCATGAAAGAGCTACCTCCAAAAAAAGAACTTATTTTGCGTGTTGAATTGAGTAGCATGCAGAAAGAATATTACAAAGCAATATTGACTCGTAACTATCAGATACTTACTCGCAAGGGCGGTGCACAGGTGACAAAATTTACTGAGTAAAATCTCGTTCTGTTTTAATCATCTCCATGTCAGTGTATAGCGTTATGTAACCAATTATCTATGATTGTTGCCAGATTTCACTTATAAATGTGGTGATGGAACTGCGCAAGCTCTGTTGTCATCCCTTTATGTTGGAAGGCGTTGAACCACAAAGTACTAGCGAGTTTAACAAGTAATATATACATTTCACCCTGATTTTCTCTTGTAATTCAATGAAGTTATGGAAACTAATGCATGTCTATATTTGGCTGGAAGACTTTTCGGAACTCAGTTTAGGAGATGAAAGAAACAGCTTTTATATTATTTTCATCATTTGACTGGTGTCTACTTTCTGCATGACAGGCTGCTGTTCGAATCCTCCGGAAAATTACTACTTTTGGACAAGATGATGGTCAGACTCAGAGAGCAGGGTCACAGAGTTCTAATATATACTCAATTTCAGCATATGTTGGACTTATTAGAAGATTACTGTAACTACAGGGTATGCATAGCTAACTGGATATATTTAGTTGATAATTGTGATCAGTGATTACAATGACTTATCTTATGCATGTCAGAAATGGCTTTACGAAAGAATTGATGGAAAAGTTGCTGGAGCAGAAAGGCAAATTAGAATTGACAGGTTTAATGCAAAAAATTCATCGAGATTCTGTTTCCTGCTGTCAACTAGAGCTGGTGGTTTGGGAATAAACCTTGCAACTGCTGACACAGTAATTATTTACGACAGGTACATAGCAATTTGGTTCCGCAGTCGTCTCCTTTTGTAGCATGTGAAATTGTGAATACATCTCTTTCTTTTCCTTTTAATATTAATTTTTATGTGTATAATTCTTTGCGTATATAGTTTGCTTTCTTGTGTCCAATGTGGTTGTAAGGACTGTTAGGATTATCGTGGTCAATGACTCAATGCACAGGACAAAACAAGTGGAAAAACATATCTATATGATGGGGTCATGTAATATGTTCATATTCTGTGCCTATTAGAACATTTAATGCCTGTTATAACTAGGATTCTTCCCACAAATAATTTTGGGGTCAATTGTAATGTAATATCAAGAATGGAAAGCTATCTAGTTATTATTGCATCAGAGGGAGTATTAAAGATTGGCCAAATTAGAAAGTAGTACAACTTTGGAGAAAAGAATTGATTAAGAGACAACACACTTTTTTGTTGTTGATCCTGGTACAACATTGTTAAATGTGTGGTTAGGATTGAATATTGATAATTATAAAGAGACAATCATACCCTTATTCAATGTCAGTTACGAAATTTATTATGAAGACATTAATTAAGTTGGAGTAAATGTAAAATGTAACTGTTGACACATATCAATATTATTTCATACATATGTTAGTGTCAATACATACATATGTCTGTATTATTAACGGACATGTTCAAAATCTGAGACTTGTAGACACATATCAGTACCATTTCAGACATATGCCAGTGGCGATACTAACATATGTCTACGTTAAATACTAAACTACATAGATCTTTTCCGTAACTGACATATGTTGATATAAAAGCAGACATATATCAATACAATTAGACATTTACATTCTTTTTAAGCGAGGTCAGAAATTTGCATTAAAACAATGTGCAATATATGCAAAATAATAAAATTGATTAAATCTATATCAATTCTACAATTTTTCCATTTAATTGAGATAATTAATTGAATGTAAAGGCATATTAAAAGGGTATGTTAATGTAATAAATGATATTTTAAATTTAAATTACTCTTTTTTTTGGTAAGTTCGACTACAAAATAACCTTTAAGGGTAAAGATGAAACATCAAGTTTGTACTAAATCATCGAAATTTGTTTGAATTGTCCCTCAATCAATATTCATTTACAAAGTTGCACTTCCTACAACATTCCCCATTAAAGATTTACGTGTAAGGCCAATGTTGACAAATTGAATTATATAATGGGATCACAGTTCCTATTAGTTGATCTTTTATATTTCTTTGTTTTCCTAATTGTATCTGGATAGATTAATTTCTTTATATACCCTTCAGCCCAATAATAACCATAAAAAATTTCAGTGATTGGAATCCTCATGCTGATCTCCAGGCAATGGCAAGAGCTCACCGACTTGGTCAAACTAACAAGGTAGTCTTTGAGCATTGTTTTTCTTTCTTTCTAGATGAAAGTACAAATTTTAAGGTCTTTCACACAAGACTCGATCCTTTTCTGTGTTAATGATTTTAAACCATTTCTAAGTGTAGGTGATGATTTACAGACTGATAACACGTGGAACCATTGAAGAGAGGATGATGCAAATGACAAAGAAGAAAATGGTTTTGGAGCATTTAGTTGTTGGAAGGCTCAAGGCTCAAAATATTAATCAGGTAAAGATGTCTTATCCAGATTATATAATGATGTAATGGAATTTAAAATCAATTAACTTAGGTTGGGACTTAAGTTAGGAATGGGACACTTTCAATTATTTTTCTCGAACTTAAAACAGATGATTGTCATCTGTGGAAAATCGTATATTGTCGAGTTTTATATAGTTTAGCTGGCATGCAAGCTTTATAATCAAACTCTTCATTGTTCGAGTTAAGAAAAGAAATAGCGGATATACGTAAAATTCCATGGGAGCTCGAAAATTATCAAACCTGAACGAGTTGAGCCACAAACTATATGTTGAGGGCTTTGTTCCATCAGCCTTGTTCTGATCATGTATCAGAACTCAGGAGTGCATTCAGTTATTGGGTATGTTTTTGCTGAAGATGATATAACATTCATGATTCAAGTGACCTCAAACATTTGCCACACTAAATTTCAAACCAGCGTGCTGTACTTAGTCCAAGACTAGATTGGCCATTTGAGTTAATTACGTTCTATAATGTTATGTCAAGTGCTGGGAAAATGAACTGCAACCCGATGTCTTCCATATTTCTTCATCTAGTTGTCAACATGCCTGAAAATAAAAAGATGAAGCAGGTTCCCATTAGCTTTCCTGTTTTGAGATTGTGTGTTCTGGTGCAGGAAGAACTAGATGACATCATACGCTATGGTTCTAAAGAGTTGTTTGCTGATGACAATGACGAATTGGCAAAATCTCGTCAGATTCATTACGATGATACTGCAATTGATAGGTACTTACATTCTCTTATATTCTGTTAAATATAGTGACTTTACGCACTTGATAAAAGGTCAAATACTTCACTGTAGATTACTTGATCGTGAGAATATGGAAGATGAAGATGCTGTGCTGGATGATGAAGAGGAGAATGGATTTCTGAAAGCCTTTAAGGTTCATAAACTACTTGTATTTAAGCATTTCATCACAATTCACAAACTTTGCATGACATATTTAATTAACCAATTACTCTCTCTACATAATGATCATATTATTACTATAAATGTGATTCTATTTTATTTTCTTTTCCTCTTTAGCAGTCGTATTTATAATTTATATAAACTTAGAATTAGGCTTTAGCTTTTGTTATTTATAATCTTGTTGCATTTGATGCAACGTGAGAAACTTGTATAATATGGTCAGATATTATATTGGCAAAAGTTCATTATTGTGTTGATGTGTCTTGAGTGTCTTGATTTCTATCGCAAATGACTCACTATAATTTTAGTTGCACACTGGACTTGATCAGATAATTACCAAGGGAGTTGATCTCAATTATGTAGTTGATTTCTGGATAATATTCATGCTAATTGTAAGACATTTGTCATTCTTTTTGGCTTTCTCCTCATAGGTAAGTCTATTCATTTGGAGATCAAAAGGACAATATAATCCGTTTTGGAAATTGCTAGTACCGCATTGCATTGACTCTGAACCACAACTATGTGATCTGAAAATAGAATCCTTATCAGTTCGGGATTAGAGTTGAGATTGACCATAATGGGAAAGTTTGAAGAGGGGAAAATATTGACGAACTGACAATATGAGGGAGAATCCGATGAACGCTAAGCTGGGGAACATGTAGAGCAAGACAAAGAATTATGCAATATCAATAATTAATCATAAAACGTGCTCCTAAATTATGGAATACAGTTGAATTTAATTTTTAGGCCAGTAAATAGGACATACTATATATTAGGAAACGGAAAATAAAACAGAACGCAGATAAACTGATAAAGTAACAAAGAAATCTAATAGAGTCCATAAGTCCAAAATACTTAAGTCTCCACATGCTGTCAACCTAGTCCGTTGTTTTTTCCGGCATTGAATTGTAGTTTGGTGCTTGTCATTGCTGTTGCCGTCAACGTATACCTGTGTAGACAAGTGTGGTTTTTCATGTTCAGTTAATAAATGCATAATTCTCTATTACCATAAAATACTAGTACAATCAAAATTGCCATTTTCAGAATATTTCATATTTTCGTGCTGTCATTAGAATGAGAGTATGTTGTTTTTTGGTTGGATACATCTTATGAATGCTCATAGTAGTTGTAATTGTTAAAGGCAAGATTACCTCATGAGTCATGCCCCCTGATGTTTGCGTGGAACTGAAGTTTGAATTGTGTGGAATAACCCTTTTCTTTTGTGGTATTATGTGCATGATCTTGAACCGGGAGTTGGAAGCTTCATGAAAATCACTAAAACCCACACAGCAAACATCACTGGATGTTCCGCACAGGGAAAAACTTTTGGCCGGTGGGGGTTTGTGGGTGGGCAAGACACATTTTCCCATTCATAAGCTACAAGATTACTTAATTAGAGAACCTATCCAATAAATGCACTAAGCTATCTTATCGTCTTCATCAAAACTACTATGGTATACATGCCCAATCATGTATACCACATGAGAGGGACCTGTATTTATTAAACTACGTAGCCTTTAGAACTGTACTATCTGTCTCTCTTTCGGGAGCTGAGTCAAGTTAATTCCTCAGGTAGCAAATTTTGAATATGTTGAGGAAGCAGAAATACAAGCTGAAGAGGAACCACCTGAGCAACCAGCTGAGAATAAAGCATCAGCAAACAATGTAGAAAGATCAAGCTACTGGGAAGAGCTGTTACGAGATAAATACGATATACACAAGGTAGAAGAATTCAATGCTATGGGCAAGGGGAAGCGGAGTCGCAAACAGGTCTGCTCTACTGAATTCTAGAAACATTATGTTTCGTAGTTGACTTGTGCTTTGTTATCGCCAATGTAGCCCAATGAGAAGTTTATCAGAGTAAATTGTTGCACATGCTCAATGTTGATAGTGAAACTTAAAAACTTAATGGGCAAACACCTCGATGTACCTGATCTGGATGTTTGTGAATGATAACACACTGCCTGAATATGTCTTGTTACAAATAATTTCCATGCTCTATTTTTTTCTAACTTTAAGAACCTTGCCATTAAATTCAGAAGTTAATGCTAAAAAGGTGCTGAAATGCACCAAATGCCCCCTAATTCAGAAAATGTTTATATCGGAAAAAAATCTGTATGTTCCTTTTAATGAAGTGGTTTAATGTGTAAATAACTTGTACCAAAGGCGTCTTCGGGGACTTCGCTTTCTGAATGACATAAACTGTGGATAAATTTGGAAATGCAATAAATATTTTTGATGTCTTCCCAAATATGATCTAAAAGTTGAGTGATGTTGATGGCAGGGGGTCCGAAAGTGAGAAACTAAGGCTCGTGTGTTCATTTGTTGATTGACATATACTCAGGGTGTTGGTGTTAATACCCCTATTTTGAATCTTAGGGTTAGGGTTATTGTCATTGTCATTGTTTCTGTTCTTTGGTGGAAACACTATGTTTGCGGCTAATAGTCTTGTATAGAATTTCTCTTTGATCATTTCATTCCATTTGATTTAAATACAGATGCTATCCGTCGAAGAAGACGACCTTGCTGGTCTGCAGGATGCGAGTTCCGACGGGGAAGATGATAACTATGAGGCTGACTTAACAGATAACGAGGCAGCGCCAACTGGTGCTCCCACCGTCAGGAGACCTTACAGGAAAAGAACTCGTGGTATGCATCAGATATCTAATTTCCGTTTGTGCATTAGTGATCGTTCTAATCATGTCACCTTAGCATGTTTCTGTTATCCAATTGTCTGCAGATATATCTGAAATTCCTTTGATGGAAGGTGAAGGAAGATCTTTCCGCGTGCTTGGATTTAATCAAAATCAGAGAGCTGTATTTGTACAAATTTTGATGAGGTTGTATTTTGCAGAATACTTTACATTTATCAGATCCTGTTTTCCCTTCCTTTCTCTTTCCGTCTTTGATCACATCCGAATTATGCATCTTCTATGTTCTCAAGAATAAGTTAATGAAGTTTTATGTTTCTACACAGGTTTGGTGCCGGGGAGTATGATTGGGCAGATTTTACACCACGCCTAAAGCAAAAGACATTCGCTGAGATTCACAAGTATGTCTATACTCTGTTTTGGCATTCCTTCCCTGCGTATGGAAGGACCTACCTACTGAATGTGGCCATTGTACTAGAACTGTGTGCTTATTGTTGTTTTGTAATTGCAACTTATATTTGGTTTTATCTGTCACTGAAATGTTTTGCTCTGGTTTCATATCTGATCATGTAGTCTTTTACTCTCGTATACAGAAACATGAATATCTATGCATAGTCACTAGAATATAGTTGACACCTATTCATAATCTCATCTCTGTCTCTATTGTGGGCTCACCGTTTCCTTAATAATAATAATCTTTACTCAGTGCTTGAATGTATTTTCACAGACAAAACATAAATGGGTGATTGTGATTGTCAAAGTTGTGGTTCTTTAGTAATTGAGAATTTGAAATAAAAGTCAAGAATCAAGATGTGATTGATGCACAAAAACTTTATTAGCACGCACTTCTACCTAAGATAATTTGTTTTTTTGAGAAACTAAAATAAAAAATTCATACGACGGAGTAATATGCACTCAACTTATTATTATTATTATTATTATTATTATTATTATTATTATTATTATTATTATTATTATTATTATTATTATTTACTTGTCCCTATTATGACTTTATGGTTCATATGTTACCAAACCGCTTAAGATATTATTTCCTACAGGTATGAAGCTTCTCTTTCCTAAGAGTCTTAGTGTGATCCTTGTCATGCATCGCAGCTTAAAGCTCTTGATCTCAGAGTCCCTTGAATGTTAGCTAATAAAAATCTCCACTAAGCTATACAGTTGGAATATAATCTACAATATTTTGATTGAATCCTGCACTATAGGGTTAGCTAAAGCTGGGTACTCCCTACAAGTCCAACTACAACTCCGTGACCATGATGGTTGCCTCATTTTAGTGGAAATCACATTAATGGGCACATAATTATTAATTTTTCTCAAGTTTCAGTAGTAAGTAATAGATGCATATCTACACCACTTTATTGGAAAAGATTGTTCAGTTAATAGTTATACCTGTGCACAGTAACAACATCACAGTAGGCCATTTCCATTTGCCTGTTCAACTGAAGCAATTTTCAATTGCATGTTCAACGATTTTTTCCCAAGTTTTTTAATTGCAAGTGATGTGAATTTGTAAAGCACTTTTGGCAAAGCTTGTTCACTGAATATCTAAACAAAGACAATAAAAGATGAGCAATTTCCATTTGCATGCTGAACTGATCTCTCTAATGGTATTTTGTTAACTTTTCTAGTAGAAAGAATGGCTGAATCTATTGTTTTCTGTGTATATACTCTTTCTACATGCTTGATTTGTTTGTTTTATCAGTGCTTTTTCTCTATTGAAGATCAACACAGTTTATTTTGCAAATTTTACTTGCCCGTGTATGTAGCAACTAGTGTGTATTTGATGATACTTGGTAATACCACATATGTTGGATTGTGATTCAACAGTCGAGAGTATTTTCACGGCTAGGCTAATATGTTTCTTGTTTCTTGTGCAGTTATGGGAGGCGTTTCTTGGAACACATAAGAGAAGACATAACTGATTCACCTACCTTTTCAGGCAATTACTTGCACACCAAATCACTTTGTGCTAATGTCCTTTTTCTTTTTTGGAAATCACTATCTGCTATTCTTCTAGTTCACAACTTCAGTATCTGGTTATTGATTTTACAATTCTGTTGGTTGCAGATGGTGTACCTAAGGAGGGACTAAGAATAGAGGATGTACTTGTTAGGATTGCAACTCTTTCTTTAATTCGACAAAAGGTAAGTTTTATATTATCAATATATTATACACCCTCCTATTTTTTATACTTAAAAGTTTAGCAACTTGTCCACTTCGTAAGGTGATATAATTTTTCCACTGTGATCCCTACTAGTCATAGGTAGCTATTTAAATAATGAAAAATGTGTCAACCTTAAATGGACAAGTAGGGAGTAAGAATGGATTTGTTATGCAAAACTACCTAATTCTTCAAATATATAATTTGCTGAAACATCACATATTAAGGAACAGGACAGGACTATATCGAACATCTAAAAGTTTATCACTCTTTATTCATTATGAAGGTTTAATTATTTTGGCTATGTTATGTTCTGTGTTTGCAAAACTTGGGATCAATGGGACAGTTCCAAAATTCCAATCTAACTCACAGACTTGATCTTTTCACATGTGTTTAAAGAAGCTAGAAAAAGGATTTTGTTAATGGAATTGTTATTAAAGACTGTTTCTTTTAACATATTTTGTAAGGCCAAATTGGACAATATTACAATAGTGGCATATATATTTCCATGCTAATATTGATCCTTGCGAACACTCCAATTTTGATGTGCTAATTTATGCTCCTGATTATTGTCTCGCATGATTTAGCATTACAATGGATATTAAAATTTAAATATTGTACTTGTAGACAAAGTCATTTCATTTGGTTATGTTCAGATTCCATTTAAGAGTATCCTGTGTTTGACAGGTCAAGGCTTTGTCTGAAGAGGGCTCTATCCTTTTTCCGGATAATATTATGGCTTACTACCCACCATTGAGAGGAGGAAAACTCTGGAAGGAGCACCATGATAGACTACTGCTTCGAGCTGTACTGAAGTACATTCTCTTTATCCTGTCTTACCTCTTCTTAATAAAGTTGAAGTTGAAGTTTAAGTACAAAGATATTACAGTCATAACCTTGTATATGATATTATGATGTGTGGAAATGTGAGTGCAACAAAAATGTGGTAATTTTCAAAATCATGTTTTATCACGTTACTAGATTAAATATGGAGAATGAAACAAGTGATATGGCATTTGATTGAACCATCTGCAACTTGTCGTGTGACTTCATATGTTCTAATATGACCCCACTCTTTCTTTCCTGGAAATAAGGCATGGTTATGGAAGATGGCAAGCAATTGTTGACGACAAGATTTTTAGACTCCAAGAAGTAATATGTCAAGAACTGAACCTCCCATTGATTAATATACCTACCCCTGGAGCTCCTCAAGCACAAAACCCAGCTCCAGGAACCTCTCAAGTACAATTAAATTCCTCAGGGACGTCTGAGGCACAAGGGTCTGTATCTGGAGTTCCTCAAGCACAAAATGGTATGAACTCTGGACATGTTGAAGCACATGGAAATCAAGCAGTGGGAACTAATGGTGGAAATAATACTGGATCTGATGTTGCACCTGGAACTGCTGATACTCCAGCCCGAGCACAGCTTTCTCAAGACCAAACTATGATGTATAATTATAGGGAAATGCAGAGAAGACAGGTTGAGTTTGTCAAGAAAAGAGTGCTTCTTCTAGAGAAAGGAATTAACACAGAAGCATGGCTCAAACAATATTATGTAAGTTTCTTAAAATTCTCTACTATTATGTGACCTGCACAAGATTTTGGAGGTAAATTTCATGTGTCATTGGCAATAGCAGCAAAGTCTGTCATTGGCAATAGAAGCAAAGGCTTTAAATACATTATTCACTTTCCAATTTTGGCCCATGTTCATGAGATTGTAATACTTTTACTAGATACTCAAGAGTTCTCTGAAAGTATTTACTTTTCTGAACTCAAATGTCATTTTAGGGTGATGATAAAAAAGGTGATGGGACAAATGTAGAAACTGGAAACAAGGTCACAGATGTAAAAGGTCCAAGTGCTGAGGGATCTGATGTGCGAATGGTTGATCAGTTGCCTGAAGCTGAAAATACCTGTAAGTATCTAAATTTGTTATGTTTTATGTTTTCTCATTTGGGCTGTTTCTGATACTTTAGAAGACAAAAAGTGACAATTCGATATTTTCCAACTCCATTGCAGAAGCTGAAATTCGAGCGGCTCATCTATCCCCGTTGTAGCAAATAGTTTCGTGTATGGATCCAGGATAACTACTGACATCAGGACATCAGACATGGACACAGCAGAACCAGTGCTACTGAAGATATAGAAATTTTGATACTTATGTTGTTAATGATTCGGGATTTGGGGGCATTATCCTAGATTGGATTCTTGCAAACTTTATAAGTATTGTCACTCTAACGTTAAACCATATCATTGATGTCCAAAATGATTGAATTCTAATGCTGTAAGCTGGAGAGTTTATATACATATATTTATTTAAAGGTACTGCTTCACCAGTTCTCTGATGATCTATCAAGGTTTTTTAATGCCTGATTTTTGGGCACATTTTACACATATAGCAGGGAGATGCATTTGCAGACTCCTTTCATTGAAAGGAATCTGCAAATGCATCTCCTTGTTTCATGTTAGTACATGGTGCATTGGATAACTTGGACAATATATAGTCACATAGTGGAGGTCTTCTTTAGAGTTAAGTGGGAATTGTTTCTACTACCCCATACCAGTGTGACACATAAATGGATGGGGAGTCCGGGGACTATGGTATGGGATCTTGTTTAATCTTCGGGATTCATATTGATATTCATAGAATCCACCTAGTATAATAATTCGTGTGTTTGCTTTAAAACCTAGTGGTGACTGGTGACCCAATGAGAAATTCACTGGTACACATGAGTAAGGGTAAGGGTAAAGCTTAGAGTAAAGTACATTTGATTTGAGAGGGCACTATCATTTGTTAAATATGTTGCCATGAGTAGAGCTGCTCATTGATGCTCGAATCTTCTTATTGGGATTCAACTCGAAAAATTAACTCGTTTTATCAACGAACCCGAACTTATAGCTTGACGTGAGCTCGAGTCATGAGATACTCGGTATTGCTCGTTAAACAACACCATGAGTAACATCATCGGGCTACAGAGTCGGGCTTACAAAATTAATTTATAAATTGATAGTAGAGCCATAAAGTACATCCTCTTGCTGCCACCATTTGAGATGTGCGGTGTTCTTATGATTCGGGTGAGATGCTAGTTCCACATGTTCAAATAGTATTCACTCACAAATCGAAAAATTTATAAGTAGCCTACAATTCTCAAACTTATCCGAAAAAAATCACGTCTAACTTTAAATTTCTTTTATTAATGTATTACCAAAAAAAAAAAGTTAGTAGTACATAAAACTGTAGATCGATTTACAAAAAATTAGGCGTTAAATACAAATTTCCATAATACGCAAAATTGAAATAAAATGTTTTACAAATAATTTTTTTAAAACTTGGACATACTCCCTCCGTCCCGGAGAACTTCATACATTAAGGTTAGCGCGCAGTTTTATGCGAAAAGTTAAAGTAATGATATAATATAAAAAATGTGGGAAAAAATGTACTTTTAGTGGCAAAATGTGTAATTTGACTGTAAAGTTGAGATTGTTTATTATTTGTTGGGTGTGGGGTAGCTTACTTTTTTGGTAATGTATGAAGTTATGTGGACGGCTAAAAATGACAAATGTACGAAGTTCTGCGGAACGAGGGGTATAAAATCCCCCAAATTCCATGCTTTGCAAAACATCGTCACTACTCACTCATCTCTCCATGTTTTCTCTGCACGAACGAACTCAAGTGACTGCCATTTATATATAACCTCCGTTTCTTCTCAATCTCTACCTTTCTTTCTTCGTACTGTGCTCATAGTCGTTTAATTTAACATTTGCTCGATCAACGTCAATTTGTGCCATTCCGAATAATTGTGCGTAAAATCTTAAAGTTAAACCCCACTTTTTCACTCTCCCAATTGTGCACAAATCGGCGTATTTTGATTCAATTCGAAGCTTATTGGTTAGCTCGAGCTCTTTGATTAGCTGAGATAGTTTCTGTGTCAGTAAATGTCAAGTTTAGTGGAGAGGCTTCAAGCTCGGTCTGATACAAGGCCAAATTGCAGCCTTGATGATTCTGATGAGGAGGATAAATCTTCGGGTTTTCCACGAGAGAAATTCGTTCGGCCTGATGCGGTACCTACCTCTTTTCTCCTCTCTCTGTGATTAGGGAGAAAATTTTGCATTGTTGTTTATGTGTCTGTTTTTACAAGTGCTATCTATATTTGGTCTGTTGTATCGTATAATCTTCTGTTTTCGCATCGTATGGATTTATGAATTATCTTGCTTTGGTTCGCGTTAGTGACTCTATGCTGCTGCTGTGGATTTTATTTTGTAGACCAAGTCATTGATCAAGAGCATTAGAGGAAATATCTAGAGCATTTGTCGTTGTTTGTGGTTGAGAAGATGATTTACAATATTTGAGAATGTTGCTAGCTTGTACTGTGTTGTCACTCTTGAGATTTTGTTGATACAGTTCTGCTTCTGCTGGCCTTTATCTGGAATCAACGGCAGTATTTATTGTTCATTGGTGTTTTGTTTATGGCTCAGTTGGTAGAGAATCATGCTTTTAATCTAGTGTCTGCAGGGTTCAAGTTCTGATATACTCAATTCTGTCGTGCACTCTTTTAATCTAGACTCGCTTCTGCAGTTCATCATTTTAAGTGTTGTTACAGAGGGTTGGGGGGGGGGGGGGGGGCTATTGTAGTAGTCAGGTAGCTCATTTATCGATATACTTTCATTTATACATCAGCCATTTTGTCTAACCTGGTGTGATGCTCTCCTTACATCGCACATTCTTATCAGACTTAACCAGATAAGACCTAAGGAATGATATGGTTAAACCTTTAGCATTGAGCATTGAGTAACATGTTTTACCAAAACAAACTAGCTTCTATTTGGATTTGGCATTTGAGTTCCAAAAAAAGGCTGGACTGTGGAGGCATAACTGCTTAAGAAAGCAGCAAAACTAGCGCATTAGGAAAAACGTTAAAATAAACGTAAAATACTGTAGAGGGGAACAAAGAGTGAACTGTGGCCATATGTACAAAGAGCACCTTACAATGTGTTTTGCCTCAGAAAATAAAACACACTGTGCTGTAAAGACATTGCTTGCTTGAAAGCCATTGCGTAAAGTACAACGGGGTGCACTGTATGTGTCAAAGCACACATTTTGTTACCATTTTGTAGAATCACACATTTTGCCTTGTGACTACATGGTCCTATTCTTTATTTTCTTTTCTGTTCGATCCTTGCAAAGTACAACGAGGTGCAGTGTAACTGATATACATACACTTCGGTACATGTCTTTTTGTGTATGATGTATATTGTCATAGTTTTGCTCAGGTTAGACTGAAATTGCTAAACATAGCCGTAATCGTCCCTCCCAATTGTATGAGATTTGTTTCTTCCCATTATGTACAAACATTTTTTGAAACTCTTTAGCTGGAGCACTTGAAGAAGCTTCGGTGTTGGAAACCCGTGCCACAAATGTGTGATTTCTAATTCCTCTTTAGGAATGTCACCCTAATGAGTAGATTCATAATTCATGCTATAAAACTTCATCTGCTTCATTGCATTACTTTTCTATAGTTCATACTTGGGGGTTTTTCACCATTTCATGACATTTTTCTCAACAGAAAGAAGGTTCATGTCAAGGTTGTGGCAAAGAAGACAATCTTTTGTGCTGTGAAACATGCAATTACGCATACCATGGGAAGTGTTTACTGCCCCCATTAAAGGGTCCTCTTCCCAGCAGCTGGAAGTGCCCAGAATGTGTATGCTTCTATGTTACACTTTGTTGAAGTCTATGTTTGGAAACTGAAGTTTTGATAAGCTTACCTTGATGCTTAATGTGCTTTGACAGGCTGGACCATTTAACGAGATTGAAAAAATACTTGACTGTGAGATACGTCCAACTCCTGCAGATGATTCTGATGCGTCTAAGCTAGGTTACAGTCAAATTCTTGTGAAACAGTATCTAGTAAAGTGGAAAGGATTGTCCTACCTTCACTGCACATGGTAAATTGATCAATGTGACCTTTCTTGGATACACCGCTATAATCAATCGTTCTTTCAGAAATTATAATTTTATAAAGAAAAAAGGTTACTGATCTCGCCTTCTTTCGTGTTATTAGGACCGCATGATAAGGAGATAATTGACAGGCAAATATCTAGGTGTTATAACATTAATTGATGCAAAATATAGCTGAAATATTTGATGATAAGTTATATCTTCTGTAATTGTCTAGTCTTCTTTTTCTCGCTCATGATTTCATTTACTTTGTTTTAGGGTTCCTGAAAAGGAGTTCATTAGAGGATGCAAGTCAAATCCTCATCTGAGGACAAAAGTGAATAATTTCCACAGACAAGGATCGTCAATGAATAATCCTGAGGATGAATATGTGCCTATCAGACCAGAATGGACGACAGTTGATCGAATTATTTCGTGCAGGTTTTACCTATCCATTTGGATGCATTTGAGATTTGCTTGTTTGTATACTGTAGACCTATCAAGAGTGTGTGCAGCAAGTGCTATGGTAAATTGTTTTCTTGCTACTCTGATGGCAAGCTTTATCAAATTCTCTTCATTATAGGGATGTTGAAGAAGAGAGAGAGTATCTTGTGAAATGGAAGGAACTTCCATACGATGAATGCTACTGGGAGTTGGAATCTGATATTGCATCCTTTCAAAGTGAAATTGAAAGATTTAATAGAGTTCAATCTGGTAAGGCATCCGGAAAAGAAAAGAGCAACTGTCATGATCCCATGGAACCTGTACAGAAACAGGAGTTTCAAACATATAAATGCACCCCTAAGTTTCTTTCTGGAGGTACAATATGCTTCAATTAATTTAGATATTCAAATATATTATAATCATAAACATGTTTCTTCTCCTCACTCCATTGGTATCAAATTACAATGAAGGTTCATTGCATCCTTATCAGCTTGATGGATTGAACTTTTTACGCCACGCTTGGTCTAAACAGACAAATGTGATACTTGCAGATGAGATGGGACTAGGTAGGCTGTTGTGTTACTTTTCCCCTTTGAAGAACTTTATTTATGCTGAAATAATGCAACTCCTCTTTTTTTCTTCTAGTCCACTTGTGTGCATCCTTACTATAGTAGCAGGCATTTTCATTTATGTTGAAGCTTTTTGGTCCCAATTTGTGGATCCTGTCAATTTCTAGTCTCTATTAGTGATTTGGACTCGCCCTTGTCTAAGTTATATGGGTCCATTTTAGTTTTGATTATTATTGTCAAATTAGATATTAGTTCCTCCATTGCTTACCTACGAAAGAATTAGAAAAAAATAGAAAGTTGTACATACACTTTTAATTTTTCAATCTAGCATGTTTGGAACACGTACGCGTTTGGGGATAAATTATCCCAAGTCCAAATTATATTATAGTATAGCATAGTCTATAAAACCGTTCTTTTGGTTTTAACTTTTAATAATAAACTAATAAATTATCTAAAATGGAAACTGCTCAGTATGTTGAGATTTTGTTTCCTCACCAGATTCTTCATAATATCCAAATTATTTATGCCATAATTCATCGCCGTTTTTAAACTGGCTCGTTGGAATCATTATGTACTTGTTCTAGTCATTAATGACTTACCTGTTCAAGTCATTGGTACGAGTGTGAAATGGTACCATACATTGGTACTGGGCAAAACCAAAAGGGAATGCTAGGTCCCAAAATGGTATGGTACCATTTCCGTTGTACCATGCATTGGTAACAGACAGACATGACTGGTAATATTCGTGCGACTTGGTACAGGTTACCGTGGTCCGTTACCATTTCCACTGCTGGTACCGGGCTATGGTACCTTGTTTCATGTATTTAGCAAAACTAGGTGATAAGTTAGCTGTAGCTGGTAAACTTTTTGATTTTCATGGAAGGGTTTGGTAAATTAAGTGATGATCTGCTAAAATGAATCTAAAAAACAAATCAGCTAGATTATTTACTTAAAAGATACATGAAGTAGCTTATGAAGTCAGCTAGCCTTTGTTTTTTTATTTTTTATTTTAATAAGCTATGTGAAATAACTTTTTTGTTGTGATTATAGGGAAAACAATACAAAGTATAGCCTTTTTAGCCTCTCTTTCAGAGGAAAGTGTTGCTCCTCATCTCGTCGTTGCACCTTTTTCGACATTAAGGAACTGGGAGCATGAATTTTCCAGATGGGCTCCTCATATGAATGTTGTAAGTAAGCATTACACTTTGTGTTGCTCAAACTGAATTAGTTTTCAGTTGCTTAACTAGGTGTTACTCTGCAGGTCATGTATGTTGGCACGGCCCGAGCACGCAATATTATCAAAGAATATGAATTTTTCTATTCCGATAGTCACACTAGCAACAAAAGTAAACCTGGTCAGTCTGTTTGCGGAAACAAACAAGACAGAGTAAAATTTGATGTGCTGTTAACCTCATATGAAATAATCAACTTGGATAGTGCATCCTTGAAACCCATAACGTGGGAGTCTATGGTATGCTGACTTCCACTTAAGTCCTGAGCCTATGATCATTTTTTCATGCTATCAATTAACTTACATTCCCTTTTAGATTGTTGATGAAGGCCACCGTCTTAAAAATAAGGATTCCAAGTTGTTTTCTTCATTCAAGCGCTACACCAGTAAACATCGAGTCCTGTTGACTGGAACCCCACTACAAGTATGCCGACTTACTTCACTATGGCATGTTCATGTTTTTTTTTAAATGCACTGTATTAAGATGGTAAGACAAGTGTGCATCAGTATAGCTTAATTTTGTCTGGATTCTTTTAGTTTAGTGTGACCTTCAACAAGATCATTTTTCATACTACGAGATAATAAATTTGCATAACAGTTTGTGTCTGATCTACTTAGTGTGTGTCTGTGGAGATGACTCTTATTGAAGGTAAATCTGTCTAGGTCTTCATTTTTCTATCCGGAAAGTCTTTTATATCATGTTGGCTAGAGAAAGTTATAAACATTTCCAGTAAATGCTTTATAGAAAGTTGGATTCTTACAGATTCTAGAAAATTTAATGCAGTTAATGTTTACACATTAAAAATTCCGTATAGAGAAAGTGCTCTTACGGATTCAGAAAATACTGGATCCTCGCAAAATCCAGCATTGTTGATAAAACTCCAAAATGGCATTTTCTTTTGATCCCATTTTTTCCCTCTCCTTATCGTTCAAAAAGACAAAAATTCTGGATAATAAACATTGTCTAGAATTTCTCTTAGATTCGAACCCATAGCTGATGATAGAATAGAATTAGAATACATATTATTTGTTTCCCACTCATGCGAGCCCATATTCTTGCTTTTATATCAATCTATAATAGTCTAATTCTCTTCCCCTCAACCTGATATTATGAGCTACGGCCTTGATGATACTCGAAGATTTGATTGCTAAGTTGATTGACCACCCACATTTCTCCTCCCTCTTTCACCTGGTTTCTCTGTTCAATCTTCCAAACCCAAGTTGGGGATTCAGAATAGACACATCCAATGTTATACAGTACTTCGACATTGCATGTTTTTACCAATTTGTTCCTTGTTTCTTGACATTATACATTTAAGTGCATTCAACCTTGTTAGTGATAAATAAATACAAATAATAAAAGTACAGCCTATAGTAAAGATTCACGCTATGCATGCTTTCCTAAGGATATTACCTATTTCCTTACCCCTTACTTAGCTCTGTGTGTGTAGCTGGGGTCATCCGGTCATTCAAAGGTTATGGGGTATGTCTTGGGTAAAGAGTACTTTTTATATCAAACAGGCTTATCATCTTTACAATCCTTTCATCAGTTAGCTAAATTTATGGCTGCACGAAGCTCTCTTGAACAATGTCATTCTTACTTTTTTCCTTTTGGAGATGAAAGAGCTCTCGACTTTGTTCTTCCCGCGGGTCCTGGCTAAACTCTTAGTGAAGCACATGCTACAAAATGTATCTACTTGGCTTTCATTTGCATCCATGTAACTACAATGACCATTCGCTTCATGCAATGCAGAACAATTTGGATGAGCTTTTCATGCTTATGCATTTTCTTGATGCTGGAAAGGTCAGCCCTTTTTAGATTTAGCTGCACTGCAGTGAACAGCCTTTGCTAGTCATAAAAGGTGGTATTAACTTTTTAACTTCATATATCCTTGTCAGTTTGCAAGTTTAGAAGAATTTCAGGAGGAGTTCAAGGATATCAACCAGGAGGAGCAAATCTCTGAACTTCACCAGATTTTGAAACAACATCTCCTAAGAAGTATGATGTAGCCAATCTTGTGCTTGTCTGTTGCTCTATTGTTTTCTGTATGATCATTATCCATCTTCCACAATTAAGAGAGTCCAAACATGCTAAATAAAGGTCAACGCGGTGGTGTTCGTGTTTTAGATGTGTCGTCTATCTGCTATAATGAACACTTTGGTCATTTTGTTTGGTATATTTACACCAACACCCTATGAGGATGCGTCACATCATTAATCCAAGTGCCATTAGCTTCTTCCTTGTAACGCCCCTGCCGTTAAATTTTAGCAGCCAACTTTTAAGAGGTGCTGAAATGACCGCTGATTAGAAATATAAATAAGAAAAAACAATGAATACTTTATACTTAGAAAAGCAAATTGCTTCTTAATGAAGTGGTCTATATGTAAGAAACATGTCAATGAAGAGGTCTAAAAGTGAAAGGGGTCTTTGGGAACTTCATTTTGGGAATGCCGTGAGCTGGGTAAATATGGAATTTTTTGCTGACATCATCCCATTTTTATGGCAGGGAATCTGAAAGTTGAGTATTGTTATCAGAAAGAGGCCTGAAAGTGAGAAACTAACGTGTGTGGGTTTATTTTGTATTTTGTAATCGGACATTTACTCGGGGGTGTTCATGCAAATAAATAAATAAAATTTTGTCTGTTTCTTTATTATTTTTATTTATTTTAATATGGTTGGTTTGCCTCTTTTATTTTTGAAATGTTTCTTACCGCCACCCTCTATCTATTCCCCCTTGTCCCTAAACAATAAGTTTATTGCAATTGGGTTTTATTGTGCAGACACAAAATTTATTAAATGCTCAAATCTCTTCATTTCAAACCACTCTTTTGTGGTTAGACACACAGGGAATACAGAATTTGTCTATCTTTAATTTTTATTATTATTTTATTTTTTTGGAGCTGTAGGAGTGAAGAAAGATGTATTGAAAGAGCTACCTCCAAAAAAGGAACTCATTTTGCATGTTGAATTAAGTAGCATGCAGAAAGAGTATTACAAAGCAATTGTGACTCGTAACTATCAGATACTTGCACACAAAGGCAGTGCAAAGGTCAACATAAATTACTTCATGTAACTCTCATTTTGTTTTAATCTTCTCCATGTCACTGTATCAGGTTATGTAAACTATTTTCTCCTTTGGGTGCCAGATTTCCCTTATAAATGTGTTGATGGAATTGCGCAAGCTCTGCTGTCATCCCTTTATGTTGGAAGGAGTTGAACCAGAAAATACTGCCGAGTTTTACAAGTAATATATGCATTTCACCCTGGTCTCTTTTAAACAATGAAGTTGAAACTGATGCATGTGTATTTTTGTTCATAGTTTATAACATGTTTTGTAGTTTTAAAGGAACACTTCTCAGAACCGATTTTAGAATGTGCGCATCAGCTTTTGTATTACGTTCAAGTTTCAATCTTTTTGTTGTTAGCTTAGTCATCTGACTGGTGTCTACATGACAGGCAGCTACTTGAATCTTCAGAGAAATTACTACTTTTGGACAAGATGATGGTCAAACTTAAAGAGCAGGGTCACAGAGTTTTAATTTATTCTCAATTTCAGCCTATGTTGGACTTGTTAGAAGATTATTGTACCTACAGGGTATGAACACCTAACTGGATATGTCTAGTTGTAAGTGTACTCGAAGATTGAAATGACACCCATTTTTTGCTTTGTTAGAAATGGCTTTACGAAAGAATTGATGGGAAGGTTGGTGGAGCTGAAAGGCAAGTTCGAATTGATAGGTTTAATGCAAAAAATTCACCGAGATTCTGTTTCCTGCTGTCAACTAGAGCTGGGGGTTTAGGTATAAACCTTGCAACTGCTGACACAGTAATTTTATACGACAGGTACAGCATAGTTGGGGGTCTAAGTTGCTTTTGTCTCCTTTATAGCATGATACATTTCTTTCCTTTCCTTTTATTATTGTTATGATCCTTTGCACATATCTTGTGCTTTCTTATGTCTGTTAAGACTGTTTGGATTTTGTGGTAAAGAAAAAAAAAAGAGATTATAGAAAACATATCTACCCTATGATGGGGTGATGTGATATGTTGCCCTTGCATAGTCCTTGCCTATCAGAACAACATCTAAGGCTTTTAAAACATACTTCATCTGTCACATAGACTTTCCTGTTTATTTATTTGGGTGTCCCATAAAATGTCATACCACACTTGGACAGTATAATCATTTCACAAATATATGCCACTATCATTCATTCTTTTACTTGAACAACCCAAAAATACTTATTATATTTTATGTTTTTTCATTCTTTATTTGGGAAAAACCAACTTATAACTTTTACTATTTATTTACCTCAAAATCTTGAGAGTAGCTGGACGAAAAGATTCAATATGTTTTCGTATGCTATACTTGGGTCTAGACGTTGCCTCAATGTTTCCAAATTGATCGTGCGGATGCACTTGATCTTTTGGTATCATCATAACTTTAGGTTTGCAATCAACCTGATTGGCCCAATTATACCAATTATTGGCTGTGGCTCTGTATATAGTGATTTACCATGAAGGGTGATCTGCATTTTTCTCTAATATTCCCTCTTTGTTTCTATTCTTCTAAGAAGAAGTCCTTGACAATATGTTCTCTTTGATCCGTGTGCTAAAAACCATCTTCTTTAAGTGAATTTTAAGTTTGATTTTCTTGTTTGCATTGTTGAACACATCTATGGAGTCTCATTGCATCATACACACGTGCCTGATACAGAAGCTATCCTGGGACTATTATTACCACAAAGTTATGAGATGAAACTTGTGTAAGTAATACATCAGTAAGTAATGGGGCTTGGCTATTCAAGAGATCCGCATTATTAGGCATATCATAAAAATAAAGTGTGGTACTATAAAGATTAGAGATGTGTATTAAGGTTGCTATTAGGGCCTGGAGAAGGAAGTCGATTGGTAGGTTGTAGGTACAACTTTGGAAGGAGAGGAACTATAGATACTTTGAGCATATCTATTGTTTTGAGTCCAGGACTGAAATCTTGTATATTAGATTGTTCTGTGGTTTGATGCTGTAGCTAGGAACCCCAGGGAAAATTTCTGGACTTTCTAACCTTTTTTGGCTCTTCCTTTATGAATAATATTTAGATTATTCATTAACAGATCTGGAGTTTTAAGGTATTGTCTCTAGAATAGCAGTAGACTTTTGATGTTAATTACCGACTATATATATTGAATGGCAATGAATGAACATTTGGTACCTGATATATTGCCCTCTAGCCAGTAGCATTATATAAAGACTACTCATATTTACGTGAGATCACAGTGTGTAATATGCTGTTTGTTGAAGGAGAGAAGCATTCAGTATCTTGCGGACATTAGCTGCACTGTCTTGAAGTGTTAGGAACAACGTGATATCCACGTTGTTAGGAAATCTAACAAGTTTAAAAGATTATGTAGAATGCCAATTCTGACAACTGAATTATATATTCAGATATACAGTTATACACACTTTTCCTTCAGTACATCTCTTATATCTCATTATTTGGGCAGCTCCTTTCTTTATCTTTTGTTTAGTCCAATAATTGACCATGAACACTTTCAGCGATTGGAATCCTCACGCTGATCTCCATGCAATGGCAAGAGCTCATCGACTTGGTCATGCGAACAAGGTAGTCTTTGAAGATTTCTTTCTTTATGAATGGAAATGCAAATCTGAAGCTCTGTCAGAAAAGAGTCTCTTTTTCTCTATGAATGGTTTTTAACCATTTCTTTATGCAGGTGATGATTTATAGACTGATAACACGAGGAACCATTGAAGAGAGGATGATGCAAATTACAAAAAAGAAAATGGTTTTGGAGCATTTAGCTGTTGGAAGGCTCAAGGCCCATGATATTAATCAGGTAAAGGTGTCTTGACCAGATTGTGGAGTGATCTGATAAAATTTAAAATCATTTTTGACATATGTTGTGACTTAATTTAGAAAATGTCATAGCATGGAATACTTACAACTATTTTTCTCAAACTTAACACATAGTATGTTATTATGATTATCATTTATTACTATATGGAGCTATAATTATCCAAGCCGGACCTGGTAAACCATTTAATATGGTAGTGTGGAGTTTATTCCTATTTATAATTGGTTCCAAATTGGGACCGTGAATTTTTATGACTATAAGGAGTTAATTCCTACAGAGTATTCGTTTAGAGAGGTTTTACTGTAGCAGGATCGCATTGCTTTCCTATTGTGAGATTGTTTGTTCTGGTGCAGGAAGAACTAGATGATATCATGCGTTACGGCTCAAAAGAATTGTTTGCTGATGATAATGAGGAATTGGCAAAATCTCATCGGATTCATTACGATGATACTGCAATTGATAGGTACTTATTTTCTCATATATTCTATTTAAATTTAAATTTAAAAGTAGAGACTTTTTGCACATGATAAAATGTCGAATATTTTGCTCTAGACTACTTGATCGTGAGCATATGGGAGATGAAGATTCTGTGCTGGATGATGAAGAGGATAATGGATTTCTAAAAACCTTCAAGGTGCATAAACTTCTGTCGATTAACCAAATAGTGTTTTCATAATCAAAAGATTTTATTAACCAAAGAGTTGTTATAATCATATTAACTAGAAATCTAAAGAGTTGTTATAATATTTCAACTCATCTGTATTGCAATTGTCATAATAAAATAATATTTTCTACTCTTTTCTGGTTTTTATCATCATGATACTAGTGTTAACAAGTGTAGTCTTTCATGTACAATTGATAAAATGCATAATTCTCTCATCATAAACTGCTAAAACATTCTGAATGCCATATTCAGAATATTGTATGTTTTGTGCAGTAATTAGAATGCAAATATTATATTTTTGGTAGATATATTTATTCTGAATGTTTTCTAGTACTAGTTGTTAACTGTAAAAGGCAAGAATACCTGCAGTCTGTCGGAATGTGGAACTTGACTGCTGAAGTTTGGGATGTGTGGAATAACCCCTAATTTTTAGTATTATGTGCATAATGATGACACCTTAAATCACTTTTCTGTATAACAAGCCCAAATGGGAAGCTTTATGAAAACTACTAAAACACACAATACCAAACATCACGGCGTATTCTACACACGCCAAAACTTTTTTTTTTTTGGGGGGGGTGGTATAAAGCACATTTTTTCCCATTCGTAAATTGCACATGATTACTAGTTTCAAAGAATCATGCAATAATTGTGGTTAACTATCTTATTGTCTTCAACAACAAGTGTTATAGAAATTCCATAATCATGTACATCGCATAGGTTAGTCCTTTGTTATGGAATTATGAAGCCATAATTCCACAGTTTCATATTTATTTGTGTGTTGGTTATCGGAACTTTATTATCCCCCCCCCCCCCCCCACAACACACACACACACGCAAAGATGTTTATTTATTTATAAGCATTACTCAATGTATGAAGTATGAAACCTCTTTTGTTTGGGGGAGCTGAGTCAAGTTAATTCCCCAGGTAGCAAATTTTCAATATGTTGACGAAGCAGAATTACCAGCTGAAGATGAACCGCCTGAGGCACGAGCCGAGAATAAAGCATCAGCATACAATGTAGAAAGATCAAGCTACTGGGAAGAGCTGTTACGAGATAGATACGATATACACAAGGTAGAAGAATTCAATGATATGGGCAAGGGTAAGAGGCGCCGCAAACAGGTATTCTATCGAATTCTTCAAATGATCTATTTTGTATTTCACTTATGCTCACTTGTTATCAGCAATGCAAACCAGCGAAAGGTTTTCCTGAGTAAATTGTTGCACACGCTCAATGTTGAACCTCTGGTAATCTAAAAAAGCTATCTACTTTACCAAGTACCAACAACTTAGCACATGTATCATCCTTTTGTGTTTGTTCATTCAGAGCTCCCAATTGGCCTGTTCTGATTTCTGTACGTTATTGTGAAGGAAAATACCCCTGGAGTATGTCTTATTACAAATAAATAGATGCGCTATAAGTTTCTACTTTCTAACTTGAAGACCTCCTGCGGTTAAATTTCAAAAGTCCACATTTAAAAAGTGCTCAAATGACCAAGATGCTCTTTGATTTCGAAAATGTAAAAAAAAAAAAGAATGAAACTTTACACTCCTTAACAAAAGGGTGATATTTATTTATGTATGGAACTTGTAAGAAAGGGGTCTTCATGACTTCATTTGGTGAATGACCACAATATCCCTAGTGTGCGGCTTTATTCCAAGCACATATGCAATGGCTACCTAATCAATGCTAACCATTTGACTAAAATTCAGATGCTATCTGTCGAAGAAGACGACTTTGCTGGTCTACAAGATGCAAGTTCCGATGAGGAAGAATATAACTGTGAAGCTGATAAAACTGGTAACGAAGCAGCTCTAACTGGTGCTCCTACCGTCCGGAGACCCTGCCAGAAAAGAACTCGTGGTATGCATGGACTACCTAATTTCCTCATCTGTAAATTTGAGTGTTCAGGCATGTCACCTTAGCATTTTCTGTTCTTCAATTTGTCTGCAGATATTTCAGAAATTCCTTTGATGGAAGGTGAAGGAAGATCTTTCCACGTACTCGGATTTAATCAAAATCAGAGGGCTGTATTCTTACAAATTTTAATGAGGTTGCATTTTGGAGTGTTCTTTACATTATCACGTCTTGATTTCCCTTCCTTTATTTCTCCCTCTTTGATCACATTTGAAATTTGCATCTTATATCTTCTCATTTCTCAAGAATACATAAAATATCTTTTTAAATTTCTGCACAGGTTTGGAGCAGGGGAGTATAATTGGGCAGATTTTAAACCACTTCTGAAGCAAAAGACACTTGATGAGATTCATAAGTATGTCTACTTTTTTCTGTTTCGCATTACTTCTGTACTTACGAAGCACCTACCTATTGAATGTGGTTAATGTAATATAACTGTGTGCTTATAATTGTTTTATTATTGCAAACTTATAATGTGGTCTCATGTACTATGTATTCGATGATACTTGGAAATACTACATTTCTTGGATTGTGCTTTGGATTCATATAGTTAAAGTCCTTTCACAGCCATGCTAACATGTTTCTTTTTTCTTGTGCAGGTATGGGAAGCTTTTCTTGGAACACGTGACTGAAAACACAACTGATTCACCTACATTTGCAGGCAGCTACTAGCACCTAAAAATTCCTTGAATGTCCTTTTTATTCTTTTTACTCACTATCTGCTGTTCCCCTGGTTCAAAAAACTTCAATATATGGTTTTGATTTTATATTCTGTTGGTTGCAGATGGGGTACCCAAGGAGGGACTGAGGGTAGAGGATGTACTTGTTAGGATTGCAACTCTCTCTCTTATTCGAAATAAAGTAAGGTTTTTATTCTCGACAAACTATGTATCGAACATCTATAAGTTTGGATTTGTTATTCTAGAAAGTATGAGCGATAGATAATAAAGTAAGAAGAATAGTGTACTGGTTAGTGGGGTTTACTTGCTATTTTGGGTATGAGACGTTATTAAACATACGTCCATGAAAGGAAAGTAAGACATTAATCGAGGGAATATTATTATTATTGTATCACATTGTTTTGCAGTACAATAGATATTGTGATGATGTTTTTATGGTCAATTTGTAGATAGAGTCATTTCATTTGGTTATGTTTAGATTCCATTTCAGACCATCTTGTGGGTTGACAGGTCAAGGCTTTGTCTGAAGTGGGCTCTATCCTTTTCGCGGATGGTATCATAGATCGCTACCCAGGGTTGAGAGGAGGAAAACATTGGAAGGAGCACCATGACCGACTACTGCTTCGAGCCATGCTGAAGTATATTCTCTTTATCTTGTCTTACCTCTTCCTAGTAAACATGAAAATTAAGTACACAGATATTACAAACATAACCTTGCATATGACACGAGAAAATGTGAGTACAGCAAGTGTGGTCATTTTTGAAACCACGATTCACCACATTGTTACTGGTTAAATATGGAGAATACTAGTGATATAGTAGCATTTTTTCTTAACCAGTCTGTAACTTTTCTTGTGACTTCATATGTTCTGATACGACCTCCACTGCATTGTTTTCTGGTAAATAAGGCACGGTTATGGAAGATGGCATTCAATTGTTAATGACGAGGATTTTAGACTCCAAGAAGTAATATGCCAGGAACTGAACCTTCCATTGATTAATACTCCTCGAGCACAAAACTCAGCTCCAGGGACCTCACAAGTACAGTTTTATTCCTCGGGGACATCTGAGGCACAAGGATCCGGATCTGGTGCTTCTCAAGCACAAATTGGTATGAACTCTGGACATGTTGAAACCCCTGAGAATCAAGCAAAGGGAACTGATAGTGGAAATAATACTGGATCTGACGTCGCAACAGGAGCTATTGATATTCCATCCCGAGCACAACTTTTTCAAGACCAAACTATGCTGTATAGTTACAGGGAAATGCAGAGAAGACAGGTTGAGTTTGTAAAGAAAAGGGTTCTGCTTTTAGAGAAAGGTCTTAACACAGAAGTGTGGCTCAGACAATATAATGTAAGTCCTTTCATATTCTTTGAATGGCTTGGGATTTTGGAGGTAATATAAGCAAAATTTTGGAATACGTTTGTCACGTTTTAATTTTGAGCACTTATTCATGATCTTAATTGTTTGTTAATGCTTGCTTGATAAAATAATGTGTACTACAGTGAACTCGAAGTATTCTGAATACATTTATCATTTCAGGGGAATGATAAGAAAAGCAATGGAACAAATCTAGAGACTGGACACGAGGTCAAAGATGTAAAAGCTACAACTGCTGAGGGATCTGATGTCCGAATGGTTGATCATTTTCCTGAAGTTGGAAGTTTTTGTAAGCATCTTTCCTCTATCCTTTATGCTATAAAACTCTCTCCTCAAGAATCTAATAGCATCTCGTTATAATTATCGTTCGCCTGCAAATCTATATAGTTTGAAATTTTTTGAGACGTAGGAATAGAATATGCAAAATTGCACATGGTCTTGTATATTCTCACATTAGTGCTGCATTTCCAAATTTCCTCGAGTTCATCTCTAAGATTTAGTTAGCTTTCAAAAAGGCATGAGAGCATGACATGTTATAAGCAAAACATGACCTTATCTGCACCATATACCTGCAGCTCCTGAAGAAATTTTGGCGTTTGCCTGTGATAGAAGTCCAGATCGTTTGGACATTGCCAGACTCTATAATGAGGTAAAAAAAAAAGTTATATAGTCAAAATTCATGAGTATACTTTATAAATTACCAAGTTAAATTTGAAAATATATACTATTTCGTGGATTTTTTTGCCGCATTAGTGATGCAAGCTTGTAAAAGAAGAGAACTTGTAATTTGTGTTTTAACTTCTGCAGATGAGCAAGGTGGTCTCAGAATCTGCCCAGGGTTCAGTTGAAGCATTTATAGCCAATAGAGATGAGAATTCGGAGTTGGGAAAAAACCTTGCTCACTTAGATCACCTAATTGGTGACATAAACCAAATACTCTCACCAATGCAGATTCCAAAAGGGTGCAACGATGCAGAAGCTGAAACTTCGAGTCGCTCATCTGCTTCCGTCGCTGCAACTGATATCAAGGCATTGGCCATGGACATAGATGATCCAGCAGGACCAAAAGCTACTGGAGATATCGAAATGGATGATATTATTGTTGATAATAATCCAGGTCCTGGGATCATTGTCCTAGATTAGATGCTTGAGGAGACTGTTTTATAGTATAGTGTGATTCCGTATCGGTTGAAAATTATGCTAGTTCATCCCAGATCAAATGTCACATTTGATTTTGGATGTTAATGTGTAAGTGTAAAAGGTATTGGAAAAAGGTGCTCCAGGGTGTAAGCTATAACAAAAAAAAGCTCTAACAAAAAAAGAAACGTCAGATTTGTATATATACTTTAACTTGTGTTGTAATTGCGGCATAAATTAGTAAAATGAATCTTAGGCATAAATTCTTTTACTACTATATATTTATGTATTTTTGTATTAGATGGTCTAACGTTCATACACATCTATATAATCAAAATAAACACATCAGCTCCTTAAGTAATATGCATTCTCCTAAAGGAATGTTACTACATTTTAAGATCATCTGTTTTTGTTTGTTTTTAATGTTTCATAATTGACAGTGGGGTCCAAAATAGCATTGCAACTTGCAAGTTAGACTTTTGTGTGGAAGTATTATTTAGTCTACGTGAATTGAATTGAATATAACTGAACTTAATTGTTGTATAGAAAACAACTAAATAAAATTGAACTGAATGAATTTGAACTGGACTGGACTGAAGTTAATGACTTATATATACATATATTACAACGTGAGAACACGCTATGTGTGGCACATATTTACAAATAATGGAAAAAGTATATGAAAGTAATAGTTAATATCGTTGATTCTGATAATAGAATGCCCTTTTTCCAAGCCGAACTAGGATTTTTGTTAGTGCGAATTGATCTGTTTTAATTCAATTGGAGAAGATGGAGAAGAAAGATTGGTTGTTGTTGTTTTTTTACGATGAATTCTTTTGATTGGGGTAGAATTAGAATTTGAAATTTAATTGTTGAATACAGACTGAGTTTTTTTTAAATTTCATTTTGTTGGAGTTGTATTAGGGCTTTTAATTTAATTGAAGAAACATATTGCTTTTGTAATTAAAGTCTAATTTCTATTTATATTACAAATGGGTCCAATTTAACTTAAATTAAGTACAACTTCAATAGTTGTTCACTTATATATATAAAAATAATAATATATACTGTAATACTTTAATACAACTCTCATTAAGTCAATTATCTATCTCCATTTATTCACTTTCCATCTCCATCTGCACCGAATTTTACTCTGATCCAACTCAAAGTTTAATTGTTAGACATCAACACCTGGAAAGTTCAAGATGTTTCTCCCCAACAATAGTAGTCGTGGGACCGTAGCCACATATCTAAGATCTCATCTTCAGCTGGCCTTGTTTCATAGTATATCCTTTACGGACTTAATTATAAAACGCCACCTGATCTGTCATATAATAAACTTAAAACAAGTCAATCTTTGCTCATGATATCAGATTATTGTGTTTAATGAAATTTAAAAGGCTACATAGTTACTACTAGTTTCCAATACAATGAATTAATTTGAAATAAAATAGGGTAATTAATTCAAGACAAAAATTTAGAGAAATGTAAAGCACTAAACCTGAAAATGGAGCCTCCATTATTTTTCCAATTCCATCCATGATTCCTTGTTGATTATTCACCTTTACCATCTTCATGAAACTGTTTGAATTCGTGGTTACAATTGAAACTTGAAACTCGAACACAAGATCTTACTAGCTTCCACAGATAATGAGTCTACATGGTAGAAATCAGAGATTCAAAGCAAACCAGATTGGCGACGAAATGCCCGGAGAAAGTCATATGCAGAAGCTTGGAGAAATTAATTTTGAATCAGAAACTTTTCTAAAAATCTATGTGTGTCATGAGCGACCCACAAATATTCTAATCGTGTCAGGTTTTACCTACATAGTCCAAAACCCATGAGAATCATTCATGCATGTCTTAATAATACTTTCCAAGTCGAAGTCAGGGTTAACTTGACTTCTGTGATTGCCAAAATTTACCAGAATATCGAAGGGTAAATGATCGCAGTTTCGATCGTAAAAGGAGGGTAAACGATTGCAGTTCTGACCGTAAAAGGTAAAATGAGGAAGCTAGTAAGGTGGCAAAACCGTTATTTAAACAGAAACCCAGTGTCACTTCCTTTTCCACCTCCATCGTCTTCCTCATCATCATTTCATTCCAAATCCAATTCCATTAAAGCAAAACTCTGTTTACTTTATTATACTTTACTTCACTAGATCATCTTTCTTCTTCTTCTTCACCATTATTGTTATCGTTAAACCATTATTATAGTGTATAGTGATATTATAGTCCACCACTCTACAGTAGAAGAAGACAAACAGTAGCTGCAAAAAAGCTCAGTTATCATCATTAATGGATTCCATTTCCACATGAACAACTCACCACTCATCGTAATGCTCCTTTCCCGTTTTACCCTCACTTCACCTTTCCGCTCTCTCATCGGCGCTAATCACACCTCTGCCCGTTTCTGCTCCCGTTAATCCTCAAATAACCTTTCCCTTTTTCCTCAATTGTTTCATTTGTTTATTCATTTCAACTGTAGATTTGATTGATCGATTGATTGTGTATCTGTGTTGTTGATTTGCTCTTATTTGATTGAGTTGTTGATTTACTCTGTCAATTGATAATGGAGCCAACAGCTGGAAGTAGCAGCAAGCCGAGCTTCCTGAGGAATATTCTGGTACGATTGTTCATCTTCTGTGTTTTGGTACTGGCTCTCCGATTCGCTTATGTCGTCACTATTCGCGGCGAATCCTGTGCCGTTGAGGATTTCTGTTTCCTATCCTTGCCGGAGAGTCTTCAGCTGGCGAATTACGGCTTAGTTTCTGCTCCGGTTGCGAAAACTACGGAGTTGAAGAAGTCGAAAACGACGAAAAAAGCTTCGAAAGTTCCAGATCTGTGGAAAACTGCAGGTTTTAAGAAAGCTGCGAGGTTTTACTCGTCTGTGTTTCAGGATCTGTTGTCTGATGCTGTTCTGAGTCCGAGTAATAAGGTTTTGTGTGTTGATACTCCTACTGGAGCTGATGTTTATGCTTTGAAAGAGATAGGGGTTGAGGATTCGATTGGTGTGTTTAAGAAGGCGTTTAAGCCGTTGGTGGTTTCGGGGCAGGGGTCTAAGCAGCCGTTTTTGGATGAGAGGTTCGATTTCGTGTTTTGTGGTGGTGGAGTGGTGGAGAGGGCGGTGAGGCCGGGGGATGTTGCGGCGGAGATTAGGAGGACGTTGAAGCCCGAAGGGTTTCTTGTCCTTCATACGATGGCAAATGATAGTTACAGTTTCGATTCTTTGCTTGGTTTGTTTGATTTTTGTAGGTTTGTGAAGAGTAGGAAGATTAAGGGATTTGATTCTGCAATGCCGAAGATTCATGAGATTGTTTTGCAGAAAATTGGGGATGGAAATGTTGTTAAAGAGTATAAATCTGAGACGAAATGCTCTGTTCCTGGTTATAAGCGGGAGGTGGTGAAGAAGGCGGAGCCTCTTATAGAGGAAGAGCCGAAGAAGCCTTGGATTACGCTTAAGAGGAATGCGCAGAAGATTAAGTACTTGCCTTCGATGGTTGATATTAGTTTTAAGGCCAGGTATGTGTATGTTGATGTTGGAGCACGCAGCTATGGATCGAGCATTGTGAGCTGGTTTAAGAAGCAGTATCCGAAGCAGAACAAGACGTTTGAGATATATGCGGTTGAGGCGGATAAGACATTTTATGAGGAGTATAAGATTAAGAAAGGGGTTACTTTGCTTCCTTATGCAGCTTGGGTTAGGAATGAAACGTTGGTCTTTGAAATTAATGAGGATCCTGGTCATAAAGACGTAGACAAGGGAAGAGGGATGGGGAGAATTCAACCGGCTGAGTCTTCTAGTGGTTCGACTGATGTGGATGAGATTCAGGGATTTGATTTTGCTGATTGGTTGAAGAGTAGTGTGACAGAGAGGGACTATGTGGTGATGAAAATGGACGTCGAAGGGACTGAATTTGATTTGATTCCGAGGTTGATTAAGACAGGAGCCATTTGCTTGATCGATGAGCTATTTCTTGAATGCCATTACAATAGGTGGCAAAAGTGTTGTCCGGGTGAAAGGACAACAAAGTATCAAAAGACATACGGGGAGTGCCTGAAGCTGTTTACATCGCTCCGCAAAAGTGGAGTTCTTGTGCATCAGTGGTGGTGACGGGTAACACATCTGTTGTTGCATCATATACATTCATTTTTCTCTGCAATCAAATGAAAATGTTGTTGTATTTCCAATTACATGTGTATTTATAGGTCTACTAAAGGGGAAGTCATAGTTGAATTTTCGATAGTTCTTCAATCTGAGAATTTTTTTTTAACCTTGTAAGTGTTTTATGCAAATGTAAGTATCAGATTGCTCCTAAACACAGGGATAGCATTTTGTAAACTCAAATTTGTCAAGGGAGTGTTGTGATGGACCAACATGATTTTTCTTGAATCTTGACCTATTATATCCGTCATGGTTTTCGCTTTTTTGTTTCTTTTGCCAATAGTCGCTGTAATCTTAAGCTTTGGATTATATATATTTCTCATTGCGAACTAATATGCTCTTGCCTTCCTTATCATTCCATATCTAGTGATGCTGCCTGCTTAAATGTTTTTACACTGCTTGCTTGTGATATGGCCTAAGTTATGTGTGTGTTTTTGAACATCTCTATCTATTATGCTTTCGGATGTTCCTTCGGGTTACAACATTGGTATTGGACCGTAGATATTTTTGTATGTTATCACTTTCAAATGATTGATACTTTTCTTGAGATGGAGTTTTTTTTCTGAACTCCTGTGTATCTAAGTAGTACATAGATTGATTACCTGTGTGATTTAGTTAGAACTTTGAAGTATATTCATTCTCACATAGATTAATTCTCTATCACCTAGCTTAAACTATACAACACCATGGAGTTAATATAGTAGAAGTAGGATCCAATATGTCCACGCGTAGGTAGACAACCCACAAATAGTATAACTTTCTCCTATGTTAAATTTTGGGTTTTTTCTTTCCCAATCGTAATAAAAGGAGAGGGTTATTTTAAGTATATATTGAGTCAAAATATTAAAGCCATGTGAGAGGCATTACATTAACAGCAGCTGGTAAAACTATCTGAAAAATAGGAGGAAAAAATATAGAGCAATTTAATGTCAATTTACCGAAAAAAGAGTATCATCTTTAAATGGAAAAGGGGAATACAAGAGAGATAGAAAGAAAGAAAGAAAGAAAGAAAGAGGGGGCGGGAGAAGGGATGTGTAAATGTGGGGCAGATGGAATGTGCATGAATGGCTGTTCTGTAAACCAAAATAGCCCTTCTCAACTTTCTTTCTGCATGATTTCACATTCCTACCTTCTCCATCATTTACAATTGTAATATTACAGTACCATTCCCGGTCCATGAGTTCTTCTCATGTTGTAAATATATTTGACCGCATCATTAATTGGTGACCCTTTCTTCTTGATTTCTTGCACATCTTTTGCAAGTTCTGATCAATCAATCAGCTCTGCCTGCCGTCAAAGATCATTAGGAGGATCTGTTTTTGGGCCCGGATAGGATTTATCAGCCTCTATGCCCTTTCCAGATTCATTTTATGTCTCTCTGAAGACCCCCTGAAAAGAAATCCAGGGTGGGCGGAAATGGGTGCGTGCTGTTCCTGTCAATTGCAAGGTAGTTTTGATAGTTTCTATCTTGAGGAAGCGGATCACAGAGAGGCTGAACATGAAGATATTATATTCAGAGGCCACTCGGGTGCACAAATTAGGCTGTTAGGATCATCTAGCCATGTTTCTATGTTTACGCAGCAAGGAAAGAAAGGGACTAATCAAGATTCCATGACTGTTTGGGAGGTAAGAAATTAAATATCAATGTGATTCTCTGCATTATGTGGAGAGGTTTTATGATATATCAAGATTCCATTTCTTGGATAGGTTTCATGATATATCATACCATATTAGCTGCCATGACTGGTTTAAATGAACCATTCACATGCATTTTTAAGGTATAGTGTGAAGCCTTACAATGATCTTACTAGTTAATATGTTTCTGCTATTGCATTTCAGAACTTTTCGGGCGATAAGAGTATGTACTTCTGTGCGGTGTTTGATGGGCATGGACCTTCAGGCCACAAGGTGTCTCAGTACATCCGCGATGCTTTGCCTGCTAAAGTCTCTTTACAGTACAAGGAAGCCAGCATTGATGGAATGAATGGTTTTCATGATATGGAAGTTGCTAAAGGTGGAGATGCTAATCCTGAACTTAAAAACCCATTCTTCTTATCATGGAAAGCTAGATTGACCAAGTGTTTCCACGAGATTGATGAAGAGCTGGAGGCCAATTCATCAATCGACAGCTATTGCAGTGGTACAACATCCGTGTGCGTCCTTAGAAAGGGCGAGCATCTTGTCATTGCAAACTTGGGTGATTCTCGGGCTGTTCTTTGTACCAGGAACGGAAGTAATCAACTCATAGCTGAGCAACTCACCGTTGATCTCAAACCGAATCTCCCAGGTTTATATTTATTGATAAATTTGGAATATGTTCATGTCTTGGGCTCTTGGCTAAACTTTTCACGCATTGATATTTATCAGGTGAGCGACAAAGGATAAAAAGTTGCCAAGGCCGAGTTTTGGCTATGGAAGAAGAGCCGAATGTGTACAGAATTTGGATGCCTCACGATGATTGCCCTGGTTTAGCTATGGCTAGAGCTTTTGGAGATTTTTGTTTGAAGGATTATGGTGTCATCTCCACACCTGTAGTAACTTATCGGAAGCTCACAGAGAAAGATGAATTTGTAGTTCTAGCAACAGATGGTGTAAGTCAAAGGCCTTGTCTTATTATCACCTATGCTGCTATGCATGAAATTAATAAAAAGTTCATATAGTACTTTGTCTGATATAGATTTGTGGTGTTTATCAGATATGGGATGTGCTATCAAACGATGATGTAGTAACTACCGTGGCATCAGCAAAAAAGCGTTCCCTGGCAGCTAAACTGCTAGTCGAGAAAGCTATCAGAACATGGAAGTACAAATACCCGTGTGCCAAGATTGATGATTGTGCAGTTATATGCTTGTTCTTCAAGCGCCAGAGGCCACTTCTGACAAAATCCATCTCTGAAGTATCTCAAATCAGCCTAAACTATCTTGAGATTAATCGCTATGCCTCGAGCATGAGGAATGATGATGGCCTTGACACGGTTTTAAATTGTAATGTTCACGAAGGTACTGAAGGCGGGGAGGAGGATGGAGATGCTGCGACTAGGCCGCGGAAGAGAAGAACAGGGAGGAAATTACAGCATGATGGGGTGTAATAGGTGGTGGACTGTATGTATATTGTTCAAAGTGTGAAGTAGTGAGGTAAAATCACGGCAAAAGTAGAGCACTGGTTTCTACTTTCTAGTGTTTCAATGTAACTGTTTATTTGGAAATGAGCTTTTTGTTTACCTGGGTTACCACTTTTACCACATACTAACTCCCTTAGGAGAGGAGAGAGATAACCGAAGGTTAAAATCAATGTTCGTGTTATTTGTAAAAAAATGTTGGTTTTAATATTGTAATGCCCTGTACCCAAGTTGGTGAGACGGTTATTCTTTAGGTTGACGTACTTACTCATGAAGACATTACATGCTCTTTGGGTACGTTGGCCCCACAAGGAGATGAGAAACTGTGAGTCTGTGACAATCCAAAAACCAACAAGGCATGGACGAATAGTCTAGGGCTCGTCAGGCATGTCACACAATTTAGGACAAGGTGCTTGCAACTCTCGAAAGTTTCAGAGCACTTCAATGATTCAAAACGTTATTCATAGTTTCATACTAACAATGTGCACATTCCTTTTCGGGCAGACATCCATATAAACTCCAAAGCTAAGTTTGTATAATCAATTCTTAGATGGAGATCTATTGTGAAGTATTCCGGTGTGTGCATGAACGAGGATAAAGTGTGTGAAAAAGAACACATGTTAATCTACAGAGTCAACATATGGCTTAATTACTTTCTGGTCGTCTTCTATAGCGAAAAGAACTCTTGCAGCTCTGCAACTTCTTAGTAGAAAACAGAGCACCATGGTCGCCCTCCTTCTTCGGAGCGAACTAGCTATCGACCCAACAACGGACTCTCTGATAATTGCACTTATCCCAATTTTTTAAGATGCAAACCCAATATTCAATTCTAATCGGATAAGGACTTTGTTTGTTAGGAGAATCCATAAACTTTTGTCTGAATCTTCTCCTTTTTCGAACTAGAATTTGACCTTGATTCTAACTCAAACTCTTTCATTTAATCTAAACCAAAATTTAGTTTTTCTAGAAACAAAGATTAATTGGGCTGATAATATACCAATGTACCAACGTAACTCAGTCCTCACCATTTTTTAAAGAAGAAATATACCACCAAGAGGTTAAACAGATACATAATCCATATTCAACAACTCAAACACGAACAAATTTCTTTTCTAAATACTGAACAAATTAATGGTGTTTAATCCATGAATTTGCTTACTATTCTCCCGGTTGCGGTTCGATTTCCAGTTTTGATTCTCATGGTTCGATATGGATTTTGAACCAGCCCAATAGTCAAGTTATGATTTGGGTGGTTTTTTCTCATTAACTCCCTGACTGACAAGCTTGGCCGACATGTAGCGTTTTAGGAATTCGATTTGTACATTTTACTAGTTTACTAACTATGTGGCGTGTAACTTTCTTCGTCATGGAATCCAAATTCAAGCATAAAGTAGTCCTGATTAGACTCAAACTGCAAACCGATAATCGAACAGAAAATAAACCGGTGGTTATGGTTACGGTTGACGTTTATTTAAAACTGTCAACCGTAATTCTACGTAACCGGCAACCGCCGATTAACCGAAAAGAGTTGTACTTTGAGCCTTTTTACTAGTGTGTAAGCTCTTTTTTTGCTAATTTAAATATAAATAATGTTGAGAAATAAATGTAGTGTTATTCTGTATCTGTATCTGTATATTCAACAAAGAGTTCTGGAGCTTATCTAGAATCTAAAAGAGTATCCTAAACGGATAATACTTCATCTAGTTACAAGTCTAACTAGATATAAACTCTTGTACATTTATTTTCTAACACTCCCCTTAAATGAACATGAGTTTACGATTGTTGATACTTGATACGCTGTGGGAATACTGCCTCATTAAAAACCTTGCTAAGAAAAACCCAGTGGGATAAAAACATAGTCAAGGGTAAAAGAGTGCAGTGCGTATCCACCCCCCTGATTTATGCATCACTGTACTTCTTCGGACTGTTGTAAATTCCAACCTTTCAAACTAACTTCCCAAATGATGATGTCGGATGTGATGTGGTTGAACAAATCTTCAAATATGTTGTACTTCGATGGAATCTTCTTCTCATAGATAATGACATAGAAGAACTTCTGTAATATACGAGTTGTCTTCTTCAGGAAGAACTTTTCCAAACACTTGAAACATCATATGTTTCAATGTTCCATAATATCAATCCATATACCGTAAAAACATCGAACAAGTCCATATCTCTCATCTTTACCAAACAGTTTCACAATCATGAAGATATGTATGCGCTTATAACGTTGCCTCGTTAAAAACCTTGCTAGGAAAAACCCAATGGGATAAAAACCTAGAAAGGGAAAAAGAGTGCAACCATTTCTCATGGAATGCGCAAAATAGTCAATGTTGCTTGACTGCCATTAACTCATGTAACTTCTTCAGGAGGTATAGTGAGGTATAGTAAGGACTAAGGAATAATGTAGCTCTTGATAGCTCAACTTTTATGACTGTAGTACTTCTGACCATACGAGTCTCAAAGATAGTAATAATACTCCTTGTAATAATCTCTTACATGACCAATAATACTCTTCACAAGTGTTTACATAAATGAAACGTTCCTCAAGAACTTTCCTTATTCAATCCATGTTCGCTGACATGATACATTTAGTCTCTTTTCGGGACTCAGTTCCGGAGATGATATCTCCCCTCATTGAACTTTCTCAAATCATACGATATGTATATATGCCAATCCGTTATGGATTTCGAATTCATTTGATTATAAGGACCTCAAGTCCATGAGCTCATTTTCCATCATCATCATCATCATCATCATCATCATCATCATCATCATCATCATGTCATCGAATTCTCACATGTAAGATCCCCATTTACATGTCCATCGAATTTCGCATATGCTTTCTCGGTTCCATGTATACCGGTATATAAAATCTCTTTGCTAGATTTTTGTTCATGTCAGTACTGATCATCGATATCTGAATATTGTTTGTAGGTACCATTTCCTTTCATATAGGTCATCTATTTTAATTCAGATATCTGTGCCATTCATGACATTCATTACTCCTCAAGAGTACCAACTGCTCGATCTTGTCAATCTTTTTGTCTTGTACTTAGCATTGGAACCGTATTTCACTGAGAATCATTAGTACAATTGGCAAGTTATCTCAATGATCAACACATGTCATTCTATAATCAATATGCAACTCTGTATGCCTCAAAATATAGGGTCATAGCGGGTTAACATTCAAATCATAAAGTTTCATGTTTGAACATATTTTGATATAGTAACATGAAGCTGAATATTTAGTTCAATTTCGAACTTTCAAATATATGGGGATCAATTCGCTCTACGAATTTGTTTTTACCAGCTTCCTCATGTTCTTCCTCCCCTAAGTTGGGAAAAACTAGCTCATGCTAGTAATAAGGGCTCAAAATAGAAATTTACATGTCCGCTTAGATAATCATATATGCATACAACCATCTAGTATGCTTCACGCATTAGTTCTCTATGAAAAACAACAATATGATAGGGAGTCAATATATTTGCACAGTTGGATTTCTCGTGCTGAGAATAAATTTGCCCTCAAATTGGAGATTATAGTTGTGGGTTTCCGGCCACTTATATATCAATCACTGTCAACTTTAAAAGTGACTTTTACTCATTTAAGGATCTCCGTAATCATGCTTCATCTCAATGTTGTGTCTTGCCATAATAATAATTACAACATGAGAAAGCTTTCAGCACATAATTATATGGAAACTTCATGTTTCACAACAACGGGTACGTTATACCCGAATGGCCTAATTTGTCACTGTTAGGAAATTTGTTAGATATTTTGTTAGAAATATTGTATAAGTTTTGATCAGCAACATGATGACCTATCTTAGTCTCAGAAAGGTGACTAGTACTCTTGGTTCACTTGAACATTGTAAAAGAGGAAACCCACTTAGTATGATAGTTTAGTAATTCTTGTATAGGATGTTAGGCCTTTAAAATGTAATCTTTATTTTATGAAGAGAAGACCAAGAAGAAGACATCCAAGCTGCAGAAGATCAACAACTTTGAAGACTTGAAGAAACTGCACAAGATTACTGAAAACAGCTTTTCAGAAACCTTCATCAGATATCTGAAGACACAAAGAGTTTTAAGCAAAACTGTGTCACGAGAGATATCTGAGGATTAAAAGGTCAAACTGAAAGCAAGGAAAGTGTCCACAGATATCTACACTCAGATACCTTAAGCCTTAACCACATTTCTGAAAAAGAAATATATATTGCAAAACAAAGGTGTTTGCAAATACACGTGGTATCTGAAGAATGAAGATAAGGATGTGCTAAAGAATCGGAGATATCTGATCAAAGGAATCTCTATTACAAAGCATAGTTCCGTTGACACTACAGGACAAAGTATAGTACAATGCATTTAATGCACGGACAGAGATGTCTGAACAAAAGCAACGGTACAAGCTTCAAGAAGAAGACAAAGCACATAAAGATTATACACAGATATCAATAGTTTGAATTTGAGCCTAACGGATACTATTCAACGGCATTCAAATTCATCTATAAATATCAACACTTAGACTGTTTGAGAACACACACACAGAACACAACACAGAACCTCAGATATCTTATATTCTGATATACTCTCTCAAACAAACTACTTATCCTCAAGCTTTCTGTTGCGACCAAAGCCTCTGATACTTAGGTAGGATTGAAGTTCTAAGTGTCCTGATCCTAAACAAGCAAAGCTATCTGTGAAAGAGTTGAATCAAAAGATCAACCATCTGAGATTCATTCTCTTAAACAGATATCATAAGACTTGGGTCAGTAAATTGAACAATATACCATACGCTGAAAAGTGTATTAAGTATACTTGTTTCACTGAGAATTCTGATTAACTGAAAAGTTAATACAAGAATCTCATCTGACAAACTCAAACCAAAACCAACACCATAACTGGCGTGGAGTACAGGAAGTACTTAGTTAAATCAGGGAATAACTCCAAAGGTTAACGGGAGTAGAGGAAGTACTTGATTTTGGGAAAATCAGGGAATAACTCCAAGGTTAACGGAGTACAGGAAGTACTTGATTTGGAAAACTAAGGAACAACTCCAAGGTTACTGAGTATAGGAAGTACTTAGCTTGGGAATAACTCAAAGGTTTCTGAGTATAGGAAGTACTAGGCTGAAGAAGCCCGGGAACAACTCAGGGGGAACATTTGGTTGGGAACCATTTGTTTAAAGGAATCTTAGAATAGGATTTTTGTAAGGTTAACTCAATTATCTGTTCTAGTGAATTCTAGGTCTCAGGTAGACCGAAGTGGATTAGTTGGAGGATTACGCCACCTCCAGATACCACTATACTTGCTGTGTCATTTACTTTCTGTATTTACATTTCAGCAACACACACACATTTTTAAGCTTTCTACACTTATCTTTATTAAGTCTTCCGCGCTCTGAATCTAAGTATCAGATATCTTCACAGATATCTGAGAAATAGTGTTTATCGACAAAAGTTTGAAAAAGACTATTGACCCCCTCTAGTCTTTTACTTTGCGTTATCTGGACCAACAAGTGGTATCGAGGCGGAGGTTCACCGATATACACTTGAACCTAGATCCCAGATAGGTTAAGGAACTTTGTCCATTTCTGAGGACTATTTAATTTGTGTGCTAAGTGTGCAGGTATGTCTCTGAGTGATGCACCAGTTCTCAAACCAGAGAACTATGAGAAATGGAAGAATAACATGATTCTCCACCTTGAAGCCATAAGTGACGAGATGATCGAAGTTATAAAGAATGGCCCAATAGTCATTCAACAACTAAAGCAAGTCATGGAGGTTTCGAATGGTAGAGACAGAGATCAAGGCGAAGGATCTTCACAAACAGATGCGTCAACAAGTGGAAGATCTACAGGCCAAGTTATTTTTGAACCAAAGCCCAGAGAACTCTGGACATCGGAAGATGCCAAGAGAAATCGATTGGATGGTCAAGCACGAAACATCATCATCAGATCGACACGGAGCATACGATGTAAAGCGTAGGTGCTAAAAGCGGAAAGTTGCTGGCGGTGATTGAAGAAATCTGTGCCGGAACTGAGAAAACCAAAGAAAACAAGTTCGAAGTTCTAAAGCTGAAATTCCAAAATTTCAAGCAAGGACCCACTGAAACTCTGGAAGAACTTGATTTCAGATTTACCACTCTCATGAGTGATATGGCAGCACTTGGGGAAAGCAATAGATACTCCCAGTCAGAAAAGATTAAGACTATTGTCAGAAGTCTTAATCATAACTGGGAACATACTAAATTCTTTTATTTTAACCAAGGAATGTCAAATATCACTCCAGTGGAACTTTTCTCTCATCTTGCTACGGTTGATTATGAGACAACTCAGAGAGAACAAGCAACTGAAAAGTTGCAGAATGTTGCTCTGTTTACTCAAGGAACTTGTGAAAAGAAGAAAAGCAAGGAAGAGACTGAGGATGCCTTTGCTGCAAAGCAAATGAGCAAATATGTCAGTCGAGAGATTGAAAGAAGAAAAGCCAAAGAGATGCTGAAGAAGCATCTAGGATCAAACTATCACCAGTACAAAAGCATGCAAAGCTCGCTGAACAAGCCAGCCCATAAAGCTTCATGTACTGAGGAAGCAGAAATCGGCAACGATATCTGTTTCTACTGTCAAAAACCTGGTCACTTCAAAAAGGATTGTCCTGCTTTCAACAAGCTAAAGACAGGTGACAGAAAAGATAGAAGAATCTTCAGAAGAAGCCAGAAAGCTTTGTTAACTGAAGAAAGAAAGAAAATCCAAACTCAATTGGATGCTCTAGATGTTGAGACAGATTCTGAAGATGACTCAGATGACTCAACTTTACCATCACCAGAATTATGTGGAGTTACTCACGATATAATCGACTTCGGCTTAAAGAAGAATGAAATGTGCGGAGTTGCTGAGATCGACGGTCCAGATATCTCCAACATTGAAAACTGTCTTATGGCTGATGAGGTAACACATACGTCTTGTTACACTTATGAAAGTGATGAGGATGAAATTAAAGATCTAGAAAATCTCAGAAAAGATTTGGATATCTATGAAAGAGAATTTCTAATGATCCGTGCAAGAACTGAAAATCTAGAAGAAGAAAAGAATTTTCTTGCAAAGGAAAATTCTCACTTGATCAAGATATCTGAGAAAAAGGACGCTGAAAATACGTTTCTCAAAGCTCAGATATCTGAGACTGAAAAGTCTCACAGAGAAGCAATGGCTAAGTTACAAAAGAAATTTGAAGATCTTCTTTCTGAAAATAAAGAACTCAAAAAGAAAGAAGTATCTTTTCAATCTTATGCCAAAGCTAGTGATGCTTTGACTGAAGTACAATCTTATTTAAGAGATCCTTCAGAGAAAACCGGACTTGGGCTGAGAATTCAGAAAGATAGTTCTACCACTCTGAATAAGAGTGAAAGAAAAACATTCTTAAAAACTCAGCAAGATGGTTCCCATACAATCTATAACATCGGTCAACAGACAAAGATTGTAGACAAAGGAAAGGCAGTTGCGACTACTCCTTTGCGTGAAAAACAAGTCAAACAGAAAACTGTTGGGCATGTTTCTGAAAAGAAACATGACACTGAAAAGTGTAAACACCCACAGTGCTATGTCTCTAATAAAGGAAGAATTGCAGGAGCTGGCAAATTCTCCTATGTCACCTTTTCTGGAAAGAAATTGGATCAACCAGAGACTAGCAAAGCTGCTGAGAAAAGATCTCAGATAGCTTCAAGTGCTCGAAATGGTATTGGCTACAAAAGCATCGGAAAACAACTTGCTCATGAGTACAAGCTGGAGCAAGAACGATGGCTAAAAGCTAGAATTGCTCAAAGCAATTATCAGAAGTGGAAGTTAAATCAAGCCACTGAAAATCTGAATGCCAGGGCTAGAAGAAATCTGGCTAGGAAAGAGAAGTTTGCTGAAAAGCAAACTCAGAAACCTAACAGGTATCTGAAAGCACCAACTGGAGCACCTAGGAACACTCCAAGGAAGAAAATAATTCTTAAAAATGATAATACTCATTCAACTAGAATTCCTCCTTATGTTCCTGTCAGACAAAAGAACTTACCAAGGAAATTCATTCAAAAATGGGTTCCCACTGGAAGATCTTTTAATCCTGACGGTTCCATTAAAAATATGAGAACCTAATCTCCTGTTTCCTGTTATGTGCAGAACGCGTCTTGGACTAAAGCACAATGGCTGTTTGACAGTGGATGCGGAAAACACATGACAGGAGACAAAGCAAATCTGGTCAATTACAAAGCTTGTCTGAGGACCGGATATCAGTTCTTTGGAGGAGAATTAAATCCCTCATTTATTGTAACGTCAAATTGGGATCCTTAACAATCACTGACGTACTACATGTTAAAGATTTGAAATACAATCTGTTTAGCATGAGCCAGTTTGCAGATAAAGGATTTACTGTGAAATTCAATGCAAAATACTGCAAACTTATTGACAATGAGTCAAAGCAGACAGTCTTGGTTGCTCGGCGGAAAGGAAGCCTGTATGTTGCCGATTGGGCATCTGCCACAACTGAAGAATGTCTCATGGTGAGTCAATCAGGTCACACAGAAGAGAACTGGTTATGGCACAAGAGAATGAGTCACTTGAACTTCAAAACTCTGAACAAGCTTGCCAAGAAAGAATTAGTGGTTGGTCTTCCCAAAACACCCTTTAGAAAGGATGGTATCTGTACTTCGTGTCAGATGGGAAAACAATCCAAGATTTCTTTCAAGACCAAAGCCAGACACTCTAGTGTTAGACCACTGCAACTATTACACATGGATCTCTTTGAATCATCTGTAACTAGTTATGCAGGAAAGAAATATGGTCTGGTAGTTGTAGATGACTTCTCAAGATTCACTTGGGTTGTTTTTCTTAAACACAAATCTGATGCCAGGGTGGAGATACCAAACTTGCTGAAAAAGCTCGAAGTCATGAATAATGACAAGGTATCTGCAATCAGAACAGATCATGGTACTGAGTTTGTAAATCAGTACATAAAGGAGTTTTGTACTTGCAAAGGTATACAACACCAACTTTCTTCTGTAAGAACACCTCAACAAAATGGTGTTGCAGAAAGGAAAAACAGAACCCTTAAAGAAGCTGCAAGAACAATGTTAGCTGACACTGAAATAAGTGAAGTGTATTGGGTTGAAGCTATAAACACAGCATGCTATACTCAGAACAGATGCTTGATAAATAAACACCATGACAAGACCCCCTATGAAATCTTGGTTGGTAGACCCCCCAATATCAAACATCTGAGAGTATTTGGTTGTAAATGTTTTGTTCTCAATAACGGAAAAGAATATCTGAGAACATTTCAACCAAAGGCGGACGAAGGTGTATTTCTTGGCTACTCGATGAATAGTAAAGCTTACAGAATCTACAACAAAAGAACAAAAAAGATTGAGGAATCAGTTCATGTTGTATTCTATGAAGGAAGCAAGAAAATACCCCCTACTGATGAGATCTCAGATAAGTTCAAAGAACTGATGATAAAGGATTCTGAAAAAGAACCCTCAGATAGGAAAAACCTTATTGTGGAAAGTGAGGATGTCTCTGACGTAGAAAAGCATGAGATGCCTAGTAACAACCAGATGACTCACAGACATGATGAAGAATTTCCTAAGAAACTTCCAGAAATGGAACAGGCTACTGAGAGCCTTCATCATGAAGAGGTATCTGAAAATAAGACTGCAGAAATGCAAGTCCCAGATATCTCTAACACTGAAAAAGTGTCAGATATCAATGACATTTCTCACATGTCAGATATCTTAGATACTGAAAAAGTATCAAATCAAAACCATAGTGATTCACATTCAGATCACATTGGTATTGATCCTACTAGCACTAAGCCTATGATAAAATGGATCAAGGATCATCCTGCAAAAGATGTAATTGGACCAATTAATCAAGGAGTTAGGACTAGGAGAGCAATTGCTGAAAATGCTAATTCTCTCTTTGGATGTTTTATCTCAGATATTGAACCAAAAACCATTGAAGAAGCATTAAGAGACCAAGAGTGGATCTCTGCGATGCAAGAAGAATTGGATCAATTTGAGAGAAACAAAGTCTGGAAACTAGTTCCATTTACTGAAGGAATATCTGTGATTGGAACTAAATGGGTTTTCAGAAACAAAATGAATGAATCTGGTGAAATAACCAGAAACAAAGCAAGGTTGGTTGCCAAGGGATTTACCCAGACTGAAGGCCTAGACTTTGATGAGTCATATGCACCAGTTGCCAGATTGGATGCAATTAGACTCTTTCTAGCCTTTGCAGCTCATAAAGATTTTAAGGTTTATCAGATGGATGTCAAAAGTGCATTCTTAAATGGTGAACTTGTTGAGGAAGTCTATGTTGAGCAACCACCTGGCTTTGAAGTTTCCTCAGAAAATAGAATGGTCTATAAACTACAGAAAGCTCTATATGGACTGAAACAGGCTCCCAGAGCGTGGTATGACACGTTGGCCAAATATCTTCTGGAAAGTGGTTTCAAGAAAGGTGAAGTTGATAAAACTCTATTTACCTTGAATCACGACGGGAAACTACTCTTAGTTCAAGTATATGTTGATGACATTATATTTGGATCTAAGGACAAGCAACTTTGTGATGACTTTGCAAATCTCATGAAAAACAAGTTTGAGATGAGCATGATGGGAGAAATGAATTACTTCCTAGGATTGCAAGTCAAGCAACTCAATGATGGAATATTCATCAGTCAAACAAAGTATGCAAAGGATATGCTCACAAAGTTCAATCTAAAGCCTTCTGAAAAGACTGCTAAGATACCTATGAGCATTGGAACCAAAATGACCTATACTGAATCAGATAAGAGTGTCGAAGAACACAAGTATAGGAAATTGATAGGTTCACTACTCTACCTTACTGCAAGTAGACCTGATATTCAATATGCTGTTGGAGTGTGTGCTAGATTCCAGACAAATCCAATGCAAACACACTACAACATTGCTATGAAAATATTAAGGTATGTGAAAGGTACAGTTGATGTAGGACTGTGGTATCCCAAAGATAGTGGATTGAGTTTAGCTGGATATTCAGATGCTGATTATGCTGGATCAATGCTTGATAGGAAAAGTACATCAGGAACATGTCAATTTCTGGGTACTAGACTTATCTCATGGTTTAGCAAGAAGCAAAACTCAATTGCAACTTCTACCACAGAGGCTGAATACATTGCTGCTGGTTGTTGTGCAACACAAATTTTGTGGATTCAACAACAACTTAGAGACTATGGACTCAATGAAGAGAAAATTCCAATTTTCTGTGACAACACAAGTGCTATAGAAATTACTCAAAATCCCAAGTTTCATGCCAGAACAAAGCACATTGATGTTAGACACCACTTCATTAGAGATCATGTTGAAAAAGGCAATATAGAGATACTCAAGATTGGCACTGAAGACCAACTTGCAGATATCTTTACTAAGCCCCTACAAGAAAGTAGATTCTTAGCCTTAAGACACAGTCTTGGACTAATAGAACTACCTTTGAACTGAAAAAGTTCAGATATCTGGAACGGGAATCCAGAAAAGGGAAAAGAGGTATCTGGAACGGGAATCCAGAAAAGGGAAAAGAGGTATCTGGAACGGGAATCCAGAAAGTAGATATCTGGAATAGAAATCCAGAAAAGAAGATTCAAAAAGGCTAAAGAGCAAAAAGAAAGTGTTACAGATCACTGAGACGGGAACTCAGATATCTGAATTACTACATTTACGGAAACAACACTAAGGAGAATAGTACAACTATCTGTAGTCAACTACTCTCTTGAAACATGCACTATTTCTATCTTTGTGAAAAACTCTGAAAAATCCTAAGGACAAAGACAGAATCAGATGCAAACAGTGTGTTTGGTCAAACAAAAATGTGATTCAGATAGCTAATAGCCAAAATTCATAAATGGGCACAATTACACTTGTCGATTGTGAATCATTGCTGCAGAAGCAATCGGAACCATTGATGAAATAAAGCGCTTTGATCTGAACGGCTGAAAACTTTTCGCAGTAAATAGTGTACTGGTGAAATAACGAAAAAGCCCTCTCTGCATTTAATGCCGAAACTGCTTTTGCTCACGCCTGCTTGCAAGTCACAGATACGTATACACAAAACCAATTTGTATGTATTTGTATCACTTGCTATATATAAAGGATTTTGGCAAAGAAAATCACTTTTGCCTAATCCGATATTTCAACTTGCATCAAAACAGCAAAAACCTTCTCCTGATCCTCTGCAAATCTCTGCAAATCTTGATTAAGTTTTTCTGAAAAGAATCACTCAATCGAATCTCTTTCAAACACAAGATTCAAATCTTCAGCACTATATAAAGAGATGGCTCCCAAGAAAACCTCTACTCAGAAATCCCAATCTTCCACTGGTACTGCTGAAAAGCAAGCACCAGAGTTGGTTATTATTAACAACCGACTAGTTGGAGAATTCAATCCTGACCACTGGACTTCAAATCACAGGATGATTTGGGGTGGTGCCATGGTTGAGGAGTACCTTACGGCGGTGATTGAAAACCAAGCCGACAGAAAGCTGATACTTGACATGCTTGAAAAGGCAAAAATCAAGGGCTTTCTATCTGCTCGTCCAAGTGGAATTTCTTCACTTGATGTGTTGGAATTCTACAACAACTCCAGGATAATTTCCTGTGTTTTTGATGGCACTGAACAAGTGTCTATCAAAACTTCAGTCCAAGGAAAGGAAATCCTTTTGGACTTGAAGAGTTTCTGCAAGTTGTTTGAGCTCCAGAATCTTGGAAAGGATTCTGAGATTAACACCAAGGATGATGATCTCCTTGAAGGTGTTAAACAACTTTACAGTGACGTGTGTGATCTTGAAAAATCAGATACACCCACTGAGTTCAAACTTGCTGACATCCGAACCAGACATCTGATGGTTCACTGGGATGTGTTGGCATGTATCCTTCACAGATGCTTTGACGGTCTACAGGGAGGTGCTGACCAAATAAGCCTAGAGCGATGGATGATGATGTTCGTACTGAATCATCAAAAGCTGGAAAACCCCTTCAACTGGGGAAAGTACGCTTTCATGAAATTTGTGAAGAAGGTACAAAGCTTCGAACCTAAGCTTGCAAATGGACTAGCTGAGCCTAAGGCCACAGTAAACTATGGTCTAAAAATATGCTACTTGCTGGAAAAGCTTGGCATAAAGCTCAGAGAGACGGCTGATATAGCCAACAACAATCTGCTCTACAAGTATGAGCATACAAACATGATGAAGAAGGTTGCTGGGTCTCAGAAAGGTTCAAAGAAGCGCAAGTCTGAAAAGATATCTGAAGATAAGGTTGCGACCAAGAAGCCCAGATCTTCAAGAAAGAAGTCTGCTGGCAAAACAGAAGACACACCCATTGAGGTTGTCAATTCCCAGATATCTGCCAGCACTGCAGATGAACTGATAAATGCTGCCAAGATAGGTGAACAACACCAAGCCCCAACTGCAGAAATAGCAGGTGTAATGGACCAATCAGTTCCCAATGCTGATGAGAGCTCTGATGATGAAACTGATCAACTAGTCATCTCTCAGGTCATACAGAGAGCTAAAAGGGCTAAGGTTACTGAACAAGTAACTGGTGATAAGGTATCTGAAGAAGAACCTACACCACAGGTTGCTGAACCTATAGCAGAGGTTGTTGGTGCAACTACATCATCAGGGAATGTTTCTTATGCTCAACTTCAAGAAGCCCTGATGAGTGGTAATTTAATACTGGCTGATGATGATGGAAAAGCCATGTCTAAAAGTCTGGAAGAACACCCCTCTATTCAATCTTCTGCTTCCAGACAACCACAACAACCGCAACGACAACAACCACAACAGCCACAAATGGTTGACGAAATGGTAGACGAACTACATTTCAATCTTCAGGCATTTCACCAAGCTGAAGAAAATCCTGCAAGAGAGCAGGTTCCCCAACTCAATGAGAGGGATCAAACTGAGACTCCTACTCAGAATGATCAACCAGGGGAGGCAACTGAGTTGCAAACTCAGGAAAGGTGTGAAGTACCAGAAACTTCATTCAAAGAAATTACACTGGAACAAGACGACCAATGTATAGAGAGGTCACGAGTTCCAGAGACCATTCAGCCTGAAACTTCTCAGGTATATGATTGGTTTAACTCTCAACTTGTAGAACTCCTTATATATTTATAAATCTTGTTAATCATAAGAATTTCTTTGTTACAGGCTGAGTTAGAAACGCTGAATCCAGAGGAAGCTGAAAAGCTTGCCTCAGATACTGAAAAAGAGGTTCCTTCAACCTCATCTCTTAAGACATCTGAGCCTATGCCACAGGTAAATGATTCTAAAGGAGAAGTATCTTTTCAGTAAAATGCTTACAAGCTAATTCTTGAAAAATGTTTCTAACAGGCTCCAACTGAGATGGAAGAAGATAAGGCAGAAATGCCAGAGCCAAACCCAGAGACCAATAAAGTCTCTGAAGAATACAACACTGAGCCTTCTAAATTGAAGGTATATGACAATTCAAGTGTCAAGTATTCTGTGTCCTGGGTTACCACTTATCTCTTCTAATCAAAGCAATACTTTCTACTCACAGGATCAAACAGAAGTAGAAATGCACGGGGATACAGTTGCGACCCCCCCCTGCATCAAAGGAAACTGATGAAGCCCCCAAGGCTACATCACCTGAAAGAAATCCAGAGACTGAACAAGTCTCTGAGAAAATTGAATCTGAGCTTCCATCTAAGGAAGATCAAGAAAGAAAGGTTGATGAGGATCAGACTTCACAGTCTCCACCTCACAACAAGATATCTGAGACACCCATTGTCTCAGTAGTTCAAGTCTCTGAGCCTGCAGTAATTACTCAGGTAACTCAGAAACCAAACTACACTACCACTCAGATATCACCTCAAGTTTTGAAACTCATTCAAAGCTCTTTCTTTCAGGCTCAAACAGGTGCAAAGCAGGTACCCATTGATGACAAAATGGACCTCCTACACTTCTTCAAGGCTCACACCCTGCCCAAGCATGTTCAGTGCTTCAAAAAATGGCAGAGGTTAAGGTGCTCTGATCTCTCTGAAATATTGAGAATCACTGATCAACCAACACGACGAGCACGGGCACTTGACCTGGAAACCTATGTCCAAGCGATGTTCCCTACGGAACAGTACACAGTTGCGACACTGCTACATAAGGACTTTTCCAGAGAAGTGGCACAAAACTTGCTGCAAGCCTTTGAACAGGCAGATGGTCAGACAAGATTACAAATGGCATTCAAGCCAGTTCTGCCCCAAACTCTACAATTCTTACCTTCTGAACAAGAAGAAGTAAATGGGCAGAAGATCACTTTACCAGATGTGATCAATCTTGTGTCTGAAGATGACGAGGAGGAAGAAATAAACGAGAATGATTTTGAACCTCCCACTGACCATCACAAGGATGATGATAAAAAGGATGATGATGATGCCCCTGCACCAGGGACCGGAGGAATTTCACAGAAACATAATCCCTCATCTGCTGAAAAGCAAACTGAGAGGCAAACACAGAAATCTCCATCCTCATCTCCTCAGAAATCTACTCATCCTTCTTCTCACCAACATCCAGATACTACTGAACAAGTAGTTGAGCATTCTGCCGAAATTAATCAGAAGATCTTGAACACTCAAGACAGATCTGCTCAACTTAGACAACTGTTGGAAGAAGAACAACAGCTCCATCTTCAACTGGAAGATCAGATAGCTAAATCCAGAGACAAGCTAGAGCAACTAGAAGATCAATATCTGCAAGAAATGATTGCTTACTCTGAGATCAAAGAGCTAAAGGATGCTGTAACTGCACTTCATAAAGAACTCGATACTGAAGAAGTATCTGATATCAAGCAAGATGCTAAGGCTGCATCAACTTCAAAGGAGGTACCATCCTCCTCCCAGAAAGGGAAGAAACCATTCTCTGAGAAGGTTGCTGGACTTGATACGATTGATGAAAATGTCCAAGAGGATGAAGATCACTGGGTGGACAACTCAGATGATGAAGAAGACAAAATGTTGGCAGAACACCGCAATGTACATCTGGCGGTTTCACACTTGAAAAGGAAGCTAATTGCTCCTAATATCTTCACCAAGCTGCCAAACATTCACTCCAATGAGTACATGAACAGATACCAAGTTCTGGCTCAACTGAAAAAGGAGTTAACTCTTCAAAACCAAGAAGTACTTGCCTCCGTCCCATCTGAACTGCAAAAGTTCACTGAGCTCTTCACTCAGAGAACTACAAGTATTGTCATTGCTCAGAAGGATCTGGGAATGATGAGGGATGATGATGCGTCTCTAGCTGAAAAAGCTTTCCAAGAGGCAAGTTACACTGCTGGAAAAGCAGATGCCATCTTAGGCCCACTGGCAGAGCTCACTGATAAGGACAATGGTCTTATCAAACAGAATCAGGAGCTTAAAGCCGAACTTCAGAAGTTGGTAACTGCCTACAATTATATGCAAGGGCACTTTGACTCTCTCTCTGATTCCTTCATGAGACTGAGTCAGCCAACAATGACTAAGGGGGAAAGGAAATACAAATCTGGACCTGGACCTCAAAGTCAGGGGGAATGGGAAGAAGGAGCAGAAATCAAAAAGAAATCTGAAGCTGGTACTCAGAAAGGAAGTAGATCAAAGAAATCTTCCCAGACACCACTCAGAATACAAGAACCCTCCTCAAGCCAAGCTGCTTCCCAGAAACCCACTGAAGGCACTTCAATGATAACAAGGGCAAGGGCACAGAAACCTCCAAGGAGTACCAAGGCTCCAAGGAGAAGACAAGTAAAAGGGGTTGATATCTCTTCTGAAGAAGAAGAAGAAGGACAATTAATCAAACCCCTGGGCAATGAAGAAGGCTGTAAACCTCTCACAAGAACTACTCTTGATGATGATGAAACATCTGATGAAGATGAAGCATCCTCTTCACAGAAAAAGGAAATTGGAAAGCCTAACTGAGCCCATAGCTGCAAAGCCAATAGCAGCTAAAACACCCTCTGGAAATACCAAGTCTATCCAGGGTGGTGATTCTTCAAACAACCCCAAGGAGAATTCTAGATAGAGAAGGAACAGATTAAGAGCTGAACAGAAACAAAGTCAACTTTCACTCAGGCCAGAAGAAGCCAAGATTGAGTATGTAAAGTATGACAACAGTTCCTCTGTCTACAGATGCATAAATCAAAAGAATGGCTACTGGATTCTGGAACTGAGACACTTACTTCTAAATTCAAGATTTCCAGAACCCATCCATAAACAACTCATGGCATGGATAAAAGACAAGCCAATCTTGATCAATCCCAATCACATCAAAGCATGGTTGGATTTTGAAGTTGTCAAGAGATCTGAAGCCATGAAGAAGGACCTCTCTGATGAATGTCCATATGGAAAGCCAGATGATGTGCACAGAATTCTGAATATCACTGGAACAGGCACAAGAGCAAAACTTGTTGTGGAACCCTACGAATCGTTCTATCTGACAGAAGATCAATACAAGGGTGACATCAGATATCTGAGGATTATCTACGATTATTTCAAACTCTCAGATATCAGAATAGAGCATGCCTGGAAGTGGGGAAAGTATCCGTGGGTCAAGCACTTTGTCAAGAAAAATCCTACCAAGACCTATAAAGAAGTCTGTGGATTTTCCAGAGACACAGAGATGCTTGTCAGAACTCTTCTGTATGATTATTCTGATGACATCAAAAGGTTTGGAGATAGGAAGTTTGCAGACTAATCCACAGAGATACTGAAGATTTGAAGAAACTGAAGACTTGAAGACTAGTAATTAGGATGTTACTTGGAGCTTGGTTACTCCTGTTGTCCTAATTAACTATGTAAGTTTTTGTTGTATTTTTGCTGACTGAGCTTAAATGTATTATGATTAAAGTTATCTGTATTCCTCATTGTAATTTATCTGATGAACTTACTCTCAGATATTATGCTATAAAAGATAACTTGTCAGCAAAGATCACACCTTGTGATTTGGTTGATGTTTACTTTCTGCACTTAATTAAAATGACTTGAAAATCATAAGAAATAATTAAGTGATGGATTGTTCACACTCCCAGATTTTTAATAGGACAGATAGTCATCGTTGACTGATCAAAAAGGGGGAAATTTGTTAGGAAATTTGTTAGATATTTTGTTAGAAATATTGTATAAGTTTTGATCAGCAACATGATGACCTATCTTAGTCTCAGAAAGGTGACTAGTACTCTTGGTTCACTTGAACATTGTAAAAGAGGAAACCCACTTAGTATGATAGTTTAGTAATTCTTGTATAGGATGTTAGGCCTTTAAAATGTAATCTTTATTTTATGAAGAGAAGACCAAGAAGAAGACATCCAAGCTGCAGAAGATCAACAACTTTGAAGACTTGAAGAAACTGCACAAGATTACTGAAAACAGCTTTTCAGAAACCTTCATCAGATATCTGAAGACACAAAAAGTTTTAAGCAAAACTGTGTCACGAGAGATATCTGAGGATTAAAAGGTCAAACTGAAAGCAAGGAAAGTGTCCACAGATATCTACACTCAGATACCTTATGCCTTAACCACATTTCTGAAAAAGAAATATATATTGCAAAACAAAGGTGTTTGCAAATACACGTGGTATCTGAAGAATGAAGATAAGGATGTGCTAAAGAATCGGAGATATCTGATCAAAGGAATCTCTATTACAAAGCATAGTTCCGTTGACACTACAGGACAAAGTATAGTACAATGCATTTAATGCACGGACAGAGATGTCTGAACAAAAGCAACGGCTGTTTCTGAAGAAGAAGACAAAGCTCACATAAGATTATACACAGATATCAATAGTTTGAATTTGAGCCTAACGGATACTATTCAACGGCATTCAAATTCATCTATAAATATCAACACTTAGACTGTTTGAGAACACACACACAGAACACAACACAGAACCTCAGATATCTTATATTCTGATATACTCTCTCAAACAAACTACTTATCCTCAAGCTTTCTGTTGCGACCAAAGCCTCTGATACTTAGGTAGGATTGAAGTTCTAAGTGTCCTGATCCTAAACAAGCAAAGCTATCTGTGAAAGAGTTGAATCAAAAGATCAACCATCTGAGATTCATTCTCTTAAACAGATATCATAAGACTTGGGTCAGTAAATTGAACAATATACCATACGCTGAAAAGTGTATTAAGTATACTTGTTTCACTGAGAATTCTGATTAACTGAAAAGTTAATACAAGAATCTCATCTGACAAACTCAAACCAAAACCAACACCATAACTGGCGTGGAGTACAGGAAGTACTTAGTTAAATCAGGGAATAACTCCAAAGGTTAACGGGAGTAGAGGAAGTACTTGATTTTGGGAAAATCAGGGAATAACTCCAAGGTTAACGGAGTACAGGAAGTACTTGATTTGGAAAACTAAGGAACAACTCCAAGGTTACTGAGTATAGGAAGTACTTAGCTTGGGAAGCTAGGGAATAACTCAAAGGTTTCTGAGTATAGGAAGTACTAGGCTGAAGAAGCTCGGGAACAACTCAGGGGGAACATTTGGTTGGGAACCATTTGTTTAAAGGAATCTTAGAATAGGATTTTTGTAAGGTTAACTCAATTATCTGTTCTAGTGAATTCTAGGTCTCAGGTAGACCGAAGTGGATTAGTTGGAGGATTACGCCACCTCCAGATACCACTATACTTGCTGTGTCATTTACTTTCTGTATTTACATTTCAGCAACACACACACACATTTTAACTGTTTCTACACTTATCTTTATTAAGTCTTCCGCGCTCTGAATCTAAGTATCAGATATCTTCACAGATATCTGAGAAATAGTGTTTATCGACAAAAGTTTGAAAAAGACTATTCACCCCCCCCCCCCTCTAGTCTTTTACTTTGCCGTTATCTGGACCAACAGTCACATTGAGATCTCTCTAATACATCACTTGAATTTGGCCTTTCAATAATGTGACATTCGGACACAATCGATGTGCCTTCCATATTTGGCAAGACTAATCATATCAATTCCTTTTGGAATTTAGTCTAATATATGTTCTTGAGCACAGTTTTCGTTAGAGTACAAGCTCTTGTATGATGATGAAATCAAGCCATACACTTTCGTTATGTCTTCTCTCGACATAATCCATCTTTAGAGGGTATATATAAAAACTTGAGCATTGCAATATAATGCTCTCCTCAAATGCTCATGGCATCATTAATGTTTTACCAATTTCATATTGATAATCATATATATCTCACGAGATATGACAAGCTTAATCAATGCAAGCTTTTATGATTGACAAGTAGTCATGTTATGTGTTGATGCAATATCATCCAACAATATCATTCAAACATATTTTGGCCTCGTTTGCCTCAAGCAATTACTCATGCCTTTTTTCACGATATTGCTACTATATTAGCATACTAAAGGCATGCAAAAGTTGTGTATGCTTTTTCTATCATATCATCATCAGTAACTGTCTCACAACATAAGTGATTTTGATATATCCAACAATGACGGCTGGTTATCCACACTTTATTGCATCACCATCAATAATATCGTCCAATATGGGTGTGCATAATATATCCCAACAACGCCGGTTGGTTATTCCATACTTCTTTGGAATTTCATAAATTCTCAATAATCAATTCTTGACCACTTCCGGTCTATGATGTTTTGTATCACATATTCACCTCACGGAATATTTAATATTCTTGATATATAATACCATATCATAATAATTATAACGAAAAATCAATAAACAAAATAAAACTTACCATCAAAAACCTGATTAACAAAGTATGGACTGATTTGATAGATACTCGGAGTTGATCAATAATCACAACTAACCGAGTAGAATCCATGAGCCATCCAACAACAATCGGTTCCGTTGGATAGATACCTCATACTTATCCTGGTCGAACGTTATAATAGTACAATGTAGCTGCATTGTCTCGGAGTTGATCGATAGTAATGTACATGCAATCATCAAAACATATCTTGGTGAGATAATCCATACTGTGAACCAATAATTATATTGAAATTGAGAGAGAAGTAAGAGGCTGCGGTAATATCGGGATCGGGCAATACTACTCCGACCAAGCTGTTTCACTTAGAATTTGCAAATCCTGATTGGGGCAGTGATCATTATATAAGCGCCTAAAAATCCTTTGCGCATGCAAATTGTCCCATAACTCATCCAACTTTTACATAATCAACTAATATAAATGTGAAGCCGGTTAGCTTAATATTAAAGGAAGTAATGGAGCATGGTGTACTGGAAACACTGAAGTTAAGAATAATGTTGTGTGAACAGTGCGGTGTGGTGTGAACACAGGGACAGTGTGAACGCAGGAATAGCGCAGTGTGGTGTGAACACAGGGATAGTGTGAACGCAGTGTGGTGTGAACACTGGAAGCAGTTAGAAGTCTAATCTAACTGGGATTCTCTTACTTGGCAGGAAAGAATTCGAATCTTGTTAGGAAAGGGAATGTATGTTGATTTCTCTAGTATATATACACATGTAGGTACTAGGAAAAATCGATGAGACAGAGATAAAAGATTTCGGAGAGAAACACGGTGAGGAATAAGAAAACAGAGGAGCTTGTAGCTTGAAACTCGGGGAGGTTTTGTCGATTCCTTGTAAACTGCGTTTTGGTTCTTGGTTAATAGAAATCTTGGTTATCCCGTGGACGTAGACAATTGTCGAACCACGTTAAATATTGTGTTTATTTCCTTGCGTTTGTTTGTTGGTTGGTTTGGAGATTTAGGATTGAATTGGGTTGATTTGATTAACAATTGGCGCCGTCTGTGGGAAGAGAATCGACTGGTATCTATTCATCAATGGCATCTCCAAAGTTCGACCTCAAACCGTTGGAAGGAAAGACAGACTTTGGTCTGTGGAAGAGAAGGATGAAAGCTCTGTTAATGCAGCAGGGTGTGATCGATGCACTGACGGAGGAGTTTGATAAAACCATGTCTGATGCTGATAAAAAGTCGATCAACAACAAGGCTTACAGTTCTTTGTTATTAGCTTTGGGAGATAATGCCCTTATTGAAATTGGTGATCTTTCATCGGCAAAAGCAATATGGGAGAAGCTAGAAGAATTGTACAACGACAAGTCGGATGCAAATAAAATCTATGCAAAACAGAGGCTATTTGCATTCAAGATGGTTGAAGGAAAATCAATCATGAGTCAGTTGGATTTGTTCAAGAAGATGGTTGCACACCATGACAATCTGGAAACTGATGAGAAGAACAGGATGAGGAGCCAAGACAAGGCAATTATCTTGTTGAATTCACTCCCTAGGTCTCTTGTTCCATTCAAGGATGCTTTGGTGTATGGGAGGACAGAAGCATTGACAATGGAGGCTATTGAATCTGCATTAAGATCAAGGGAGCTGGACCAGGAGGGTGTTCCACCAACACTCAATACTGGTGAAAGCCTTATGGTGAAACAATATCACAAATTCCCACCTAAGAAGAAGCAATATCCAGATCAAAGGAAAGCTCAGTACAACAAGGATGGCCCTGAAACTAGGAAGTGTTATTATTGCAAGAAGCAAGGACACTTGAAGAAGGATTGTATGAGTCTAAAGGCGCAGAAAGGCAAGGGTGTGGTGACAACACCGAATACTAATTATGGCACAAACATTACAAACAAATCGTAGGCTATCATCATAGAAGCTCTTATTCGAGGTACTTTCAGTCACTCAAACTAGTCAATCAACTGAATGGGTTATGGATTCAGGCTGTTCGTTTCATATGACACCTATTAGAGAATGGTTTTCAACTTTTGAGCATAGAAACTGTGGATCAGTTGTTCTTGGTGATGATAGACCATGCATGATAAAGGGTATGGGAACAGTGAGAATTGAGATGTTTGATGGAGTGATAAGGGATTTGCTTAATGTGAGATATGTACCACACTTGAAGAGAAACTTGATATCTTTAGGATTGATGGATACTAAGGGGTACACGTATTCAGGTGAGAATGGTGTCCTTCAGGTCAAGAAGGGTGATAAGGTGGTTATGCAGGCTCTGAAAAGGAGAGAATTGTATTATCTACAAGGTGAAACTGTAACTGGTGAAGTTTCCAGTGTACAGTGTTCTGGGAACACCCGACAATGTTCTGACAACACCGTTCTATGGCATAGAAGACTAGCACATGTTGGAGAGAAAGGTCTTATGGATTTATCTAAGAAAGGACTCTTAGGTGGAGACAAGATACATAAGATGGAACTTTGTGAGCTCTGTGTGTTGGGGAAGTCCAAGAAGAACAGTTATGGTGTTGGGAAACACACCACACAGGACATACTTGAGTATGTGCATGCAGATTTATGGGGACCGGCGAGAACCACCACTAGGAATGGAGGTAGATATTTTTTGTCCACCATTGATGATATGTCAAGGAAGGTGTGGGTGTTTGTATTGAAGTCCAAGGATGAGAATTTCATGAAATTCAAGGAATGGCTTGTGGAGATGGAGAATCAAACGAACAAGAAGCTCAAGGTAATCAGAACTGATAATGGGCTGGAATTCTTGTCTAATGAATTCAATACCTTCTGTGTTGGGAAGGGCATCTTGAGACATAAATCAGTTCCTGGAAATCCACTGCAGGTGGAGCCTGTCGAAGATGGTGTGCCAGGAACACTGAATATGGAGCAGACAGACACTGGTGTGGTGATAACACCAGTTTTCGCAGACCATGGTGTTCTGACAACACCGCATGCTGAATCTCAGGAAAATACTGACATACATGATCAGGTGGAGCCTGAATTGAATTAATCAGGTGGAGAGGCATGTGATTAGAAGAAGGACAGGAATAGAGCTCAATAATCCAGATGATGTTGTGGATTATCAACTCATCAGAGATAGAGAACCAAGAGTTAAAATCTCTTCTACAGATCCAGATATGGTGTATTTTGCACTGAATATTGCCGAGGATATTTCTGTGATGAAGTGTGGATCGTGTCTAAGTTCTATCAAGTTGATGGAAGGAAGGGTTGTGTCCTAACTCTAGGGACATGAATGGTGTGGTATACTGTGGTTACATTAATATGAAGCTAAGGTGGAGAATTGTGAAGCCGGTTAGCTTAATATTAAAGGAAGTAATGGAGCATGGTGTACTGGAAACACTGAAGTTAAGAATAATGCTGTGTGAACGGTGTGGTGTGAACGCAGGAATAGCGCAGTGTGGTGTGAACACAGGGATAGTGTGAACGCAGTGTGGTGTGAACACTGGAAGCAGTTAGAAGTCTAATCTAACTGGGATTCTCTTACTTGGCAGGAAAGAATTCGAATCTTGTTAGGAAAGGGAATGTATGTTGATTTCTCTAGTATATATACACATGTAGGTACTAGGAAAAATCGATGAGACAGAGATAAAAGATTTCGGAGAGAAACACGGTGAGGAATAAGAAAACAGAGGAGCTTGTAGCTTGAAACTCGGGGAGGTTTTGTCGATTCCTTATAAACTGCGTTTTGGTTCTTGGTTAATAGAAATCTTGGTTATCCCGTGGACGTAGACAATTGTCGAACCACGTTAAATATTGTGTTTATTTCCTTGCGTTTGTTTGTTGGTTGGTTTGGAGCTTTAGGATTGAATTGGGTTGATTTGATTAACAATAAAAGAAACAAAGATGCAATGTATTAGTATATGATAATCCCTTCAATTGAATGTGTCTTATCCTTTATGACGTTGAGCTGGATCTTTAATTGTCGAGGCACGTATATATCTCCAGCGGCCGAGTTTGATGTACCAAGTGTGGGACGGTCAGCCATGGATCTTCTTAATAATCCACGTGGTCTTCATGTAGCACCCTTAAAACCTGATGATGAAGAAACATTAATAAATATTTAAGCGAATATAATATAAGTAAATTAAACTTCCCGATGACCAAAGTATGGACTAATCTGGTAGCCAACTTCATCCATTTGAACGAAGAATAATGGCATAATGCAATCAGATTCATCTAATTGGCAACAAGGCGCTTTATGGTCGAAAATTTTGGTATACGGAAATTCGGAATCGGTGGAGTACTATCATGCGGCTGTGACTTGTGAATGGGTTATATTATGCCAGACGGTTTTCGGATTATGGTTGAGCACTATCGTGCTGATAACGTGTCGAGAAATAAATGTAGTGTTATTCTGTATCTGTATATTCAACTGATAATACATGAAAGTATATATACAAGTATGAGAAGCTTCTGGAGCTTATCTAGAATCTAGAAGAGTATCCTAAACAAATAATACTTCATCTAGTTACAAGTCTAACTAGATATAAACTCTTGTACACTTATCTTCTAACAAATAAGTAGTAGTATTATTTTAAATCTTCAAATAAAATGATGTTCTAATACTCCCTCCGTCCCGGTTTCATTTACCCGTATTCCGTTTTGGTCCGTCCCAAATTCAATTACCCATTCCTTTAATGGAAAATCTCTCTCCTTCTTTATTCACTATCTCTCATATTGTATTCAATCTCTTTCCTACTTTACTACCATATCTCTTACTTTATTCACTTTTTTCTTAAAACTTGTGTCCGGTCCCACGGGTAAATGAAATCGGGACGGAGGGAGTAATAGACTAATATAATATCTACTCTTGAAAGAAAAAAAAGAATTCATTACATGTTATTATCTATAGCATATGTCTATATGCCTGCCTATTGAAGTCATGCTAATAAACTTCTCCTCAAGTTAAAGGGTTAGAGTCTTACTAAATAACATTAATTAAATACATTAAATTTATTTTGGTTAGTACCTAGGACATTGATATTACTAAGAATTTAGTAAAAATTTAATGTGCAGTTAAGGTTTTTGCATTGTATTACTTTGCTTAGTAAACACTAAATAATATCTTTAAACTAATTTGCAATACTTTAGCCATATTAAATTATTAATTTCTTGAATAGATAAAAGTTAGTAAATAGAAAATACAAGAAAATGATAAAAATGTGGATTTCAGTTTTAGCGAGTAAATGCTGATCATGTGTTTAATCCCGATTCGATTGAAGTTTATTTTGCAAGTTAGCAGAGATGGTTCATGCTGCCTCTGTTGTTGGTTAAAGTAAAGAGCCTTATGGGCGTGTAAGCCTTATCTTTCTTCTTTCTTCACCAAGTCGTCTGTTTCAAAGCTTATAAGAGGAAAATTGTTGTTAGAGAGTTTGTTTTCATCACTTGAAGGATCATTCGCTTTTACGTGAGGACTACTGGTAGCACCTCAAGTATTACCCCTTTCTCTATTGGAGCTTTTGTAAAATCAACTGGACATGATTCCTTTTTATGGTTATTGTGGGCTTAAGTCCTAATCTAGATGAGATTTTACTTGCTCTGTTTTTTGGAGTATCAAAAAATAATTATGGACCATTGTTGGTTAATACTATACTCTTGCCGGAGCTTTATATAATAGCTCCGATCGGAGCTTTTTTGTAGTAGGAAGAAGAAGATGGAGGAAGGAATAAGAAGAAGAAGTTGACAAAGATTGGAGGTGGTGGTGGTGGAAGAAGTTGAAAATGGTGGGTAGTTAGATTTGAAGAAATAAAAATTTTGGGGTTTGTTTGTGAAAGTTATAAACGTTTTGGGGTTTATTTTGCAATAAGAGAGAATTAATAAATTTTTGAATTACAGATATTTACAAAACCCACCCCTGCTAGATGGCCTCTTTACAAATTAGTACCCGCTATTTGAACAATTACAAATGATTCCAAAAAATGAACTAAGTGTTAGATCTAATTACATATAAACCCATTAGTCAACACCGGAGGCACAGTCAGCTCGGACCATGGCCGGAGGCACACGCCTCATGATGACATGGACTGCCATGTCATTATATTTGCCAAATAAGCTGGGTTTATATGTAATTGATTTGAATATCTATTTGATGAGTGTTGTAACTAGAGATTGACACACACGCGCGGACTACATGTAATTGGATAGTTATTGTCTGGGTTTATATGTAATTGTTTTTTTTTAAAAAAAAAAAACCTAGCCGTTACTAGCCATTTTTTAGGGTTTTTTACCTTTAAATAAGGCTTCTTCTCCCATTTTTAACCACTCTTCTTCATCCCATCTTACCTCATTGTTGCACATATTATCAATGGCAAACAATGCTTCAAGTTCAAGTGATAGGAGGGTATCATTTGCATGGAACATGTCACAATAATCACAATTCACATTTAGCTCGAATCAGATATACACTATGACCACACAAAACGTGGTGGCACACAGACCGACTTTCACATAACATATCCCCTACCATAGGGGTCACACACATAACATTAATGAGCTGCCTATATTCTCTTATGGAACTAGTACCACTTGGGAATAGTCTTCGTTTTAGACTTTTACATTAATGAGCTGCATATATTCTCTTATGGAACTAGTACTAGAAATATTCCTTCACAATACTTCCATAAAGTACGAAAGGTTTAAGTTGGTACATCCCCCTTTACCCAGTAGTAATTCTTGCTTACGTTCTTGTGCTGCTCCGTGCCCAATTATTTCTCAACTTCCTTTCCTTTCAATTGATTCTTCTTTTTTTAAAATTTAATTATTGCTTTGTACGGTTAAGCTATTTTCATTCAAAGATAAAAAAAGATTCAAAAAAATTATATTAAACTTTATTATTCCTCTATTCGTAGAATTTATCCTTCTAATCAATTCTCTAATAAAAGCGGAACAGAAAAGTGATATGTACGTAGTTCTTTAATTAATATCATTGAGTTTTGCCTTTTGAAATTATTGTACATTTTTGGGTGTTAACCCTCTTTTCTTGGTACATATATAAAGACCGATCAATTTATTTATGTTTTTAGTCTGTTTGTAAGTGTATTTGTCTCGTTTTATGACTCACGATTTCTATCAGATGTTGGGAATAAATAAAAAAGAAGACTCCGCAGATAACTTTTTCATTACAATAGACAGGAGAAAGCGAAACACATTTCTTTTAGGTGTAATATCCCAAACTTATACTTTTCAACTGCAACTCTTACTATAAGCTACATGTTAGTTTACTATTCCTATTCCTCACAAGTAGTGAAATATACCAAAAAGTTAGGCTCAGTGGAAAATCTAGTCTAGTAATACATACTCTCTCCTAATAATTTATCATATAGATTTACATAAATTTGTATTTCGCACATATTCCTTACTTTGTAGTAGAAATTCTTAATGGTAGCATGAATGGGACAAGACATGCCTCGATGGTAGATGACGTTTTTTGTTTATTTGAGCAATGTACTTCCTACTTAAGTTTTTGAATTTAGATAAGGTACTTCTTTCTTGGCGAAATAATAAAGGAGATGAGAGACTCAGTATTCGAAATATCAAAATAGAAAAGAACACAAGTATAAAGTATAAAAGCATAGACAAGTATAAAAGCATAGACAAGACAAAAAGAACCAAGCTTATAGTTCATAACGTAGCCGTAGATTCAATCTCACCTTTTTTATAGAATGAAGGATTTACTAATCCAAATATTGGTCATAATAGAAAATTCCTGTTTGGTGCTCCGATTGGGGCTGTTTTCAGTCCCAACCGAAGCTTTGTTGGCCTCCAATGGTGAATCGATTTTTACGTTTTTTTTTGTTTTTTTTGAAAAGTTTTGAGTTTGAGTTTCAAGAATTAGATTTGTGGAGGAGTGTGTTGCAAAATGGTTGGGTTGATTTAGCAAAGTAAAATTTACATTTGAATCTTTCAAAAAAAGAGTGGGTCAATTTAGTAAAGTATATAAATATAGAGATCAAATTTGTAAATTGATATTAAAATCAATTACATACAAACCCATCTGATTTGGCGAAAATTACATGCAAACCCATCTGATTTGGCAAAACTAGTGACATGGCAGTCCAAATCATATCCACATCATCCATAATTGCCACATTGGAGCCGGAGTCAACGCCGGAATTCGAAATTGGGTTTATATGTAATTGTTCAAATAGTGGGTATGAATCTGTAATTGGAGCAAAATGCAGGGGGTCTATATGTAATTGACCCTTTTGAATTATAAAGAAAAGATAAAATGGGTAAAAGACTTTTGGACCTATCTGTAATTATATTTTTTTCCGTGGGTAAAAAATAGGTTAATCTTTGAATAGAAGGGGCTAAATTGAAAAGAGCTTATATTGTAATATTGTAGGGGTGTTATATGTAATTTTTCCAAAAAAAAAAGTTGCAACCAACATCTCGACACAAAATTAGAGTAGAACTAAACATCTGAAACTCCTCAGTCCTCTCTTTATCAGAATAGTCTAAGTCAATTAAAATTAATAGCAAACATAGACGCAATGAAGAAACTAAAAGAAACTGAAACAACTTATCTCAAGTGAATCAAGTTTGATATGTTGACATGTGCACAAAGAGAGTGTGTATTGGAACAATATTCCAATATGGAGGCTAGGAGGAAGTCCAATATGGAGGCTAGGAGTAAAATGTTGAATTGAAGTATTCCAATATGGAGGTTAGGAGTAGGAATGTGATGTGTATATATATCCATCAGTACATTGTATTCCAATATCAATAAAAATGAAAACACATTTTCTTCTATAAACATGGTATCAGAGCCATGGTTGAGCATTATGAATTTTTCCATTTTTCTCTCATTTTCGGTCATTCAGTTTTTGTGTCAAAAATCAGTTTTTGAGAGGTAATTTGGAATAATCGTGTGTCAAGGATTCCGAATATATTTTTTTCGTAATTTTTGGAGTACCGGAAGCCACTGAGTCGCTACCGAGTTAATTAGTGAGTTGAAACCGAGTCATCCGAGTGACTCAGTTGTCTTGTTGGAGAAGAAAGGGTCCAGACCCGCTTGCCCTGATCCAGATCCAGTTCCGAATCCAAACCCGTCGGTTCAAGAGAAGAAACAGGTTCAGTTCCGGTTCGAGACCTTACAGTCCGGTTTTCAGAAAAGTCAGACCGGTTCTTAAGGTTTTTGGCCGTTCCAGATCCAACGGTGGGCTCCGTTTTGCCTGATTCTTCTCTCAGAATTCAGCACGAACAATTTTAAAATGGAGGATACTTCAGGAACCAAATCCGTTCCTATTTTTGTTCATTCTGAAGGAGTTTTTAATGCAGGCATCACCCTTAATGAGTCAAACTATGACATTTGGTCTCAATTAATGGAGATGCAAATTGCTGAAAGAGAAAAATTGGGTTACATTCGCGGCACAAAAAAGCCTCCTGCAGAATCCGACAAGGAATATGAAAAATGGTATGCTGAAAATCAGAAAGTAAAAAGGTGGTTGTTACTGTCCATGGCACCAGAAATTATGAAAAGATATTTACGGTTGCCAACCGCGAAAGAAATATGGAGTGCTTTGTCAAAAGCATTCTATGATGGTAATGATGAATTGCAAGTTTTTGCTTTAAATCACAAGGCATTTACTGCCAAACAAAGAGGTAATTCTTTATCAGCATATTATGGAGAACTAACTGAAATCTTTAGGGAATTGGACCACCGTGATAAAGTGGTCATGAAAGATCCAGAAGATGTTGCAGCGTACCAGAAATCCATTGTCCGCCTTCGAGTTCATATTTTTCTAAATTGGACTAGATCTTGATTTTGAACAAATCTGAGAAATCTTGCGGAAAGATCCGTGCGGATCTCGAAGGATGCTACTCCTTGGTTCGACGGGAGGTAGTACGCCAGACAGCTCTTAAACAAGAGCATGAGAATCCTGAAGCTTCAGTACTGGTGGCACAAAACAAGTTCAATCAGAGAAAGAATTATTCATCGGGGTCAAACCTCCCCAAGGCCAACCATGAAGTTGGCAAACCTCCCATGAAATGCTCTCAATGTCGTAGGAATGGTCATACAAAAAGTCATTGTTTTGAACTTGTAGGATATCCCGACTGGTGGGATCATAACAGAACAAACAACTCAAAAAGGACTACTACATCCACTACAAAATGCAGAACATGGACGGATAGATCCGTCGCTCATCTATCCGCCGCCTACTGGCGACGGATCGACGGATAGAAATTCCGCCTACCGGATCTAATGGCGACGGATAATAATCCAATCATGACAGATTGACGACGGATTGACCAATTTTTTTTTTAAAAATTATAAATGGGCGACGGATAGATTCTATCAAATGCACGTCTTGACGGATAGATTCTATCCGTCGCCCCATTTATATTTTTTTAAAAAAAATTAAAATCCGTATTCGAATTTTTATATTCGTATACGGATTAATTCGTATCCAATTTGTATTCGTATACGAGATATTGATTTGTATTCGTATACGGATTAATTTGTATTCGAATTTTTATATTCGTTGTATTCGTACGGTGTGGTGGTGGTGGGAGGAGAAAGGTGGTGCGGTGGTGGCAGTGGTGGTGGCAGGGTGGTGGTGGTGGTGCGGTGGTGGTGGGAGGAGGAAAGGTGGTGGTGGTGGCAGGGTGGTGGTGGTGGTGGTGGAGGAGATGGTGGTGGTGGTGGTGGTGGTGGAGATGGTGGTGGTGGGAGGAGAGAGGTGGTGGTGGAGATGGTGGTGGTGCGGTGGTGGTGGGAGGAGAGAGGTGGTGGTTGTGGAGATGGTGGTGGTGGGAGGAGAGAGGTGGTGGTGGTGGAGATGGTGGTGGTGGGAGGAGAGAGGTGGTGGTGGAGATGGTGGTGGTGCGGTGGTGGTGGGAGGAGAGAGGTGGTGGTTGTGGAGATGGTGGTGGTGCGGTGGTGGTGGTGGAGATGGTGGTGGTGGGAGGAGAGAGGTGGTGGTGGTGGTGGAGATGGTGGTGGAGGAGGAGGTGGTGGTGGAGGATGGTGGTGGATGGTGGTGGTGGAGGAAAGGTGGTGGTGGTGGAGATGGTGGTGGAGGAGGTGGTGGTGGAGGATGGTGGTGGTGGTGGAAGGAGAAAGGTGGTGGTGGGAGGAGGAGGAGAGGAGAAGTGGTGAAGGAAAGGAGGTGGTGGAGGAGATATAAGGTTTTTTTTTAGGCTTTTAGCGACGGATAGATCTAGATCTATCCGTCGCTAACGTTTTTTTTTTTTATTATTTTTTCCGGCTATAGCGACGGATAGATTTATCCGTCGCTAAAAATAGCGACGGATAGATCTATCCGTCGCTATTTTTAGCGACGGATAAATCTATCCGTCGCTAAAATTTTTTTTTTTTTTTTTAGATCTGGGTCAACTCTCTGTAGCGACGGATAAACTTATCCGTTGCTTTGTAGCGACGGATAAGTTTTGTCAAATGCATGAACGGCGACGGATAGAATCCGTCGCCCGTTCTTGATCCGTCATCTGATGACGGATAAAATCCGTCGCCTTTCCGTCCGTTCTGTAATTCTTGTAGTGATCAGCAATTGTAGAGTCAAAGAAGTCGGAAGAGAATGCTGACAATCCATCCGCATTTGCTGTCACGGTGAACCCATCTGGTAAGATTTCAAATTCACATTTTATGAAAAGTACATGGATAATTGACTCTGGTGCTACAGATCATATGACATTTGATTCTAGAGGGTTCCAAACATTAAAACCAAGCCCCCAAAAATGTGTATCTACCGCAAATGGTAATTCAAACCCAGTTATTGGTGAAGGGTCTTTGTCACTCACTAATAAATTGAGTTTGAATTCAGTTTTAGTTGTCCCATCCTTGGAATATAACCTTTTGTCGATTTCTCAAATAACAAAGTCTTTGTCATGTGTTGTAATTTTCTGGCCTGACATTTGTGTCTTTAAGGATATTCAGACATGGGGGACGATTGGTTATGGTACTAGACGTGGGCAGTTGTACTACTTGGATTTGATGCCAAAACAGTCTGAAAAGTTGCAACAAGCATTCGCCGTGAGTAGGTCCACTGAAGGAAATTGTTCTGAGATTTGGCTATGGCATCGACGCCTTGGTCATGCTTCATTTGGTTATTTGAAAAAGTTGTTTCCTAGTCGTTTTCTAAAATGTCATGTTTCAAATTTTAATTGTGAAATTTGTGAGCTTGCAAAAAGCCATCGTACTCCATTCCCCTTAAGTTTGAATAAAAGTCTACAACCGTTTATGGTTATTCATTCTGATGTATGGGGCCCATCTAGAGTTTCTACTTTGCAAGGTGCTCGATGGTTTGTTACTTTTATTGACGATTGCACTAGAATGACTTGGATTTGTTTGATGAATTCCAAAGGTGAAGTGAACTTAATGTTCCAAAAGTTTCATAAGATGGTGAAAACACAATATAATTCACAGGTGAAGGTCCTTCGCAGTGATAATGGTGGCGAATACATAAAATTTTCATTACAACAATACCTGGAAGCACATGGCATTGTCCACCAAACAACTTGTCCCGAAACACCCCAGCAAAATGGAGTTGCAGAACGAAAGAATCGGCACATCTTGGAAGTTGTTCGTGCTTCTCTTCTAGAAGCCAGAATGCCATCCTATTATTGGGGCGAAGCACTCACATCTGCGGTGTATTTGATTAATCGAGTACCCTCTAGTTCTGTCAACTTTAGCACACCATACAAAGTTCTCCATGATGCTATTTCTGCCCCGACCGTCCCAAATCTACAACCACGTGTATTCGGATGTGTCGCATTTGTCCATCTCTATAAGTCCCAAAGAGATAAATTAGCCCCTCGAGCTCTTAGATGTGTTTTTCTCGGATACGCCACTCATCAAAAGGGGTATCGTTGTTACCATCCTTCCTCACGACGAATCTTTGTTACACTCGATGTCGTTTTCCATGAAAACTCGATGTACTTTTCTTCCGAGACTGAACTTCAGGGGGAGAACATGGTTGAAGTTCAGACTCTGGATCGAGATGATCTTACCTTTTTTGAGTTAGAGACACCTGATGTTTCGAACCTAGACTCGACAGAGACAAATATGGAGCAAACTATTGAAGAGTCTGGAAGCACGTCAACATCTACTGCCGAACCAGTCACAAATGGTACACCGGACCAATCATCACCGGAGGTTGTCCCTGACCCAGTTTATGAGCCCTCACGAAAACAATTGCCAGATCGTCATAATAGAGGTGTCCCTAAACCAGCTTATGAACCAGTGTTGTCTAGTAAAGCCAAATATCCCATTAATAATTATGTGTCTCACCATAGGTTATCAGAATCAAATATGTCATTTGTAAGTCAATTATCTTCTGTATCTATTCCTAACAATGTGCAGGAAGCTTTAACCGACCCTAGGTGGAAATCAGCTATGAATGAGGAGATGAAATCCTTACAGAAGAATAACACATGGGATATTACAGATCTTCCACCAGGAAAGAAACCAGTTGGGTGCAAATGGATTTATACCGTGAAGTACAAAGCCGATGGCACAATCGAACGTTACAAGGCAAGATTGGTGGCAAAAGGATATACACAGACCTACGGGATTGATTACACAGAGACTTTTGCACCAGTAGCAAAGATCAATACAGTTCGAGTCTTGTTGTCTCTGGCTGCAAATCTGGATTGGGGACTATACCAATTTGATGTGAAGAATGCATTTTTGCATGGTGAATTATCTGAAGAAATCTATATGGAGCTTCCGCCTGGCTTGACACCTGAGGTGCCAACTCAAAAAGTTTGCAAGTTGAAGAAATCTCTCTATGGACTCAAACAGTCACCGAGAGCTTGGTTTGGACGATTCACAAAGTCCATGAGAGCATTTGGCTATCACCAAAGCAATTCTGACCACACATTGTTCATAAAGAAACTTCATGGTAAGACCACTGCATTGATTGTATATGTTGATGATATGATTGTTACAGGGGATGATCCTGAAGAAAGAAAGGCACTTCGAATTTATCTGTCAAAGGAATTCGAAATGAAAGATCTAGGCGACCTCAAATATTTTCTTGGAATAGAAGTATCTCGTTCAAATAACGGGATATTTTTATCTCAAAGAAAATATGCCTTAGATCTATTGAAGGAGACGGGTATGTCAGCTTGTCAACCAACCAATACACCGGTTGAAGAAGGTTTAAAGTTATGCATTGAACCAACACAGGTACCAGCAAATAAAGAAAGATATCAGAGGCTTGTTGGAAGGCTCATGTATCTATCTCACACAAGACCTGATTTAGCCTATGCATTAAGTATTGTTAGTCAATTCATGCATAATCCTGGAGAACAACATGTGAAGGCAGTCATGCAGATACTACGATACATTAAGTCTTCTCCTGGCAAAGGAATTTTGTTTTCTAAGCATGAAGATTATCGGAGTATTGTAGCATACACTGATGCAGATTGGGCTGGATCTATTGATGATAGGCGATCAACTTCTGGTTACTTCACATTCGTAGGTGGGAATCTTGTCACATGGAGAAGTAAGAAGCAAACGGTTGTCGCTCGTTCAAGTGCCGAAGCTGAATTTCGAGGCATAGCTCATGGCCTATGTGAAACATTGTGGTTGAGGCATCTTATGAAGGATTTAAATTTTCCATGTAATCGACCTATTCGGTTATATTGTGATAACAAAGCGGCACGTGATATTTCACATAATCCAGTGCAACACGACCGAACAAAACATGTTGAGGTGGATAGGTTCTTTATCAAAGAGAAATTGGATGAAGAAATGTTGGAGTTGCCCAGCATCCGTTCTGAAGATCAACTAGCCGATATTCTTACCAAAGCATCGTCACATTCTCGAATTTTATCACCAAGTTGGGCATGTGTGACATATATGCACCAACTTGAGGGGGAGTGTTGACATGTGCACAAAGAGAGTGTGTATTGGAACAATATTCCAATATGGAGGCTAGGAGGAAGTCCAATATGGAGGCTAGGAGTAAAATGTTGAATTGAAGTATTCCAATATGGAGGCTAGGAGTAGGAATGTGATGTGTATATATATCCATCAGTACATTGTATTCCAATATCAATAAAAATGAAAACACATTTTCTTCTATAAACATGATAATCATCCACTCCGGTCCATGAAATTTCTTCCTGCCAGATGACGAAATTAATATTTACCCAAATCCTAAAGCTGTAGGATTAAACTGAGAAGAATATAACAACCAATCTTGACCAAATCCAAAAGGCAGAGAGAACCTAAAATGAAAAGTGAAAGAGATTAGAGGTTTGTAAAATAGGAAAAGACAGAAGAACGCAGAAAAAGTTAAGGAGATTAAATTGAAAGACAACGTGGATGCTTGAGGGTTGAGATTTGTGTGGAAAACAATTTAATCCAACCACACATCATATCTGATCCAACGGTGCAAGATGATTTGGTCTCCAAACTTCCATGGTGTCACACGAACTGACATATTTGACCCTCTTAATGCAAAATAATTACTTAGTTTTTTAGTTGTGGGGTAGTTTTATGGTGAGGGCAAAGATGGCAAGTCACCATTCCAACACTCCTAAAACCGTCACTTTGTGAGTAAAATTGGGGTTTGCTTTTCTTATTAGTATAGATATAGATTTTTTTTATTCTTTTTTTATATAATTTTTTTATACCCTACTTTGTTTTGTATGTATGTTAATGACTGGGCTGGGCTGGAAATCTTACCACCGGGTCCTGTCATTTACAAGCAGTCCAAAATTAAATGTAGCCTAACAATTATTACCTGTGAAATATATCCTTTACTCTAGCAATAATTGATGGGATTGGAGACATATAATCATATATTGTCGTCTAGCCGGAAATATACTTAGTTTACTATTAGTAACCCGTTGCAATGTCACAGTATAATTTACTTTTAATAATAATAAAAATTGATGGTCAAAATAAATTAATCGAGAAAATTAAATAGTCAAACTTTCTTGTAAGCAACGTATGTAAAATCCCGGAACTTATTTTAGGACCGTCCATTTGAGACTAATTTGGAGATGATAAATTTTGGACTTAAGTTGATTTACGGATTCTATGGATCTTATTTGAAGTGGATCAGCTTCGTAACCTAACTATAGGAAAGCCCAAGAATATCCTATGGATCTTATTTGAAGATTCTATGGATCTTATTTGAAGTGGGCCAGCTTCGTGAGCCCAACTATTGGAAAGCCCAAGAATATCCTAGCAGTAGCTCAAATTAAACAATAAACTATGGAGCTCTATTCATGTCGACAAGCCCCGGCTTTATAATAGTAATTGATTACAAAAACTCTCCAGTTAGCAACATGACCCAACAAGTGAGTTGTTTTTGGTACCACAGGACTGTTATAAAGTGGTTGATAAAAAAAAAAAATTGAATGGAAAAGCTAGATAGCAAGTTGAACTTCTTTTTGAAGTACATTTGCTTTACCTGAACAAAGCGATCGATTAACCCCTGCTACCGTGTACCAATGCTACCGTATAGTCCGTATCCCCTGGCAACAGGTTCCCTGTTGCAGCTCCAACCTACAAAAGCAAAATCCCGCACCAAGTTAAATAATTGAAACATATATATGCATAATATCCTGGAGTAAAAAACATTACCTCTCATCAGCTCGTTTTCTTTTATTGTTTGATGTTCCATCATAAACTACAACTTCATCGACAGGAGGATCACTTCTACTGAAGCGAATCAGGCTTTCTGGAAAAACTTGAGAAGTAAAACGGTCCAGGATACCACCAAATATCTTCTCGCCTTTATTCTTCCAACTATACCACACAAAATCTTTGTAATTCTCCTGGATTAGGACCTTGCATTTCATGTAAGTAATAACCCGACAATTCAGCATAGGGCAAGCCTTCACTTGCGATCTCAGTCTCAACATCTTAATCCACATTCTCTCACCACCATAATCCTTAACAATCCAGAATACACACATCAAACCGTTCAACCTAAGAGTTCTGGTTTGTGTATTGAATGTTATTGGAAATTTAAAGAAAAGAAATGCAATTTAACCAGAGTTAATTGCAAAGATTTTGAAAGTTTCAGGACCAAAAGTGAAGGCGCGAAGGAAATTGTTACTCAATTGAAAGAGCAAGAAACAGAGAGGGATCAACTTGAAAAAAGGAAAAGAAAAGACAGCTTTTTAACACTAAAAATGTCAAACGTTTTTACGTTTCTTCCAGGACTCGATAGTTCGTCTTCTTCCTCAACAAAGAAGACAAAAATGGACGTTTAGGGTTGTAGAGAGTACAATTGGTACTTTTCGATCTTAGCCGTAAAAACTTCAATCAATGGATGAAATCGTGAGCTTGTTCACCAAGGATTATAGCTGGAATTAATCGAGTACTATTGCTCTGTATATTAGCTGGTTTTTCGACTTGTTTTGCAAGAATTATATTTCTCTGTTTTCTGTATAAATAGGCATCTTTGTAATGCATTTTCAGCATCAGAAATAACACCTTCACTTTCCTGAGCTTCATATTTCTGCTCTTATTTTTGACATGGTATCAGAGCCATCTCACTAAACACCATGCTTTTTATCTCAATTTCTTTTAAGCACAAGTTCTTCTTCCTTCATCTTAAGATCTTCAAGTTCTCTATTTCCCTGCTTCTTGAATTTTAAACCATGACAGATCCTACTCCTCCAAACACCAACTCCTCTACTACTCTGCCAGAACATGAAAATACCAATAGCCCACTCTTCCTTTATCACTCTGATAATCCAATCTCAGGTGAAATCACACCCCTACTCACAAAAAGCAACTACCATACCTGGTCAAGAGTATTCTTGATGTCACTAAGCATCATAAATAAGCTTGACTTTATCAATGGTACAGTCACTCAACCAGAAATCAATGAAGATAGCAAGGAGGCCTGGAAAAGATGCAATACTATTATCCTATCTTGGATGATGCACTCAGTCTCACCTGAGATTAAGAGTGCTTTGTTTTATGCTAAAACTGCAGCTGAAGGTTGGCTGAAGCTAAAAATGATGTGTGCATCTTTCAATTGCAGAAAGAAATAATGGTTTCAACTCAAGGAAACATGTCAGTAACAGATTTCTTCACTAAACTCTCATCCTTATGGGAAGAGTTAGATGACTACATACCTATTCCTTCTGGTCTTTGTACTGACATTGCTTGTAAAGTCTCTGAGGAGGTTGAAAGGCTAAGAGAGATTGATAAAATCTTTAAATTTCTCATGAGTTTAAGTGACTCATATGACATGGTCAGGGGGCAGATCCTTTTAATGGATCCTAAGCCATCACTTGACAAGCATATGCCATGGTTTTACAGGAAGAGTCACAAAGACTCTCTAGAGAAAATACTATTGTACTTTATGAGCCTTCAACCATGAATATTTGTTATAAAAGGAAGGATAAGAAGGGACTATCTTGTCCTAATTGTCCAAATCTCAGTAATCATACTGTTGAAAATTGTTTTAAAGTTCATGGTTTTCCTCTCAATAACTTAAAGAAGCCATATGAGAGCACTTGTAGAGGAAACTATAGAGGAAGAGGAGGAAGGTATCATTATGGTGGTAGATCAAATCAGTCTTTTTATGGTAATATTACTCAAGGAAGCTCTTTTGAATCTCACTAATGATCAACTGAATCAGTTGATGAATTTTGCACAACAAAATCAGTGTGCTAATGCTGTTAACTCTGGTCAGCAACCTGCTAGCACAAGTACTCCACCTGGTCCCATCATCAGAGAAGGCACACCTGAGCTGGATTATGCAGGTATGAAACTTACAACTAACATTGTGTCTAAAGGATCATTGCATAGTTGGATTTTAGACTCAGGTGTCTCATATCATATTATTTATGATAAAAAAACTCTATACAAATGATGTTAAAATCATTGATTTTGTGCAATTACCTAATTTCACAAGAATTCCTATAACACATATTGGTGAAATTTAGCTGAATGACAAATGCATTTTAAAAAGAGTACTATGTGTACCTACATTTAAGTTAAATTTGATGTCCATTAATAAAGTGTGCAGAGATAATGCAGTGGGATTTCTGTTCACTAACAACTTTTGCATATTCTACAGACAAACTCTTCATTGCGACAAAGATTAATAAAGATCAAGGATTGAAGCTCAAAGAGGACTCTATGTAGTTCAAGATTTACCTGTTTTACCTAAGGCACTAGCCATAACCATTATTGATGATCATGATGGATCAACTGCAGTTAAAGATCACATCTGGCATTTAGATTAGGTCATCTCAGTCCAAGTAGGCTATTACCTATTAAAGCTTCTAATCCTGGCATTTCCTGTAAATGGTTCACTTACTGTGAGGTTTTTATGCAAGCCAAATAGAAGAAACTCCCCTTTTCTATCAGTAATAAAAGTTCAGCTTCTATTCTTGAATTATTACATTGTGATCTATGGGGACCATACCCTGTGCCAACTCTGTACAATCATAGTTATTTTTTTGACTATTGTGGATGATTTTAGTAGAATGACATGGATCTTTCTCTTAAACTAAAGTCTGAAACTAAAGGAACTCTGAATAACTTTATAGAGCTTATGCAAAATCAAACTCAGAAGAAAGTCAAAATAATAAGGTCTGACAGTGGGATGGAATTTCATATGCCTGAAATAATGAATAAGAATGGAATAATCCATCAGAGAACTTGTGCCTATACACCACAACAAAATGGTGTAGTGGAAAGAAAACATCAGCACCTGCTAAATGTAACAAGGGCATTGTTATTTCAATCAAATCTACCTAAACATTTATGGGGAGATGCAGTTTTGACAGCAACTTATTTAATAAATGGAACTCCAAGTCAGGTATTACTGAATAAAACACCTTATGAGATTTTCCATAATATGAAGCCTTACTATTCAAACATTAAAACATTTGGATGTTTATGTTTTTCCTGCACTGAGAAAGTAGGAAGATCAAAACTAGACTCAAGATCACAGAAATGCATATTTATAGGATATGCTGCAAATGTTAAAGGGTATAAGCTATTTGATCTTAATAAAAGAACTTTATTGGTCTCAAGAAATGTGGTGTTTATAGAAACTATCTTTCCTTATAAAGGAGAAAAACATACAGATGGTGACATAAGATTGAATGCACCTGAAACAGATCAATATGACTGGATTGACATGAGAAAGAATGTCAGTATGCCAGTAGAAAATCAAGATCAAATAGCAGAACAAATGAATGATTTCTTTCCTGAACAAAACACATAAATCTTAAATCATAATGATATTTCAGAAGAAGAAGAGATGAGAGAAGAAGAACAGGATCAGGATCAAACAAATACAATTGAAGATCAATTGAGAAGAACTAGCAGAACAAGAAAATTACCATCCAAACTTGATATATATCATCATCAAGCAAAATCTTATAATATACAACTGGATAAATTGAAAACAAGATATCCAATTGAAGATTTTCTTGGATATGAAAAGTTCTCAAATGAATATAGAACTTATTCAATAAATCTAGTTTTAATACATGAACCAGATTCTTATGAAGAAGCTATAAGAGAGAAACACTGGAGAGATGCAATTTCAGATGAATTGAAAGCCCTTGTGGATAATAAAACTTGGAGTATAGTGAGAAAACCTGCTAATGTGAAACCTATTGGTTGCAGATTTGTTTTCAAGACTAAGCTCAATTCAGAGGGTAAAATAGATAAGCACAAGGCAAGGTTAGTAGCTAAAGGCTTTACACAATAATATGGATTTGATTATACTGAGACTTTCAGTCCTGTAGCAAAATTAACCACAGTAAAAGTATCCTTAGCAATTGCTGCTAAAAATGTTTGGTTTCTAAGCCAATTAGATGTGCATAATGCATTTTTAAATGGAGATCTGGAAGAGGAAATTTACATCAAAGTACCACAAGGACTTTCACTTCAGGGGGAAATAGATCATCACAAGTTTGTATGTAAATTGCATAAATCCATTTATGGATTAAAGCAGGCTTCAAGACAATGGAACTATAAGCTCACTGAATATCTTAAAGCTTTAGGATTTATTCAATCAAAAAGTGATTATTCACTTTTCACTAAGATCACAGAAAATAAAGATCTTATTGCATTGCTTGTTTATGTTGATGATATCATTATTGGAAGTAAAAAACCAAACAAAAATTTATTCAATTAAGAATAATCTGATACAAAATTTTAAAATAAGAGATTTGGGAACTCTGAAATACTTTCTTGGTCTAGAAATAGCAAGAAATTCTGCAGGAATTCATATTTCACAGAAGAAGTATGCTTTAGAGATTATTGAGATAGCTGGACTGTTGGGATGCAAACCAACTGTAACACCAGTTGAGCAAAACATTAAATATCTTCCTGATAACTCTGAACCACTCCATGATCCTACTTTCTACAGAAAATTAATAGGAAAGTTAATCTACTTAGGCATCACAAGACCTGATATAGCATATGCCATAAGTATTTTCAGTCAATTCATGGAAAGACCATGCAAAAATCATCTTGAAGGAATGCTCAGTCATCAGATATATTAAGGGAGATATAGGGCTTGGGATTTTTCTCCCTAAAGAAGAAAATTCACTGATCACTGTTTATAGTGATTCAGATTATGCAGGTTGTCCTATCTCAAGGAGATCAACTTCAGGTTATTGCATTTTCATTGGCAACTCATTAGTAAGCTGGAAATCCAAGAAACAGATCACTGTGAGTAGATCATCAGATGAAGCTGAGTATAGAGCAATAGCCTACACATGTTGTGAGATTCTGTGGTTAACAACTCTTCTTAAGGATTTTGAAATAGCCATGGTTGAACCAGTAAAACTGCTCTGTGACAATCAATCCGCAATACATTTAACAAAGAATCCTATTTTCCATGAGAGGACCAAGCATATAGAGGTTGATTGTCACTTCATCAGAGAAAAGATTGTGCAGAAGAAAATTGAGATCGAATTCATCAACTCTCAAAATCAATTGGCAGATATTTTCACCAAAGCAGTTGGCTCAGCAAATTTGCTTGGAGCTCTTTACAAGATGAAAATAAGAAATCCATATGTTCCTCTTGAGGGGGAATATTGGAAATTTAAAGAAAAGAAATGCAATTTAACCAGAGTTAATTGCAAAGATTTTGAAAGTTTCAGGACCAAAAGTGAAGGCGCGAAGGAAATTGTTACTCAATTGAAAGAGAAAGAAACAGAGAGGGATCAACTTGAAAAAAGGAAAAGAAAAGACAGCTTTTTAACACTAAAAATGTCAAACGTTTTTACGTTTCTTCCAGGACTCGATAGTTCGTCTTCTTCCTCAACAAAGAAGACAAAAATGGACGTTTAGGGTTGTAGAGAGTACAATTGGTACTTTTCGATCTTAGCCGTAAAAACTTCAATCAATGGATGAAATCGTGAGCTTGTTCACCAAGGATTATAGCTGGAATTAATCGAGTACTATTGCTCTGTATATTAGCTGGTTTTTCGACTTGTTTTGCAAGAATTATATTTCTCTGTTTTCTGTATAAATAGGCCTCTTTGTAATGCATTTTCAACATCAGAAATAACACCTTCACTTTCCTGAGCTTCATATTTCTGCTCTTATTTTTTACAAATGTGAATAATCTATCGTTTTGTTGCAACAAAATCTCAGTCTACGTGCTAATTCCGTTAATACTGCTGTAAGATTAACGATAGGTGATTTGTTATCCGTGATCACGATCACAGTGGCATGTCGAATGACAGAATAAAGATTTACCAGTTAATCTAGATCATTTGCATTTCAGCAACTGACAGAATATATTAGTTCATGAGAAAGTTTCACTATTGAATCAAAACTACCAAACATCCTGCTAGGCTTACAACAAATAGACTAGAATGACTACCTTACCTGAACAAAGCGTTTGGATGTGTACCGCCGCTAGCTAATGTATCCCCTAGCAACAGGTTCTCAGTTACAGCTTATATTCCAACCTGCAACAGCAAAATACTGCATCAAGTTAAATAACCGAAACATATGTATGCATAATAACCTGGAGTCGAAGACATACCTCTCACTATATGATAATGTTTGTCGGTCTTTCAGGTCCAGCTATAATGTTGGTCCATTTTCCTCATAGGTTGAAGAAGAAGGTTAGAGAGGCTATCCACAGTGCCTGTCATTGCTTTCATTAATGTTAATTCTCAGGAGTACTTTTGCCTGTTTAGTTTACTGGACCTTGTTTGTTTGCATCAGTGAATTCATAAATATTTTCATTTTCAATTCGAATAAATTGAACTAATATGTATCAATTGTGCTCTGTTTGCCCTGTTCCTGGATGTTGAATCCAATTCCTTCCTCACACCTATTATTAAGGGACTTTTAGTTAAGTCTAACTTTTTCTGTCATGCTAACTAACAAGACTTTTTCTCCAAATATAACGATTACTTAATCGGGATCACAATAGTTGGTTACCCAGCTGAGGGATATCCTGCTGATGTTGTTTTTGGGATCACCTTGGAACAGAGGTGTGCAAAAAGCTTATGGCTAGTCGGATCAAAACCTTAAATCTTTATACGATGAATAAAAAGAAATCTGTACTGGCTATATTGATGAATCTTTGTCTGATTGAAGAGTCGGAAATTTCAAGGTCCTTGCCTTGCAAGAATCCGGTTGATGTTTTGGAGGTAAAAGAGAGGATATTGCTTAGTGTTTATGGTTATAGCCTGGATAGTTATATTATCAGTTCTGTAAGGATAAAACTCTACTAGTACTGTTATTACTTACATGATCTATATGGTTGTGTAGTGTTAGCAAAAAGTACCAAATCGTTACCACTATTTGTTTCCGTTTCCTCCATCATTGTATGCAAAATAGTTTTCGATTTCTGGTATTCTAAGCGTTGCATTTCGTCTTGTTTCTCACCATATACTGTTCGGATAATATGTACTCATCTTTGGCCTCAGAACGTGGATTTCTAAAAGGCCTACTGCCTAAGATTCAATTGTTCCTGAATTTTGTAGCATCAAAAGGAAACTGACTTCTAATTAATGATATCTTTCATTCAGCACAGAATGATCCCTCCTTTTGTCGGATGCCCGTTGTTTCAACCCTTGAACTCTCAGAACCAGCCAAGTCAATTAGGTTCTACAATCACGAAATGTGGAAGTTAAGAGTGTTCCAGATAATCAGTTTCACAAAGAGAGAAATTGAAAACGTAGAGTTTTCACCACAAGGGCTACTCTCTGTGGTCTGCAGAACGAATTATAACTAAAGGTCAGAACAGAAAAACTTAAGAGAAATGGATTTAATATAACTTTCAATTTTTAGCAACTAACACTATACCAATGTGAGATCGTATGACTTTTACTGCTGAGTAAATTGAAATTTGTCGAACCCACGTGTCTATGCTCTATATGATAAGCAAGAAAAAATACATTAATCGGGACACAAACGAAAAGAGTTGCATCTTCACTTGAGCACAAACATCAATATTTTACAGTAGCACACTAGCACTGCAGTACATGTACAGAAACATGAAAAAGTTCACCTTGTCCTGCAGCGATCAGAGAGAGGGCATGTGCAAAATTATCCCACACATGATCTGGAGTTAGCAGCAGTGGTTTTCGCATTGAAGATTTGGCGTCACTATCTATATGGTGCTAAGTGTGAGATATTTACTGATCATAAGAGCCTAAAATATATCTTCACACAGAGGGAGTTGAATATGAGGCAGCGAAGGTGGTTGGAATTGGTCAAGGACTATGATATAACCATTAGTTATCATCCTGGTAAGGCTAATGTTGTAGCTGATGCTTTGAGTCGCAGAAGTCAAATTTCAGCCCTCCAGTGTTCCTCGAAGCCGTTGATGAAGGAGATCGAGGATTTTGGGTTGGAGATTATTGCCTTTGGGTTGAGTAGTCGACTATCTGCCATCTCTATCCAGCCTACGATTTTGGATCGTATCCGAGAGGCTCAATTGACGGACCCTAAGCTTGCAAAGTTTCGGTCTGAGGTCGTCGAGGGTAAAAGAAGCGACTATGCTATCTCCGAGGATGGAGCTCTTAGATTGGGCAAGGCTATATTAGTACCCAATGATGTAGGTCTCAAGACTGAGATTATGAGAGAGGCTCACAGTTCTCCATATTCCATTCATCCTGGTGCTACAAAAATGTACCAAGACTTACGGTCATACTACTCGTGGGTAGGTATAAAAAGGGACATAGCAGAGTATGTTGAGAAATGCCTCCAGTGCCAACAAGTGAAGGCTGAGCATCAGAGACCATCTGGGTTACTTCAGCCACTCATGGTTCCGAAGTGGAAGTGGGAGCGTATTTCCATGGATTTTGTGGTTGGTTTGCCTAAGACACGAGAGGGTTGTGACTCGATATGGGTGATAGTGGATCGTCTCACAAAGTCTGCACATTTCTTGCCGATTAAAAGGACCTTCAATGTGGCAAGACTAGCCGAGTTATATGTTTCTGAGATAGTGAAGCTTCATGGGGTTCCATTATCTATTGTCTCTGATAGGGATCCTAAGTTTACCAGCACTTTCTGGAAGGGTTTTCAGGAGGCTTTAGGGACAAAGTTGAATTTTAGTACTGCTTTCCATCCCCAGACTGATGGTCAATCTGAGAGGACTATCCAAACTTTGGAAGATATGCTTAGGGCTTGTGCCTTGGACCTCCAAGGTATGTGGGATAAGCATTTACCTTTGGCAGAATTCTCTTACAATAATAGCTATCATGCATCGATTGGTATGGCTCCATACGAGGCATTGTATGGAAGGCAGTGTAGGTCCCCTATTTTGTGGGACGAAGTAGGTGAGAGAACGTTAATAGGCCCTGAGTTGGTTCAACAGACCGTCGAAGTCGTTGATAAAATCCGAGATAGGATGAGGTCCGCGCAAAGTAGACAAAAGAGCTATGCCGATAAGAGAAGGAGACCATTGGAGTTTGCAGTGGGTGACATGGTTTTCGTAAAGATAGCTCCGATGAAAGGAGTTATGAGGTTCGGAAAGAGGGGAAAGCTTAGCCCGAGATTCATTGGTCCATTTGAAATATTGCAAAAGTTTGGCGAGGTTGCTTACCAGGTCGCCCTTCCTCCGCTATTGTCTGGTGTTCATAATGTCTTTCATGTATCGATGCTTCGAAAGTTTATGGCCGACCAACAACATGTATTAAGCTATGAGGGTCTGGGTCTCCAACCAGATCTAACTTATGTCGAGGAGCCCGTGGCGATTCTCGAGCGAGTTGAGAGAGAGGTTCGTCGAGGTCATCATGTCGTGTTTGTGAAAGTTTTATGGAAGAATCATACTGAGGCAGAGGCTACATGGGAGCGCGAGGCTGAAATGCACTCTCGCTATCCGCAACTTTTTGGTAATATTTGTTCTCTATTTGTTCGTGTATTCAGAATTTCTTGTCTTGTGTGCTTAAAGTTGAGGTTTGTGCTTGTGCTAATTATTTGGGCTTTCACAAGATTCGAGGTCGAATCTTTTTAGAAGTTGGGTAGATTGTAACGACCCGAAAATTCAAGTGACGTTTTACTGCGTTGTAGCACGAACTAGCTAGAGCGTACGATTTAGGCTTCTCCAAATTCTCGAACTAAACCATTCAAATTCCCTACTCTAATTATCCCATTTTAATTCCTTTTATGAGAAGACCTTAAAATCCATTTTATTACCATAATTTACAAGAATTGAAAAGCAATTGGTGTGAGTGTGTAAAGTGAAAGGAAGAGGAAGTGGAATTTTGGTGGTCTGCACTTCATTCAATCAATTCACAAAAGACAAAACACAACACACCACATTTGCACATACACACAGCAAGCATATAGTATTTGTCCACCATCCTTTGTCTGTTTATATCCATATATCTGTTTATCAATTGTGAAGAAAGAAAAACAGAGCGCACACACACAGATTTACACAGCCACATTACAATTCACAACATACACAAACACATCATAAGGATTACACAGCACACACACACCTACACTTCCAGTTCCAGCTTCAGTTCGAAGCGGGATTTTCCTCCGTTCTTCAATCCGACTGAAACCACCACTGTGCCACCTAGCCGCACCGGAAACCGAAGAACGGGAACAAGAGGGGACCGGATTTCGATTCGGTTTGGACGGATTTGTGACGTTTTGGACGATTTCTTGGTCGAATTGAAGGGAGGAAGTGTTGGGAAATCGATTGGTATTAATCCCGTGTTGGTTGGGATCGAATTGGGCGAGTTTGAAAGTTTTCGGAAATTTCAGGGACTTGTTTGAGTTTTTTTCAAAAGTTCAAACCCCTCATTTTGAGAATTAGATGGTACCAGGGATTTCCGAGCAATTTGACAACTTTCAATTTATTATGTTTTAACCCCAGAACCCGGAATGTCTATTTTGCCCTTGTACTTCACTTAAACTACCGAGATTGCCATCAAAGCCATATAATCCATTTTTCAGTGTGTTATTGACTGATTGTGGGCCTTAGTCTAGTTGGTTAAGTGTTGAGTTTGGTTTGTTGGAGGTCAACAATTCAAAACCCCTTGGAGATGTATTTTGTATCTTTTTATTTTAAGCCCCGTTTGAGCCCAGAAAATTACCGTATTACCCCTGGACATTGTAGAACCATAATTTTACGCCCTTACACCATTTCTACGTTTTTCCTAGCTCCATAAAATTATCGTTTTGCCCTTGTTACTATAATCCCTCAAGTTTAACCTATAAAACCGTAGTAACGACTAGACGGAGCTTGTGATTGGTCTTCGGACGATTTGTGGGTTAAGGTGACTATTGGAGATTCGAGGTACAAGCTATTGGTTGGTTTTGTGGATCATTAATTTGGATTAAATATCGGCGCTGTAACAGGGCAAGTTCGTGGCTCGTAGGTGAAGGAATTTGCTACAAGCTAGATTAAAAGATTTTACCAAGGCAAGTTTCTTTAGTTTCATATAGCCTAGGATCGCATAGTCAAATGGTTTATAGCATGTTTATACGTATATATATATGCCTATATATGATCTAACAGTAAATGCTCACGCCATATCAGTTTATAGTTATGCCACGTATTATGTTTTATGTTCTAGCAAGTCAAATTTATATATTCTTCCCCAAATTTATATGCAAGCTTCTCATGCTCATATAGTTTAGGGATTGCATGAATTAAGCCAAATCTTGTTGTTTTGGTGTGATGCCATGGTTATGTGTCACTGGACTCTTTCGTGAAATGATGTACATGTTACATGTGGTATTATATACGTGTGTACTAGTCCATGGCTCAAGCAATGATATCGTGGTCTGTTTAGTCTCTTGTTGATGCAGTTTGTAAATTTGATCATTTTGTATGTGTATTTAAGTTGCGTTTCACCATGTCAGTTTGTTGTTCGCATTCACTTAGGATTCATGCATGTTAGGAGAGATCACTCTAATAAAATGTAGGTCATAGGATTCAAGTTAAAGATCATGTAATAATTAACGGGCTCGTAGGAGAAACCTTAGCACGTGGTACCAAGTAAAGTATTCAAGTTATTCATGTTATTCACGGCTGGAAGGGGTACTAGTACTCCGACCGGTAATTCATGTCATGCCATGTATGGCCACCATAGGCGACGGTAGATCCTACGATGCCAAGTGAGCTCGCGATTTAAAGACAAGAATCATGTCAAGTCAAGTAATGTTTAAGAGGTTAAGTCAAGTCAAGTTATGTTAAGGGTCAAGTCATAGGTTAAGTTGCATTGCATTAAGACAAGACTAAAAGATGTAAAAGACGCAAAGATAGAACCCTAGGTCATGGCACGTGCATGAAACTTGCTTAGTCGGTGGTTTGACTAACCCCTTAATTATAAACACTTTTAGGTGATGAACTGGAACTACCTGGAGCGGAGACTGGCTTTCCGGATCAGTGATCATGGCCTACATCAGTTTATCGTCACCATTATTCACTTTTACATAAAATCATGCATCATACTATCACTTAAGAACTTTATTCCTAAGCGCGGTTTGCGCAAGACATTTGTACGTTTAGGCTTCTGCATTTTTATGCTTTATGTTCACGGATTCATGACATGGACGGTTGGCGCTTTGTGTGTCCTTTCACGTTTTAAGTTCAATTAAGTTGCAATTCGTCGTTTTTACAAGTTCACGAGTTAGCGCGAATTATATTTTTCATAGTTCGTCGATTAAAATTATGGGCGCTACATATATTGTGAGAATACAACCCCTTCTAGTCTCATCATGGTTAGAAAATTTACAGATTCCTTCTTCAGTTATTTAAAACTGGGTGCAATGATTGGTAAGTATAAAAATTATCAACCTAATCCAACTTACCAATTATATGTAACTGGCAGCATACATTTGATCAAGTTCAAGTGCACTCTTGAATAGGAATGGATTATGTCCATATTGCATTGGACGATCACTTTATTATTAATCTGAATAAAATCAAAATCCGAACAACAATCGAATCCGAAATGATCCGATCCAAAATAACATGAAGGTTTTCCATCTGAACATTATCCGAATCCAAACAACACCCGATCCGAACAATATCCGAAATCCAATCCGATCCGATCCGAATTCATCCAAAACAAATTATATATCTGAATCCGATCCGATCCGAATTGATCCGATCCGAACCATCCGTTTGCCAGGACTAGCCATATCCACGCCCTCAGAGAAAGAATACAGCAACATTGAAGAAACAATTCATTACAATTTACAGGAAGATCACCTTGAGAGTCTTGTCTAATTCGTAAATTCTGTCCAGCTGGATTCAACAAGTCATTGATAACCTGAAATTTGTAAAGCCCTTAAAGCGAAGTAACAATAATTCTGCATAATACGACAAAATAAGAATTTATCCACTCCAATACAGAATTGATGAATTTTTTGCTACATATATGCGAATAAGGATTTTTTTTGGGAAATGTATCTTGTAAGTGGTACTCTGGTATTGAGTCGAACTCTCCTAACCGGTATGGATTCAGTATGTGTAAACACTTTACACCAAAGAAGAAGAGCAACAAAGAAACACCAAAACATGTATTCACATAGTAGGACATAGCATTAAATAAACATCAGTTGAGCAGTATATTAGCTAGTACTCATTGTAGAAAACAAAGTCCAAACAATTTTTTTGAGAATTGTTGTAGCTCATCTTGCATAGTATTTATTCAATGGATGTCCCTAAGAGCTTCAGTAACATTCTTAGGTTCAGTGGATGAGACATAGCAAAAGACATGTACCTCAGAGGATGTGATAGACATACACACACAGTTTCACCAGGTGTCGATAATCGACTCGTGTCTTGCCCCTGGTGTCACTACAAGAAAAACATTAAAAAACGACGTTATGGGGCGACGGATTTTATCCGTCGCCCCATAACGACGGATCGCCTATTGGGGCGACGGAATCTATCAGTCGCCCCAATTCGCGACGGATAACAGTTATCCGTCGCTTATTAGCGACGGATAACTTATCCGTCGCTAAATTGGGCGACAGATAATTATTATCCGTCGCCCAGGTTTGACTTTTTTTAAAAAAAAATATATATATATATATTTTTAAAAAAACTGGGCGACGGATAGATTATCCGTCGCTATAAGGCGACGGATTCCTATCCGTCGCCCAGACTGGCGACGGATCGGCCTCTGGGCCGACGGATACGTGTCCGTCGGCCCAGAGTTCTTAATTTCCGGCAAACAGAGGGCAGTCTTCCTCATTTCTTCATCTTCTTCCTCATTTTCTTCTTCTCCTCAATCCCGTTTTCCGGCCAATCATCCGTTATTCCGGCCAATCTTGGTGCCTAATCGAAGCTCGTGTGACAAGGAGCTTGGTTCTTCGATCAATTTCATATTTCTACCGATTAATCAAGGTATTTTTGCTAAAACCCTAGTTTTTAAAAATTTGGGGATTTTGTTTATTTTTGATTAATTTGAGCAATTATATGTATATATGATAAGTATGTAGTAGTTAGTTTAGTTAATTTGATCAATTATATGTAATTTGTTCAATTTGAATGATATGAATGTATGTAGTATGCTAAGTTTGGTATGTATGAATGTATGTAGTTAGTTTGATTTGTGTGTTAAGTATATATAGTTAGTTTAGTTAATTTGATATGTTTGTTAAGTATAGAAGTATGTAGTTTTGATTTGATAAATTTGTATGTTAAGTATGTAATTTGATATGAATATATGTAGTAATTCGATATGTATAGAGTAATTAGTTAATTTGATATGTATGTTAAGTATATAATATATGTACTAAGAGGTTGAAATGGTTATTATATATGTCCAATTTTGTAACACATCGAACACTTAATTAATAATTAATTTATAAGGAACATATAATAATTAACAATTAACCTCTACAATCTTCTTATCCGAATTGGAATCGATCTAATAAATTAAATACGATCTAATCAATTGGAACGTCTCAGGTTAAAAATAAAGTAAACAATGAATTCCGACCGTTCATGGATGTACGATCGTACGGCGGTAAATGGCAGAGTTTCTAGGAGTTTTGTAGAAGGGGTTAAAGGTTTCATCTCGTTTGCCATGGGACGTCCGGTTTGTGCAATTGGGGGGTTGATAAAGTGTCCTTGCACATTGGAAACCTTCGGAAACAAGCAATTTATGAAGCCTACTGCAGTATTCGAGCACTTGCGACGTTATGGATTCATGCCTGAGTATCATGTATGGATTCATCACAGTGAGGAAGCACCGTCCATGGCATACCTCCAGTGGAGGGAGAGGCGGGGTTTGGGGCCGCCTATTGAGTGCCTTTCTGCTTGTCGGAACATGTGCATGGTGTATTTGGAGGAGGATGTAGATCTGTTGGAATGCAAGTTCTGTGGTAGGGAGCGTCACAAGTGATGAGGAGGGGGGTGCATGAGAATGAGGAGTTTCATCCGTTTTGTCTCTAGGCTTGTATAACTAGTAATCATTAGTTGATATATAGATGAAACCAAATATTATGGTAAAATTTTGAAGCTGATGTAACTTATATTATGTAATGCCTTAACAATTGACTGAAGCTAATATAACTTATATTACGTAGCAATTGATTGAATTATTGTGAAATTGATTTATTACCGTAAATGAAAGACCTCGATCTAATGAATTCAAACGTGTCAGGTTATTATCTAATTATTCAATGAATACCGATCGTTCATGGATGTATTGTCGTACTCTCAATGGCAGAGTTCAATGGAGTTTTCTGAAAGGGGTTGAAGGTTTCATTGCATTTGCAATCTCAAATCCGGCTTGTGTTAAGGATGGGTTGATAAAGTGTCCTTGTGCAATGAAACAGTGCAGAAACAAGCAATACGTGACTCCTAAAGTGGTAGTCCAACACTTGAGGAAAAATGGATTCTGCTGCGTGACGGTATGGAATCATCATGGTGAGGAAGCGACCGTCAATACATATGATCAATACAGACAGCGTGGAAGGAAGAGAAAAAATGAACAAGTCGGGGAACAAAGTACATCTGAAGGCGATGCTATTCGAGCTCGAGTCGAACAAATGGTGTACGATGCTGCAGGGGCGGAGTTCAGGGACACAACCAACACTGAAACCGAGGTGGAGATGGAGGAGCCACCGAATCCCGAGGATCAGTTGTTCTTTGACTTGTTAGAATCATCAAGGAAGCCGGTGTACCCGGGGTGTAAGCTGACTGAGTTGTCTTTGTTGGCTCGGCTAATGAAGGCTAATGGCCAGCAATCTGAAACGAGCTTCAATGAATGGGTTGACGTAATGTCGGACCTTTGTCCTGAAGAAAACCTAGTTCCCACCAACTTTTACCAAGCGAAGAAAAATATGCGGGGATTAGGGCTGCCTGTGGTAACCATAGACTGTTGTCCGAAAATGTGCATGATATATTGGGAGGAGGATGCAGATCTAAAAGATGTCGGGAGCCTCGGTTTGAGCCTGGCTAGTCCTGGGTGCTCCTCATCATCATCCCAGCAGTCCAGACGTCCGGTATACACACAGGAGCAGGTCTCGGAAATGGTACAATGCGATCCGGTCAAAGCAGTTGCAGCTCTAACTCAAGAGATGCAACGTGCCGCCCAAGAACAAAGGGAGGAGATGGAGCGGCGCGAAAGAGAACAAAAGGAGGAGATGGAGCGGCGCGAAAGAGAACAAAGGGAGGCGAACGAGCGCCTTCGATTACAGATGGAGCAGTTCATGTCGCAGTTCCGCCATCACCCACACCCACCCCCGTCTGATAGCTAGTTAAGTATCCGTATGTTCGGATTTTTTTTCATATTGACACTTGTTTGGATAATTTCTCCATCTCCGGATATTACTTTTTTATTCATTGAAACATTTTCCGTATTATTGATTTATTATCGAACATTATATTGATTAAATCGGTGAACTACGAAAAATAGGGATTAATATGAAATAAATAAAGTGACGGAATTAGTGACGGAAATTACTTAGTGACGGAATTAGTGACGGAATTTCAAATTCCGTCACTAGTATATTTAGCGACGGAAATCATCTATCCGTCGCTAAATCTCCCGACGGATAGATTTTATCCGTCGTGATTTATAGCGACGGATTTTTCTATCCGTCGCTATATTTAGCGACGGATAGATGATTTCCGTCGCTTAACGACGGATGGAAAAATCCGTCGTTATATTTCGGAATTAAAAAAAATAAAAATTGGTCAAACATTAATCCGTCGCGAATTGGACGACGGATTATCTATCCGTCGTCAAAGACCCAGTGGGGCGACGGAATTACTATCCGTCGCCCCAGCCCAGTTTCTTTGTAGTGTGTGTATTCCATCAGTTGGATTACCAATCACTCGAGTGATAGGAAGATCCTTTCTACTTCTGATAGATGGATCTTGTCTACCTCCTGCATCACCTACCAGTTCTTCTGATTCAGCATATGACTCTTCTGGTGTATGAAGAACATCGGAAGGTGTAGTGCGCACACTGGTGTCTTCTGCTTCATTGTTCTTAGGTGTGTGTGGAAGACTACTGGCAGAATCGACTTCTCTTCTTTGTAGCTCTTGATCTAAAGTTCCTGGGTTTACTGCTCTAGGTATAAGAACAGATTCTACTTCTCTTGTACCTGTTTCAGCAACAAGTTCTCCTGCAACACTAGTAGAATCATCAAATACAACATTGACTAACTCCTGAACGATCTTTAGCCTTGGATCATAAATCCTGTGGACAAGACAGTTTAGGGAGTACTCAACACAAATCCCCCTTTTACACTTGGGGTCAAACATACCTAGATCAACACAATCATTAAGAATATAACAAACACAACCAATGATATGAATGTAAATGAAGTTGAGTTTCTTATTCTTTTGCACTTCATTAGAAATGCCAGATCTCAGATAGATCCTGTTAATGATGTGATAAACGGTATTCGAAACTTCAGCCTGGTGTCACTTTAAGACCTGTAGAGTTCAGCATCACTCTAACCATATTCTGTAAAGTGCAGTTCGTACACTCAGCTATACCATTTTGCTGAGATGTCTTAGGAGCAGATAACTCAAGATAGATACTATGAGTATCACCAATTTGAGCAAGTTTCTGGTTCTCAACATCCTTGCCATGATTAGACCTAATACAATTCACAAAACAACTATACAAGTACCAAATACAGGCATGCAACATTCTGAATGTATTACAAGTTTCAGATTTCTCTTTGAGTATTTTAAACCACATGTACCTGGAGAAATCATCACGATACAAAAGCATAACACTTTTATCAAGACTACTAACATCAATTAGACTCCTAAGATCCATGTAGTAGCTTGAAACACTTGTCCGTACTGTATGCATCATCCGACAACACTTTATTAAGTTTATGGGATACATCAGAATGTTCCTCAATAGACCACTTACTACAAGTGATCTTACCAGAACAGGTCACTTTGAGAGAGCCCAAAGATGTTTTGCACTTTACTGTCTTATCAAGATTACCAACTTGCACATGATCACAGATAACATGATCAATAAACTTGTAACAGTTATTATATGACCTAATACTTGTCATTACACAACAATTTGATCTATCAATAAACTTGTAACATTCTGAATGTATTACAAGTTTCAGATTTCTCTTTGAGTATTTTAAACCACATGTACCTGGAGAAATCATCAATAGTCACAAAAGCATAACACTTTTTATCAAGACTACTAACATCAATTAGACTCCTAAGATCCATACGTAGTAGCTTGAAACACTTGTCCGTACCTGTATATGCATCATCTGACAACACTTTATTAAGTTTATGGGATACACTGTAATGTTCCTCAATAGACCACTTACTACAAGTGATCTTACCAGAACAGGTCACTTTGAGAGAGCCCAAAGATGTTTTGCACTTTACTGTCTTATCAAGATTACCAACTTGCACATGATTACAGATAACATGATCAATAAACTTGTAACAGTTATTATATGACCTAATACTTGTCATTACACAACAATTTAGAAAGGATGTGATAGACATACACACACAGTTTCACCAGGTGTCGATAATCGACTCGTGTCTTGCCCCTGGTGTGTATTCCATCAGTTTGATTACCAATCACTCGAGTGATAGGAAGATCCTTTCTACTTCTGGTAGATGGATCTTGTCTACCTCCTGCATCACCTACCAGTTCTTCTGATTCAGCATATGACTCTTCTGGTGTATGAAGAACATCGGAAGGTGTAGTGCGCACACTGGTGTCTTCTGCTTCATTGTTCTCAGGTGTGTGTGGAAGACTACTGGCAGAATCGACTTCTCTTCTTTGTAGCTCTTGATCTAAAGTTCCTGGGTTTACTGCTCTAGGTATAAGAACAGATTCTACTTCTCTTGTACCTTTTTCAGCAACAAGTTCTCCTGCAACACTAGTAGAATCATCAAATACAACATTGACTAACTCCTGAACGATCTTTAGCCTTGGATCATAAATCCTGTGGACAAGACAGTTTAGGGAGTACTCAACACAAATCCCCCTTTTACACTTGGGGTCAAACATACCTAGATCAACACAATCATTAAGAATATAACAAACACAACCAATGATATGAATGTAAATGAAGTTGAGTTTCTTATTATTTTGCACTTCATTAGAAATGCCAGATCTCAGATAGATCATGTTAATGATGTGATAAACAGTATTCTAAACTTCAGCCTGGTGTCACTTTAAGACCTGTAGAGTTCAGCATCACTCTAACCATATTCTGTAAAGTGCAGTTCGTACACTCAGCTATACCATTTTGCTGAGATGTCTTAGGAGCAGAGAACTCAAGATAGATACTATGAGTATCACCAATTTGAGCAAGTTTCTGGTTCTCAACATCCTTGCCATGATTAGACCTAATACAATTCACAAAACAACTATACAAGTACCAAATACAGGCATGCAACATTCTGAATGTATTACAAGTTTCAGATTTCTCTTTGAGTATTTTAAACCACATGTACCTGGAGAAATCATCAACAGTCACAAAAGCATAACACTTTTTATCAAGACTACTAACATCAATTAGACTCCTAAGATCCATACGTAGTAGCTTGAAACACTTGTCCGTACCTGTATATGCATCATCTGACAACACTTTATTAAGTTTATGGGATACACTGTAATGTTCCTCAATAGACCACTTACTACAAGTGATCTTACCAGAACAGGTCACTCTGAGAGAGCCCAAAGATGTTTTGCACTTTACTGTCTTATCAAGATTACCAACTTGCACATGATCACAGATAACATGATCAATAAACTTGTAACAGTTATTATATGACCTAATACTTGTCATTACACAACAATTTGATCTATCAATAAACTTGTAACATTCTGAATGTATTACAAGTTTCAGATTTCTCTTTGAGTATTTTAAACCACATGTACCTGGAGAAATCATCAATAGTCACAAAAGCATAACACTTTTTATCAAGACTACTAACATCAATTAGACTCCTAAGATCCATACGTAGTAGCTTGAAACACTTGTCCGTACCTGTATATGCATCATCTGACAACACTTTATTAAGTTTATGGGATACACTGTAATGTTCCTCAATAGACCACTTACTACAAGTGATCTTACCAGAACAGGTCACTTTGAGAGAGCCCAAAGATGTTTTGCACTTTACTATCTTATCAAGATTACCAACTTGCACATGATTACAGATAACATGATCAATAAACTTGTAACAGTTATTATATGACCTAATACTTGTCATTACACAACAATTTGATCTATCAAAGACTTCACATGATTTCTTATCAAAGCACACATTCAAGTTATCATCACATAGTTGACTAATACTAAATAGATTAGTAGTTAAGCCATCAACTAACAGTACATGACGTAGTGTCGGAAATCTTCCACATTCAACACACCTTTGCCAATTATCCTGCTTTTGTTTCCTCCACCATAGGTGATAGTTCCTTTGGTGGGGGAAATTATCTCCTTCAAGTAGGCTTTTGTACCTGTCATGTGATGGGAACACCCACTATCAAAGTACCAAGTACCTGCAGGATTAGAGATTTAACAGCAGAGAACACAACATTGCAAACCTTATCTGTCTTAGATGTCCAAACTCCTCTAAGTCTGGTTTTACCTGTCAGAGTGGTAGTGTTTTTGGGAAGTGTAGTGACAACACCCAAATCAGAAGACAAAACATTTAGAGAGTCCTCTGGATTTGTTACTGTACCAAAAACTATACTACATGTACTATCAACACTAGACTTGTTGCAATAAGAAACCATGAGTCTATAACAGATTTAGACTTAATCAAGGGAGTATCCTCAGGAGAGGCTCTATTCTTGTGTTCTTTCAAGGATTTCCTGTATATGAAGCAGTAATGTTTAGTATGACCAAGTTTATTACAAAACTGACACACAAAAATGTTTTTGCTCCTTTTAGCAGACAATTTCTCACACTCTGGAATTGAGTAATTACTAGAATCATCTTTGGTAGAGGGAATATGGTCTAGTATAAGCTGGTGTAAACTTAGACTTGTATTTCCACGTGTACCTAGACCTAGCATTTCATCAGGTGTAGAGTTTCCTCTGTTCAAGTTTGTCATATTAAGCTCAAAATTTTTAAGCTTAGCAGTTACCTTTTCTTGTTCAGCTTCCTTTCTGGTTATACATACCTCTAGATTCAGGATGGTGTCTTGTAGAGACTTGTTTAGTTCTTTAAGACAATCAGATTCTTTGAGCATGACCTTCTCACTCTTAGCAGCTTTTCGCCAAGCCTCCAACACATCCATATAGAGGTCTTTGATTTCTTTGACGAACTCTTTTTGGCTTATCTCATACTCAGGTGAGTGAACAGCTTCAAGGTCTACTAAACTCCTCAAGCAGTGGGGATCTAGCAGATCACAAAACACTGAAGACTCAGGTGTTTCAGCACATAAGTTCCGTATAGGTTCATCAGCTACATCAATGAATGACACACATTCAATACACTCATTGGTTCTATCATCTGCAACACCTTCAACAATAATTCCTGCACAAATGTCTTATCAGCAGTGTTCGAACAACACTGTATATCACCAACATTGCCATCACTCCAGGTGACTTGAGAGTGTAGTGCAGTTGAATGAACTTCTTCATCTACTAGGACCACTTCTTCTTCTGTACCTGCTTTGTCATCATCCAAACAGGCCCAATATGAATTTCCCTTATTTCGAAGAGTGTTAGCACATTCATAAGAATAATGACCAAAGCCTTCACAAGCATGACATTGAGTTCTTTTTAGTTTTTCAAGATCCTCATCAGGAGGTAATAAAGGTAAAGTATAACAATCAATGATGCTTCTCCACACTCGAATATCAATGGATTTGATATGTGAGCAAATACGAGTCTTCCATAGATCGTAATTGGAGCTATCTAGTATATATAGGTAACCTATTGACATTAGGATTAGCAATATCCATGATACCAAATCCAAACACCAATGAATTAGGTGCTTGACTCTGATGCCAAATGAAAATGTATGGACCGGGATTTGGTATAATGTTGACCATTGTATACAGTACACCAAAGAACACTATTGAACAATATCTTAGCTATATTGTATTAAACAGTGTATATTAGGACTGAGCAGAAACGAGACCGAACCGAAAAACCGGCCGAAACCGAACCAAAAAATTCGGTTTTCGGTTTAAACCGAACCTAATAGGTTCGGTTCTCGGTTCCAAGATTTTTCATTATTCGGTTTTCGGTTCGGTTCGGTTTAAAACCGACAGTTTTCGGTCCAAACTGAACCAAACCGAAAAAAATGGAAGACATATATTTTATACTACTCCAAAAACCTAACTCACCCAAAACCTTTCCAAATTCCTCCAGCTCCAGCCGCTCCAGCCCACCGGTGACCAGCCGACTGCACGCCGATCTCCTCCACCACCATGCCGAGTCACCGACTATCACTCTCCTGGGTCGAGTGTTACCAAACCGATTGTCATCTCTTGAGTCGCTCTCCAGTCTGCTCCACCTCTGCCACTCTCCAGTCTCCTCCACCTCTGCCACCATGCCGAGTCGCCGACTGTCACTCCACCAGTCGACTGTCACTCTCCTCGTCGATCTCCTCCGCCACCACGCCGACGGTCACTCTCCTCCACCACGCCGGTCGCCGACTGTCACTCTCCTCCACCAATAGCTTGGTAAACAACCTTCTCTAACAAATTTTAATTACATCCTGTTTGGGGATTTTGATTTGATCTTAATTGAGATGATGTATACCTGAACCTTCTGTTTGGGGATTTTGAACAGGTTACTGTGTTCCAACCAACCAATCCATCTCAATTTTGTTTAACTTGCAACCACGGATTCACAAACTTCTTGCACCGTAAGTTTATGACAGTATGCTTTTTGTTTTTGTTACAAGTTTAGACAGTATGCTTTTTGAACTTCTGTATGGGATTTTTATGTAATTCATGTTCACATTATGCTTTTTGAACTTCTGCTTGGGGATTTTATATTTACAGTATGTTTTTTTAATCGTAGATGGCTCCAAAAAGGACAGCTTCGGTTTCTGTAGACTTGGAGATGGGTGTCGAGGACTTGGACACGGCTCAAACGGGTTTTGTAAACTTGTCCACCAATTCTTTTACTGTTGAGGAATTGGAAGAAATTCAAAGTACATTACCACCACATAAGAAACTCACGGATGGGCACAATTATGTGAGAACTAGAAAAACAAAGAAGTCGCCATTTTGGAAGCATTTCGTGGAGTATGTGGACAACACGGGCCCTAGGGCTGAATGTAATTATTGTGATGCTACTTTTGGATGTTGTACTGTTAGGAATGGTACAACGAATATTAGATCGCATGTTGACAAATGTTTACATAATCCTGCAAATAAAGGAAAACAAAATGAGTTGAACTTTAGAACTGGGTTTGTGGATGGAGAAGGGGGTGATGGGAAATTGACATTTGGTACTGTGAATTTGACTGAAGTTAGACAAGCTATTGTTGAAATGATAATTCTTGAAGAATGCTCTTTTAGATTTGCTTAGTCACCTGGTTTTGTACGTGTCATGGAAGCTGCTTGTCCTAAATACACTTGTTTGTCACGTTTTACTATTGCACGTGATGTTCTTAAACTTTACAAGGTTGAAAAGTTAATGTTGAAAGGTGTGTTTAGAGATTCTTGTCAAAGAGTTAGCATTACTACTGACACATGGACGTCTAATCAGAAGTTGAATTATATGTGCATCACTTTGTTGATAATGAATGGAAGTTACAAAAAAGGATCATTAACTTTTGCCCTATTACTAGTCATAGTGGTCAAGCCATTGGAAAAGGTATTGAGGAGTGTCTTGTTGCATGGGGTATTGAAAGTAAGCTTTTTGTCGTTGATAATGTTGGACCTAATAACACTGCATGTGCTTATTTGGGAAGAATGATTGAGCGTTATGGGGGTATTTGTAAGGGCAAATACATTCACATGAGATGCATAGCTCATATCATTAACCTTATTGTGTGGGATGGCATTAGAGATGATCAAACATCCATCAATAGAATCAGATGTGCTGTGAAATATATCAGGAACTCTCCTTCAAGATTTCAAAGAATGAAAGATCCTGCGAAGAGACATAATATAGATACAAAATCTTTGTTATCCCAAGATTGCCCAACTCGTTGGAATTCCACATATAGCATGTTAGATGCCGCTTGCAAATTAAGACAAGCTATTGATGGAATTGACTTACCTGTTTCTGATAAGCTTGATGAAATGTCTCCTGATGACAATGATTGGGTGAATGTGGAGAAGTTGGTTTTGTTTTTGAAAGGATTCTATGGAGTGACAAAGCGCATTTCTGGTGCTTTGTATTTGACAAGCAACAAGGGACTAAATGAAATTTGTGACGTTCTTTCATTGTTGAGTGAATGGAGTGAAAATAGAGATGAAAAAATGCAATCAATGGCCCTAGTCATGCAAGAAAAATATAACAAGTATTGGGGTGATTTGGAGAAGATTAACATGATGGTTTACATGGCGGTGATTCTTGATCCACATGCCAAGTTTGAAGTTGTTGTTGTGAGTCTAGGAGAAATGTTTGGGGAAGTAAAAGCTAGAGAATTAGCTATACAAGTGAAGACGTGTGCTAATGAGCTATATGATGAGTATAGGTCAAAGTACACTAGTGTGGCTTCCCAAACTGCCTAAACTAGTGGTGATCCCAATCTTGAAGTTGGTAGTCGTCGTCAAATGCGTTTGGAGAAAGCTAAGAAGTTGAAGGGAACCAATGTGATACAAAGAAGTGAGTTTGAGAGGTATTTGGGACCGGAGGAAGAGGAGTTAGATGCATTATCTTGGTGGGGTTTGAATGAACACCGTTATCCAATTGTTTCAAAGATGGCGCGTGATATTCTTGCTATTCCTTTATCTACCGTAGCTTCGGAATCCGCTTTTAGTGCCGGAGGTCGTCAAGTTGATCAATTTAGAAGCTCTTTGAATCCATCGGTAATGTAACTCTAAACTCTTAGTTTCTTTATATTCATTATTTAATCTAGCTTATTTATTAAGTTTATGCTTTATTTATTTGTTTCTTTTCATATTACTAGACCGTGCAAGCCTTGATTTGTACTCAAGATTGGATTCGAGCAAGGAAACGTAGAGAAATTCGTGACATGGAAGAGAACTTGAAGGATTTGGAAGAGATGGAGGAAATTGAAGAAGGTAATATTATAATTATCTATTGATCTTTGTTGCTTGATATGTTTTGTTTGTTGTTTACTTGATACACTTTTATCCTATTCTTTGCTATCCAATATCTAATTGTTGATTCTTTTGTCTTCGTAGAATTGAAAACCGTTGGAGTTGATGAGGATGACAATGTCATTTACATTGTGGAACCTTGATGTTGATGAGATTTGTTGGAGACTTGGAGTATTTTGGATACTACTATTTATCGGCATGTAATAGACTTTTAGACTAATTTATGGCTTGTAATCGTTTGTTGTTTGGATTCTATGGATTGTAATATGTCCTTGTGACTTTTTACTATGGATTCATTGGATTGTATCTTGTTGGATGATCTTTTGTTGTGTTTTAATCAATGCACTTGTGACTTGTGTTTGGACTTGGGATTTTGTATGTATGTAATTGGCCATTGGGGACAGCAGCTAACAATCTGTTCTGCATTATGCTTGTTTTTGGTGTTTTTCTTTTTTTTTTTAATAAAGTTAGGTTATGTTCGGTTTCGTCCCGAACCGAACCGAATTTTTCGGTTCGGTTCTGGCCAAAACCGAACTCAGATCGGTTCGGTTTGACAAAACCATACTATTTCGATTTTCGGTTTTATTCGGTTCGGTTCGGTTCTGAACCGATGCTCAGCCCTAGTGTATATAACCACAAGTTAAATACACACTATAACACTAATGCTAATCAAGTATACCAAAGAACACTTGTCTCTAATGCACTGGATTAGACATGAAAAAGCAGAGCCTAGATGTCTTCAAACTGCTATACTTGATTACAGTTAGACACAATGGAAGTCTGGTAAAGTATGTATAATACTAGAACAAGTGTATTCAGTATACCGCGGAACACTATAGAGTAGTGTCCTCGATATACATAAACAGACAGTGTATTAAACTATAGAAGTTAAACACATAAACAGAATAAGCACAACAAAATATAGGTAGAGTATATATAATACTAAAACTACCTTTGTTGACTCAGATAGTCAAGACAGCAAAACTCAACAGTAATCAAACTTACACAAAGAAGAATACTATGAATACTTTAGTGTATTCAGTACACCTAATAACACTATCACAAAGTGTCTTCGATATACTGAATTAAGAAGAGTATTAACTAGAACAGTTAATACACTAACACACTACTAATCTACTGAATAAAATAAGTACACAACAGAAAGTAAAGACACCAAGTTTGGGTTTTCTAGAAGGTTAATATATTATAACCTTCTGAGCCTTATAGGCAAATGTAACTCACTACAATAATGAATTACAAGGACACTCCACAGCTTAATTACAGAAATCCAAGCTATGGATGAATAAGCTATTGAATTGATACACAATTCTACTATAGTACAAACTAGATTGAAGCTTAGGGGAATATCAACGCCGTGCAGTGTAGTGACAGAACGACTATATGAATTTCCACACTTTTTATGAACTACGACTAGCTTCTTATATAGGTTTACAATGGTAAGTTCCTTTTGTTATTGTTGCAGAAGATCTTGACTTGAATCTTTGAATTCTTCTCTTAGGAATATTTTCTTTTGCTCTCTTCTTCAATAAGGAAAGTGCATATTAGCTTTCCTTATTGTTTATTCCTTTATGCTTGCTTTACACGCTTTCCTTCATCTTTGATTTCTTTCCTTCTTGTTTCAGCCGCCAGTCATATACTTGGAATATTCAGATTTCCTAAGTATATATCCTCAATATCTTTGTCGCAAATTCTCTTGGTCTCCAATATGGAAATAATTCTTTTTTGATCAGATTTGCTTTCCCACTTGGCTTCGAACTCTTTCTAGGTTTCAATTTCGAATCCCTTGACTTCTTTGAACCTGCAAAATTAACCTAAAACCGTGGAACTAGGTTAAGGTTAATTTAGGAACATATCGAACAAGTACTAAAGCTGTAGTTCGAATAGGTGTTGTGAAAACACCGTCATAACACCTGTACTTTCTAACCTGTTTAATGTCCTAAATCAGATAACTCAACTTGGAAACTAGTGAAGTTGAATAAAGGCAAAATATAGTAAATCAAGTGCAATTACAAAGTGCAGTCTTAGTGTTGTGAAAACACTGACTCAAGTGCAGTCTTAGTGTTGTGAAAACACTGACTCAAACACTTGCACTCTCATAGTGGTATCTGATGGTGGTGTAATCCCTCAACTAATCCACTCGCCCTTTCACAGGACTTGAAATTCACTAAGATAGATATTGAGTTCTCCTTACAATAAACCTATCCCTTGATTCCTTTTACACTAGGTTCCCAACCAAGTGTTCCCCTGAGTTATTCCCCGGCTTTCTCAGCCAAGTACTTCCTGTACTCAAAAACCTTTGAGATTTTCCTTAGTTTCCCAAACTAAGTACTTCGTGTGCTTAGTAACCTTGGAGTTGTTCCTTAGTTTCCCAAACTAAGTACTTCATGTACTCCACGCCGTGTGTGGTGTTGGTTAAGGTAGTTTGCCAGGTGAGTAGTCTTAATAACTTTCTCAGTTATGTAGGAATACTCTATAGAACAAGAATCACTTAATTAACACACTTCACAATGTGTGGTGATATGTTCTTTATTGACCCAAGTCTTATGTTAAGTGTTCTAGAGAATGAATCTCAGATACTTGATCTGTTGATTCAACTCTTTCACATATAACAATGCTTGTTAAGGATCATGACACTTAGAACTTTCGTGCTACTTAGAATTCAAGAGCTTGGTCGCAATAGTAAGCTAGTGAATAAGTAGATTGAAGGCTTATATGCTTGAAAGAATAAGTTCGTAGATGTAAGTTCTTGGTGTTAGATGAAGGTGTATTTTCAAGCATTCTAAGTGGTGATATTTATAGTTGAAAATTATGTCGTTTGAATAGTATCCGTTAAGCACAATGAAATTCAAACTATTGATATCTATAAATAGTAATGCAGAAGACATTATCTCTTTTCAGAGATTTCCTCTTTTGTTCAGATGTCTCTGTCTGCGCATTTATTTCGCTGTACTATTTTTGTCATGTAGTGCCAACAGAACTATGCACGCTTTCTGAAGCATTGCATGTCCTTTTCCAGAGACCTTCACTTCTCCAGATACCTATTGGAACATTATTTCCCATAAACATAGTTTTAACCAAGGTATCTGAGCGTGGGTTTCTGTGGGCACTTTTCCTTACTCAGTAACCTTGTGTTCTCAGATATCTTTTGTGAAACTTGTTTATTGAAAAACACTTCTTTCTTCAAGGTATCTGTAAGTAGGTATTTGAGGAGACCAATCTCCTTAGTTTTCAACAATCTTGTGGAGTCTTCGAATCTTGAATACATTGAACTCTTATGCTGGATGCCTCCTTTTTGGTCTTCTTTAAGGATATAAAAATTACATTCAGAGACCTAACATCATATACAAGATTTGTTAGACTACCATACTCAGTAAACTTCATCTTTTACAATGTTGAAGTGAACTAAGAGTACTGGTTACCTTTCTGTGCTAAGATAAGTCATTAGGTTGCTGATCAAAATCTAAACAGATATTCCTAACATCAAGGATTTTTTTTATGCAACATATAAAGTGAGTTGAAATTTACGAACATATAAAGTGAAATGAAATTTCTGGAGAATTCATATTCCGATCCATGACAGAAATCAAGCAAAAATATTGTACATAGACATTAGAAAATTTGCCCGGTTTGTGTTTTTTTCCTTGTATAAATATAAAACCAAAATATTAATTCTTGTATTTTTTTATATATTTTGTCAGGTTTCAATAAATTTTCTTTGTCGTCGACCCCCATATCATATGATATCTTACATGGCTTACTTATCCTCACTAAGTCTTTTGTGACTTACACTCCATGCTTTTGTTCTACTTCCTCATATATCACAGGCTACATGTCTTATTGTACATTTTGTAGATATGAATGTTTGTTATAAAGATGGTTCATGTTTTGGGCATGTATAAAGCTACAAGTAGTGTGCATAAGCAAGCGATCGTTTTGCTATGTCTAGGCGAGGGGCTGGTATTGAGGTCGTGGTTCTTAAACTCTTCAAGATGTTACCGAGGAGATAACCTAATTGTCAAGACTTTCGCTGTAAATTAAAAATATGGAGAATCATGTAGTGGTTTGTAAATAAACGAAAGCATGGTTCTTGCTTGTTTTGAAACAACATGATTTTGCGACCAGGTATTTTGTTATCAAAATGATTTTTTTCATAATGTAGTGGTCGTTCTGTAGCAATGCTTGGGCAGGACGCTATATGGTATGTTTAGCAAATGACTTTAAAGTTTACCAAATGCATGTCAAGAGTGCATTCCTGAATGGTGAGCTTGCTGAGGAAGTCTATGTTGAACAACCACCTGGTTTTGAAGTTTCCTCAGAAAACAAGATGGTCTATAAGCTTCAGAAAGTTCTATATGGACTTAAACAAGCTCCAAGAGCATGGCATGACACTTTGGCCAAGTACTTGCAGGGAAGTGGATTCAAGAAATGAGAAGTTGACAAAACTCTCTTTACATTGAACCATGATGGGAAACTACTCTTAGTACATGTTCATGTTGATGACATAATCTTTGGATATAAGGACAAGCAACTTTGTGAACACTTTGCTGAGCTCATGAAAAGTAAATTCGAGATGAGCATGATGGGAGAATTGAATTACTTCCTAGGGTTGCAAGTCAAGCAGCTTAATGATAGAATATTCATTAGTCAAACAAAGTATGTTAAGGATATGCTCAATAAGTTCAATCTAAAGCCTTCTAAAAAGAATGCTAAGATACCTATTAGCATTGGAACCAAAATGACCTATACTGAATCTGATAAGAGTGTTGAAGAACACAAGTATAGGAAATTAATTGGGTCTCTACTACACCTTATAGCAAGCAAACCAAATATTCAATATGTAGTTGGTGTATGTGTAAGATTTCAGACAAATCCGATGCAATCACACTATAATACTACTATGAAAATTCTAAGGGATGTTAAAGGTACAGTGGATGTTGGATTGTGGTATCCAAAAGAGAGTGGCTTGAGTTTAGTTGGCTATTCAGAGGCTGACTATGATGGATCAATGCTTGATAGAAATTAGAAAAAGTACTTCGGGAACATGTCAATTCCTTGGTACTAGATTGATATCATAGTTCAACAAGAAGCAAAACTCAATTGCTACATCAACCACATAAGTAGAGTATATTGCTGCTGGGTGTTGTGCTTCACAAATTTGTGGATACAACAACAACTCAGAGACTATGAGATCAATGAAGAGAAAACTCCCATTTTCTGTGATACCACAAGTGCTATTGCCATAACTCATAATCCTAAGTTTCATGCAAGAACAAAGCACATTGATGTTAGACACCACTTCATTAAAGATCATGTTGAAAAAGGCAATATTGAGATACTCAAGATTGGTACAGAAGACCAACTTGCAGATATTTTCACAAAGCTTCTGTAAGAAAGTAGATTCCTAACTTTGAGACATAGTCTTGGATTGATGGAACTACCAAGGTGCTAAATTGGTCACTGAGACGGGAACTCACTGAGCCAATAAGAGAGGAATAAGGGTTCTAAGAAAGAAAGGCACTAAAAGAATGAAGGAGATTGTGGCAACTAAAGTTGCTCAAATTATAATTTTATTGATCTAATGAATGCTGGTACAATTCTCTAGTCTAATCCTCTGATTCTAATCTTCTAAAGCGGTGAACTTGGATCTTCAAATTCTTCGTTTTAGGATTTGTGACTTCAAATTCGGGCAAACGTCAATGCGAGGGCTTCTTGGCTTGATCTCGGATCGAATTGTGAACATGAGAGTGTTTGAGGCGAGCGATGACAAACATCTTGGGGATTTGATGAACTCCACGAAGAACGCTTCTAGATCGTCGCAGGATTTGGTCTTTGATCTTCTTTAGAGGAAGTTTGGCCGGCAGGAAACGTTTTTCCAAGGGCTTTTCGGCTTGATCTTGGATCTAACGCGGCTTTTTGGCGAAGAACTTCTGGAAGGTTGATCGGGCTTTGTTTGGGCTTTGGATTTGATCTTCTTATGCCAGCGGTTGATCTGCCAATAACGTTTCTCCAAGTGCGCAGGGGCTTCTTCTTGGATCAAACGGCGACTTCTCTTGGATTTCCTGATGAACTTCTTGAGTGCTTGCTCGAACTTCTGGGCGGATCTTGAGAGGAGGATGAGAGGATTTGCTCTGGCTCTGGAATTTGTGATCTTGCTCTGCAGCTTCTGGTGGCTCTTTTTGTGTGTAGAAATGAATGAGGGTACTCCTCTATTTATAATAGTTAGAAGAGAATATTTCCTATATATGTAGGAGGCCCATTCACATATAGCCCAATCCATTCATTCACATATGGCCCAATTTATTCACATATGATCCAATTTACATGATTTACTTCCATGTTGGCATATGTGACATAATTTGATTTAAATTTATATATTAGAAAATGATCTAACAATTTTATTTTAGAATTTAATTTAGTAAAATTCCAAAAATGCTAGAAAATTGTATTTTGTTTTCTAATATATATTTTTTAAATGTCACTTTTGAGTATACGAATTCCGTTCGTCTACAAATGCCCCCACGCGACTTGTGCATGAGTAGCGTATTTTAAAATGTGTTTAAAATGTGCAAGTTTCGATACTTGACTTGATGAATCCTTCTATTTTTCTTCCATTGTTCTTCTATATGGACGGACCGGAGTCATTTTGTCCATTAATTTTTGCTATAATGCTATTTGATTAACTCAGTCATCACACTTACGAGACTAAGTCAAACAATGGCCCAATAGCAAAATAATCGCTATTGGACTTTTACTATACATCACTGGCCCAAAAGTAAAAGAGCTTGAATCATCCGGAAAAGTAGCCCGGGACCGGCCCTAACAGTCGAAGCTCTTTTATAATATTCCTTGCCATGAGATGATATTTCAATTTACGTCGTCCGTTTAAAAAAACCAACAAAATAAAGTTTTACAAACAATAATACATTACATATAAAGATTATTCGAAGAATTGTTTCTTTATTAATTTTTGAGTAAATTTTTTTTTGCACTAATAACTTTTGTTCGTTTTTGAACTTACCCCACAAACTTTTTTTTTTTGGCATTTCACACCAAAACTTTTAGTAATATTTTGACGTTACACCAAAAATTGACGTCCGTTAAGTTTGTATTTTAAATCACACCAAAACCTTTTCAAAAAATTGCACCCGCTACCAAAACCTTTTTTTGTTTTTTTAATCACACCAGAACCTTTCTTGATTGATTTGAGTAATCAAAATATATGTTCGCATGAATTGTTTGGGGTTGCTAGTCTAGTGATGGTTGGAATATGCATCGTATTTGCCATGACTTTTGCCTTTTGCAATAAAATTTTTTCATATAATTTGTTGGTTCAGTGTAGTGATTTAAGAAACTGCATATGTACCCCCTGCCAATTGCGTATCTTCCTGTGTTTGGATCTAAAAAATGACACAAAGCTACTTATATGTATGTGGAACGAGCATATATATTTTGTGCCTTCATTTTTGTAATTTTATTGAAGCAACTAATTGAGGGATGGAATGTAAAGAGAGTTCGAACACTTAATTTTATAGATAGAATGTATGCCAATTAATATACTCTGTCCCCACCCCCAGCCCCAGCTTGTAAATTGGAAGAAAATGGTAGTAGAGCGATGGATAGAGCGATGCAGAGGTGATCTTCAGGCGCAACGTCGCTCTGACTCGATTCTGGGATCGTTTGAGTCATGCCGTGGACTATCGCCGCCGCCACAATTCTAGGATCTCCACCGCCGATGGCTACTTCTCCTCCACCCTACACCGATGCCTCGATCGCTTCTCCAATTTCCACCCTCTCGATCAAAGCCCTATCCGGACTCCTCCACACTGTCTCCACCACCCACGGCCGGACACAGTCCAATTGCGAGCCGAAATCGTCTTAATCGGACGAAGAATCGGAGGAATTCTGCTCGAGGAAGGAGCGGAGGAGGTTGGTGAAGAGGTAAGGGTGGAGATCGCCGAGCCAGAGAAAGGGGATTTCGGTAATTGCGAGAGGAGGGTAGAGGACGGAGGAGACGGAGGAATTGGCGGCGGAGTCTAGGGCGGTGTAGTAGGATTGGAGGTGGTGGTGGAGAGTGTCGACATGGGTGGAGAGGAGGGTGGGAGTGGTGGAGAAGATGAATAAATTATTACTGTATAGAAAGGTTCCGGTGGCGAAGACAAGTTTTTTCAAAGGTTTTGGTGTAATTTAAAAATAAGTTAACGGTAACTTAATGGCCATCCAACCTTTGTGTGATGCCGAAATTTTTTGAAAGTTTGTGGTGTCGAATGCGAAAAAAAAAGTTTGTGGTGTAAACTCAAAAACGTGCAAAAGGTTTTAGTGCAAAAAAAAAATTTCTCTTAATTTTTTATGCACAAATACAATGGATGAACTCGGCAAAAAGTTGTACCCAATGCATACTAATTATGATGTCTATTAGACTATTACTCATGTAAAAATGGTTACAATGTTTACGAAAAATCTAGTAATTCTAATTCTAAATCCGTGTCAAAACTGTTGGAAGTTTTTGAAGAAAACTTGTTGTAAACTATGCCTTGTGGGGTATGTTTGCTAGGAGACCATTTCTTGATCATTTGTTGATTAAGAAAACTAAATATATAGTCGTAAGCTACTAAGAGAGAGCTTCGATTTGATATAAGGTATGTCCAAAACGGACCTTGGGTTAGTGAGAAATAATTGCTCAAAGTTGGAAGGTAAAGTGGGATTGTCCCACATTGCTAGCACATGGAAGTCATTACTAGTTTATAACCTATCAAGCCATACTACTTGTTCAAGTGTGATGGTAAGGTTATGGAAGACTCTCTACGCGGGCGCGCAGGGGGTGCAAATCCTGGCCAGATTTGTACTGAAACTAGTGGGACTTGGGTGCGAGCAGGTGCGTGTGACCTGCGTATACCTAATGCCGAATCAAATAGGCAAGCTGCCAGCTGCGTGAGCCAACGTTTTGCTACTTGGTGCAGTGAAACCTTCCGAAGTTTTGATGTTGTGTGATTTTGTAGCTGGAGTTACAAATGAATCAATCATCATTAGTTGAGAGATTTGATTTTTGTAATCAAACTCCATTATTCTTGAGCAGTTACAAAACTTCAACAGTCATTTTCTCACTTATAAATTGGTCTCAGAATCAGCAAGGAAGGACATACAGAATAAGCCTTTCTCTTCTTCTTTTTACTGTTCTACCACCTTCCCTGTATTCGTATAAACCGAAACCTTTATTTGATTCACGAAATTGCTAGCTTGTGCGGCTAGTAATTTTAGTCAATCGTTGTATCCTGGGAGGCAAACGCTCAACGTCTCAAGCACCTTAGGTGAGAGGGCGTATTTGCTTTAAGGAATCTGTGCAAGCACAGGCCTCGATTCCATTTACGAAAGGCGGTTTGATTAATTCTGTCTATTTTATCTTTGAATTCTTATTATTCTGAATAACAATCTTAAAGCAAATACTGTATTTTTTCTCTTATATGTTAATTTGAGAATTTTTTTTTTCCTCTGTTGATTCAAAGATATTAACTTGCTCTGTTTTCTTCCTTAGAAATGGCTCTTGAATCGTCATACTGCTTTCTGCTATTGTCCAAGCTTCTGCACGATGACTCGATGCATCTGGTTCCATGGTTCACACTCAGATGGCTGGATCGACCTTCTCGATTCCTGCTAGCCATGCTGAGAAACCTGAAAAATTCAATGGGCTGCACTTTAAGCGTTGGCAACAGAAAATGTTGTTCTACTTGACCACGTTGGGTCTTGCTACGTATCTCTCGAATGATGCTCCGAATGTGACTTTGGATGGGCCAAGTCAAGAGGAAAATCGTGAGAAGCTGACTGCCCTTGATGCGTGGAATCACGCTGATTTCCTCTGCAGGAATTATGTGTTGAACGGTCTTTCTGATGCTTTGTACAACGTGTATGGACAAATGAAAACCGCCAAAGAACTGTGGGAGTCTTTGGATAAGAAATATAAGACTGAGGATGCTGGAGCCAAGAAATTCATTGTTGGAAAATTCTTGGATTTTGCAATGGTCGACTCTAAATCTGTGATCAGTCGAAGTTCGGGGAATTGCAAGTGATCATCATGAGATCGATCTTTGAGGGCATGAAGTCGCGAAGCGTTAAGGTGGTATTGTGATTGAAAATTGCCACCGCTTGGAAAGATTTCAAGAATTATCTCAAAACATGAAAGGAGATGAACCTTGAAGAGTTGATCGTTCGGCTCAGAATTGAGGAAGATAATCGTGCTTCTGCCAAGGAGTCCGGATATGTTCCTAACTCTCCACGTTCGGATGCTAGAGCTAATCTGGTTGAGCATGGAAAGGGCAAGAAGAAAGCTTCTTCGAATGGGTTCAAAATGAAACCAAGTGGTGGAGTTGAGAAAAAGAAGTTTACTGGGAAGTGCTTCAATTGTGGCACGGTTGGCCACAGGTCTGCTGATTGTCGCAAACCTAAAAAGAAGAATCAAGCTAACATGGTTGAAACTGTTGCTAAGGATGTGGCTGATTTGAACCTTTGTGCTGTGGTTTCTGAGGTGAATCTGGTTGATTCTCACCCTAGAGAATGGTTCATTGATACTGGAGCTACTAGGCATGTTTGCTTCAACAAGGATATGTTTTCTCAGCTTGATGAATCTGAGACTGGTGAAAAGTTGTACATGGGGAATTCTGCTACCTGCGATGTTAAGGGTCGTGGGACTGTGATTTTGAAGATGACATCTGGCTCGTGACTTTGAACAATGTGCTCTATGCTCCTGAGATTAGGAAGAATTTGGTTTCTGGTTCTCTTCTGATCCAGCATGGTTTTCGTATTGTTCTAGAGTCTAATAAGCTTACTATGACCAAGAATGGTCACTATGTTGGCCACGGTTATATAACCGAAGGCATGTTCAAAATCAATGTAATGGTTGTTAACACCAATGCTAATGGAAAAACTATGAATTCTGCGTACTTGCTTGAGTCTTTTAATTTGTGGCATAGTAGACTTGGACATGTTAATTATGATACTTTGCGTAAATTAATTAACTTAAAATGTTTGCCAACGTTTCATATTGATGCGTCACACAAATGTGAAACGTGTGTTGAAGCAAAGTTGACACGATCTTTTTTTAAATCAATTGAAAGAGATACACAACCTCTTGATTTAATACATACAGATGTATGTGATTTGAAATCAACTCCAACTCGTGGAGGTAATAAGTTTTTCATAACTTTTATTGATGATAGCACTAAGTTCTGTTATGTGTATCTTCTTAAAAGTAAAGATGAAGCTATAGAGAAATTTGTTCTCTATAAGAATGAAGTTGAGAATCAACTTAACAAGAAGATCAAAGTGATAAGGAGTGATCGTGGTGGGGAATACGTTTCTCCACTTGAACAGGTGTGTGCCTCTAGTGGTATTAAACATGAGATAACTGCTCCTTACTCACCACAACAAAATGGCATTGCGGAAAGAAAGAACCGTACTTTGAAGGAAATGATGAATGCCATGTTAATCACTTCTGGAATGAATCAAGGAATGTGGGGTGAAGCTGTTTTGGCAGCTAACTACATCTTGAACAAAATTCCGAAAAAGAAGGCTGATAAGAGCCCATATGAGTTGTGGCATGGACGAGCTCCTTCGTATAAACACTTGCGAGTGTGGGGGTGTCTTGCTAAGGTGATGGTGCCTTTACCTAAGAAGGTTAAGGTAGGACCTAAAACTGTTGACTGCATATTTGTTGGATATGCACATAACAGTAGTGCTTATCGATTCTTGGTGGTGAAATCTGAAATTTCTGACATACACAAGAATACGATAATGGAATCACGAAATGCTTCATTCTTTGAAGATGTGTTTCCATGTAGAAAGGTAGAAGATGTTGCAAGCAACTCTTCTAAACGGATACATGATGACACACAAAAGGACTATGAAGAAAGTGATAAAGAAGAGGTTGAACCAAGACGTAGCAAACGAGCAAGAATAGAAAAATCCTTTGGTCCTGAGTTCTTGACTTACATGCTAGAGAGTGAACCTCAAAGTTACCAAGAGGCTGTGACCTCTACGGAAGGACCCTTGTGGAAAGATGCAATCAATAGTGAAATTGATTCGATTTTGCAAAATCATACTTGGGAGCTAGTGGATCTTCCTCCGGGGAGCAAACCACTTGGTTACAAGTGGATTTTCAAGAGAAAGTTGAAGGCCGATGGAACTATTGATAAGTATAAAGCCCGACTGGTGATTAAAGGGTATCGCCAAAAACATGGTCATGACTATTTTGACACATATTCTCCTGTGTCAAGGATAACATCTATCCGGATGATAATTGCATTTGCTTCTTTACGCAATCTTGAAGTACATCAGATGGATGTGAAGACTGCTTTTCTAAATGGTGATTTAGAAGAAGAAATTTACATGGAACAACCTGAAGGTTTTTCTGCACCTGGTCAGGAAAAGAAAGTTTGTAAATTGGTTAAGTCTTTGTATGGCTTGAAACAAGCACCAAAGCAATGGCATGAAAAGTTCGATAATACCATGATGGAGAATGGATTTATCATTAATGAAAGTGATAAATGTGTGTACGTAAAGGAAACGAAAAATGGCTATGTCATTTTATGTCTTTATGTAGACGATATGCTTATCATTGGAAGTAATGATAAAATGGTCAAATCTACGAAGGATATGTTGAAATCCAGATTTGATATGAAAGACTTGGGTCTAGCTGATGTAATCCTCGGGATTAAAATTGTTAGAACACCGAATGGGTTGATGTTAAATCAGTCTCACTATGTGGACAAGATTCTTGAGAAATTCAACAAAGATGGTGTTGAAACTGCTAGAACTCCACTGGACCCAAATGTTCATCTTGCGAAGAACAATGGTCTGGGAGTGTCTCAAGTTGAGTACTCTAGGATAATTGGAAGCCTAATGTACTTGATGAACTGCACAAGGCCTGACCTAGCTTTTGCAGTAAGTAAACTGAGTCGTTACACGAAGAATCCAGGAGTAAATCATTGGAATGCGATAATGAGAGTGTTAAAGTATTTGAGATTTACTCGTGATTTTGGACTACAGTATGCTAGATATCCTCCTGTGCTTGAAGGATATACAGATGCCAATTGGATCTCTGATTTCAAGAATGCTAAGTCCACGAGTGGATATGTCTTCATCTTCGGAGGAGCAGCAATATCATGGAAGTCTTCTAAACAGACTGTCATAGCGAGATCCACGATGGAAGCTGAGTTTATTGCGTTGGACTCATGTGGAGAGGAAGCCGAATGGCTACGCATTTTCTTAGAAAGTCTTCCAAGTTGGCCCAAACTCGCTGCCTTTATGTATACATTGTGATAGCCAATGCAATTGGTAGGGCACAAAGTAATATGTATAATGGTAAGTCTAGACACGTCATTGAACACAAGTCCATTAGACAACTTCTCACAACTGGTGTTATCTCTATAGACTACGTGAAGTCTAAAGATAATTTAGCGGATCCGTTAACCAAAGGTTTAAATCGTGAGATGATAGTAAAGTCTTCTGCTGGAATGGGATTGAAGACTTTAACTAATGATTGATGCAAAGGAAAACCCAACCTAGTTGACTGGAGATCCCAAGATCTAGGTTCAAAGGGACAACCTGATTGCATCAACGAGGAGTTCATTGTGGGGGGTGTGCCTATACAATAACGAAATGTAAAGAGGTTAACCCTATGGGTTTTAATGATTCGTATTAGTAATATGGTTACACGTGATACAGAATCACCTATGTAAGAGTGAAGTGTGGGCCGCTTCAACAAGAATTGGATCCCGAATTCTTGTATACTCTTGCAGAACCAGGAAAGGTGTTTCATGGCCGAAATGAACACAACCATGAGAACGGAACGATGCTAGAAAGAACCTGTGTGGAATGCACTATCGTTTACACAAACGGCAGAGCAGTTCAAGGACATCGCGTCTACTGTTAGCCAGTGAGGAAGGTGTATTCATACAAGGGAGGGTTCAAAGGTGGTAACACCTACCTATCCTATGCAGGTATTCGATCGTAGGATTATGCGACATGAAGTTTTCTTCATGTGGGGGATTGTTGGAAGTTTTTGAAGAAAACTTGTTGTAAACTATGCCTTGTGGGGTATGTTTGCTAGGAGACCATTTCTTGATCATTTGTTGATTAAGAAAACTAAATATATAGTCGTAAGCTACTAAGAGAGAGCTTCGATTTGATATAAGGTATGCCCAAAACGGACCTTGGGTTAGTGAGAAATAATTGCTCAAAGTTGGAAGGTAAAGTGGGATTGTCCCACATTGCTAGCACATGGAAGTCATTACTAGTTTATAACCTATCAAGCCATACTACTTGTTCAAGTGTGATGGTAAGGTTATGGAAGACTCTCTCTGGCGCTAGGGGTGCAAATCTGGCGATTTGTCTTGAAACTAGTGGGACTTGGTGCGGCAGTGCGTGCGACACCTAATGCCGGACCGAAATAGGCACATGGGGCTAGCCCGCGTGAGCCAACGTTTTGCTACTTGGTCTGGTCGAAACCTTCCAGAAGTTTTGACTGTTTGTGTGATTTTGTAACTGTCAGGAGTTACAAATGAATCAATTCTGTCATTAGTTGAGAGATTTGATTTTTGTAATCAAACTCCATTATTCTTGAGCAGTTACAAAACTTCAACAGTCATTTTCTCACTTATAAATTGGTCTCAGAATCAGCAAGGAAGGACATACAGAATAAGCCTTTCTCTTCTTCTTTTTACTGTTCTACCACCTTCCCTGTATTCGTATAAACCGAGCACTGTTTCAGTTCGCCGGAAATTGCTAGCTTGTGCGGCTAGTAATTTTAGTCAATCGTTGTATCCTGGGAGGCAAACGCTCAACGTCTCAAGCACCTTAGGTGAGAGGGCGTATTTGCTTTAAGGAATCTGTGCAAGCACAGGCCTCGATTCCATTTATGAAAGGCGGTTTGATTAATTCTGTCTATTTTATCTTTGAATTCTTATTATTCTGAATAACAAAAACTTGAAACAACCTTCTCATTTTGGCCGATTTCTATCCTTCTCCATCTGTTCAACTTCAACTTTCACATCACTGCTTAGTTACCTGATCAATGTCCTCCTGGTGGGTGGAAGGTTCATTTGATTTCATTCCAAACCTTTCATCTGTCGCGCTGCTCGCCACCTTGCCCGAACTCAATCATCGCGGGATCTAACCTGCGATACAAGGAATAACAAAAAAAAGTTAGTATATGCACATGGTATTGAATTATCACGACGAGTCAAACTAAAAACACTACACAATCGATAGATCTAAATAAAGAAACTGAATCCAAGAAAAGAAGAAGAGTTTAATTTTTAAAAATATACGTAAGGCACTATACCTGAGGAAGGAAGGTTGTATCTTTTTTCCAATTCCGTCCATGCTCCATCGTTAGACAATCGACCTTATCATTTTCGTGAATGATATTGTCATGATCACCCCGATCATCACCACCACCATACATATCTTGAATGGATTTGAACTTGTACATGCGTTACAAGATTCAATTTTTTTTGGTGAAGATGTATAAAATGAAGAAAAAAACAAATCGAGCGGAAGGGGGCGGCGGAAACTTGGTGATGAAATGGATGAAGGGTTTGTGTCGCTTTTATAGAGGGCATAAACGATTGCAATGTACGATTATAACCCTACCAAACCATAAAACGCTACCAAACTATAAACCGTTTTTAGTAATTGCATTTTCTTTTCCTTTTATTTCCATCAATTTCACTTGATATGACGCGTAAAATATGGAGAAATGCATTAATGATGTGAATTCCGATGGTTAAAAAGATAATCTTTTTTTCAAAGTAGTATAATACATCATTAAAAGAGAGTGGGGAAAAGCAAATTTTTGTCCGATTTTAACTCAATTTCATCTTTTACAGTACAAAATCCCATTCAAAGTATGAGAAGACCCAGTCTCACACAAGCGCGTGTAAGGACGCGATATTTCTCAACCATCCAGACCGCCCAAATCCATCTCTTTCTTCTTCTTATTCTCAAGCCAAGCGAAAATTTCTTTCCACAAATTTCTCTCTTCCATGTCCTTTCCACCCAAATCAAATTTTGATCTCAACATATATTTAACAAATCAATAGATGAAACAATCCATATCAATAATTTTTTTATCTCACTTTGAGCTTCATGTCGATTTAATTTTTTTGGTATTCGCGGTGGTCTAAAATCTCACTCATTTTCGCACTTATCTCCACTGATGCCCTCCTCTTCGCCACCGGAAAATACTTGTTCGTCATCTTCAGAGTGGGAGATCAACATCTCCGGCGGATCTGGGACCATTCTTGATTCTTCAAAGTTTGCGCTAGAAAGATCTATCGTGTTGTAAGCAGATCGAGATGAAGAAGATGGAGGTAAGACACACACAGAGCAGTCCGTCAGCCGCGAGCTTCAGCCCCCTTCTAGATTTTCACTTTTCCCTCCCACCGGCAGCTGATCTCTCCGCCGCAATTCACCACCGTGACTCCAGGTGAACTATCTCCACCAACTCCTCTTCAATTTCGAATGCGTTTTTTCAATTTTTGCTGTTGGGAAAATTGGCTGGCTTACTTTTATTGAAAATGATGGAAAAAACATTGAACTATAATCACTATACTATTGGCACTATACAGAAAAAAGAGGGCTTTCCGATTGCTTTTGAGAAGAGACTGAAATTGGCCCTTTTTCTTCTCCAAGGAAGAAAACGAGAAGAGGGCATTAGCAAAATTCAACAAGGTGAGCTTGTTTCTTGATAATGGCTGAGAGTGAAATGTTGAGAGATGTAGAGAAAGAGGAGATGAAAAGCTAGAATAAACAAGTGAAATAAAAGCGGTGGTATAGGATTAGTATGAATCTTCTAACATAAAATCGGGTCAGATTTCTATCAATAAGTCCAATTTCTCCTTGGTTTTGTTATTATTATTAAAATTAATTTAGGCTATTTCGTTAAAAAGAATGTTTCACGTTTAATTTCAAGATCAGTACTTTTATATACATAAGATTTCCATCTCAAGTCTACAACGTTTATATCAGGACCAGGACCGGGACCAGGAATTTCATATACGTAAGACTTGCATTCAAGTATGATTCTACAAGAGATACATAGATTTTACAATACAAGTCTAACTCAAATTCTACTTTTTTTTATATCTTATATATAGAAGCCAATATACACCATTGAAGATACAAAGAAGACGCTGCAAACTGAAATTGAAACAGGCATACAGATATACAGGTGAACATACCTTTATATATTGTTCCATAGGGATGAAAGATTAATAATCTGCATCGATTAGTATATTATATTGTGTTGATATTTATGTTCCGCATTCAATCTGGATTTACTGTATTTTTTTTTAAAATCATATGTGTATAGAATTGTATGTTGATATCTGTGTTTTGCATTTACTCTAGATTTTCTATATTTGTTTTTGAGTGCTATATATGTAGCAAGATAGTCCGGTTTCAATTGTGGTCGTTGAGTTTGAGTTTTTACCATGGGTTTCAATTTTAGTCGTTGTGTTAGAGATTTTACCATGATTTGATTCAGTTTGGTCCAGCAGTTCTTCATTTAGTTTACCCTGATTAGCAAGGGAAAATATATGCATCTATTCGACATTGCTGATATCTATTTTATTTATCCTCAAGGTGAAGATGGCAGAAGAAAAGTACAATAAACTAAATGTTATTGACAAACACATGGCTAATTGGAAGGCTAGAGTCATTGTTCTAATCAAGAAAGCATTGAAGGAATCATCAAATAACAGACGAACCAAGTATGAAAGATTGGTTCTTGCTGATGAATGGGTAACTACTATTTTTCTCTTTTATAATTTTTAAATTTATTATTTTCCACCTTCCAAGACTTCTATGACATTGTACTTTAAATATCAGGGTAACTGCGTTGATGTTCTGATGTACGACTCAGATATTGAGCTGTACAAGGAAATTATTCATCAATATATGGCATACATCATATCAAATGCTAGCATAGAAATTGCAAACCATAAGTACAAGTCTGTTTTTGCCAACACAAGATACAGCTGGACGATAAATGCCAATACTATGGTTAAGAATACTGAATATCCTACAAGAGTTGCAAGTCCATTTAAAGGTTGTTTTTCCAGTTATAATGAATTTACCATCGGTTCTTTAATAAGTAAGTGTTTCTTATATAGAAGTGATTTTTAAATAGATTTTTCACACATAGTTCAAATTAACAAATTAACACGACTCTTTTAACTTTGCAGATACGATTGTAGTCATTATAAAGGCACAACCTCCACGTCCTACCCGTACTGGACAAGTGGTGACTGAATATGTGGGTCTTGATCACGAGTAAGAGTCGCTTGTGTGTTGGTATTTAGAAGCACCTGAGTTAGTTTAAAATACCATTATTTCAACAATTATAATATGGCAGTAAAAAAATAGTCACTTAATCTTTGGACTCACAAACTGTAACTTCAAATTCATGTTATAGTTTCTTTTCTCTTTACTTTTTCTATATCTTTACATTCAGGTTCAATGAAATAATTATTTCTCTTTGAGGAAGGTGTGACTGAACGAACACATTCTTTATTGGTTGATATGAATCCTGTGGTGATGCTTATTAACTTCAAGGTTAACTCGTTTCATGGTAAGTATTTTGGGAAATAATATTTCTTTTAGATTACAAAGTGCCTTGCTTATATTGATCATGAATGTGTAGGATTATCATTGAGTTCGAGCACAAACTCATTTGTCGTAACAAAAATGGATCATCCTGATCTCATGAAAATGGAACAATGGTAAGGATATATCTACAACTTTAATTATAAATTAATGAATTCAACATTGCATATTTGACGCACCTTCAAAATTTACATCTATTTGTAGGCGTACTAAACACATGCATGAGATACAAAAAAAAGTAACAGTAGGTGGTTCCTCCATGGAAAAAATTGATGCTGCATCAAACGTGAATCTGCCAGAACTATCCATTAGTGAAATTTTGAAGGCCGAATCAGTAAGAGATTAAAATTTTCATTCCTCACATGTACAACTTATATTGTTTTTAATACTGGTTTTTATTGAACATCAGAAGCAGAAGTACATCATCACCGTTCAGTCAAAGCTAAAGGTCATTCCGGCAGATTTCACGTACATATGTTGTGAAACATGCCGTCGTAGAACTGAATATCCATGTAGGAATCTGTTTAAATGCTATAGTCCACAATGCAATGGTACCAAGTTTGCTATACGGAGGTAAGAATTCAGACTGCAAGAGCCATATCATTGTATTTTACTATAAAGCTTTCAATTCGGCTTCATTAACGGTTGGTGATTGTAGAATTGCAGAGAAGCCCCATTTCCAGTTGCCGAGCTCGTCTCTCAAAACACCTCCAGTGGCTCCCTTGTTTGAATTCGGCCGGACAGACCCATCAACATTCAATTTAAACCAACCTGGGTTTGGCTTGTTCCATTTGGCTCGTTTGTGTGACGCAGGCTTTCTTCAAGTACGTTTGCATATCCAAACTCTGTTGTGTAATAAGAAATAAGCTTTCTTGCTCGGAGCACTCTTCCCCCTTGAAAATCTTCGAGTTTCTTGATTTCTAAATTTGCCAAATCGTTGCAATGAAAAGCCATTTCCATTTAATATTTGGCAGTAGCTTACTCTTAAAATTTCCTCGAAGAATACTTTCTTCAAACCAGTTAGCATCATCGATTTGCTGGAACTTTTGCAAATCTTCGGTGGAGAGCAACTCCGACCAAATCCTGTTTGCTGTCGGACAATGCCGTAGTAAGTGAAGGACAGATTCCACCCCATTATTGCACATTGAACAATCAGCAGAATCTGAGAAGCCTCTTTGATATCTTAACAGGTTGGTGGCTAGTTTCCCCTGAATTCCTAGCCACAAGAAGTGTTTCATTTTGTTGTTGTAGCTAGTTTTCCAAATCCATGCCCATTTAGCCCTGGGAGCTGGTTGCTCAGTAGCGTGTTGATGTATGAATTTGTAAGCAGATTGGCAAGTAAAGTTTCCAGTAGCCGATTCATTCCATAGAACAATATCTTCTGTATTCTCGAGTTGAATTGGAAATTTCTGAATTTGTTCCTTGATGTGTTGTGGTAGAGGAGACTGTAAAGAATCTAACATCCACTCCCCTGCTTCTCCAATGACTTGGTGCAATTTTAATTGAGCTTCACACGGAACAATATGTTCGCTATGATCTCTTAAAAGACCTGTTCCTAACCAGTTATCGTGCCAAAACGATATGGTCCGCCCATCTCCTATTTTCCACCGAAAATGAGGTTTTAGCAGATTAACACATCTCATAATTCCTTTCCAGGTTGCGCTATCGCCAGGTTTGGTAACATAATCGAGGAGCTGTGCTTTCTGTAAATATTTTGCTTGTACCAGCTTCTGCCATACGGTGTGTTCTTTTCGCAGAATTTTCCAAGCCAGTTTTGATAAGAGTGCTGCGTTACTATCTCTGGCAGTCATGATACCCAAACCTCCCTCTATTTTTGGACTTGTAACTTTATTCCAGCCCACCAGGTGTATTTTCTTCTTTGCCACATCTGTTGACCATAAGAAGTCTCTATTCAGTTTATCTAGCTTGTCACATACGAATTCTGGCAACCAACTGCACTGCATAGAGTATACCGGAATTGCGGATGACACTGGCTGAATCAAAGTAGTCCTTCCTGCTAACGAGAGGTACTTCGCTTTCCATCTGATATGTACAAATAAGTCCGACCTAAGGATTGGCGGATTAAGGCGACTTAAGTACGTTCTGAGATTTAATGTCCTACCCCGAATCCCAAAGGAGGTCCGAACCCGGGTTTAAAAATGAGTCCGACTCCACTAAAGTCAAAAGGTCGACCCTCTAATACTTCAAACGTTTGGGCCCGTAACATTTGGGCTACAATCCAAGTCCATCTACTTAATTGGGCCAAGCCCATTAAAGGCCCATGAAGCCCATTTGGTAGCATGGATGAATCCGGAGCGTACACTTGTCAATCATCCAAGCAAGCACTTCAACAAACACTCACCTATAAATACCTCACACTTGCAAGATCAAAGGGATCGAAAACGGACTTCTACACTCGGATTCCCAAAGTATCAACGGACCCTTCCAAGTAACGACGGACCCTTCCAAGTAAAAACGGACTTCTACACTCGGATTCCCAAAGTATCGACGGACCCTTCCAAGTAACGACGGACTTCTACACTCGGACTCCCGAAGTATCGACGGACCCTTCCAAGTAATGACCGACTTCTACACTCGGATTCCCAAAGTATCGACGGACCCTTCCAAGTAACGACGGACCCTTCCAAGTAACGACGGACTTCTACACTCGGATTGCCGAAGTATCGACGGACCCTTCCAAGTAACGACGGACTTCTACACTCGGATTGCCGAAGTATCGACGGACCCTTCCAAGTAACGACGGACTTCTACACTCGGACTCCCGAAGTATCGACGGACCCTTCCAGGTAACGACGGACTTCTACACTCGGACTCCCGAAGTATCGACGGACCCTTCCAAGTAACGACGGACTTCTACACTCGGACTCCCGAAGTATCGACGGACCCTTCCAAGTAACGACGGACTTCTACACTCAGAACATCACAACATAATAAGAGATCGGCTATCGACTCTTACGATACTTGTACTAAACACTATCAATAAAGATTACCATGTTACTCCCGTGGATGTAGGCACATTGGCCGAACCACGTAATCCTTGTGTCATTGTCATATTATCATGTTTTTATTCGATCCTCTCTATCACGATTTATATGATGGTCTAAAGTCTAAACACAACGACTTAAGGCGAATCGAACAGTCCTACAACTAAGTACGATTTACCTCGACTTTAACCTTGGCATTTTGACTTAACCGGATTTACCCTACATCATATTGGCGCCGTCTGTGGGAACGCTTAGTACAAAAAGCCATGGCTCCAGCTAGAAGACGTTTAGAAGAATACTCAAGAATCCTTAGATCAACAACTTCGATGTTGGGCCCCAAGTCAAGTCCGATCACCTTACGGGAAGTCAATCCTTTTATAGGAAATCAACGGATCAACGAACATGATGATATGGATGGGCTCGAAGCTGCTTCTTTCCACCACGGAACGACGAATGGGACATCAACGCCCTCCCAATCCACCAACTCCGGCACCCGCAGACACAATGACTGTTATACCTCAGGTCACTGCCGACGGTCTACTAGCCGGATACAATGAAGCTCAAATCCAACTTTTGCAAGCCGCCCTGTTACTAAGGACCCAACCTCAATTAGGGCCAGGCACGAACCACGCAGACAACTCTAACCACGCACCACGAAGAAGCGCTCCCGTATTGCCAACCCAGAATCAACCCCAAGTAACAACAAATCATGTGGTGGAATCCAGGGGACCCCCGAACTCTCGAAATACCGATCGATCCGAAAGTCTCAGAGCTTCAAGTAATAGTGCCCCGGGAGACTTACGAAACATGTTAAATCGCCGGGCTCAGAGAAATTTGTATTCGAGAAACAATTGGAGGACAGCTAGAGAGGAGAACATGGGAGTCGATGAGAGAACAGGTCGTGACCCAACTCCTTCCCAAACCACCGCGCAAAATAGGCAACGTCAAAATAACGGGAGAAGGGACCACGGGGAACAATACGACGAGGAAGATAAAACTCTCAACGGGTACCGGGGCGACACACCACCCCAAAACCATCCCCGGCATGGACGATTTCGTAATGAAAGAATACAGCCGCCAACCAGAATGACTAGGAATGATGATTATCGAGACAACAGGAGGGGAAGCCGAGATAGGGGAAGGGAACATTATCGAAACCGAACCAGGTCAAGGTCTGGCAAGACTCACAGGGGGGACAGGCACGTGGATGAAACCGAACAAATTAAAGAACAAGTTAGGATCCATGAAGCTGCCCTAGAATTGGAACGGTCAAAGCTAGAAACACTTACCCATGCAAGAGATATCATGAAATATGGAAGGAGCCTGAATCCTCTTTGCCAAGCTATGAGGGACACCGAACTCCCTCCGGGGAGGAGTGCCCCGAGTTCTAAGGAAACGTATGAGGGAATCACATGCCCAATAGATCACCGAATTCGTTTTGAGGCATCCTTGGGAGGCATGGGAGTACCGGACAATGTAAAGGCACAGTTATTTCCCAACACCCTCTACGGACCCGCCATGACTTGGTGGAAGCACCTCCGGCCCAACACTATAACATCTTGGGACCAGATGATCGCCAAATTCACTCTGCGATTCGAGAACTTCCTCGAAACAGCTCGTCCAGTCAGCTACCTGGCAGAAATTGTGCAAAAGGAACATGAAAGCTTGAGATCGTTTGTCAAATGGTTTGAACAAGCAGTTGTCCTCGTTGAGTCACACCCCATCAAAGATCAAGTATTCCACATGGGCGAGAACACCAACAACGCTTCATTCCGCTACACGATTGTTGATGCAGGAATAACCACCGAACGAGAGTTGAATGAAGTAATCAAAAAATTCTTGAGCACACACGAAACCTTTGACAAAATGGTAGTGAGAGCTGAGGTCAAGAAGGCAAAACCATGAAGCTTGAATACCACGACAACGCAAGGTATGGATCCGAAGATCAACAAGATAACAAGAATAAAAACATGATAATATGACAATGACACAAGGATTACGTGGTTCGGCCAATGTGCCTACATCCACGGGAGTAACATGGTAATCTTTATTGATAGTGTTTAGTACAAGTATCGTAAGAGTCGATAGTCGATCTCTTATTATGTTGTGATGTTCTGAGTGTAGAAGTCCGTCGTTACTTGGAAGGGTCCGTCGATACTTCGGGAGTCCGAGTGTAGAAGTCCGTCGTTACTTGGAAGGGTCCGTTGATACTTCGAGAGTCCGAGTGTAGAAGTCTGTCGTTACTTGGAAGGGTCCGTCGATACTTCGGGAGTCCGAGTGTAGAAGTCCGTCGTTACTTGGAAGGGTCTGTCGATACTTCGGAAATCCGAGTGTAGAAGTCCGTCGTTACTTGGAAGGGTCCGTCGTTACTTGGAAGGGTCCGTCGATACTTTGGGAATCCGAGTGTAGAAGTCCGTTTTTACTTGGAAGGGTCCGTCGTTACTTGGAAGGGTCCGTCGATACTTTGGGATCCGAGTGTAGAAGTCCGTTTTCGATCCCTTTGATCTTGCAAGTGTGAGGTATTTATAGGTGAGTGTTTGTTGAAGTGCTTGCTTGGATGATTGACAAGTGTACGCTCCGGATTCATCCATGCTACCAAATGGGCTTCATGGGCCTTTAATGGGCTTGGCCCAATTAAGTAGATGGACTTGGATTGTAGCCCAAATGTTACGGGCCCAAACGTTTGAAGTATTAGAGGGTCGACCTTTTGACTTTAGTGGAGTCGGACTCATTTTTAAACCCGGGTTCGGACCTCCTTTGGGATTCGGGGTAGGACATTAAATCTCAGAACGTACTTAAGTCGCCTTAATCCGCCAATCCTTAGGTCGGACTTATTTGTACATATCACCATCCATTCATTCTGGCTATAACTCTGTCAAAAGTTTCTGCGTAAACTTTCTTATCCACTCTTCCGTGAGTTAAATGGATTCCCAGATATTTTCCCAGATTCATGGTTTGTCCAAACCCAATGATATCACTAATATTTCTCTTCAAACTTGCTGCTCCTATATTTGAGAAGAACACTTTGGACTTATTATTGTTAAGCTTTAGACCAGAGGCCTTACAAAATTTATCCAAGACCTTTCTAATGGTTCTTGCCGTCGACAACGTCGCCTTACCCATTAGTACCAAATCGTCCGCGAAGAACAAGTGAGTCATGGCTGGACCTTTTCTACAAGGGACTAAAGGACTCCATTTTTTAAGCGCCACAACTTCAATTAAATATGAGAGTCTTTCGACGCATAACACAAACAAATACGGAGATAGAGGATCTCCTTGTCGAAGTCCACAAGAATGTTGAAAAGATTCGAGAGGTTCACCATTCCACAAGATGCGTGTCGAGGCATTCTTAACGCAAAACATAATAATTAATTCAACTAAAACAGTAGGGAAATCAAAAGCAAGGAGAGTTTCTTCTAAGAATTTCCAATTCACTTTGTCGTACGCTTTCTCCAAGTCCAGTTTCATAATCATACACCCAGTTTTATTTTTCTTCTTCGACCTCAAGGAATGTAAGACTTCTTGTAAGACAAAAATATTGTCTTGAGTGCTTCTACCTTTAATGAAACTTGATTGGGTAGGGGCAATGATATCCGGCATAATATTACGCAAACGCATTGTAATGCATTTAGTAATGAACTTGTAAATCACATTACACAGAGAGATAGGACGATACTCAGATATGAGAGACGGATTCGGTACCTTAGGAATGAGACATAGAAGGTCAGCACATAAATCCGGTTCAAATCTTCGATTTTGGAAAGCTTGGCCGATGAACTTCAGTAAAGATGGTGCAATCCATTCCCATCCTTTTTGATAGAAGATTGCTTGTAGTCCGTCCGGTCCGGGTGCTTTATACCCATGAGTGGCCCAAACTACTCTCCGCAATTCTGGCAAATCTACCTGCTGGACTAAAATTTGGCTATCTTCACTTTTGATTTTGGCCTGCAGTGGTGAAATTTCCAGCCTAAGAGCAAGGTTTAGTCCATCATGTTGGTCCTGTGTGTTAAATAAGCCCATAAAGTAGTTTCTTGAATGCTCTCTCAAAATCTCTTCATTTTTAGTCCATTCATCATCTACCTTGAGCATAAATATCTTGTTCCTCATGCGCCTTGTAAGAGTCGAGTTGTGGAAAAATTTTGTGTTTCGCTCACCCTCAACCATCCACTTGATCCTCGACTTTTGGAACCAAAACAATTCTTGTTTCAAAATTTGATTGTATTCCAGAATTAGATTCTTCTCAAGATTATGGAGAAAGTCATTATGCTTCTCTGCCAAAGACTTTTGGATTCCATTAATTCTTGATAGAACTTGTTTCTTCCTCCGAAATATGTTGCCAAAGTGTTTCTTATTCCATGGGATCATTATGTCCGGCACTTTCGCAATGGCTTGGGTAATTTCACTACTAGTCGACCAAATATTGCGTAAAATTGGTTCACAATCCGGATGCGAGAACCAAGCGGCTTCAAATCTAAAAGGCCGATTTTCTGTTGGATTATCCAAACCAAAACAGCTTGTGAGAATAGGGTGATGGTCTGAATCTTTCCGAGGAAGATGTAGTACCGCATTATCCGGGAATTTATCAATCCAACTCGCGTTCGCCATGGCTCTATCAATACGTTCTTTAACAAGCCGACCACCATCTCTTTTGTTAGTCCATGTAAATCTTGGACCATGAAAGCCCAAATCTTGTAATCTGCACCGGTTCATTGAATTTTGGAAGAACAGTAGGCGACTGATAGGAGCTATGCACCCTCCTTGCTTTTCATGAGAATAACCAACTTCATTAAAGTCGCCGGTAACAAGCCATGGTAGATTGATATTCTTTGAGATTTCTTCCATGCTTTTGAATATTCGAACTTTATCTTGGCGGTACGGTTTGGCATATATTCCAGAGATTAGCCACTGAGGTTGTTTCTTTGGACCGATGAGAGCATGAATCCCTTGATCTTCAACTGTAACAATATCTACGTCGACATCTTCTTCATTAAACAACATCCAAACACCACCCGCCATACCTGTTGTTGGTGCTATATAATACTTTGAAAAGCCTAAAAAAGGCGCAATTGCATAAGCATTATTTTCAGAAACCCTAGTTTCTAATATGAAAACTACGGTAGGGTTATGTGATCGAACTAATTCACGAAAGTTCCTATGAAAACTTTCCTTTCCTACCCCCTGGCAATTCCATGAAACGATCTTCATCGGAGAAGTATGTACATGGTGGGGTTGGAGTGGGTATTCAATATCCCACCCCTTCCATATCGTAATCATCTGTCGAAGGGCCTCCAAAAGTAGCACCTTCTGACGAACCTGTTCCCATTTGCTCAACTTGAGATTCTGCCAACCTAGTCTCAGGCGGTCCTCCATCCATGTTATGTGAATGTCCACCTCGATCCCCCAAACTGTTGATGGTATTTCCATCACGTTGATCAGTCGATCTCCTTGCATTGTTCGTAGAATCCTCGAGAGTCCGTGGAATTGATGGGATACGGTCTCTGTTACTGGATTCGGAACCCATTGGACTATCATTGCTCCGTTCTAGAATACTATTTCCAGCTCCTCTGGATCGATCACCATGTTCTCCTCGAGGTCGATCTCCATGTTCTCCTCCATTCTCAGTACTTCTGCGTTCTTCAGTTAAGTTCTCAGGGCGCAGAACTTGGAACCTATTAGTACCGATATTGAGCCTACCCTGGCCCATTAACTGAATCTGTGGTGAGTTATTAGGTTGTTGGGAAGCTTTGGCTGGATTTCTCATTCTAGAGGTAAAGCTTTTTGGTAGAGCTCTTTTTCCATTATTTGGCTGCCCATTTCCTTGAACAAGTGTGGGTCCAACAGGTTTTTTTGGTCCCGATGAGCTGGAACCCGGGTCAAAACGGGTCGAATTAAGGGCCGTAGGTGGTCTCTGGTGGGGTTTAGGTTGAGCACTGTTAGGTTTCCACCCCGTGGTCACAAGTGGTTTCTTTTTCCGGCGTTCTACCACCATCCAATCTCCGAATTCTTTGTTCTTCGCCTTTTCCGTTAGCCAACTCGAATCATGGTCTGACTCAATGCTTTGTAAATCTAACGTTGAGTTCTTCTCTCCATTACTGGAATTGTTATCAACCTGTTTCATGGGACATAAATCTGATGTATGTCCTACGTGACCGCATCCATGACACAGCGATGGCAGGTTTTCATAAACTACTTGGTAAACCTTACCACAGATATACAGACCTAGCTCCAATGGCTATTCTGTTTTAACTTGCACACAGAATCTAGCATACCGTCCTTTCTTTGCTGTGAAAGTATTGCCATCTATCAATATTGGGTCACCACTGCAGGTGGCTAAGGTTTGTATTACAGATTCTCTGAACAATTCAACGGGGAGATTCAATATGCGTACCCACGTTATGGCACTGTCAACTTTATCTTTATCCGCTCGAAAATTGGGTTGCCATTTTCGGATAGACAAGAAACTACCAGCGAGTCTCCAAGGTCCTCCAGTTAATACCATAGCAGATTTTTCTTCACTTAGACCCTTGAGGCAATAACAGTTATTTCCTAGATCCATAAGTTCAAATATGTGTCCTTGCAGAGACCACATGTTTTCCAATTTGCTTAAGAGAGTTGGGTAGTACCATGGTTTGCCCAAGACTTTGACTATAATTGTGTTCTTCTAAGGATTCACCAGTAGCTCATGAAATTCTTTTTCGAAAACAACCTGCTTGAAGGGAATTTCAGGCGTAGGTTTCATAACCTTGATCTTGATTCGTTCCTCAAGATTTTTCTCTTTCTCTACTCACATCACTTGGTTTCATGCATTTAGCGACTTTTGTGCATACGTGTCTTCTTGAGTCAAGTCGACTTCCTCAGTTTGTAGATCTGTCGTTGCATCCATGTCGGAGTTCATCTCTGCCTCCTCACCAATTGGACGAGGGCGTTTTTGAAATCTAGTATCGGACATCACTTCTAGGAATATTGCGGTTGGGATTTGCCGGAGTTTGAGTTTCCGGCGGCTAGGTTTATCCTTAGGTTTACTGCCTAAGGAGAGAGCATTTTAATTAGTCATAAAAAACTTTTGATATTTTTCACTAATCTTTTAGTCTTGATTTTGTTCAAGAGAATGAATTTCAGATATTAGTCGCAACTATATTTTCTGAATTCAACTCCTTCACAATATGCAATTCTTGTTAAGGATCAGAACACTTAGAACTTTCGTGCTACTTAGAATTCAAGAGCTTTTGTCGCAACAGTAAGCTAGAGAGAAAGTAGTCAGAAGGCTTGTATGCTTGAGTGTAATGTATAAAGTTATGTGATTTCAGTGTATTTTCAAGCATTCTAAGTGTTGATATTTATAGTTGAAAATCATGTCGTTTGAATAGTATCCGTTAGGCACAATATATGAAATTCAAACTAACGATATCTGAATTTAGTACGGTAGTGAGCTTTGTCTCTTTTCAGAGATTTCCTCTTTTGCTCAGACATCACTGTCTGCGTAATTAATGCACTGCACTAACTTTTGTCATGTAGTGTCAACATAACAATGCAAGCTTTCCGAGGCTTTGCAAGTCCTTTCTCAGTGACCTACAGTGCATCAGAAACCTATTGAAACGTTTGTCTCTTAGACACTTAGTTTCTTCAAGGTATCTGAGCCAAGGTATGTGATGAGACACTTTTCGTTAGTCTTCAGCAATCTTGTGCAATCTTCTGATCTTCAATAAAATGAGTTCTTCTGCTGGATGCTTCCTTCTTGGTTTTCTTCAAAGATATAAAAATTACATTCAGAGACCTAACATTCTATACAAGATTTGCTAGACTAACATACTCAGTAAGCTTACTCTTTTACAATGTTCAAGTGAACTAAGAGTACTAGTTACCGTTCTGAGCTAAGATAAGTCATTAGGGTTTACTGATCAAAATCTAAACAAATATTCCTAACATCCTTCGACTTGAGGTCAATGCGACTTCATGTGTGAAGTGATGTACTTTGGTCACGACCAACGCTTGCACTCCTGAGGTGTAGATATGGCGTGCGCTGGGTACATCATGGAGCATATGGAAGTCGTAGTTGAGCCAAGATAGTATTCATTCCTCATAATAGAATTTGAGAGAATACTCTACTTCTCATATTTAGTTGATCGTTAGTCACTGGCCAGTGCATTGGACATGTATTCGAAATAGTGTTCGAATATGTCAAGGATCGACTAATACGATTGAGAGATATTGATTAAGTATATAGAAGTGAGTATAACACATTATCCTCCAAGTTAAATTCATGATACTAAAACAAAATACAGAAGTGAAAATAATAACACATTATCCACTAGGTAAAACTCATGATACAAAAACACACTAGCTACCATTTACAGGTGAACATATATAAATGTTACATTAAGCGATTGTCGACGGTAAACAATCATGCATTACAAGGTGGTCCCAGTATTATGATAGACTTATGCTCCCTTTGTTTACTAATACCAGTTGATTCATATCAACCAATTGAATCATGCATTTGTTGTCCAGTTAATTACTGGTTTTCCCAACACTTAGTGTCAGTTATGGTTATTACATTCATATTGTTCAGATATCAAATAAGTAATAATTTTTCGTAATAATTAAGTGAAAGTTCAGAAGATGGCCCATCCAGGTTCATCAAATCATCTAAGTAAAATTTTAAGTAGTCCATTCCTGATCCTGACTTATCCATTCCGGACTGCACGATGCTGTACTGATTTCAGAAAAACTTGCTTCCATGATTTTGAGATAAAACACAACACTGGGAAATAAGTACATTATCTTTCCTTGTTTGGCCCTTCTGACACTCTACTAATGCACAAAGAACAATTGAGACACAGCCAGATTCACTAGTTTCCTATTGTATTCTCAATCAACTTCCAGTTATCTACTGATCCAGGTGATTGTACACATTACCATCTGCTCTTGTAAATTTTGTTACTCACATAATATGCTGGGCTTTTTTTTTTTTTTTTTTTTTGTGCTCGACATATACAGATCAATATCAACCACTATTGGTTCCAAGCTCACAGGCCCCTCATTCGACACATGAGATTGGGCCTGATTAATCTACACAATCAAATTTTTGGGTGCCCTCTACACAAAGAATCACAATTTCCAGAGATTTATATGAAAAGAAATGCAATAAATCGTAAACAACCATGACATCACATGGATTCTATGAAAGACATGCAAGAACTTCGTAATCAACGATGAAATCAGACTGATTAGACGAGCAAAACAAGAAAATTAGTACAGGACCAAGATTTGTGCTTTTACAGAACCAAAATGAGACAGACCCCTGAGAGCCAGAACATAAGTTTTCATAGATCAATTCACATGCAGACCAGAAACAAATTATCCAACAGAGAAGCTGCTTTTTGTTTGTAATGTTCTGTGCATTAGTTGGAGAAGCCTGTATATCCTCCACATGTCCATGTCTTCATACAGCATTATCAACTCCTTCCTTTTCTCTGCAGTAAATCAAAATCATCAGGTTTTACAAGGACATGTAAGTATTGAATTTACCAGAGAATATCTCATACAATTATATAGTTTATTGGTATGGCCATACCAAGATCTCCAAGCCAGTAGCTTCTAAACCTTCACTTTATGATGCACCATTGCTTTAAATAATTCAATTTGAAAATTTGGGAAGCACTCAGTCATGCAAACTTCAATGAATTTGGTTTTTTTAAAGGCTTCATCATCACCACCCTCAATATAGCGCAATTCATCATCATTGAGCCGGTCTTTTCCATGGATGTGATGAGTCATATTTCTCATGTACCGAACATAATCAAACCAGTCATTAGTATAGGAATTTGCATTGAAACAGCGACCGGGGGGGGTGCAATGTGGTACACATTTAGTCCAATCTTCACATGTAAAATTCCGTATAACATTCAACACGGTTTTTATATCCTCAACACCCTCGATAAACTCTCTATCTCTATCACTATCAACATCACCATCACCATCTACATCTTGAATCATTCGCATCCAAAGATTCCCAAAATACTGATACCTTCTATACCAGTTCCAGCAGGCCGGATGGGCTTTAAGTGCTTCTATTTTCAGCGAAGACTCCGACAGCATACTTTTTAAATCATTCCATATCTTTGGAATCTTTCGATCTCCCAATATATTTGTAAAAATTATTTCCTTTACATCAATTACGTCCCCAAATGAATCATAACACCCATCCAAATCTCCAAACATCACGTGGGCTTCCTTATAACTAAGTCCATCCCTATAAGACTTTCGGAAACTAATTAAATAGTTATCCATGTTACTAAGTCCTCTATGGATTTTCTTTTGTGACTGATAATCACAAAGGGCTCTGATTATGCCAGATATTATCTGGCAACACTTGTCAGTCGGTCTACTAGAGTTCCACCCTCCAACCCCATCCAACTTGGCTGATCGTAGAAAATCTAACTCATTCCACTGCTCACAAACATCATCCCATATTTCCTCTTTGTGAGAATCTAGCCACTCAGTTAGAGTGTATTTGTATTTCTCCTCCACCATTTTTTTTCTCTCTTTTCTACTTTCAACAGCACCTTCCCCACTACTACAAATATTTTCTTTTGTGTCAGACTCACCTCCCTTGTCACCCTCACTAATATCACGACACTCTCCCACCTCTTTTGTGCCTTCATCTTCACAAACACTATCAGACTCACCTCCCTTGTCACCCTCACTAATACGACGACACTCTCCCACCTCTTTTGTGCCTTCATCTTTACTAACACTATCTCCCAACTCTTCCAATTTTTCGGATTCTTTCTTAGCAAAAAGTTTATCTTTGGGGATTTTTATAGACCTAAGAAATTGAAATAATAAAAAATTACTGGTTAGGTACAATAATCAAATATTGGGCGCCGCCTACCCAAACATTAAATGCAGACTATTTTTACATGTGAATTGAAAGATAATACATATAAATAGACATGTAAGTAATTCACATAAAATATGCCTCCAAGTATAAATAAACATGAATTCTAACTTTTTATTTAACAAATAGTTTACTATAAGAAAACAATACATACTTGCGAGGAGATTTCGTGGTGGATTTCGGAGCTAAACTCTCAAACATAGGATAAAGATCCTTCTGCATTTAAACACATAATAATTGATGTTAGCTCGTTAAACAAATCAAACATTTAAGACAAGATTTGAGTATTAGTTAGCTAATAAAGCACATCTAGGACAAGATAAGTATTACCTCAAGGTTATCCATATCCAAAGATTCTTGTATACAGTCTAACAAAACCTGGATTAGTTTAGAAAGTAGAAAATTAAGTTGACAAACTAGGAAAACTTAATATGTCAAATAAAAGACATAACATGGTACTTACCACATAAATCCAAGCACATCCATCAGCATGACTAGCTATATTTTCCATATCCTCTATGCCTCTGAATGTTGAATCTTTTACCTGGCATGTCCATAAAATAATTGTTAGGTAACTCGACACCACAAGATGTATTTATAGAAAGTTTCTGGGGCTGGTGGTTGATGTAAAATACGGAGGGAGTAGCAACTAACCTGAGTAGCATAAAATACTTGCCATGAATAGGGACAGTCTGGTGACTGGTCGACGTCAAGAACAAGAGTACTGTATTCAAGACCGCAGACAGTATACTTAATCCGGAAATATCGCCCTTGAGAAATGAGGTTAGGGTCACCCATCACTCCAGATGTTATATGATCAAGGGACAATTCAAAGCCATCAAGTAAGTTCATTCTTTTAGAATTCTCCTCGGTAATTATTTCATCCAGAAAGTCTGTCTATATGCAAACAAAAGAAAAAGTTAGATGAACTGAGAATAATAATTTACTAAAGTTATATCAGAAGTGCAACATAATGTAAACTACCTGCACATTCCCAATCTCATATCCAATCAAGTAGGGAATTTTGTTGACCATTTTTTCTATAACAATCATAACCATCTGGCTTTCCACCAATCTCTGATAACTAAACTTGTAACTAGATCGAAAACTCTCCAGCAACATGCTTATAAGCGTTTCTGTGGATAAATTAAGATACATCAGAACGGTGTTATCACGAAATAGCTAGGAAATATGAGGAATGCGAGCCACACTTACGTGCGGTTGATGTACGGCAATCTATGAAACAGATAAACTTCCCTCCTCCATTTGATGTTAATATAAGCTCCATCTGAATACATGATTAAAAAACGGACACGTATGGTGAATTCGAATATAAAAACTCAGGCAAAGTTTTTATATAAAAGTAGTAAATCCTAGTACCTGGAAGATATAGTCGAGAATTTCCATTTCGCGAATTTCAATTTCATCTATTGAACTTAAGGCATGGAGTGTCCCATTGTCGATCACGACATCAAATAGCATTTTTGACTACACAAACAAAAAAACAGGATAAAACCAGCAAAAGACAAGTATACCTCAAACGAATACTGTATGTATGAGTGTATATATATATATGTTGGGTTTTTCCTTGTTCTATATAAATAAATAAATACTCAGAATGATTTGTGTCTTGTCTTCAGTAGTGTAGTTTAATAATGATTTGTACTCCTAAACAAGACAAGTCAAGACATAACTAACTAACATTCTTAATTTCTAGTAGTAAATGTGAAGTTAATAGAAAAATACCATATTACTAGGGACGAGCTTTTGCCCAGGGTCTAAATGAAGACTCCTCCATTTGATTTCTCTTCGAAGCATAATATGTTTTCTCAGCATTTCCTCGATGACTTGACAATTATCATCCGTACATATTATGCATTCAAACAGCCCTAGATCGTGTATCTTCACCGCCAATGTATCATCTGCTGCTCCCACAACTAGAACACTACTATCTTTTTTGTAAGAGGTGAGGTGTTTGCTTAGATAATTCCACCCTTCACTATGTTCCATCATCACTGGTTAAAGAAAACTTACTACGAGTAAATCTTTTGAAATTGAACAAGAATGAGGTCGACGTGAGTTGTGGTGGTGGAGAAGGGCGGAGGTGTGGTGGTGGAGAAGGGCGGCGTGAGGTGGGTGGTGGAGAAGGGCAGAGGTGTGGTGGGGGAGAAGGGCAGAGGTGTGGTGGTGGAGACCGGAGAAGGGTGGCGACAGTGTGGTGGACTGGTGGTGGAGAAGGGCGGCGTGAGGGAGGATTGGATGAAAATGGAGTCAGCCGCTAAAATGGAGAAGGGCGGATTGAATTTGGAAGTGAACTGAAATGTGAAGTGTGAACTGTGAACATTAGAGTTTTTTTTTTTTTTTTTAATTTTTAAATATATATATATTATATAACCGAAATTTGGTCGACAGAAACTTTCTGAGAAACTTAATCGAAAACAAAAAGTTTCTGAAAAAATTGTTCGATAAAAACTCAGTTTGCTTATACACCCACCCCTATTTTATTCACTATACTCCAAAGTCCAAATCAGAACTAAGTCATACATGATACTGGACTATCTACAAAACCTTAATTGGGCTAAACTTGCATTGAGGGCCAATAATAATTACATCCAAGTCAATAACTCAGCTCCTCACTCCATTTTGGAAAAAACGACTATTGCATCCACCTACAATTAGGGAGGTATATCCAAGTATCTATCTATTGTTAATCAAGTTGTTGCCCATTTAGATCCATTAGATTAAAAATTTAGCGGTGGAGATCGAGTAATCTTCTACCTTTCCCACTAAGTGTTGTCATGGAGTGTTTCTCGTATCGCACGAGGTGTTGTACTGCGTGTTGCTCTAACCGTCTATATCGCCTTAAACTATTAAAAAAAATTAAAAATATTTTTCATATATTAAAATATCCATTAAAATTAAAATCTTTCAATAAAAAATAATAATCAAAACAAACAACTCATCAACATCTTCGTGCAAGAGAACTTCTCTTCCTAGTTCTTCTTCTTGACGTATGAATTGGGGATTTCAAATTCCTCGATATCAAATTTAACTTAGGGTTCATCCAATTTCAATGTTTTTACATATTAGGAATAGGTGTTGTGGATATTATTTGTTTGTGATTATAATTTTATTGCAAAATAACCCCTAACAGTTTTCAATTTTTATAAAAAGATCCCAAAAATTTTACTTATTAAAATTTTAACCCTCATTCTCCACCACTCATCTTCTTCCCCACCACCACTTACCACACCACCACCACCACACCGCCATTGCTAACACCGCAACCACCACCGCCAAAACCACTGACGGAGCTTCCATGGTGGGTGGTGGGGAAGAAGATGGGTGGTTATTTTTGTAAGTTATAAAATATTAGAGTCAAGTATGTAATAAAATGAAACTTGTAAATTGCAACTGAGTCAATTTAATTTAATTTTCCTTTATTTTTTGTTTGATCAACTCAAAAATGGGGATTTGGATTTGAATGTAATTGTTTCCAATCTAGTATGAATCTGTAATTGAGCCAAATTTAAGGGGAACCATAAGTAATTCACCCTATTTTTAAGAATCTTAAATGCTACATATACGTGGAGCAACTCTGGAACGGGCACTCACAAGTCACAACTGGCAAGGACTATATTCCATTGCAAAGCCAAGTGTCTCCACGACTCCACCTATCCATTGAATATTGATAACTTCTCCAATATGAAAATAGACTAACTACCCAACCCATCGAGGCTTTTAGCGCGACAAATCTTGCTCCAACCCATTCTTGGGGACTTCCTATCAGAAGGTGAAACCCTCCAGAGAAAGTTCCTACTTAACTGATTTAAAGACAAAATAACATAATTAGGGAGTTTAGCTACAGACATAACATACGAGGAGGGTATATCACAAGTAATAGCCTGGATTAAAGTAAGCCTCCTTCTAAAGAAAAAAAACGTTTATACCATCCTTGAATTCTAGCTTGAGATTTGAGAATAACCCCATTAAAAAGATCACATTTTCCTCCTACCAAGGAAAAAAGGAAGACCTGAGTACTTATCTTTCTGTTTATTCGTAATAACATTTAAAGAACGAGTCAAAGCTTTAAAGCATTAATAGATTTTAGTTAGCCTTAGTAAAAACTAAACAGTCTCTCACAGAACAAAGAATAGGCACAAAATGATCTCTACAATCTACATGGCACCAGAGAGTCCAAAAGCTTGTGCTCCACATGTGTATTTATTTATTTATTTATTTATTTATTATTGCAATAAATAAATCCTGACATAAGATAAAAAGTTGGGGGGGGGGGGGGGGGGGGGGGTTGGGATTCCCTTGACGGATGCCTCTATGAGGTTGCCAATACTCAGAACCCACATTATTAACTCTACAAGTACAAAACCCGCGCAAGTGCTGCAATTTTAGGATGCACGCCACAACATACTTAAAAGTTGAGGGGGCAATACAGCCATCTGAAGGAGCAGAATACCCTATTGCAGCTCAAGGCCTTGAACATTTCTGAAAACATACACACTCTATATACATGGTAGCTATAACATTATTATTACCAAACACCATAAAACATAAATGTGAAGAACATACGGAACGGTCTGCGCAAAAATATCATTAATAGGCATGGCCAAGTCTAGGGCTCACAAGTAAACAAAAGCCATGGACAAGTCTGGAAATCAAATTCTTGACATAAAATCTATAACATGAACCCTAATAACATGTTCAGTCTTGAACCATTACACATGCTATGAACAAGTCTAGACATAAACATATGCCAATCCAGAAATAAATTAACTAAACTGGATTACAAAAGATGTCAAATCCTCAATCCGGGCCTTTTATTCTTCGCACTTTGTATCCTCAACAACATACTCGTGTTGGTATTTCACCCCCATTCGCTCTTAGGCTACTTGCCGGTGTGGATTGACTACCATCGCTTTCCCTTTTGCGGTGACATTGGTCTGTCCGGACATGGATGTGGATCCAGTCACAGACTCCTCATCTACCTGGAAGCTTACTCAAACCCTTGGAGGTCCCTGTAGTTGAAACTTTTGTTGGTGTCCTTGGATTCTTCATAATTGCATTAGTCTAAAGACACAATAAATCAATCCAAAGAAAGAAATTAGAGATTAACAAAATGTAATACTACTAAGCCATACTGAATAAAAAGATACAATGATATTCTTAAGGGCGGGAGGGGGGGTCAAAATAGCATTTGGCCCCTAGAGTATGCTTGTTTGTGCGATTTACCCGCTGGACTTTGCTTGGTTACGACTTGCCCCTTGAACTACTTTTGTATGGGTCGTGATATGCCCTTAAAGTATATATTTTTGTGTGAGCGTGTGATACAAACGCGATCACGAAGCACTTAGAAGAGGTACATGGCAATCCTATATAAAAGTTCGGGGACAAGTCGCAACCAAGCAAAGTTCAGGGGACAAGTCTCGAGGAAACTTCAGAGGGCAAAATGCTATTTTGCCAAGAAAATTATCCATGAAATTGTACCTTGACGGCACTTGCGTTTTTATTGGGAGATTTTTTGATGTCTTCCTCTTCATCATCCGAAGAGTCCAGACTCAGAAAACTTATCCAAACTGCTGCTCTTTTTTGCGATGGAAGTAGACTGCCATGATGATAGCCAAAAACCAATGATACAAATCCTGATGGTTGTCAAAATATAAAACTGTAGCATAAGTATAGGCTTGATAATGTACCTTTTGCACCCCTTCCATTTTTTTAGGTTTTTTATCATCAGAGCTTTTTTCATCTCTATGATCATCAGAGTCCACCTTTGCCTGTATCCAATAAGATTTGAAGTTGTTTAACCATTCGAGAAAAAAATAATTTTCCACTTAGAGGAACTACGTTGATCACAGACGGATTCAAGGAACCTACCGGTTTAGCTGTGGGGGAGGCCTTCTTCACAGGTGCAGCAGCTTTAGGTTCCTGGGAAAAAGGTACCAATAAGAACAAGAATAGGGTGAAGTAATGAACTTACTGAAATTTTTATGCATAATAGTCACAGTAAATAAAAGGACTATTCAGACAACCAATGCAGATTCAGATGAAGGATAAACAGACTCTATAAAACCACTAATAACAGCAAAACAAATTTATCTTTAAGATCTATTTGAAAACTAAAAGAGATGTTTCTCGTCTACAACATTTTCTAATGTTCACACATTTCAGGTACAAGAAATGTTTTTCTATTATTTTTCTTTTTGTCCATCGGTATTCAGGAACTTTTAGTCCTATAGTACATTATTTCCACTATAAATTAAAAATGAATGTGTATGGGCGGGGAAATACTAAATTTCAACTAAGCAACAAAAATTCCCAAACCCCTTAAAAGTACATAAATTTAAGAATCCTTAATCCAACATATAGCCAGGCATTACAAGAACTTAGACAGGACAATCCTAGTTTTGCATCAGGTTTTTAGAAGTTATGGAAACTGTGTTACACCTGGATTAGCTCATCCATCAATATTAAAAGACCGTAGAAAAAGATAAGATGTTTAGATATTTAGAACTCATACGAACTTACTCATGTAACCTACTAATAAATCAACCAAATATTGGTAGAAGCATATATAGAAAGGAGTATGTATATGGCACGAAAAAATACTCACAGGGCTCACGACAAAGCATCCGACCAATTTTGCCAGGTTATATGAAGAAGATTTCATGACATACTCCTGAGAATGCAAGATCTTAGCTTGGAAAGAGTGTCCAAGTTTTTCTCCTCCGCTTTTAGTAGTGCTATTTCCATCAATGTTATCGTCGTCATGTGATATCTCCTTAAACAAAGTGATGGTGATGCCCCGAGCACATGGATCATAGGTCAACCAACCATCACGGTCAGGACCGTTGGGGTGTGGAAGCATACCATAGTTCGTATAGCAGAAATGACCATCCCCTAGGTAACGGAGCAACCTTGTTTCGCAGTCGACGTAAGGTTTCCTCCTGAAGATATCTAATAATTTGCTCGTTGAATTATCTGTGATAGACATTTCAACCAATCCATCATTTACATCACCTCGAAATGGAACACGAAAGTTACTGTCCATAATGTCCAAGTTAAATTTTACAGGAGCTCGGCGGAGGGGAAGCCAATAAGCATGGTCAGGACTCTCTGCCTCCTGGAAGTAAAGTACTCGCCTCATATTAGGGGGACAAGGATTAGCAAGGCAGCTCCACCTTTGTTCTTGGAGATGGTAGACCAATACAGCTTTAGTGTCTCCCTTCAAACAAGAGAGCATAACTCGATGGGAATGTTCTAATACATTGCATCCCATCCAATTTATGGATTCATCCACAGGTGGATTGGGAAGAACTTGCCACCGGTTGGTGATGGGATCGAAACACTCAAACAGCTTGATTTGGGATAAGAAAGTATCTCTATTGGGTGGTAGTCCAATGGGGAGGTTAGGGCAGAGCTTGGTGCCTAGAGCGTATATCTTACCAGCTGCTGCGAAAACACAGCAGCCAGGCTTCCCGGTGTTGAGAGGAGCATCCATCTTCTTGAAGGGACCATTAGTGGTAATGTCAAACTGGTAAACATGAGGGGGAAAGACATCCCAGTGATGTTGAGGGTTGTGGTGATAGGCATGATCAGTTCGGTACTCTCCGCCTAGGATGTAGAATTTGGAGTCCAGAAGCGCACATCTCATCCCCGTAGCAAATCTGTCATAACCTGGGAGTTGGAGAATTGGAGATAAAAACAAGGGTTGATGAGGAGTAGGACTAACATCATCCTGCAGGTTGATCTTATATAGAGTATAAGAGAAGCTTGAGCCTGGATAGTGAGCGCAGAATAGGTATAGCAGCGATTTCGGAGGAACATCTTGATCGACTTGTGCAGGAGGACTAGTATTTTTATCTTGACCGACTTGTGCAGGAGGACTAGTATTTTTATCTTGATCGACTTGTGCAGGAGGAGGAGGAATTGGTGGTGGTGGTGCTGCTGCTGCTGCTTTTGACGACCGACGACCGCGTCTCTTCCACCCCATCCAACCACCAAATGTGATTTTTGCTGAAGACTGAAGAGAAGAATTGGGAATGGGGGCTGTAATCTGTACTACAGGAAATAGGCAGCAGGAAATAATTAGGTTTGAGAAGAATTTGGATTTTCTATAATTCTGTAGTGTAGGCAGCAGGAAATAGGAAATATGAATTAGGTTTGGTAACTTGGGTTGGGCTTGGGACTTGTGATTGTGAGTTGGGATTTGGGAATGATCTATTGGGAAGCCCAATCCAAAATTCAAAAACCAAAGTCCAATTACTGATCCAAATTTCAAAGTCCAAACTTACCGGGCTAAATGGATCGGGCCTTACCGGTTCACGGGCTTATTCGGTCCCGGGCCGGTCCGTGCCGGGCTAGCGGTTTTAAACGGTTACGGGCCGGTCCGTGCCGGGCCAACAAAACAAAGGCCCATATGGCCCACATAACTTAAATGTACACGGGCCGGTCCGGGCCAAATAGTAAACGGGTCGGGCCGTGCCGGGCTGTTCTGCGACCGGCCCAAATAACACCTCTAGTACTACATGTATGCATTTTAAAGAGATGCGGATGCATTAATCCTTATGCTAATTGCAAACAAGTACACAAAATGTATAACAAAGGATCCAACGATATAAAATATAAGTCGAGAATAATAAATAATAAAAACGGGTAGTTTTTCATTTTTTTTTTCTAATTTAGGTCATGATTATTTTCGGAATGAAAAAAGATAAGGAGCTTTTTTTAAAAAAAAAGCTAACTTGGATAAACTTAACCAAATTGGTGATTTAAAGTTGTCGTTCATGTGAAGCTTTTTATTAATCAATGGTAAAAAAAGCTCATGGAGGTGAAAAGCTAGTGGTAAACAGAGCCTAGGTATTAGGCTGCTATCTCCAAACAAGGGGAGATTTTTGGGGGTTAAATGCAAAATACCCACCTAAGTTATTGTAAATGTGCGTGAAACCCCCGTTGAGTTAACAAATTAGTACCAAACCCCCTTGATTTATTAAAAATGCATGAACCCCGAGTTAATAAATTAGTCCCTAAGTTAATAAATTAATACCAAACCCCCTTAATTTATCCGTCGCTAAATTAGCGTTAGCGACGGATAGAGTCAATTTGAGTGATACGTCGCTAATTTTAGTGATCCGTCGCTAAAATAGCGAATACGTCGCCCCTAATGGTCGCTATTTTGCAGAATTCTTGTAGTGGTGTTATCTATGGTTGTTATTTATAAATTTCAGTGCTATATAACCAGTAGTGTGTGATCGATTTTTGTTGTTCATTTAACCAGGAAAAATTAAAGTAGAGTTTTACTATTTTTAATAGCTCAAATTTAAGTCATTTTAATATTTTCAAAAATTTGGACTAACGAATCAAACTGCACACAATACGAATTCATCATGTATATTTAATATATATGTAAAAGGGGTATTGCAATGACTTTATAAGAATTCAATGGGATTTTGCGCATATTTTTAAGAATCAATTACATATGGTACCCCTGTTAGACACCTCTCGCTCATCTAGATCCATGTTAGTTTAACAATTACATCCAGGTCCAAAAAGCTGAAAATCCGTTGACCAACTTATTTGTTACAGTAACTTGTGGCAAAACCAAACATGCCCTTATCCAATTTTCAGAAAATTAATTTAATTCCCATTCTTCTTTCTTTCTTCTTCGGTCTGTCTCTTCTTCTCCGATCTTCTCCTTCTTCGTTCTTATCTTCTTCTCTGAATTCACCTGTACAATAGACGTGGCTTCCCTTTCACGATCCTAGCCAGATTAGACAGAGCTCTGTCGACTTCTTCTTGGCGTTCTCTTTTCCCCAAATATGCTGTCTTCCATCTCAAGTTTAGAAATTCCGATCATAATTCAATCCAACTGAAATTCGATTGCAGCTCTCCCTCTCTACGCCATCGCTGAACTGGATTCAAATTCGAATCCATGTGGGTTTGTCACGAAGATTGTAGCAGGATTGTGGCGGAAAATTAGAACCCATATTTTGATTTCTTGTATTCGATCTTCTCCTTCTTCGTTCTTATCTTCTTCTCTGATCCTCTCCTCCTTCGTTCTTATCAAATCAAATCAATCAATGATAAAACCAAGCAATGAAATCAAAAGAGTTGCAGGCTGTAAAATGGGAATTCGGGATTGAATCTATCTATATACCCCCTCCAAGTTTCTTTCGATTTTTTCCGGTCAACCAACTCCAATTTTGATTAGTATGAATTAATTTTTCATTGTTACAGGGACTCAATGAAGGAAATGTGGTGCAAGAGGCCATAATTGTAGGAAATGTCCTTGTTTGGTGAGCTTGACTATCATTTTCATTGTGTTTAAACCTTGTTCATTTTGTTGTTACTCATATTAACCATTCAATTATATTATTGTTTTGCAGCAAACAACTAATGAAGAGGAGCCAACTGAGGTGCAGAACAATGCCAATGACCAACAAACTGGAGTAAGTTTGGCTAATTCAATCTTAGTTTGTTGCAGTTTGTGTTAGTTTGTTGCATTTTGTTGGATGCAGTCCTAGTTTGTGCAAGTGTGTGATTGTGTTAGTTTGTGCAAGTGTTTGCTTGTGTTAGTTTGCTGAAGTTTGTAATGGTTATGTGAATGTAGACTTCAAGTGCTGCAGCTGAGAGAGTTGGGAATAAAAGAACTAGGCAGGATGAAGCTAGTGGCAGTGGCAGTGGGAGTGGCACAGGAAGAGGAAGAGGAAATTCATCTAGGGGCAGGGCAGGGGCAGGTCAACTGGAAGGGCAAGAGGAAGAAGAAGAGGAAGATCAAGTAGCAGGGGTAGAAACATGGGTCACTGGTTTGGCCATACTCCTTAGTTTATGTTGATTACTTCAGTTTATGGAAACCTTTTTGTTGATATGTTTTGGTTGGTTATTATCACTAGTTTGGCAATACTCATAATATGATATGTTTTGGTCGGTTTTTGTCAAGTGCTTAGTATTTTGCTACTGAATTTGTATTGAAACCTTACATTTGAAAATTGAGGTCAATACATATATGTTCTTCCTTTACACCTTATTAATGGATATCTACTTCATTGCTTGTACAATTTGCACTATTAGGTACAATGCAAGTAAGAAGAGATTTAGGCATACAAGTTGCCTTATCCTAACATATTTGTCTACTGCAGTATCAACTCTCTTCTTTTGACTTCTCTGCCTCAGACCATCACGTTGATCTTGTATCATATGGCCATGCCCTTCCACAATTTGAACTCTTGTTGCTTGTTTTTTAACATTGTGCACCCTTGGTTGAACAAATTCAGAAAGCAGTTGGGCATGCATATTATCTCCCCGTACTTGAACATTTTCTTCCGACTTATGCAACCATTCCGACCATCCATGAATTGGGCAGCTCCAATAAAATCTCCCCTCGCGTGGTTGGCATTTTTTCACAGAAAGAACGGTCTTCTTGCGACAATTTGACTTCTTGCAATTAGGACGAATAATACCGATACTCAGATCAAAGTTGGAACTCATACTTCAATTGAACAATTTGTTGTGAGCAAAAAAACTGAATTATGGAGGAAAAATGGTGTTTAAATAGACTACAACTAACTTCCAACGGCTAATTTTTTCAAAAATAACGGTTATATTTCAATTACATTGGACTACATATTAGTTTAGATTCAATTACATTTAGTTCCTCACGTGCTGGGCACGTGACACGGATAAGCTAAGGTTGTTTGGTGATTTCCAAAAGCTGATAATTGAATGAGGGAAAAATAGGCTTTTCCACGATTTAATTCGCCAAAAGTCAAATTCGTGGACCTAGATGTAATTGATTTATATCACTATGGATTTAGATGTTATTCTTTGTCTAACAGGGATCCAGATGTAATAATGAAATCTAAGAGGGGTGTCAGATGTAATTTGCCCTATTTTTAATGACTGGTCTTTTTTTTTTTTTTGCATTGATTTGGTGTAAGATAACATAAACAAACATCTATAGTCGCACCTAATGATAGTGTACCTCATACACTTTAAAAATAAAGGGTGGGGGTTTTGTGTCCATTTTTAATAACTCAAGGGGGTTTGGTACTAATTCGTTAACTCAGAGGGGATTCGCGCACATTATTAATAACTCAGGGGGTGTTATGCATTTAACTCGATTTTTGGGCCTAAAAAAAGCTAATTTCTATGGGTAACTTAAGGCTGGTATTGTATGGTTCAGTTCCTCTCCCCTACCGCATCCTGTACTACCTCCTGCAGGTGGTTTAATGTGTTGTACCGTACAACATTTAATGCATATGGTACAACTATGGTACAACAACACATTAAAGCACCAGGAGGCAGCATGCTGTAGGGTAGAAAAAACCGTTCCAACTATTAAAAAAAAGGATAATAACTAGTCCATTTGACCATCCGTAAAATGATGATTATGCCCTCTCCTTTGTCTTTGTTCCAGTGTTGGAATTTACCTTTTCTACCTGTTTACACTACCTTGGCCTCTCATATTTCTGATATAGATTGACAATTGGTCGTGATTCACCCGTATTCAGTCAGATTTACCCCAATATAGCAAATAGTGAACTAAGCTTTTCCACAGGATAATAATCCGCATATAGTATTGCTAGTATCAATTAGCAGTAACAAGAGGAGCTCGAACAACTATGGCGATTCAGCTATGGATTCTAGGGAAGTAATTTTGTTCCTAGAACGAATCGGTGAGGAGAGATTGAGAACCCAGAGAGAATGTAAGGATTAATGCACAGTGGAGCAAGTTTTGCAGATGAACAACAGATACACAATTGAAGAAAGCAAGGTGTTTTTCTTCCTGATTTCGTATTATGTTTATAAGGATAAATAGTCTCACACTTTGTAACAGATAGTACATCAAGCTTAATGACCTAGACGGTTAAGTTAGTTAACGCCTATATAAGCTAGCTAGTCTTCATCTCTTTACTCACTAATCATTTTGTAATTCTTCTTCATACGTTTCTCATAATAAATACTATACATATTGGTTTGCACCTTGAGTTTATGAGAAACTCTCACATGGTATCATTGTGATGGTTAATCGATCGATTTGTGACCAATTTCACTTCTGCATTTTCATTGTTCTGTTTGAAGCTTGGGAGAAAGTGATGGATCAATTTTAACTCCTTTGATGTGCTCAAATTACTACTTAGAAAACAAGTAGAAAGCAATTGTTGTAGACAGACAATGCTAACCACAGAGTCGTTCGCTAAGGAACCAATTAAGCTACCAAACAGTTGAAAGCAAATAGTCACTTGTGGAAACGGTTTGATTTGTTTGGGTTTTTGTATACTTCTAACTAGATCGATTAAAGCTAAGATAACGATTAACAATGAGAGAAAGATGAATACAGTAACAAGATCCAATTATGCTAATTCGAACTAGGGATAACACTCATATTTGTCACACGGTCGTTGTACAACAAATCAATCAATTCGATTCAACCAATTGTTCTTAGAAAATATTATACTGGAGAAATCGTGAGTCGTCAATTCACGATCCTTAAACATGAACAATTTAGAGAATTTAATACGGACTTATCGAATTGAAGGTTTTTACGAAGATTTAATACGAGACTAACCTATATGAGTGCTTTGATAAACCCTAGAGCGAATATGCATAATCTTCACATACTACTGTATTCAAAGGTGTTTAGCTACTCATAATTGATGATTGCATGCAAAAATTAATGGTAACAATCATATGAGACATGGATGAAAAGCTCGCATGCAATAACATACAATTCAATCAATAAGATAAATAACGAATTGTAAAGAACAAAGCAATTGAAAAAATCAATACCAATAATCTTGATTTGATGAACAAAATCAATGAATAACCAAGCTCCAAAGATGTCTCAATGTCAATGTATGGCTCTTGGAGCTTTTCTCAAAATTAGGTTAAAAGAAGTATGGAAGAAAAGAAATCAAAATTCTAATCTAATAAGGAAAATAAAATCAATTCTGCGTCTCTCGCCGCGGTGGAAGAAATAGCTTGCTGCGGCGAGCCTTCTTAATCGCAATATATATCCAGCTCGCATAATCTCGCCGCGGCGGACCAATTCCTTCGCCGCGGCGAGCATCAATCTTCAAAACAGGAGCATCGCTCGCTAAATCTCACTGCGGCGGACTGATTTCCTCGCCAGCGCTTACATCAACCAGTTTTTGATCCTCCCTAGTCAGCCCAACATAGAATATGTGGCAAAGAGAAACGCTGTCGAACTTGTGATGCAGACACTGCCCCAGAAGCTGCTTGAATCTCTCCCTGCAATCATAAAACGACTCGTCTTACCTCTGTTCGAACTGCCTGATCTTGTTGCGAATCTCAGTGGTTTTAGCATGAGGGAAGTACTTCCCCATAAAGACTTTGTAGATGTCATCCCAAGAGTTCAGAGATCCCTCTGGCAGGTTAAGAAGCCAGGTTTTTGCATGATCCTGCATGCAAATAGGAAACACCTTCTTCCTAATGTCCTCGTTAGAAACCTTGTCGCTGGTTAGTATCTTCCCAACCAAGCCCTCAAACTCATACAGGAACTTAACCACATCCTCATTCTGCAACCCATGGTATCTAGGCATGTTATGGAAGTGATAAGCCTCGATTTCCATGTTCCTAGCATCATTAGACAGTACCACAGCAGGTTCGCTAACTTTAATTTCTCCAAGTTGGTAGTAGTCCCCAAAGGTGGATTGTTGAACCTATGGAACCCGATTTGTGTTATCAGCCATTGCTATGGGTCGAAGTTTAGCTGCTCTGAGCTGACGAAGATGCCTGTCGATTTCATTAATTGGCAAAGCAAGCGGAGTCCTCTGAGATCTCGTACTGCGCATGCACCTGTAGTGACAACTACATAGATCAAAACTTGAAGAGATTCTTAGTTTCAGTCAGTGCACTAGCACACAGGTTAAGCAGATATAAGCAAACACAAACAATTAGACACTTAAAAACACCAAAGTAGGAGTTAACTCCTCGGCAGCAGTGCCAAATTTAATGTGCTCAAATTAGTACTTGATAAAATACAAAGTAGCTAAAGTAGTGTTGAGTAAACAAGCATTAACTACGAGATCGTTCTCAAGGAGCTAACTAGGCAACTATCACTACAAGAATCTGCAGTTTTAGCGACAGATTTATCAATCGCTAAAATTGTGCCGATCCGTCGTTAAGTCCTTAGCGACGGACTTAGCAACGGATAAACCATTGACTTTTTAGCGACATCCGTCGCTAAAAAGCTGATTTTTCACTTTTTTTTTTAAAAAAAAACTCTATTTAGCGACGGATAGTTATCCGTCGCTAAATAGCTATTTAAAAAAAAATCCGTATACGAATACAAAATTCGAATATGAATATAATAAATCGGACGAGATCTTGATTTATCGAAACTACAATATTCAAATCGGACAATAATACGGTTGATATTCAAATCGAACAAATCGAAACTACAATATTCAATACGATTATACAATAAATCGAAAATTTTATACAATATTCAATAATACAAAATTCAATATGCAATAATACAATACAATATTTAATATCCAAGCTAAAATACAGAAAATGTATAAAAAGATAAATGAAAACAGCCACTGTTTGTGGTGGATCTCGGGAATCGGAGGTGGATCGGAGCAGATCGGAGATGATGGAGTTGGATCGAAGCAGATCCGTCTTGGCCGATTTGGTGGTGGGTGAAAGATGGGAATGGTGGACGAAGAGGAGACGGATAGATGGTGGTGCGGTGGAAGGAGGATGGTGGAGGAGGAGGCAGTGGTGGATCGATGGTGGTGCGGTGGAGGCAGTGGTGGAGTGGTGGTGCGGTGGAGGGTGGTGGTGGTGGAAGGAGGGTGGTGGTGGTGGAAGTGGTGGAAAATGAAGGGTGGTGGAATGGAAGTAGATGGAAAAATGGTGAATGGTGGCTGTGGGGTGTTATATTAGGGTTTATAGGGTTCTAGCGACGGATAGATTTATCCGTCGCTATTTAACGACGGATAAATCTATCCGTCACTGATTTTAATTTTTTTTAATTACTTTTAACGACGGATAATCTATACATTGTTACAATTCTATTTTCCTTTTTTATTTCATTAAAAGTCAACAGCCTTACGGATAGAAAATATCTGTCGCTATTTAGCGACGGATAGTTATCCGTCGCTAAATAGCAACGGATATAACGACGGATAGAGCGAAACGCCCTATCCGTTGCTAAAATCACCGATCCGTCGTTAAGGGGCGACGGATAACTATCTGCTGCCCCTTTACGTCGCTAATTTAAAGAATTCTTGTAGTGTATGACGTTTTCAAGTGTTAAACGTAAGAGTTTGCAAGTAACAGTTTGTAAGATTGAGTTTGTTTTGAAGATTAAACTAAGTAAACTAGTAAACTAAAACGAGTTTTGATTCAAGAGAGGGGAAATAGACACGGTAGCATTTCAGATAAATCAAATGTGGATCAGACCAAGTGTTCATATGCTGTCACAGTTATTTGTCCAGATAAATCACCAATTTCAGTTTTAACCAAGACTTCTTTGAAGATGTAAAGTAGAAAATCAATCAATTGTTAGACGATTGATTCTTAACCCGAATGGTTTTGAAGATTGGAGAAAAGAATACTGAAATTGGGGTTTTTACGAAGTTTGGGAAAAAGCTTAACACATATGAACAAACCCTAGGTCAAGATCCTAATTCGATTAATCCTACATTGCTACCGCATCTATCGAATGGTTTAGCTACTCATAACACGAACAATAGCATTCACAATGACATTCATAGTTGAATCAAGCATGATAAGAGAGATTATAAACATAAATCAATCAATCAAGCACAAAGAAGAAGATATTGCGAAAGAAAGAGTAATTCAATTGATAATCTAACCTTAGGATCGAAATCCAATGTCAATCATGCGATTACAAGTGAAAATCGATGATAAACTAAGGCAAGAGAACCAAGCTAGGGTTTATCTTGCTTGGGAGTGAAAAAGAAGTAAGAAAGAAGTGTCTGTCAAAAGTCTAAAAATTGTCTAAAATAATATGCAGAAGCAGATTTCCCAGACTGTAGCGCGTGTCGCGACATGGGAAAGCGGAGTCGCGACTTGCGATCTGTTAGGCTGAGTCGCGACTTGGCTTTTCTGTGTCGCGACTTGCGGGCTCCAGAGACGCGACATGGAGATTCTGAGTCGCGACTGTAGCAACTAAAATTGCACAAATGAATTTTATTGATCTTGATTGAAGCGAGTACAATTCTCTACTCTAGTCCTCTGATTCTAGTCCTCTAAAGCGGCGAACTTGGATCTTCAAATTCTTCGTTCTAGGAATTTAAGACTTCAAAGTCGGGCAGACGTCGATGCGAGGGCTTCTCAGCTTGATCTCGGATCGAATTATGAACTTCGGAGTATTTGATGCGAGCGATGACGAACTTCTTGGGGATTTGATGAACTCCACGAAGAACGCTTCTAAATCGTCGCAGGATTTGGCCTTTGATCTTCTTTAGAGGAAGTTTGGCCGGCAGGAAACGTTTCTCCAAGTGGATTCTCGGCTTGATCTTGGATCGAACGTTGCTTTTGACTTGAATTTGATGATGAACTTCAAGAAGGTTGATCGGGTTTGGGCTTTTGGATTTGATCTTCCTTGGCGGCGGTTGATCTTCCAATAATGTTTCTCCAAGTGCGCAGGGGCTTATTCTTGGATCGAACGTTGCTTTTGGCTTGAATTTGATGATGAACTTCAAGAAGGTTGATTGGGTTTGGGATTTTGGATTTGATCTTCCTTGGCGGCGGTTGATCTTCCAATAACGTTTCTCCAAGTGCGCAGGGGCTTATTCTTGGATCAAACTTAGCCTTTCTTCAATTTTTGGATGAACTTCTTGAATGTTTCTTCGATCTTCAAGGCGGATCTTGGGAGGCGGATGCCGGATCTTGAAAGGAGACTTGAATGCTTGCTCAATCTTCAAGGCGGATCGGCGGAGCTTGAACTTGAAGGCCAATGGCGGAACTTGCGAGGCGGATGCCGGATCTTGAAAGGAGACTTGAATGCTTGCTCAATCTTCAAGGCGGATCGGCGGAGCTTGAACTTGAAGGCCAATGGCGGAACTTGCGAGGCGGCTCGGCGGAGCTTGAACTAGAAGGCAAATGGAGGAACTTGCTCTTCTTTTCTTCCTTCTTCTTCTCTTCTTGAAGGCGGCTCGGCGGAGCTTGAACTAGAAGGCAAATGGAGGAACTTGCTCTTCTTTTCTTCCTTCTTCTTCTCTTCTTCTTCTTCTTGTTATGTTTTTCTTCTTCATGGAAGGCCTCTATTTATAGATGTGGAAGAGGGGTAAGGATGAAAAATCCATGTTTGAAGAGGGGTAAAGATGGAAATACATATTTTAAAAGCTTTTTCCTTTTCTTGAATAACTACATCATATTTACGATGTGTCGCGATCCCATTGGTCGAACTTTCCTCTTCTTCATTTCTTGATTTTATTTGAAGAGTGTGTTTTAACATCATCCTTCCGACGTTGCGGCATTTGGTCGGCTTTAGGATTCTCGAGTATTCACATTGATTTTATCGAAAATGCTCCATACTTGCATGTGGCACAATTTGATAAGTATAAACGCGATATTAAAATCGATTAATTTACCGTATTATTTTGGGATAGAATTTGGTAAAATTCCAATAAAATACGCTAAATCAAGTTTAATGATTTTAATAATTTATTCAACACATTTTGCGTGTCTACAAATTGCCCCCTCGTGACGGTTCATGAATGACGTCGTGGAGACGCAAATGGAGTGAACAAGTCACGACACGATCAATTTTTTTTTTTTAGCAAACAATGTCTTTGTAATAACCATCTACACCACTGACAAGGAAATATCAAGTTAACACCAGTCCAGGATTTGCAAGAATGAATTGAACAGCTATCATTGATCCACTTTCCTGAGTGGTTTTCACTTTTGGCTGAGTGCTGTTCCAGCTCCATTTTGGTGAGTGCTACCTCATGCTTGTCCCTCTGTCTGCAAATTTTGCACTATAAGTAGCAACAACATGCAGACTGCATATCATCATCACCACCATTTTCATTCTGCTAACAGCTTTGAGAAAAATTGAGCCAGTAACAAGGGCTTTCCTATTTCAATTTGGTAAGGATCTTCCTGTTGTTTTTTTTTTTCTTTCCTCCCTTTTTACAGGATTTCACAGAAACATTGCATCAACGTAAAAAAAATTGGAGAATATCCAAACATTGAAACAAAACCCACACAAATCAACAATTCACCAGAATCAGATCGAGAATATAAGAAGTACCACTCCGCTGAATGCTGGTGGCCAGTCACGAGCGAGTCGGCTCGGCGATGATGGAGGGAGCAGTGGGGGCGAACTGGAGGCAATGTGTGGCGGATTGGAGGTGCTGTGGCGTATTGGAGGTGCTGTGGAATCGGAGGCAGTGGCGAAGGTGGATCGGCGCGGGATGAAGCAGGAACGTCGGAGGAGGTGGAGACGTCGGGTTTAGGCGGTGGAAGGCAGAGGCCGGTGGAGCTGTTTGGCGCGGTGAGGAGCAGGAACGGTGGGCCGGAGCGGTGGACTGTGGGCGGTGAGCTGGAGGAAAAGGTGGCAGCGGACTGTGGGCGGTGAGCTGGAGGAAGAGGCGGCAGCGGACTGTGGGCGGTGAGCTGGAGGAAGAACGGCGGGCTGGAGCGGCGGCAGTGGGGCGGTAAGAAGGAGGCAGGCAGAGCAGAGGCGGTGATGGAGTAGGTACGGCGAGATGGAGGAGGGAAGAGGAGGAGCGGCGGCCGGTGGTGGAGGAAGCAGGAGGCGGCCGATTTGGGGAAGAAGAGGGAAGAAGGAGAAGGAGAAAATGGAAGTGTGAATTGGGGATGAAGAATTTTAGGGATTTTATTTCATCCCCTTTTTTCTCTTTTTGCATTTTAACCCCTTTTCTTTACTTCTTTAGTCCTTCCATTTTCTTGTCTATATATTTGTGTTTTCTTCAATCTTTCAAATTTTACTTGTAGGAAATAGTCAAGCTCATGGCGTTTTTGCAATCAACCGCTTCCACCTTGTTATCCTGCAACAATTGGAGTGACTATGGACGCCATGTTAGACTACCACCTAAAAGATTGCATGACCATCCGCTTAAAGACATAGCTACCCGATTTTTCGATCAACCTAGGGAAAGCTACCATATGGAGAGGCGGAGCACCATCTTCTTGGAGACGTAACTGCACATCGTCGGATCAAGACTACCATATGACGAGGCGAAGCACCATCCGCTTGGAGACATAGCTACCCGATTTTTCGATCAACCTAGGGAAAGCTACCATATGGAGAGGCGGAGCACCATCCTCTTGGAGACGTAACTGCACATCGTCGGATCAAGACTACCATATGACGAGGCGAAGCACCATCCGCTTGGAGACATAGCTACCCGATTTTTCGATCAACCTAGGGAAAGCTACCATATGGAGAGGCGGAGCACCATCCTCTTGGAGACGTGACTGCACATCGTTGGATCAAGACCACCATATGACGAGGCGAAGCACCATCCGCTTAAAGACATAGCTACCCGATTTTTCGATCAACCTAGGGAAAGCTACCATATGGAGAGGCGGAGCACCATCTTCTTGGAGACGTGACTGCACATCGTTGGATCAAGACCACCATATGACGAGGCGAAGCACCATCCGCTTAAAGACATAGCTACCCGATTTTTCGATCAACCTAGGGAAAGCTACCATATGGAGAGGCGGAGCACCATCTTCTTGGAGACGTGACTGCACATCGTCGGATCATCAAGACCACCACATGAAGAGGCATATATAGCACTATCCATTTCATCATCTTTGTACTAATTCCAAAGCAGCATCACTGAATCTTGTTCTTGTTCTATCAGGTGACAAACACTCTTCAACATGCTTCCTCTTGTTAAGTGATACATCTTTGCATCTTCCTCTCATCAAACAAGGCCTTAGCTTATTAACATCAGATTGTTGAACTGGTTTTAAGAAAAACTCCTCCGCTCCATGCTCCAAGCAGCTGTTGATCCTTGATGGAACATTCTCAGATGACATTATCACAACTGGAACATCCTTAAACGATCTCGACTCCTTAATCTTTCGCAGGAGATCGTAACCGGTTATACCGGGCATCGAGTAGTCTGTGATGATCAGGTTTACTTCAACTTCATTGTGTTTCTTGTTGGGAAGAGAGTTTGTTTCTGTGTTGATGTTGTCATCATCATCTAGTAGTCCCAAATACTCTATGGCTTTCACTCCAGATTCAACAACAGTAACTTGAAAAGAAGAGATTTTGAGGAGCCTTTCAATCAATTTTATGTCAATGATGCTATCATCAACAACAAGTACATGGAACTTGGTCTCTGTATCAACTCCGACAACCATTGTTGATGCTCTGTTTTGAAGAAGAAAGTGAACTCTTTGTGAAATAGAGAGAAGAGGAGAAGATTTGTGAATGAAGATGTTGGTGTTGAATCAGGAGATACCCGTTTCTTCTCAGGTTGCATCGCCCATCAAGAACATACCCATTATGACGGAGAGTAAAGAAGGGTCTCCTCGTTCTGCTACTCCTTTACCTGTAGCTCCTTGCCATCCTGTTGTTTCCACCTTTCATGGCGAAAGATTTGTGGACAAATGGGAGAAGCAATGTCTTGATCTTCTGTGGAGTGAGCTTACCACCAGGATCGTCGAGACCCCTGTAGACATGGTGTCGAGCCTTAAAGATGAAGTTCTGGTTGTGTTGGAACGATTGGAGCGATTCAAGTCTGCTGATGTTCCTTCTTTGAGGGCTTTGTTCAATTCTTTGTTTGAGAAAGCCATCCTGTTTGACACTGCAAAATCTGCTATTGCTGATATGACTTCCGACGAATCACTTGCCCAACGAGTCGCTGAAGTTGATGCTCGTCTTGAGGAAGCTAGATCAAAGGTGGTTGATGAATCTGCTAGTGTCCGAACCGCCAAGAAGAAACTTAAATCCTTGGTTAAAAGGATGAAGGATCTTGAGGCCTCGCTTAAGCTTAAGACGGAGTCTCTCCAAGCCGCAGAAGCAGACGTTGCCAAGATGGAACAAGAAGCTGCTGAGTTAAACAACATCGTTACACCGATTGATGAAGCCAAAAAGAAGCTGGACATTCTGAGGGCAGAGTTGGAGACTGCTTATGACGAGCTGAAGATCTTGAGGCCTTTTTAGGGCTTTGTCTTTTACTTCTATTGCTTTTGTTTTCCTTCTTGTAACATATGTTGCTACTTTTTGTGATGAATGATAAAGATTATCTTCCTTTTGCCATATCACTTTTGCATGCCTTTCGTGTTGAGTTTTATATTGTCTTGGATAAACACACATTTATGATACTTATGACTGGACTTAGAATGAACTAAGTTGCCTACGTACCTCTGAAAGAGGATCAAGTCAAAACGTAGTTCAACCGCTTTGAAAGGGGTGGGGTGCCGTGCACAGTTTATACTCGTGCGGGCCAGGAGTATCTATTACTTAGCCACCTTAGACGAGGTGAGGCGAGTTAACAGTTTAGCCACGTGTCATGCCATTGGTGGTTACCGTACGCAGTTTATGCTCATGCGGGTCAGGAGCGTACTTGATTTGGACTTGGATTTGATTTGAAACAGTTTATGCTCGTATCGAGGAGCGTACTAATCTAAGCACCCCTGCTTTGTTTTGAGGGCTTCTGCATTTTTTTTGTTTTCTTTTATATATATATTTTTTTTCTTTTCTTTTTTCCTTTTTTTCTCTTTTTTTCTTTTTTTTTTTTTTTTTTTTTGTTTCTTCCTCTTTTTACGGGTAGTATCGCTTTAAGAATTTCCCATTGATGGGGCCAATTCTCAATCCATCATCAGCTCTAAGTTTGTACGAGCCATTTGTGTATGCTTCTTTGATGACGTATGGCCCGTCCCACTTTGACGTGAACTTATTTCCAGTCTTGTGGGTCATGATGATTGGTCTTCTTACAGCGAGAACAAGATCTCCCACTTGGAAAGAGCGAGGACGAACTCTTTTGTTGAATGCTCTAGAGATGCGAGCTTGATAGCATTCGAGTCTTTGTTGGGCTTCCAGCCTTTTCTCATCCAGTGATTCTAACTCTTCCAGTCGCAGGCGAGCATTTTCTTCCTCAGTGAGCCCTTCTTGGATTGCGATCCTCAGGGATGGAATCTGTCGTTCCAGGGGAAGGACAGCCTCTACTCCATAAACTAGTGCGTAAGGGGTGGCCTGGGTAGGAGTCCGATGTGTCGTCCTATAAGCCCACAAGGCCTCTTCGATTCTTTCATGCCAGTCTCTTTTTGACTTTGCCACTACCTTCTTCAGCAAATTGCACAATGTCTTGTTGAAAGCTTCCGCGAGGCCATTTGCTGCTGCGTAGTACATTGACGACTTCCTTTGCTTGATTTCAAATAGCTGGCACAGCTTGTCGATCGTATTGTTACAGAATGGCTTTCCATTATCAGTGATTATGCATCGAGGAACTCCATAACGATAGATGATGTTTGAGCGAATGAAGTTGGCGACATTCTCTTTCTTTACTTCTTTCAAAGGCATAGCCTCTGCCCATTTGGAGAAGTAATCCGTTGCTGCTAGTATGTATAGATGTCCACCAGAGGACTTCGTCATTGGTCCCACAATATCCATCCCCCATGCATCGAAGGGCCAGGAGGCAACAGTTGGATGTAATGGCTCTGGCGGTTGGTGAATGAAGTTGGCATGAAACTGGCAAGCTTGGCATCTTTTAGCATAATCCATGCAATCCTTGACCATAGTAGGCCAATAATAACCCATCCTCTTGATTCGAAAATGTAATTTCGGCCCAGATTGATGTGCACCGCAGATTCCAGAATGTGCTTCCTCTATTGCTTGTGTAGCTTCCTCCTCACCTAGACAACGCAAGAAGACTTCATTGAAGGAACGTCGGTAAAGTGTCCCATTGTAGTATATGAAGCGAGTTGCCCTACGCCTGATTTCTGATCTTCGTCGTGTTTCATTGGGCAATCTATCATACTTCAAGTAATCCACAATGCACTGACGCCAGTCTTCTTTCTCGATTTCATACACCTCTATGACATGGTTGTCTTCTTTGTTGATTATATCATCATCTTTGAAGATCGGAGGGACAACCCAATTTTGACAGACCGGGACATTGAAACTTTTCCCTGGTATTGCAAGAGTGGAGGCGAGTTTAGCTAGAGCATCGGCTTGGCCATTTTGCCCTCTTGAAATATGTTTGATTGTCACACCTCCAAGCCATGCAATCATTCTTCTAGCATAGTTGACATATGGTGATAGCTCTATCTTCTTGACATCGTATTCACCAGATAGTTGGTTGACTACCAACTTGGAATCGCCGTATACATTGAGCTCTAGCCGTTTTGTATCTACTGCCAATTCTAACCCAATTATCAAGGCTTGGTATTCTGCAACGTTATTTGAGCAATTTTGAGTTAGAGTGAAGGAATAAGGTAACACGTCGCCTTCTGGTGAGATAAACACTACTCCTGCCCCCGCACCATTTTTATGAGAAGCCCCATCAAAGTACATCTTCCATGGTGGAGTAACTTCGACGATCATGACATCTTCATCGGGCAAATCATCCTCTAGCTCCCATTCTGCAGGAACTGGGTGATCGACAGGAAATCACTAGGCTTGTCGCTTTGTGAATGCGTATATGATTTCAAACTGTTGAAGTTGCAAATACCATCTTGCGAGCCTATCAGAAAGTACCGGTTTTGACATGACATACTTCAATGGATTAGCCCTCGAAACAAGGTGGATCGTATGAGCTTGGAAATAGTGTTTCAATTTCTGGATCACGAAGATCAGAGCTAAGCAAAGTTTTTCAATGGGAGAGTATTTGACTTCATTTGGCGTCATCATTCGACTCAGATAGTAGAGCGCATTTTCTTTTCCATCATCGTTTTCTTGTGCCAACAATCCCCCCATAGAGCGCTCTTGAGCGGCGATGTATAGAATTAGGGGACGTTCCGGTATTGGAGCTGCCAACACTGGAGGCTTCATCAGGTAAGACTTGATACATTGGAATGCATTTCTACAGGCTTCATCCCATTCAAATGGGACATCCTTTTTCATGAGGCGGCTAAATGGCTGACATCTTCCCGCCAGGTTAGATATAAATCTTCGGAGATAGGCCATCTTTCCTTGCAGGCTTTTAAGCTCATGTATATTCCTGGGTTCAGGCATCTTCATGATTGCATCAATTTTAGCTTGTTCAATCTCAATACCTTGCCGTCGGACAATGAAGCCTAAGAACTTTCCGGAGCTGACTCCAAATGCACACTTCAAGGGGTTCATCCTCAATTGATACCTTCGTAGTCGTTCAAATACTCCCCTTAGATCTTGCCAGTGGTCTTTTCTTTTTCTTGACTTCACCACTAGATCATCCACATAGCATTCTACATTCTTGTGGAGCATATCATCGAATATCTTTTGCATGGCTCTTTGGTAAGTAGCACCGGCATTCTTAAGACCAAATGGCATCACCTTGTAGCAGTATATTCCTTTTGGAGTGCGGAAAGCTGTCAGTTCTTCGTCTTTGGGTGCCATGCGGATTTGGTTGTATCCTGAAGATCCATCCATGAATGACAGTGCTTCGTGACCAGTAGTGGCATCGATCATAATCTCTGGTATGGGCAACGGGAAGTCATCTTTGGGACATGCTGAATTCAGATCTCTAAAGTCCACACAAACTCGAATCTGTTTATTCTTCTTCCTCACCGGAACTATGCTGGAGATCCAAGTGGGATATCTGACTTCGCGGATAAACCCCGCTTCAATTAGCTTATTCACTTCACCTTCAATGGGAGAAATCAATTCGGGGCGAAATCTCCTTTGGGCTTGTTTTATAGGTCGGGCTCCACATTTCACCGAGAGTTGATGAACAGCTATCTTGGGATCAAGTCCAGGCATCTCCTTGTATGTCCATGCAAATACATCTATGAATTCTCGAAGCAAGGCCACACAAGTTGCTTCCTCCTCTGGGCCTAAGGATGTGCTTATATAAGTCGGTCTAGGATCATTAGTATCACCGAGATTGACTTCTTTCAATTCATCGATAGTGGATTTAATTCCCTCCTCAAGCTCGGGCGGTGCCTCTTCGGCATCTTCTTCCTCAGTGCAATCTTTCAAGGTGATGTGATATGACGATTCTATGTCGTTGTTTCCTTTGTTGCTAATAGCTTGCGGCTTCGTATGAACTATCGCGACCCACTTAGCCTTGAGTACTTTGCCACTTGAGACCTTGATGTCTTCCTTGCGCACCATTCGGGACGGGATTAAACTTCGTAGTTTTTCGTGCGCTTACAACTAGCATCTTCTTCCTTTTCGGGTTCTGAATTGACCTTTGGTGTACGGATTTAGCTGGCTTTAGTCTTTGATGTGTAGACTTCTTAATTGGTCCCAATCTTTGGTGTACAGATTTAGCTGGCTTTAGTCTTTGGTGTACATCTCTTCTAGTTGTTCCCAACCTATCAAAGACGGACTTTCGTGGGAAAGTGTTATCACTATTGATGGAATTGCTTTCCGTCCGAGACTTCTCATCCTCTTCTATATAATTGCTAGTGGCTCGCTTAATGGTGATACGTACGGGGTTGGGTCGTGTAAATCCCAAACCTTCTCGAGTCTTTCCATTCCTTTGTGAGCTGGTGGACTTTGACGCATCTTCTTTCAGGGGAGAGCCTCTCTTAGGATTGTATCCTGCTTTCACCAAGAGTTTAAAAGCTTTTGGTCCAAAATGACTGTCTCTTTCCTCAGGATGAGCAGTTTCATGTTCTGCCAAGCCCCCTTGCACGGGACGAACAAATCCCTTGAGTGGTAGTTTGACAGGACCGGCAATGCTGAGCTTTGTCAAGGGTAGGGTAAGACCTTACAGACAACCGTCTTCTATCTGTGAGACTTTAGTAGGGTGACTTTGGGGTAATGACTTCCCCTTATTCGGCACGATAGTTTGGCCTTTTGACTCTTCACCGGAGCTTGATTCTTCATTCGTACTCTTGGTGCGTTCTATGTAGTATTTTGCATCAGCGAAGTAAGATTCGACTTCAGTGAAGGGTTTCTCATCTGCAAGCACTTTCTTAACCATTCCATTCTGGTAGTATTGGAAACATTGATGTAAAGTCGATGGAACTACACCATTTTCATGTATCCACGGTCTCCCTAAGAGTATATTGTAGGATGTTTTAGCGTCAATAACATGAAAGAGTGTGACTGATGACATACCGTCAATTATCAACTCTAATCGTATAATGCCCATTGCTCGTTGACCTCCTTGATTAAAGCCTTGGATCATCAGTCGACTGCTACCAAGATCTTCAGTTGGGATTCCTATTTCTCTCATAGTACGTAATGGCAGGATGTTGACTGCAGATCCTCCATCAATAAGTATCCTTTTCACCTTATGCTCGTGGGTAAAGCCGGTTACGAACAATGGCCTATTATGGGGTTTAGAGCCAAGTAAAAGGTCCTCGTCACTGAAGGATATGGTGTTCATGCAGTCGATATGCTTCAATTCCTTAGTTGGCGAAGGCATGTCGTCTAAAGATCTTTCCAACGGAGGTGTGTTGACTGTATCAACTTCAGAGGATGAGATAGTATTAACATTGGCACCCTCCTCATCTAGCGAGATCTTCCCTTCCCTTACAAGTTTCATCACTTTTTCCTTGAAGACAAAGCAATCTTGGATGGGGTGGCTTATGAGACGATGGTACTTGCAGTACTTGGGATCATCTAAGCGTCCTTCTTCATTTGGCCTTTTCATTTCTGGCAGTTCGATCAAGTTGTTCTTCAGTAGCTCATCGAATATTCTAGGGACATCAGAGCTGAGGAACGGATACTGTTTTGCCATCATCTCTTTCAAAGTAGACCTTCTTTGTTCCTCCTTTTGCGAGCTATCTGCTGGCATATAGGCTACTTTCTCTTTGTCTTTTGACCCTCTTGGTACAGTGATCTTTGTAGCATCTAAGGCCATTGCTTCTTTTCCTTTGAAGAGCGGTTTGCCCCCTCTCTTGGTGTCATACTTGCGTGATTCGTTCATGGGAGGGCCATCAACACTACTGTTATTCATGCTCAGCTCCATATCATGTGCACGAGTGGCTAGCTCCTCGAAAGACCGTGGCTGGATTGCTTGGAGGATATATCGGAGCCCCCAGTGCATCCCTTGAACACACATTTCGATTGCTGAAGCTTCAGATAATCTATCTTTGCAATTAAGGCTCAAATTCCTCCAACGATTGATGTAGTCGATGGCTGGTTCTTCTTTCCATTGACGTGCATTGGTAAGCTCGACCATGCTAACAGTTCTCCGTGTACTATAGAAGCGATTGAGGAATTCTTGTCCCAGCTGATCCCAACTATCTATGGATCCAGCCTCCAAGTCGGTGTACCAGTCAAACGCATTGTTTTTCAGCGAGCGGACAAATTGCTTCACCAGATGATCGCCATAAGTCCCGGCATTGTTGCATGTCTCGACAAAATGGGCAATATGTTGCTTTGGACTTCCCTTACCATCGAACTGTTGAAAGTTAGGGGGTTGATATCCAGCTGGCATTCTCAGATTGTCAATCCTCCGTGTGTATGGCTTACTGTATGTGAAGGATGATCTGGAACTTTCATCAAGACTTTCTTTCAGAGCTCCCCTGATGAATTCCTTCAACTGATCGGCCGGGATCATTCCACTGGAGTTGATTGACATATCTCCTTGCTTTGATATCGGCTTAGCGTATGGTGGTTCCTCATACACCACATGGCGCTTTCCTCCCGCCTTGCTAGTTTCAGCTGTTTCCTTGCTCAAGATCTTCTCAGGTGTGAATTCTCGATTCATAAGCTTTTCAATCTTGAGGTCTTGTTCCTGGGTATGCTTCATAAGAAACTCCATGGATTTTGTCAAAGCTAACACCATTTGGTCGAGTGAAGGATTACTCACTACTGGGAGTTGAGGAGGAACTTCTCTTGTTTTAGGGGATGATGGCAAAGACCCGTTGTCATCATCATCGGATGTTTCTTCTCCATCTCTTTTGGTGGCAGTTGCACCTAGAGCTTCAAGGGCTTTGCTAGCCAAGGTTTGCGGGTCTTCAGCATCCTTCAACTGCGCTTCATCCGTGGTTCGAGAAGAGTTAATCGTCTTCCTCGGAGGCATAGTGCTTTACTAGAGATGAGAGGTAGAGATGTCCCACTGGGCGTGCCAAAAATCTGTAGCAACTAAAATTGCACAAATGAATTTTATTGATCTTGATTGAAGCGAGTACAATTCTCTACTCTAGTCCTCTGATTCTAGTCCTCTAAAGCGGCGAACTTGGATCTTCAAATTCTTCGTTCTAGGAATTTAAGACTTCAAAGTCGGGCAGACGTCGATGCGAGGGCTTCTCAGCTTGATCTCGGATCGAATTATGAACTTCGGAGTATTTGATGCGAGCGATGACGAACTTCTTGGGGATTTGATGAACTCCACGAAGAACGCTTCTAAATCGTCGCAGGATTTGGCCTTTGATCTTCTTTAGAGGAAGTTTGGCCGGCAGGAAACGTTTCTCCAAGTGGATTCTCGGCTTGATCTTGGATCGAACGTTGCTTTTGACTTGAATTTGATGATGAACTTCAAGAAGGTTGATCGGGTTTGGGCTTTTGGATTTGATCTTCCTTGGCGGCGGTTGATCTTCCAATAACGTTTCTCCAAGTGCGCAGGGGCTTATTCTTGGATCGAACGTTGCTTTTGGCTTGAATTTGATGATGAACTTCAAGAAGGTTGATCGGGTTTGGGATTTTGGATTTGATCTTCCTTGGCGGCGGTTGATCTTCCAATAACGTTTCTCCAAGTGCGCAGGGGCTTATTCTTGGATCAAACTTAGCCTTTCTTCAATTTTTGGATGAACTTCTTGAATGTTTCTTCGATCTTCAAGGCGGATCTTGGGAGGCGGATGCCGGATCTTGAAAGGAGACTTGAATGCTTGCTCAATCTTCAAGGCGGATCGGCGGAGCTTGAACTTGAAGGCCAATGGCGGAACTTGCGAGGCGGATGCCGGATCTTGAAAGGAGACTTGAATGCTTGCTCAATCTTCAAGGCGGATCGGCGGAGCTTGAACTTGAAGGCCAATGGCGGAACTTGCGAGGCGGATGCCGGATCTTGAAAGGAGACTTGAATGCTTGCTCAATCTTCAAGGCGGATCGGCGGAGCTTGAACTTGAAGGCCAATGGCGGAACTTGCGAGGCGGCTCGGCGGAGCTTGAACTAGAAGGCAAATGGAGGAACTTGCTCTTCTTTTCTTCCTTCTTCTTCTCTTCTTGAAGGCGGCTCGGCGGAGCTTGCGAGGCGGCTCGGCGGAGCTTGAACTAGAAGGCAAATGGAGGAACTTGCTCTTCTTTTCTTCCTTCTTCTTCTCTTCTTCTTCTTCTTGTTATGTTTTTCTTCTTCATGGAAGGCCTCTATTTATAGATGTGGAAGAGGGGTAAGGATGAAAAATCCATGTTTGAAGAGGGGTAAAGATGGAAATACATATTTTTAAAGCTTTTTCCTTTTCTTGAATAACTACATCATATTTACGATGTGTCGCGATCCCATTGGTCGAACTTTCCTCTTCTTCATTTCTTGATTTTATTTGAAGAGTGTGTTTTAACATCATCCTTCCGACGTTGCGGCATTTGGTCGGCTTTAGGATTCTCGAGTATTCACATTGATTTTATCGAAAATGCTCCATACTTGCATGTGGCACAATTTGATAGGCCATAAACGGAGCGTATTAAAATCGATTAATTTACCGTATTATTTTGGGATAGAATTTGGTAAAATTCCAATAAAATACGCTAAATCAAGTTTAATGATTTTAATAATTTATTCAACACATTTTGCGTGTCTACAGCGACTTGCGTCCTTTTGAGCAAGAAGTCATACTCAACGATCCAAACAACTGCCTCCCTTAACTTTTCTGTTTCAGTGATCCTAGCAAATGTACGTGAACGAAGAGAGTATAGTAACGAGTATAGTAACGAGTAAGTTAACCGAGTAACATGGTTCGTTGTGTACAAAAACAGTCTGATTGTTACTTAAAAGTGATTATGTTCTTGTCCACAGGTACTTCCAGAAGTCTAACAATCGTCAAAATAATTGCTCTTTCCAGCAATAACATGTTCACTATGCATTTCATACTTCATATGCATAGTGGAGGGGAGAAACAACGTCAACGCGGCTCGAAATTCAGCCATAGCAGAAGTAGAGCCAGAAGCTAACATAACATCTGGCCTCGAGGACTCAACCATTGAATCCTACACCAAAGTAATTCTGGCGAGAGTCGACACCTCCCAGGGCCTAATGTCAACATGTGCCCCATATGCCTAGTAGATTATAATCCGAAAGACAGTCCGGTGCATACCACAGTGCAACCATTGCTTCCATTCAGATTGCATTGACGAGTGGTTGAAGATGAATGGTACCTGTCCCGCTTGCAGGATTCACCTTCCCCTGCTCGGACTACATAGTACATGAAATTGATCATCTTTTCTCTTTTGCTTGTTTCTCAGTTTAATATAGTAGTAAAGTAGTTTGCATAAGAAGGCTAACCAATCTATACATAAAAAACAGGGGAAGTATCACCTACAAATTGTCAAGTTCTACTTTAGCGGAATTCGACACCACTTGTACAGTTATACTCACAGTTATCATTCTTGGTGACCAGTTAACTAAAAAAGTTAGCTTCAATTCAAGCTAAAAAATTACTCAACAATTCCAAAATCTAGTCAAATTACAAATCAAAACATATTCTCTACAGTTTATCTTTGAATTTTGTTTCCTACACATATGACATAACCAGATGTTTCCCAAAAATCTCCCAATTTTCTTTGTTTATTAGCATGCGAAAAAGGAGGTGATAGTACCACACCAATCTTGACCTTTGGAAGTAACAGTAGATATGTTAACATCATTTTTATCCAATACCAAATGTTCATCTGCAGTCATTGAAACCTTAAACTTCATGAACTTGAGCTCCATAGCTTCATGGTATTGTGGATTGTCCGGCACGATGCCAAGTACACAAAAGTAATCATCTCCCAAACATAACAGGATTCGAACAGGATTCGATCCGTTGTATGCACACCAAGAATTTGTCTCGAAAATGGTTTTCAAACAAGATTTGTCTCGAAGATAATTTCCCATTATCCTCAATCTTATATGCAGCCAGGACAGAACAGGATTCGATCCGTTGTATGCACACCAAGAATTTCTTATGGATCACAAACCCATGCTTAATAAACTCAAACGGCGAACCCAAAATCTGAACCTCTTCATATACATCTACCATCCTTACTGGATCTGTGTTGAACAGTTGGCAAGCTGTCCATTTTTTGGTCTTCGTGTCAAACGCACATGAATACTTGTTAGTTGAAATATATAACTTGTCGCCAACGACAACGTGACTTTGGGAATAACTGAAATCTAGGTACAGATTGGTAACAAAAGGAGGGGATGGAAGAACTGTCCACTCATCATCTGCAGGATTATAAGCCTGGAATACAATGGCTTCTATCTCTTCCTTCTTGGAATATACTGTGTGGTAGTGTGTAGATGAACCTATCTCCACTACAATGGAATACAATAGCTTCTATCGTCACCCCACGAGTTCACCTTTTGAAGCAAGATGTGAGCCTCATGTTCATTCTTGGCAAACAAGTCCGACAATGGGACAAACATAAGACTGCATTCTAGGATAGGACCATCTGTATTTGGAGTTGTTACGTAAAAACAGAGATACTTGAAGGATTCTTTGGGGCCTTGGGCTGACTTGAGAGTTAACCTGGGCCTCTTTGGTGATGATATATGAGGTAATAGTTCTTTGTCCATGTTAACCAACCTGAGATAGATAGATTAATTAACAAGAAGAAGAAGAAGAGAAGAATGAAAGAGCTGCATACAATAATAAAATCACAAGAATTAACATTTCTTTTCTAATTTCTGATTCAATTCAATAATAAAAGATAGATTGATTTCTCTCGACTTACCTGATGATATGATATGATTACTACAAAGGAGAAAAAGATCGACGTTTGGTGATTAGTATGACCACCAAATTTTGTATCGGAAGTAGAGAAGAATGAATTACTGGCCAGAATTAGACAAACTACCCCTCAAATTGGATGTAATTTATTCATACCCAAAATGACATTTAAATCCAAAACTTAATTTTGAATTGACCAACTAAAATTGAACGCAAAGTATTTGAACAAACGTGCATTAATTGGATTGGTCCATTCTCTATGGTGACTGACGTGGCAATCGTTATAGATTGAAAATTTTCATGGAGGGCATTATAGTCCTTTTCGATTTCAGCGGTCTTTACGATTTATTTACGTTTTAAGCAATTTCACCGTCTAATTAGGCTCTGTTTAGCAAAACTTGCTGAAAATCTAGCTGGTATCTGATTAAGTAACTGAAATTAGCTAACTTATTTTAATGTAAGTGTTTAGCAAATTAGCTGATAGGCTAGCTGGTATTTTGTAAAATGACATATAAGGACATTACTCCTATTTTTATTTAATTTAAAATTTTCTCATTGTATTATTAGTCTTTATTTTTTAAAAATAATAGTACAACACATTTTATCAAAATATATACTCAATGTAATTTTCACCGCCACTTTAATAACATCACTAAAAATTATCAGAAGTTCAAAGAAATATTCGTAAGCATTCTAACTTAATAATAATAATAATAATAATAATAATAATAAAAAGAGGGCAATGGATGTATAGTATACATATGTGCATTTCAAAGAAAGACGAATTAATTAAAAAGAGACAATAATAATAACTACTGATTTTTTTTCTATTTGATTTAATTTTAGGTGAGGAACATTTGTGGAATGAAAAGATAAGAAGGAGCTTTTATTTTTTAAAAAGCTAACTTGGTTAGCTTCTCAACCAACTAGCTTTTCGAACAGTTAGCTGATCAGCAACCTCAATCAACCGCCACACCGTCTCATACTTAATCTTGAACCCCCAGTTATGCATGAGATCAAATTGTATATTGATTGCAGTCAATGTGGGATCTGCTCGTATTGAATCAGTGCAATTCCACCGAGAAGTTGTTGTCCAAGCCTCTTAGAGTCACTGCGAACCAATGCCATTAGGTAAGTGTGAACGAGGTTTGCTTCCCTGGTAAAGAAAGATTCAGTTACCCTGGATAAAGAAAGATTTGTTGGTCCAGATAACGACAAAGTAAAAGACTAGGGGGGAGGGGGTGAATAGTATTTTCAAACTTTTGACGATAAAACAGTTTCTCAGATATCTGTGAAGATATCTGATACTTATATTCAGAGAGTTGAATTCTCTTCAGATAAGTGCACGTTCTTAGCAAGCTATAATGTTTGTAAGTACTCAGCAAGCAATATATAACTCAGTAAGTGCAGACAACATCAGGAAAAGCCAATCAGTAAGTGTGACCAGCTCCATCAAGGCATGTCAACTGATTCAATCCGTCATGGTCTAATACAAAAACCATCAAAATTCGTACAAGAAAATTAGGGCTGCATCAAACGGATTACTAAAATGTATATTTGTTATCCGATTCATTCAGAGCGGGTCGGATAACGGATAAATCTGCTGGATAACGGATAAATCCGCCGAATATCCGTTATCCATGAAATTTAATTTTTTTAAAAAAACTTGTTTTTCAACATCAATTGAACAATAAAATGACGAATAAAACCATAGAAATCAGAGCATAGAACACCAATTCACTAAACAACATAGGTTCAAATATTCGAAATACACATCAAAAATTCGAAAATCAAACTACACGATTCAAATATCCATAAACCATAATACATTACACATTAATCAAACGTCCAAATTAAATGTAAATAGACGGAAAGCAAATAAAACTCCAAGTCTCTAGCAATTCCACTTTGCCAACTCCAAGTTTCCAAAATAGTTCGTACTTCAACTTCATACTAAATTTTATTTTAGGACAAATTTTGTATATATATTAAATAAAAAACTTACCGGATACCGGATATCCGGCGGATTTATCCATTTTATCCGTTCGTAAGGGATAGGAGAAAATTATATCCATTATCAGATCCGTTAGCCAACGGACTGGATCGATCCGATCCGTAAATGCGGATAAACGGTCTGGATCCACGGATCCGGATCATAGGAGCAACCCTACAAGAAATTAAGCTGGTCGATTCGGACTCGACTCCTTATACTCCATTATGCTCAATTAAATATACATATTTTTATATTCATATTCATTTTTCATTAACGAGTAGAACTCGATTAAAGTTCGAACCAAATAGCCCAGCTCGATATTATTAGCTTATTTTGGTTAGCAATCTACCCAAATGAAACTGCAAATGGACGAAACCACAACTTTTGCCATTTCCATAGAAGTAAATGGATAAACCCGCCAACGATTTTCACGTAACGCCAAATCTCCAAAACTCAGAAAGAATAAAAAAATCACAATATATAAACCAAACCAATTTTATTTCATCAGTACCTTCTTCCAAATCTTCATCTTCTTCCCCAAATCAATTTCAATTTCAATTCCATTTGAATTTCGATCACCTTCACCTGCAACAATGGCAGCACCTCCCAATTCCCCAGCAATCCTCCCAATGTCCAACCCCCCACCCACCGAAACCACCTCCCTCCAACCCCCCACCACCACCACCCCTCTCCGCACACTCCTCACCTCTCTCTCCGACACCGTCCGCCCCGCCCTCGCCCTCCGCCGCCCCTGGCCGGAGCTCCTCGACCACTCCGCCTTCTCCAAACCTTCCTCCCTCTCCGACGCCACCCTCCGCCTCCGCAAAAACTACGCCTACTTCCGGATCAACTACCTCTCCCTCATCCTCTCCGTCCTCGCCATCTCTCTCATCACCAATCCCTTCTCTCTCATCCTCCTCTCATCTCTCCTCGCCGCCTGGATGTTTCTGTACCTCTTCCGATCCGATCAGCAGCCGGTGACGTTGTTCGGCAGGCAATACTCCGATCGCGAGACGCTGATGTTTCTGATTGTGGCTACCGTGGTGGTGATCTTCCTCACCAGCGTTGGATCGGTGCTGGTGTCTGCGTTGATGGTGGGAGTGGCGATTGTGTGTGTTCACGGTGCGTTTAGGGATCCGGAGGATCTGTTTTTGGATGAGCAGGAGGCGCAGACCGGTGGATTGATGTCGTTGTTGACGGCGGCTGCTCCGCCGACTGTTGCGGCGGCTCAGCCTGCTGTTGTTGCTAGAGGTTGATGGTTTTCGAAATCTGAGGTTGGATGATTTTAATGCATTTGTTCATTTCTGAAATGTTGCTTAAGATGTTATTAGTTAGGTGAATTACAGTGTTAATAGTGGTGAATTTTGAGTCTGGAATGGATCTGTTGAGTCCTAATATGATTTCCTCATATAATGTGGATGGATTGCTTGTTTCGTTATGTCGAAAATTGCAGTTACCAATGCAATTTGAGATTTCGCTTGTTAGTATTGTTCTTTATAATGAATTACTAAATTGAGGTCTCGCTCTGTTAGTATTGTTCTGCATAGTGAATTAGTACTGTGTAATAGAGGTGATTTATTTGAACATTTTAAGGTCCAGGAATGTGGATTACATTGTTAGTTCGGTGGATTACATTGTTAATATTGGTGAATTTTGAGTCTGGAATGTTCCTAATATGTTTCCCACATAATGTGGATGGATTACTTGTTTCGTTATGTTGAAAAGTGCAATTACTAATGCAATTTGAGGTTTCGCACTGTTAGTATTGTTCTACATGGTGAATTACTGTATAATGGAGGTTATTTTGAAAACATTTTAAGGTTCAAGAATGTGGATTACTCATTTCGTTAGGTAGAAAACTACAATTCGCAATACCATATAAGCTTATGCAATTAGAACTTTTGCCACTGTTAATATTTTTCTGCATAGAAAGCATACTTAGGCTCTGTTCTCTTCGTCTGAACAGAACTGAACTGAATGGATCTGAACTGAACTGAATTAGTTTGCTGACGAAGAGAGCAGAGCCTTATAGATGTGATTTGAATTCTCAGGTCGGATAATCTTAATGCATTTGTTCATTTCTGAAATGTTGCTTGAGATATTGTTAGTTAGGTGAATTACAGTGTTCATATTGGTGAATTTTGAGTCTGGAATGAATCTGTTGAATCCTAATATGTTTTCCTCGTATCAAAAGGTGCAATTACCAATGCAATTCGAGTTTTGGCTATGTTTGTATTGTTCTGCATAGTGAATTGCATAAAGGTGATTTTGAACATTTTAAGGTCCGGGAATGTGTATTTCTCGTTTCTTTAGGTAGAAAGTTGCAATTTGCAATACTAGATATGCTTGTGCAATTAGAATTTCCGCTCTGTTAGTATTGTTCTGCATAGTAAATTATACTTGTAGAGGTTTGATTATTAAAGTTTAAGGTCCAGAAATGTGGATGACTGGTTTCCGTTTTGTAGAAGATTGCTATTCGTTATACCGTTTGATACACGCTTATCCAGTTAGAAGTTGGAACTTTGGCTTTGTTAGTACAGTGTATTGTTCTACGAAGTGAATCATTATAGAAGTGATTCCAGAAATGTGGTTTACTTGTTTGTTATGTGGAAAATTGCGATCTGAAATACATCACATGCTCATGCAAGTAGAATTTTTGCTCTCTTAGCATTGTTCTGCATCGTAGAGATGATTTAGACATTGGAAATAGATGTGAAATGAGACTGGAGTGATTTCGTCCAATTTACAATGCACGGCTTTCCTCCAATTTCACCATGTCCGAAGATCTGAACTCTTGACTCAAGTGCAATGAGAACCAGGAAGCTAACTGCTAGCAATCTTCAATTGTAAAAAAAGAAAAATTCAGCCTGTGAAATTGCACTTCCACTCTTTGCCTGTGAAATTGCTCTTCCACACTTCGTCTACAAATTGCTCTTCCACTATTCGCCTGTGAACACTTCCAGCAAAAGATGCTTGATGATCTCCACATAGTCGAACCATTGTTTTGACGGAAAATGTTGCATGAATTTTGACGATATCATATGATTCAGTTTTATCCTTGATCTGTGTAAACTGCATCAGTAATTTCCGACACTAGTTCTTTCCTTCCATAGTTATATGCCTCAAGAAACAGCTACTTGTTCGGCAGTATAGTTATGAGCCTCTTACAAACATTACGAAGACTTATTGTACAAGATTATTCAGGTACTGATGTCCAGTAATTTGTCTATGATTCTTGCTGGCAAGGGAGTATTAATTTTGATAATTCACATAAATGTCAATGAAGCATCCAAGTCTACCCTGTTACTTCACAGATTGCAGTATTGCACAAGTGAATATCAACTGTGATCTGCTTTATATGTACAAGAAACAGCACAACCCGAGGCGTCTACCCGCCTGTGCCATTACATCTCCAGTTCAACTTTCTTGTGCATATTTGATAAAACTACCTGACTTCACTTTCACAAGTGCCATAAACTAAACTCTACGTAATCACAAATACGCAACAAGACAAACAGTTAACAAGAGGCACAAACCGAAGCAAGAATAAACAGATCTATCTCTGATATATTGTTGACAGATACACTACAACAAAATCCTCAAGTGTAGAAATCAACATCGATGTAGTAGCGTATGAATACATAGAACCCAGCAAGGAAGATTAATCATACACATGTAAATGTAAGTAGCACTATTCCACGCCCAAAGAGACTCAGCCCAGATCCAGAAATCACCAGCCCCCACTCCCTCATAACCATCCAACACACCTTTTAACATCAGAAACATAGTCGCGGGGAAAGCCAGAAGTACCAGAACAACGCTACAGGCCACCCTATTCAAAGCTGTGAGCGTGTTTAGTTTAAAAGGAAGCCTGAATGGTACAACAGTCAAACACAGGGGAACAAGCAGGAGTGCACCAATTTCTGCTGTTGCAAAATTTATAACCGACATAAGACAAAGTCCTATGAAAGCAGCCGCAACAGTTACTGATTTAAGCTGAACCCATTCTTTTTCACTTGTGGAAGATTTAAGAGAACCGGATGGTATGTAGATGAATAAGAGGCTTATGACAGAAAGGATGGTCCATATAAGGAGGTTGGTTGTTGGGGTTGAATTAGGAATTTGGCAGATAAAATAAGGGAGTAATGCTACAACAGCGCCCCATAAGTGGACAAGCAGAACAGTTTTTGCAGCATTAAGCCATTTCCATGAAGCAAAAGTAAGAACAAGAGGAGCTTCATCCTTTTGTGTCTTAGATATATTAGCCTCAGAAAACAGAGAAGCGGCGAGGAGCGGAAGGGGAGCAATGAGCAGTGCAAAGGGAATCATGTAGACTCCAACTGACACAAACCGACTTGGTGATGTCATGAGATAAAGGAAAAAGGATTGGTGAAACTTCTCGAGGAGATTATTCACAGATCGTACGACTCCTTCAACCAGTCTGCAAAGTACAGGGAGCACACGTCAGCTGGAAAAGTACATACCTGGCCTATTGCTAACTAAATGAGCATACAGGTACTTCCCAATAAACAATACAGTAAGTACCCAAAAAAAAGTCTGCATTCCATAAATGTATCATGGGAAAACGTGAGCAGAAAGAACAAAGGAAAATAAAAATAAATAAGGAGCATAATCAACACTGACCTGCCAACACGCAACAGGAACATAGTTCTCTGACCTGAAGAAAATTTTGGTGAGATTTCCATAGTGATAGCATCAACCTGATAATCACGGAAGGGACCATGTGGACCGGTGGGAACACCCAATGCCTGATATGTGAAGTCAGAAGAAATTTAGTAACAGCAGATATGAAGAAATATAAGGATCCAAAGGATACAATGACATAGTATGTATTATGTATATATTCAAACCTTAAAAGGAAAAACCGATATTTTGTTTAGAAACAAAACATTAGATCAAATAGTTCACAGTTATGAGGCTCCGAAGCTGAAAATGTAGGTAAGGTACATACAAGTAATCAGGGGCGGCTCACATATTTCAGGGCCATGTGCGAACTTGTAAGATTGGACCCCGAAAAAAAAATCTAAAATGAATAAACAATACAAAAAAGGCACGACATACTATAATTGGCTCTGCAAAATAATACTAATATGAAGAAAATCTTATTACTAAGAAAATTAAGAAGTTCAAAAAAATACAAAGTAAAAATAATCATAGTTTAAATAATAACATGACGATGAGTAAGGTAATGCAGACCAGACTTGAATTTGAGAAAGTGATTTTTCCATCAAAATATTCTACCATTGGTCCATTTCTAAATAGCATATAAGCATACTACTATAAAATTTGGGGCCCTGTGCGGGCGGGCTTACCGCGCATGGCCTTAGCCACCCCTGCAAGTAATGGCTAATGTGTTTACCGTCCATGCAATATGTATTTCAGAGAATTAGAATATTACGAAGACAAACATACCTGGTTATATAACGAACTGACAAGAGTAGCAGTGCCTTCGACATAATCTGCAGTAGAGATGCCAAACTTCCACTCTGGATTCAAGCTTTTAGCAACCTTCCCAATCAATTCGAGTAGTTCTCCCATTCTTTTCAGCCACCAAGAATTGAGCAATGACCAAGTTTTTTGCACTCTCACTTGTAAACCCTGCCCATGGACTGCCAAGTAATTAACAATATTGATGAGGTCAAGGTTTGGCATTTGTCCGTTGGATGCTTCAGCATATATATTGAGAACATCTTTTCCAGATCCTGAACTGCTATCAGATACCTTAATGATAAGGGCAGCTGCCATTGTCCCAGCACGTCTAAAACCATTAGATATTACATTTTTGGTGACTTCAGTTCTTTCAAGAGCCTGAGTACTTACACCACAAACTTCCTTCATGTCGCCAAAGGAAAGTGTATTATAGTCTCTCAGCCAAGCATCAACTGCACAATAATCTCCATGTTTTGAATCTGCAGCAAGCCATATGATATCTTTCGCTATCCAAGTCACTTGAGAAAGCAGAGAGAACACTGAATAACCAACTCCAAGTGCTAAAGCCTCGCTCGTGGTAATATCAACAGAATTATAAGGCGTGACAATTACTATAGATTCTTTCCCATCACCACGTGGAGCTCTTATTATTCCTACTGTATTGACACCATAAGATGAACAAGTGTAGTTCTCTTGGATGTTTCCGGCTTCAGGACCCAAGAAGAAGTGCAGAGGATGAAATTTATTAGAAGCAGGTTGGAACTTGTGATAATTAACTTCACCACCCAACTCCATTATGTGCTCTGCAATAACCTCCGGAATTTCACTGCATATGCAAATTAAAAGGCAGACTTTGAGAATTCAAGTGAGAGGTACACAAAATAAACTGGTAAATGGTAATCTATTTAAAGTATACACACATTAAGATGAATGTATAACAGCATCACATTTGCTGAGAGTAAGAGATTCTGCATTCAAGTAATTACAGATTGGTGAAGAATCTTTAAATATATATCCAGAAACACATACATGCCTGTGCTTGTAGACTTCGAATCCAAACTTAGAATCTTCTCGACAAATTTGTTCCCCTCTTTAGCATCATCATTGGACAGCATATAACTGGCAGAACCTGCAAAGCAAAATTTGCAGAAACTAACCCATCAGCCGAGATCATTATTCACGAACAAACAATAATTGCATAAGGATTCGCCCCAACTTGGTAACGTAATCACGGCCAACCTAGACACTATCACTAAACCAAAACATAAAGTAAGTTGAACTAGATGAAGGTACATATTAGACAATCTCACTATCGAATATTACAATCTACAGTTTAAACATCTAATGCTACATTTCATCAATACATAATCGTGGTTGAAAACTATGATCATTAGTTTTGACATCTAATGATACATCCCATCAAATACATAACCATGGCATTAAGTTATCGAAGTTCCAATAGTTTTTCTATCGAAAATCCCGAAATGCTCCTGTTTTCCAGTGACTGAAATAATGACTCTACAACGAAAATATTTCGAAAACTTCACAACTAATCAGAAATGTACCAAACTGAAACATAACTAGAAAGCAAAACTTCAATCCACGATCTAACGAAACCACAAATTCACGGATCAACTGGTAAACTGACCAGGCATGAGGGAGTTCTCAGAGACATAGGTGTTCTTCGCGAGAACTGGCAAGAGAAGAAGAGCTATAACCCCTGCTGTACAGCATATTACGCTGCAATTCACATCGAATCAAGGTGAATTTCACTTCAGTACAATGACATTTTCACTGAGTAATTCAATGATCAGATGAATATGGATGAATTTATACCTGACGAGTAAAGAGTGAGCGATAAGAAAGAGACCGATGCGGATAATCGGTCTAGGCTTTGGCTTCAATGGCTCAGTTTCCGCCATAGCTGATCTTCGTCGAGCTCTCTGCAGATTTGAGCTTCAGTTCTCTGATCAGTTCCTAATCTGTGAATGGATCGACTGTTTTGTTCTAGGCCCAGTTACATAGGTGTCTATCTCACACAGGCCGGCCCATTATGTAGTCCATGCCCGGATTTATCAGTCGTAAAATTCTAGCCGAAGACCAATTTTATCCATAAATCATCAAAAAATACCTACTAAAACTAAACGGAACAAAAAGATAACAACCACATTGCATCTCGAGTCGTGATATACGGTTAAGTTAATAGTTATATATCCGTACTTCAAAGTGAATAAATGCCGTGTTGACTGTATATTTAGTTGGGAGAAAACAATAAAACTGAGTGTTTTTTTTTTACATAGAAGTTTCTAACTAGGTATTGGCTTGCACTCCTTCCTTTATTCATTTTATCTTACATTGGCATTTGTATCATTATCGTTGAGATTGCAGTTTAATTTGTTCATGTTCATTGTTCAATTTGATGATTAAAATATATTCTATTCGTCTTAGAGAACTTCATATGCTAAATGACGGTAGTTTTCAATAAAAGGTTAAAATTAGTCATGATATATAAATATATGATAAAAATTTATTTTTAATGAAAAATTGTGTACGGGAAGTTCTCTATAAACAACAATGTCAAACTAATATGACAAATGTGGGACATGCCATCATTTTATATTTAGAGTTAGAGATATACAGTTGAGTTGTATATTGGAGTGAAGAAATACTGTATATTGAGTGTAAATAGATTTTTCTCTATATTTAAGTTTCTATTATTAGAAGAGACCCATTTTACCCCTAAATTACCAAAAAGACCTAGTAAAATTATTATGAAGTCCTCTTTTAGATTCTAAATTTAGGTATGTTAAAGCTGCTGTCATGCTAAGACTTTTTCAGAAAAATAATTCCACTACCCATATTACACATATCTCCTATATTTTCGTATTGGAGGAGTAGTTGTCGATTTACCTCATGGTTGGGTAGATAAATGTTTGGAATTTTGCGATTATTTTTTAATCGGCGTTGCTGAATATAAAAAAAACTTATTACACGGAATCCTATTTTTTTTAGAACGAGTTGAAGGCATAGGCATTATTCAGGCAGAAGAAGCACTAAATTGGGGTTTATCAGGCCCAATGCTACGAGCTTAAACCAAACAAAGAAATGGCCAACCAATGTATATTTATGTGAGATATACCGATTAGTTTTATATCTAGAGTGAATAAATACGATGTTAACTGGTTATCTAGTGTAAAGAAATTAATAAAAGTATGTTGTTTTTTTAACTAAAAGTTTCCAACTAGTTACCGACCATCGTTCCAAAGGTGTGTTTACAAAGTGGGCCTTCAACTATAATATTTTACTGGGCTTTTGTGTTGGGAACATGGGCTTGTTTAGCCCAACTTCAGCTTCTTCTCGCCATTCAGATAACAACTCTAGGGTTTTGTAGCAAACTCTTTCGAGCACCGGGCGGAAATCATCGTAGTTGGATAATCTCAGGTAAAATTGACGAATTCTTGCTATGTTTGTACGAAATTGATAAGAATTTATAAGCTCGTTTTTTGCATTTCATGCTTCTCAGCTATTGCTATGCTGGAAAATGTATTTGATTAGCTAGAAAACAAGATCCCCATTTCGTGATTTATCTGTTTTTTGTAATACGTATAGTAACTATTGTATTAGGCGTTTTGGAATGAATGGAATTAGTCTGTGAATTGTAGATATTCTAATGAATGGAATTAGTCTGTGATTTTGTGTCTCTGAGCTGCATTTGATTGAATTTAATCAGTAAAAATCCGATCTTTAGGATCTTGAACTGTCTTTAACCATGTAGTTTTTTAGGCTTGACATGCTTTATGTATATATGTATTGAATTTATAAGCTCGTTGTTTATAATTCATGTTCTTAAACATTGCTATGCGGAAAATGTTTCTGATTAGCTAGAAAACAAGATCCCCATTTCGTGATTTATCTGTTTCTTGTAATCCGTATACTATTGTATTATGCCTTTTGGAATGAATGGAATTAGTCTGTGAATTGTAAATATTCTAATAAATGGAATTAGTCTGTGAATTGTAAATATTCTAATAAATGGAATTAGTCTGTGATTTTGTGTCTCTTAGCTGCATTTGATTGAATTTAATCAGTAAAAATCTGATCTTTAGGATCTTGAACTGTCTTTATCCATGTAGCTGTTTAAGCTTGACATGCTTTATGTATGTATGTATTGAATTTAGTTTTTTCTGGGTGTTGTTTGTTACAGAGAGAGAGATGGCCGAGGGAGTCAAGAGTGGAGTGGTTGTGCCAGAGTCGGTTCTGAAGAAGCAGAAGAGGACTGAGGAGTGGTCTCTAGTTAAATTGAAAGAGGTTGAAGAGGCAAAGAAGAAGAAGGTTGAGACTAGGAAGTTGATCTGCAAAAAAGCAAGAGACTATTCGAAGGAGTATGAGGAGCAGGTATGCTGAAGGATCCATTTTTAAGCTGATTGGAGGAGTTTTCTGTCTTCTAAATTTTTACTCGGTTGTTAATTGTCTTTTTAGGGGAAAGAATTGATTCGCCTGAAGCGTGAGGCTAGGTTGAAAGGTGGCTTTTATGTCAATCCTGAGGCAAAGCTTTTGTTTATTGTCAGAATCCGCGGGTAATCAATCACTTTCTGCATAATTTATCAAGAATAAGCATATTTTAGGATCCTTCTGATACTGTTGATGTTATATTTCAGTATCAATGCCATGCACCCGACTACCAAGAAGATTTTGCAGCTTCTGAGATTGCGCCAGGTGCTTCAACTATCTTATTTATCATGGTTTTCTCTTCCTACTTTGTCTGTGCATTTACATCGTTTCTTAACTTGTTAGTCGATGGCCTATTCTCTTTCATGTGCTGTTGCTAATTTTGCAACTTGATGTTTCTGGAGTACATATAAACCATTAGCATTGTGCAGTGTGCATGGCTAATGTTTTTAACAAACTCTTGTTTTCATATATAAGTGATCTTTCTTGTCTCAAAGTTTTATGAACCGATCATACCCTTCTGTCTGATGTGCTCTCTTCATTTATTATTCTTTTGTCAGCTTAAAATGTCGATATCATTCTAACATTCTTCTGTCTGATGTGCTCTCGTCATTTTATGACCTAGATATTGCTAGAATCTTCTTGATATGGCAGAAAAATTCGCAGTAACTTTATACCCTCTAATATTGTTTTCTTATGTGTTACAGATCTTCAATGGAGTCTTCTTGAAAGTGAATGTAGCTACAATGAACATGCTCCACAGGGTTGAGCCTTATGTGACATACGGGTTAGAAACTAGAATGCTACAAAATCTTCCATATATACGACAGATGCACACAACATCTTTGTAATTACTACTGATTCGCTGCATATCTATCAGGTACCCCAACCTTAAAAGCGTAAAGGAGTTGATCTACAAGAGGGGCTACGGGAAAGTGAACAAGCAGAGAATCGGTCTTACTGACAATTCAATTGTTGAGCAGGTGTTGGGCAAGTATGGAATCATATGCATGGAGGATCTTATCCATGAGATCATGACTGTGGGACCCCATTTCAAGGAAGCCAACAACTTCCTATGGCCATTCCAACTCAAGGCACCTTTGGGAGGACTGAAGAAGAAGAGGAATCACTATGTTGAAGGTGGTGATGCTGGTAATCGTGAGGATTACATCAATGAACTTATTAGAAGGATGAACTAATTTTGAAGCAATGTTCTTGAATTGGACAGTGTTATGTTCAAGTGGTTTGACACCCTTTTTAAGTGCTAAGAACTCCAGTTTTGTATTTGAAGTGCCTAGCACTCAATGTGGACAATGAAGCATCCATTTTGTATTTGTTTTTCTTGCAGAGTGCAGTAAGTTTTCTGATTGAAGCCAAGCCAAAACATGTGCTAAAGAGATAAATCCGATGTTAAATTAATGCATAAATAATGTATTTGTGCACTCTGGTCCTTGGGAATAAATTGAGGTCCTTCAAGAACTCATAACCATAAGCATGCATAATCTCATAATCCTTCCATTTATCTGGCAATCCAGGAAGACACCATTGGATGCAATCTAGCAGAAGGGATCCCATCATTGTAGTTTCGATATATTATACGTAAACTCTTTGAAAAGTGAAGGATGAGCATCTTTTGGTAACTTGACAAATGTGTAATGTTGAGATATTGCATCTTCATGCCTCTGTTCTCTTAGCTTCTGTAGTGTTGATTCAACTATACGCATCATCCTGACATGTAACATAATTTTCTGCATATTCGCCTCCAGAATTGTACGGCTCGGTTTCAATAATTACATTTGCATTTAACTCAACAACAAAAAATTACAAAACAGTGTACTAACAAGCAACAACACTTCATTTGCTAATCTATAACCATGGCTAACCAGAGTAGCTCGGTCAATGCAAGCTTGAATTGTGCTAGAGTCGAGTTGTTCGATATGTGAATAATAAAGTCATATAGTTATAGAGTCTTTACCGAAACGTACAAAATAATTAGCTATTGCGAGCGGCCTAGCCATATGGAAGCCAAGATGAGTTGAGAAAGGACTTAAAAAAGAATAGCATAGTCAAAAGGAAATGACATAATAATTTGTTACTTCGCTAATTCGAAGTTGAAGGCCATCAATGCTGATCTCACGTTTCTTCTTCTTCTCAAGTTTTTTAATCATCATCATCCACCTCCTCCTCCACAATTGACCTTCCTCCTGATGAAATATGAATTCATTCGTAGTAATATATTACTCCCTCCGTTTTTTATAAAATTTTCAATTTTACTATTCTGTGATCAACTGTCTCCAACTTTGACCGTTAACTACTTCCAAACTATAATAGTAAATAATTTAATAAAATCATATAATGAAAATTTAATTACTAAATTTTCATTATATGATTTTATTAAATTATTTACTATTATCGTTTAAGAGTAATTTGTGGTCAAAGTCGAAGACAGTTGACCGGTCAAAGTTAAAATTGAAAGTTTTATAAAAAACGGAGGTAGTAATACTTACATGTATGTAGAATTTACCACTCCTATTTGTGTCTTCTTTTAAAGGTCAAAATTCAATCAACTGGCATGTCAACTATATTTGGGTAGTTTGCTTTTAGATGATAAATATATTTAACCATTGTCGTAAAAGTAATATGTGGTCAAAGTCGGAAATGGTTGATTAGGAAATATGAAGTTTTTGAAGCCAAAACTTATGAAGTAATTAGCCGTATAGACAGATAGAAACCAAGATGATGAATTGAGAATGGACTTAACAAATACTACTAGCATAGGGAAATGAAATGGCCAGAATAACTTATTACCTCTAATTCGAAGTTGAAAGGCATCATTGCTCATACCACGTTGCTCTTCCTCGATTCTTCTTGCTGATTCAACAACTGTCTTACTAGAAGAATCATCTATTTCGATGGTTTTCAATGTCGGAATATTTCATCAGGTATATCGATATATAGGATATCATATGGGAAGATGAGATTCCATAATCTGGATAACAATGGAGGTAATACCTTGCAATTGACAGATAAATATCGGATGTTGACAAGTTTAAATATCTCTTCTGGGAAATGATCTTGCAAAATTATTTCAGATGTATCCAAGACTCTAACCAATTTTGATTTTGATGTACTAAGCAACTTAGATACCATTATACCATACTCTTGCGAGAACATGTAGTCTTCAAAAGAGACTGCATCATACCCTTGCGGGAAACTGTAGTCATCCATATCATTCCGTAAACTCTGTGCTTCTATACTTCTGTCAGTAGCTTTCGGAACATGCCCATATTTGCTACAAACAACAAAATCTTCTTGCTCAGCTCTTCTGTTGCATAGATCTTTTAAGAGATCATGCATACCACAACTCCTCACTTTCCCACATGATTTCCTTTCATGCACCACAACAAGATTTCTGTTTTCGAGATCCTCCAAATACTGCTCTGCTGATTCTTCCAAGGTTTTATCTTCAATTGGTTTCAAGAAACTATCAGCTGCCCAGAACCTTTTGATTCTAGAAACTCGAATCTCAGAACCTTTTGGAAAAGCTCCAAGGTAGAGCAAACACGGCCTCAAATGATGTGGCAGATGGTCATAACTCAAACATAAAATCTTTGAGAATTGTTCATCTAATGCTACAGTTGGGCTAATGTCATGTGCAACATGCTCCCAGAAACCTTCTGCATTGTCGCACTCCAAGAGGAGTCCACTAATCACAGATATTGCAAGAGGAAGACCTTTGCAGTTTTTGGCAATAGTTCTCCCTAATCTTTCCAGTTCTGGATCAAGGTCTTCCTTCTCACCAAACACTTTTCCACAAAATAAATCCCAACTATCATCATCGTATAGAAGGTTCATAGTGTGCAAATTTGAGGAACTTGCATGCTTAGCCACGTCAAGATCCCTAGTGGTTAAAATGACAGAGCTTGTAGATTGATTTTCTGGAAAGTACGGGCGTAATGCATCCCATATATCATTATCCCAGATATCATCCAATACAATCAAGTATCGCCTACCGTATAGAAGTTTGTGTAATGTTACTTTCAGGTCAACCTTTTCCTCATGAGTAAGATCACTTGCTTCCTTTTCAGTTAGGCAACTCACAAGAGTTGAAAGAATTTTGTGAATTTTGTTAACGTCATAATCTTGTGATATTGTAGCCCAAGCAACACAATCAAAGTGGGAAATATTATCATCATAAAGTTTTCTGGCAAGAGTACTCTTACCAATTCCGCCCAGCCCTACGATGGGAATGATCTCCAGAGCTCGTTCATATCTAGTAAGCCGATCCTTCAGCTTGTCTGTGTCTTTGTCAAGCCCCCTGCATGCTTGGCTTTCTGGCACACCTTTTCTAGTAAAGTGCCTCGTCAATGAAGAACCCAAAGAAGCCATTCTGGCACGACTGCCAGCAACACTAGCTGAACTTTCTGGGTTTGGATCTACGATACTCAAATCTTTAAACGTCTCAGTTACAGTTTGTTGGGATGAATCGATGATTGTCAGATCCTTGTTTATCATGGAATCAAATTTCTCAATTACTTTTTGGATAGAAAATTGATACACAAAGGCAGTGAGGATTCTCTGAATTCCTTTTCTCAAGTATGGCAGAAATTTTTTTGGTGCACTAAGAGCGATAAGAGTTCGATCCACATTGGCAGAATCAACTATGTCTTCTGCTCGATGTGAGAAATCAATGACTTGTCTCTGCAAATTTTCTAATCTGTTGTAAGTTGGCAGGGGAAGATTTTCAAGAATCTGTTGCAAAGTGGTGACCTTTTCCAACAGAGTTTCAAGTTTTTCCTTCTCAAGGTCATCAACAGAATCAACTTCAGGATCAGGGTGCATAATTTGATGAATACTATGTGCGAGTGAACGTAGATTGTAAGCTGTTGAGTTTAAACAAGATCAATCGACTCTTTGTTCACACCAAAACCGAAACAACACAAATCAACAATCAACGAAGAAATCAACAAGAGATTTAACGTGGTTCGGCTGAGAATCAAGCCTACATCCACGGGAAAACAACCACAATTCTTTATTGACTTCAATCGTTTACAATTACAGCTTGAATCAACCAAAATCGATCAAGAACACGCATAAACAGCGCTCAGCAACCTATCTTCTATCTTGAGCTATTGAGATAAAGAAACGGTTACAAGAATGGAAATTTGTGATGAAAATGTGTTAATCTAACTCTCTAAAATAACTGGCAACAATCAATTTATAGTAATCAGCAACAACGACTTGGAATTTTGACCTGGAAGCTTCCGCGCTCTTCTTCCCCTGTTTTCTGTTTCTGCAGGTAGTTACAACAAGTAACGGCTAGTAACAGCCCAAGTCATCCAAACCGTTGATTTGCCCAGATTTGATCACAGCCATCCATTGCTTAATTGAGCTAAATCTTACATAAGCCATGTTCAGTATCTCGTCTCTGAACAGCTCAAATCAACTGGTTTGTTTGGAAGATGGGTGATGAAGGAACTGGAGAGAAAATAAGAAATCAAGATCGAAGCTAGCTTAATTGAATAGTAGTATGTGGTAACCCGATTTCCTGCCGTACATAGCTGCTCCATTGAATAGTATGTGGTATACATTTGTCCGTAGACTATTAGTTTCAAAGAAAACAAGGTAGTTGTAGGACATGTAAAAGTGACTGGAACTAATTATTGGGAAATTTTCACATATGGTCCATGTTTTGATTCACACCTAACATCTTATCCCTAAAATGCAATCAATTTCCTCATTAGTAGGATCAATCCGCCATACATAGGTGTCGAAGATGAGTATATCTGCATCCGTCTAATGCCTGGCATGATTCTCACTAGATTTTATTCGTACAACACAAGGGTGCACCATACGTAGGAGCACCCGATGTTTCAACAACTCAAAATCATCCTTTAAAGTGCCAGTCCCTACGGCAAATACTATGTAACCAACTGAAAAAAAGGATTGGAGTAAATTGCAAGGAGAAGTTACTGCAACAGAGGATTCATGGATAAAAAAGTTATATTAATTCTCCAATAGAAGCCACTCTGGTAGGACGTTCAGCAACACTAGACGAAGTTTCTGGGGTTGGATCGACAATGGTCAGATCTTCAAACTCCTCAGTTGAATAGTATGCATGTGGTAATTTCCTGCTGTAGACTATTGAAGTTTCAGAGAAATCAAGGCAGTTGTTGGAGAACCTGAACAGAATTGAACAATTCCAATTAACTCATTACGTACATAATAAAATTCAATGACAGTACACAATCTTTTCGAAACAAAACTGAAATTTCACACAAAAAGAGTTATAAGGCTCACGGTGCAAAATGACATATTAAACTATGTTGATAGTGTGTCCTCAATATCTTGACGAAGGCAAGGGAGTAGTAGTGACAGGGGTGTCTCCGACGGGCATGGTCCGTTTACATCATGTCCCGTCTTGGCTAACACAATTCATGAGTTCATAAGTATCTCTTTATGATGTTGTGGGTGAATATGAGAAATAAGGAACTACGTACCTTCAGTCTGTAATAGACTGAATACGATGTTTTATCCTCAAAGTTGTTTCTTCCATTTTATCATTTATACAATCAGTTGATTTGAAGGTTTTGAGACTCTGCACTTTACATCAGGAACTTATTATCTTCATTTATTCAGTGCTTAAAGAGTTCTCTCAAAAGACTTTTTTTTCTTCCCAAAACTGCATAATTAAGTTATTCTTATCATGAACAACACATTCTATAACTTTAAACAAGATGAGTCCAACGCAATTCCTCCAGCATTTGATGGCATGGAATTACACGAGTATCCACATTCGAAACATTTCAGCAGCAGAGAAACGAATTACTCCGTGCCACTTACAACTCTTGGTTACATGTCAAACTTTTGTTTCTTTGAAGTATTGGCATTTTGAACAATAGTCGAACCACTCACGTGTTCATAATGTATGAATACAAAATCTGATTCCATACATCAGGTACTCCAGGAAGACACCAGTGGATGCAATCTGCGTAACTTCTAGCCTCTTTTGGTTTTCCTTTGTCAAACATACGCCAAAAGGTTCTATAGATTGATGGATGGCCGTCTTTCCTGTAAAGCGATAGCTTTGTGATATTAAGATACTCTACATGTACCCCTCTCATTTTTAAGTTTCTTATAGTTGATTCTGCAATCTGCTGCATTCCCGAAGCACTTCCAAGATATCTTTCATTAGGAATCGGTTCAGTCTCACCGTAGCAGTTCTGCTTCATACCTAACATATCATCCCTACAATACAATCGATTTCCTCATTGTTAAAGTAGGTACAGGCATCTGTGTGGAAAAAAGGAAGACAATTTGAGATATACGTAAATAAAAGATTAAACCAGCATGGAAATGTTGTACCTAAAATGAAAAGGTGATGGACTCATAAAGAACATCTTTGTTCTTGTTCGGTTAACATTGAATTCCAGCCAATTCGACCAAGTGTTCAAGGCAATTTCATAACGGCGCAGCTTCATCTCTACAGTCTTATTGATTGCATCTGGGCTCCCAAATGATCCCCAACTGACCATGTCTCATTTGTTCCAAGAGCAGATTTTAGTCAACTGATTGATTATTGATACACCACTACTCTGATTTGGTGTTTGTGGCATGTGTACAAATATACCAAAATGGCATAGAAAATAAAAAGTTCAAAGAAAATTTTACTTACAAGAGTACGATCGTAGGATCAATCCACCATACATAGGTGTCGAAGATGAGTATATCTGCATCCTTCCAATGCCTGGCATGATTCTCAATAGATTTTATTCGTACAACACGAGGGTGCACCCGATGTTCTTTTATGTCATCACAATTAGTCTCAACCAGCATCGGAGACCAGTAAAATGCAATTGTTGTGTTGTATTCCTTCAGTGAGGTTAAAAACAAAAAGTCTCAGCTAGGTAAACTCCGTTTGAACCAAATGCATATTTCGTAACCAAACAAGATAAGTGCCAAGACTTGATGTAGACTGTGATGTACACCATACATTCAGAAATTGAGATCACGATAGTAATAGCGACCGAGACTGAGAGCACAAAACCTTAGCAGTGGTAACTGTCAAGAAAGATTCTAACTGCAGGTACCAAGGCTTATTTGAAACTGCTTATTAACACAATATTAACACAACGCATGTACTAAGATATATAATAAAGAGATTCTTGTTTATACATACTTAATGATCATGAAACAATAATAGGTTTCTGCGCGACCTCTCGAGGCAGACGAGAATAAAGATTTTTATAACTCACAGGGATTTTGAACATGTACCAATTGCCGGTCTCAGTCACTGATTTTGCTGTAGATGGGGGGAGAGATGACTCAATTAGGCAAAGCATTGATCTCCACTGGTTTCTATTTAAAGAGTCCCCGACGAAAACAAGCTTCTTTCCCCTGAGTTTCTCCAACAATGCCTTTCCATTGAACCTGTTGAGAAAGGTTAAACATTTAAACTTCTAGTGGAATAGGCTCTTGTATGATCTATTTGAAACTGGGAAACTGTTTTTCTCATACTCCAGTTTGGTTAAAAAAATTCGAACTTTATTCATATCCAAACATAAACAAGTCACTTGTAATTTTTCTATCGCGTGTATAATGATATAAGAGAATCTGCTAGTTATACTGTATATGTTAAACGTCTAGAGAAAAGAAAGCAGAACCTTGGAAGGTCGCAGTGATCAGGTTGCCATCGCCAATTCCGGTACTTCAAGTCCTTTCTTCCATATTCCTCACACGCAAATTCATCCTCCATGAATGAACATCGTCTCCCATCATATAAGGGATATGATATGTTGTCATAAACCCATCTACCAGAAAACAAATCACACCTTGTAACAGAGACCTTATTTACAAATTGTTTATCACTGAAAATAAGTTGTGGTTTTAAAGTATTCCAATTAATATCTCCTATCTGATAAACAAAGACAATGACCATGCCTACAATAAAAATGCCAGAGAACTTGATCAAAGTTGAACAAAATCTCAAATACTTTGAAAGCCACTCTATCATGTTCATCATTTAGGTTTTGGTGTGAGTTTCTTGAATATTATAACTGATTTGAGCTTTATAACACATGTTTAATGAATCACAAGATAATGAACGGAAATCCATGCACATAAATGAAATTTTATTGAAAGAAATCTTTCTGATTGTTATTACCCTATAAATCGATCTTTAGTTGGTAACCTGATGCAAATAATAGTCTGATTTTGGAGATTGAAGCCATGAGCATTACATAGCTACATGTACTTTCAGGAAACTATCTGTAAATTCAATTTCGTACATAGTATGCACATTACAAGTACCCAATACAATTATATATTGCAACAACGAATTTATATGCTATAACGGAAATCTCTCTAGAAACAACTTCACGCTTTCTTGCTATAAGAAATCATATACTTTATGAGAAAAAGAAGATGAAGAACTTCTGTACACTTCAAAAAAGTACTGAATTTACAGATCAATGAACAAAGGGCGCTATGTCAAAGTCAACAGCTGAAACTTTTAGACCTCTGATCAGGACGGGAGTCATGTTCTCCATAGTTTTTTTTACACTATTTGACAATTGAAAGCTACACTTGCAGAATCACTCACAAACTGCAGTCATTTTAATCATCACTTACATAAAACCGTACTTTATGCATACATAGTAAGTCCATCAAGCACATGGTTTGTAGATTCAAGACCTTTGAGCTTCTCATTTCTCTGAACTCAAAAACAAATACTCGACAGGAATGTTTGTTTAGACATGACATAGAAGTTTAGGGACTTAGGAAAGTTGAATAAATAGTGTTTTCGTGTACTTTATAAACCGTGTTAAACGTACCTAAGAAACAAAGCTCCAATCCCTGATTAAACATGATAGCGTTCTTGAGATAAGCCACATCTACAAGTTAACTTACAAATCCTAAAAGAATGGCAATAAAGATCAAGACAAGTTATGATCCTTCTTCTTCAAAAATACTATAATTAGAAGAAAAATGCACCGTGCGAAACAAATCAAGTGTAATAAAGACAACGAGTTGTAGAAGAGTTGTGAACAATGCTATTAGAATATGCCTTGAATCAGGATTAAGCCTATTTTCTAGGTTTGTCAGGTTTGTGCTTATTTGTCCACTAGGTTATCTGTATACTAGGTTTGTCATGATTGGGTTCTATTTCCTAGTCCTGTTCGGTATTTGTCTAGAGAAGTATTATATATACTTCCTTTTAGCCTAGTTAAATCATTCTGTAATCTGAGTTCCTCAAGATCTATAAAACTGTTCTCTTCTCTGCCCGTGGACGTAGCTAATTTATTGTTAGTGAACCACGTTAAATCTTTGTGTTCTTTATTCACGTTATTTATGATATTTCTTGCTTCAGTTATAACAAACTGGTATCAAGACCTGGATCTGTTCTAGTGTTTGAAATTCACTGAGAAAGATGTCTGGTATTAACGTGAAGATCGACAAATTTACCGGGAGGAATAGTTTCAGTTTATGGCAGATCAAGATGCAATCTTTGTTGAAACAACAAGGGTTGTGGGCGCCGCTTGTTAGGAAGTCGACAGAAAAAGTCACCGCTGAGATGGTTGTTTTGGAGGAGAAGGCACACTCGACAATTATGTTGTGTCTTGCTGACGATATCATCACCGAGATCGCGGAGGAGGAAACTACGCAAGGTCTGTGGGTTAAGCTCGAGAGTCTCTATATGACAAAGTCCTTAACCAATAAGTTGCTTCTGAAGCAACGCCTGTTCAGTCTACGAATGCAGGAAGGTTTGCCTCTCCGAGATCATCTGGATCAGTTAAACACAATTTTACTGAATTGCGTAATATTGATGTTAAGGTTGAAGATGAGGACGCTGCTTTAATTCTGTTAGTATCTTTACCATTATCGTATGAGAATTTCGTGCAATCGTTTATTGTTGGTAAATATACTATTTCTCAAGAAGAGGTTAGATCATCCCTCCATACTAGAGAGTTGCGCCATAAGGCGGCTGGTACAGGTGCTGATAATCAGGCTACTGGGTTAGTAGCCAGTGGGAGTAATGGACATGGAAATTCGGGAAAGAAGAAATTCAAGAAACCAGCTTCTAAGGGTCCAAAACCAAATGATACCTGTAATTACTGTAAAGAGAAGGGACACTGGAAATCTGAATGTCCTAAGAAGAAGAGGCAACATGATAAACCGATAGGTACTGCTGCTGTAGCTGATACCAATTCTGAAGAGGATATTGCTCTAGTTGTTGATGAGCACACGCATCACAGTGATTCGTGGATCCTTGATTCTGGAGCATCTTATCATATATGTCCGCGCATGGAGTGGTTTACAACCTACGAGCAAGTAGACGGGGGCAATATTTCTATGGCTAACAGTTCTCTTTGTAAGACGGTTGGAATAGGCTCGATCAAAATTCAGACACATGATGGTAAATTATGTACATTGAATGATGTTAGGCATGTTCCACTTATGACAAAGAATCTGATATCTTTGAGTACACTTGATAACAAGGGTTTCAATTATCAAGGTGGAGGTGGAGTTTTACATGTCTGCAAGGGTTCGAATGTAGTTCTGAAAGCCGTAAAACATGGTACCTTGTATATTCTTCAAGGTTCTACGTTATCAGGTTTTGTCGATGTTGCATCATCGGAGATTGATAAGGAGAACATGACCAAGTTATGGCATATGAGGCTTGGTCACATGAGTGTAAGAGGGATGCAAATTATGTCAAAAGCAGATCTTCTTTGTGGGCACAAGGTCACTGATCTTGAATTCTGTAAACATTGTATCTTTGGGAAGTTACATCGCAGCAAGTTTCCTAAAGCTATACACAGAACAAAAGGCACACTTGATTACATCCATTCTGATTGTTGGGGTCCTTCCCGGGTGGAGTCTTTAGGGGGTCACATATATTTTGTGTCAATGATTGATGATTTCTCAATGATGACTTGGTTGTTCATTATGAAGCATAAAAGTGAAGCCTTTAAGAACTTCAGTCAATGGAAGGCATTAGTGGAGAATCAAACATGGAAGAAGATAAAAAGGCTGCGAACTGATAATGGTCTGGAATTTTGCTGGTTTGAGTTCGATGAAATCTGCAAGAATGATGGGATTGCTAGGCATCATACAGTCAGGGATACACCACAGCAGAATGGTGTAGCAGAACGTATGAATCAGACACTTCTGGAGAGAGCTAGGTGCATGCTCTCTAATGCTGGACTAACTAGAAGTTTCTGGGCAGAAGCGGTTAGTACAGCATGCTATCTGATAAATCGTGGACCTCACACAGGTATACATCTCAAAACTCCTATTGAGATGTGGTCTGGCAAGCCTGCTGATTACTCTATTTTAAGAGATTTTGGATGTACTGTTTATTATCATGTCAATGAGGGTAAATTGGAGCCACGAGCTAAAAAGGGGGTATTTGTAGGCTATGGGGATGGAGTTAAAGGTTATAGGATTTGGTCCCCATCTGAGAAGAGGGTTATACTTAGTAGAAATGTGGTATTTGATGAAAATTCTATGTTTAACTCTATTGTGAAGTCTATTGTTGTGTCAGAAAGTGGTGGTGTTGAGAAACATGTGGAGCCGCAAGTCACTCTAGAAGAGAGTGAACCACAACATGAAAGTGAACAGCCACATTCAGAATTAGAATCATCAGTTTCTTCACTGCCAGCAACAAATCAACATAACTTGGCAGGTGATCGATTAAGGAGATGGAATTATGGGAAGCCTCCCATCAGATTAGGTTTTGAACATATGGTGGCCTATGCACTACAGGTTGCTGAAGAGGTGGATCCTAACTCTGATGAGCCATCCACTTACAATGAAGCAGTGTTATGTACTGAGTCTGCCTAGTGGCTTGCTGCAATGGGAGATGAGATGGAGTCACTCCATAAGAATCAAACTTGGGAATTAACCAAGCGACCTCGAGACAGGAAGATTGTCACCTGTAAATGGGTCTACAAAAAGAAGGAAGGAGAAACATCTGTTTAGGGTATCAAGTATAAAGCTCGAGTCGTAGCTAGAGGGTTCACTCAGAGAGAGGGAGTAGACTATAACGAGATTTTTTCGCCAGTGGTCAGACACACTTCCATCAGGGTACTACTAGCAATAGTAGCACATCAAAATCTAGAGCTTGAACAACTAGATGTGAAGACATCTTTTCTGCATGGAGAGCTAGAAGAGGAGATATACATGACTCAGCCGGATGGTTTTCAGGTTCCTGGTAAGGAAGACTATGTTTGCAAGTTGAAGAAGTCCTTGTATGGACTAAAGAAGTCTCCGAAGCAGTGGTATAAGAGATTCGACAGCTATATGATAGAGATTGGCTACATCAAGAGTTCATATGATTGTTGTTTTTACTACAACAAGGCAGCAAATGGTTCTTTGATCTTTCTGGTCTTGTATGTAGATGATATGTTGATAGCTGCAGAGAACAAGTCTGATGTTTAGAAGTTGAAGGATCTCCTTAGTGCTGAGTTTGAGATGAAAGATTTGGTTGCGGCTCGAAAAATTCTGGGTATGGAGATTTATAGGGATAGAAGCAAAAAGAAACTCTTTTTATCATAAAAGGGATACATTCAGAAGATTTTGTCAAGATTTGGCATGTCTACAGCAAAGCCCATAGATACTCCTAGTGCTGTAAATGCACATCTGCCTGTTGCTTTTGCACCTAAGTTTGCTGAGGAGGAGTACATGTCTCGAGTTCCCAATGCTAGTGCAGTAGGAAGCTTGATGTATGCAATGGTCTGCACTAGACCTGATCTTGCACAATCTGTTAGTGTCGTTAGTAGGTTTATGGGTGAACCTGGCAAGGAGCACTGGCAAGCTGTGAAGAGAATTTTTCGGTACCTAAAAGGTACGTCTGATGTTGGTCTCATTTATGGAGGTGATACAAAGTGTGTGGTGACAGGGTTTTCAGACTCTCATTATGCTGGAGATGTTGACAGTAGAAGATCTATGTCCGGTTATGTTTTCACTCTTGGTGGTTCAGTTGTCAGTTGGAAAGCTACTTTGCAACCTACATTGACTTAATTTGTCTACTATGGAAGCAGAGTACATGGCGTTGACAGAAGCAGCAAAAGAGGGAATCTGGTTAAAGGGATTGGTCAGTGATTTGGGTCTACATCATGATCAGGCTATAGTGTATTATAGCGATCTCGGTAACTGTTTAGCCAAGGATCAAGTCCATCATGAGAGGACTAAGCACATTGATGTGAGGTATCATTTTCTAAGAAGTGAGAAGAGAATTAAGGTGAACAAAGTGGGTACTGCTGATAACCCAGCTGATATGTTTGCCAAGCCGGTTCCACATAGCAAGTTTCAACAAGTTTGGACTTGCTAAATGTTAGGAGTTGTTGGGGCAACATCTGAGGCAGAGGAGTTTTTCTGGCACATCTGGCATTGTTATGGTGCACCTGGTACATCTGTTATTTGTGAGAGGATTCAAGTCAAGGTGGAGATTTGTTAGAATATGCCTTGAATCAGGATTAGGCCTATTTCCTAGGTTGTCAGGTTTGGGCTTATTTGTCCACTAGGTTATCTGTATACTAGATTTGTCAGGATTGGGTTCTATTTCCTAGTCCTGTTCGGTATTTGTCTAGAGAAGTATTATATATACTTCCTCTTAGCCTAGTTAAATCATTCAGAAATCATTCTGTGATATCATTCTGTAATCAGAGTTTCTCAAGATCTATAAAACTGTTCTCTTCTCTGCCCGTGGGCGTAGCTAACTTATTGTTAGTGAACCACGTTAAATCTTTGTGTTCTTTATTCACGTTGTTTATGATCTTTCTTGCTTCCGTTATAACAAATGCAGAAAAAAATAATCCAACAGAAAGAGCATTTCATCAAATAGGTAGCGAGCATCAATCGGAAAGACCGACACACGTATTAAGGGGTTCAAGAGAAAAAGAACTACAATTACCAACAATTAAATGGCTTCATAGCTCGTCAGTGAAAGCATTTTGCTGATGCAAACTTGCCGGAAAATCACAGATTCCGGCCACCGGACAACAAGAAGGCGGCAAAACATAATAAAAAATCCATTTTTTCAGTAGTAATACGTTAATTTGTACATTTATATTAAGGAGTACAAGTAAAAGGCAAATGATCGTTTTGGTCCCGTAAATTTTCACGTCTGCGATTTGATCTCTAAAGTTTATACTTTCGTGAAACAGCCTGTAAAGTGTACATGTGTGCGATTTGCATGCTCAAGTTGTCCCATGGAGTTTTGGGTTAGTGCCTTTTGCAAGGGGCAAAGCTTGCAGTTTTAGAATAGAACATTGGTGGATCTTATGTGATATGTAACTTGTCAAATGTAAATCCACTGGTGTGGTGTTCAAGTTTGAAACTTTAGTTGGCAAATTGCAGACAAGTTGTGTAAGGTTGTAGTGTTAAATTCCAGCGTACGTAGGTTGGAGTCCTTAAAGAGGTACACGTGCAAACTTTAAGAGAGAGCTTGACAATGTATAGGTTGTAGGATGTCTAAAAAAAAACCTAAAATCTACGCCAACTATTTTCTTATATATATATATATATATATTAATTTTAAGTTACTCATATTTCTCGGTTTAGATTGGTCATGGAAAATATGTTTGTATCAATTATTGCCCCGAGCATTTCTTATGCCCTTGTAAACCTTGTTCGATATTTAATATATATTTTTATCCTTTAAAAAAAAGTTACTCATATTTCTTTAACAACTTTAGGAGACTTATATCCCGAAATAAGTATGAAAGTAAATATGGATAGCAATGAATTTTGAGAGTCCGTCCAACAATTAGTGGTCTTTGGGGTTTCACACATGCAACTTTATAGCACTAGTTCTAGGACTTCTAAATGTTTCTCTTGAAAAATTACATGTTAATTCATCTCATATAGTACATCATATATATCCTTCTTAATATTTTTACAAAGTTGTAAGGCTCATATTTTATGCATAAAATTACAAAAGTGATTTATGGGCTCACATTTTACTTTTTTAAAAAATTATACACACTCTCTATCTTTGAGAATTTTATAAAGAGTGCTCAAGTATAAGATCAAAATTTTAGTGAGTCATAGCATTTTAGGAATATAAAGTTTTGATATTTTATCAATTTATTACTTATTTTATCTTAAATTTGAGTATAGAGAATATTTTAAGAGTCCTACAACTATGCACATGTATACTATCAAGCATTGGAAGCAAAATCTTATTTTACCTTTGTAAAATACTAATGATTTTTGGGATATTATGTGTTAAAGTTGTAATACTTATAAATTGTTAGACGGTAAATACGGTCAATCAAATACGAGATCGAATGAATAAGTATTTGATAGCAAAAAATAAGTAATTGGAGCTGGTTTGATTTTTCTTTTAACTATTTTATTAATTGGTACACTCCTTCCCGACCACATGTGAAGTTTGGGGTGTGTTTTTGAAGATTTCAATTTTACAGGGACTTGGTTTCAATGATGGAAGTACAAGGACCTGTTTGCAATATGGAAGAGCTGTTGTTTGTTTCCTATTCAAATTAGAAGAAGAAACGTAATAGGAAAGGAATAAGTTGAAACACGTTTTTTCTTCATCCGTTAGATCAAACAGAGGTTAGTTAATCGTGTGGCCCAGATTCTTTCTGGCAGCTTTCCTGTTTCCTGGCTCAATTCGGATTTCCTCTGTTTTTCTCCTATATATACAGATCAATTCACAAGCTGAATTATCTTCCGGTTTTGTGCTATTCTTCGTGATTAGAATAGTGATTATTAGCAGTAGTTGTAAGAGTTGTGTGGTAGAATTCAGGGCATAATTCTGGGTCAATCTCTCTGTAACTAGGCTTATATTGAGGAAGATTTTGGAGTAATAAAATTCATTGATTCTCCGTGGACGTAGATTGGTTTTATTCAATCGAACCACCTTAATTGTGTTTCTGATTATTGTTTTGATTGGTGATTGTGTTTATCAAGTAGTTGATTGGTTTTATTGCGATCTTGGTTCAAATACTTAACAAGTGACGACGTCTGTGGGAAGAAGGAGCTGTGTTCGATTAGTGATTGTGGAGTTGTGATCAACTATGGGTTCAACAAGGTTTGACATTGACAAGTTTACAGGTGCAAACGATATTGCACTGTGGAAGATCAAAAGATGGAGGCTATCTTGATTCAACAAGGTGTGGAGATGGCATTGTCGCCTCGTAGTGAAGTTCCTGCAACAATTACAGACCATGAGTTAAAGATTCTCTCAGGGAAGGCCAGAAGTACAATCATATTGAGTTTGGGTGATGAACCATTGGGAGAAAACTGCAGTTGATATATGGAAGAAGCTAGAATCGTTGTATCAAACACGATATTTAGCTAGGAGATTATTTATGAAATCACAACTGTATTCTTAGGATGAATCCAGATAGGAACATTCTTGAGCAACTGGCTATGTTCAACAAAACTCTCGATGAGATTGATAGCATAGAAGATTCAAAGCTTCCTGATGAAGATAAAGCAATAATTTTGCTTAATTCCCTACCTAAGTCTTATGAAAGCATCAAAGATGCAATAGCATTCACAGGTCAAAAGAAGGTTACATTGGAGGAAGTTTAATGTTTAATCAGGCAGAAGGAGCAACAAAAGGAGACAGCTAAGGTAGAGGCATCTGGTGAGGGTCTCATGGTCAAGAACAATAACTACAAGCCTAAGTTTCAACCACAATATACCATATGAACAAGGGTAAAGCACCAGTTGGTGGTGGTTCTGCAAACAAGGAAACCAGGATTTGTCATCATTGCAAGAAACCTGGTCACCTAAAGAAAAATTGTTTCTTGTTAAAGAGGCAAAAAAGACAATAGAGGTGGAGGGAGTAGTTCCCATGAGTTTGCAGGGAATATTGAGTATGATGGGGATGTGTTAAATATCACAGATGAGGTGATAAATATCCCAGGAGGAGTGTTAAATGTCACAGATCAAGCCAATGATGAATGGATTCTTGATTTTGGATGCACATTCCATATTTGTCCATATAAGGAGTGGGAGGCACAGTTATGCTGGGGAATGATATGATATGCAACATTCAAGGTGTTGGTGACATAAGGCTCAGAATGGATGATGAATCTGTGAAGACACTCACAGATGTCAGGTATATTCCTGAGCTCAGAAGAAATCTAATCTCTCTTGGTACATTAGAGCATAAAAGGTATAGGTTTAGCTCAGAGAATGGTGTGCTTACTGTGTATAATAAAGATGCATCTGCTGTCATGAGTGGCATAATGAGGAATAAGCTCTACTATATGAGGTGCAGGGTGATTATTGGTGATGTATCTGTAGCTAGTATGGATGATACTGAGCTATGGCACAAGAGAATGGAACATGTAAGTGAGAAGGGGTTGTTTGAGTTGCAGAAGAAGCAGGTATTTGATACAAGCAAGATTAAGAAGCTAAAAACCTGTGAGCAATGTATTATGGGAAAAGCTAAAATGACCCCCTTCCTAACTGGTATACATACCAGTAGTGCTCCTCTAGATTACATACATGCAGATCTATGGGGACCTGCAAAAATGCAAACAAAAGGTGGGGGTAGATATTTCCTTTCACTGATAGATGACTACACTAGGAGAGTGTGGGTGTATGTGCTGAGAAACACTACAAGAAAGTTCAGTTTTAGGGACGGATAAATCCGTCCCTAATTTAGGGACGAATCGGCTCTTTTAGGGACGGATTAGGGACGGATTATATAAACCGTCCCTAATCCGTCCCTGTTTTAGGGACGGATTTTTTATCCGTCCCTAAAACTGTTGACCCGAAAAAAAAATAAAAAAAAACATTTTTAGGGACGGATATCTACCCGTCCCTAATGGTAGAGACGGCTTAGGGACGGATATCTATCCGTCCCTAAAACTCAGTGTTCTAAACAGAACACGAGAAGCAGAATCATTTCCATTTCCATTTCATTCCTTCTTCCTTTCTTTCCCCCAATTCGTCCCAAGCATTTTCCGGCCAAATCTCGACGATTCCGGCCAATCTTGGTCTCGTTTCGAAGCTCGTCAGACAAGGAGCTCGGATTGTGCATCAATTTCAACTTTCATAAGCTATTTTTCCCGAAATTGAAGGTATTTTGGCTAAAACCCTTACTTTTTAAATTTTGGGAATTTTATGAATTTCGACTAGTTTGATCAATTGTATGTTTATAGGAAGTATGTATTAGATAATTTAGCTTATATTACGTATTGGGTTAGCTTTGAGATGTGCAATTGATATATTTATTGTGAAATTGGATTGCTAGTATGATGTTACTATATATGATTGTAAGTGTGTAGGTATTTACTTAGCTATTTTCGTATACGTACTAGGATTATGAAGATTTAATTGTGTGTTTGGAGACAATTTGGTGATTTTGGTGATTTTAATATAATTTTGGAGTATTAACATAAAAACAATCAATAATATTTTCATCTACAATTTGTAATGTTAATAGATATATGGAAGTTTAACTACTAGAAAATTGAATTGTAATCGTAAAATGCATGTAATTCATTACCAATTGTTACCGTATCATAATTAAAAATGTAATTGTAATTGTAATTGTAATGAAACTAAATGCGTAATGGTATAAATGTTATAACTACCAGTGGGATTGAATTGTAATCGTAAAATGCATGTAATTCATTACCAATTGTTAACGTATCATAATTAAAACTGTAATTGTAATTGTAATGAAACTAAATACGTAATGTTATACATGTTATAAATCTAATAAATTGAGACGCAGGTTAATTGTTGAAATATGAATCCCGATCGTTCATGGATGTACCGTCGCACTGTTAATGGCAGAATTGAATCTAGTTTTGTGGAAGGGTTTGAAGCCTTCATTGCTTTTGCACTTACACAGACTACTTGTTTGAGTCGGGGGATGATGAAGTGCCCTTGCAATGCGAACAAATGTAGGAATAGACAATTTTTGTCTCCTAGAACGGTAGTCGAGCACTTGAAACGTAAGGGGTTCGTAGCTGAGTATGAGGTATGGTGTTATCATGGTGAGGAATCAATACTGTTCATCGACTATGGGAGTATTCATAAGCGTAAAAGAAGGAAGAAAAAGGTTTTGGGTAGTACTCAAAATTCGTCTACATCTGATGCTAATCCTGATCATGAGAGGATTGAGCAAATGGTGTATGATGTTGCGGGTCCAGAGTTCATGGACACCGATCGGGATGTGGAGGAGCCACCGAATTCCGAGGATCAGGTGTTCTTTGACTTGTTGGAATCTTCAAAGAAGCCAATTTGGCCGGGGTGTCAGAAGCACACTGAGTTGTCTTTGTTGTCTCGACTAATGAGTTGTAAGGCCGAGGGTGGCCAATCTAAAGTGAGCTTCAATAACACCGTACAACTGTTATCAGAGTGTTGCCCTGAACCAAACCTAGTACCCACCTACTTTTACCAAGCGAAGAAAAAGATGCGGGGGTTGGGGTTGCCTATGGTAACCATAGACTGTTGTCCGGATATGTGCATGATCTATTGGGGGGAGGATGTAGATCTACTGAAGTGCAAGTTTTGTGGTAAGGACCGCTATAAGGAGGGGGCTTCAAAGAAACGCCAGAAGAAAAATCTCCCACATAAGAAAATGTGGTACTTCCCTCTAGCACCTCGTTTGAAGAGGTTGTACGCTTCAAGTGCTTGTGCTGATAAAATGCGTTGGGACAAGGAGAGAGAAAGGGAGGCGGATGCAGTGGTTATAATGGAGCACCCATCAGACTCACCGGCATGGAAAGAGTTCGACAAGACATATCCGGAGTTTGCAGCCGAGTCTAGAAATGTATGTTTGGGGCTTTGTACGGATGGTTTTAACCCGTTTGGAAGTGACCGGAAGTACTCTTGTTGGCCAGTCATGCTGACACTGCATAACCCCTTTGGTGAGTGCATGAAGGAACCGTTCATGTTCTCGATTGCGTTGGTGCCACCGATCCAGATGGAAGGATGTGTTCTTGCAGCCCTTAATTAAGGAGCTGATTGAGTTGTGGGAAAATGGTATCCCTGCATATGATGTGTCAACGAAGAAGAACTTTACCCTGAGAGCAGCACTATTGTGGACCGTGAGTGATTTTCCTGCGTATTCAATGCTATCTGGAAGGAAAACTGCGGGTATCATGCTTGTCCACATTGTTTGGAGGACACTGATGCATTCAGACTGAAGGAGAGCGGGAAAGAATCTTGGTTTGACTGTCATCGTAGGTTTCTACCAAGGAACCATCCGTTTAGGAAGAACAAGACTCAATTCTTGAAAAACAAAGTAGAGATTAAAGGCCCTCCGAGACAACTTACTGGTGCACAGATACTTGCGGAGATTGATAGGCTGGGTCTTATGAAAGTGACTGAACTTGGGTGGGAGAAGCATAACAAGAAAATTGAGAACAAATGTGGATGGAAGAAGAGAAGCATCTTCTGGGACTTGCCTTATTGGAGCAGTCTTCTTATACGTCACATGTTGGATTTCATGCACATTGAGAAGAATGTGTTTGAGAACTGCTTCAACACGATTTGTAACATTCCCGGAAAGACAAAGGATAACGTTAAATCTAGAGCCGAGTTGGATACATGGTGTAAAAGGCCTGAGTTGACAACGCGGAATGAGAAGGGGCAGTGGCCCAAGGCATGTTACACGATTGATACTGAATCTAGGAACAAGCTGTTTGATTGGGTTAGGGGATTGAAGTTCCCCGACAATTATGCCTCAAAGTTGGGCCGGTGTGTGGATTTGAAGAAGACGAAGATGTATGGAATGAAGAGCCACGATTGTCATGTGTTTATGGAGCGGCTTCTCCTGGTTGCATTTCGAGAACTGCTACCTAAACCTGTATGGGTGGCTCTCACTGAGCTGAGCTTATTTTTCAAGAATTTATGCGCAAGGGTGGTTGATGATCAAGTGTTAGCAAACCTTGAAAGCAACATACCATTGATTCTGTGCAAGCTCGAGCGTATCTTCCCACCGAGCTTCTTTGATTCTATGGAACACTTGCCGGTTCACCTCCCACACGAAGCGAGGCTTGCTGGACCGGTTCAAGATGTCGATGGATGTATCCATTCGAGAGGTGTGTAATATATGAAGACAATCATTCACTTCAAATGTCTGAATTTTCCAAAGTCACATTATATTACCCAAAAGTATATGCATTGCAGGTACTTGGGAAAATTGAAGAGGTATGTCAGCAACAAAGGTAGGCCTGAGGGATCGATGGCCAATGCATACGTGCGAGAGGAAGCTGCAACCTTCTGCTCCTATTACTTTGGAGACCACGTTCCTGAAAGGCATCTAGGCCGTCTCAAACGCAGACACATTCAAGTTCAAGAGGATGATGATGATGCTATTTACATTTTAGGGTCTCGTGGAGACCTATGGGGAAGAAAAATACATCATGGTGAATGATAGGGAAATGTTGGCGACCAAAGATATGTCCTCTCGAATCGATCAAGTTGATGAATTCAAGGTGAAATTTGCTGGGTGAGTAGCTTTCTTACTAGGGGCTTCATGAATTTGAATATCTAACTACTAGTTAACTAATCATGCATACCAATCGTGTCCACAGGGAGTTCAAAGAGCGTTATGCGGAGAAGAATCCAATATTGACGGATGATGAGATTGAGTCACAACTTGAAGCAAAGTTGAAAGTAATTCCCACCTTGGTTCAAGGAGTATGTCCGAGATCCTATCAACAACATCACATCTCCTTACTTAGTAGCTCTAGCGGAGGACCGATGTAAAGGTCTCCACATTCTCATCGTACATAGTCAATGGTCTTAGGTTCCACACGGTTGAATCTAACACGAGCATGGCCACAAGCAATTCAGGTGTGTGTTAGTGGGCAAGATCTATCGATTGTATGATTTCTACGGAAGTCGAATTAATCGCGGCTTGAATATTCGGTTTGCCTTTGAAAAGAACCTTTCGCTTGATGTTGATGGTATGATCCTACTCCGGTACGAGGAAGCACGAAAGATGAGATGGTTGACATTAACCATAGGAGGAGGTACCGTGGTAACCGTTTATCTTGGCTACTCAAGCACGCCAAGTGGTATTCATTGAATATCCAAGCCTGAAACGTGACAAGGCAGACTGGTTGGCTGCGATACATATACGGGCCCGCTCCAGAGTAGAGTACGTTAAGAAGGACGACTCAATTACCAACTCGTACCAAGAAGAGGTTGTTGATGAAACAGCGAGAAATGTTGTACATGCTCCTGATGAGTACATTGAGCTGCATGAAGACCAATATGTAGACTTAGCCACGGGTGAGGAGGACGAGGGTATGTGTATACTGGTGGTTCTTGATTAACTCGACTTTTTAGTCTTCTTGACGTGTTAAATGTATATGTTTTACATGCATGCCAATTCATATATGTTTTACCTGCCAATTCATCTCGTCTTTCTTACTAACACCTGTTGTATGAATTTGCAGATGCCGAGGCATAGGAGGTCCACATACCGTCCACCGGCCATTAGTGGTACTAGTGGTGATCCTGATGCGGGTAGCCCTTCGGGGGGCTATGACATTGGCGGGAGTTCACAGTCACAGGTTCCTGAGACTCCCACTGGCTCGAGCGTGGGGACGTCACCCATGTTTTCTGACTTATCCTCCGACGGGTGTCCCTACACCGTTCAGACACCCGGTGCTAGTTGGAATGGGAAGCCGGTTTTGTTCTTGACGGAAGAAGTAAGTATTATGCATTTGTAGAACATAACTTGGATAATTACTAAATGTTACATGAATATACTAATAATGTTTGTTTCATGTCTATCTCATTTTATGTGAGCTTTACCGGGTGCCTCCGAAAATCTTGGTAAGATTATAAGACTTCGGAGGGAGAAGCCGGGTGAAGGAGGGGAGAAGTGGTCTACGCTCCCGGAGAGGATGAAGCATCATTATTTTGATGAGATGCGGGTAAGTTTAAATGTTACAAAGCTTTATCACTGTTCTTTGACTTGTTGTGCTGATTGAGTGGTATGTTAGCCACTGTACTTGGGTGATATGTTAGTCACCATTACTGAACTTGTTGTGCTGATTTCGTGGTATGTTAGCCATCGTATTGGGTGATATGTTAGTCACCATTACTGAACTTGTTGTGCTGATTTCGTGGTATGTTAGCCACTGTACTTGGGTGATATGTTAGTCACCATTACTGAACTTGTTGTGCTGATTTCGTGGTATGTTAGCCACTGTACTTGGGTGATATGTTGGTCACCATTACTGAACTTGTTGTGTTGATTTCGTGGTATGTTAGCCACTGTACTTGTGTTTACTTTAAATTCCAGCTTTCATTAATGTATTTGGGCTTGCTACTTATGGAAATGTTGTAGAAGTACTTCATTCTAATGCCCTCATTCCCCATTGCTGTTTTCGAGACTGTTGGGTCAGAGTGTTATAAGAGGATGGTTTGCAACATGAAAGCCTCTGGGGTAAAGCCGCAGTGGATGGGGATGATGAGTGGGAACTTTGGTAGGAGTACTGGAGAGATCCATTGGTCATGGACATGGCGGCGAAGAACCGGTTGGTAGAGGCGAGATGGTATAGGCACCTCCAGCATCATTATGGGTCGCGAGTCATTACATGCATCGCCGATGTCGGTTAGTATATATGTTATTTCTGACTTGCAATATGATTTGTACTTATGTTTTTTGCTTTCATTTCTAACAACTTTCTACTTGTTTGCATGTTCTTCAACTCCATGTCGGGGAGCCCACTACTGCTCTTCACCACTTCAAGAAGGCAAAAATGAAGAATGGCATGTGGACTGATCCTAGGGCCGAGCAAATTGGGGTATGTTTCTTTGTTAAGGTTCACATTTGTATTTGTGTATATTATATATCGAGCGTATCTTTCTAAAACTGTATCTCATTTCGTATGCACTACACTATTGCAGACTGAGGTGGAGCGGATTATGGAGGAGAGGATTATCGATGGTCATGAGCTCACAATTCGAGAGCAGGACCAAATATTCTTCCAAGTTAATCCGATGGACGCTAAGGGTCGAGTGTATGGGCTCGGCAGTTTGGGCCCTTCATTGACACCCGGTGGTAGCTTCTCCGTGTCGCAGCAGGCATCCTCATCACGTGAAAATTTCTACACTCAAGAGCAGGTGAATGAGCTGATGAATCCTCTCAAACAAACGATCGATCAACTTCTAGAGCAGCAAGCTCATATCACTCGTCGGATGGATGAGATGGCACAACAGATGTTCGCTGCAAACCAACAACCACCGCCTCCTCCCGGTTCTTAGATGCTCATGTACTTACGTTGTTCTAGATACATACTTTTCACACTATTCATCTTGTTCGGATATTTAGTCTTTTGTTCGGATATTTTATCGAATCTCTATTTTAATTAATGCAATTTTATCACTTTCGGGTATATTATCTACGACTACATTGTAAAACAGGTGAAATGTAAAAAACGTAAAAAAAAAAATTAAAAAAAAACCAGTTTAGGGACGGATAATATCCGTCCCTAAACCATCTCGTTGATTAGGGACGGATTTATCCGTCCCTAAGGTTAGGGACGGATCCGTCCCTAAGGGTCACAGCCATTAGAGACGGATAATATCCGTCTCTAATGGTGTTTGACCATTAGGGACGGATAAAATCCGTCCCTGTTTAGGGACGGATATATTACCCGTCCCTAAACAGTTAGAGACGCCCGTTTTAAGGATGGGCGTCCCTATCCGTCCCTAACGGATTAGGGACGAATCGGCTATGGTTTAGGGACGGATAAATCCGTCCCTAAACCTTTTTTTTTTTGTAGTGAAACAAGAGTGATGCATTCTCTAGATTTAAAGAGTGGTGTGCAGAGGTTGAGCTGGAAAACGGCTTGAAAGTTAAAGTATTGAGAACTGATAATGGTTTAGAGTTTTTATAAAAGGAATACAACAAGTTCTGCATGAATAAAGGTATTAAGAGACACAGAACAATACCTGGTACTCCTCAACAAAATGGTTTAGTTGAGAGGATGAATAGAACTCTTCTAGAGAGAACTAGATGCATCATGTTTCAAGCTGGAGTTCCTAAGTCTTTCTGGGGTGAAGCTGTAACTACTGTGTGTTACTTAATCAATAAAACTCCATCATCAGCCATACAGATGAAAACTCCTGATGAATTGTGGTATGGAGCTGTGAAGGAATACTCACACTTAAGAGTATTTGGTTGTCTAGCATATGTACATGTCAGGCAGGACAAACTTGAGCCCAGGGCATTGAAATGCATTTTCTTGGGCTATCCTAAGGGTGTGAAGGATACAAGCTGTGGTGTATTGAGAAGAATGCTCAGAAGGTAGTTAATAGCAGGGATGTAATGTTTGAAGAAGATGTTTTCCCATACAAGAACATTGATCATCACCTGGAAATTGATATGAAGGAGTTTAAAGATTCTGAGATTGAGGTGGAGCTTATGAGAATCAATGATCAAGTTAAAGAAAACCACGAAGTAGTGAGTGATTCTCATGTTCAAGAAGATGCAAGTGATCAGCCTAACAACTCAACTGGAGTTGAAATATCACAAAGCTCACCTGTGAGGAGTAATACAACACAGAGATCTCATACCAGGATTAATACTAGTCCAACTACCACAACTAGTATTTCTACACAGGGATAACAAGCTCCAGAAGTTACACAACTAGCTACTGAGAATAGAAACCACACAAGGAGGAATGTGGTACCAGTTACAGAAGAAATCAGAAACTTCCAGCTGACAAGAGATAGAGAGAGGAGACAGCCTAAACCTACCAATATGTATGGTTTTAGCAACATGGTGGCATATTCACTAAGTACTTGTCATGATATTGAATACCAAGAGCCTCAGAATTTCACAGAAGCAAGTACAGGAGTGAATAAGCAAGAATGGATGGTTGCTATGCAGGAGGAGTTGCTATTTCTTGAGAAGAACAAGACATGGGAATTGGTCCCAAAACCACAAAACAAGAGGATAGTGAGCTGTAAATGGATTTACAAGAGAAAGATTGAAGTTACAACTATAGAACAAGTGAGGTACAAGGCAAGGCTAGTTGCTAGAGGATTTACTCAGAAGGAGGGAGTGGATTACAATGATATATTCTCCCCAGTGGTCAAGCATACCTCTATAAGAATTCTATTGAGTATTGTAACTCAATTTAACTTAGAGCTACAACAGCTGGATGTTAAAACAACATTTCTGGATGGTGATCTTGAAGAAACCATCTATATGTCACAGCCTGAAGGATTTATTCTACCAGAGAATAAAGAAAGGTGTGTTTACTGAAGAAATCTCTCTATGGATTAAAACAAAGTCCCAAACAGTGGTACATAAAGTTCAGTGAATATATGGAAGAAATTGGTTTCATTAAATCTGCATATGATAGTTGTGTATACTTGAAGAAAGAGGGTGTACATGTCATTACATATCTACTCCTGTATGTAGATGACATGTTGATTGCTAGTAGTAGCATGGATGAGTTGAATCAGGTGAAGGATCAACTCAGTAACAGGTTTGAGATGAAAGATCTTGGCAATGTAAGGAGAATTCTTGGGGTGGATATCTACAGAGATAGAAAAGCTGGAGTATTGAATTTAAATCAAGGTGATTACTTGAGGAGGGTACTTCAGAGGTTTCATATACAAGAATGCAAACTTAGTAGCATTCCATTAGCTCAACATTTTAGGCTATCACTGGAGAATAGTCCTACAACACAAGAGCAGGTGGAGCATATGAACAAGATCCCATATGCAAATGCCATTGGTAGCATAATGTATGCTATGGTTTGCAGTAGGCCAGATGTTGCTTATGGGATAAGTGTTACAAGTAGATACATGTTTAATCCTGGAGAACATCATTGGAATGCTGTAAAGAACATATTGAGATATCTGAGAGGAACTACAGATATTGGGATAAAATTCTGCAAGAATGACAAGTGGTTACATGATCCTATACTAGGATATGTGGATGCAGATTATGCAGCTAATCTGGATAATAGAAGATCTCAATCTGGATATGTGTTCACCTTGTTTGGTTCAGCTATAAGTTGGAAATCTAATCTGCAAAGTGTGGTTGCATTATCAACCACTGAGTCTGAGTACATGGCAATAACTGAGGCAGTTAAGGAGAGCTTATGGTTGAAGGGAATCATCAACGAGTTTGGTCTGCAACAAGGAGCTGTAACTATACTTAGTGACAGTCAAAGTGCTATATACTTGTCCAAGCATGAGATGTTTCATGAGAGATCCAAACGCATTGATGTGAGGTTGCATTTTTTCAGAGACATCATGGATAAAGGTGAAGTAAAGATTGAGAAGGTGTCAACATTAGAGAATGTTGCAGATATGTTAACAAATGTATTAAATCCAACTAAGTTCTTACATTGTTTGAATTTAGTTGGTGTCTCAAAGTTTTGAGGGATGCCAGCACTGTGTGCTGGAGCTATTGTCCATCAAAGGATGATAGTGATGAAGGGAAAGTGAGATGAATAAAGTTACTCCTGTTATCTTCTCAACAAGGTGGAGATTGTGAAGTTTGGGGTGTGTTTTCGAAGATTTCAATTTTACAGGGACTTGGTTCCAATGATTTGGAAGTACAGGGACCTGTTTGTAATATGGAAGAGCTGTTGTTTGTTTCCTATTCAAATTAGAAGAAGAAGCGTAATAGGAAAGGAATAAGTTGAAACACGCTTTTTCTTCATCCGTTAGATCAAACGGAGGTTAGTTAATCGTGTGGCCCAGATTCTTTCTGCGACTTTCCTGTTCTTCGCTCAATTGATTCCTCTGTTTTTCTCCTATATATACAGATCAATTCACAAGCTGAATTATCTTCCGGTTTTGTGCTATTCTTCGTGATTAGAATAGTGATTATTAGCAGTAGTTGTGAGAGTTGTGTGGTAGAATTCATGGCATAATTCTGGGTCAATCTTTCTGTAACTAGGCTTATATTGGGGAAGGTTTTGGAGTAATAAAATTCGTTGATTCTCCGTGGACGTAGATTGGTTTTATTCAATCGAACCACGTTAAATTGTGTTTGTGATTATTGTTTTGATTGGTGATTGTGTTTGTCAAGTAGTTGATTGGTTTTATTGCGATCTTGGTTCGAATACTTAACACCACACATGTTTAATGTTATGTTATTTAATTTACGATGTTTACAAACTATTACCTGAGTTTCATAATTTATTCAGTGTGTCCATAACACCACAAATAAGTAATTCTTATAAAAGTCACTATTTTCTTGAATATGAGAAAAAAATCATATATCTCCATCCAAATTGTTAGTCACACCCACCTCATTTATGCTGATATGATGTGAATTCCTTCTATTGTTAAGAAAAATCATGTATTTCGCAATACTTGTCCCAAGAAGAATAGCAGTTTCAGATTCTCAACTTGTTCATCAATCTCATCATGCAGGCCAGGCCACTTGATAATAAAAAGACCAACTGCATGTGCTGCCATAGAAAGCAACAATTAAAATGTATTAATTGATACAAATTGCAGCAAATATCAAAGTTGATGAATCAAACAAAAATGAATTAATTAGATTTAGGACCAGCTTATAAATTGAATCTGCAAAGTCCTTACAGAAACAATGTATGTGTTTATTACCAATCCACATCTACTTATTTTAATCCATGTGTGTGACTATATTATAAATATATAGGTTTTGCTTCCATTAGTTTAATTGACTTTATAATTTTAATTGTTTTTCCGAATTCTATGTATGTTTATGTAACGCCTCGAGCCTTCGTGACCCAATACTCTCTTATTTGGGTAGTGCATTATCATGCCTGATTTCCGAATGATATACTGGTTGATTCCGTGAACAAATAAGTTAATGGTTTTTTTCAGTGAACTTTTTTACCCACTCATACGTATATCAAAAAACTTTTCAGTTGATTTGTAATCGATTTGATTGTGATACAATATAAAGCCCGTACTTCATGTAGACCAACAATGTCAGAATAGTCCGCTTATAGAATATATCGACTCCATACACCAATAAATGTTCTTTTTAGCACACTTTGTCCTCGTGCGGCATGCCACTGCCCGCACCCTATCCATCACCTTCAAATTTTGTTGTTCAGGCTTTATGATTTTCTCTAGGAGAGTATGGTGTCGATCTTTATCATACAAGTATTATTTGATTCATCGGTATAAGCTGCGAATTTTGCATCATCATGAATTATATATGTTGCTCCCACCATATGTTCTCATCTAAGCTCTTGATACAACTTTGTGATAAGGAAATGAACTTCAAAATATACCGGTCTAAACGCTTGAAAATAATAAACGAAAGAGAAGCCGTAAGAAATCAGTTACCCAACTCTCAGTGATATATCATCTACTATATGCATACGAAGCACCATCAAAGTAAGAATTTCCTAATGTCTTCTTCCCTTATCTGGATCAACCTTATGATACGAGTTGATATGCTAGCCGGACTTACTCATAGGACATTTTGAAAATAATATGCACACGGTCTATATATATTTCATTTGTAAACATGGTCTACCCGAATATTCATTTCTTTAGTGTTCCAACTAGTTGAACTCATACTTTGGTACACTTCATCTATACAAATCCAGACCCAAATGGTGGTCTGGATAAGAATTTTTCTATGTCAATATGGTAGAATAGTTACTCATTGTGGGTTCCCTTAAATTTACAATAATCACTAGTAGCATTGCAATACTTATAAAATGATGAAGTCACAAGCTTAAATATTCTCCCACTTGAAAGGGGTCACATATCACAAGAAAGATTTGTCCTAGTCCCATCTTTGGAGTCGTTCTTTGCAACTTCCCAAGTTCACAACTTGGTACTATTTTTATAGCCTTCACATGAACTCTTGATTCATTTTCTTTCTTTCTCTTTTACTACCCAAATATATATACCTTCCTATTATCCCAATTTAATCACATTAACACATTCACAAAACCATATAGACTAGCTATAGTATACCAATATACCAAGAATGACTCCAAAATCCTCCCTCCTACTACAAAGGATCAATGATCCACCCTCCACCACCACCTCTGACGCCGTGACGGCCTACAAACAATTGAACCGCAACCCTACCGCGGCCCAAATCCCAGACCACGTAGCACGGTATCACTCCCACTCCATCGGCCCCAACCAATGCTACTCCGCGGTCACGCAACACATCGATGCCCCGGTTTCGACCGTGTGGTCCGTCGTGCGCCGGTTCGACAACCCGCAGGCGTATAAACACTTTGTCAAGAGCTGCCACGTTATCCTCGGTGACGGCGACGTTGGAACGCTCAGGGAGATCCGAGTCATATCAGGCCTGCCAGCCGTGAGTAGTACGGAGAGGCTGGAGATCCTGGACGACGAGCGGCACGTTATCAGTTTTAGCGTCGTTGGTGGGGACCACAGGCTGGCGAATTACAGGTCGGTGACGACGCTGCACCCTGCCGCGGCAGGTGGTGGAGGAACGGTGGTTGTGGAGTCTTACGTGGTGGATGTTCCACAAGGTAACACTAAGGAAGAAACCTGTTTTTTTGTGGACACCATTGTTAAATGTAATCTTCAATCTTTAGCTCAAATTGCTCAGAATTTAGCCTGACAATTGAATCATCCAATCTCTCTGCCAAAAATAATTTTAGTTCTTCACCACACCGAGGGCTAGCTAGCTCGCTCTCGGATTTTTTTCAAGAATGATCCGATCCATCGGCAATCTTGTTTTCAACCGCACACCTGCGACATGCTCAAACTCAGAAGACATACATCACGAATTCGCTCATGTGGAGTTTCATCTCTTTTTAACCAATTGAGACGCCCTTATGGGCCGATCACATTTGTTTAATTCTGTGCTGTGTACAAAGAATAAATGAATCAGTTAATTTCTTGTTGATGTTAATTATCATTTGATATATGTTGTGTAAATTGAGGCCTGAAATGAGTAATATGTAGCAATTAAGTGACCTTGTTCAAGGAAAAATTATAATTTTCCAGTTCATTTTGATGTTCAGTATTGTATATACCAATTACCAAGTGTCGTTGTATATTCTAATTCAATATAATGTATAAATTAATCTATTTTATTACTTCCTCCGCTCCGCCCCGTCCCATGTTATCCACCGTGACTTTTTCCAGTTAACAGTGTACAACTTTAACTACAAATTAACCCTAAATCGTAAATGTAAAATGTTCAATTAAATTATGTTATGAAACTTTAGTCCTTAATGTATCATAATATAATTTAATTGAACATTTTACATTATTGTTTAAGATTTATTCGTAGTCAAAGTTGAAAATGGTTGAGCGAAAAGAGTCAAAATGGGTAACATGCGACGGGAGGGAGGAAGTAGATGTTATCTCAGGAGGAAATTTGCCAGGCCAGGTGAATTCATTAAGTATTGATTAATTAATTATCAATTAATTAATTAATCTGAAATAGTATAGTACATGTATAAATTAAGTATATTATGTGTATAGTCAGTACGACATTAGAGTTGATAAATGTGAATAATTGCATTGTTTAATGGTTCATAGGGTTTTCAAGCACACCAAAATTCACCTCGTATAAAAACCTGCGTACGATGAGCTAGCATTTGTATCTGATCTAGGGTTTTGTCTAAATACATGAGAATCCATATCGTAACTTGGCAACAGATCTATTTCGTACGTCCAAGGTCTAAATATATAAGAGGAAGCCATGTATATATATAACTACCCGTAAGGATCACTCAGTTAGGTAAGTGCGTGATTGGTCTATCTAATCACGACCAATCACTATATCAGATATGTTACATGAAATTAATCAAAACAAATTGTATATGTTAACTATGTCGGATAAATTAAAAGTCATTGATTTGAAAAACTACTCTCTAACAGTACATTTGGCAAAAAGACATCGGTGACTGATACGTCGAGACTAGTAAGTAGCAGATCATGTGACAGATATATCTGTCACCTTTTTTCGAAAAGTTACATTTAGAATAGTTTCTCACATTAGTACTCGTCCTAATACTTATTACATTCAAACCATATTATTTCCATATAGTGTAACGTATAATTTCGTATTAACTAATGGACACACTAAAGGGAACAATAAATTGAAGAGGACGATGGAATCAAGCAACCACTCTTGCAAGTTGGTCCTAAGGGTGAGGTCAAGTAGCTGTATTTGTAACAAGTTGCAGAACAGTTTTTGGTTCCTTTATGGGTGTCAAATTGAGATTAAAAAAGCATGCAACTTGTCAATTTCTTTGCCTTTTTTTCTCCAGCAGTTGTATTTTGAATACAAGGTACGAGCGGTTTCGGCTTGCAAGTAGAGGTGCAAGTGGTTTGCAAGCCGCCTTCAATGCCTAGCTACTCTTCTTTCCATTTGTCTACTTGCGTGACAAGAATTTTCGAAAAATATAAAATTCACTTAAGTGTCTTAAACTATGAAACAATATTGTAGTAGTTTTTGGGTAAATTTTTTTGAATGTTGACTTAATTTGTCTAAGCTCCAAAGATATTAAAAAAGTAAAGATGTGAGACCCTTTGATCGGTTTGCCTTAAAGAAACCGATAGAGACTCAACTTATTTTTAAGACTCTTGAGCATTTTAGAGGATATGACTGAGATGCAATATATACGTTTACGTTTCAAGGAGTAAATGATGCATATATCCAGATGATCAATCTCCATAAAATTCGGGATCATGTCTTTTTAATTATATGTGTTGAGTATGAATTTGTTTGAAACTTCACTAATGGGCCTATTGAGGGTCCAAGCTCAAACCTGGGCCAAGATGGAAGTTGTCGAGTTGGAACTTGGAAGTTAGCCCAACGGTACGTCAAGGAGGTTTTAGTTGACAACCTCGGACGTACGTTGGGCTTGGGCTTTAAGTCTCGAGGCTCAATACTAACATATGGATAATTAGGTTCAATTTGTCTTAAATCGATAGGTTCGTTCGGCTCGAACCATACAAATTATGTAAGGCTTACTTTATACTCAACAATAATTAAGTGCAAAGTACAGTTTAGGGGGAGTTAAAAATGTGTAAATTCTTGAGCATGTTTGATCTCGATAGTTTCAGTTGGATCCAACAAGTTTTTTAATTTTCTTTGTTCTTATTCGAGCAAACATGGCACCTCCAAAAAAATTAACTAATTTTGCAACTAACATCTAACTTATCAATTATAAATTAGTTTATGAGCTATCAGCCAGCTTATCAGGGAGTTATAAACAAACTCTAATACTTTCACATGGCGAAATAGTCATCAACTCAGAATTGTGAAAATTTAGAAAAGCTAAGGGACTTCATCACAATTAACACCTCTCCTAAGAGTGCCCGCCCATGTAATGAGAGACTGAAATTCCAAGATTCTCGACATAGTGCTCAGCCTATAACTTTTCGATCCATTAATTCCCAATTTTGAGGTCTAATTGTAGTTCTGCAACAACAAGAAAATTCCCAAAATTCGCAAAGAATCAAAATAGTCTAAAAATCGTCATATTTTCTCTCTGAAAGATTTGTTTTTTTCGTTTCAAAAGACCTAAAAATCCGATCTTTCCTGATTGTACAGTACCTATGGATCAAGTGTTTAGCAAGGTGGGTTCATATTGGTTGGGCCAAAAGGCCAACAAGGAAATGGCCTCTGTGACCAATGATATCAATGTAAGCCTTCTTTTGCAATGTACCTCTGGTTTTACATTTCATTTCTGAATTTCTTGTTGATAAAGATTGGATTTTTATGAGGATCAAGTTGTGATTGAATGTGATTGGTTTTTGGAATTCTGATGCCTATTGATTGTGCAATGTTGTGATCGTATTCTGTTCTCGAATTCGTGTAGCTGGAATTTGAATTAGATTGATTTGTCATCTTGTTTCTATATTGGATCTGGAAGAATCATGATCACTTTCTGATATCGAATTTGTGTAGCTGGAATTGGAATTAGATTAATTTATCTCCTTGTTTTATGTTGGTGCTTGGAAGAATCATTGCATGAACCTACTAGGCTACTAGGCTGTGGTTTTATGTGTTGCATATGCATATCAAACTTCTTCAATGTAGTGGCTTGTGTGGAACTGGTGTATGTTTGGCAAAGCGAATATGATAAGGTGACTTACCATAGCTAATAAGGTTACTAGTAGCTAGCTGATATGTTTCAAAAAAGCTGCATGGAGTAGATTCTTCAAATGAGCCACCTAATCGGTGGTTTTATGTTGTATATCAAACTTCCTGAATGTAATGGCTTGCGTTGAATTGGTGTCTTTTTGGCAAAACGGATCTGATAAGGTGACTGATGATAGCTTATAAAGTTACTAGAAGCTAGCTGATATTTTTCAAAAAGCTGACTAAATGAAATTGGTGAATGGACTATTATAGGACGGAACAAGAATCACTGAAACATCATGTAAATGCCATAACGCATACAAGTCACAACATCTAAAGTTTATATTTGCAGATTTTTGTATAGATGCTTTTGCACTAAGCTATTCTTAAATAGGCAGCCCCTCGTTTAATACTCATTGGGTGGGACCTTTTATGCTGCAACACGATCATCTGATTGATGAGTTCTACATAATATTCAAAGTGGTGCTCTATTAGTTTATTTGATTTTCGATTCTTTGTTTTGGTCAGTCAGTGTCAACCAGTATTGAAGGAGGAGCCAAGTGGTTGGCTAACAAGATTAAAGGTTTGATTTTTTACTTCCTAATCTTTCACCTTTTTCTGCCTTGATCAAAAAAGTTCTGGCTGCTTGCACCATTATCTTCCTAATCTTTCAATTCGTACAAATAGCAGAATCCCTTTCTCAGATAACTTGCACCATTATAGCCAGATAAAGAAGTAAAGAACTATATTAGCCATTGCTGTCGCTCGTGTAGCATATGTTATGCAAACTTGATTGTGTTTGAGTTTGATTGTCTTACCAGTATCTGTTCCTATCATATAAAATTTGAACATTTTAAGGAGTTAGAGCAATCTCATCGTTTACAGAACATTTCGTTTTCCAGGTAAAATGCAAAAGCCGTTACCCGACCTCCTGAAAGACTTTGACCTTCCAGTAGGTATATTCCCTCTTGATGCAACAAATTACGAGTTCAATGAGCAGACAGGGTTTCTGGAAGTTAGCATTCCGTCAATCTGCGAGGTGGGTTACAAAGATTCATCCGTACTGAAATTCTCAACCACTGTATCTGGTTATCTTCAGAAAGGCAAGTTTACTAATGTAGAAGGTATGAAAACCAAGATGATTGTTTGGGTCAAAGTGACCTGCATTGCAGCTGATGCATCAAAAATCATTTTCACTGCCGGTCTGAATAAATCAAGAAGCCGAGATGCATACAATGTTCCTAGAGATGGGATTGCTGTACCAAAGTTTTAGAATGGTGCTTATTGTTTGTGTGTGTTTGTCACAAGGTTGTGCAAGTTTTAATGGATTTTTGGAACCCTTATTTTGCTCATAGTTGGCTGGTGTAACTGTAAGTATGATACGCCCGGTTTCCTAGACCCTACTACAGTATGGGGGTGCTATCACTGGTAGCACACCCTATGGTCGAATTTTATGATACACGCAAGCAGTGGTTTTGATGAATTTTATCATTGTAATGGGGATCCTGGATACTTGTTTTGATCACATGAATTGAAGTTTCAAATGTGCTTTTGCATTCAATAACATTGTTGGTTCATGGAATAAAAGGATGTCGTCTGAAAAGAAACGTAAATATAAGCAATAAGAAAACGATATCGTCTAAAAATAAATGATAAATCATTAAGAAAACGATGTCTTATGAAAAGAAATGAAAACATAAAAACAATTGCACCAGCCGGGAATTGAACCCGGGTCTGTACCGTGGCAGGGTACTATTCTACCACTAGACCACTGGTGCTAATACAAGCCACCCTGAAAAACAAGTTATTTCAAATATACTGAATGTGGTGGATCCGGGATTAACAACTCGTGGTTAGTAGACTATGAAACATATAGAAACACAAAATACGAAAAAAGTGTCTGAAGACTCATGTGTTTCGTTTAGCTCTTAACTTTGACTTGAGTTGCATTGTTTTGTCTAGATGTTGAACCCAGTTGGTCTCGACACTTTTCTATTACTATATGTACTCTAAGGTCGTTAGGTTAGTTGGTCAGCCAGACTCTCTAGTTAGTATTTGATTAAGTAATGTAAAAACTTAACTTGACTTGTATTATTTTGAATATATGACTTGTTCGCAGTTCGCTTTCCTACAAATGTTCTACTTTAAATGGTGGTGGCAATTTTAAGTAACTAAGCTTGGCCGGAAATCATACAATGGACTTACCCATATTTGACGATGATTTCTTTAACTTTGATCCATTTGGTGTTGGTTAAGGTAAACCTTACGGATCCGTTACTTTGACTTAAGTCATCTATCTTTAACTTCGTTAGTATCTTGAATTATATCTTAAACATGGCACATCTTCCTTGTCATACTCGTTATGTGTACATGTTGACATAAGTATGAACCATGGATATCATGATACATTTTATTAGCATGATAGTGAAGCATAAAACTATCATAACACATCATTTAGAATTCACATATATCACAATTCATCCATTCGATCATACCGAACATGTTTCACTAACTTGGTACATAGTATAAGATATGATACATAGGGACTATTCGCGACCATATTCGACAACATGAGATTGTTGTTTATTCACAATCGCAACTATTATGATTTGAACATGCTATATCATATTAATGTTTAAGTAACATAATACAACACGGTAATCAAAAGAAGTGTTCATAAGCTAGCCTCAACATAAAAACCAAAAAATATAATGCACCAGCCGGGAATTGAACCCGGGTCTGTACCGTGGCAGGGTACTATTCTACCACTAGACCACTGGTGCTAGATGAAGTGATCACAATTGTTATTACATACAATATCATGTATCATGATTCGAACATGCTAAATCATATTAGTAACATAACACAACAAGGGTAAAAGAAGGGGCTAGACATAAAAACATAAAAATAATGCACCAGTCGGGAATCAAACCCGGGTCTGTACCGTGGCAGGGTACTATTCTACAACTAGATCGCTGGTGTTAGATGAAGACATTCTAAAACAATTAGTTTCACCATAGATTGATGACGTCAAAGTCGAACCCCTATCCCCCCTCCGGTATGATCGATCTTAAGATTGGCCTATGGGGTGACTGACAAATTTTTAGTTTCAAAACGTACAAACAAGCCCTCAGCATTCAAAATCACAATCACTCACCCTATAAATCTGATATTTGTGGAGGAAAATATTGTCCTCCATCTCAGGCGATAGCCGTCGATCATTCATGGAGTGGAGATCCAACTCTATTCCCATGAACCCGTAGACCATTCACGATATTGAGAATTTGAGTGACACTATATAAGCCAAGTCTTATTATGTCACATTTTCTAAAAACTGGTATAATTAGAAATATGATCCGTTTTTTAGTATTTTTGGAAGGAAAGGACAATCCACTACCCTGACCCTTTGATCAAGGCCAACGGCACCATCAAGCTTGACCTAGAGGCTAACAAGATTGTTGATTTCATCAAGTTCAATGTTGGCAATGTTATGATGGTTACCGGTTGTAGAAACAGGGGACGTGTTGGAGTCATCAAGAACCGTGAAAACTGAAAAGTATACGGGTAGCTTTGAGACAATCCACGCCCAGGACGCCACTGGTCACGAGTTTGCTACTAGACTGGGCAATGTGTTCACTATTGGCAAGGGTACAAAGACATGGGTTTCCCTTCCAAAGGGCAAAGGTATCACAAAGTAAACATGATTCTCGTAAGCCAAATCACAAATGGCAAGAAAGTTGACACACAATTACAATCAGCAGAAGGCCAACACCAAACCTATAACCAAGAAGCAACATCAGGGAAAACCAAACTACATTTTAAGAACAAAAAATGAACAAGACCTGATCTCGTCTCTCGTGCATATACGCATGTGAGGTCCATGAGTCCAATAATATAAAAAAAAAGTTCATGATCTTATCATCTTCCAGATATTGTTAGATATATCGAAGGGGGCAACTGCTGATGGATCGAACTCAAATCTTTCAACTGCTTTCTTATCTCTCCCAATGATGTCTGAGCAAATCCAGTTAAAGAAAAATCCAGCAGATAAGAGGACACTAAACTGATAATATGAGACAAAACAATAGCATAGTAGAGAAGCATGAAACATGAGATAGACATTAGCAATGAACGGAGGAAGGATACGGCCTGATATTTTGGACTGATCATCCAAGTCAGGAATGATAGTTGTGACAGAAGCGTATAATGATAGCTTCATCCTACAAGATAAAAAGGAAAGCATATAAGTTACTATGAACAAGGTACACAGAAGCTGTAAAGGTGCCGCACAGATATAACTGGTTTGATGAAATTTGGGAACTTCAGGCAAAAGTCTGAAAATTGGGTAAAACCCAGGGAATGTAGGGAATAATCCCAGTTTCAAATGCTGACATAAATCTCTGATGTTTATTCCGGTTGAGCATACATCACACATAACCAGAAAGGATACTTATGGGTAAGCCAAAGTATGTCAAAGCTCAGCAATTGAATTAACAATTTCTTAGAAATTTATATAAGGAAATACCGAACATGAAAAACTAAAAAAGTAGCCCTGGGGTGGAAAACCAATAATTTTAATGTCACTTACTGTGCTCTCGTTTCATCCTGTTCAAATTTCTTTATGCTACGACTTTGTTCTTCAATGGAGTCCGCTTGACGTTCTAGATCAGATATTTCATTGACGATTGCTGTGTTTATTGTAACAGTATATGTTAACTAAGGTAGCTGTAAATAAGTAAGGAAAGAACTGTACAACTCAAATGAGTAAATACTTATCTAAGCTCTCCCCTTAGCATCTGTTCTAGCTGCTGTTGCTTTTCCAATTCTTCCTGTAGCGAACCTAATTCTGCATCTGTAACACTCTCAGATTCTGCTGCATCGGCTTTCTTCTTGCATGCTTCAATCTTCTTCTCACATTCTGGAACAAGTATTATCCATCAGTAGTTGATGAAAGGAAATTCATGTCTGAGGCTCTGGGCTCTTAGAAGAATATAATACTACTAACAAAAAGCAGATGCAGGTCACTACACAACCAAATGAATACGAGTAAGTCGCATAAAAAACCAGTTTCTCCTAGACAGTAGGAAAAACCACACAAAGTCTGAACACTTCGGTGGGTTATGGTCTAGGTTAAGAATGATATTCACAAAATGTGGTTATTCTTATTTTCTCAGAATTCCACATTCAAGAGGCTTTGGGCCAGTGGGCGGACGGGTTTATGGATTAAAGGAGATTCAAGCTGGAGCAATGGTGGAATTTGCCAGTCTCACACCATTGCCCCAGAGAAAGGTCACTGAGAATCAAAAGAACAGGCCCAACCGAGGAGAGAAGTCTTTCTTCTTTCAGGATAGGGCTAAATATATGGAATTCGATATTACTATGATGCAAACCCAAGAGAATCCAAAACAAGAATACACTAGAAGACTTGCTTTCAGTTGAGACTCAGCAATCAACCTCTTTCCTGGATGTTAATTTTGTTAACCTCATAACCTGAATTAGTAGTTCCAGTGCAGCTTCCAAATTGAATGCAGACATGCAATCCACTAGCTATCACCGATTTTCATGTATAATTTGTGTCTTTTCATATGGATACAACAATTTGACTTCTGAAATAGATAAATTCCTACATTAACACAACTATAAGCTCCAAAAAATGGATACGCGAGGTCTCTTGCTCAAGTTAGACAAACAAACCACTTATAACAAGTCACAACAATACAGTGTTTTGCAAAGCACACTGCTCAGAACCTATGCTCATCTGAAAATTCCGCATCACCGACTCACTTTTTTACTCAATCCAGAATCAAACCACTCCCAAGTCCGGCAAAGGACGAACGGCACGATTTTGGAGAACTAAATGCTGTTTGGTAATGGTAATTCTGGCAGTAAAATCACCATAGCCAGTTAACTATACAATTTAGCTACTGTAAAGAACATGAGCTCAAGTAGTACAAAGCAATAAACATGAGAAAACCCGTAGTAAAATAACACAGTAGAACTCAGCAGCATAATTTCACACTTGTCAACAAGAGTAAGGGTTATGAAAATGACAGTAAAAGCAAAGAAACTGAAACCTCGGATGGAGTTTTCGATTTGGTTAGAATCGTTGTTGCACTGGGACTGAAGCAGATTGGAATTGTGCAGAAAATGGTCGAGAGCAGCAAGATCTTTCTCGTCATTCAGAAACTCGACTAGATTGTCACCGTAACTCAACAGCTCTTCCAAATCGATCTTTCTTGATTTCTCCCCCATTTTCGTGTGGTGAAAAAGGTTTTATTTTTGGTGAAGTATAAGTCTATTATTGCAGAAATGAGATTGGTACTGTTTCAAGATTGGGTTTTTTTTCCTGCAATTGGGATTTGAAAGTGGAGTAGAACAGCAAAAGAGGGACGACGAAGAAGAAGAAATTCGAAACTGCTATGGATTTGTTGTGTTTTTGACAAGAATGGCATAATTAACTTAGAGAAGACAACAGCGTCAATATGTCCGAGTGGTTAAGGAGACAGACTCGAAATCTGTTGGGCTTTGCCTGCGCAGGTTCGAATCCTGCTGTTGACGATTTTTTTTTGTCATTTTGGGCCGCACGGACGGGATCCCGACTTGTCTACTTGATATGTTAGATTGTTTCCCTTTTGTTTGAGCCACTTACGTAGGGTCGAGAGTGGTGTACGGGAGGAGGAACCCAAGTTCGTCATCCAGATCCCGACTTATCTACTTGATGATATGTTAGATTGTTTCCCTTTTGTTTAAGCCACTTACGTAGGGTCGAGAGTGGCGTACGGGAGGAATCCGAGTTCGTCATCCAGCTATGAGTCTCTCATCCCATATGCTATAGATCAGTTTTCGATAATGCCCATTGGCTCAACTATACTGAATCCGACATGGTATTGTTGTAGATGTTAAGTTTTGTATCTATGTGATTTTTGCCCCTCTTATTGGTCCAACACTCCCGATTTGTTTCATTGGCATATTAACCGATGTTTTTTATGTTAACGTACTTAATATGTTAGATTATGTCACTTTTGTATGAACCTGCTTGCATAGGTCCAAGAGTGGTGTTTGAGAGGAAGAAGGATGTGTAATTTTATTGGCACATTAAACGCGATTTTTTGTGTTAATGTACCCGATATGTTAGATTATGTACCTTTGGCCCAAACCTACTTGCATAGGCCTAAAAGAGTGGCGTATGTGAGAACGAATGCCGAGTATGTCATTCAATTGCATTTTCTTTATTAGTGTACAAAAAGACTAAAGTACCCTTAGGACTTATCTATATAAAAAAAATAAGAAGGAAACTATCTAGTCGGCTGAATTTATTTAAAGAATCGCTATCTTCATATATAGATAACGAGAATGTAGAAACATTCCCATAAAGTTTAAAATCAATCTAGTGAAGTCCGACAGCCGACAACAATGAACACCATAGCGACAAAGTAAGTAGTTTTATTGAGGTCCAAAGTTAACCCAAGTAATCGGATTAACGTGAACTTTGGAACTGGCATCAAACAGGGATTCACTCCTGCTTTGAAGTAGTTATCTAGATCGAAGTACCCAACTTCGATTGGGAGATTCAAATGATTGTTGGTAATTGTTGTCACACGATATCCCATTAAGGCCTGGCATTTCTTGCAAGATAGGACCAGCCTCTCATATCCAGTAGGTAAAATCACATACCAACTGTTACATTTGATGCTTTTTGAAAATTTAATTTTTCGTTTGTTTCGAAAATCGGATGATCATATCCATACTGAAATATAACATACCATGATTGAAATCAGACATTTAAAAAAGACAAATTTGGTAGGTACATATAAGCATTATAATCAGGTCAAATTGAAACAAATGACGATTGCAAATTGAAACTGATGACAATAAAAGTTCATAGCTCAGGTCAAATTGAAAGATATACGATTGCAAATTGAAACTGATGATAATAAAAGTCTTTCATGTCAAATTGAAACATATACGATTGAAAATTGAAACACAAGAAAAGTTCAGAGTTCAGGTCAAATTGAAACATATACGATTGCAAATTCAAACAGATGACAAGAGTTCAAACCAATTACCTGAACGAACAGTTTGAAGTAGTAGAAGCAGGAGAAGAGTAGGATGAGGAGATAAATGTAGTAGTAGTGAGTATAAGAATTCAAAAAAACATCAGAAAATTGCTAAAAGATAAAAGAAAAGAAGAATTCAAAAAAAAAAATTAACGGAAAAATATTCTTTTTTAACAATTTTTTTTTAAAATTAATTACAGCTTATTATAGAAGGAGGATAACTGTACAAGTAGTAGGAGTATAAAAAGTATTCATAAACCGAATTAACGGAAAAAATTTCTTTGAACTTTCCGAACCAGATCGGTTCTTTTCTTCACCATCCATTAATTTCTTATAATTCAAATCCATATCTAGATAAAATAGCTAAATAGAATATTAGTAGATGACTTGTTCATCAATTGTTTACATGGCACAATGTTTGTAATTAACACACCGAGATACTTTTCTATTGTAAACTATTATGTAGTATAAATGAACTTCTTACATCTATATATACACAACCACCTCATCAATGGATGGTGTAGATTGAATTGATTTAATGGGGCAGAGAGATTTTATAGGTCCTTCCAAAATCTAGAGAGTACTATTTTACGTAATAGTCCCTATCTTTATAGAATTTGCTACTTTTAAGACAAATACTACTGTTAGATTGTTAAATTTCTCTTTAACACTTACAAAACTACAAAACTTTTAACATAAATTCATCATTCAAGACAAACTTGTCACAACATTAGTACAACAAATTTTGAAACGACAAGTCGCAGGTGACTCTGGGGTGCTATCAATTAACCTTCAGTGTAGATTGTGGGCTCGTCGAAAAATCCCTTGGCAAGAACCTTCGTTTCATTTAGTGGATGTTTGGTATAGAGCGAAAAAAAGTGAGTTAAGTAAAAAATTTAGTTGATGAATAGTGTTCGAGAAATGTGAGTTATAAAAAATGGTGCTTGAGATTAAGTTAATATTTATAGGGTTTATAGGATTGTTATGTAAGGCGTATAAGAAAGAATTAATAACTTTAATTTTTTAAGATTATTTGATTGGTTATAATAATGTTTATCATCCTTTATTGATCTTTATAGTCGATTCTTTTATGTCAGATATTGCCGAACACACTGAGAAAGTCATATATATGTTAAATAGGTTTCAATTCGATAATCCACCCCTTTTTAAGCATTTGTCCATTCTATACAAATTCGCTACTTTTAAGGCCAATCTTTACCGTAGACTCAAGACAAACTTGAGTATACCAAATTTTCAATCGACAAGTCACACTACAGTCACACCCTTCACTTTAGCCTGTGGGTTTCATGGGTCGAAAAGGTTTCCAAGTTAAGAACCTTCGTCTTGTTTATTTTCATGCCCTTTTCCTTGATGAGCCCATGCATAAATTGTTGAACTCTCTATGCTAGATGCTTGTACTTTAACATAACATTTGTTTTATATACATTAACCCATCCAAATAACTTCACATGTTTGACTTTTCATAATCAACAAACTTCAACATTGACTACAAATAAAACTTAATATAAAATTGTAAAACATTTTTTAAAAAACACCAATGTTAATTAACAATATAGACGTTTTCATTAACAATATGAATAATTTTATTAACAACATAAGTCCGTACTTTGTGTAAATAATACTATAAGAAACTTTAAATCCTAAAATTGAGTAAGTCTCATGAATGAGGTCTCTAGATAACTTATTTAAAGATGGACATGTGTTGGCAAAAAAACCATGTATATTATTAATAAAAACGTCTATGTTGTCCATATTGGTGTCTTATCATATACAAAAAAAAAAAACATTTTGTTAACAGTAGATGTAGGCGTTTTGAACATTTGATTAATAACATGAATGATTAACAACATTGGTCCTCTGTCTCTAGATAGACTGTATCTCTAGAGACTTTGTGTCTAAAATCTCATTATATAATCATAAAGTCCCAAGAGATGGTCTCTAGATAATTTATCTAGAGACTGGACTTATTTTGCAATTACCAACTAAACAACTAAACCATCAGATTGCAGTGGATCTGGGTCTAACGATCGACCCAGGTTTGCTTTAATGAATCTGTGCAAGCACATGCCTCGATTCTTGTTGTTGAAGGCGGTTTGTTTCATTCTGTTTACTGTCAACATCTTTGAATTACTAATTATTCTGACTAACAATTGTTTGTTCATACTCTCCCCAGTTCTTTAAATTTATTGATATTGTAATCATCATTTTACGTGAGAATTATCGAGTTGTTTGGCACGAGACATTAACATACTCTCAACATAATTTTAACGGATGAATAATTGAATATCAAGTGGAATAAAATTTTTTGAAACGGCAATTTTTTTTTTTATTAATTACTCTGAACCAATGAGGATGCTCAAAATGAAATACTACAAAAGAAAGATCTACTTCTAGTATTTTAGTTATATGATAAATAAGAAAATTCGTGAATAGTTACTTAACACATGCACAGGTTAGTCTTTATGCCAAATTTATGTGATCTGCTCTATATGCTAGAGTTTAATCATTTAACGTCGTGTTTTCAGTTTAATGATTTGCTCTATATGCTTGAAGTCGAAGATACCAACCAAACGAAATACTACACAAAAAAAAAAAAAAAAAAAAAAAAAAACTTCCTTCGTCCCAATTTCATTTACACGTATTTCGTTTTGCTTCATCCCAAATTCAATTACCCATTCCAATGGAAAATTTATTTCCTACTTTATTCACTATCTATCATACTTTATTCACTATTTCTCCTACTATTTTATGCAATCTCTTTTCTACTTTATGACCATATTTCCTACTTTATTCACCTTTTTTTTAAAATTTGTGTCCGGTCCCGGGACGAGGGAGTAAAAATCACTCAGGGGACACTTTTCTTTTGCCGTCAAAATAATGGATTCTATACCACCCATGGAGTCTGGCAACGTCCCTGAAAATTCTTCCAAGTAATTATTCTTTGGTCGTTCTAGCTATTTCTTGTTTTTGTTCAACGGTTTTTCTTAATTTATGTAATTCTGATTTCAATTGCATTGCATGTGCTTTGTTTCGTTGTACAGAAGAAAAAGGGTGTTTCGTTCTTCTTCACTATCATCATCATCATTTCGGTTTGAAGACGTGGAGGTGTTAGAAATGAGTCAGCGCAAATCTTGCTCAAAAAATAAACAGGTTCGTTCGTTCACACCTTTCTTTTCTTCTTCTTCTTTTGTGGAGTTGCTGAGTGAATGATCGAACACCTTGGAATTCGATAAAGCTCATTCGATAGAGCTCATTGATGAATCTGTGTTTGTAATTCATCTGTTTTGGTATTTTAGTTACTACATTACAGATTTACAGTAGCAGTACAGTAGCGTTCGTATGTGATTTTTGTTTATTGGACCTCAACTATCTCATTTGTAACCTACAATTTTCCATAAAAAGAAGCTAAGTTATTCTTGTCTTTAGACCTTTTCTCTCTTATGTATGCTTTGGGTTTTCGCGTGGATGTATTGTTGATTATCAATGCCCTTGGAGTAACAAGGCTGTTTGGATTGTGTGGAGCTGATCGAGTTTTTATTGTTTTGATGAAAATTAAGCATAATGAATGAAGAAAGGTAGTGAAATTCTACTTCTTTTTCTTAATATTACTTACTTCTCTTCTTTCTAACGTAGAAATGCAATTTTGAACTCTTAATTTTATCCTATCCTATTTGTGTCTTGGCAACTTTATTGATCAGCAGGTGGTCGAGTCATTGACTTCCATGCCGTAAGTTAGATTGTTCTTCCAGAACGACCATGCTGGAGTCTGTTGTGGTTAATTTATTCATCTTGACTAGTTCCTAGCTAAGCTTCCATTATAGTCTATGCAAATAAGTATGGGGTACCCTACCCTTGTTATCTTTGTAATTTGTTGAAATATTTAGCTTGTTATGTACACTGTAAGTTCTCCATTGTTTCGATTATTCTTGCTGATTGTTGGTATCTCTCCAAGGTAGCGATCATTGATGTGGACACGGAAGAGGAGGATGATGATGATGATGTTATGATAATTGATGATATTGGGACAAGTGCCAAAAGGAAGGTATTCATTCCAGTTTTCAATCAAAAGTTTTCTACTTTATATCCGACAATTTGTTTGTCATTCTGTTTGTCTTCTATCTATATTTTGTTGGTTACTCTGCCTGGGATTTTATCTTCTTTTGCTGCCATGCAGGGTTCTTTCTCTAGCTTCCTTGTTGATCATACTAGTACAAAAAACAGTACAGTTGCTATTGAGGATTTTAGCTCTAATGCGTTTTATGGTGAGGATGAGTCTCGGTGGCTAGAGAGGTATTATGATGATATTACGTACGATGATTTTCATAGTATGGAGTCTCGTTCTCATCACATGTATAAACCGCCTGGTGTTGAGGCTCAATAGCCCTGGCTGCCAAGCTTCCTGAAAAATGACAGCAAGATACCAACAACCTACACTTCAACTAATGAAAGCAAGATACCAAGTAATTCGGTGAAGGCGAAGCAGGTATCTGAATTGGTTGACCATGTTCAAAAGTACTCGACCACATCGAGTAGTCAATCCTTTCCGAGGTCACCACCCCCTCTTTACGTCTGTAGCTGAGTCTATTCATTGGAAGAGTAGTAAAAGGAGGACTCATGATATCCATGGTGTTTACAAACAATATCATCTGCTCCAAATTTTCCACATGTATTCAGTGACAGGATGAGTAGCTATACCGCCACCCCTTTCCTGCCAAAACCTGCACCTGTGTGGGGTAGTTTTAAGACGATGGGGGAGGATGTACCGCAGCATATGTTTGGACTATTTAATGAATCTTCAGGATTTATGGGCGAAGGTGCAGTTGATTCCCAGGCAAAATGTCCTGCCAACAATCAAAATAATGCATAATGAAGAGCTTCAGCACCCGCCAAAGTTGATCCCAAAAATGTGGATGAAATTTTGCAGAAATTCAATGTTTTCTTGAACTTTGATACAGTTGAAGATTGCTCTGATCACTACTACTCGAAGAATGTTCCTATTATAAAACAGGTGAGCCTGACTTGAAAGATCATTTAAATATTTTCAAGTCACTTATGATAGACTGATACTTCAGTTTGCTGATTGTAATATCATATTACATGTCTTGTATAGCCACCAAAGAATTGGGCCAAGAGAATACAGGAAGAATGGAAGATTCTGGAGAGCAACTTGCCTGGTAGGTTACGTAATATTTGATCAAATTCGTGTTCCTAAACTTCTTGCTTACATGAGGTCGAAGAGAGTAACATTTTTTGAATTGGTACAAATCACATCTTGTATAAGAATTGCTTCTAGTCTCGTACAAGTCCATTATATTTGTTAAAGCTAGTGTCGTACTCTACTCGAATGATCGTTTTGGAATACATGCTGTTTGATTCATGTAATGTTATGCTCAACAGATAAAATATATGTGAGGGTCTATGAATCCAGGATGGATCTTTCTGTTGGTATTTTGGGTCATAATATACTCTAAGTATACGCAGCGGAAATTTCAAAATTTTATAGACCAACATGATAACAGTAATTTAACGTGTTTAACATGTAAACGAACAGAAGCTTACAGTGATAGCGAATCCGATTTTTGACTGGAAGTTAGCAATTCAATCGACAAATTCCAAATTAAATCGATCATTAAATGCGTGTATGCTTCTTCGAGATCCTCTAACTCCTCTCCAAGCAAATCCCAATCTTCGTACAAATCCAGGTTGCCGGTTGTAACCTCGAACCTTGGTATCCACATGAGTTCCTCTACCAAAGAATGCTAGGAGATTCTTCTTTTAAGATGAAAATAATGTGAAGTGTTTACAAGACAAAATCTGATTTTGTCTTCTTCTGTTTTCTCTTGGTTCTGTGTGTTTCACTGAGAAATGTTATCACTACAGACAAAAACGTGAGAGAAGGACTGAAGAAGGAAGAAGTCAAAAAAAACAACAGAAAAAGGAGAAGAAAAAAGGGGAGTGATAATGGGGACGTGCAACACGTCCCCATATTCACACTCCTGGCGCGTGTAATACGCTTGAATTCTCTGGCGTGTGTTACACGCTACGGTTTTCTCTCTTCTTTGGGCCTTTGGCCCACTTTCTTCCCTTTGGCCCAATTTTCCATTTCACCAAATTTTAATTATTGGACTCTAATTCTAAATTAGTCAAGATAACACTTCATTTTAATTGTTCAAGTCCAATTTGAACCAATTAAAATCATTCTATTATTATTTACAATAAATAATATTTGTTTATTAACATCTCTGGTTTGGTAGAGTACTCTCCATATAGTGTGACCCATAGGGCCTTATATATTAATCATTAATCCAATTAGGTTCACTGTGAAACTCCTAGATAATTTATCGGACAATATTAATATATAAGGACGTTTGTGAGGATATACAAACCACCTTTAATGTAAGGCTCAAATGATGGTAAGGTCATTTCATTCACGAATACTCGAATAAATCTAGAACTTGGTAATATGTCCGTTCCAATAATTTATTCATTTCTTTCTCAATCTTGTTAGTTGATCCTCGATCATATTCAAACACTATTTTGAATATATCGTAATGCATTGGCCAATGACTAACGATCAACCTAACTATGAGATGTAAAGTATTCTCTCCAATGTCTATCATGGCGAATGAATCCTATCTTGCTCAACTACTACTCCCATGTCTTGCGCCAACGACGCCAGATTCTACCCATTAGGAGTGCAAGCATTGGTCATGGTCAAAGCACACCATTTCACACAACCATTTCACACATGTAGTCAGTATTGACCTCAAGTCAAAGGACTAATACATCACCTTACACACCGATACTTCCATAGACATATAAATAGAATCAACCAAATGGTTTCTCGGTGGGTCTACCAACACCCTCTAAGGTGTCCATGTATCCATCATGAATGACCAAGTCATTCGTAGTCGTGAGAGCTACTACATTCTCCAAGAATATGATGCAGATCACATGCCAATCTCTAACGTGCGTCATTGATATCCCAAATCTCAATGACACTCGATTGGGGCTATTTTAAGACTTGCGTTCTGTCATCCAAGTTCTCACACACTTGGTGATAACGTCTGTACGTTAACATCTTATCGAATTATTCAAACAACTAAATAATAACTCAATAGATGCAATGCCAAATAACAATATTATAAACAATAATAAACTGAATGTGATCGAAGTACATATCATCCTCATAAAATAAAAGCTGTTATTGTGGGGGCAGAGGGAACTATATACCATAACGGTCTCCATTTCTTTGATTTCTACTTTAACAGCGGCTATCCATTAACACCTGTACGTTTTTCTTTCATTAAGAATAATCAAATGTCAACATTCACTTTGCTGTCAGTAATCAACAATTTATCTGGGACCTAATTACTTTGCTTCTCATTGTTGGCCAGTTTGTGCACTACCACTCTGGCGGCCTTCGCACTCATTGTAATTTGTTCGCTCGTGGAACCATGTGCTTGAGTCTTCTTAACACTTGGAGCGGTAACCAGGAGGAAATGTGGATCCCTGGCACTTCCACCATATTACAAGTTTTGGTCTCAATACAAGGGCTTATTTTAGATGAGAAGAAGCCGTACTATAATGTGCCTGGATCTAAGCTTTCGGCTGGCTCCGTACATGGCAGGATGAATTTTTTCAATGATACTGAGCTGTCATTCATGAATTCCCTTAATTTGATGCTATACATCATTAGAAGACCTCCAAAGGTAATAATTCTTTTATGTGGGAGGTTAGGGAACTGAATAGGACTTTGACTACATCGTTTCTGAAATAATTCGTATATTGCAATCCACCATTAGAATAAACATGGAACAGCACCCACCTGTGGGCATCAACTATTACATTTAGAGTATATATATATTTGTCATTTCGAGTTCCTTGCGTTTTGCACAATGCACCTTTAACTAAATGGACATTGTTTTACTGATTATGTTTTGGTTTCTGATGCAGCACTTTGAGGAATTCGTTGCAGGACATTTCTGCAAGCATGGCCGAGATATTCTGGTGTGTTGTAAAGCTTACATGGATGGAGCTCAAGTGGGGTGTCGGGTGCAGGACGTTGGTGAAGGAAATAAAAGCTGCTCACAGCAGTTTAGGAACACCTTGGCTGGACTCATCCCTACAGTGGTAGATGCATTTACCCGAATGGGAGTCAAGGAGTGCAAAGAGTTCCGTTGTTTAGCTGAAAAAGCAACCGGTCCACCAACTCCGTCTGTGTCCTATAACAACAATTTTTAAAAATTACAGCTGATGTGCAAGCTTGTTGGTTCACTAGACGTTTAGCTACACTCGTTTCAATACCGTTTTAACTCTATACACCATTCGTTTATATTTCGACTCTGGTTTCAAATGAACCGAATTTTTGGATCCTTCATGTGTTACCAGTGTAACTCTGTAGGCTGTAGTTACTTGTATGCTCCAATCAGTTTGTGGAACAAATTATGTAGTGCAGACCAGCAGAACAAAGTATGGAATATAGATTGGTGCAAGTTATTCAAGTTTGCTCGTGAGATCTAATTTGATTGAATACGCAGAGGTATTGTGATTTGTGACCACGTAAGTTATGTATTGAACTTGGAGTGTAAATTAATTCGTGGTAAAAAACAACCTTAAAATAGTCAACAGAATTTTAGCTTGGTACGAATAATGAAAAAATAAACTAAGGAATAAAGGTAGCCCTACAGGTGTTACGTGAGAAGAGCCGACTCGGCTCGATTCGTTCGATAAGGTGTTCGAGCCCAACTTAATGCTCATTTTGTTAAAGATGCTCGAGTCCCGGATACTCGACTAGGTTCGGTTAATTATATATATTTTTATTATATTTATATGCATTTTTTGATAATGAGTTCGAACCAAATGAGTCCAGTTTGAGCTTAAATATTGTGATTTGAACTTGAAAAACAAGCTTAATTTATTATGAGTCGAGTTAGGACTCGTTGACAGTTTGAGCCGAACTCGAAGAATGAGATATTCGAGTAGACTCGATTTGGCTCAGCTTGGCTCGGCTAGTTAAACATTTTTTTAGCACAAAAGACCCTTTTCGATCGGTCGATTAAAACTAAATATGCGATTATCGGTTGGATCAAAGATTAGGATCTTTTTTCACTAAAAAATGAGGAGTAGAGAGATCAAAATATAAAACTCGATTGGTTAAATTTCTCCTCCAATAGCAAAATTGAGAATTTTTCCAACCCTGATCAGTCGACTCTTCTTCTACTACCGCTCCATGTACCAATCATCAATGAGACCCAAAGACGAGGAGATTGATCCTACTTCTCATTCCAGGTACTCTCCTCAGTTCTTTAAATTTATTGCTATTGTAATCATAGTGAGAATTATCGGGTTGTTTGGCACGAGACTTTAATCATTTAACGTGGTGTTTTAAGTTTAATGATTTGGTTAGGACGTTGGATTACTCTGTGTTCCTTTCCTGTTCTAATTGGTGAATTATGGTGTGATTACTTTGACATAATTGGCTAATCAAAAGATTATATAATCTTTGTTTCTCCAATTCTCTCGGTAGTAATTTTGAACAATAGTATCTCTTAATCTCCCCTGATACCCTTACTTTCTTGAAAATCAGAGACCAAATGATCCGGTTTCCGAAACGTACCAAGTGTTATATCTGCCGAACCTGCAGAACACACATTGCACTCCACAAGCATTTGGCCGGGATGTTTGTCCCGGGTCCTGAAACTTTGATGAAAGAACGTCTTATGTTCCAGAGAGTCGCCAATGTAAAGATTGGCACCTCCAAAGAATTGCTACCGGCTGGTTACGAAGCCACATTGGTTTCGTGTTTGAAATGTCACATATTTTTGGGATATCAAATCGTAAGAGTTTGTATGCTTTTGTTCCATAAGTTGAACCTATTACTATTTACAAACGAAACAAACATGTATTTTTACAGGTCCAGATCAAAAATAATAATCAAAACTTACCCATTGAAGTAGACTACTTTGATTTGGAATGCTCTACTCTGTTTCTACAAAGTACGAGTGGTTCCACGTTTGATGTTAGTTCCAATGTCCGTGTTAACCCGATGGGTCCGGTTAAGTTCAGTTCGGATAAAAGCTATTACATGTGTAGGTGTAGTGCACTAACATAGAACTTGTGGGGAGGGTAAGTAGCCTAAAACCCGAACTCCTTTCCAGTTTAATATTTGCATTTCCAAAATTATACAAAATTAATTTTGTCTATTTTGCAGACTCCAAATGATATTGGAATGGGAATCTTTACCCCTTACATTAGAAATGTACATTCGGGCCCTCGGTATCTCTATGCGGAGCAAAAACGAGAGCACGTTATATGCAGCGGATGTTACAAAATGCTAGGTTACAAAGCTGTAAGTCAGATTCCTACCTTGAATAAGCTCAAGTGTATGCAAGTGTAGTATATGCCCTGACTTGAACACTCATGGACTCTTTGTCGAGTAACTAATAACTTTGTTAAGTGAAATATTCATTAGTTATATTATTTGTTATACAACTTGAAACTCTGTTAAATCACTAGCTATTACATCACATAAAATCGAGTCAATATCTGTTAAAAGTCTGTTGATAGAACTATGTTATCTCATGCCAAACAAATTATCAATCATTTAATTATCACTTATTACCACCAATTTCCACTTATCAGTTTTTTTCTATAGGAACATGAAGAGCTCGGGTACGAGGACTTAGGTGGCAGTGTGGTGATGGATCTGTAAGCTACTCACATCAGCCTCTTCTTCTATTTTTTTTTATCGTTTAATACTTCCGAAAGTAATTCACAGTTAAAATTGTAGATGGTTGAATGAAAAAGTCAAACTATGACCAGATTAGCGGGTAATGGAGGGAGTATAATTTTATTCATTTCAACCGAAGTAGTCAAGAATATACAGTTCTGAAATGCGTACTCTATTTTAAAAAGCTAATTTTAAATTTGAGGTTATATATAAATCTATTTCTATGAAATAACAAAGCATTAAAATCTCTTTCTCCTAGTGGTAAAGTTGATATCTAACTTACAAAATGTCTCGTGTTCAATTCATGATGGTGTAAATTTTTTTTATTTTTAATATCTTGAATATTTTTTCTTCTATTATAATTAATATTTTTTATTATTAGAGGCCCAAATTGAAATTTTTGCACAGGGCCTCTAAATCTCTAGGCCGGACCTGGTAATATAATAATACCATTTTTGTTATTTGCAGGCTAAGATTATATTTTTGCTGTGGAGGCTTGCGCCATGAGGCGATATGGTTCAAAATTACCAGATTCGATATAGCTCTAGTTTTTTCCTTCTTCAAAATTACCAGATTTGATATACCATTTTTGGAACACATAAACTGTTTACAACATTCAAATCCTTTATCACTACACTTCCATTGTTTGCTCTGATGGTTGGCACTACATATTTGATACCATAACCTGATTGGAGCATATATACAAGTAGCTAAGGATTTACACTAGTAAAACTTCAAGAATCGAAAAATTCCACGCTTTTGGTTCATTTAAACCTAGAGTTGAGGGGCTGGTAATGAAAACTTTCGTAGATAAATCTCACGAGCAAAATTGCATAAGTTGCACACATCTATAAATATGCAGTGCGTGCAAAAATTTGTTTACAATCTTAAAACCGAAATCAGTATAACCAATCTACGCGTTAAATACACTATTGTAGAGGTCAGAGGCAAATCCTTCACACTCCTCCGACAATTAAGTAACAACCTAACTTGTCTGGAACAGGCGGGTAAAAATGTCAACTCCTCCTCTCAATTTAAGGTATTGAGACGAATCTGACGATTTACGCGGATTACAACTAAACTAAGAGACTTAAAACAGTTGCATATAACATGACTTCAAATTAGTCGATGCCTCCTATGTTCCAAGTAAAAGTGTAAAACTGAACTTTCACTTCGTTACTACAAAAAGACAGAAATTAGTTGAATAGTGCCAAGAAACAATTTTACTACATCAGAGCAACTACTCATGGCTGAATTATTGTCTCTACATTCAATTCTGCAACTAAATTTGCCAGTTCAACTCATTCTCATCATCATCTCTGATTCTCTTCTTTACCCAAAATAGAGAAACAAGTCTACAGAACCACAGTTAAACACACCATATGAGGTACAAGAACAGTAAACCCAAAAGATGCAAGATTTCACCTTTACTACTCATTACAGCAATAATCTCACTAACCCTTTTTGGGTTTATTGTATTCACCAAAGATGTAACCTTTTATGCCAGAATCTCCCTCCAATTGCCGAATTGGATTTTGCAGAAAGGGTGTGATTTGTCCAAAGGAAAATGGGTGTTTGATAATGTCACTAGGCCTTTGTATAAAGAAGAGGAGTGTCGGTTCTTGACAGCTCAGGTGACTTGTGTTGCTAATGGAAGAGAGGATGTTATGTATCAGAACTGGAGATGGCAGCCTGATGACTGTTCCTTGCCCAAGTAAGAGACTTTGATCTTGAATCTTGATTGGTTATGGCAAAGTTTGCATTTTTAGCTAGAAAAAAATCTGTCTTGTTGTTTTGTTGTTGCTACTTGGTAAGAAACTATGATCTTGAATCTTGATTGAGTATTGTTAATTGATTAGTAATGTATTGATTGGGTGAGGAGATTAATGTAAGTGGAGAAGTTCCAGATACAAGTTCGGACTTTTAGATGAGATGTAGTTGTTTTAGGTACTTCTGTAGAAGTTAGAGGAGATGGAATGTGTGGGTTTAGATGAGATGGAATTCTTTCGGGTTTTAAGCTCCATATACAAGTTCGAACTTTTAGATGAGATGTAGTTGTTTTAGGTACTTCTGTAGAAGTTAGAGGAGATGGAATGTGTGGGTTTAGATGAGATGGAATTCTTTCAGGTTTTAAGCTCCAGATACAAGTTCGAACTTTTCGATGAGATGGAGTTGTTTTAGGTACTTCTGTAGAAGTTAGAGGAGATGGAATGTGTGGGTTTAGATAAGATGGAATTCTTTCAGGTTTAAAGCGGAAGTATTGTTGGAGAAACTGAGAGGGAAGAAGGTTATGTTCGTCGGGGACTCTGTAAATCGAAATCAATGGGAGTCGATGATTTGTTTGCTCAACTCTGCTATTGCTCCCGGAAAGGCAACCTGGGAAATGGGTGCTCCCATTTCGATTTTTGCCATTCAGGTTCAACTCCTCATCCTGTAAAAGTGTGAATACCTTTTTCAGCTGTTGAATTTCTTGTCAAGTTGATTTTCTGGTATGTTTTTGACTAAAGAAAAGAACACCTGAGCTGCATTACACAATAGTTCAGCTTAAAGTGATGAATTTGGCAGGATTACAATGCTACCGTTGAATTTTACTGGTCGCCATTCTTGGTGGAGTCGAATTCAGATGATCCAAGAAACCATAGCATCTCCAGCCGAGTAATAATGCCCGAGTCCATTGCCAAGCATGGAATCCACTGGAAAGATGCCGATTTCCTTGTGTTCAATACGTATATCTGGTGGATGAACACCCGCACCATGAAAATCTTGTAAGCACACGTATACTAACCTGTTGGAATGTACAGTGTAGATAGAAGTAATACTCCATGCAGATACTAATTGGTTTGTTATCTGATGTATAGACGGGGATCGTTTGATGAAGGATCGGTAGAGTATGACGAGGTGGAACGTCCTATAGCATATGAAAGAGTTTTGACAACTTGGGCTAAGTGGGTAAAGAACAATGTTGATCAAAGTCACACCAAAGCATTCTTCATCAGCATGTCACCAGTTCATCAGGAGTAATCCCCTTCTACTATCCGTTTTACTTTTTTTCGCTTTTAACTCTTGGTCACAGAGTCATTCCACACCTCTCTACAAGTTCGAGCTTGTAGATGAGATGAATTCTTTAAACAGAAACAAAGAAATGACCATTTTCTTATGAAGAAATGAACTAATAGGTACCACTTATGTAACAGTAGCTCATACTGGAACAAGCCTGAAGGAACTGCTTGTGCTGGAGAGAAGACACCGATTCTAAATACATCCACTGCAATATCAGACATGGGGACTGATTTGCGACTGCTCCAAGTTGCGAAGAATGTGATATCAGATATTCAAGTTCCAGTGACTCTGCTTGACATAACTAGTCTGTCAACATACAGGAAAGATGCACATACCTCAGTGTATACAATTCGCCAAGGCAAACTTTTAACGCGTGAACAAAAGGATGATCCGGCTAGATACGCAGACTGTTTGCATTGGTGCCTACCGGGGGTGCCGGATACTTGGAATGAGCTCCTTTATGCCAGTATAGTTTCCAGTACTTAGAACAAGGAATACCGTACCAGTCCATCTTACTTTTTTGGGCTTTTTTTTGCTGACAACTTCACAAGTTTTTAGGTTCTTTTGTAGCAATATATGTATATGGCTATGTGTAGCCTATATTTTATTACAGCATCTAATGTAAATAAAAAAAGTTACTCCATCCGGAGAAATAACAGTTCCATTCATACCGTAGACCTGACCAAGTGGAATCGGGACCAGAGAATCGAATCATGGTACCACAAAACTGTGAAACAGAACGTACTATCAGTCTGGCTTTCAAAATTGGAACCTTGAAAGAACAGGCGGTTACACGTAATAACCGCCATTTTCAAACAAAAAAGGAAAATCACAGCTTCAGAACCGAGAACCAAACACTGTTTACAAATTCCGGCGACCATAACTGGAAGTACCAAAACAGCCTGGAACTGTCCAGCAGGTCTAGAACAGGTGATTCCAAAATCGTATATGCAATTGGGAACTTGCGATTCCAGAACCGTGGTAAGGTATATCGAACCCAACAACTCCTTACACGCCAAGCTTCCTTACAATTCGACTACCATATCGTTTTATGGTCTTGCTATTATCTAATAATAATAAATAAGCTCATCTCATACAGTATACTGATAAGCTACTGATAATACACCTTGGAGCTGGTGATCCATTCATTTCAACTGCTCATATATAAAGACAAACAAAAACTTATGAGTAATTAAAGGATCGAAACGAACTTGGTGAGGGACCGAGATCATCAGCAGTGTATTTGGCCGGACACAAGCAACGTCGTATGCACTGAAAGAAGACAATCAAGAGAAGGAAAACAGCTAAAAGCGTGATGCAGACAAAGAGTGTGATTTTTCCATGAAGAGCAAAATCGCCATCTTCTTTTAGCAACACAAGCGAAGCTGGAGATGGTGAAGTAGGGGGCAAAAAACTCATCGAAACACGACTTTCTGTTCTGCTTACCCGAAAGCAAGCTGCAGAATTCAAGTCTGACAGGCTGACAAAGGCATCACCAGCTCTGTTCAAGAACTTAAGATACTAGTGCTACTGTTCTTGGCAGGTAGGCCCGTAGGAGTACATACTATGTGGGGATATTATAACCCATCTACAGTACCTTAGTTTGTACTTTGTCACATTATATCAGGTTTTTGACAGAATAATAGTACTAACTGGTAAATATCTTGACATGTGTATGATAGTGATAGGCAGAAACTTACAAACAAGAAAGATGGATGTTTAGTGCAAATGAATAAGGACCATATATATAACATGTGAAACCAAATCCTTGTTCCAATAATTAGGCATGGTAGGGAAGGAGAAGATTGAGATTTGAGACACTCTATAGTTAACTACTTGGTTTGGAAATCCGCTAAGGTTTCGGTTAACAGATGAATAATATCGTTCATTAATAGATAGTCGAGAGAATAGAGTAGCAAAATTAGTGACTAGAACTGATAGTAACAAGCAGTCTTTATGAACTTATGTGCTTCACTTATTGATTGGAGCTTTAAGGACAAAGTTTGCAGAAACAAAACATGAAACTTAATAAGGTGAAAAATTACACAGAGATGAAATCCCAGTGAAGAATTTCAGAGAACATTACTTCACATTGTCTGACATTTTCTTCTGTTTTCATGAATGAACTTTCTGGAACTGCTGCATTCGGCTTTTGCAAGAGGATGCATCAGTTAAGTTATTGTTACAAAGGTTTAAGACAGTTAGCTCCGAACATCTTGACAAAGAGGTAGGCACATGTCCTTGTAAGTGGTTCCAGCTTAGATCCAGAGTCTGCAAGCCACAATGCACCGGAAACATATCTGGTATACTGCCACTGAGATTGTTTCTTTGTAACTTCAGAACGTGCAGAGTTTCTGGTACTAAACAAGAGGGTAGAGTACCGTTCAAGCTGTTATTCGACAAGTCTAGTACTTGTATGCGGCTTGCGTTGCACAAGGAAGTAGGAACCGGGCCACTGATACTGTTATTTGCTAGTGAAAAGGATAAGACTGATTTCAGAGAATTGCCAATGTTGTCAGGGAGATGAGACGAGAACTTGTTGCTTGAGAAGTCGACAAAAGCAATTGTGCGTGTAACTGGGACTTGGCCACCGATCATGTTTGAATGGAGATCGAGGAAATCCAAGCTGCGGAACCTGTAAGGTTCTTGAAGACTAATGAACTGGTTATGAGAAAGGTTCAGAAAACGAAGAAATCCGTCACCAATATCCCATAACCAATTAGGAATTTCACCATCTATGTTGTTCTCTGCAAGATCTAACATCATAAGTGATGACTGGTTCCTCAGATTGGGTATCCTCTGCAAATTGCAACTGGCCAAATTCAGATTGCTTAGCTGTGGAAACAATGAAGCCATGGACACGTTTTCATTCACATGTACAGAGAAGTTGTTACGAGAAAGATCAAGGCTCGCAAGATTTATAAGCTTCTGAAACTCAATCAAGTCCACGGCACCGTGGAATTTGTTCCTAGCAAGCGAGAGACCAGAAAGATTATATAAGTTGAATAAGAAACGAGGAATCGTGCCTTCTAAATTGTTCACATCCAACTCAAGCTCTTCCAGTGACAGAGAGCTATTCTGTCCCAAATCTCTGATGTAACCATTAAACTGATTGTTGGAAAGAGATAAGACCTTAAGTGATGGCAAAAGGAACAAGGAAGTTGGAATATCGCCTCCTAGTGAATTGTCGATCAAACTGAGGACACTGAGTTTCTCAAGGCCTTCCCAAAGGGAGTCGGATAGCTGTCCGGATAAATTATTAGTACCAAGATTTACTAACTGAAGGTTCCTTAGAGAGTTGAACGATGGAATAGGGCCGGTAAAGTGATTACCGGAAAGGTCCAGGTACACAAGCTGAGTAAAGTTTGTGAATGAATTTGGAATCAACCCAGAAAGGTTGCAAAATCTGAGATCAAGCTGTGATAACATTTTAAGTCTGCCTATAGTCTCGGGAAGACGACCTGAAAAGCTAGTGTAACTAAGCAAGATATTCTGGAGAGATGCATTCAAAGGAAATTCAGGTAGAGAACCCTCAAGATCTCTATTATTGCTCAAGTCTATTGTTTGTAGACTGGCTATTTGGAACACTTTATCAGGAACGACAGCAGATAAATCGCAAGAACTTAAAGTAAGTTCACTTAGATTTGGAAAGTCCCCAAAGAATCCGGGAAAGGGAGAAGAGAAAGTGTTTCTATCAAGACGAATAATCTCAAGGGATTGGAGTTTTGACAAGGAAGAGGGGAAAAGAACTGTAAGATAAGCATCACGCAAGCTCAAGACTCTTAAATCTGGACAAGACAATACAGCATTTGACCAATCATCACCATTCGCAGAAATATTCACACCATCAAGATGAAGTTCTTTTAATCTGGTCATGTTCTGGATTAATACTCTCAAATCAGGATTCTCAAGATATAATGACGAGTGACCAGCAGAAAGATCAAGAATCACTAACCTCGTCAGGCTTGAAATTTCCCCAGGTATTTGACCAGAAAAACCAGAACTACTCAGATTCAAATAACTCAAATTCGTTAACATACCAAACCCGGCTGGAAAAACAGAATCAAAGTAGTTTTGAGCTAAGTTCAGACTCTGGAGAGATTCAAACCTGAAAATGCCGTTGATTCCTCCGGATATAGATTCACCACTTAGATCAAGACCAGTGAGACCACCAGTAGAATCACAGGTTACGCCAGTCCATTGACAGCAATCACTGGATTCATTCCACTGTGCTAACTTAGTCGAAATTGAGGAATCATGCGTGAGATTGTTTCTCAAGTCAATCAGCGAGTCCCTTTGATTTTGCACACACTGGCATGTCACAAAAGAAAGATTAATGCCACACATTAGGATTGACAAAGCTAATAGAATAAAAAAAGCATATGAAGTATCTTGAACTCTCATTTTGGTTGTATAACTAGCATAAAACACTTAGATTGTTGTAGGAGTATTCTGATAATGCCTTCAAGAACTTGATTATATATACCCAGCTAAAGACAGATATTTCTGAGTGGCAATCATTTAGAATATGCCACATTCTCCACAATAGTTCAGTGGAAACTTGAACACTAACACCACTTCTGGTTTGTGGAGTTTCCACCTATCTTAGTACGGTGCTTCCCACACTTAGGCTTCCACTATCAGCAAAATTTGCAGATAAGAGAACCACTTAGATATCCGCAGTTTCGAGTTAACTCTTAATTTCGAGTTAACTCTTAATTTCAGAGATCAGATTCGTCACCGACTCATGTTGATCTATGATATATCATATATTCTGTATAAAAATTCCAATTTGCAGGGTTTCCATGTGTTAAGAAATGATCTATATAATGCACTTGAACAAACTGCAAATATGACAGCAATCTCAGATACTCAGTACTAAAAACGACTGCGATTAACCATTACCTTCACGTAACATTACAACAATCAGTGAACTGTACAAATTCAACACATGTAGCATCAAAGACAGGTAATTACTCTGTGCTAGCTAGTACTGCATAATCTATCTAACCTCAAAATACATCAACTGCAAGGGACTATATTCCATAGAAACAAATTTTTAGTCTCGTTCATCTGTCGTCCAAGAGTTTGTCACCAGTCTTCATTTTCCATTTGATGGTCCTTCCGGTTTAAAATCATCAAAACAAATTTATTCAAATGCTTGTTATAACACTTTCTCCATCTTTTAGAAAATACAAGTGGGGTGAAAATGACCCCGAGACCCACAACAAATCCCAGTGCAACACTAATATAGATTTCACTGTCTGGAGAGTTCTCCCCTTTTCTTGATTCCGGATGTGGAACTGCAGGTGCTCCTTCATCACTGCAATTTCTGCCTGACGGAAACCCACAGAGCTCCTCGTTTCCTAAGAAAGAAGTTTCTGTAAATGTGTGCATTTGGCTTCCTTGAGGAATTCTTCCAGCCAGATGATTGTATGACAAATTCAAGAAGGAGAGAAATGTAAGACTAGCAAGTTGTTCAGGGATCTCCCCAGACAGATCATTAAATGACATGTCTAATGATCCAAGCGTCCGCAAATTTCCAAATGAAGATGGGATGTTCCCGGATAAAGCATTGTGTGAGAAGTTGAGAACATATAATGAACCCAGGTCCCCAACAGTCTCTGGTATTACCCCACTGAAATGATTATTTGAGAAATCGAGTGAAGTGAAGATGGTAAGGATCTTTTCTAGCTCAATGTTCTGTCCCCGGAGAGTAATGGTCACAGAGTCTTGATAGTAGAGATTGTTCGTCACAAGTGAAGAAAAACTCAAATGATCAAGCTGGGCTTGAGTACCATTTCCTGTCATTGCCCTCAGATTTGCAAACAAATTTGCAGGTAAAGCACCATTGAAGTTGTTAGAACCTAGGTCGATGATCTGAAGATTTGGCCTTGTGTTATTATCAGCGAGGCAACTGATGTTCCCAAAGAACGCATTACCACGTAAAGAAAGGACACTCAATTGAGACAAGTTTCTGAAGCAGGGGAATGCATCTGTTAAGTTATTGTGGCTAAGGTTGAGAACTTCTAGCTCCGAACATCTTGACAAAGAGATGGGAACCTGTCCTTGTAAATGATTCCTACTTAGATCCAGTGTCTCCAAGCCACAATTAAACGGAAACATATCAGGTAGATTACCACTGAGATTGTTCCTTCTTAAATCCAGCACATGAAGAGTTTCTGCTACTAAACATGAGGGTATTCTGCCGTTCAAGCTATTATTCGACATGTCTAGTATTTGGATGCGACTAGCATTGCACAGTGAAGCTGGAATTGGGCCAACAATCCTATTATTTGCTACCGAAAAGAAAAAGATAGGTCTGAGAGAATTGCCTATATCTTCAGGAAGTGGAGATGAAAAATCATTGCTCGAGAAGTCCACAAAAGCAACCGTAGGTGGGGGGAGTGGGACTTGACCACCAATCATGTTTGAATGAAGATCTAGAAAATGCAAGTTGCCAAAACTGTATGGTTCTTGAAGGCTGGTGAAATGGTTATGAGAAAGATTCAGAAAACGAAGAAATCCGTTACCAACATCCCATAACCAGGATGGAATTTCACCATCTATGTTGTTCTCTGCAAGATCTAACATCATGAGTGATGATTGGTTCCTCAAGTTGGGGATCCTTCGCAGGTTGCAACTTGCCAAATTCAGATTGCTTAATCGTGGAAATAATGAAGCAATGGAGACATTTCCCCTTACATAAACAGACAAGTTGTTGTGGGAAAGATCAAGACTCGCAAGATCTGTTAGCTTCTTAAACTCAGTTAAGTCTACAGAGCCAGTGAAATTGTTCCTAGCTAGACCGAGAGTAGAAAGATTATACATGTTGGAAAAAAATTGAGGAATCATACCATCTAGATTGTTGACACTCAACTCAAGTGTTCCCAAGGATAAGGAACTATTATTTCCCAAATCTATTATGGAACCATTGAATCGATTATTGGAAAGAGTTAAGACCTGCAATGATGGTAAAACAAATAGGGATGCTGGAATTCCCCCCTCTAGTGAATTTTCACTCAAGTCGAGAAACTCGAGTTGCTCTAGGCCTTCCCAAAGGGTGTCTGGTATTTGACCCGATAAACCATTAGCACGAAGATTTAACGTGGCAAGGTTCCTTAGCGAATTAAACGATGGGACTGGACCAGTAAAGTGATTAGCGGAAAGGTCCACCAAGACAAGCCGAGTAAGATTTGTAAATGAATTTGGAATCAACCCTGAAAAGTTGCAAGCTCTTACATCAAACTGTGACAGCATTCTGAGTCTGCCTATGGTCTCTGGTATAGTACCAGAAAAGTTCGTATAACTAAGCAAGACATTCTCAAGAGATGCATTCACAGGAAAATCAGGAAAAGTACCCTCAAGAGCCCTATTGTTACTCAAGTCTATTGTCTGCAGATTGGGTATTTGGAACAAAGTTACAGGAACAAAACCAGATATATCACAAGAACCTATACTTAACACCCTCAAATTTGGAAAGTCTCCTAAAAAATCCGGAAAAAGAGAAGAAGAGAAAGTATTTCCATCGAGACGAATTGTCTCAAGAGATTGAAGTTCTGTCAAAGAAGAATCAACGGGACCTGTAAGATAAGCATTACGCAAGCTCAAGACTCTTAAACCCCGCAAAGAAGACGACACAACACTGCACCAATCATACCCATTAGCAGAAATGTTCACCCCATCAAGATAAAGTACCTCCAACCTACTAAAGTTCTGAACCAATGTTCTCAAATCAGGATTCTCAAGACTCAAAACCAAGTAACCAGCAGAAAGATCAAGAACAACTAAACTCGTCAAGCTCGAAAACTCCACAGGAACTTGACCCGAAAAACCGGAACTACTCAGATTCAAATAACTCAAATTCGAAAAGGAACCAAACTCAACTGGAAAAACAGAATCAAAGTAGTTTTCAGCCAAGTTCAAACTCTGCAGAGATTCAAACCTGAAGATGCCATGGATTCCTCCAGATATGGACTCACCACTTAGATCAAGACCAGTAACACGCCCACTCAAATCACACTCAACTCCATTCCATTGACAGCAATCAGCTGACTCATTCCATTGACCTATTTTCGTAGAAACCGAAAAATCGTATGTGAGATTGTTTCTCAACTCAAGCAGCAATCTTTTTTCGCCCTGAACACATTGAGCTGAAACAGAACCAAGATTAATGCAACAGAATAACAGTAGAATGAAAGAAAATGAAATTTTTTCAAGAAGTGTCATATTTCAATTGTGGTGCATGAAAGATGAGATTTTTAGTCAAGAAAACAAGAAAGTGTTATATGGGCCAGTCACAGAATTAAAGAAGAGAGTCATGGAAAGCGTGTAGATGTAATTTGTAACAGAAATGAATAAAGAAAACAGAGCAAAAACAATTTCCTCCATGCAGATGAACTGTTTGATAAAATACTTGAAAGAAAGAAGTTTGGCTGAATAGATAAGGATACGTGTCGTCTTCTGATAGTTGTTTAGATCACATCTCTCCTTAAGATATATTAGTGGGATTTGGGTACTTTCACAGTTCACACCGTAATATACTAATATGGTATGGTATGAATGCTTTTTGCCTGCAATTTTGAGTTGTAGTGTGAACCCTTTATCCGGTAAACCGCATAAAACACACCAAGTATAAAAAATCTCTCGCCATCAAAATTAATGTATTTCGATTGCGGATCAAGGGGAGTTTCGTGCAACTTTATGATAACTGATTCTGCCATGCTTTGTGCTGGCTTTTTATATAGTTTGGTGATTCAGTGCAGTCCCGATAATTCTTAGGAGTGGGGCTGTTGTTAAGTGTTAATTTTGAATGGCCCGGGTAAGTTTTAGTTTTATGCCGTTGGCCCAAATCTTGGTTGGATCTCTAATAGTATTCTGGGATTGAGAGAGCTCAAAAAGTTTGTGAAGTTCTCCCCTTCCATATCGTGCCAAAGCATCTACGACTTGGTAGACTTCCCGGTAGACAAAAACCGTCTGTACCTCTTCAGATCCTTCAATAAGAGACCATTACGCTCAAGCCGTTACCATTCACAATAAGACTTGAAACATTTATCAGTCAACTTATGCAGTGATGTATCAAAGCCAAGTGTGGTTAATTATTGGAGTTCTCTAGATTCATATGCATGTCATATAGTAGACTACCTTTATGTCACATATATAGAATTGACGTTACTATAACGGACAAATGTATACCCCACCCAGTTGTTGAAAGCAATGTACAGAAATTGGGTTACCACATAGTACTACTCACTATTCCATGAAGCTTGCTTGAATCTTGATCTTGATTTCCTATTTTCTATCCATTTCCTCCATCTCCCATCTTCCAAACAAACAACTAGTATTTCCAATTTTCAGAGAAGATACACTGAACATGGCTTACAATCTACAGTCACTCGCATATAGTATTAACCAAATCCTGCAACCTCATCCTAAACTTTCTTCTGTTGATGAACTTGAGAAGGAAAAACTTGAAACTCTTTTGGAAAAGGCCAACACTTTGCAACAGATGCTTGAAAAGCTTCCCCTGCCAACATACAACAGATTAGAAATGTTGCAGAGACAAGTCATAGATTTGTCACATAGAGCAGAAGACATAGTTGATTCAGCCAATGTGGATCGGACTCTTATCGCTCTTAGTACAGAAGGCGAGAGCTCCACAGTTGATTCTGCCAGTGTGAATCAAGCTTCTCTCAGACATAGAGCAGTCCCAAATTCTAGAAAGAATAAGAAATTAGCGGGAGAACCGTTCCTGCAAAAAGTAATTGAGGAATTTGATTCCTTGATAAACAAAGATCTGACAATCATCTATCCATCCCAGCAGCAAACTAATGTAACTAAGGAGTTTGAAAATCTGACCGTTGTAGATCCAACCCCAGAAAGTTCGACTAGTGTCGTTGGCCGTCCTCCCAGAAGGGCTTCTTGGTTGAAGAGGCACTTTACTAGTAAAGGTAAAGGTTTTACTGAACTTCCTGCCAGTGTGGCTTCTTCGGGTCCTTGGCTTAAGAGGCACTTTAATAGTAAAGGTGTTACTAAGGATCTGGCCAGTACTAGAAAAGTAATCGAGGAATTTGATTCCGTGATAAACAAAGATCTGACAACCGTCGATTCATCCCAGCAGCAAACTACTGTAATTGAGGAACTTGAAGATCCAATCCCAGAAAGTTCGTCTAGTGTCGATGAAAGACAAACCTGTAGGGGGCTTGACAAAGACATGCTCAAGCTGAGAGGTCAGCTTACTAGACGTGGAGCAGCTCACCTCAAGGCCATCCCCATCGTAGGGATGGGCGGAATAGGTAAAACTACTCTCGCTCAAATACTTTATCATGATCCATCTATTGTCAAACACTATGATTGTCGTGCATGGGTTACAATATCACAAGAGTATGAAGTAGGAACACTTATTTCAACCCTTCTGAGCTGCATAACGAAAAATCAAATTGGTAATTTGGATCAAGAGGACAAGGATGAGCCGTCAGTTAGGTTGCATAAAAATTTGTTCAACAGAAGATACTTAATTGTATTGGATGATATTTGGAGTACTACTATATTGGACAAATTAAGTAAATTTTTTCCAGATAATATCAATAATTCTACTATCATATTAACCACTAGAGACCAAGAGGTGGCTGCATATGCAAACTCGTCAAGTTTCCACAATATGCAGCTTCTAGGTCCAGTTGATAGTTGGGAAATATTTCGTGGAAAGGTGTTCGGTGAGAAGGAAGATCATCCAGAACTGGAAAAGTTAGGGAGGAAAATTGCAGAAAATTGCAAAGGTCTTCCTCTTGCAATATCTGTGATTAGTGGACTCCTCTTGAAGTGCGACAATGCAGATTTCTGGGAGCATGTTGCGGATGACATAAGCCCAGCTGTAGCATTAGATGAGCAATTCTCAAAGATTTTATCTTTGAGCTATGACCATCTGCCACATCATTTAAGGCCGTGTTTGCTCTACCTTGGAGCTTTTCCAAAAGGTGGTGAGATTCGAGTTTCTAGAATCAAAAGGTTATGGGCAGCTGATAGTTTCTTGAAACCAATTGAAGATAAAACCTTGGAAGAATCAGCAGAGCAGTACTTGGAGGATCTCGAAAACAGAAATCTTCTTGTTGTGCGTGAAAGGAAATCATGTGGGAAAGTGAAGAACTATGGTATGCATGATCTCTTAAATGATCTATGCATCAGAAGAGCTGAACAAGAAGATTTTCTTGTTTGTAGCAAAATTGGGCATGTTATGAAAGCTATTGACAAAAGTATAGAAGCTCCGAGTTTGCGCAGGGTGTTTCTTAATAACAGAAGACTTAAAAAGGAAATAAGCAAGCCCATCGTCTCTGAGTTGCTTAGTACATCAAAATTGGTTAGAGTGTTGGATGCATCTGCAATCCGTTTCGATGATCATTTCCCAGAAGTGATACTTCAACTTTGTAACATCCGATATTTATCTCTCAATTGCTACTTATTACTTCCATTGTTATCCAGATTATGGAATCTGGAAACATTAATCCTTTTCCCTGACCAATACATAGAATTTGATATACCTGATGAAATATGGGAATTGGGAAAACTCAAACATTTCAAGATTATTCAAGGGGTTGGCATGGTTATAATGCATTCTGCTTTGGAAACACTACAATCGCTCTCTTTCGTAATGACGAGGATGAGAGTGGCAAATTTTATAGAAAGGATTCCAAAGATAAAGGAGTTAGGACTGGATTTAGACTATAGAACTGAAGATATTGATATGTGCAGTCTTCATAACCTTGAAAACCTGAAGATACAGCATTTTCCGAACTTGTCGATCAGGCTTCCATCCTCGGTATCAAAGTTGACTCTTTTCAAGTGTGATAAAATGAATGGAAACTTGATGAAGGTAATTGGTGAATTGCCTCATCTTGAAGTGCTTAAAATACAAGATTGTGAATGGAAAGATCTTGGTGGTGAAAAGGAGTGGAAAACTTATGAAGCTGGGTTTCCTTCACTGCATTTTCTGCAATTCGGGATATTTAGTTTGAAGCAATGGAATATTGAGGATGAGACCCACTTTCCAGTACTAAAGCACCTACGAGTTAGAGACTGTGTCGATCTGGAGGAGATCCCTTCATGCATTGGAGATATTCCGACACTGGAAATCATCGAAATAGATAGATGTTGTGAGTCAGTTGTTGAGTCGGGAAGAAGAATATGGAAAGAGCAACGTGATATGAGCAATGATGCTCTTCAACTTCGAATTAGAGACTACTACTACTCCGGTAAGAAATTATAATATTATTGCCATTTCCATTTGCCTATCCTATGATTTGTTTCCGCCATTCTTGATCCATCTTTGATTTTTATCACTATACTGCTAATCATTTTCCTTCAACAGGTGGGAGCTGGGGGCGTGAGTGGGTGTATTTATAATTTATGGTTCGAAGAAGGTTGGAGAGGATATTCCCAGTGCCTGTCATTGCTTTCACTGTTAATTAGTAGTAATTCTTAGGAGTACTGGAGTTTGCTTTCTTTGCCTATTTGATTTACTGGAGTTTGTGTATTTGCATCATGAAGTCATATATATTTTCATTTGCCTATGCTATGTTTTATTGCAACCTCCAAGTTCTAATCGTCGACAACATTCTGAGTCTGCCTATGCTCTGCGGAACATTCATTAAAGTTGATGCTTGTGTAATATATATACAATCATCAGAACTCAGAGGGAAGTTTATACTTATACTGTGCAAGCCAAGTACCAACAGGTTGTACTTTTCCCTGACTATACAGTTCAGTTAGAAACTACTGCCAATTTGCCATTTATTTGCACGAAGGCAGATGATTGTCAGGCTCGAGAACTCCATAGGAACTTGACCCGGAAAACCAGAACTACTCAGATTCAAATAACACAAATACGAAAAGCAACCAAGCTCAACTGGAAAAACAGAATCAAAGTAGTTTTCAGATAAGTTCAAACTCTGAAGAGATTCTAACCTGAAGATGCCATTGATTCCTCCAGCTATGGATTCGCCACTTAGATCAAGACCAGTAAAACGCCCACTTAAATCACACTCAAGTCCATTCCATTGACAGCAATCAGTTGACTCATTCCACTGGTCTATTTTAGTAGAAATCGAAGAATTGTATTTGAGATTGTTTCTCAACTCAAGCAGCAATCTTTTTTGTCCTTGAACACATTGAGCTGAAACAGAACCAAGATTAATGCAACAAAATAACAGAAGGATGAAAAAAAGTGAAAACATTTCAAGAAGTGTCATATTTCAATTTTGGCGCAATGAAAGATGAGATTTTTAGTAAGAAAACAAGTAAACTCTTATATGGGTCAGTGACAGTCTCACAGAACTACAAAGGGTGTAATCTGTCAAATAACATATTGGTAGTAACGGTAATGAATAAAGAAAAGTGAAGTGTGAAAACAATTCTACAATGTTTGAAAGAAAGTAGCTTGACTGAACAGATAAAGCCCGTCTATATGAAAACTCTAATAAACTCCAACATGTCCCACAGTTGTCGATAGGTATATACACCAGGAAATTGGATTACCACACACTACTATTCAACGAAGCTAGCTTGAATCTCCATTTCCGTCATCTCCCATCTTCCAAACAAACCAGTTGATTTGGGCTGTTCAGAGAAGAGATACTGAACATGGCTTACAATCTATGTTCACTCGCATATAGTATTAACCAAATGCTGCACATTCATCCTAAACTTTCTTCTGTTGATGAGTTTGAGAAGGAAAAACTTGAATCTCTGTTGGAAAAGGTCAACACTTTCCAACAGATTCTTGAAAAACTTCCCCTGCCAACTTACAACAGATTTAAAAAGTTGCAGAGACAAGTCATAGATTTGTCACATCGAGCAGAAGACATAGTTGACTCTGCCATTGAAATTCCATGCCATCAAACGCTGGAGAAATTGCATTGAACTCTTCTTGTTAATTTGAAGTTATAGAATATGTTGATCATTATAACAATAACTTTCTTATGCAGTTCTGGGAAAAAAAGGATCTTTTGAATAAATGAAGATAATAAGTTCCTGATGTAAAGCATTTTTGTTCCAGAGATTAATTCTATTCAGTCTAGTACAAACTGAAGGTAATTCCTCAACTCTTTAACTCGCATATTCATCCACAACATCATAAAGAGATACTTACATGAACTTATGAATCATGTTAGCCAAGACGGGACAACGGACTATGCATGTGTGAAGACACCCTTGCCCTCGCGAAGAGATTGAGGACAAGTTGTCCATGTAGTTACCTGCTTTTGTGGTAAGTGGGTTTTTTTTAGATTGAGCAAAAAAAGAATCATGTTTGGTTTGTTATAAAAAAAGTTTAGCAATAATTTTGAGGCTCAATACTCACCTATTATGTATGTAGAGAGTTAATAATAATTGGAAATTGTTTAATTCTGTCCAAGTTGCAGCAACATGTTAAAATGTCAACTCTCTCCAACTGCCTTGATTTCTTTATACCCCAGTTATTGACAGGCTATGTTCTTGACAGAACATACTATATTCAATTAAGCTTGAATCTTGATCTTATGACCTTGGTTTCCTATCTTCTCTCCATTTCCTTCATCTGATCCCATCTTACAAACAAACTAGTTGATTTGGGCTGTTCAGAGAAGATATATTGAACATGGCTTACAATCTACGGTCACTCGCGTATAGTATTAACCAAGCCCTGCACCCTGTTCCACAACTTTCTTCTGTTGATGACCTTGAGAAGGAAAAATTTGAATCTCTGTTGGTAAAGGTCATCACTTTGCAACAGATTCTTGAAAACGTTCCCCTGCCAACGTACAAAAGATTAGCAAAGTTGCAGAGACAAGTCATAGCATTGTCACATCGAGCAGAAGACATAGTCGACTCTGCCATTGCAAATCAAGTTTTTGTCCAAGAAACAGGAGGTGAGAGCTCCACATCCACAATCCTAGGTTCTAGCGAGAAGGAGAAATCAGGAGGAACGTTACTGCAAGATCTGCAAAATTTAATTGAGGAATTTGATTCCTTGATAAACAATGATCTGATTATCGATTCATCCCAGCAGCAAACTTTAATTGAGAAGTTCAATGATCTGACAATCATCGGTTCATCCCAGCAGCAAACTGTAACTGAGAAGTTCGAAGATCTGACAATCACCGGTTCATCTCATCAACAAACTGTAATTGAGGAGTTTGAAGATCTGACCGTTGTAGATCCAACAACAGAAAGTTCTTCTAGTGTTGTTGGACGTAATTTTGGATCTTCTTGCTTTATCTTTACTAGTAATGGTGTTGCTAAGCCTCTAGCCAGAACTAGAAAAAGTGTTGCTAAGCCTGTGGCCAGAACTAGAAAACGTGTTGCTAAGCCTGTGGCCAGAACTAGAAAAGGTGTCGATGAAAGCCAAGCTTGCAGGGGGCTTGACAAAGACATTCACAAGCTGAGAGGTCAGCTTACTAGATATGCAGGAGCTCACCTGGAAGTCATCCCCATCGTAGGGATGGGTGGAATAGGTAAAACTACTCTTGCTCAAAAGCTTTATCATGATCCATCTATTGTCAAACACTACGATTGTCGTGCATGGGTTACCATATCACAAGAGTATGAAGTAGCAACAATTATTTCAACCCTTCTGAGTTGCATAAGTCAAGAGAAAGAAGAGGAGAAGGATGACCTGTTAGTCAGGTTGCATAAGAAATTGTATGGTAGAAGATACTTGATTGTATTAGATGATATCTGGGATACTTATATATGGGACAGATTACGGCCGTTTCTTCCAGAAAATAGCAGATCAAGTACTATCATATTAACCACAAGAGACCACGAGGTGGCTGCATATGCAAACCCGTCAAGTTTCCACAGTATGCACCTTCTAGGTCCTCATGATAGTTGGGATTTATTTTGTGTAAAGGTGTTTGGCGAGCGGGAATGCCTTGATCCTAAATTGGAAAAGTTAGGGAGAAAAATTGTAAAACACTGCAAAGGTCTTCCTCTTGCAATATCTGTGATTAGTGGACTCCTCTTGGATTGTGACAATACAGATTTATGGGAGCATGTTGCAGATGACATAAGCCCAACTGTAGCATTAGATGAGCAATTCTCAAAGATTTTATCTTTGAGTTATGACCATCTGCCACATCATTTGAGGCCGTGTTTGCTCTACCTTGGAGCTTTTTCAAAAGGTTCTGAGATTCATGTTTCCAAAATCAAAAGGTTATGGGTAGCTGAAGGTTTCTTGAAACTAATTGAAGATAAAACCCCAGAAGAAGCGGCAGAGGGGTACTTGGAAGATCTGGCAAACAGAAATCTTCTTCTGGTGCTTGAAAGAAAGTCATATGGGAAAGTGAAGAGCTATCGTATGCATGATCTCTTAAAGGATCTATGCATCAGAAGAGCTGATGAAGAAGATTTTGTTGTTTGTAGCGAACATGGGCATGTTACAAAAGCTCTGGGCAGAAGGATAACAACTCAGGGTTGGCGCCGGGTGATTCTTAACAACAAAATCTTAACACCTCCGAGTTGGCGCGGGCTGATTGTTAGCAACAAAAGCTTGGAAACGGAAATATACACGCAAGATTCGTGCCTAACAAATTCTCCAATATTACCTGGTATAGAATTTTGGTACCCAACAGTTTCTCCCTCACCTATTGGAATAGTATCTGAGTTGCTCAGTTCATCAAAATTGGTTAGAGTGTTGGATGCATCTGGAATATATTTGTTTGATCATTTCCCAGAAGAGATACTTCAACTTGTCAACATACGATATCTATCTCTCAATTGCAACTTGTTACCTCCATTATTATCAAGATTATGGAATCTGGAAACATTTATCTTTTGCCCTTGGGAACCCAGATTAATTGATATAGCTGATTTCCAATCTGGGGGTGGTATTGATATACCTGATGAAATATGGGAATTGCGAAAACTCAAACATTTCAAGATTATTGGAGCGGTTGGCAGGGTTGAATTGCATTCTGCTTTGGAATCACTACAGACGCTCTCTGTCGTATTAGAAAAGAGGCTAAGACTGGCAAATTTGATAGAAAGAATTCCAAACATAAAAAAGTTTGGGCTGAATTTGTTCGATGACGATATAACAGAAGATATTGATCTGTCCAGTCTTCATAACCTTGAAAAATTGAAGATACAACGTCTTTTGAAGACCTCGATTAGGTTTCCATGCTCGATAGCAAAGTTGACACTTTTCTGGTGCAATATGGATGAAAACATGATGAAGGTAATTGGTGAATTGTCAGGTCTTAAAGTGCTTAAAATGCAAATTTGCATTTGGGTTGGTGGTGGAAGGGAGTGGAAAACTTATGAAGCTGGGTTTTCGTCACTGCGTCTCCTGGAATTGGGGATATTTCATCTGGAGCAATGGAATACTGAGGGCGAGGCCCACTTTCCAGTACTGAAGCACCTACTCATTCGACACTGTAACACTCTGAAGGAGATCCCGTCATGCATTGGAGATATTTCAACGCTGGAAATCATCGATATAGATGGATCTTCTTTGTCAGTTGAGAGGTCAGCTAGAAGAATCCAGAAAGAGCAACGGGATATGAGCAATGATGGCCTTCAAGTTCGAATCAGAGACTACTACGGTAACAAATTATTTGCTCCTTCCATTCTCGATCCATTTGGTTTCTATCTGTCTAGCGCTAATCATTGCTTATATATCTCCATTTTCCAGGACAATATTGGAAATGGGAGTATCTATAATTCATTGAGTTGAAGGAGGTTGGAGAGGCTATCCCAGTACCTGTCATTGCTTCCATTGTCAAGTCTCAGGGGTACTTTTGCCTATTTAATTTACTGGACTTTGTTTGTTTGTTTGTTTGCATCCTGAATTCACATATATTTTCAAATTGTATGTATCTTGTGCTATGTTTTTGAACAAGCTTGCCTTGACCGAGCTGCTCGCTCTAGCTGAGCATTTTCGAAAATAAGAGTTCTTGTTTGTGTATATGAATGTGAATAATGAATACTCCATCTGTTCTTTATAATAATGTGTCGGTGACTTTTCGAGTTCGATTTTGACAACAGGTGACTCGATCATCACACCGAAAAAACATTTAGATCATTGTATTAATTAATTGCAGTGTATCTCTATACTTGCCATGTCTGTGTTAACTATGAATCCACATGCTTGTTGATTCATTTGTGACATAAAGTTCTGTCATTCCTGCATTCTATAATAAAAGTTAGAAGGGTGGAAGTTAATTGAATTATATCTTCATCACTTAAACCTGGGAATTAATGATCATGATTTTATTAGAACTTTGATTTCACACACATTTTGTACAGTTTATTACAAGAACAAAACATCATCAAATTACTAGATTAGAACAAGAATATGTACTGTAAGAAAAAGAAGAAAAAAAAAAGATTTGATATCCCTACCCGGAACTCAAACTGCTAGTCCTGATATCAAAGCCTTAGCCTTCCTTGACAGCTTTCTATCTCAACGATAACACATTAACACAAAGATCATCATACACGGCTGCATCGCGTCAACCTGTTCGTTGGTGAATGCGTGTACTATGAGAAGACGTACCCGTTGTACAATTGCAAAGTAGTTTCAAATTAGCCTTGATAACTGCAGTTAAAAGCTTTCTTGACAGTTACCACTGCTAAGTGCTAAGGTTTGTGCTCTCGGTCACTTATCTCTCGTGATCTCAATTTATGTATATTCGTAAAGTACAGTCTACATCTTTGTTATTGAGAATCATGCCAGACATTGACAGCAATCAGCTGACTCATTCCACTGAGCTATCTTAGTAGAAATCGAAGAATCGTATGTGAGATTGTTTCTCAACTCAAGCAGCAATCTTTTTTCGCCCTGAACACATTGAGCTGAAACAGAACCAAGATTAATGCAACAGAATAACAGTAGAATGAAAGAAAATGAAAGTTTTTCAAGAAGTGTCATATTTCAATTGTGGTGCATAAAAGATGAGATTTTTAGTAAATAAAACAAGAAAGTGTTATATGGGCCAGTCACAGAATTAAAGAAGAGAGTCATGAAAGGCGTGTAGATGTAATTTGTAACAGAATTGAATAAAGAAACAGAGCAAAAATAATATCCTACCATGCAGATGAACTGTTTGATAAAATACTTGAAAGAGAGAAGTTTGACTGAACAGATAAGGATATGTGTCGTCTTCTCATAGTTGTTTAGATACTCTGTCAGACTGTGACATTTCTCCTTATTAGTGGGATTTGGGTACTTTCACACCATGGTATGAATGCTTTTTGCCTGCAATTGTGAGCGGCCGGTGAGAGTTTCGTGCAACTTTATGATAACTATCTTCATGATAACTCCCTCCAACGTGTTTCGTGCATATTTTTTAATGTAGTTCGGTTATTCGGTGCAGTTCCGGTAATTCTTGGGGGTGAGGGTGTTGTTTAGTGATAATTTGGATATGATCCAAGTCAGTAGTGGAGAAAACAGAGACAAAAGTTAGGTGGGTCGAAGTTGGACCACTAGTACACCAATGAACTTCTCCACTCCACTACGACATCCACTAAGAATTTTGGGCAACATTATATGTTAACTTTTCAATACACATCTATCTTATTTTGTTGGTGATTTTAGTGTCATCAACTCATTTTAGTAGTAATGTGATTTACTAGAGACCGATGCGATCTTACGTTAAAGCGCCGACGAGTTAGATAGTCTTGGACGTCATTGTTATTAACGAGTTATCGATCGCAAATCTGAAGCGAGGTCGAGGCTGCTTCATGGGTTGAGGGGCGAAACCCTTCAACCGCCTTAACCGCAAGACTGCTTCGACTTTGTACTTCAAAAAATTGGAGGATTCGGTCTCCAGAACGAATATACGAAAATCTAACATCCTCTCTACTTTCTGATCGAAATTCATATAGCCTGAATTAGATTGCCTTCTTGGATTATCCCCGCAAGGAATTCGCAGAACCTAAATCAGAATTGAATTATCTTGTTCGGAAAGTGACTACACGATCCATAGAAGTTTTCCAGGATTATCACCACCCAAAATTTCCAACATATTTTTCGCACCGTACTACTACAAATTAAAAGGCGGGAGGAAATCGAGACCGGTCGAGTGACCCTGCACCCGTCGTGGAGTAGGTTTTAGTTTTATGCAATCTGCGGGGTAATGATATATAGTAAGATCCATTCTATGTGACATAAAGCCAATCTATATGAGTTGCATACCAATTTGGCAAGCAAGAAAAAGGTGAATCTATAGAAAGAAACTCTACTCAATTTTACAGTCAAGTCTCTCCAACATGCATGTCCCACAACTGCCTTGATTTTTTTGAAACATCATTTCTACCGGCACCCCACGTTCATCTCCTGTTTTCTCTCCATTTCCTTCATCTCACATCTTCCAAACAATAAACCAGTAAGTTGATTTGGGCTGTTCAGAGAAGTATACTGAACATGGCTTACAATCTACGGTCACTCGCATATAGTATTGATCAACTCCTGCACCCTCATCCTAAACTTTCTTCTGTTGATGAGCTTGAGAAGGAAAAACTTGAATCTTTGTTGGAAAAGGTCAACACTTTGCAACAGACTCTTGAAAACCTTCCCCTGCCAACTTACAACAGATTCAAAATGTTTGAGAGACGACTCATTGATTTGTCACATCGAGCAGAAGACATAGTCGACTCTGCCTTTGGGAATCAAGTTTCTGAGAGACATAGAGAAGGTGAGAGCTCCACATCCTCCATCCAAGATTCTAGCGAAAAGGAGGATGGAGGAGAAATGTTCCTGCAAGATCTGCAAAAGGTAATTGAGGAATCGATTCCTTGATAAGTAAAGATCTGACAATCGTCGATTCATCCCAGGAGCAAACTGTAATTAAGGAGTTTGAAGATCTGATGGTCGTAGATCCAACCCCAGAAAGTCCATCTAGTGTCGATGAAGGCCAAACATGTAGGGGGCTTGACAAAGACATGCAAAAGCTGAGAGGTCAGCTTTTTAGATATGGAGCAGCTCACCGGGAGGTCATCCCCATCGTAGGGATGGGTGGAATTTGTAAAACTACTCTTGCTAAAAAACTATATGATGATCCATCTATAGTCAAACATTATGATTGTCGTGCATGGGTTACAATATCACAAGAGTATGAAGTAAGAACACTTATTTCAACCCTTCTGAGTTGCATAGCTAAAAATCAAGCCGGTTATTTAGATGGAGAGAAAAAGGATGAGCCATCAGTTAGGTTGCATAAAAATTTGTTCAATAGAAGATACTTAATTGTATTGGATGATATATGGAGTACTACTATATTGGACAAATTAAGTAAATTCTTTCCGGATAATGGCAATAGTTCTACTATCATATTAACCACTAGAGACCAAGAGGTCGCTGCATATGCAAACCCGTCAAGTTTGCACAGTATGCACCTTCTAGGTCCTGATGACAGTTGGGATTTATTTCGCATAAAGGTGATTGGCGAGAGGGAATGCCTTGATCCTAAGTTGGAAAAGTTGGGGAGAAAAATTGTGAAACTCTGCAGGGGTCTTCCTCTTGCAATATCTGTGATTAGTGGACTCTTCTTGGAGCGCAACAATACAGATTTCTGGAAGCATGTTGCAGATGACATAAGCCCAACTGTAGCATTAGATGAGCAATTCTCAAAGATTTTATCTTTGAGTTATGACCATCTGCCACATCATTTGAGGCCATGTTTGCTCTACTTTGGAGCTTTTCCAAAAGGCGCTAATATTCGCATTTCCAGAATCAAAAGGTTATGGGCAGCTGACAGTTTCTTGAAACCAATTGAAGATAAAACCCTAGAGGAAGCAGCAGAGCAGTACTTGGAGGATCTCGAAAACAGAAATCTTGTTGTAGTGCGTGAAAGGAAATCATGTGGGAAAGTTAAGAGCTATGGTATGCATGATCTCTTAAATGATCTATGCATCAGAAGAGCTGGTGAGGGAGATTTTTTTTGTTTGTATCGGGCATGTTATCAGAACATTCGAGAAGATGCAGCTGAAGAAAATGACAAGCAAACAATATTGAGTTGCAAGGAAGGCAATGTTGTGGACGGCTTAATTCAGTTTGGAGTATTATGAAGGACCCGTTAGTTAGTTAGGATTAGTTAGTTTGTTATAGAGGTTAGTTAAGAGGTTAAGAGTTTTTTAGTTTGTTACAAACTCCCGCCTGAATTAGTTTCAAATGAGAGGGTAGATTAGACATATTGCATTAGATAGAAATCTTGTATAAATAGCAGTGTTCCTCTTCCATTTCTGTATCTTGTACACAACAATCTTCACATTCAATATACTCACCGTTTTATTTAGCTTGCTGTAACTGTCAATGGCTTCTATTGCTTTCACTTCCGCTTCATCTGCTCACCCTGAGATGGTATCAGAGTTCAGATCCTTCTGAATTTCTATTCATCATTCTCATTTTATTGATCAATTATTCATCACAAATCAACTGATTCTCATTTGCGTTTCTTCTTCTTGTTGTTTTGTTTCACAGATTGCTTGATCTTCACTCACATTGCGTATCAAGCTCTCTATCATCAAGTTTACTGGTATTTTGGCTTGATCTCATTTGTTTACGGTTTAATCATCACTCAATTCACTTGTTAAAAGCTTATCTCGAACAATATAGAGTACTGCTGCTTGATTGATTGAGTTTCTCTGATTAAAACTCTCGTTGATTGATTGTGTAACCGTTTTCTAGCTCGATTTGTATACAAGTTGTATCGATCTGTTTACACTTAGTTTGATTACTGATATTTGATCATCGGTTACTAATATATGCTATCGATCATTTATTCACAGAGAATCTGTTTTTTGAATCAATTCATTCACATATCATCACCAACTGCTTGATATAATGTCTGCTTCAAGTTCTCAAGATACACCTGCTAATGTTGCTAGCAATGTTACTGAGAAATCTCCTAATGTTTTTGGTAATTTCACTAAGGAGAAGTCAACCTATTGTTACTAATGCTGAGAAGGAATTGGATTACACAGATCCTAATAGTCCATATCATTTGTCCCCTCATGATACGCCTACTTCTGGTGCAATCAAGCACATACTCAAGGGTCCTAATATATCAATTGGAAAAGAGACATGTCATTGTCATTATCCATAAAAAAACAAGTTAGGATTCGTCGATGGCACCTTTCTCAAGCCAGAGTTAGATGATCCTCTGTGCCTTCCATGGCTCAGGTGCAACAATCTTATACTATCATGGATTCACAACTCCATTTCTGATGAAATATGTGGCACAATCAAACACAGTGTGTATGCTAAAGAGGTATGGCTCAAACTAGAAGCAAGGTATTCTCAAACGGATAATGTGTGAATTTATGAAATTCAGCTGGCACTTAGTTCTCTTGTTCAAGGAACACAAACAGTTATGGAGTATTACACAAGGCTTAATAGAATTTGGGAGGAACTACATCTTTACAGGCCTCCTCCTCACTGTATTTGTAGCAAATGTTCATGCCAAGCTCTAACTCATGCTTCTGAAGCTGTTGAAACAGATCAAGTGTTTCAATTCCTTATGGGATAAATAATCATGATGTTGCCTGTTCCTACACTAGAGAGAGCCTATTCTATCATACTAACTGAGGAACGTCAAAAGAATTCAAGGCACAGTGGTGCTCATGTTGCTGGAGCATCTACATTTCATATGCGCCAGAATCCACCTCCATACCAGGCAAAGAGGAAGGGCAGAGATTCAATCAAGTGTGCACATTGTGGTTACTCAAATCACACAGTGGATAAGTGTTATAGGCTCATTGGTTTTCCACCTAATTTTAAGTTTACTAAGAAACCTGCTTATGGTAGAAACACTTCCACAGCTCCTATTCATGGATCTGCACAAGCTCCATTCACTAAGTCACACTATGCTAACAATGTTGCTAGTACTTCTACAGATGTTACTACTCAGTACATCAACATTAAGAATCAAGTGTCTCATCTCATGCAATCATTGGAACAAGGTGTTACTCAGACTAATTCTGTTCCTAGCTCAACTTCTGGATCTCATGCTTCTCAAAATCATGACAGTGATGGAGATGATCCTGCTGTCACATATAATACTCTAGGAGGTACATATTATTGTTCAATTCCATATCATTTTGTTTGTTCAGTTACACACTCATTGAGAGATTATTTCATCATAGATTCTGGAGCTACTAATCATGTCATATGTGATTCTTCTTTATTCACATCTCATATTCAGCATGTGCATTCATTTGTTCAGTTGCCTGATAATGCAACATTACAAGTAACCATGACAGGTGATATAAAATTATCAGATCATGTCACTCTCACAAATGTATTGTTTGTTCCAGCCTTTACAGTGAATCTTATTTCTATTACACAGATTACTAATGCTAGAATATTTCATTTCTTGTTTACTCATGATGAATGCATCTTGCAGGGAGTTTCTTTAAAGACAAAGATTGGGCTCGCTAGGAGATTCAAGTCCCTCTTTGTTCTTCACATTAAAGATCTTTCTCAGTTGAATATTCACTCAAATAAAGCTCAGCTTGCTAGTTCTGCAAATTTGTTTTCTTCATGTTCAAATAAAGCTATTAATGTTGTTACATCTCATTCTTCTACTCAGCTTTGGCATGCTAGACTTGGACATCCTTCTTTCCAGATAATGAAGATGATAGATTGTAATAGTATAGCTCATGTTGATTCCTTTGATTGTACTGTTTGTTTAGAAGCTAAGCAAAGAAAATTATCTTTTCCAGTTAGCAACTCTGTAACAACTGAAATATTCTCATTAATACATGTTGATGTTTGGGGTCCATACTCTATTTCTTCTTTAAATGGTCATAGATATTTCTTAACTCTTGTAGTTGATTACTCAAAGTACACTTGGGTTCATCTTTTCACAAATAAATCAGAAGTACAACATATATTGCTTAATTTCTTCACACTTGTGGATACACAGTATCATACTAAAGTTCAGATCATGAGATCTGATAATGGTACAGAGTTTACTATACTAACTCCAAAACTCAAAGCTTTAGGCATTATTCACCAAACAAGCTGTGTATATACACCTCAGCAGAATGGTGTTGTTGAAAGAATACACATGCATTTATTGAATGTTGCTAGAGCTCTCATTTTTCAGTCACAAGTACCACTCAAGTTATGGGGAGATGCTATATTAACATCTACATATCTGATCAATAGAACCCCATCTCCTCTTCTTGATAATCAATGTCCATTTACCAAATTTTATGGTCATTCACCTGAATACTCTAATATCAGAGTATTTGGTTCACTTTCCTATGCTTTAACTCAACAACATCACAGGTCAAAGTTTGATCCTAGAGCCACAACTTGCATCTTTATTGGATATCTCCTCATACTAAAGGCTATAAGCTGTATAATATTCAGACTCATAAAATTTTAATCTCTAAAGATGTTCACTTTCTTGAACATATTTTTCCATATTCAAAATCTGCTACACTTGGTACTCATTTTCCTATACCTGATGATAATTCTGCAGATAATATACTTGATTTTCCTTATCCTACTCCTACTTTAGCTACTCATGTTTCTCCACTTTCCCCTTCTATCTCTGAACATGTTACACATCTTGTTCATGATCATTCTGGTTCACATAACCATTCTCACTCACCTGTTCAACTCTCTCATGATAATACAAATCATGATTTTCAATCTACAGACATGTCATCTGCTAGTTCTGGTGCTGTTGATCCTCCCACTGATGATCATGCCACAACTATGCAGATCCCTACTAGTCCTGCTCATAATAGTCCTGTTCTCAGGAGATCAACTAGGCATGCTATCACTCCTCCTAAACTTAAAGACTACTATCATAAAGTTTCTCATTTCAAACCTTCTTCTCATTATCCTATTTCACATTATATTTCATATGAGAATTTAACTCCTTCAGATCATCAATTTGCCTTAAATATTGTTTCTAATCCTAAGCCTATAAAAGCTGAGCTCCAGGCTTTAGAAGATAATAACACTTGGTCAATCAAGAAAAGTGTCCTCGGTCAGTTTAACAAGTTTTGTTAGTTATCTTATATGGGTTCCTGTTGATTTCCAGTGTGGTGAATTTCTCTACAGTGATACAAAAGAAACAGTCTCAAAAAAAAAAAAAAAAAAAAACCTGTAGAAGAATGGGAATGAGTTTGTTGAATTAGCAGGTTGATATGCAACAACTCCTATTTTCCTAAGGTAAGCTGATTTATGTCTACACCTTCGTGTTGAATTTTTTAATGCAGCATGATTTGTACTATTCAATTGCCTTGTTTTAATTACCTAGATGGGGTAATATAACGTTTTTAATATTCTCTTTGTTCGGCCTATCACTCCATCTCCGTTCCATAATTTAAATAAGCTCACGTACTTATTTCTCATGTTAACAGGTGGAACATACAGATTTTTGTTAATTCATTGTCTATATTTTGATAGATGAAAGAGGCTAAATCAGTTATTCGTGTGACCTCTTCTTTATCTACATCAGTACCATTTTTTTGTTAATTTTGCCTGCTGTTGATTTTGAGATGGGCTTCAATGGGATTTACAATTGCATTTGTTTATGGAAATTATTAGTTTCGTGTTTTCCGAGATTTGAGTTTATCTTCATCTATGTTATGATTGGCAACAAGGAGAGGAAGATGAAGTCATGGACAAAGGCGATTAATGTATTGAACAACTTTAGCAACACTCTCCGTCTCCTCTTCCGCAACACCGCAATTCGAGTGTGATATTCGAAGGCGATTAATGTAATCGGATAACTTCAACAACACTCCCCTTCTCTTTCCGTAGCACGGGTATAATTGAGGACAACAATCTATTAGCTTTAGCTTTTGGAAACTTAGATTACAGTGGTGATTACTTTATCATCAAACATGTTGGTAGTTTTTAATTTTCCATTTTTACATCTTACTTATAGCCTTTATAGTGATATGTTTTTTCAATTTTAACAGGGACAGTTTTAACGGTCCATATTTGTAATCATATGTGGGCACTGCGCTTAGCGCGGTGCTCCTACTCTAGTAATAACTATAAGAGAGAATTTTCTTACTTTCTCAACCAAGTCCATTAAGACTATGGCAGCTAAGAAAGCAGAAAGCTATATACAGAGCTTCAATCTTTTGTTGTAGAAGATAAAATCAGTTAAAAAAACACTTGTAGTGGGAGTGAAAGAATGTTTTTCGTGAGGAATTCATTGATAACCATGGGGTATAAATATAAGAGTACAATATAGAGTTTTAGACTAATGCTATTATAACTAAGCTATACTAAACCTGCTATGATAAGGATTCTAGATTCTTTAGACTAATGCTATTCTAACTAAGCTATACTAAACCTGCTATGATAAGGATTCTAGATTCTTTAATATCCTAACTAATATTTACATAATCTATCACACCCCGCAGTCGAAGCGGGAGGTTTACGAACACTTAGACTGTCCTGAAAATCTTCAAACAAAACTCTCGGCAGTCCTTTGGTAAATATATATGCAATCTGATATCGAGAAGGAGCATGTAAGACCCGAACGTGACCGCGTGCGACATGTTCTCGAACAAAATGAATATCCATCTCAATATGTTTCGTGCGCTGATGTTGAACTGGATTGCCAGACAGATAAACTGCACTAACATTATCACAATACACCAACGTCCCTTCGAAATTGGATTATGCAACTCAAGCAGAAGGTTGCGAAGCCAACACGTCTCGGAAACAACATTTGTTATGCCTCGATATTCAGCTTCAGCACTGGATCTAGACATCGTAGGTTGACGTTTGTTGGACCACGAGATCAAGTTATCACCAAGGAACACACAATAGTCAGACGTCGAACGACGCGTATCCGGGCAACCTCCCCAATCGGCATCCGTGTAGGAGACAAGAGCCGAAGTCGCCGATGGATACAAATGCAATCCAAAATCCAAGGTGCCCTTGATATATCGAAGTATGCGTTTGAGAGCATGCATATGAATATCACGAGGAGAGTGCATGTGCAAGCAAATTTGTTGCACGGCATAGGAGATATCGGGCCTGGTAAACGTCAAATACTGAAGAGCACCTGCGAAATGGCGATAATGAGTCGGATCCGCAAACAATGCACCCGAGGTACTACTCGTCTTGGGTTGCGTGTCAACCGGCGTCAAGGAGGGCTTACATGAGGACATGCCAGCTCGATCAATAATTTCCTCGAGATACTTATACGTGATAAGAACATACCATCTTTATGACGAGTAACCGAGAAAATAATTCAAAGGACCAAGATCTTTCATTGCAAACTCCGAGGCAAGCAGATTCATAATAGAACATCGTAGTGAGTCGGAGGAAGCAGTGAGAATAATATCATCAACATATAGTAATATGTATGCCATATCTGAACCCTGCCGGTATATGAATAAAGACGTATCACATTTGTTGTTCACAAAACCAAGAGAGGAGACATAATCTGCAAATCGCTTGTACCATGCCCGGGGAGCCTGCTTAAGACCATACAATGATTTGCGAAGTAGACAAACATAATCCGGATGAATCGGATCTCGAAAACCCATAGGTTGATGCATATACACAGTCTCCTTGAGTTCTCCGTGTAAGAATGCATTTTTGACATCCAATTGATGAATCGACCACTGCCTGGATAAAGAAAGACTTAGAACTGTACGTATCGTAGCCGGTTTCACCACAGGACTAAACGTCTCACCACAATCAATGCCCACCTGTTGAGTTTTACCATCACCTACAAGACGAGCTTTATGCCTCTCAAATTCACCATTAGATTTCACCTTATGAGCAAATATCCACATAGAACGAATAACATTGACATTAGGTGGACGGGGTACTAAATCCCACGTCTTATTTTTAATAAGAGCATCAAATTCATCTTCCATAGCCATTTTCCAATTCGGGTCCCTAAGAGCGGAAACCGAATTACGAGGTATAGGTGACTTCGTAACAGTGGCGAGATTTACAAAATCCGGGCCATAGAATTTGGGATTGGGAATGCGGTATGTTGGAGCGAATCGGTGGGTCGATTCTTTGGGATGGGAGGAGGGGCCAGTCTGGCGGTTGTGGTGAGGACTTTGTGGTGAAAATTTGGACAGGGGGTAATATGACCCAATCGAGAGGAATGGGTGGAAGAAGATCGAGCCGGGGTGGCCGGCGTATGGTGGACCGTCGGTCCCAAGTTGGCCGAAAGCGGGGAAGGTACTGAATCGACTAGGGTTGGCGGTTTAGTAACCTGTGGCAAATTATGTATCACAAACGGGGTAATCCCATCGTCTAGGGAACCATAGGGCAAGGGTTGAGGTTTAATTTGGGAGGAGAAGGGGAAATTATTTTCATCAAAAACAACGTGGCGAGAAATAATTATCTTATGAGTCGATAAATCATAGCATTTGAATCCACGATGGTTCTCCGGATATCCCAAAAACACACAAGGTGTAGACCTAGGTTGAAGCTTGTGAATGGTAGTGGATTGTATGAGGGGATAACATAAGCACCCAAAGACCCGAAGATGGGAGTATGATGGTTTGCGTTGATCTGATTTGAAGGGAGAGGCATGGTTTAGGATCTTGCTCGGTAAAATGTTAAGAAGATAAGTTGCCATACTTAACGCATGATGCCAAAAAGATTGGGGTAGGGAGGCATGAACGAGTAAAGTCCTAATGATATTATTGATAGACCGGATTTTTCTTTCGGCTTTACCGTTTTGCAACGAAGTATGGGGGCATGAAAGACGGAAAGACATCCCATTAGTTTCGCAAAAACTCTTGAAGTGGCCATTATCATATTCCCTCCCATTGTCACATTGGATATTCTTAATATGTCTCTCAAATTGGTTAAGTATATGCGCACGAAGGATAGAGAATTTTGCATAAACATCTGATTTCCTAGCTAAGGGAAAAGTCCACAAAAAGTTTGAGAAATCATCCAAGAAAAGAACATAATAACGATGACCCAATGAGCTTAACACAGGAGAGGTCCATAAGTCACTATGAATAATATCAAAAGGTAACATTGTTTGAGACATAGAAGCATCAAAAGGCAACTTTATGTGTTTACCAAGAATGCAAGAACGACAAATACCGGAAAGACTAGATTTAGCAGAAGGAATGCTATTATTCTGTCGTAGGTAACTTAAAACAGAGTTTCCCGGATGTCCTAAACGATCATGCCAGAGAGAAGACGCCAAAGTCGTGAAGGCTGAAGGCATGGGGAAGGAGTAGTTGGTGGTAGTAAGAGGATAAAGGTCCCCCGGCTATTACATCTCATGATTAGTTTCCGATTAGTTTTTTTATTAATAGTTGAGTGTGAGAGTTACTCGTTGTTTCGATTGTGAAAGGAAGAGTTTTTCCAATCTACATGAATCTTGCACACAAGGCAGAAACATTCCATTTTATTCTAGTTCCAAATGCTCATAAACAAACATGATCTAAGAGTGTCTATCTACAACTCCCACTGTGACAAACTTCTTTGCGTTTATCTCATTAGTACAAAATCTGCAATCTTTCTGAACTTAACCTTTGCTTAACTAAGAAACAGATAAAATCAGCAGAATCGCAACATTCCAGTTCACCAGTCCTCGTTCCAGTTGACGTTCTTAGGTCGTAAAACCAACAAAACGAATTGATTCAGCTTCCTGTTATAGTACTTCCTCCATCCTTTCAAGAATAAGATTGGAGCGAAAACAACGCCCACACCCACGATAAATCCCAGTGCAGCACTTACAAAGATCCCACTGTCCAAGTTTTCCTCTTCTCCATCTGATTCTGGCTGTGGAAGTGCAGGTGCAAGTGCAACAACAGCATTACAGTTCCTCTTTGACGGAAAGCCACAGAGCCCCTCGTTCCCAAAAAACGAGCTTTCTGTAAAGGTCTGAATTTGGCTGCCTTGAGGAATTCGTCCAGACAAATGATTGTACGACACGTTCAAGAATGAGAGGAACGTAAGACCAGCGAGTTCTTCTGGGATTGCCCCATCCAGGTTGTTAAATGACAGGTCCAACGACCCAAGTGTGCTCAAATTTCCAAGTGAAGCTGGAATTCGCCCTGATACAGCATTCTGTGAGAAATTGAGAACATATAGGGAATCTAGTCCTCCAATGGTCGCTGGTATCACTCCCTGGAAATGGTTGTTCGATAAATCAATTGAAGTGAAGATGGTAAGAATTTTCTGAAGCGGTCTGTTCTCTTGAAGGGTCACCGAGTCCTGATAGTATACGTGGTGTGTCACAAGGGAAACATAATGCAAGTGATCAAGACGAGGCTGCGCGCCATTTCCGGTCATTGCAGTCAGGCCCCAAAACAAATTCCCTGGTAAAATGCCACTTAGGTTGTTTGAGGCTAGGTCGATAATTTGAAGACTTGGCTTGGTATTGTTACCAGACAGGCAGTAGATGTTCCCGTAAAATGCATTAGATCGTAAAGCAAGAACACGCAGACGTGTCAAGTCATTGAAGCAAGGGAAGGTATCAATAAAGTTGTTGTTGCCAAGGTTAAGAACCTCAATACCTCCGCATGTAGACAACGAATCGGGAACTTTTCCTTGCAAACTGTTCCAACTGAGATCCAGAGTCTCTAAACGGCAACTAGCTGGAAAGGAATCGGGTATACTGCCACTCAGATTGTTTCGTCTTAAATTCAGAACCCGGAGATTTTCTCCAACCAAACACGATGGTATACCACCTCGCAAGCTGTTGTTTGACAGGTCAAGTACTTGGAGACTACTTGCATTGCAGAACGAAGTAGGAATTACGCCAACAATGACATTATTTGCCACTGAAAAGAACATGAGAGGTGCAAGAGGATTTATGATGCTGGCAGGGAGAGAAGACGAAAAGTTATTGCTTGAGAAGTCCACAAAACCAGCTGAGGGTGGTGGAACGGGGACTTGTCCACCGAGCACGTTAGAGTGAAGATCAAGGAAGTGCAAGGCCCGAAAATGGTAGGGTTCTTGAAGGCTGGTAAAGTGATTATGAGAAAGATTCAGCATACGAAGAACCCCATCACCGATATCCCATATCCAATTAGGAATTTCACCGCTCATATTGTTCACTGAAAGATCCAACATCATGAGCGATGAGTGATTCCTAAGATTTGGGATTCGCTGCAGGTTGCAACTTACCAGTTTGAGATTGTTTAACCGCGGAAAGAATGAAGTCATGGATGCATTTTCGCTCATGTGAACAGACAAGTTGTTGTCGGAGAGATCAAGAGTCACCAGAGAATTTAGCTTTGAAAACTCTGCCAAGTCCAACGAGCCAGAAAATTTGTTCGAAGCAAGTGAGAGATGAGAAAGATTATAAAGGTTGGAAAGTAAGGTAGGAACTGTGCCTTCTAAATCGTTCCCACTCAAGTCAAGAGAATTCAATGACAGAGCACTACTGTTTCCTGAGTCTCTTACGGAGCCATTAAACCGGTTGTTGGACAGAATCAAAGTAGTAAGTGATGGCAAAACAAACAGGGCAGCTGGAATTTCACCTTCTAGTGAATTACTGCTCAGGTCGAGATAATCCAACTTAACAAGGCCTTCCCAAAGGGAGTCTGTCATTTGGGTTGAGAAACGATTGCCACCAAGGTTAATCGTCGTAAGGCTCCTCAGGAAATTGAATGATGGAACAGGACCTGAAAATTGATTGTTAGAAAGGTCCAAGTAAACAAGGTGAGTAAGGTTTGCGAACGAGTTTGGGAACAGCCTGGAAAAGTTGCAACCTCCAAGTTCTAATCTTGACAACATTCTGAGTCTGCCTATAGTTTGTGGAACATTTCCTGAAAATTTGGTAGCACTAAGCACAATATTTTCAAGAGATGAATTTAAAGAAAATTCCGGAAGAGAACCCTCGAGAATGAGGTTATTACTCAAGTCTATTGTCTGGAGACTGGCTAATTGAAACAATATTTCAGGAACAGGACCAAATAAATCACAATAGCTCATGGTTAAAACTCTCAGATTCGGAAAATCTGCCAAGAAATCTGGAAACGGAGAAGAGAAATTGTTTCCATCAAGATGAATGATCTCAAGCGATTGAAGCTTTGTTAAAGAAGAATCAAAAGGACCTGTAAGATAAGCATTTGGCAAACTTAAGACTCTTAAACCTGGCACAGAAGATGATATAGCATGACACCAATCATAACCATTCGCAGAAATATTGACACCATCAAGATGAAGTTCTCGTAACCGACTAAAGTTCTGAATCAATGTTCTAAGATCAAGGTTCTCCAGGTATAGTAATGCTAAGGAGCTAGAGAGATCAAGAACAACTAACCTCTTGAGATTTGAGAAACCCACCGGGATTGGGCCTGAGAAACCGGAATTACTTAGGTTCAAGTAACTCAAGTTCGCAAGCTCACCAAACCCGCCTGGCAAAACAGATTCAAAGTAGTTTTCAGCTAAATTCAAACTCCGCAGAGACTCAAACCTGGAAAGACCATTAATATCGCCAGAAGCGAATTCGCTGCTTAGATCAAGACCGGTAACACGACCTCTTGAGTCACATTGCACACCATCCCACAGACAGCAATCGGTGGATTCGTTCCAGTTTAGTAACCTGCTTGCAGAAGTATCATAAGTGAGATTGGCTCTCAGCTCAAGCAGCAAATCCTTCTGGTTCGGAACGCATTGAGCTGAAACGGAAGCAAAATTGATGATACACATTACGCTTGCCAAGAACATCGGAATCAAGAGAGCAAATGGGAATTCTTGAACTCTCATTTTGGTCATGGATTTGCAAAAAAAATGCAGAATACAAAAGTCACTAATCTTATCAGTATCACTGGAACGTGTGTTAATTAAGATTATAGAAGTGTGATGAATATAAAAAGCAGAGTTGTTAGGAAAATTGTGTATGTTGGAACTTGACTATCTTGTTGTTTTGTGATACTTATGTGGATCAGTAATTGATTATATATTAGCAACATTTGTCAGTGTTCACATGGCTCTTGTATTTGTTTTATGACTTTACCATTGGTGGAGTTTAATCACTTTATGGAAAATGAAAGCAAATGTTAGCTCCATTAACCAACATTAATCCAGGTTTGGCAGCATGTAGTGCAGTACACTGCTGCAAAGAGGTTTTCTTTTTCTTTTTTTGAAAAGAAACTAAACTATATTAAGAATTCTCCCCGAGTCATCGGAATGACGCACGCCATGTAATGTCAAATAGGGCCTTTCAGAACTCACGAATCCGTATGTCAAAGAGGGTGTTTCAGAACTCGATTTCATTTTAATGTGTTCAATTCAAGGGGAAGTTGGTAAAATCATCGTCCATTTATCTTGCTCCAGGTCATGGTTTGGAGTTGTATGCTACAGGTCATGGCTTGGAGTTGTATCCACAACAATTTTCATACAAAGCTATAACAGATTAACGCAACCATCAGAACTCAGAGGGAAATTAATACATGCATTGCACAAGCGAAGTTAGCACCGGGCTGACTATAGAGTTCAGTTAGAAACTACTGCAATTTGCAACTTATCTTCCAAGTAAATGATGCATTTGCAGGGTCAAATGATTGTCTTTAAAACCAAGAAAGAAAACTGTGCAAGGCAATTGCATCCTCCATTGACAACTTGTAGAATGGATATAATAAAAAAATACAACAAATGTAATACAAATGATCAAGCACATAATGATCCAAGTACATCGAAAAGACTCGGAAGTGCAAATATAGAACATCAGTACACCTTCACTAAGGCTTGATTGTAAATATGCTTAGTTAGCATTAAGCATTGCAGTTGATAAGGTTAACACAAACTAAGGCTCATCACAATCAAGCCCTCAGTGAAAATAACTTTCAGAACAATATTGAACTCCACACAAGTTAACTCCAGCATCAGCATGCACCACTTAGCCCGTTTCTAATTCAGCATGCAAGTCGATCACCATTAGAACTGAAAGCACAGCCAGCTCAATACACTCCTAATACAACACAAACCGGGTTCATAACACCAAACTATGACTATATTTGCAAGGGAATATTGAAAGCCAGTTATCAGTAAACTTTAGAAGAAGCCTTTCCAAATAAGCTTTAAAAAAACTGAATTCTGCAAACAACCTCTAGAGATTATGATTATTCAACAACTTCACAGAAGACTTGAGCTCATTCCTCACACTAGTATTCACATGTTAAACAGCCTGACCAAAACTAATCAAACAACTACAATACAAGGTTAATTAACTAAACAGCAATGCTTAATGCTAAACCAAGGCTCTTTACAATAAAGCCTTTCAGTGAAAATAGCTTTCATATCTAAATGCTGATCGACCAGCACGCAGCACATCGCCTATTTCTAATTCAGTATGTAAGTGGATCAGCATTCAGAAATGAAAGCACAACCAGCTCAACATTTACTTCTAATACTACACAAACCAGGTTCATAACACCAAACTATGACTGTTTGCAAGTGAATACTGAAAGACAGTTTTTGGTAATCTTAAGCAGATCAGCTTGTTCTAGCAAGCTTTAAATAAGCTAAAAAGGCTGATTCTGCAAACAACCTCTACAGATGAATGAATATCAAAATCATTTCTTTCAAATTTCAACAATCAGAATCATTGCAAAAAGCCACAAATTACGATTCTAAACCTGAAATCAAATCAAAGCAAATGCAGAAATGTAAATCACGAGTCAGAACAAAACCAAATAATTGAAAAGAGAATTCATAAGCAAAATCTCATTAATTTGAAGAGTCATTCTAGCAAAATAAATAGTTCCGAAAGCAGTAAATCGGACTATTACATATAAAAAAAAACTTCAACAAAAACTGACAAAACGAAACCCTAGCAGCAAATCGACGATTCTGAGAAAGGGGGGACCAAAATCAGCAACTACTTGGATCTCTGCCTCATCTTTCGGCGCTTCCTCTTCAATCTCCTCATACGCTTCTTCTTCCACTGCAATCAATCAAACGAAGGTTCAGCAAAATATCCTCAAAATCAAAAATTACATTACAAAATTGGATAAATGAGACAAAATTGAGAACAGATTGAGTGTGATTCGTTTACCTTGGCCCTCATCTTGAGCGAGAAACTGGTGTTAAGCTTGCTTGATGAGAATTCAGAGCTGGTTGAGTGATGGAGGAGATGGGAGTATGAAACCCTAGAGCTGTCAGTGAATTTATAGTGGGTATTTCAGTTTAATGGGCCTGGGTAGCTGATAGTTTCGACTAAAGGCCTAATATGGGCCAGTTGTTTCGTGAATATCGGGCTAGAGCGGTTACGAGTCGAGCCTTATTGTGGGCTTGGTTCGTTAAGGCTCTAGCTCAGTTCGTTTGATAAGGTGTTCGAGCCTAACTTTGTGCTTATTTTCTTATAGAGTCAATTAGGGCTATGCTCATTGATACTCGACAAGCTAGATTAGGTGTTCGGTTTGTAAACGTAGAAATTTCATGTTTGTTTGGTTTATTAGTGTGTGTGAAGTGTGAGTTGTGAATTAGATTTAGATATTTTTGAATGTTAGGTTTTTATTATTTAGTGTATAATATAATTATTAATGAAATGGGGTATATAATATAAACCATTTGTTCCTGAACGGTTCGCGACGTATGTAATATTAATGATAAGCTCGTGTTTTGTTCGTTATATATGTACACGGACATGATTGCGAACCATTGTGAGATCAGGCCTAAAGAGATGGGAGGAAGCTGGAGGTCCAGATCCGGGTCCGTCAGAAAATCCGGTCTCAACCCAACATATACAGAAGTAGCAATATCTATAGGAAAGCCAAGCCCATTTCCAGAAGGCCCAACACGAGAGCCGAGAGAGAGGCCCAAGTCAGAGCATACAGTCCGTGAGTCTAGCACCAAATTGAGGGTGATTTCGGTAATTGTTTAACTAGCCTAGCTTAGTATCAAAATTCCTCGAGTTCGGCTCGACTCATTGATAAAACGAGCTTATTTTTCAAATTCGAACCACTATGATTAAATCCAAACTCAAGGTAAGATTGAGCTCATTATTGGAAAATACATATAAATATTTTCTTTTAAATTAATTACCGAACCTAATCGAGTATCAAATATTCGAGCCCTACTCATTTTAATAATAAAACAAGCCCCAAGTTAAACTTGAGCTTGACTCGAATACCTTATCGTACCGGTTGAACCGAGAGAAATCCAATAAAAATACCTTATCATACTCAACTTTTCTCAGAGCAGAGTGCAAGCATGACAACAATAAAATAGTACATCAAAATGTTCCACTCTTTGTTGGGTTTGATACCATATTTAAGAACTAGTTAATACTCATTTCAATATTTATCAAGTCTTTCCACTATTTAATTAACCAGAATGTGATTACAAGCTACGCGTGTTATTGTGGCACATAGTTACAGTTATAGAAGACGTATATGAAGGCAAGTAATATTGTTGTTTCTGATAATGAATATACTCCCTCCATTTCAGAGAAAGTGTTACATTTTTACTTTGACCGGTCAACTGTCATCGAGTTTGACCGCAAATTACTCATAAACGATAATAGTAAATAATTTAATAAAATCATATAATAAAAATTTAATTACTAAATTTTTATTATATAATTTTAATAATTTATTTATTAATATCGTTTAAGATTAAATTGTGGTCAAACGCGGAGACAGTTGACCGCAGAATAGTAAAATATAACACTTTTTCAGAAATGGAGGTAGTATTTTTTTTCAAGTTTAATTAGTGTTTGAGTTGATCTGCTTTAATTTGATTGCAGAAGATGAAGCATAAAGATTGGTTATCATTGTTTTTTAATGATGAATTGATTTTGATTTTGTTGGGTTGAATTAGGTTTTAAACTTTAATTTGAGAAGATAGATTGATTTTTTAAAATGATGATTTGATTTTGTTGGGGTTGAATTAGTGTTTAAAATTTAAATGGAGAAGGAAGATTGATTTTTGTTATGATGTATTGATTTTGTTGAGATTGAATTAGGGCTTGTAATTTGATTGAATAAAATAGATTGATTTTTATAATTAAAGTCTAATTTATATACATATTACAAATGAGTTCAATTTAATTTAAATTAAGTACTCAATTGCACAACTCTAATAGTTGTCCACTTATATATATACTGTAATAACTTCAACCTCGACACTATTCCTCAACGAACCTAACCATTAAAATCAAAATTATAAACAATCTGCTGATTTAATCATTACTAGTACTAACCCGTGGCGATGCCACGACATAATTTTTTTAAATGTTAAAAACATGCAAGACAATATAATTTTATAAAGAAAATATAACACTACATAAAAAGATTGTTAAGCATTTTCTTGTGAATCACATTGGATATGGTGTTGGTCGGTTTAACCTTCGAATCGAGTTGTCGAGTTGCAATTATATCATCATTAAAGTTGAGCTCACTCATTGAACTGAGTTACATGTTCTAATTATCACATTTTTAGAGTTGGTTTACCATCCGATTTTAGTTTCAAAGTTGGAAATTTTCCTTTCTTAGACTATTTTTCCATAAAATGTGGTTTACTCATCAAATAAAGTTTTCAAGTTGTAATTATTTCATTATTGAAGTGGGTTTATACTTCGAATAGAGTTGTGAAGTACTCCCCATTCTTAGAGTATCTTTTTCATATGGTGAGGTTTATCCTTTATATCGAATTGTAATTATCTTATCGTTAGAGTTAATTAGTTTGCATTCAAGATGAGTTCCAACGATTGAACTATCCCATTCTTATAATTCAGATTACCCATCGAATTGACTTTGCAAGTTCGAACAACATATCATTCATAGAGTTGAGTTTACTCTTCGGGTTGAATTTCGAGGTTGAAATTATTTATTTCTTAGAGTTCATTTACACATCGACTTTAGTTCCTGAGTTGGAGGCATCCGTACTCTTGGATGCTTATTCCAGTACAATGTGGTTTACTACTCAAATAGAGTTCTCAAGTTGTAATTATTTCATCCTTACAGTTTGTTTGCCCTTTGAGTTGATTTCCTAAGTTGGAATTATCTAAGATTTGAGTTTACCCTCGGATTGAGTTCCAATGTATGATGAATTACATCATTCTTAGAGTTGGTCTATGTTCTGAATTTAGTTCTCAAGTTGAAATTATCCCGTTTTTTATAGTTGTCTTACCATTTGAATTGAATTGCCAAGTTGGAAAAGACACGTTCTTAGAATTGGTATATATTTCGAATAGACAGTGAGGTTTACCCTTTCAATAGATTTTCCAAGTCATGACTATCACATTCTTAGAATTTTTCTCTCTTCAAAATTGAGTTTTCAAGTAATAATTATCACATTCTTGGAGTTGAGTCCACCCTTCGAACTGATTTCCCAAATTGGAATTCCCTAATTATATAGATGGTTTACCGATCGAATTGAGTCCCTGAGTTGAAGTATCTCATTTTTCCAGTATTTTTCTCATATAGTGTAATTTACTATTCAAATATAGTTCCCACTTTGTAACTATCATATCCTTGTTTACCATTCGAATTGAGTTCTCAAATGAAATTAATTGTCACATTTTTAGAGTATTTTCGTCATATAGCTTAGCTATTAAGAATTTTTAAATTCACAGTAGAAATCTCCCCTTGGACAAAAATCATATAGCCAAGAGAAGTAAGTGATTCGAAAACGGGGATTATACAGATTTGGTTTACTTCTCTATAGAGTTCTCAAATTTGAATTATCTCGTTCATAGAATGTGTTTACCATTCGATTGAGTTCCTGAGTCGGAATAATCTCAGTTTTAGATTATTATTCCAAATAACATGGTTTACCCTTCAAGTAGAGTTTCGAAGTTTACATTATATCATTAGAGTTGGTTTGCCTTTCAATTGAATTCTCAAGTTGAAATTATTTCATTCTCAAAGTTAAGGTTTACCCTTCGAATTAATTGAAATGGTAATTTTTCCATTTTTAGAGTTAGTTTACACTTCAGATTGAGCTCCTAAGTTTGAACTTTTCCTTTCTTAGGGTTCCTAATTATTTTGTCCTAAAGTGTGGTTCCCCATTAAATAGATTTTCCAAGTTGTAATTATGTTATTCTTAGAGTTAGTTAATTTACCTTACCTACAACTTAGTTCCTAAATTATATAGCCAAAGTTTGTTCACCCTTCGGATTGAAATCGTGGGTTGGAGTTATTCCTTTCTAACAATATTTTCCACATATAGTGTGATTTACTATTAAAAAAAAGTTCAAGTTGGATCTATCTAATTGTTTGATTTAGTTTGAACTTTAAATTGAGTTTTCAAGTTGTAATTATTAAATTATTATAGTTATTTTTACCTTCAAATTAAGTCTCATGTTGAAACTATTCCATTCTCAGAGTTCGCTCAAAACTGAGTTTTCATGTTGGACTAATCTCGTTCTTAGAGTTATCAAACTCGAACTAAATTTTTGAGTGGGAAAAAATCCAATAAATCCTAAAGTTGGTTTGTCCTTCGAATTGAGTTCCTAAGTTAGAATTATCCCATTACAATTTTAAAGTTGAGTTTATTTCATTAATTGAATTTCTAATTTGGAATTATTTTGTTGTTGGAGTTTTTTTCCCCATATAGTGTGGTTACTCTTCAAACATAGCTCCCTAGATGGAATTTTTTACATTCTTAGTCATGCTTTGACCTTTGAATTAAGTTCCCTCATTAGGACTATCTCATTCTTAGAGTTGAGTTTACTCTTCGGGTTGAATTTCGAGGTTGAAATTATTTATTTCTTAGAGTTCATTTACACATCGACTTTAGTTTCTGAGTTGGATGCATCCCTACTCTTTGAGTTTTTTCCGGTACAATGTGGTTTACTATTCAAATAGAGTTCTCAAGTTATAATTATTTCATCATTACAAATTGTTTGCTCTCAATGAGTTGATTTCCCACGTTGGAATTATCTAAGAGTTGAGTTTACCCTCGAATTGAGTTCCAATGTCTGGTATATTACCTCATTTTTAGAGTTGGTCTATGTTCTGAATTTAGTTCTCAAGTTGCAATTATCACATTCTTAGAGTTGGCTTACCATTTGAATTTAATTGTAAAGTGGAAAAGTTAGAATTGGTATATCTTTCGAATAGACAGTGAAGTTTACCCTTTCTATATAGTTTCCAAGTCATGACTATCACATTCTTAGATTTTTGCTCTCTTCAAATTGAGTTTTCAAGTAAAAACTATCACATTGTTGGAGTTGAGTCCACCCTTCGAATTGATTTTCCAAATTGGAATTCCCTAATTATATAGTTGGTTTACCGATCGAATTGAGTCCCTGAGCTAAAGTATATATCTCATTTTTCCAGTATTTTTCTCATATAGTGTGATTTACTATTCGAATATAGTTTCCACTTTGTAACTATCATATCCTTGTTTACCATTCGAATTGAGTTCTCAAATGAAATTAATTATCAAATTTTTAGAGTATTTTGTCATATAGCTTTATTGTTAAGAATTTTGAAATTCACAATAGAGATCTCCCCCTGGACAAACCATATATAGCCAAGAGACGTAAGTGAATAAAAAAAAATTGGGGAAGTATACAAATTTGGTTTACTTCTCTATAGAGTTCTCAAGTTTGAATTATCTCATTCATAGAATGCTTTTGACATTTGATTGAGTTTCTGAGTCAGAATAATCTTAGTTTTAGATTATTATTTCAAATAACATGGTTTAGCCTTCAAGTAGAGTTTCGAAGTTGACATTATATCATTAGAGTTGGTTTGCCTTTCAATTGAATTCTTGAGTTGAAATTATTTCATTCTTAAAGTTAAGGTTAATCTACCCTTCGAAATAATTGAAATGGTAATTTTTCCATTTTTAGAGTTAGTTTACACTACAGATCAAGCTCCTAAGTTTGAACTTTTCATTTCTTAGAGTTCCTAAGTATTTTGTCCTAAAGTATGGTTCCCCATTGAATAGATTCCCCAAGTTGTAATTATCTTATTCTTAGAGCTAGTTAATTTACCCTACCTACAACTTAGTTCCTAAATTATATTGTCAAAGTTTGTTCACCCTTCGGATTGAAATCGTGGGTTGTAGTTGTTCCCTTCTTACAATAGTTTCCACATATAGTGTGGTTTACTATTCAAAAAAGTTCAAGTTGGATCTATCTAATTTTTTTTATTTAGTTTGATCTTTAAATTGAGTTTTCAAGTTGCAATTATTAAATTAGGGTCATTTACATATGGACCCTCTGCTAGATTGGCCAGTTACAAATACATACCTGCTATTTGAACAATTACATCTACACCCATTTTTCACTTCCAGCGTTGACTCCGGCATCTACATGTTACAATTCCTGACATGTCTTCTTGAGTGGCATGTTGTGGAAAAAAAAAACAAAAAGGGAAAAAAAAGGCTTGTGTATTAAATAGAAGACTTATCGTCTTTTTCTCCATTAACCCGCCAAAATCATCAACCATCGTCCTCTGCTACTGTGAACACTAGTGAAGGGCGATTTCCATAAAATCAACACTACGAACACCGTTCTTGAGTACAATCGGTCGAAGAAATTGTGCCTGTCATCATATATCAGTTTCGGGGGAGAAAAAGCTACGGTTTGCTGAGATTCAACACCCAAAGGAGGTGAATGTATGCTTCTTCAATTTTGATGTCTATTTATGGTTAGTATACTGTGAAACGTAGCTAGATGTGAACAATTTCACATAAGCGGGTTAATGGTGTACGAAACTAGGGTTTTTGGATGTAAAAGATGGGGTTTTTTTTTTTGAATTTTGTTGGTGAATTGAAAATTGAGGCTTTACTCTGCATTTTTATTTGTTGCTTACTAGTTTGAAGATTGATAAGCTTGGGTTGAAGGATGTGTGCGCAATTGTCTGACTTTTCATTATGCAGTGCCTAAGTTGTGTTTTTCAAATTTTTGTGTTGTAGGTACAATGGGTGAATACAATATCAGGGCTCACCTTAACAAGGACCTGTATATGATTGAGCGTGCTAAAAAATCCAGGTATACTCATCTAAAACTCATGAATGAAGTTAGGAGTCTAGCTTTAGATAACCTTGGTACAGATGAAAACCTTGCATTCACAATGAAATGTGATTTGGATGGTAGCTTTGAACAACTTGAAATCATGTGTGATGATGATGTTAGGCAAATGTTTGATAGAAACACTAAGCATATGGAAATTGAATTGCATGTTGAAACATCAGAGGCTATCCCACTAGTTGTTGAACCTAGTAGTAAGAAAGACAAAGTGTGGCAGAGTATGTGGACTGATTCTAGTTTTGATCCTGCTTTTCAACCTGATGCCTCTTTTTATAAAGCACCCCGTCCTCATAGTAGGCCTTTTAAGTATAGAAAATGCAAAAAGAATCCCAATCCCAAACCATCCACAGGACCAAGTTATGTGGACTTGACTTTAGAAAGTGATGAAGAACCAATGTTTGATGAGACTAGTGAGAAGCCAAAATCTCCCACAACTGCACCTCCTACTAACACTTCACCAGTCCAGTCACCACCACCCTCCACTCCACCAGTCCAATCACCACCACCCTCCACTCCACCAGTCCAATCACCTATTCCCACTCCACCAATTCAATCACCTCTTCCTAGTACACCAGCCCAATCACCACCACCCTCCACTCCACCAGTACAATCACCACCACCATCCACTCCACCAGTCCAATCACCTATTCCCACTCCACCAGTTCAATCACCTCTTCCTAGTACACCAGTCCAATCACCACCAGTCCAATCACCTCCCCCTGATGTGTACATACCCGAACCAATGCAAAGTGAGACACAAATGCATGATGATTTGTATGAGGATCACACCATTGATGATGAGTTGTTAGAAAATTTTAATCTTGAAGAGTTTATGGCTAACTTATACACAACTGCACCCAATACTTCTACTCCCACTGAGAAGTCATGTGCTAGAAAAAGAACCCCTTCTAACTCTCCAAAGAAGACACCCACTGAGAAGTCATGTGCTAAAAAAAGAACACCTTCTAAAACACCAAGCAAGCCAAGTCCTTGTAAGAATGCATGGAAACCAGGCCCTTCTGAAGATGGGATTGATTTTGAGGAAGATGAACCAAAATCTCAATACATATATAACTCAGAGGATGAAGAAATTGGTTTCTTTAAAATTTCAACTGAAAAGAAGACTGGGCATGATGGTTCAGATGAGAGTGAGGATAGTGATGACGATGCTGCTGCTGAAAATGCTTAAGGAAATCAAGGTGGTGGAACTGGTGAAAACAATGGTCATGGAAATGAAGATAGTGAATATGTTGTTGATAGTGAGGAGAGTGATGATAGTGAAGATGAAATTGCTAGGTATTGTAGTGATTTTGAGTGGGTGGGTGATGAATTCCAAAGAGATAACACTCAGTGGGACAAGGATTTCACAATTGGTGAAATATTTGGTGACATCAATGAGCTGAGAGATAGATTGAAAGAATTTGCAATCAAGGTTGGGTTTAAATGTAAGAGAACAAAGAATGAAGTTGCTAGATTCACAGCCATATGTCTTGGAAATGGATGTCAGTGGAGAATATTGCATTGTAGCTCAATGGCTGATAAGAAGACTATGGTGGTGAAGACTTACAATGGAAAGCATACATGTATCAAGAATGTCAACCAAAAGGAAGCTGGCCAACATTGGCTTGCATCTAAGGTAAATTCACTTATGTCAAACTCATTTGTAAGTTAATGTTTTATTCAGTAATTTCCATAACTAACTAAACATGTTGATGTATTATTAGGTTCTTGAAGAGTTGAAGACAAATCTCACATTGGATGCACACAAACTCATAACCTGGGCTACTAACAAACTTGGAGTTACAGTGCCTTACATGAGAATGTATATTGCCAGATGGATAACAATTGACAAATTGGGGGGAAATCAGGAAGAAGCTTTTGCACTGATGCCAAAGTATGTTCAAATGGTCAGAAGAACAAATCCTGGGAGTATTGTAGAATTGAAGAGGGATTTGGAACAGATTGAAAGAGGGTCTCTCTTTAAGAGAGTATTTATGGGAATGGATGCACTTAAGAGAGGATTCTTGGCTGGATGTGCACCATTTCTTTTTCTTTGATGGATGTCATCTTAGAGGGAAGTATGGAGGTTATCTATTGAGTGCAATTGGCACAGATCCTGACTTTGGCATCTTCCCATTGGCTGTGGCTGTAGTTGAGAGTGAAAACAAAGAGTGCTGGGGATTCTTTTTGCACTGTCTAACACAAATGATAGGACCATTTGATCCTGATCAACATTGGCACTTTATGGCTGATAGGCAGAAGGTCAGTAAAAACCCATTACTATATATACTCTCTTGCATTTTGAATTCACCTTAATCTTGTATTTAATGTGTTCCATTCAATTGTAGGGACTTGTACCTTCCATGGAAGAAGTGTGCCCAACAGTTATCAACAGAAAGTGTGCAAAACACATCTCTGACAACTTCAAAGTCAAGTGGTATGGCAAAGAGTTGAGAAGGTTCTTTTGGCAAGCCTCTACTGCCTTTACTTCTTACAGTTTGAATAAGGCAATGGATAGGATTAAATCTGTAAATCCTGCTGCATTTGAGTGGTTAATGAACATTCCCCTAGGTCATTGGGCAAGACACTCATTTAACACTCATGTTAAGATATATCATGTTACAAATAATTGTAGTGAGAGCTTCAATTCATGGGTTGAACCAGTTAGGGCTTTCTCCATTTACAACATTCTTGAGGGCCTTAGACAACAAATTATGAAGAGAATCACTGTTAGAAGGAGAAAGGGTGCCAATTGCCAGTCTGTTGTTATGCCTAGGGTTTTGCATGAGATGAATGATATTTATGCTAAGTCTAGAAACTATAGACTTGTGACTGAACCTGGGAGGGCATTTGAAGTTGAGGACCTAAGTTTTAGGTTCATTTGTAATTTGGATGAGAGAACATGTGACTGCAAAAGGTGGAACATCAGTGGGATACCATGTAGACATGCATGGTTGGCAATTCAAGAGTGTAGAGAAGACCCTATCAACTATCTCTCTGTCATTCACACTAAGGCTGCATACATTAGGACTTATGACATTGTGATGAATCATGTGCCCCAATCAACTTTTTGGCCAAATGATTTGACTAATGATATCTGCAAACCTCCTGATGTGAGAATACCTGTTGGAAGACCTGTTGAGCATAGGATTAGGCATCCAAGTGAGCCTCCCAAACCTTCCAAGCTGACTCAAAATCTGAGGGCACCAATTAAATGTAGTGAATGTGGAGCTACTGGACATAACAAGAGAAAATGTGTAAGCATTCACAACTATTGTGCTTTTCTGTATTGTCCATTAATCTTTCTATCTATTATGTCATTTTCTTATATGTTTACCATTGTTCATATCATTAGCCTAAAAAGAAAACTGGTGCAAGTGGTGGAGCTGGTACAAGTACTGGAGCTGGTGCAACTAGAACTACAGGAAAACAAGTATGTTGGCTCAAATCTTAACTGCTAGTGTTTACCACTGTTCATATCATTATGCTAACTTGTTTTGTATTTGCAGGCAAGGAGAAAGAAAGCTAGTGCTGCAGGACCATCCAAGAGGACAAATTTGTCTACTACTAGTGGTGGAGAACAACAATCAAGCCAGCAAATGACTCAGCCTGACTACTCTCAAGATTAAGCATGCTAGGGTTTCTGTTTTGATGAATTGAATATTGTGTTTTGATGAATATTGGACCTATTTGAACTTGTTAGGATATGACACTTTTCAATTTAGGCTATCTTTTGTTGTAGAAGACTAATTGTTGCTCAATTTAGTTTTGTAAACTGAAGTTGGATTTGATATTCATGGAAGGTTAATCATCAACATCACATTTTCATAAGATGCATACATCTAATTCTTGCTTAGCTACAATACATCATACTTGCATAGCTAATAGTCAAAAGCTACAATCTATCATACTTGCTTAGCCAATAATCTTCAAGATCAAGCAACCCAAAAAAACACCCAACAACACTAGGTTAATTGATACAAGTTTCCTAAGCAAACCATCTGGATCATCAATACTTCTTGCTGCAACTTCATTTCCAATGAGAGAAACCATGTTGAGGGCAATGATAGTACAATCTCCCATTGTTCTTCGTGCTATGGGAAGTTACCACCGTTCAATACCTAAAGCAATTGAAACCTCGACAGTAATCAACCCTCCTAACAGTCGAACTTGAAGCATTGTTTGCCATTGACAATATGTGCAACAATTTAGTAAGATGGGATGAAGAAGAGTGGTGAAAAATGGGAGAAGAAGCCATAAAGGCAAAAAACCCTAAAAAAAGGTTAGAAACGACTTGTTTTTTTAAAAAAAAACTAAATCAATTACATATAAACCCAGACAATAACTATCCAATTACGTATAGTCCACGCGTGTGTGTCAAACACCAGTTACCACACATCAAATTGATACTAAAATCAATTACAAACAAACCCATTTGATTTGGCGGGAATAGTGACATGGCAGTCCATGTCATCAGTAGGCGTGTGTCTCCAGCCATTATCCGAGCTGACATAAGCACCGACGTTGACTAATGGGTTCATATGTAATTTGATCTAAAACTCAGTTCAATTTTTGGAACCATTTGTAATTGTTCAAGTAGCGGGTATCAATTTGCAAAGAGGTCATCTAGGAGGGGTGGGTTTTGTAATTTTCTGTAAAAATTAATCTACAAAATTCCGAAAAATATATTTGAACATATATTTAAATTCGTCGCCCCAAGACGAATTCATCTAAAACTTTTCGACTTTATGACTCGCATGTTTCCATAAAGTCGGCTAGCAACAATATTATCTACTATAATGGTGTACTTAAATGAAACTATGCGCATATTCTGCTCGAGTTGTTTTTTTTTTTATTTGATATGGATCAAGATAAATTTATTGCTTCTATTTTTTACAATAGGCTTCATCAGATGGGGTTGGAGTGGTTGCAAAATAATATTTGCGACATATGTGACTTGGATACGGTAGGAATACCCTTTATTTGTGATTCTTAAATGGCGGAGGTTCATGCGGAGTCAAAGTTTAAACTGCACGGCTGGGATAAGGGAGAATAACCTTGAGTACGTGTTCGTTCTCCACCATCACGTAAATTAGCTGAGTTATTGTTATCATTTACGAAATGTGGGTACCTTGCTACTTAGTACTTCCTCCGTCCCGGGAATAGCTTCCCACTTTGACCTTTTATGGTTAAATTTTTCCAACTTTGACTACGAATTAATCTTAAACCGCAAATGTAAAATGTTTAATTTTTTCATATAATGAAACTTGAAGGACTAAATTTTCATTATAATTGAACAAACTACATTTGCGGTTTAAGATTAATTCGTAGTCAAAGTTCGAAAAACTGCAAAAAGTCAAAGTGGGAAGCTATTTCTGGGACGCATGAAGTAATAAATAAAATACATGTGAGTAAGTTGTTGATGTATATGAGCTTCAATTATAATTTAAATATTTATATAGATCTCTCACTATTAAAAAGAAAATATGACAGCACTATGTACTACTATATTATTCCACAATGATTTTTTGTTATATATATCTATGAATCGAATTAGTTTTCTAGGCTTCTTATTGGTCCATTTGTCATGACACGTGGCAGAATACTCAATTCCTATTGGATAGAAAAGTTTGTGGAGAGTGTTTTGGTCTGTTCACAGTTTATCCTGATGTCTAAAACAATTAGTAAGGGCAATCTGGTCCATTAATATGATAATGTGATCAAAATCATACATGTTCATAATTCAAGTAGCTCATGAGGTCTATTGTAATTTAATAGACATCTCCTTGTGTTCTTCCATTAATATATATAACATTGACGATTATATATGTGATGAGCTTTCTGAAAAAGATAAACATCTGAAACTGTATGAAGTCGTGTCAAACCACATGATGCACGGTCTGTGTGATCCAATTCAGCGTATTGCTCCGTCCATGGAGAAGGGTAAATGTGCGTAATTCTTTACCAAGAGTTACAATGAGAACACGCACACATATGAGAATGGGTACCAGATATACAAGAAAAGGGATACATATGAAACTGTCGAAAAAAAATGGCCAAGTGCTTGACAATAGGTTTAATCTAACTAAGTCGAATTTTTTTCGCTTTTTAAATTTTAAGATAATTAATATCAACGTGTCTCCTATTATTAAGCTATTCCATTATTATAAATTTGGTTAGATATGTAATCCCATATAATTATCAATTGATGTTGAAGTATTGATGCACATGAACATAGAATTATGCAATTAGGGGTGGTCTATGAAGTATTTGTTTAAGTATATATCCAAGGAGAGTGATCGTATATGGCTTAGTTTTGTGGACAAGAACAATCCAGATTAAATCATGAGGTATGTTGACGGCCAGTATGCTTCTGCATGTGAAGCTATATGGAGAGTATTTGAATTTTACATATACATTATAGGACTCCAGTTGAGAGGTTATCATTCCACTTGTAGCTAGGGCTGGCAAAGTGTGAACATTAAAAATGGTGTATACATGCCCGATTACTAGAGAAGCCATATGCAAAGCAGTCAAAATTCTTATAGTGGTTCGAACTGAACAAAGTCAATCCTAAAGCCCGAAAGCTTTTGTATCATGAATTGCCACAACATTATTGTTGGAATGAGAGAGAGAAGATATGGTCCCGCGGAAAGACGAAAGCATAAAGTGTCGGGCGTATACATAATGTCAACATTATTAATGAGAATCAGTACTACATGAGACGTTGAATCATGTAATTAAGAGGTGTGACTTGAGGATATCAGAACGGTCAATAGTATTATTTATGATTCATACAAGTCCGCATGTGGTTCCTTAGGTCTCTTATTTGATGATAGGGGGTACGATAGTAGAATAATTAACGCAAGTTACTAGGCTTCTTCCCCTGTCATCTATTCACAATGTTGCTTCCCCCGTCATCTATTCACAATTACTAAAGACGTTTGGTTGAAGTCATGGGAATTCTTATCAGATGAAATACCATACTTTGTGTGGTAAACAAGACCTTGATTATCATGATCAATTTATAGTGCTATCGAAACGGAATTTGAAAATTTTGAATGTGCTTAATTGATGGACCATAATCACGGATTGCATGATAATTGGAAACTCACCTTGGTAACATAAATATTGGCACGTTTGCTAATTAAAATTTGAACCAATACTACTTAATTTCTTTCCTTACATTACATGTTTCATTTATTCCATATTCAAATAGTTTAATTCTCCATAATGCTGAGAGTTCGTTGGCCTAGTTTATGACAAATATATACTTTTATTGATTTTTTACTTTAAGACAAAGTAACAGACGGAATAAATGAGTGAAGGTGGTTACTTGTCAAACCATTGAATGAGTTTTTCATTGTACTTGTATATTTAAAATATAAAAAAGTTGATGGGAAAATCCACATAGGATTTTGGAGGTTCTAGTAGGTTAGAATGAGAATAAAAACTCTCCTTTATAATATATATGGATGGATGGATGTGATCAATTATTATATAATCTAGTATTATATATTTCTTTGGCTCACTAGGCTCAGCACAAGTCAAAATTCTAATGCCAAAAGGATTTGTTTAATTAAGGCCCCAAATGAAACATGTTTGTAATGACCAATTGTTGTATTCTGTACTGATAAAATAACTCAAGCCCTTGTACTATTCTTCTCCCATGATGGTCATAAGCACACCAAGTAGGAAAATTGCAGGATTCACAATTCTCCATATGCTCAATCTGCAGGTCTCTATATAATATATAGGAATTGTAAACGTTCATTCCCATACTATCCCACTGCACTTAGAAAGCAAAACGAATACTACTAGAACAATCCTCTTCTTACAGTTTCTCAGCTAATCAAAATGGGAGCTGGAGGTCGTGCACTGAAGAGAGTTCCCCACACAAAGCCTCCTTTCTCGGTGGCCGATCTCAAGAAAGCCATCCCACCACATTGTCTAAAACGTTCGCTCCTTCGTTCAACATACCATCTAGTTCATGACCTCGTCATTGTCACCCTCCTTTACTATGTCGCCACCACCTATTTCCAAAAACTTCCATATCCCCTCCAATACCCTGCATGGGCATTGTACATGATATGCCAGGGTTCTGTGATGACCGGACTATGGGTCATAGGCCACGAATGTGGTCACCATGCCTTTAGTGAGTACCAATGGATTGACGACACTATTGGCTTTATCGTACACACTGCACTGCTCACTCCCTTCTTTTCATGGAAAGTTAGCCACCGCCGCCACCACGCCAATACTCAATCACTAGACCGTGATGAGGTCTACGTGCCAAAATTTAAGTCGGGTAGGCGTTGGTTCGACCATTTGTTAAACCACACACCGGGCTTACTATTCAGGATCATGGTCCGTCTTCTACTCGGTTTTCCTATGTATCTGCTATTCAATGTGTCAGGGAGGAAATACGAACGCTTTGTTACCCACTACGATCCCAAAAGTCCAATTTTCTCAGATGGCGAACGTGCTCTTGTCCTCGTATCCAATGCGGGCATTCTTGCTGTCTTTTATGGACTATACAACCTTGTAGCCGCGAAAGGGCTTTCATGGGTGATGGGTGTGTATGGTGTTCCTTTGCTTATTGTCAATGGGTTCTTCGTTCTCATCACGTACTTAAACCACACACATCTTGCGGTGCCTCACTACGATTCCTCCGAATGGGATTGGCTTAAGGGTGCTCTGTGCACTGTTGACAGGGACTACGGTATTCTCAACTATGTATTCCACCATGTAGCAGATTATCATGTTGCACACCACTTGTTCTCAAACATATCTCACTACCACGGAAAAGAGGTAACTGAGGCGCTCAAGCCGATTCTTGGAGAATACTACCATTTCGATGGAACACCAATTTTAAAGGCCTTGTGGAGGGAAGCAACCGAATGTGTCTACATCAAGTCCGATGAAGATGACAATAAAGGTGTCTATTGGTATGACAACAAGATTTGAGTTCGTTACAATAGATTTGTAATAAGATAAATGTGACTCTATTATCAGATGAAAATGTGGTTCAAAACTCTTGTCTATTGTAATACAAGTTGTCAATTTTAAGATGATTTATCAGACTTGAAACATGTTGAGTTCTCATCAATTCATTTTAGTTAAATTATCTTCTGATTTAATGCAGTGTTACTACATTAAACTAGACAATTAAAAAGTGTGGATTATAGCTAGTGACCAGTTAGCTTCAATAAGTGTCATGATTGGTTTGTCTTCTTTCCCCGCTGTAACTTCTTGGCTCTTGCAGTGTACTTGTTTCGCTTCATAGTTGTATCCTTGGTCACATAGAGCGAATTCGAGCACAAGTGCGGGAACGGGAGCAAAAGCGAGAATTCATCAAATTCAAAAATATTTGGGAGCGGGAGCGTATATAGAGCACGGTTGTTTCAGTATATAATTAAATTTAATTATGTATCTCAAAAAAAAATTAATTATAATTTTATACCTATATTGTTCTAAAGAAAACTTATTAATTTTTTTTGAAGATATTCTAGTTCTATATTCAAACATAATATGATATTTACTCCTCAAATTATATCATAGTAATTTTTTATAGCTGAAATTTCTACTTTGATTTTTCGTATTTTTTTCATTGTTTTCGACCCCCTATGCGATGCTAAATAAGAAATCTCAAGTTTAATTATTATGTTCAAATCATTTTGACAATCCCTTGTAAAAAATGAGACCCCCTAAAATTGACATTTTATTCCTAAAATTCTTCGACGATGAACTAAGAAAACTTAATTCGAGAACTAAGAAAGCATAAGTCAAGAATTAGTGAAGCTCCCAAGCTCGGAACGTGGATTCGCGCTCGGAACGTGAAAAAAGCTCTGGGGATGAAGAATTATGTTACTAAGCTTGTAGCACACAATTATCCAGCCTGTTTGGTATACCTGCACTAAGAATTACTATTCATCCGTTAAAATGTTTTATGGTATTTATTTTGTATCTTCTACAGTAACAAATTTAACTCAATTTTCTCTCCACTAAAAAATCATCATTTTCTTTCAATCCTACTCTTACTTCCTATTTACTTTTTCAATTAAACTAACAATCTAAAACTAATCAAACAACATTTAAACCAATCAAATCACCTTAAAAAATATCAAACACATCACTTTATTCTTACACACATCACTTTATTCTTACACACCCTATATAACAACCCTATAAGTTTGTAACTCTATTTCAAACACCATTTTTTATAACTCACATTTAACTCGTTATTATTCATCAACAAATTTTTCTTTAATTCACTTTTTTAACTCTATACCAAACAGTCAAATAGACCCTTTTGAACCATCACGAGAGCCACGAGAGAGGCCCAACTGAGAGCATACACAGTCTAGTACCAAATTGAGTGTGACTGATATTGTTGTTGTTGTTTAACAAACCGAGTTCAGTATCTAAATTCTTCAAGCTCGGCTGGACTCGTTAACAAGCGAGTTAATTTTTCAAACTCGATTCACATAATCAAATCCGAACTCAATATAAGCTCGAGCTTGTTATTGAACAATATATATAAACTTTTTTTGAAAAAATAAATTACCGAGCCTAATTGAGTATTAAAGAGTCGAGCCCTATTCATTTTGATAATAAAATAAGCCCTAAGTTGGACTCGACCTCGGATTGAATATCTTATCGAACGATTCGAACCGAGAGAAAAATCCAATATACTACGTACACAACTTTTCTCTGTGTGCAATCACAACAATTAAAGTAACACACTCTTTGTAGGGTTTGATACCATATTTAAAGGACTATATATGTTAAATTGTTAATGTTTAATTCACGATAATGTTTTACGTACATAACATTATTTACGAACTCTGTGAATACTCAAAAAAAATTCCAGTTAATACTCTTTCCACAATACCTTAACGAACCTAACTATGCATCAACAATCAAAATTATAAACAATCTGCTGATTTAATCATTATATATATGTGATCTATTATATATATTTCTCTGGCTCACTAGGCTCAGCACAAGTCAAAATTCTAATCCCAAAGGATTTGTGATGGCTATTTGAGGCCCCAAATGAAACATGGTTGTAATAACCATTTATTTTATTCTTTAAATCCATCACTGTACTAATAAAATAATTCAAGCACTTGTACTATTCTCACATGATGGTCAATGAGTAAGCTAAGCACACCGAGTAGGAAAATTTCAACTATTCATGATTCTCTATATGCTGTGTCTGCAGGTCTCTATAAATATAAGAATTATAAACGTTCATTCCCAAAATATCCCACTGCTCTTAGAAAGCAAAGCAAATACTACTAGAACAATCCCCTTCTTAATTACAGTTTCTCAGGTGATCAAGATGGGAGCTGGAGGCCGTGCACTGAAGCGAGTTCCCCACACAAAGCCTCCTTTTACGGTGGCTGATCTCAAGAAAGCCATCCCGTCACATTGTCTAAAACGTTCGCTCCTCCGTTCTACTTACCATCTAGTTCATGACCTCGTCATTGTCACCCTCCTTTACTATATCGCCACCACCTATTTCCAAAAACTCCCATATCCCCTCCAATATCCGGCATGGGCATTGTACATGGTATGCCAAGGTTCTGTAATGACTGGACTATGGGTCATAGGCCACGAATGTGGCCACCATGCCTTTAGTGAGTACCAATGGATTGACGACACTATTGGCTTTATCGTACACACCGTACTCCTCACTCCCTTCTTTTCATGGAAAGTTAGCCACCGCCGCCACCACGCGAATACTCAATCACTGGACCGAGATGAGGTCTACGTGCCAAAATTTAAGTCGGGTAGGCGTTGGTTCGACCATTTGCTAAACCACACACCAGGCATGGTATTCAGGATCATGGTCCGTCTTCTACTCGGTTTTCCTATGTATCTGCTATTCAATGTGTCGGGGAGGAAATATGAGCGTTTTGTTACCCATTACGATCCCAAAAGTCCAATTTTCTCAGATGGCGAACGTGCTCTTGTCCTCGTATCCAATGCGGGTATTCTAGCGGTCTTTTATGGGCTATACAACCTTGTAGCAGCGAAAGGGCTTCTATGGGTGATGGGTGTGTATGGTGTCCCTTTGCTTATCGTCAATGGCTTCTTCGTTCTCATCACGTACTTAAACCACACACATCTTGCGGTGCCTCACTATGATTCCTCCGAATGGGATTGGCTGAAGGGTGCTCTGTGCACGGTTGACAGGGACTACGGTATTCTCAACTATGTATTCCACCACGTAGCAGATTATCATGTTGCACACCATTTGTTCTCAAACATATCTCACTACCACGGGAAAGAGGTGACTGAGGCGCTCAAGCCGATTCTTGGAGAATACTACCATTTCGATGGAACACCAATTTTGAAGGCCTTGTGGAGGGAAGCAACTGAATGTGTCTACATCAAGTCTGATGAAGACGACAATAAAGGTGTTTATTGGTATGACAACAAGATTTGAATTTGCCACAGTAGATTCGTAATAAGATAATTGTTACTCTATTATCAGATGAAAATGTGATCTTGTCTATTGTATTACTGTTCTCAATCTTAAGATGATTTTTTAGACTTGAAACATGTTGAGTACTCATCAATTCATTTTAGTTAAATTATCAGTGTTACTACATTAAATAAGACAAATTAAAATGTGTGGATTATACTCAGTTAGCTTCGTTACGTGTCATGATTGATGACATTCTTTCCCGCGGTAATTTCTTGGCTCTTGCAGTGTATTTGTTTCACTTCACAGTTGTAGCACACATTATAGGCTTGGGAGTGGTAATTAGGAATCATCTTGGTCATGTTGTTGCTTGGCAAAGGAAGAAGGTTAATTTTATTCAAGATACCGAAGTTGCGGAAGCTCTTGCTGTGCGTTTGGCGGTACGACCGGTTAGCTTTGGAGTTGAATCTGTCCAGGCTTGTAGTAGAAGGAGATTGTGCAAATTTAGTTTCGCAGCTTCAACAGTGTGGTCCGTCTTTATCGGTTGCCGGGGGCATAATTGAAGAAACTAAACTACTGGCTATGTCTTTTCGTTCTTTGTCGTTTCAGTTTGTCCGTAGAAGAAGTTTGTAATAAATTAGCTGATGCTTTAGCTAGAAATTGTGAAGTTGACGGTGTTGGTTCTTCAGAATTACCCTGTGTAAACCCAGATATTTTGGATTAATATAAGTTGATGATTTTCTTAAAGAAGAAAAAAAAATACCATCAAACGGTTTTTGGAAAAGGCATGAGTTCAATGGAAATTGAGATTATCATTTTTTGATAACGTACGTCAGAGTAAATGTGTATCAATTTCATATTTTTATGACACTTGAGTCATATTTACTCCGCCGTTAACAAAAATGAAAGAATATAAGAATATATATTCACATATTTTATGGACGACCATATTAGATCGACAATCATAATTGTTAATATTTTATACACGATTTTCCAAATTTATAATCTACTTCCTCCGTCCCGGAACAAGTTTTCCACTTTGATTTTTACTTTTGATTACTTAATTAATCTTAATCATGAATGTTCAATTTTTTTATATAATAAAAATTTAGCTCCTAAAGTTTCATTATATAAAAAAATTGAACATTTTACATTCATGCTAAGATTAATTAAATAATCGAAAAGTTGGCATGAAAAGTTAAAGCGTGAACTTGTTTAGGGACGAAGGAAGTAATATAATACTTTTTAACTCTATACCGATTTGTACCAAAAATCAAACCTAGGTTAAGAAGTACATGGTATTCATGAGTTAAACCATCCCGATAACTTAGTTAAGCTAATTCCGGGCTAAACACTCTTGTAAGTATTTAGACCTACACAATGAAACTCTCATTCCTAAGTGTTCAAGCTTTTCTCCATTTAGGCAAGCAAAATCCAATATACTATAGCTACGAACTTTCCTGGGACCAGAGAGCAGTTAAGTATGACAACAATAAAGTAATTGATCAAGTGTTACCTTAAAAAAAAAAAGGAAGAACCGGAATTCGACTTTAACTAATAAATAAAGATAAAATACGGGAGAATATAGGAGCTCTGAATACACAAAAGGAGCTACCAAAGCAATAAAAACAACGTAGGAGCCGTTTAGTTGGGATGGTGGAATTAAGGTTAATTAGTTAATTAAGGAATGGATTATTTGAAAGATTGAATATTGGGGACACGTGTTTGGTAGGAAGGGAATAAGATTAGGTATTTAGGTTTACCATGACCAATTCCTTCTCAAATTTCCTTCTCTTCTTTGTTGTTGGCTCCATTGATGGCCGCCATCACAATGGCTCTCTCATCCAATTCAGTTAAGTAATGGATCTATGAAGTTTTCATAATTATTTCTATCTTAGTGTTTGGCCTCGCGGTCCAACCAACACGAAACCATATACTCCGATGAATCCTATCCGGTGCCGTCGAGTTTTCAGGCAATTCTTCACATCATTCCAATGAGCTACATTTTTTTATCCAAATAACACTCGTGAATTCAAGATTTTCTTTTTATTTTTTGAGACATTACCGTGAAAAGGGTGGAAGTTTTTCTAATCTTTCTTACGCGATTCATATCTTCCCAACTATTGGAAGATTATAATCAACCTTTAATACCGGGTCAACTACAATTAATACAGATGACCCTGTATTGTGTAACTAATACTGAACGGAAGATTATGTCATATTATCAAGCTTAATATCCCATAATATGCCCTATTAACTGTTAGAGAACGGCTCCGTAAGGTATAACAACCACAAAGCACAACAAATTAAATCAACTCAGTGCAAACATTAAACTCACTTAGTACAGCCCGAATCTTCAAACGCCAAACTCGAATCACTTGGTTAAGTTTTAACCGTATAATAGTCAAAAGTTGAACACTTGGAGAGAAACAATCCTCATGATCAGGCCAGGGTGAACCATCTCTAGACCCAATTAGGTCGACAACGATACGAAGAGAACCATCTCTATGATTTGATAGTGTTTCACATAGGCATGCATAGCCACTCTATTTGCAAATCATTAATAAATGAAATCCCAACAACTGCTAATTTAATCATTATGTGATTTATTATGTATTTCTCTAGCTTAATAAGTAGCTCACAAAAGTAAAAAATTCTAATGCCAAAAAGATTTGATATGGCCAGTATAGTATATATTTAAGGCCCCTAATTTGCAACTTTAAGTTGCATGTCGTATTCTAGCCCAGTATTAATAAACAACTTCAGCCCCCTGTACTATGTATTCCCACATGATCAAAAATAAGTAAGCACACAAAGTAGGAAAATTGCAGCTATTATATTCAGTATTAGTTGCCCCCATATGCTTATATACTATCTATCTATAAATAGGAATTATAGAAGTTCATTCCAGTATATTCCATAGCACTTCAAAGAGCAAAACTACTAGCTAGAACCATCCTCTTCTTACTGTTTTTCAGGTGATCAAGATGGGAGCTGGAGGCCGTGCACTGAAGCGAGTTCCCCACACAAAGCCTCCTTTTACGGTGGCTGATCTCAAGAAAGCCATCCCCCCACATTGTCTAAAACGTTCCCTCTTACGTTCTACTTACCATCTAGTTCATGACCTCGTCCTTGTCACCCTCATGTACTATGTCGCCATCACCTATTTCCAAAAACTCCCATATCCCCTCCAATACCCAGCATGGGCATTATACATGATATGCCAAGGTTCTGTGATGACTGGACTATGGGTCATAGGCCACGAATGTGGCCACCATGCCTTTAGTGAGTACCAATGGATTGATGACACTATTGGCTTCATCGTACACACCGCACTCCTCACTCCCTTCTTTTCATGGAAAATTAGCCACCGCCGCCACCACGCCAATACTCAATCCCTAGACCGTGATGAGGTATATGTGCCTAAATTTAAGTCGGGTAGGCGGTGGTTCGACCATTTGCTAAACCACCCACCAGGCCTAGTATTCAGGATCATGGTCCGTCTTCTACTCGGTTTTCCTATGTATCTGTTATTCAATGTGTCGGGGAGGAAATATGAACGCTTCGTCACCCATTATGATCCTAAGAGTCCAATTTTCTCAGATGGTGAGCGTGCTCTTGTCCTAGTGTCAAATGCAGGTATTCTAGCGGTCATTTATGGGCTCTACAACCTTGCAGTAAACAAAGGACTTGTGTGGGTGATGGGTGTGTATGGTATACCTCTGCTCATTGTCAATGGGTTCTTCGTTCTCATTACATATTTGAACCACACACATCTTGCAGTGCCTCACTATGATTCCTCTGAATGGGATTGGCTGAAGGGTGCTTTGTGCACCGTTGATAGGGATTATGGTATTCTCAACTATGTATTCCACCATGTAGCAGATTATCATGTTGCACACCACTTGTTCTCAAACATATCTCACTACCATGGGAAAGAGGTAACTGAGGCGCTCAAGCCAATACTAGGAGAATACTACCATTTCGACGGAACGCCAATTTTGAAGGCCTTGTGGAGAGAAGCAACAGAATGCGTCTACATCAAATCTGATGAAGATGACAATAAAGGTGTCTATTGGTACGATAACAAGATCTGATTTTGTCCTAGTAGCTTCGTAAGAAGATAATTGTTAGACTATCTTCTGCAGCGAGATATAGTTGATTTCAAGAAGTCAAGCTTTTTATAAGATTTATCACAATGTAACATGTTAAGTCACTTATCAATTCAATTTTCAGTACGTACGCTCAATTATCTCGTCATTCAGTGTTTCTACATTAATTAATTGCAGAATTTTTATGAAGTGTCTATAGAGTTTGTTGAAGTGACAAAAGGAAAAAAAAACAGAATTTGGAATAAAAGGGCATGTTGCGTTGCAAGTATCTATGAATAAATAAAATAGAATGAGACCGATGATAAAGGCTAAAGTAAAGTGAAAACAAGATAAATTAAATAATATGAAAAAAATGTGACTGGGCCACAAAGTGTCGCAAAGTCATATTTCAAGGTTTAAATTAATTCCGAAAAGCTTTATTAACCTAAGACCATCAAATATCGCGGCACACAAAGGCAATTCTGTTTTAAGAAATTCCTTAGCAATATACTACATCCGTCCCGCAGAACTTTATACATTTGTCATTTTTTACCGTCCCACAAAACTTCATACATTACTAAAAAAGGAAGCTACCCCACACCCAACAAATAATAAAACAATCTCAACTTTACACTCAAATTACACAATTTGTCATTAAAAGTACACTTTTTCCCACTTCTTCTATATTCTATAATTATTTTAACTTTTCGCATAAAACTGCACGTTAACCCTAATGTATGAAGTTCTCCGGGACGGAGTGAGTATGTTAGAAGCGATTGGTAGATTGTCATGTAAACTTGTAGCTATATGATATGGAACGAATGCCGTTAAATTATTTTAGTTCACTGCCTTTTGTTATATTTTCTTAGTTTTGGATTATTTTTAGTATTTTACTAATTCGTAGTTGATTAAGAGGTGGTCCAGGGCAAGCTACGCTCCAGTCACCAATTGTACAACTTTTTACACTAAGACACGAATACATTTCCTCCTCGCATGCATGCAAGTGCCTTTTTTTACACAAAAAGTCCATTGTACCCCTGGTGGCCTGCTTGAAGAATTCACGTGTCTACCTACAATCAGCCATCTGTCCACCTATATTGTACAATTTGCATAATATACTTTCTTTTTTCATTATGGCTATATATCATTTCTTCTTCCATCAACACAAAATCTTTCTTCCGATCCTTTTATTATAGTAACTGGAATTTAATTCCATAAAAGAAAATTGATTTTTTTATGAAGTAGGAACAATGTCCGGCTAACAATGCCCATACGGTGACCTATTGTGGGGATCACCTAAATGAAACATCATTCAAGTCACTATGGTGATCTATTTGTAGACAAAGGTGACCCATACGTTACAAAGGTGCTTTCAGTGTAACAACGAAATCTATTGTTGCCTTAATGTAAAAAGTGCGGTCATTAGTAACTGTATTGTAAAAAATCCGTACAAGATTCAATCACTCTTCACCAAACTAGGTAGAGGTTCAAGAGCATTCCTATATGATCACAAAACACGCCTCAAAAGAAACCCAATATGGAAATAAGAAAGGCCACTCGTTGTCTACTATATCCGGACATTCATTTTGTCTAGCCAATTGATCTGTCTTAAAAATAAAAGATTCGGACAAACTGAATCATTTCAAGAAACTGGAAAATATTTCACTTTGAAATTATATAAGTTGACTAATTATCCGGTCCAGAGACGCAAATGGAAAAACTATACAAGTACACTCAAATCATATTTCCTAGAAGACTGTTATGTCAAATCCAACGATTGATGAACCAAAAATTCCTGCATACAGTGAAATTGTAGCACACCGTTTTAGATATTTATACTCTATAGGGTACTAAATTTGACTAACTAGTTCGCTAATTAAACAAAGAAACAAACATGTTATAGTATTGGCTTATATGTCACGTTGAAAGATACTAGTAATGTTTAAGTGGAAATAGTTAATTATGCAACTTATTATATGTACAAACTAATAATAATTTTGGCAAATAATCAGCTGAAAGTAACGTTACACAACATCCACTATCATTTGTTATGCTTCTAATGAATCAGCACACCATGGACGAAAAGTCAAACGTTAATATAGGCATTGAGTGCTTGGATCTCTATAAATAGGAAATGCTCAATGCTCTTTCAATATATCCCATAACACAAGCACTATATTAAAAGCAAATACTCCACCACCTGCTTCTTGCATCTACAAGGTAAATTTTAATCTCATGAACTTTTTCATTTTTAGTTTTCATAGTCATCTTAAATGAAAAATATTGATCACTCAACATGATCAAAAAATGCCTTCCATATAGTAATATAAAGATTTGATTCTAAGTCAACATTATTTGCAGGTGATCATATACAAGGATGGGAGCTGGAGGTCGAGCATTGAAGCGAGTTCCTCACACAAAGCCTCCTTTTACGGTGGCTGATCTCAAGAAAGCCATTCCACCACATTGTCTCAAACGTTCCCTCCTCCGTTCTACTTACCATCTTGTTCATGACCTCGTCCTTGTCACCCTCATGTACTATGTCGCCACCACTTACTTCCAAAAACTCCCATATCCCCTCCAATATCCAGCATGGGCATTATATATGATATGCCAAGGTTCAGTGATGACCGGACTATGGGTCATAGGCCACGAATGTGGCCATCATGCCTTCAGTGAGTACCAATGGATCGACGACGCTATTGGCTTTATCGTACACACCGCACTCCTCACTCCCTTCTTTTCATGGAAAGTTAGCCATCGCCGCCACCATGCCAATACTCAATCACTAGACCGGGATGAAGTCTACGTGCCTAAATTTAAGTCGGGTAGGCGTTGGTTCGATCATTTGCTAAACCACACACCAGGCATGGTATTTAGGATCATGGTCCGTCTTCTACTCGGTTTTCCTATGTATCTGCTATTCAATGTGTCAGGGAGGAAATACGAACGTTTTGTTACCCATTACGATCCCAAAAGTCCAATTTTCTCAGATGGCGAACGTGCTCTTGTCCTCGTATCCAATGCCGGTATTATGGCGGTCTTATATGGGCTATACAACCTTGTGGTAGCGAAAGGGCTTTTATGGGTGATGGGTGTTTATGGTGTCCCTTTGCTTATTGTCAATGGGTTCTTCGTTCTCATCACGTACTTAAACCACACACATCTTGCGGTGCCTCACTATGATTCCTCCGAATGGGATTGGCTGAAGGGTGCTTTGTGCACTGTCGATAGGGACTATGGTATTCTCAACTATTTTTTCCACCATGTAGCAGATTACCATGTTGCACACCACTTGTTCTCAAACATATCTCATTACCACGGGAAAGAGGTAACTGAGGCACTCAAGCCAATTCTAGGAGAATACTACCATTTCGACGGAACACCAATTCTGAAGGCCTTGTGGAGGGAAGCAACTGAATGCGTCTACATCAAATCTGATGAAGATGACAATAAAGGTGTCTATTGGTACGATAACAAGCTTTGAATTTGGTGTGATTACAAGGTTTCAGTTTGCCAAAGCAGCTTTTGTAATGAGATAATTTTAAGCCAATTATCAGATTGAAATATTGTTTGAAAGTCATGTACACTGAATGCAAGATCTTAATTTAAATGATTTATCAGACTTGTAACCTGTTTTTCTATTATCAATTCATTTTAGTTGAATTATCTTGTATCAATGTTACTACATTAATTAAATGCAGATAGATGTATTAAGTGTCTCAAAAGTATTCTTTTTTATTTCAATAAGTGGAATCGACCCCTTCGCTACATGAAAAACGATAAATTTGAACAAGCTATCCCAAATGAATGTTATGTGACACAAAAATAAAACAGTGTTTTGATGAAAGAGCTCACCTTAATGGGAATTGATATAATCAGATCGGTTTTAGACTTTTAGTTAATGACGGCATAATAAAGTGTAGTAAAATGTTGCAAAAACAAGATAAGACCGTTAACACAAATTGCTAGATCTCTGTATCAATTAAATACTATCGGACACATTTTCCAGAAGAATGTTTTGTGAGATCAATTTATTATTAAAGTTCCAATTTGTTTTGTCAAATCCAAAGATTGATGATCCAAATGATTTTCAAGTTCATTTTGTAAAAGGCTAGTAACCTTACGTTTTCTAGCAAGACCTTAGTGGATTTCTCAGGTTGGACTAGCGCGAATTAGGTTGATAACTCAAAAAGGGATACAACACAGATAAAGCAATTAAACAAGAAGAAGCTAAAATAACCAACCATATAGTCGAAGCATTGATTGTTAAGGACATTGTAAATGTTCATCACTTTCTGGTTTTCGTGACACTTCATCTGTATGTTTTTTCATTCTATTTTTAACTAAACAACTCTGTCCATATGGTTTCTCAGCCCAATTCAAGTCAAGAGGCAAGAGCTAACAAATTTGTCTGAAAAATCGACCCCACGAAGAGCACCCCTACTATAAGCTTGTGGGCCCTGTGGCCCACTTGCCACGTGTGGGTAGAGCTGTTACACTAGTCGAGCCCTGTTGAGACAAGGCTCGACTGTTCGGTAAGGTATTTTAGTCGAGCTCAAGCCTATGTTGTGACTCGTTTCATTATCGAGCCAATTAGGACCCGACTCGTAATACTCAACTAGACTCGATAAGGCTCGTTTAGACTCGGTTAACTATAGTATATACTTTTTTATATTTATATTCATTTTTTTATTATTGAGAGTTCGAGCTCGATTAAAGTTCGAACCAAATGGAACCGAGTTAGAGGCTACTGACGTGATAGGGACTATGGTATTCTCAACTACGTATTCCACCATGTAGCTGATTATCATGTTGTACACCACTTGTTCTCAAACATATCCCACTACCATGGGAAAGAGGTTACCGAGGTGCTCAAGCCTATACTAGGAGAATACTACCGTTTTGACGAAACACCAATTTTGAAGGCCTTGTGGAGGGAAGCTACAGAATGTGTCTACATCAAATCCGATGAAGATGACAACAAAGGTGTTTATTGGTACGATAAGAAGATTTGAATTTGTCTTCAGTGTTGGTGTAATAATTAAGTTCAATTAGCTCACTTTACCTTTGTCATTAGATGAAATAAGGTTGAGGAATATTGCACTGAAATGCATTAGTTCATCATTTTAAGATGATTTATGGGACTGTAACCTTTTTTCACATGTTAATTTCTCAATTAGTTAAAAGAAGTTAAAATTTGAAAAGCCAAAATTTATTAATAATAGTACTCCAAAAATTTGTAGTACATACAACGAGCATATGGAATGCTCCACCACGATCTAATATGAGAATTGCTAAGAAATCTTATCCAAAGTCCAAACCCAAAATGGTCCGAGGCACATCCTATTCCTTAACTATATAATTACATCCTTCCTCAATTCATTTAAATTGAAGTTAAATAATATCCTGGAATTGTACTCTTGCTACATTAAATGCAGAAGTGTCTGAAAAGGTTGATAACAAATCGCACTGTTTGGGAAACAAGACGACCCTCTCAATATATAGTGGACAAGTAATATCGTATATATCTACATTCCACATGTTTGTCTTCTTTTAATGTCTCCTGGAGCATTCAGAAGTCGGAACTAAACAAAATTAACTGTGTAAGATTTATATTATTTACTGATATTGTAAGCTCTAGCATTGGGTTAATTAGTGTTCTGTAAGTGTCACAAATGGTTTCACGGCCTCATATTCTATGCTTTTGTGACAAGCGGCATATCACTTTATTTTCTGATTTCCCACTAGTATCCGCTACATACGATTAATCCAGACAAAATATTGTTGGGCCCGTTTTGAGGGACGGCTCTAGCTCCCAACGACGTATTTTTACATCCACAATGTTTGTACGAGACTTTGCCGAACTTACGTACCTCACCACTTGCCAACAACCACTTTACTAAATTAATTTTGAACAGGTCCTCAATTTGCAAACTTTTGAGCAGTTTATCAGTTATGCACTCCAAATTAGATAAATTTTATGTAATTAAGGAAATGTCGACCCGGTAGCACCCCAAATTAGAACTTAAGCTACTGATCATGAGTGAGAGGATTTAGAATCTTAAATCATGACAAAGCTTACTCAGAATCACATGTATTTAAAGACCACTAGGATCAATCTTTACAAGTGGACTTGAAATAGTATTGAATCTGCAGTCAATTGGTTCTACTACACTAGAAATTACTCCCTCAATTTTAAAAAAATTGTTATATTTTACTATTCTGCGGTCAACTGTCTCCGCGTTTAACCACAATTTACTCTTAAACGATATTAATAAATAAATTATTAAAATTATATAATGAAAATTTAGTAATTAAATTTTTATTATATGATTTTATTAAATTATTTACTATTATCGTTTATAATTTAATAAACTCAAGACAAAAACAAAATCAAATCAGAATAACTTTCTCTGAAATTGAAATTGAGGGGTAATATATAGAAAATAATAATACTAATATTGTAAGCTAGCCCCACGAGTTGGACTAAACTCTGTATTGGCCCTTATTATATGAATGAATAATCAAACTTCAAGCTAGTGATAAGTCAAAACTCAAAAGTAATATTTTTTTGGAAGTTGGCATTGGGAAAATTTTGTTTTGGCTTGATATAGATACTCTGGCCCTCTGTGTGGTGCTTGGAAAAACTTGTGATATCTATGACATCAAACGGCAGGAACATGACTTCATTAAAGGACTTTTGTTTCCAAAAAAAATTATAGAATTCCATCACATGTAGAGATCTGTGAAATTTAGTCATTTATATTAATATTCTAATAATAAAAAATAAATTAGAAAGACTTCATTTTACCAAATAATAAGAAATAAATTAGGTGATTGTGTACAATACAATTGGGTATATGTAATAGGAATATGATCTTGACTCATATTTGGAACAATCATGATTTTTACACGAATTTCACATTAAAGGAGGACTTTAGTTTCCAAAAAAAAATGATAGAATTCCATCTCATCTAAATTCGAACTTGTAGAGAAGTGTGAAATCTAGTTATTTATATTAATACTTCAATATTGCTCGCACTCGTGACCGGTTTCAACCTCTTTGGGGAGGCTATTCGAGTGGAAATTTAATATAGGGTGGAGATTGTCTCCGTGGAGATTCGAACCCAGGTTGAACGTGAGCCATAGGCTTTGATACCATAATAGAATCTCATCTCATCTCATCTAAAAACTCGAATTTGTAGAGGTGTGAAATTTAGTTATTTATCTTAATAAGAAAGACTACCTTAATTACGGCTTCCATTTGTAAATGAGGAGAAGTAATATGTCCTCTATATCCAACTTATATATCTGAGTCCAAAATCATAGCTATACAATAATATTGTGACCAGAACAATGTACATACATACTCCATGTTACTCTAGGGAAACTAGTATAAAATTTAGTAGCCTTGAAAGCATGTGTAGAAGACCAACCATGGGTGTCTATTTGCAAAGGGTGCCAAGACCATAATAAATCTGCAGCACACCATATAAGAAGAATAGTCCAACGTGGAGAATAAGTTTATTGTGCAGATATTTATTTGATGATGCAGGATGCTAGGATCTCTATAAATAGGAGATACTCAATGGCTCTTCCAATATATCCCACACACAAGCAGTCAAGCACTATATTAAAAGCAATAACTCGATCCAACATCTTCTTGCATCTAGCTTGCTACAAGGTGAACTTTAATCTCTGCAACATTTTTATTACAAGTTTGTGATCTTACATGAAAAATCGCTCAACATGTTTAAAAATATCTTCCTCCAAAATAGTACTATATGATTCGATACTAATTAAGTGAACATTATTTGCAGGTAAACGTACACAAGGATGGGAGCTGGAGGCCGAGCACTGAAGCGAGTCCCTCACAAAAAGCCTCCTTTTACGGTGGCTGATCTCAAGAAGGCAATCCCGCCACATTGTCTAAAACGTTCCCTCCTTCGGTCTACTTACCATCTTGTTCATGACCTCGTCCTTGTCACCCTCATGTACTATGTTGCCACCACTTATTTCCAAAAACTCCCATATCCCCTCCAATATCCAGCATGGGCATTATATATGATATGCCAAGGTTCTGTGATGACTGGACTATGGGTCATAGGCCACGAATGTGGCCACCATGCCTTTAGTGAATACCAATGGATCGACGACACTATTGGCTTTATCGTACATACCGCACTCCTCACTCCCTTCTTTTCATGGAAAGTTAGCCATCGCCGCCACCATGCCAATACTCAATCACTAGACCGGGATGAAGTCTACGTGCCTAAATTTAAGTCGGGTAGGCGTTGGTTCGACCATTTGCTAAACCACCCACCAGGCATGGTATTCAGGATCATGGTCCGTCTTCTACTTGGTTTTCCTATGTACCTGCTATTCAATGTGTCAGGGAGGAAATACGAACGTTTCGTTACCCATTACGATCCCAAAAGTCCAATTTTCTCAGATGGCGAACGTGCTCTTGTCCTCGTATCCAATGCAGGTATTCTAGCGGTCATTTATGGACTCTACAACCTCGTAGCAGCGAAAGGGCTTGTATGGGTTATGGGAGTGTACGGTGTCCCTTTGCTTATTGTCAATGGGTTCTTCGTTCTCATCACGTACTTAAACCACACACATCTTGCGGTGCCTCACTATGATTCCTCCGAATGGGATTGGCTGAAGGGAGCTTTGTGCACAGTTGATAGGGACTATGGTATTCTCAACTATGTGTTCCACCATGTAGCAGATTATCATGTTGCACACCACTTGTTCTCAAACATATCTCATTACCACGGGAAAGAGGTAACTGAGGCGCTCAAGCCGATTCTCGGAGAATACTACCATTTCGACGGAACTCCAATTTTGAAGGCCTTGTGGAGGGAAGCAACGGAATGCGTCTACATCAAATCTGATGAAGACGATAATAAAGGTGTCTATTGGTACGATAACAAGCTTTGAATTTGTAGCGAGTGTTCGTGTGATAATTATGTTCGATTAGCTCATTGTACCCTTGTCACTAAAAGATGAAATTGAAATAAGGTTGAGAATATTGCATTGAAATGCATTAGTTCATCATTAATTTTAAGATGATTTATAGGACTGTAACCTTTTTTCCACCTGTTTATCAATTCATTTAAATTGAAGTTGAACGATATCCTGATTATTGTTGCTACATTAAACGCAGAACTGTCTCGAAAGGTTGCATACAAAACGCACAGTTAATATCTGCATTCTATATAAATCTGTTTGTCTTGTTTTAATATCGGTATCGTGGGGCACAGGGGCAGTCAGAAATTAATCAAAACTATGTAAGATTAAAATTGCCTACTGAATGTATGTACCTCTAACATTAATTAATTGGGTTAACATTTTGCAAGTGTCACAAATATTTTCGCGGCCTCATATGCTATGCTTTTGTGAAAGTCGTAAAAGAGGCATGTTAGTTTATGCGTGGCTTTACTAAATGTATACGAAAAGGTCCTCTTGCCAACTTTTCAGTAGGTTAACAATATATTATAGCGTTATTAATTAATCACTCACGAATTACCAAGTTAATCGCCACACAACTAAAGAATGCTCTAGTCGGTAAACAATTTTCGGGAAATACGGTTATGTTTATCATAATAAAAAAACAATAATTAATTTTTAACCCTTGATGTCAATTTATATTAGATACCCGATAATATAAAATTATATAATATTTTCTAAAATGAAAAAAAATTTAAAAGTGGGCGACTCCAATGAGACTTCCAAAATAACGAATATGAGAAAGTTTTATGGAACTGAGAAAATATTGGGCGAGAAAGGATTTTGCCCCCTAACCCCTGAAATAACCTAATATATATAATTTCGCCCCACCAAAGTTCGAATTCTGGGTCTGCCCCTGAATGTGAACATACCTAATTTCTGTACTATATGGTTTATAAATGTGAACGTACCTAATATTAAACTCGATGCGGCTTAAAATAATCAGTGGTAGTTTAGTGATTGCAATGCTGACGTATGTACGTATTACAAGAATTGATTTAATTAACCCAGTATTATAAATAAATTTTAACGACCCTAAATTTCCGATAACTTAAAAGGGTGGAGACGTTACTCACAATAATAAGTTATACATTTTCTTTCGGGAATTCATCCATTAAAATTCCAAACTTAAGCATGTTTGTTCTACAACAATCTTGTAATATAGGGTGAATAAGCTGATCAACTGGGAAGTGTGTCCGGTGCATGTACGAGTGGGAGAAATTGCACAGGAAAAAATATGTGTTGGTATAGTCGGTGCGTGTACCATCCCAAATGCTCAAGCCCAAGTACTCCAAGTACACCTGAATGCTCAAACCCAGTATCTGAATGCTAGAGTGTCGAGGCCCAGTATCTGAATGCTGAAGCCCAAATACTCGAATTCCTCTCGCAAAAAAAAAAAAAAGAAAAGAAAAAGGAAAGATATTTCTCCTAGCTTCAAGTCAAAAATCACAAAGCCAATATCGATCAAAAAAGTGTCTTCTTACCAATTCACTATGGAGATAAATACATAAATAGCCGTTTTTGCTAACCATGTTGAAAAAATATCATTGCATCTTCAGTAACAACTCACAACATTTCTTTGTTTAAATTACAAATGAATTTGTTGGAACAAATTAACATCAATTCATGGTAACTCAGAGCTGGGAATGTAGAGGGGCACTGCGCAACGTGTGTCCGCAATCAACAATGAACGTATTTCCAGTAACGTACTGGGAAGCATCATCGATCAGATACCGCGCAGCAGATGTCACTCCAGGGACTATCGATCCACCTGGTGTTATAGCATTCGCCATGGCATTAACTTTCGGGAACCATGCTTTCCCTACGAGACCTTTAGTTATCCCAGATTCGAAAATTGCTGGTGCTATTGCGTTAACTCGTATGTTGTATGGTCCTAGTTCCAGTGCCATAACCTACAATGTCATGATTCTGCAACGGTTAGAGTGCACATATATTCATCAGTGGGATATATAGAGAAATTAACACACAAGTACCTTTGTTAGTGCGCTTATAGCGTTCTTTGATGCAGAATACGCATGGCCTCCATGGAATTGAACCCGATCAAGTCCAGAAATCGAAGAGATATTTATAATAGATCCGCCCTGTTTAGCATCACGCATGAGCACACTCATGTGCTTGCATAGTAAATACGTTCCGGTTTGGTTTGTTTTGATGATATCGCTCCATTCCATTTCTGTCAAATCCAATGGTCCGTGTATACGCTCTATGTAAACAATGCATAACGAATCAAACCACAATCAGGCGGTTGAGAATTCCAGTAGAGTAGGCGTACGTACAGGGATAACGACATGCCGGTTTAGACAATAATTTTCCAATTGTTGAGTGTTTTCAGACAGAAAATGAAATCTCAAATCTGGATCTTGAAAATATAACCAAGGGACAAAATGAATCATATAGTACTTACCTCGAACGCCAGCATTATTGATCAGAACATCGATCCTTCCAAAAACTTCCCACGCCTCCTGGACAATATCCTTAATAACTGGCTCGTTGGAGCTGATATCGAGCATCACAGTCACAGCTCTAGGCCGGTTTCCATCACTGCTGGAAACCGGGAACTCACTGTTAATCTGGCCGCAGAGTGATTTAAGCAACTCGACTCGCCTAGCTGCAGCTATGACTCTGCATCCGGTTTTCGCCAGGTCCAAACAGAAATCCCTGCCAAGTCCTGATGACGCCCCGGTCACCATCACAACCTTGTTGTTGAGGTGATTCCATGGTTCCAAGCTTTGATTAGCCATTCTTTTGATATCAAACCAGTTAATTAACTGATCTGTAAAGCACACCAAAGTACTTATTTAAAACGTTTCTTATCATATTGGAAAAGCTTAAAATAGTCTGGTGAGCTACAGATGTGTAGGTGACTAGGTGCCTGTTTTTGACAATGTGCTAAAATACTTCAGATTATATTATAGTAATCCTTTAAATATCAAAATTAACTTTGTGTTTTCTATATATGTTACATTGGTGACAGTTGATCGAAGCTTGTGCGCTTACAATTGTTCGAATTCGGAGAAGAACTAAAGTTATTGATTCTTCTGTGGATGTAGGTTTACTCACAAACGAACCACGTAATTGTCCGTGTTGATTACTTGGTTTTAGTTTCTTCATTGTTGTTGTGTGATCTGAGATTATAGGGCTGCTGTGGTTTGTAATTGACACGTTGAAGAACACTAACTACTTTGTTGAATAAATTGAAATTGAACCATCAGTACCAATGTAACATTAAAAAAAAGATGCCCTGGAAGCACAAGCACATTTACATGGACTAGTACCAGTGGTGATTATTCATGAAGGTTGTGAATTGGGGATGCAAAGGACAACAATTCAGTGTTCTGCTCGAAAAGAGCCATGTCTTGTTCTTCCAAAGTAACACAAGCTTCGAGACCATTTCCAGCCCTTGTGTCCATCAGCAGCACGCGATTTGTTACTCCGGTTAACATTGTTGGAATAGGATCTCCAATGCAAGCCCAAGCTCGCTTTCCCCAGCCAAAATCTGTTTCATGTACCCCTGTATTACACAAGTTCGATACCAAGATATACTCCGTTTGTTGATCAGAATACACTTCTCTCCGCTCATTCAATATCTGACAAACCTTGCGATATCCGTCTTCACCCTTGATTGCCTCAACAAAATCATTGCTAATTTCATTGTCGGCCTGTTTCAACTTTCTCATAATCAAAGCAAGTCCTGGATCTTCATCAATGCCACATTGAGCGATAGCGGTCCATTGGATATTCCCTATTGCGTGAGATGCATTTTCGGTGAACTTCTACCTCTTAAGTTGACCTCAGTGGCTAAAACCAAAGACTTCTTTTGGAAAGCCGCCATTGCACATTTCCAAATAAGCCCCGTCACAACCATCAGGCTTTCGCTTCTTGGTTCACCGGCCGAAGATGGTAAAGCTGACAAATTCATCCATTCCATTAGTGAAGAAATGGACGAGGCGCTAAACAAGAACCTCCTTGTTGTATTTCTCCTATGCGGATGTAATAATTGAGGATGCGCCATGAACATGAAATCTTCGGGTAGGACGGGCTGTTAGATGAACATAGTTGGTGAAATGTAGCTTGGGCTTATATGCAAGTTTGAAAATCCGGAAGCACGTTCAGCCCAGGCTCTCATGAATATAACCTGTGAATAAGTATCCATGATCTTGTTCGATACATACAGGCCAATAGCGATGCCACCACAGTAAAAACATTCACCTGCACCATCGCCAGACATGTCTTGAACAACAACTCGACAGGGTTGGGGTGACACGGCATCAGATTACTTGTCAGGTGATGATGATCAGGTCTTTCTAGGAAGTTCAAAAGTTCACCACTAACCCGAGATTCAAAATATGGCAAGCCGTCCTCGTTGCATTCCAGATGCAAGTTGTCTTTTAATTTCCCTGCAAGTAGATAAAAGCTTGTCAAGGATTCGGATAGCGACTGTTTCAGCAGTAGTCTTCGCTTATTGGTAAGTACTTGGGAATTTTCTTCATTGTTCTTGAAGAAGTAGACCATGGGTGAGTAAATGTTTGGGCTAAGTTGCTCCATAAGTGAAAATCTGTAGGTCTTCCACTCTTGAGGAGTCGAAAAGGCCAGCTTGATCTTTTCTTTCGAAATGATATTAACACTACCTGCAAGTTCACTGCCTGTTATTATGGTCTCACCCCTTTTTGCAAGCACCAACAAGAAAGAAAGGCAAATGAAATCAGTCCATACATGATGTTGAGCAGTATATTTAACATCAAGGTGTTAAAGTACTTAATAACAATACTATATAACACATATGATCGTTCAACAAGAATGGTCTGTGAAGAACTATTCAGATCTATGAAAGTGATGAAAAACAACAAAAACAACAAACAGTACAAATAATCACATTCTTGACATTACAACTTATTAGGTAAGTAATTTATGGTAAATTGGTAACCCATCAGAGCTGGGAATGTAGAGGGGCACTGCGCAACGTGTGTCCGCAATCAACAATGAACGTATTTCCAGTCACGTACTGGGAAGCGTCATCAATCAGATACTGCGTAGCAGATGTCACTCCAGGGACTATCGATCCTCCTGGTGTTAGCATTCGCCATGGAATTGACTTTCGCGAACCATGCTTTCCCCACGAGACCTTTAGTTATCCCAGATTCGAAAATTGCTGGTGCTATTGCGTTAACTCGTATGTTGTATGGTCCTAGTTACAGTGCCATAACCTACAATGTCATGATTCAGTCATTGATAGCTACGGTTAGAGTACACATATATTCATCAGTGGGATACTTGGAGAAAATACACAATTACCTTCGTTAGTGCGCTTATAGCGTTCTTTGATGCAGAATACGCATGACCTCCATGGAACTGAACCCGATCAAGTCCAGAAATCGAAGAGATATTTATAATAGATCCGCCCTGTTTAGCAACACGCATGAGCACACTCATGTGTTTACATGGTTAATAGGTTCCGGTTTGGTTTGTTTTGATGATATCTCTCCATTCCTTTTCTGTCAAATCCAATGGTCCGTGTATGCGCTCTACATGTACACAATGCATAACCAATCAAACCACAACCAGGCAATTGAGAATGCCAGTAGAGTAGGCATACGTACACGGATAACGGCATGGTCTATGAATTGTTCCAATAGTTACCAAGGAACAAAATAAATCGTATAGTACTTACCTCGAACACCAGCATTATTGATCAGAACATCGATCCTTCCAAAAACTTCCCACGCCTCCTGGACACGATCCTTAATAACTGGCTCGTTGGAGCTGATATCGAGCATCAAAGCCACTGCTCTAGGCTGGTTGCCATCACTGCTGGAAACCGGGAACTCACTGTTAATCTGGTCGCAGAGTCATTTAAGCAACTCGACTCGCCTAGCTGCAGCTATGACTCTGCATCCAGTTTTCGCCAGGTCCAAACAGAAATCCATGTCAAGTCCCGATGACGCGCCGGTTAATACCAAAACTACTAAACTACAAACAATCAAAGCATAAACGAAATCGACACAAGAATTAACGTGCTTTGGAAGATGAATTCTTCCTACATACACGGAGAACAACAAGATCAATCCACTATAACCAGAAAGATTACAAGAATCGAAACCTTCAACCTCACAACAATGGTGATTCACCGGTTTCTATCAATTCTATCTCTCACAAGTGTTTCTCTCACTATAACTGTCAAAAGTAAGATGATAATGATCTAATCTCTATCCAATTACAAGTGTAGATCGTTATATATCTGAATTAAGCAATATAATAGATGATTCAGCTAGCTAAAGAAACAGTGCTCTGTTTCTTCTTCCTGCAACTGCTTTTCCCTCTTCCATGTTTAAATCTGAGCCGTACGATTAGAGCAAATCAACGGTTGCTGTACAATCTGGCAAATGACGAACTGCGCTCCACGAATTGAAGCAGAAACAAACTAACAACTTACAATTCTCCACCTTAGTGAGTTTCTTGATTTCAATTCTCAATTAATCAGTTCCTCAGGTTAAAACAAAACCCCTTCATGCTCCTTAAAGGTTAGAACAGATCCCCTTCCAAGCCACAGACCAAATTAACCATCAACCATTGAATTATTGCTGCATTTGTTGATGAGCATACATCAATATTCAAATTTAAAAGATGGTAGAACTTTAGTTAAATCATCTGCAGGATTATCCAAAGTAGATATCTTCTCCACCTTGATCTCTCCCCTCTCCACTATATCTATGATGAAATAGAACTTCACATCAATGTGTTTAGTGCGCTCATGATACATCTGATGTTTAACAAGATGTATAGAACTTTGACTATCACAATGTAGCTTGATCAATAATCTTCTGATCAATACCAAACTCCTTGATGATGCCCTTTAACCAAATAGCTTCTTTAATAGCCTCAGTAAGAGCTATAAACTCAGCTTCTGTAGTTGAGAGAGCAACAACAGGTTGTTGAACAGACTTCCAGCTTATTGCAGTTCCATAAAGAGTGAATACCAAACCTGTGAGATTTCCTGCTATCCAAATTTGCAGCAAAATCATAATCCACATAGCCAACTAAAGCTTCTGAATCTGCAGTATCATTCTTTACAAATCTCAAACCATGATTAGATGTTCTCTTCATGTATCTCATTATCCACTTTACAGCTTCCCAATGAGCTTTTCCTGCACATCTCATATACTTGCTCACTACACTCATACTGTGAGCTAGATCTGGTCTGCAACAAACCATAGAGTACATGAGACTCCCTACAATTGCATAAGGTATCTTCTCGATATCTACTTCTTCTTTAGCATCTTTAGGACATTGATCTAAAGATAATTTTATATGTTGCCCCAATGGAGTAGAAGTCTCACTGGATCGATGCATAAAGAATCTAGATAGAACTTTATTCACATAATGATATTGAGACAGGTAGAGAGTTCCTTTTTTCAGTTCTCTAGTGATATCCATGCCAAAAATACTCCTAGCATTACCAAGATCTTTCATCTCATACTCATTCTGAAGTAGTTTCTTAACTTTGTTCACCTCTGACATGCTATTCCCAGCCAACAACATGCCATCCACATATAACAATAGAAATATGACTGCATCAACTGAAGGATAAAGAATGTAGGCACAACTGTCATAAGAGCTCCTTGAAAAACCAATGCTGTGACACCCCAGATTTTTACATACCTTAGTATTTTTGCCCTTGTATGCTTTTACTTGTGTTAGTGTATTTGTATGAAAATATATTTGAATTATTTTAATTTGATTGTGATATTGTTTTAGATGTTTATTATTTGTTTTAAAAGTCTTTGTAACTGTCAATTTGTAATATGTGTGATTATTTATTTTGTACTTTTTTTACAGAAAAGAAATTATTTATGGTGTATTTTTCCTACTTAAAAATGTGATTATTTTAAAATAATTGGAAAGACCTCTCTTAAATTTATCTTTATGAATCATTAATGTGACAAGACTTCTTTTTAATTGTCTAACTTAATAGAAGTTTTTATGTGAGTGTCTTGATTGATGATTTATGTGAAGAGTTTTCATTTGAATTCACTAATTCAATACAAGGTATTTATTTGTGTGCTTTATTGATTTATAATGTGAAGAGTCACTTTTGAATTATGTAATGTACATGCATGTCTTTATGTGTCTGTGGCTCTCTTAGTGTTTAGAAATTAAAGTGTTATTTTTTATTCATATATTTTAAAATAGAAGAGTTTGGAAACTTGAGGCTTCTTTAATGAATAAAATATTTTTATTTCTTTTTCATGTTACGGTACGTAAGGTCGCTTGTAATGTCGAATGTTTCATGCTATGTTTCAGCTATGTTTCGATCAACCTTCTGATTTTATTTTCATTTTTCTTTTATGTTTATTTTCATGTTACTTACGCATGTCTAAGTGTAATATTGTCTATGCATGTTTAATATTTTGAGTTTAATTGTTACATATTCATGTATTGTGAGTTCAATTTAATTCCTCTAATTGTTGCATTTCTTGGTGTGTCACATTTTATTTTTGTGTACAAAATGACCCTAAGTCATGCCAAAAACATTTTTGAACTTTTTTCCAAGTAAAATCTGATTATTTATCATTAGTTATTGTGTTTAAATGTTTGGAAAAAAAAATGTTAAAGGTCTCTCTTAATTTTGGCTCCTTTATTGTTGGTTTTATATCATGAGTTTTAAGTGCAATTTAAGCCTTTTAAATTGCCATTTATTTTTTAGCTCTTCAACCCTTTCACCTTCCCTAAATCCACCCTATAAATACCCCCTTCTTGCAGGCACTTTTACTCACAAAAATTCTGAATATTTTACTCCCAAAAATCTTCAAGTACTATTGTCTTTTCCATTCAAGTTTGTAGCTTGTTCTTCTTGCAAGTACTTTCATGGTTCTTGCTCTTCCTAACCTTCAAATGTGAGTGTTCTACAAAAATATATATATGCATTATTTTCAAAACCTGGAAGGTATTTTAATATGTTTTCAACTTATATATAAGTAATGCATGGTTTCCAAAACGCACGTTCTATTGCATAAAAACCAAATCATGAAAGAGTTTTTAGCATGATTCCACTGATTTTGAAAGATTTATATATTTTTTTATATACATGATTTTTATTTTATTTTGATTGACGGTTCAAGAAAGATACGTACGTTTGGTTCAGGTTAATTGGCTTGTATAGTTTGGTCAGTTGTGTCTGGCGAGCTACTTTTCGGTTTCCTTTGCCCATTCCCTTTAACTCGAGTGATAGAAGCCTTCACTGATTTAGTTGGGTCGTAGAATTCCACCCATGTACCATGGCAGGGTCCTGACTGGATAGTTTGATCGACTATCAGGGAGACATAAGGCCTGTTTTACTGTGGGGTTATAAGGAGCGGCACGAAATAATGTTTTTTTTGAAAAGTATACGTTATTGAAAGTATATTGGATTTTAAGTTCTTGATTTTTATTGTTATGATTTTAGTGAAAACTTCACACGAAAATCTTTGAACAATAAGAGAGCGGTTGAGATTTGGAATTTTTGTCAATGAAAATAATGTCTTTTTCAAAAACTCATGTCATTTCCTGTTATATTGTGTATCTTTTAAAGACATGAATGTTGAAAATCTTGTGGTTTTATTTGCTGAATAAAAAATATTTTTATTCCAGCAACTTCAAACGAAAGTTTGTCTGTAACTTCCCATGTTTCACTTAACGTTTCGGCTCTGTTTTTGCCCGACGTCCCGACTGAAATTTACTCATTTTAAAAACCTAAAAGTCGGGGCGTTACAAATGCTCAGTACATAACTATCAAATCTCTTATACCATTGTCTAGGACTTTGCTTCAGACCATAAAGAGATTTCAATAGCAAACATACCTGATCTTTACTCTTATCAGATATAACTCCATTAAGGTATAGTCATGAAATCTTTTCTTCTAGGTTACCATGCAGAAATGTTGTCTTCACATCTAGTTGCTGCAGAATTAATTCATGATGTGCCACAATAGCAAGTAGCAACCTGATTGAACAATGTTTAACCACAGGAGAGAATATTTCATTAAAATCAATACCCTCTCTCTGAGTGAATCCTTTAGCTACCAGTCTGGCTTCGAATCTTATTGATTCTCCTGCTTCACTTGTCTCCACCATTTTCTTGTAAATCCACTTGCATCCCACAATCTTTACACCTTTTGGCTGGTTTACAATCTTCCAGGTACCATTCTTATCCAGTGAAAGTAGCTCTTCTTCCATGGCTTTGATCCACTTGTTACTTTCACTACAACTGATAGCCTCATGATAATTTCTAGGCTCATAATTATCAATGTCTTGTGCCACATTCAGAGCACAAGCCACAAAGTTTGACCATCCAAATCTTATGACATGTTCACCTGCACCTTTTCTCTTATTTTTGTGTTATGTCAGCTTCCAGCTTCTCAAACCACTTGACCTTATATCTCGTTGTTGTTCAGACTGATGATCTTCCTCATTTGAATTTGAGTTGTACTCTATTTCAACTGGTTGATTCACAGGTGTAGTTGGTTCAGAATCATGATCACTATTTCCTTGATTCACTGATATTACTCTTTCTTCTTTAGTATAAGATCTCATGACATATTGAGATGTGTCATTTTATTACTGGATCATGATTTGCAATCTCCACCTCAGACTGATCACCAGTATCAGATGCCTCAGGCTCATGTGTGTGGTGATTTACTTGTTTTAGGGGCATCAAATTTTCATTGAAAGTGACATATCTACTTATGATGCACTTAAAGCCCTTGGTTCAAGCTTGTCCTATTTGATATGAGCAAATGTTGAGCAACCAAATATTCTCAATTTTGAATAATTTGACAGTTTACCAGACCACATCATTTCTGGTGTTTTAAAACCAATAGCACTTGAGGGGCATCTGTTGATCAGGTAGCAAGCTGTATTGACTGCCTCTCCCCAGAAAGTCTTTGAAAGTCCTGAGCTCAAAAGCATACACCTGACTCTCTCTAATAGAGTTTTATTCATTCTCTCAGCAATTCCATTTTGCTGAGGTGTGCCAGGAACTATTCTATGTCTCTGTATCCCCCCCCCCCCCCTCTTTACAGAAATTATTAAATTATGTTGATACATACTCCAGGCCATTGTCAGTTCTGAGACACTTCAATTTCTTGTTAGTTTGGTTCTCAACTTCCACCAACCAATCTTTAGATCTTGAGAAAGCTTCATCCTTAGACTTGAGAATGAAAATCCATAACTTCCTGGAGTAATCATCTATGTTACTCATGAAATACCTGCCACCACTTATTGTTTGCACTCTTGCAGGACCCCATAGATCTGAATGAACATTAATTATCCAGTATACCTTGAGTGGTGTGTATCCCAGATTTAAAGCTAGCTTTGTGAACTTTACCCAACACACTCCATTTTAGTTATTCTATCAGAACCAAACACTTTTAGCTTAGATAGCTCACTAAGCCCCTTGTCACTAACATGTTCCAGTCTCTTGTGCCACAACTCAATATGATTGACCTCACTAGTCACATGTACCTGTCCAGTGACAGTTGATCCTTGTAGATAGTATAGGCCATTCTCTTTAATGCCTTCTAACACAACCTTGTTCTGAATTGAAACTTTCAAAACAGCATTATCAGATCCATATCTATAGCCTTTACTATCAAGGATCCCCAGTGATAACAAGTTTCTCTTCATGACAGGTACATATCTAACATCTGTTATTTTTCTAACAACTCCATCAAACATTCTTATGTAGATAGTACCTATGCCTCTAATCTTATAGGCATGATCATTTCCCAATAGCACATCTCCACCATTAAAGCTTCTTAGTTCACCTAGAATCCAAGACCCACAAATTACTATTATGAGAATAAAAAACAACAAGAGCTTCAGTAGTTTCATAGGAAGTACCTTCAGCTATATCTGCAGTATGATGGAATTGCTTGTTTGTTGTCTTGTTCTTGAGCATGGGACAATCTTTTCTTCAAGTGACCATGCTTTTCTTGCAGTTGAAACATTTCATCTTCTCAGTGAAATCACTGCTACTGGTTCCAGGTTCCTTCTGATGTTTAAACTTGTTATACACCTTGTTCTTTGTTGCATGATTCTTTCCCCATGTTGGTTTGACAGATAGACTTTTTGCAGCTGCATCATGTTGGCTCCCAACACTCTTTTGATCTAGCTTGTTCCTCAATGCTAATTCCACATCTTTAGCTGCCAGATCATCAGGTTTAGACATCACTATAGCATCAATGAAATGTTCATAGCTCTTAGGTAAAGAGCTAAGCAATATAAATACCTTGTCATCTTCACCAACTGTCATTTCTAGTGATTCCATATCCATTCATAGTTTGTTGAAATCATCAAGATGATCAGTGATTGATTTGTCAGGCTTCATCTTATATGAGAAGAACATCTGCTTGAGTCGAATCTTGCTTGCCACAGTTTTGACATGATACAGCTTCTCAAGCTTATCCCAAACTGCTTTTGTAGTTTTCTCCTTGATCACCTCTCTCAAGGCTTTGTCCCCAAGTGACAGAATCAGAGTGCTCCTTGCTTTTCCTATGATCTGTTACTTCTCCATCTCATCGAAATCCTTAGAGAATCCTTCATCACCAAGAAAGGCCTGTCCACTCCTTGTTGAACTAATAGAGCCTCCATTTTCGCATTCCATAGAGCGAAATCAATCTTCTCCGTCAACTTCTCCATGTCAAATCTCGCCATTGATTACAGTTTCTGAATCGATCTTCCCACAGGCGGCGCCAATTGTTGAATCAATTGACCAATTGCGATCAATCAATTGAAAATCGATGAATACCAAAACTACGAACAATCAAAGCATAAACGAAATCGACATAAGAATTAATGTGCTTCGGAAGATGAATTCTTCCTACATGCACGGAGAACAACAAGATCAATCCACTATAACCAGAAAGATTACAAAAATCGAAACCTTCAACCTCACAACAATGGTGATTCACCGGTTTCTATCAATTCTATCTCTTACAAGTGTTTCTCTCACTATAACTGTCAAAAGTAAGATGATAATGATCTGATCTCTATCCAATTACAAGTGTAGATCGTTATATATCCGAATTAAGCAACATAATAGACGAATCAGCTAGCTAAAGAAACAGTGCTCCGTTTCTTCTTCCCGCAACTACTTTTCCCTCTTCCATGTTTAAATCTGAGCCGTACGATTAGAACAGATCAACGGTTGCTGTGAAATCTGGCAGATGACGAACTACGCTCCATAAATTGAAACAGAAACGAACTAACAACTTACAGTTCCAAGATTTGATTTGCCATTATTTTGATCTCAAAGCAGTTAACTAGCTTGTGAAGCCGATTAGCTTAATATTAAAGGAAGTAATGGAACATGGTGTACTGAAAACACTGATGACAAGGATAATGTTGTGTGGTGTGGTGTAGCAAAAAACACTGGAATAACACTGAAGACACAGGACAGTTAGAAGTCGAATCTAACTTGGTTTCCTTTTGCTTAGTGATCAAGAATTCGTTTCTTATTAGGAGTGGAATTCGAATCTTGCTAGAAAAAGGAATGTATGTTGATTTCTCTAGTATATATACACATGTAGGTACTAGAATAAATCGATGAGAACATAGAGAGAACACATTGAGATTTCTTGAGAGAAACACGGTGAGGAATAGAGAACGGGGCTCGATATAGCTTGATAGGTTTGGTTGATTCCTTGTAAACTGCGTTTTGGTTCTTGGTTAATAGAAATCTTTTTTATCCCGTGGACGTAGACAATTGTCGAACCACGTTAAATCTTGTGTTTATTTTCTTGCGTTTGTTTGTTTGTTGGTTTGGAGTTTATTGGGTTGATTTGATTAACAATTGGCGCCGTCTGTGGGAAGAGAATCAACTGGTATCTATTCATCAATGGCGTCTCCAAAGTTCGACCTCAAACCGTTGGAAGGAAAGACAAACTTCGGTCCGTGGAAGAGAAGGATGAAAGCTCTATTAATGCAGCAGGGTGTGATCGATAAAACATCGATAAAAAACAACGCGTACATTTCTTTGTTATTAGCTTTGGGAGATAATGCCCTTATTGAAATTTGTGATCTTTCATCGGCAAAAGCAATATGGGAGAAGCTAGAAGAATTGTACAACAACAAGTCTGATGCAAATGAAATCTATGCCAAGCAACGACTATTTGCATTCAAGATGGTTGAAGGAAAATCAATCATGAGTCAGTTGGATTTGTTCAAGAAGATGGTTGCACACCATGACAATCTGGAAACTGATGAGAAGAACAGGATGAGGAGCCAAGACAAGGCAATTATCTTGTTGAATTCACTCCCTAAGTCTCTTGTTCCATTCAAGGATGCTTTGGTGTATGGGAGGACAGAAGCATTGACAATGGAGGCTATTGAATCTGCATTAAGATCAAGGGAGCAAGATCAGGATGGTGTTCCACCAACACTCAGTACTGGTGAAAGCATTATGGTGAAACAATATCACAAGCTTCCACCAAAGACGAAGCAATATCCAGATCAAAGGAAAGCTCAGTATAACAAGGATGGCCCTGAAACAAGGAAGTGTTATTATTGCAAGAAGCAAGGACACTTGAAGAAGGATTGTATGAGTCTAAAGGCGCAGAAAGGCAAGGGTGTGGCGACAACACCGAATACTAATTATGGCGCAGACATTACAAACCAATCAGAGGCTTATCATACTTCGGAAGCTCTTGTTACTGAGGCACTTTCAGTCACTCAAACTAGTCAATCAACTGAATGGGTTATGGATTCAGACTGTTCGTTTCATATGACACCTATTAGAGAATGGTTTTCAACTTTTGAGCATAGAAACTGTGGATCAGTTGTTCTTGGTGATGATAGACCATGCATAATAAAGGGTATAGGAACAGTGAGGATTGAGATGTTTGATGGAGTGGTAAGGGATTTGCTTAATGTGAGATATGTACCACACTTGAAAAGAAACTTGATATCATTAGGATTGATGGATACTAAGGGTTACAAGTATTAAGGTGAGAATGGTGTCCTTCAGGTCAAGAAGGGTGATAAGGTGATTATGCAGGCTCTTAAAAGGAGAGAATTGTATTATCTACAAGGTGAAACTGTAATTGGTGAAATTTCCAGTGTACAGTGTTCTGGGAACACCCGAAGTGTTCTGACAACACCGTTCTATGGCATAGAAGACTAGCACATGTTGGAGAGAAAGGTCTTATGGATTTATCTAAGAAGGGACTCTTAGGTGGAGACAAGATACATAAGATGGAACTTTGTGAGCTCTGTGTTAGGGAAGTCCAAGAAACGATTATGGTGTTCTAAACACACCACACAGGACATACTTGAGTATGTGCATGCAGTTATGGGGACATGAGAACCACCACTAGGAATGGAGGTAGATATTTTTTGTCTATCATTGATGATCTGTCAAGGAAAGTGTGGGTGTTTGTATTGAAGTCCAAGGATGAGACTTTCATGAAATTCAAGGAATGGCTTGTGGAGATGGAGAATCAAACGAACAAGAAGCTCAAGGTGATCAGAAGTGATAATGGGCTGGAATTCTTGCCTAATAAATGTGTTGGGAAGGACATCTTAAGACACAAGTCAGTCCCTGGAAATCCACAGCAGAATGGAGTAGTTGAAAGGATGAATAGAACAATCTTAGAAAGAGTGAGGTGCATGCTTCTTGGATCAGGTTTGTCAAAAAAAATTTGGGGAGAGGCTGTGACTACGGCAGCACATCTTATTAACCTATGTCCATCATCAGCTATTGGTTTCAAGACACCTGAAGAAGTTTGGAAAGGTACTCATTCAGACTACTCATATCTCAAAGTATTTGGATGCTTAGCTTATGCTCATGTTAAGCAAGATAAGTTGGAGGCTAGAGCAGTAAAGTGCTTGTTTCTTGGTTATCCAAAGGGAGTTAAGGGATATAAACTCTGGTGCTTAGAACCAGGGGTAAATAGATGCATCATCAGTAGGGATGTGACTTTCCATGAAAATGTGATGCCATTATTGAGGAATACTGACAGTGTTGAGAGAACACTCAGTCAAGTGGAGCCTATCGGAGATGGTGTGTCAGGAACACTAAATATGGAGCAGACAGACACTAGTGTGGTGATAACACCAGTTTTCGCAGACCATGGTGTTCTGACAACACCGCATGCTGAATCTCAGGGAAATACTGACATACATGATCAGGTGGAGCCTGAATCGAATAATCAGGTGGAGAGGCATGTGATTAGAAGAAGGACAGGGATAGAGCTCAATAATCCAGATGATGTTGTGGATTATCAACTCATCAGAGATAGAGAACCAAGAGTTAGAACCTCTACTGTAGATCCAGATATGGTGTATTTTGCACTGAATATTGCCGATGATATTGATTGTTATGAGCCTGAGAACTATCAAAGAGCTATAAGTTGTTCAGAGAAGAATAGTTGGTGCATTGCTATACATCAAGAACTCTTGTCACTTGGAAAGAATCATACATGGGATATTGTAGCTATACCTAAAGGAAAGAAGCTTGTCAGTTGTAAGTGGATCTTTAAGAAGAAACTTGGAGCTGATGGTGAGCAAAAGGTGAAATACAATGCCAGACTAGTTGCTAGAGGTTTCACGCAAAGAGAGGGTATTGACTACAATGAGATCTTTTCTCCAGTGGTGAAGCATAGCTCAATCAGGATCTTGATTGTTATGGTAGCTCAATTTAAGCTACACTTACATTAGATGGATGTTACTACTGCATTCTTGCATGGGAAACTGGATGAAGAGATTTACATGAGGATACCTGAGGGTATTGAGGTAGATGACAAGGATCACAAGGCTTGTTTATTGTTGAGATCACTGTATGGTCTTAAACAGAGTCCAAGGCAATGATATAGAAGATTTGACAAGTTTATGTTGAGTCACAAGTTCAGGCGGTGTGACTATGTCACTTGTGTTTACTTCTATGGTGAGAATGTCGAAGACATGATATATTTGCTTATTTATGTGGATGACATGCTTATAGCAAGCAAGCATATGAAAGGAATCACTCATGCGAAGAATTTCTTGAAGTCAGAATTTGAGATGAAAGACTTGGGAATATCTAAGAGGATACTGGGCATTGATATTTTTCATGGAAGTGATGGAAAGATCATTATGAATCAAAGTGCTTACTTGGAGAAGGTGTTAAGGAGATTTAACATGCACAAATCCAAGCATGCTGCAACACCTCTGGGGTCTCAGTTCAAGTTATCTAAGAAGTCTTGTCCTAATACTGATGAAGAGAAGAGGTGTATGGAGAACACACCGTATGCTAATGCTATAGGGTCGATTATGTATTCCATGGTATGTTCCAGGGCGGATTTGGCTCATGCAATGAGCTCAGTAAGCAGGTATATGGATAATCCTGGCAAGGACCATTGGGAGGCAGTTAAGTGGCTGCTCAGGTATATTGGTGGTTCGATTAGACTGGGATTGGTGTTTGAGCAACACCAGACGAGGAATGATGCGCTGATTGGGTATGTCGACTCGGATTATGCTTCAAACATGGATACAAGGAAGTCTTTAACTGGATATGTATTCACATTATTTGGTACAGCAGTAAGTTGGAAGTCTACTCATCAACCTGTGGTTGCATTATCAACTACAGAGGCAGAATTTATGGCCATGACAGAAGCTATTTGGCTCAAGGGAATTCTGGGGCAGTTCGGTGTGTTGCAAACACCGGTTACTATATTCTGTGATAGTCAAAGTGCAATTCATTTGTCAAAACATCAAGCTTACTATGACAGGTCCAAACACATTGATATAAAGTTTCACTTTGTCAGAGATGAAGTTGAGAAGGGTACTATCAAGATTGAGAAGATCAGCACAGCTGTTAATCCGGCGGATGGATTTACTAAGTCAATTTCTGTGATGAAGTTTGGATCGTGTCTAAGTTCTATCAAGTTGATGGAAGGAAGGGTTGTGTCCTAACTCTAGGGACATGAATGGTGTGGTATACTGTGGTTACATTAATATGAAGTTAAGGTGGAGAATTGTGAAGCCGGTTAGCTTAATATTAAAGGAAGTAATGGAACATGGTGTACTGAAAACACTGATGACAAGGATAATGCGGTGTGGTGTGGTGTAGCGAAAAACACTGGAATAACACTGAAGACACAGGACAGTTAAAAGTCGAATCTAACTTGGTTTTCTTTTGCTTAGTGATCAAGAATTCGTTTCTTATTAGGAGTGGAATTCGAATCTTGCTAGGAAAAGGAATGTATGTTGATTTCTCTAGTATATATACACATGTAGGTACTAGAATAAATCGATGAGAACATAGAGAGAACACATTGAGATTTCTTGAGAGAAACACGGTGAGGAATAGAGAACGGAGCTCGATATAGCTTGATAGGTTTGGTTGATTCCTTGCAAACTGCGTTTTGGTTCTTGGTTAATAGAAATCTTTTTTATCCCGTGGACGTAGACAATTGTCGAACCACGTTAAATCTTGGGTTTATTTTTTTGCGTTTGTTTGTTGGTTGGTTTGGAGTTTATTGGATTGAATTGGGTTGATTTGATTAACAATTGGCGCCGTCTGTGGGAAGAGAATCAACTGGTATTTATTCATCAATGGCGTCTCCAAAGTTCGACCTCAAACCGTTGGAAGGAAAGACAGACTTTGGTCCGTGGAAGAGAAGGATGAAAGCTCATAATGCAAAGAGGTGTGATCGATGCACTGACAGAGGAGTTTGATAAAACCATGTCTGATGCTGATAAAACGTCGATAAAAAACAAGGCGTACAGTTCTTTGTTATTAGCTTTGGGAGATAATGCCCTGAGGGCTGCCATGCAGCCTGCCTCCGTTTTTATTCGTTTTTTTATTTTTTTCTTTTTAAGTGCCCTTTAAGTAATTAGACTATATTTTGGACAGTTTTTTACTAATACTTTTTAAAAAAGTGATTAGTTATATTGTTTTAGCGTATATGATTTGATTAAATTTGTTTTTATTTGTTTCTGACATTGATGTTATGTTTGAATTTGTCAGAGTAATCCATATATTGATCCGGATAGATATCCAACGGATTCAGACGAAGAACCTCCCTTAAATGATGACGAACCAAGATATTTTATACCTTCACCGGAGTATGATGATGGTGAAGAAGCCATTTTTGGGCCGGGTTATGATGGGGTCGAGGAGGACGACAATGAGCATGAAGATCATAACCACTTGTTTCAAAGTATGGGTACATTCGGTTGTAGAGAAGATGCTGAAGATCAGGTAACACGCATCGGTCGGGAAAACAACATGTTTTTTACGGTGATAACCTCAAACAAGAACCGCGTCTACATTGGTTGTGAATGCAGTGGGAAGTACCGTACAACCACTGATAGAGTTGATGTTGTTCCCCTAACATCAAGTGGGATGAAGAAGAATAGTTGCCCATTTCAATTGAAGCTTAAAAGAAGGGGTGAGGGTCAATGGGTTGTACAAACGAGCGACGGTAGAGGTAAGCACAACCATGCACTTGGTAATCACGCAAATTGGCATACATCGGCGTCGAAGTTACAGGAAGGCGAGCTAAAACTTGTGGGTGAGTTGTGCAAGACTCATTTGAGACCTATGAGTATCCTACAAATGGTGAAAGACAAGTTTCAGGATAATGTTAGTAATGTATGGCATATCTACAATGCCACACAGAAAAATAAGAAGGTGGATATGGATGGGTTGAGCACGATGCAATACTTCCTGAAGTTGTTGAATGATCATCGATACTACGACTGGGAGAGGCTTGAGGATGGAACAAATAATCTTGGTGATGTATTCTTTGCTCATCCTCATAGTGTTAATTTGCTTCGATTGTATCCTTATGTGTTGGAGTTGGATGCCACATATTCCACTAACCGGTACGACATGCTTATGGTGGAGGTTATTGGGTTTTTGCCAACGGGGAAAAATTTTCATGTTGCATTTGCATTCATTAAGAACAAAAAAGAGGATAACTACCTTTGGATCATGCGCTCATTGTCTCCTTTTTTCGCAGGTATTAAACCACCCGGAGTTATTGTTACAGATAGAGAGTTGGCCCTCACTAACAGCATTCACAAAGTTTTCCCAAATGCCACCACTTTACTTTGTAGACGACACATTGGTGTAGACGTACAACAGAAACATGTGAAGTTGGTCGGTAACAAGGAGTTTGAGTTTGACTGTAAATAGCCACGTCTTCCATATCTGGAATGGCAGGTCAAAGGTCCTCGAAATGACTACATGAAAGGAATATGTTAGATGATACATTACTACTTGATTAGGTACTTTAAAAAATTAAATAAAACCATGTTAAACATCTACATGTAGATCTTAACCACCAACTTACCTCGTTTCCATTCCATATGTGATAAGCAATATGGTTTCCAAATGTGGTAATCAAGTCCTTCAGCTTAGACACTCCATCATCTACCATAGTAGTCGTACTATCATACCCAGAATCATCATTTTCCCTACCCGTCCCTTGTAGATTGATCGCTGATACATGCTCCCCATACGATTGCTCATCATCAGTAGCATATGAGTATAGTGGTGGAACCATCGGGCATTTTCCTTTCCCTCTCCCAGGCACCCATCGTGGTGGTAATCCTCCCCTTCGAGCGTGGTACTGCTCCTCTGCTCGTCTCTCGGCGTATGCAAGTGATTCTGGAGATAACTGCCCATCATCATCATCATCCTCCTCCTCCTCATCATCATAATCATCAGAGTTGAAGCCTGGAGAAAGTCAACAAAGACTTTGTAATACACAAAATAAATCAATGAAGGTTTCGGGCACTAAAACATGCTACAATTATTACAATACATATTCACAACAATTTGGCAAAAATGCATAAACATTAAGTTTTATTAGGCAAAATTTAGACTAAATAATGTTAGAAATATTAATACCTGGAGAAGTTAGCAAAGTTCGAATAGGAGTCGCAGTATGAGTGTGGGATGCCGAGTTCCCACCATGATGAAGCGTATTCATGTTATCAACACCCCTAGCAGCCACTCTGTCATCTATTGCTCGCTTCCGACGTGATTCGTTAACAATTCGACCATGGAGACATCCGGAATTATCAACTACTACTCTCTGTTTTCCAGATCGACCCTTATCCATCTACATTAAACAATAAACAAAAGAAATCAACAAAGAATCCGTACCAACCAAAACGACATGCAAAATATGAGAAGAAATACACATAATTACATAACAACAATTATTATACATGTATAACACAAAATTAGGTCACAGATATAATAAAACTTGCTAGAATAATTTACAATAATTATAACATGCATAATAAATAGAATAATTACAACATGTCCATGAAACATTAGGCAAAATTTAGACCATATAATTGAGAATAATTAGTAGAAAAAGCAAGAAAAAAAAGTGTTAAACCGGACCGGTTCTCGTCATAACCGGACCAAAGAAACAAAAAAAACTAAAAATCGGTTCTGGTTCTAACCAGAACCAGATCTGACGAGAACCTCCAGATCTAACGAGAGCCAAGCTCCGATCAGAGCTTGGCTGCTCCGATCTGGAGCTTCACAAAGCTCCGATCAGGAGCTTCGAAAGCTCCTGATCGGAGCAGAATCACAAGCTCCGATCGGAGCTTTGTGAAGCTCCAGATCGGAGCAGCTACCCCCTTCACCGGAGCTGCTGCGAATCCGGCCAATTTGGCCCATTTTTCCCGGAGCTCCGACGACTTTCGAAATTGACGAACGGAAATGTTAAAGAACTAACCTTGATGATTCTTCAAATGCTCCTTTGTGTTCGTTCGAATATTAAAGGAGGAAGTGTATGTAAGGTAGTTCAAATGTAAAATTTAAAATATTTTTGGATAAAATTGTATTATTTTGAAGTTAGTGGGTTGTTTTATAATTTACTATAATTTTGGTGACAATTGCAAAATGTTAGAAATGTGTCCTGCGTTTAGTAAAAACGGTTCTGGGTTTAACACGCCCCTTTACTATTCGGTATTGGATATGACATTAAGACAGATGGATTACATAACATATTATGCAAGTGATTAATTACCTATTATTATGTGTTCAGTAGGATGAATATAATCTATACTAATAATAAAGCAAACCTCAATTTTACTCACAAATGGAAGTTACATAGAGGTTATCTTAGTATATTGCCTTCTTTGTCCTCTCTTAAAAACTGAATCACGTCAAAAATAATAGTAATATTTGGTAGTTCAGGGGGTATAAGGGTCAAACAATGTGACACCAAATCAATTTGGAGACCAAAAGACATATCATCCGTTGGATTAATTTTCCAGTTTGTTGATCAATGGTTCAAATTTACCGCTCCATTCCCACATCCCATTTCCTCTCTCTCCCGAATTTATATGATCCGTCCATGTCTTTGCAAAACCAACTTAAAATTGTTTGTCCAGAGCAAGTGCATAACATTCAGGTAAAGCTCCCAAAGTACCGTGTTAGATTCTTTTTTATATTCAATTGTTGTATTAGCATAGATGACATAAAGTACTTAATTATATTGGGAGATTACAATCAGTGACATATTATGATCACCTACGTCCTTAATTTATGTACTAATTTTATACTTTGTCCATTGTTGTAGGAAGGAGAATATTACATTGGTGTGGACCGTGGAAGAAGAGAGACAAGGTGATGATGTTGGAATTAATTTTAATTTACTTATTGATTAGTTTTATCTTTCTGGGGTTTGTAAATTTTCATATATAGAGAGATATGATGGTAATTATAATGACTTTTGAACCCTTGCATTCGTATTTTTATAATTCACTCTTGGTAGCCTTCCACTTATATTTTTAGCTTAGTATTGTTTCTGCACGATGCTTACTCCAAGTGCCATTTTTTAAGGAATCATTACTTGCCAATGCATTCGATGATGATCACATGCATGACATTACATTATTACAATAATTCGTTTTTAGCATGACATTACAATTTGTTCTATAAAAATGAGATACAACTATATACGATTAAATAAAACATCAGCCTCACATTTAATTATACACGCGGGGCTCCGCATGTCATTTTAGCTAGTAGAATTAAACATTAACCCATCATGACAACTTTCCTAAAACACACAAACCTTGTCAATTTTCGCTAATCTTTCATCCCTGATTCATATCTCCCTAAAATTTGGGAGATATGAATCAGGGATGAAAGATTAGGACCAATGCTCGTTAGAGTCTTACATGGCTCTTGATACCATATGGAAGGATGAAATATATGAAAAGTTAGTAGAGGTTATTTATATTATTGTCTAGCATAAGCCTCAATATATATAAATACATTAGTTAGTATCTTAAGGAGTTGTTCTGTTCAGCTAATTATACTAGATTACAAAGGATTAGGAGAGTTAATCAGTCATAATCTGAAGTTCTGTGGCACCTCCTGTTTGACTAAATTTCCCCAAGTTGTGTACACACCTAACAAACATAAGTGGCATCTTCTAGCCAGCTGGGCCGGCACAAACTCCAAACCTCTTAGTTTCAATGCGAAATTTTTAAGGTTTAATCTAAACTTCAACCAATTACTTTTATTCAATAAAAGTTCAACTCTTTTTACACACAAAAAATTGTATTCTATCTCGACAATAATATAGTCGGACTGTATTAGTAGAGTTATGTAATACAGTCGGACTATATTAGTAAAGTTTAGTAATACAATCGAAAAGTTATAATACAGTCAAATGACCTTTATTTGAAAACACCAAAATACTGTAGGCCTTTATTGTAAATTTGTGTGCAAAATTGGTCTATGGCACCAATTTTCGCAATTTTTAAAATAGACCTTAAGTAATCGTACCTAAAAAAAAAAAAAATGAAGTTTCGTAAATAATATAGCTATTGTTTTGCTAAAAGATCATAGGGGAATATATCACTTTAAAAGTGTAACACTTGAAATTTTATTTGAAGTCAAAGTTATAGAACTTTTTATTACAAACTTTTATGGCCCGTCGATACTCGACGGGTATAGTGAAAAGATAATAAGCATATGGAACTATACAATTACTACAATAGTATTTTCAGTTTGCAATAGAGCGTTTGTTATACAACTAAACTCAACTTTAGTTGAGCCATACAATCGATCATGTTTGTCACTCGACTTTAATCGAATCGGAAATCAACATACTATTCACAACTCAATTAAATTTTCTCTCTCTACCTATTTTTTTCCCTCCCACTTTACTTTTTCATTTATTATACCAACCTTAAATAAATCAAATAACCTTAAAACCAATCAAATAATTTTAAAAACTCTTACACACATCTCTTCACTCTTAGTCTCTTACACGCTATAAAACTTATAAAATTTTAATACTATCTCAATCACAATTATTCACAACTTAATCAAAGTTGAGTTACTATTCATTTGTTAATGGTATGCTAAAGTTGTATGCCAAAAAGTTTACAAACATATTCACATTTTACAATTCCGTGAAAATTGTATAAGCCATTAGCATCAACAAAAGCTCATACGAAAAAACACATACATGTGACTCGATAAAAGTCTTTTGAACGTGTCATGTTATAACCAGCTCGTTGAGAACCCGCACAATACCCGTTCAAAGTAATGGCGTCCGGGTTGGGTATATGCCCCACCCATTTCATACCAGTGAAACGGGATCCAAACCCAACCTAACTCAAAAAAAGATTATGATTATTTTAGTGAAATAATGAATATTTGTAGCGGTGGGTGAGTCCGTGTGGATAGGAGTGTGTCCCGACTCCAAAAAGAAGTAACTTTTATCAAAAAACGTGAAAAGTTAAGTTAGGGAACTATTGATATTTCTTGGGAATCGGAAGAACTACCCCTACCCCATCTCCTTGAAAAACATGTCACTAAAACATACGAAAACGTATGTTGATTAATCCCCCCCACCCCCAAAAAAAAAAAAATCACAGGGATAGTGTAAAAAAATGATGTAGTGAAATAATAATTTAATTTTTGGGGCAGGGTGCACACTCACCCACCAAAAATAAATTCCAGCGTAACATGTTAATTAATGAAACTAAAATGTTCTCTTGATAAAAAAAAAAGAATGTTCTCTTGAATAACCGTTAATAATTGTTTTTTCCAATATACTACTAAACATGAAAACTCATTAATCTTTTCTTTTTCAACCCCATCTGAACATGTTGAACATGTGATTAGTACTTTGAATTACATATGCTCTTACAAAAAAAAAGTCAAACTAAACCTAACCCTTTAGTCCAAGGCGGAGAGATTTGTCTGAAAGATTAATAAATGCCCTAACTATAAAAAAACAAAAAAAAAAAACTTATTGTGTGTTGGAGGTGGAATGTAATATGCTGGAATTACTTGTCAATTTTGGTTCCTTGGTCACTTACAGGGATTAGTATGTTAAGGTTTTCTATAAATCTTTAAATTTGTTTATACCAATTTGTTTGTTGTTTACCTTTTCTATAGTCTCTTAATTTTTTTCATTTTTTTTCTAATTATGAGGCATGCCACGATGATAAAAGTCTGGTGACAATACAAAGTGAAGGACAATGTTTGTCATATTTGGTACAATTCGGCTAATCATTCTTGTTCGAGTTATGTAAATCAATATAAGCTTTGATGCATCAGAGATGAGCTTACCCGTGTGATCCTTGTTCGAATTCTATAGATCTATAGAATTCAACAATGCCACTGTATACTTTACTTCTAATAATAAATATAAAAGGGATGACAAAATAAATTAATCAAAAAAATAAGATTGTCTAATTAACTTCCTTGTAAACAACGTTAGCGTTGGTCGTGGTGTCAGTGATAATCCTTCTTCATTCAGTACCATATCACTGAGTCTTTTTTTCATCGTAGTAGAAAATGTAAAATACGAAATACAAATGGCGGATATGCCTTTAATGGGTATGGAACTTATGATCCAACCTAACTCGAGCCCACTCAAGACCTGACGAGTTGATAACATAGTATATTTTATATATGGTACTCAACCCATACCTGACCTGTTAGTTAATCACATGTACATATATTTTTTTTAATCCTCGAATTCGAACCAAAATAAAAATACAAAAGTGTATAACACAATTAAATGGGTGGGTTTCCAACAACCCCGGACCCCCCCCCCCCCCCCCCTCCCCCCCTAAATTTTAAATTACAAACATAATTTTACATACATGTTACAATGGTTTTCTTGCACCTTCAGGATAAATGTACTTTTTACTTACTTAACTATAAAATGTTGCGGTTTGAGTCTTGTTACAGATGTATGGAACGGGTTCGATTGTATGCCTAACTCGGACGTGAACATATTATGAACGGGTTTCGATGCGGGTTGGATAGAACCCGACCGATTTTAAAGTAAAATGATGAATATCAGTTTAGTAAGATATAGGCCGACATGAGCTCAACAATGTAAATTCCAATAACTGTACGTTGATTAGTCAAGTATGAATTGATTGAACAATACCAATCCCACTCACCTAAACTGGCAGTGTCTCCACCTAGTGAACTTCTTTTTCTTCTTTCTAACCACATTTTTTCTTTCTTCATATTTACCCAAATTATCATCAAATAGTCATTTTTAACTCAATCATATTCCAAACCACACGAAAGAATCCCGTTGAATCTTTTCAAATTTATTTCTTGAAAATAAATGCATGATGAAATTTTTAGGAAAACATTGTGAATACATTATTTTCCATGCATGGAGGAGTAGCTTTTGTCGGACCGCTAGGACCATGCACCATTGTTTGCAACAACCTCGTATAACACAGGTTTGGTGTCTTTGTCGGGCTGCTCATCACATATATAGTCATTAATGTGGCGTTTAATTATATCATCATCCTCAACTTTAAGAAAGACTAATATGTAGGCATGTAAGAGACCTCGCTCTTGAAACTCGATAGTGTATATAACTGAAAAAATGAATGACATACAACACATGTCACAAAGTTTAGATAGAAATATACGAAGTTAAAAACATGGAAGTTTCACCCAGTCGTGATCAATTTAGACTTGTAACTTTTTAAGGATCCTTAGGTGGACCAATATTTAGACCCAAAGGACCTATATTTGGACCAGGAATTGGAGTTGTTGATTGGCAAGGGTATGAGCCTCTATATTTATTTATGATTCTCGAACACGACTAATATCGTACTCCATGCGTTCTGTATAATTTCATACATTTGTCATTTTTAATCGTATCATAGAACTTCATACATTACTACCTCCGTCCCCTGCATACATTTTTAATCGTCCACAGAACTTCATACATTAATTAAAAAAGGAAGCTACCCCGCACACAACAAAAATAATAACCTATTTCAGTTTTAAACACAAATTAAACATTTTGCCACTAAAATTAAAAAACCCTTATGTAGGAAGGTACCACAACCAAATAATTAAAAAACCATACTGTTACATCTTTTTACCAATTTTTCATACATTCCCACCAAAAGTATACATTTTTACCACTTTGTCATATATTATCATTTATTTAAATATTTCACCATCCTAATCTATATAATAGACTTCATGAGTTACATTCGATTTATCCAAAATAACCCTCACACCGTTTGTGTAATTTTATTTCTTCTCTTTTAGTGATGTATCCTAAATTTACATTAAATGGAAAATATCATAAAATATTGAAAATTACAAATTACTCCCTACATCACGCGGAACTTCATATACTTTTCAAGTTTTTAGCCTTTTCACATAACTTTGTACATTACAAAAAAAAAAAAAAGAAATTACCAGCACACACTCAACGAATAATAATCAATCTTAATTTTACACACAAATTTCACATTTTGTCACTAATTAATAAATACATTTTCCCACCTTATTTTTAATCTTTCATTACTTAAACTTTTAGCCTAAAACTATACGACAATTCTATTGTACGAAGTTTCTTCGGGATGGATGGATAATATTCTTGCAAAATAGCACACGTATATATATATCGAACAATAATATATAGATGGTAGGAAGGTCTATAATTATCAATACACGTCCACCTTTCATTTAATTTTTCATTCTTTTTCATATATTATGACAATTTCATCCTCATCCTTCTTCCCTTCAACCTTTTCTTCCCCTTTCTTCTCCTTCATAGTTTTCTTTGTTTTCCCGCTTCTTTTATTTCCACTTACTCCCTACTAAAAACAATAATGAAAAAAATAAAAAATTGAAAAAATAAAAGTAAAAATTTAATAAAATTTATTTTAACAACTTGACCCTTTTCCTTTTAATTTTAATTCATTTTAAGTCAGGAACTTGTCTTAAGAATTTAGATAAAATATGAATCACAAATTTTCGATAGACCTGTATTAGTAAGGGAATTGATGAGGGATGGACCTATATTCTTAAATATTAATGTGTTAAATATTATAAATAATATTTTATGAGTGAATATTTTATGTCTTCTAATTAAATATTATTTTACATTATCAACTATTTTACATTGAACATCAATATTTTAAAGAAATCATTAACTAATTTTTGACGAAACTTCATTCTTAGTTTCTGACTATAATAATAATGTTTGTCGATCAGTTACATAAAAGTTTTTGAAATTGAATATATTTGTAATTATTTGTGGTTAGTTTTATGAATTAAAAATATATCAGGACTATAGTATAACAAACTAAAATTCTAAAATAATAATGTTTGTCGATCAGTTACATGAAAGTTTTTTAAATTGAATATATTTGTAATTATTTGTGGTTAGTTTTATGAATTAAAAATATATCAGGACTATAGTATAACAAACTAAAATTCTAAAATGCATCAAGCCGTTGTCAAGGGTATGATAATGTTTTTATACTAATTTCACTTTAAGTTTATTGTAATTTTATTTAGTAATTTTGATCAACCCATTTTAAACTTACCTATTGCTATAAAAATTATATAGGCACCAACTTGATAATAAATCATATTTTTTATGCATTGAAATGTGGTTTATAAAATAGCATCACTTCATAGTTAAAATAACATCTAATTTCCACCCATGGAAAGCTCCCCGCAGAATCATTTCCATGAAATCAGTGGACACAATTTACCATAGATAGCTTTTACATGGCTGATAGAAGAATTGCAAAAGAAGAAACTAACAACTTAGCAAAAATAATTGATATGACACAATATAAATGCAAATTTTTTTTTGTTTCTCAAGCTAATAACACATCATTGGAGTTAAATCTCTGGCTTGAAAGACGAAATCTGATTGGGCTTGAAGAACCTTTGTGGTGCAGATTGTGTAAAGAGGATGTGGAAGAAAGTTCGACTCATATCTTCTTAATTTGAGTGTCAAAAGGCTAAGGAAATCTGGGAGCTAGTTGGGAGTTGGCTTGAAGTCTCTTTGCCGTTGGAAGGGACTGTTGAAGACATTATTCTGGATATCGGTCGAATGGCTCTGTCTAGAGCTAGGAAAGTGTGGCAAATATTTTGGCATGGAACAATTTGGTTCATTTGGCGTGCAAGGAATGAGCAGATTTTCCAAGGCGGGGAGTGGAAGAAAGAGGACAAGAAGATCAAGTTCAATATCTGGACGTGGGTTAAGGCAAAACTCCGTGGTTTTGATTACAGTGACTTTGTAAGCTGGGAACGCTTTCCGCTTAGTATGCTAAACATTGATAATCAGATAAAGGTAGTGGGAGACTTGGCATAGCTGTTAGAGTTTTAAGTCTGGCCATTATCTGTAGTACTTGAGAGCAGTTGGATGGGTTCTAAGCTTTTGCTGGCATTTGGATTTGTGACTGTTTTTTCATCTGCTGGGTGGTTACTGTGTTACAGGGGTTTGGGGTTGGTTTCTGGATTTTTCCCTTCTTCTTTTTTCTGTGGGGTGAATTTCATATAACTGCGAGTGGGTAGTGTATCGAAGATGGATATCTGGAACACAACACAAAGAACAAAATAATATTTATACTGCTGAGCGAAGGCTGGGCCTATTTCCTTAAGACTTTATTTGTCCCGCTCTGGTGCTCACGGTTTACGTAACAAATAGTCTCCCAAGATAGAACAGCAGTGATGAATTAGAATTCTAGCACTTGAACTCTAACTCCGGCGAATTACTACAATAATGGATTATATAACTGGATAACATCCAACACCCGCCAAGTATAAATAGCAACTCTATTTTATACTTCTTTATCCTCCGATACGGTTAGAAAATCCCATGGAAATTCGTATTCAACGTCCTCCAAACTTAAAAGTTACTTAGGACTTGAAATCCGTAAAGGATAAACTATCTTGGTGATCCTCCACAATTCTCATAGAAGAGAATCTGCGATTGGATGATTAAAAATGAAGTAGGGGTGCCCTATATATAGATATCCAAAAGTTGCAAGGAAAAGACGCAATTGTTGAACCACAACTCTGTATCCGAAAGGACACAACCGAATTTGACCAACATCTCTTCACAAATGAATGTGTAGCTCAAGTGGTATGTCATAGCCCTTGCCAATAGGTAGGTCGTGGGTTCATGCCCCAAGTGTCACAATTTTTTGCAATTTTCCTTTTCCTTGATTCAACAACCTTCCAAGGTGTTTCATGAGGTACCAAGTTCAAACATCTTCTTCAACACCTTTTTATCTATATATTTGCGTTTATATTGTCGAAATTTCACGCAACTTCATTGCGAATACCATCGTATTAATAATTACAAGCGGTCTATTTGTGCATTAATTTCTCATTCATCTTCAATCCGAATTGAGTAATTAAAGACACTAAACACACTTTAATTAAAAATTCCAACAATCCCCCACATGAATGAAAATTCATGCACACACGTGCTTCACACACTTCAGTTTTCCAGCGGAAAATCATATTGCATCGGGATCGATTGTCATTGACATTGAATCGTCCCTAGTAGAGTACCATCGGATTTGCTTGCCACCCGGTGGACGTGGTGCCTTGAACCGGTCGGCATTTTGTGTAAACCAAGACAATGATATCAACACAATAATTCTCCTTATTGCCTCGTTCCTTTTCTCAGTCCGATAAAGGCCTTGGACTGCTCGGATTCATAGGTGTTCTCGTTTGAAGCGGCCTCCCATACTTCACACCCAAATAGGTGATCTCGTTCTAAGAGCATTCACCGATACTGCTTTCGTAAGCTAAAGAGATTAAGAATCTTCTTGAGAGATCATTAAGAGTTTTAGTGACTCATCCTCCGCCATGCAGGAGCACTTAAAATGTCTTTCACGGGAATGGCGCAAGTGGAGTTAGTAACTCCCAAGTGCTCTTACCTCGAAGTACAAACTTCACGAGGCGCTTACTGGTCCTTTACAGTTTAGTTGTCCCATTGAACCAAATTCTTGGGATCTCCAGTCAGTATGGTTGGGTTGCCACCGTAAATTTCCTTATTGAGTGGGTCTTAAGCCCATTCCCCTAGACAGGCAGATTATATGATCAGTTAGGTGTTGCATTTGGTTAGCGGATCCGCATGTTATCCTTTGATTTCACACAATCAATAGTGATAACCCACCTATAGATCAACTACCGAATGGTCTTATGTCTATGATGAAAAGTATAGACTAACCATATGACATGTTGTGCCTTAACATATGCTCATGTGATTGTGTACATCAATCCACATTTTACTTCCACCTATGCTTCACTAACAATCTATGGTTTCTCCATGCATGCCTGAGACAACTCATATGTTAAGACAGCGATGAGGAAGTATTTCTTTGAGCCATCATGCTCATGCACTCAACATGTACCTTATGCATAAGGATATGCATCTCCAAGCCTTAAAACCTCACGTTTCATAAGTCAATAATTTATTTATTGTCTCCAACTATAGAGAATTCTTTTCAACTAGGTTTCACCTTCAGTAAACCATAAAGAATTCAGTTTAGACACAAGAAATTCACTCGATTCCATGCCACCACAATGGTCTTAATTGAAATCGCATTCTTTGAACTCGTAGTTCAATCGATTAATTCCATGCCGGTAACACGGTCTATTTGGAATAATCGCAGTTTGGACCTACAATCCAACCAATGTTCTTCAAGAAAAATTTCCAACTATTTTCTCCACCTCGAAACAACCACGAGGGAACATTCACAAGTATTCATACTTGCACAACTATGTATTGGATACACCATGCTCTTGCGCTATTATGTGCCAAATGTTAGAAGTATTCCTTAAGAATTTTCGTCCTTCCCACATTTATAGAACTTCAAGCCATTATATATATAACGTGGTCTGAGCTTTCATGTTGAGAAACTAAATTTTCGCATTATGAGATCCACATAAATAACACTTGAATTCTAACAAGATTCAAAGATCACCAGTCTCATGTGCATTCAAAACCGCCCCCACATGAGAGATGATTCTTTTGAATCTCAGCTAGAGAGCGCAAAACTCCCCTCAACACATGAACGGGGATTCAAGACTTTACACATTTAATGTGGTCCTTTACATATGCCTGGAAATAGAATTTCTGCATAACAAGACTCACTTAAATGATACTTGATTCCGATAAGCATGAACCAAAAAGTCCCATTCACACTTCCCACACTAGAAAAATTTCTCATGTAATTCATGCATAACAAGTACACGTGCATTGAATATGCCAACATACACAATCATCACTCAATATTACATAAACGAAATGTAATAAACTCATCATACAAACAAACATAACGATACATAGTTTGCATACTTTTGTATGATCGCAAATGGATGATTGAACCAAAACAAACATATAATGCAACTTCACAATGCAACAACATGAGAACAAATATTGACTTAAACTCTTCTCAAGTTTCAGGTTAAAATCACACTAAGTTTTCAACACGCACGTACTTTTAAAGTTCAGCAAGAAATAAGTACGTAAAAGTAAGGCCACAATATTGTATCAAAAGCAACTTCATGATACAAAAAATTAAATTCCAACACAAAATGGAAAAATAACAAGCCATACTTAATTATTAAAGCAAACTTGTAAAATTTAACCACATACTCCATACATAAAACCGAGAGAAGGCAGATGAAAACTAGGACAACAAACTTCACACACAGTGAAGTCTTGGTGGAAAGGTTGCAAAGTTTGAAAGTTAGTTTGTGATTGGTAATGCCAAATCAATCACTAATCACTCAACAGAAACATTATTTCAAAAGGTGTCACATATTGCCGTGACCGTTTGTGATCAGTGAATACTAATTAAACCAAACCAACTTTTCAATTCAGTAAATCTTGTAATCAATCAACAAGGCTCGTACCTTAATTATCTGATTAATCAGATATTCAGGATTTACGTTTTTTGTTCCGAAAGCAGACTGTCTCCTGCGTGCCACTCCCGATATCCTCTCGAGACCAAATACACTGTCCGTATGGTTCTGCACCAACTTCTGTTTCCGAATAGACACCATCTTGTAGCCATCTTCGAACACTTCCCACGAACCAGAGAAAGTCTTAAGTTGTGGGGTGAATTTCATATAACTGCGAGTGGGTAGTGTATCGAAGATGGATATCTGGAACACAACACAAAGAACAAAATAATATTTATCTTTATTTGGCTGGGCCTATTTCCTTAAGACTTTATTTGTCCCGCTCTGGTGCTCACGGTTTACGTAACAAATAGTCTCCCAAGATAGAACAGCAGTGATGAATTAGAATTCTAGCACTTGAACTCTAACTCCGGCGAATTACTACAATAATGGATTATATAACTGAATAACATCCAACACCCGCCAAGTATAAATAGCAACTCTATTTTATACTTCTTTATCCTCTGATACGGTTAGAAACTCCCATGGAAATTCGTATTCAACGTCCTCCAAACTTAAAAGTTACTTAGGACTTGAAATCCGTAAAGGATAAACTATCTTGGTGATCCTCCACAATTCTCATAGAAGAGAATCTGCGATTGGATGATTAAAAATGAAGTAGGGGTGCCCTATATATAGATATCCAAAAGTTGCAAGGAAAAGACGCAATTGTTGAACCACAACTCTGTATCCGAAAGGACACAACCGAATTTGACCAACATCTCTTCACAAATGAATGTGTAGCTCAAGTGGTATGTCATAGCCCTTGCCAATAGGCAGGTTGTGGGTTCAAGCCCCAAGTGTCACAATTTTTTGCAATTTTCCTTTTCCTTGATTCAACAACCTTCCAAGGTGTTTCATGAGGTACCAAGTTCAAACATCTTCTTCAACACCTTTTTATCTATATATTTGCGTTTATATTGTCGAAATTTCACGCAACTTCATTGCGAATACCATCGTATTAATAATTACAAGCGGTCTATTTGTGCATTAATTTCTCATTCATCTTCAATCCGAATTGAGTAATTAAAGACACTAAACACACTTTAATTAAAAATTCCAACATTCTGGGGTTTAGTCTATATGAGTGCCTTAAGGGGACATCATCGATCTGTTCTTTCTTTCTATCTTGATCGGTATTCCCCCCCTTTTGGGTTTTGGTTGCAATCCTTCACTCTTGGCTTGAGACTTAGGTCTTGAGACATGCATGCTAGACGATGGAATGGCCTTAACGGTTCACTCGGATGATACTCAGGAAGGGTCGAAGTGTTGATTCTGGTTTCTGGCTCTGTACTAGCCTGTTTGGTTTTGTGGTTTTTGCTATCTGCTTCCTTATGGTTTTGGGTTTAGATTTTACTGTTTCTGTTGTATGAAACTTGGCTGTATCCGTGAACACCTCTGGTGTTCGATTTCGTTGATGAATAAATTTTAATTCTTCAAAAAAAAAATCTCTGGACCAATTAGAATAAAAAGACTGGCCAACTAATCAATAAAACAGACCAATCGGAACCCTTTATTTTGTCAAATAATTAAATGATATGGATAGCCTTAAATGGCTCCAAACTTTTTTTGTTTAATGTATTATATAGATTAGTATTAATTCAGACATAGGGGGTTTGCTAAACATCATAATATAAGTGTAATAGATATGTCACACAAAATATGTACTTAGGCTCTGTTCTCTTAAATGTAATCGAACTTAATCGATCTGATCGATCGAATCTGAATCGAACTTGATTGTAGTATAAAAATAACTAGCGTAAATCGAATCGAAATTAATGAGTTTTCAGATGAAGAGAATAGAGTCTTAGTACACCTTTGATCTGGCACTCTATATCCCTATACTTATATAATGAAAACCCCTTACAATATTTAGCTAGGCAAAATAAATGTCTCAGCATACCATAGACGACCGGATGGTCATTTGATGGTAATTTTCTCTCTCCATTTTAAATCTAACATGACGCTTGTTTGGTTGAGAGAGAATGGTGGTGAGATATAATGATTTGTAAAGTATACTTGTAGATCATCTCCCCTACACTTTTATAACTTTGCTGTGGTTATAATAACATTATTTTTCCATTACACAAGAAATAAAATATTACCATTTGCTCCCTAGCAACTTCCCAAAACTTTGAGGGACAAGTGTAATTTTCCCACTATGACTTGAACGACTTTGTCAAATAAAGGCAGCAGTGTCTCCGATCTATAAATTGATGAAGAATCACTTGACTAACTATCTTGAATTAAAAAACTCCAAACAATAATTAATGGATACTAAAAACTCAACTCAACGATTTAAACACACAAAGCCTCCATTTACACTGAGCCAGATCAAACAAGCCGTTCCACCCCATTGCTTCAACCGTTCACTCCTCCGTTCCTTTTCCTATATTTTCCGGGACCTTGCTTTCGTCGCGCTTTTCTATTACATTGCCACCACTTACATCCCCCTCCTCCCCCGGTATCTAGCGGCCTTAGCATGGCCTGTCTATTGGCTCTGCCAGGGCTGCATGATGTTCGGTGTGTGGGTCCTGGGGCACGAATGTGGCCATAACGCCTTTAGTAGCTACTCGTGGGTAGATGACATAGTCGGCTTAATCATACATTCAGCCCTTTTTACACCCTATTTTTCGTGGAAGTTTAGCCACAAACGTCACCACTTGAACACTAGCTCAATTGAGCGGGATGAGGTGTACGTTCCTAAACTCAAGACGAAAAGGGGATGGTACCACCTCGACTTGGACTACTTGCCCTTCCAAGTCTCGGGCATCCTTATCCGCCTTGCCATCGGATGGTACTTGTACATAACTTTCAACATGGCAGGGAGGAAATATGACAGATTTGCATCACATTTTGACCCTTATAGTCCCATATTCAACGATAGGGAACGTGTTCTCATCATGGTAACCGATGTGGGTTATTTAGCGACATTTTATGCGGTTTACAGCTTTGCTATGGCAAATGGCGTTTCATGGGTTATTTTTATCTATGGTATCCCTTTGATTGTGACAAATATGTTAATGGTCACGACTACACATTTGAATCACACTCACGCCGCAGTGCCTCATTATGATTCAACCGAGTGGGAGTGGCTAAGAGGAGCTTTAGCGACGGTTGATAGGAACTATGGATTTGTCCTTGACCATGTTTTTCACAACGTGATGAATACTCATGTCACGCACCATTTGTTCTCAACCATACCGCACTATAACGCCATGGAGGCAACCAAGGCGATCAAGCCGGTATTGGGGAAGTACTATAATTTTGATGGTACAAATATGTTGAAGGCCTTATGGAGGGAATCAATGGAGTGCCTTTACATTGAGCCCGATGAAAATAACAAAGGTGTATATTGGTACTCTAACAAGAAATAGTGCCTTTAATTTACATTGATTGAGCCTTTGCTTCTTATTTATCATTTGGAAAGTTTTTCCCAAATTTCTCTAAGAGAGTGCTTTTTTAATTGTATTAATATCCTACATTTCAGAATAGTGTGCAAATATATATATATATATATATATATATATATATATATATATATATATATATATATATATATATATATATATATATATATATATATATAAAGAGAGTAATAAGCTTTTAAGGTTTGGTAGCAAGTGAATGTACCAATTTGCTCAACAAAAATAAAGTTGCAATTGATTGTCTAAAGTTGCAAGTGATTGTGTAACGTTTTAATCTTCCTGCCATTGAATATTCAGAACATGCTTGGGCTCCTATGCTGACTCTCACTCCAGTTCAGCGCTTCCACTCCTCATGAAGACTCTCAATCTTCTTCTCTGCCATGCAATCTTCTTCGTTCCCTTTGATGAATCTATTGAAACTAACGGGAGTCCAGAGATTTTATCATCGGTTTCTCCATCAAGGCTTGATTGCTTTGCTTATATATACATGTGTGTACGTTCAGGTGTTTATGTTTAGTTTCTCTGCTGAACCGATTTCACTGGTATGTTTTCTGCTATGTTTTCCCCTTTCTTCCTGTCTCTGAATTGTTATGAAGATTTAATTGTGTGCACCGTGAATTGTTCCCACGCGTGTGCACCAGCTGTTTGTTTAAATTACTGAACCAAATTTGAGTTATTAAATCTCTCGGGTTTCAATGAATGAAATGCTTTCGAAGAAAATGAGAAATTAGTTTTGGAGAGGTGCAAGCAGCTTCTGGAGATCCCTTTTAGTCTAGGAGACATTAATTCGTTAGAGACGATGGATGTTATCTGGTGCAGCCAGAAAAATCAGCAAAGGAGATTGAAGAAGAACAAACCAAGGCTGCGAACGAATTGCTCAAGCTCCATATCTATCCTCCCCAACTGGATTCTCAATCATCTTCCTCAGTGTATATGAATCAACCATCACCAATCTGTAAGTAAACTCCACCTTTTAATCAAGTTCGATATTTACTTTCTATTTTTTTAACCCTCTATACTGAAAATTTAGCATTTATTACTGACTTCCCTGCTGCAAGATTACTTGTCAAACTTTTGCTTTTAATTCAAATTGTTAAAGAGCATGAGTAATCAGTAAATAAACGGAATATTCACGTTTATGCTTAAAGGCATACCATCATATCCATGCCCCATTATATATATGCTCACATGTTTTCAAGCTTGCTAATCATCGGGCTGTAAATCTTTCATATTATTTCAATTGAAAGAACCTACTGTTTGTATTAGAGAGTATGCCACTTATGGACTTAATTGCAGTAATTTATTACTTGATGTAATGTTGCTTAGTTTATAGTTGTATGTTTGAATTCCTGAACTAAATATGAATTATTAAATCTCTCAGGTTTCAATGAATCCATCCCCATTATATGCTCAAATGTTTTCGAGCTTGCTGGTCATCGGGTTGTAGTTCTTTTTATAGATTTCAATTGCAAGAACCTGCTGTTTATATAAGAGAGTATGCCACTCATGGACTTAATCGCAGTAGTTTATTATTTGATGTAATGTTGCTTAGTTAAAATGTTGAATACTCTAAATTTATAACTGGAAAGCATGCATCATAATTTATAAGAATCACTGAACATTAGTCTTCTAAGATCTTAGCAATTAAGTACTTGTTTGACATCTCATGATTAAGTTCATTCATACAGTGCTCATCTGGTTTTTCCCCATATGGACTGAATTGCAAGCTAATAGTTAATTGCAGGATGAAAATTCATAGGGTTCTTGCGATACGATGGTGGACATGTGTTCTGATTCATTCATGTATGAGTGCATATTGTGTGTCTTTTATCTACTTTCCTTGCTTCCTCGGTTACTAGGTTACTTTATTAATGAGGTATATAGCATATTAATGTTCTCGGCGATTCTTTAGCACATTTGTGTGTTGGTCTGGTGCATGTTAGACACAGGGCCAGTAAGCTTGTGCAGGTGCTAAGCAGAAAGTTTGAATTCATTTTCATTTTTCAAATCTTAAATCATACTCTCGCACTTTCATACCCACACAAAGCTAACCATCACTGAATTGCTTTATTCTCATAAAGGAACCGCGTCAGAGAAAGAGCCCAGCCGTGGAGCGGCTTATGCAAAAAAGCACTAGAAAGTAAAGCTACACAAGAAACAATGTTGCCGGAAAACAAGAGGGCCCTGGGTAAGCAATCAAATTGACACTACTTAAACCTTTTTGTAGTTTCTCATTCATTCATGGGGATATGTGCACGGTGAGCAGCTCTTGATCTTCTTTCTCATGCCACCTACTTCACCCTCTTTACTCATCGTAAAGAAACTGCCAGGAGCCCGAGAGTTATACGGTCTATTTCCCTATCTAACGATGTTTATATACACGTGGGTTGGGTGGTGTTTGTTTCTCTCCAACAAATTTTGATACGGCCTGGTATGTCTTCTCCTTTGCTTTTCTTTTAGCTACCTCCCCACAAGGTCATCGATTGAGCAAACTGTTATTTCCTTTGGCTTACCTTCTTTTGCCTTTCTTCGCTGGTTTTAAGTTAAATGTGCATGCAAGGTGTTTGTTGATATGACTAATCCAACTTCATGTACATCCATTCTTATATGAGATGCTATTGTGCTTGTTGATCTCACCTCTACATACCAACCATTGTATAACAACTAGATATTGAATTTAACTTCATTAAAAGAATCCTACTTCAAAGTTTAGGCCTAATAGGGTGCAACCAATAGTTAATAAAAGTACTGTTGGAAAATAGTCCAGGATATTGCATCATAGTCTCTAGGAAAAAATCAGCACTCTGTGGTTGTTGAATTTTAGCACATATAATCAGAATTCAGAGAGCAGTATTTGAAACCTCTTTTCAACTATTGCCCCGATTGCAGTTTGATCATTATTATCACAACTAGAATTGAGACACCGCGCTAAGCGCGGTGCCCATGTCTCTCCTCAGAAAATGCATGACTATATATCCTTTCTTATCTCACTTAAGAGCTTCATTTTACAAATTTTAACTTGTGAAATAATAATATATTTAAATAGATTACATTTATGGGAAAAATACATGTACTTTTGGATCGGTAGACTTGTAAATTTTGGATCTTATCGAGTCACGTTTCTATCAAATTCTTTCAGTACACTAACAAAATTACAGAATATAGCCTTGCATGTATCACGAAGAAGATTTCTACATTACAAATGAACCCTACGGCCTATAAATATAATCTGAAGGTGTCATACGTGACCCATCAATTCATCAAATGTTCTCAATAGCCCTACTCTGTAAACATCTGGAACCGGCTATTCCATGTTGTAATAGAGCACAAAGTAAATATCTCTCCCCAAATGTTCTCAATAGCTCTACTCTGTAAACATCTGGAACCCGGCTATTGCATGTTGTAATAGAGCACAGAGTAAATATCTCTCCCCTGTATGCTCTCATTTTTCAAATGCACCATATGATTCGGTGTTTGTCAGATAGTGGTTGGCGATGAAAATGGTTGGCCTCCAAATTTATGAGCCCGTGCCGTGGCTTTAATTATGGCAACGATCTTGCGTTCCAGTCGGAATTTGTTCATATCTAGCTCGGTGTGCAACCTCTGCCCACTACTGGTTTCTTCAAAAAGATCATCAAAGTTCTTGTCCTGTATCATCCCTTCCGATCTCTCGTTACGGGAAGACATGTAGAACAATTGTGACTCGTACTGTAAAAATGTGTACTCGATTAAAAATTTCACGTCAAGAATTAAACGGAGTTCCATAAAAATCCATAAACAGACCTTTTCATTGTGTCGTCCATGTATTTCTAAATGTACATGATATATCTCTATGCTTAAAAATATAAAAATGAAATCCACTTCTTATTCGTCCCCTTCCGGTGAGTGTATTTCAGTTTCTATGCATAGAGAGATTATTTATATTGGTATTAATTTAGTTTGATTTAATAAGAACAGAAAGATGCATCTACAACAAACATAATAGCAACAAGAATACTTTTCAAGCTTGTTCTGTCATTCCAATTTAATTAGATCAATAAACAGTTAGCACTCATTTGGCTAGATATTGAAAGTTTGAAACCCAGGATTCATAAATCTTGCTCACACCGTTCCTAATGTACCTCCTACCCAATCAGAATCCAACCCAGAGCCACATTCCATAAAAACAATTGAAATTCATAAAATAAAAATGCACAGTTATACAAAAACATCTCGACATTAGAACTTGACTGTAGAAGCTGTACACCTCCATTGATGCTTCATTCTTACTTTCCCTATTGTATATTTTAAACTTCAGTTATATACATCTTATTCCATTCACGTGTTAGTAACTTAATATCACCGTCTGATTTGGTTGCAATTTCAACACCAAATGATAGCATCGGAATCATAGTTCACCATACCACGAATCCTTAAATGCATTAACACAATCAAGACAAACTGGGGTCCAAGTCCTGTCTAAAATGACACAGGATCATGTATCTGCAAAATAGCACAAGTCTAAAATATTCTAAATCTTAAGAAAATCCATCATTAACTACCACATTTACCCGGTTGGATATGGAGTTTCCCACAAATTTACCGTTGCAATAGAGCAGTTTTGGCAAATGTCAAAACCATGCAATGATAATTACATATCAGTGAGCAAGCAAGCATTACGTATCAGTGAGCAGTTTTGGAAAATTGTACATCCTGTAACATCTGTACACCATGTTCACCGTCAGCCACCTTTGGTGCAGTTTAATTTCACCACCAATTCCTATGTTCCTGTTAAGGCTGAATTCTTGCCTGACACTTACTCGGACGCCCTCCCCTGAGCATCCATGGATCTCTTCTTCTAGAAAACAACCTGTTGGATCAAATGATGAAAGGTTGTGTTTGGGGGTACCAGTATCATCCGAAAGCTCCTCCATTGTGGTCGGACAAGTATAATGCACAAAGCTAAACCATTTGAAAATATTCGACTTGACGTGGATTTGGCATGTGCAGAGGGTAACAAGGTCTTGGGCTGGCTCAAGGGTAGTGACAATGACCACAGATGGAAGAATCACTATCAATCATCTTCTTCAGATCCAAATTGTCACTAACCCCTCCTCCATAGCCTCCTATTGTGGATCAATACTGCATGTTTATTCTTCCCAATCATCTCAGAAATAAATATTCCAACAAAATATCATCACTATGAGTCATCACCTTGTGTACAGATGGTAAATGCAATATAAGTAATTGTCAGCAGTATGGCACTAAAAAAATTTCCTCCAATACCATACAATTTTTTCACTCAAAATGAGGAAGCGAAATTATTGGGCCTTAAACTTCCCTCTGATACATTCCATGAGTAAATACTATGCAGCAGATCATCTAGTCACACCATGGTATAGTACCACTAACACTGAAATTAAGACCTAGAGCTACCTCATTTTCTCTGAATGTTTGCATTGATGTTGTTAAAGAGATATTCTTCAAATGAAAACATAAAATAGGGCTGGCATTCACAAATTAACACCTACCAATATATGCTCCTCAATAATAGAGATACTAATTGGACACGTAGAATTTGAAGAAAGTGTAAGTTGTATTCCCACACCGCAGAGCGCTATAAATGCATAGGCCTCTTCCCATTTCAGATTTTTTTTCTAGCAGAAGCCTCTAACCAAAATAATTTGCGAAAGCGTAAACTATTTAGAACAGTTCAAAACATGATTGAGAGAAGAGAAGCTACTGAAAGAAACCGAATAGAATCGAATATAACTTCAAATTTCACAAGAAGCTACAGAGAAACTGTTGATTAGCAAATAAATCACAAACCTGAAAAGAAAAAAATGATGTGCTTGATACGATTATAAAATTGAGGAATCAGGTGGGTCGCCCCTGGTTTTATAACCGTGAAATGACGCAGGTGAGTAAGAACCTGATGGGGAAACACACGAAGGTTTGGATAAATCTGATGAGGCATGAAAGCTGCATGGAAAATTTCTGTGGGAACGATTGAAATTAATACATTAGGAAGAGACACAGCGATCGGGAAAATCTATGGCCGGGATCAGCGATCGGTGCATTGCTTAGCAACAAGGTGTCGTTTGCACTTTGCAGGAGGAGCTGCTGGTGAATGTTGAAAAGATAAGAAAGTGTAAACACGTTTCTAGAAGTTGCTATAGCGATTTCAATGCCCACATTGGGACTTATTATATTGTTTTAATTTAATTATGTTGTTACTTCAAAGTTTAGGCCTAATAGGATGCAACAGATAGAGAATAAATACACACTACTTTTTGCAACCAAGGACTCAGACTATGTGAGCCAAGTCTATGGTGGATACTTGAATGTTTTTGTTGATGCATTGGGTGATGAAGGGGGAGAAATGGGACATGTTTTGTGTTATCGAAGGTGAGTTCCCGGATTTTGATAGGAATTATACTCATATGGCTCAGATGGTGGAGTTGATGGGATCCCTCAAACTCTTTTTATCATTGAGTGCCATCAAGATGAGGTATTTGCATTTCTTTGTCAACTGTTAGTTGTGCACATAGTTATAGGTTATAGAGAGGATTCTGAAATCTGAACTCAACATTATATAACCTTCTTCGATTAACCAAGAACGTTAAGTCGATGATGGCCATAATTCTGAAATTAGTCATGCTAAGAATTAAAATTAGATTGTGTATAGCTGGACCTCATGGATCTGTTAAACGATGGGAATACATTTCTCAGCAACTTGGGGATGAGATAGATATAAATTCCATTGTTTTTGGAGCTTTTTGAAATAAGTCAACTTGATATGTGCTTGAAATGAACAGGTTTGGGAGGTGCATGAAGGAGCTCAAGTGTTAACATATTCTGAGAAAACACAGATGGAAATGTTAGCATTTAGAGACCATATCTTAGGATTTCAAGGGCATTCAGAGTATGCTAAAGATATTCGTTATAACACCATAGACCGCATCATCTCAAACGATTATGTTGAGGTAAAATTAATGTTTACTTTCACATTCACTTATGATTTCGACATTCATAATTAAATTTGAGTGGAGGAGACACACCATCTTTCCTGTACTTACGAAGTTGGTCCTATCAATGTAAAAAATTGCAGCTTTGATCCTCTAGGACCATATATGAATTCCTATTTATACATTTTGGCTGATTTGGACGCGGATTTCGCTTGAGTCATCTGCCACATGGTCATCTTCTTCATTAACAAAACATTTCATTTTGTAATCAAGAACCATAGCATTCTTCATACAAATTTGAGTCCAAGTGTACTATTTCAAATCTAAATGTCGAAAAAATGAGTAGACTGCGAAGAAGAAAGCTCTTACGTAAGTTGTGAAACATAGCTTTGCTAAGCTGTGGTAAGCTCCATAAATCTTCATATATAGTTACGGAGATCGTAACAACGCTGTCAAAAGTCGGTTTTCCAATGCATCCTTACGGAATTTGTATATTTTATCATGTGAGATATCCTAATGCTTTTCTGCACACTGCTTTGATTACAGGCTACGTGACTGATGGGTTGTTTTGGGAGTCGGTGCTTGCTTACGGTTCCATGAGAAGGGAAGGAATTAGGCCAGTTACGTTCACTCTTACTGCTTCGTTTCGGGCATGTGCGAGTGAGAAATTTTTTGTTTTTGGTCGGCAGATTCATTGGGAGAGACAAGAGTCTGAAGTTAGGTGGGTTTCCTAAGGATTTGATTCTTGGAAATGTGTTGATTGATATATAATTGAAATCTGGTTATTCGGATTGTGCACCGAAGTTGTTCGATGAATGCCTGAGAGGAGTTTGCCATCTTGCACGTTGTTGATTGGTGCTTACCAAGGATGGAGATATGGCTGCTACAGTTGAGTTGTTTAGTGGGCTTCCTGTGAGAGATATGGTGGCATGGACTGTCATGGTAACTGGTTCTGTGCAGAATGTGAAGCCCTTTTTGTTTGTCATAATTCTCCGTGGCACTCAAGGGATAGATAGGTGAGGTTATCTGGCTAATACCTTGGCATTTGAGATTAATTATACTCCAGTTACGCTTCCTCCTCATCTTTGCAATTAGAATGAAATGATTGTTCAAATTAATAGACTTGCATCATCTCATTATGCTTTTTCATTATAATGGGCTATTTAAGAACATTGTAATAATCCATCTTCCTCACTACCATCCTCTCAACCTGCCTTTTCTCACTAAGAATTGTGTTTATCTCTCTGTCTGGGTTCTTACCAAGGTTATCGACCTTTTTTCGTCACTTTTGCGCACCATATATTACTAATACGTCGCAGGATGGAGGAAGATGAATTGGTCACAAAAATGTCGAAGCGACTGCATCTTATAGAGGAGGCGGAAGGGGTCCAAGTACCAGCAGAGGCTTGGACGACTAGAACTACGAAATACAACATGGCTCTTGTGGGTCGCACATTATCGAAGAGCGATTCACTTGGACTTGTTCTATCAATTGATGGAGAATAGCTAGGGATTAATGCATGGTATGGAAGTAAAGAATATCAATGACATGTGGCTTATATTTCAGTTCAACTGTTAGTATTTTGTTGTAAGTTCTTATCATATATGTTTAGGTTAGGTTTTGATGTGTATGTTAACTCCAATTTTTGTGATAGAATTGATATGGATCATGAACGGACAAGCACCCATTCATGAAGAGTGTTAGAGTTGCACGCGACAAAATCATGAGTTGATATTGCTGGAGACCGATCCGAACAAATTCATCATCAATTGTTGGATGAAAGGCATTGAAGAGAACGGTGTTAAATTTATCTGCCGTATTAGCATTATTTCAATCCACCAGAAAATTGCAATGCCATACAATTTTAATTGCAGAGTGATAATTAACAGCCTCCACGATGTCTGTTCATGAGTTTCGTTATGAAAAATCTAATAACTAACATAGGAACATACGATTTTCACTGGATCTTCGCTTATTGTTTCGGTTGCTTTAGATTCTCTCCATGAATGAACGTTCTATTTCATAAGTTTTGCTTCATTTTCTTAATATTTGTCATCTTAGAATTTGACACCACATGACGTTGTTGACATATCAATATTGACATATCAATCTGCTTCTCATGGATATGGCTTTAAGTATCGTGTATATGGAGCCTTATTCATACTCATTCGCTCCAAACTGGCCTGATATGCCCACCGAATATCTTTTACATGTACTTGGCACCGTGCTAGCGCGGTGCTTAATTACTACTTCATCCGTTCCAAAACAAGTTTTCCACTTTGACTTTTTTGGGTCAAACTTTTCCAATTTTGACTACGATTTACACACCAATGTACTATCGATTTTTTTTTCCAGGAAAGATTTTGATGTTATTGTCAAGAGTATCAAGCGGCAGAAGAAGGAAACAACATGGATCAGCAGGATAAAGGCACACAATTTGACCAAGTGTTGAGTTTGTACTAAAAGTTTTGTTCTGCACAGTTGTACACTAGATGCTAGACTTGTGCTTTTCTGTTATGTTAGCAGTTAAAAACAGAGCAACTGTACACTAAGCTGTTAAACTTGTACATTTCTGTTATTTTTTAAGTTAGAAACAGAGCAGCCAGAAAGGTTGATTCTTAATTCCCTGTAACTACTCATGGATTCATTTGCAAAAACAATTGACTTCTTCAATTCTACATGCAGAAAAAAAAATTCCAACAAGTTCACTTACACGGTTGCAATTTGTTGCTCTATTATTGCAGATAGTTTAAACATATCAGGATATTATGCGTTTTGAAGCAAGAAAAATAGTGCGATCGAAGAGACGAACCTCAGAGAGTCTGCATCGTGAAGAGTGCTGCAGAAACGAGAGCCCTGCTTCCTGCACAGAAACGAACTGAAAATGGTGTTGTCTGGACCGCGATTTGCACGTAAATCAGGCTCAGATGTGACTGACAGAGGCAAAAATCTGTGGTTGAGGAGAGATTGACGGCGCTTCAACTTTGAATAGAGTAAAAATGATGACAAATTTCTCATTCTTGAATTTGAATTTGGATACAAGACAGAGAAGATTTTGTATTTCAAGTCTTAGAGATGTTTAAGTTGGGTAATTGATAGACAATGATCTACCAATCTTTTATAGAATTCGATTTGATTTTTTGTTTAAGAATTTGAGTTAACCAATTGTGTGCGGTATTCAATCCCACGAGGTTTAGAAAAAGAGTGTGTTAGAACTTTTGGACCGGGATTGGTACTCTGGACAAGTTTCAGACGATATTGACTATAGTATTGAGTCAACAACGTCTTCAACAATGACGAAGCGATGTGAAACGAGCAGAGCAGTTTGCAGCGGATAAAAACACTGAACACCACAGATAAATTCTAGCCAGTATATATAAAATATACTTATCGTGCCGTAGGCTAAATTTCCACTATAGAAAAAGTAGAATTACAAAAGCTACGTTTAATCAATTACAAACGAATGATTAAACTGCAAACACTAGACCTAGAACAGACAACAAAACCTTTTCTAGTTCGATAACACTAAAGTAAATTTCAATCTTTAGAGACTACTTACAAGTGATTTCGAAATTAATGTCTAATAAAGCAAGAAGACCTAATCTCAATAATATGAATCGATGAAGATCAAAGGCGTAGTCTTCTTGCAGACGTTCTTCCTATATATATACTAGTCTGATCGATGCAACCATGAAGAACGCTAAATTGCATTTGCTAAATTGCATTTCCAGCTTCTAATGTTAGTTGGCTGCCTTCCTTGTGTCCAAGATCTCTCAATCTCTTTCCTTAAGTTGCAGTATCCTTTTCTTTCTCTCCAAGCAGTCCATCGGCTAACCAAGGCCCAAGTCGACCAAGTCCGGTCCATTGAATCATGTTCCAGCCCATCTTGATGTTTCCTACAAAATATCCATTCAAATACAACTACAATCGTTGAACCGATTAATAAATGAAGAAATGCAGGATTAATAATAACAAGTGCAAATAAATTGCACTTTCAATCTCCCCTTAATACTTGCCTTTCTTCAAAAAAAAAAAAAAGTGCAGTGTAGTTAGTAGGAAAAACAAGACAATATCAAGCAACTCATATAAGGGCCATATTACATTCTAGAGTAAAGTCCAAAAAGCCAAGTCTTTTAATCTCACTAGAAACAACTAAAAACGTTGAACTAGTTAAATGTGAATAAAGGCTAAATTAACATTAAACAAGTTCGAATATCAAGTGCAATAAATTGCGCTTTCAGTAAGTCTGCCTGGACCCGACAAAACATTGATGTTATACGTGCACGTAAGAAATAAGACATGTTCATACATATAAATTATTGAAATTATGTTACAACAAAGTATTTAGAGAAACAGTTTCTAGATAATGATCTGAAAACGAACTTATATTATTCATCCATGTCATTAAACACAATGTCTATATTATTAACAAAATGTATTTTTTGTAATATGAAAAAATATCAATGTTGAGAATATAAACATTTAATTAATAACATTGATTACTTACTCTTTATTTTAAAATCATATTTACAAGTAGGGCGAATTACATCTGGACCCCCTACTAGAATTTCTAATTACATATGGATCCCTGTTAGTTCAACAATACCGGCTAAGCCCCTGTTAGATACATTTTAATTACATCTAAGTCCACGAATTTGACAATTGGCGAATTAAAACCTGGAAATTTCTTTTTTACCCCTGGTCCATTATCAGATTTCAGAATCGACCAAACAGCCTTAAGTAATGGGTGTCACGTGCGAGGCACATGAGGACTCAGATGTAATTGATGTAGAACAATAGGTAATTATATGTAATTGTAATATAGCCGTTATTTTTTTAAAAACAAATAGCCGTTGGAGGTTATTTGAGGCCTATTTATACACCATTTTTTATCCATATTGTGCTGTTTTTTGCTGACTACAAATTGTATATGTGAAATATGGCTTCAAGTGAAGATCCGACAATTTTCAAAAAAAATTATTATTATTATTATTATAGAGAAAGGTTCTGGTGGCGAGTACAAGTTATTTCAAAGATTTTGTGTAATTTAAAAATAAGTTAACGGTAACTTAACGGCCATCCAACCTCTGTGTAAAGTCAAATTTTTTATAAAATTTTTGGTGTAAAGTGCAAAAAGTAAAAGGTTATAGTGTAAACTCAAATTAGCCCAAAAGGTTTTAGTGTAAAAAAAAATTGATCTTTTTTAAATAATTTTTTTATGTCAATTTCAATTGAACCACAATGTTTCGAATAATTATGAATGGACCCCATTTTAAAAACATAGATAATTTCTAAAACCACCATTTTACTATAATGAAAAAGTAAAAATAAAATTAAAAAAAAGTTAGAAAAATAAAGAAAACTTGCATTTTCTTGCTTCCATGGCACCATGGCGGAAAATGCAATTTTTCTCTTTTTTTAAAAAAAAAACTATTTTTTAGGTTTTGAACCTTTTTATTTATTATGTTTCTTTTTTAATTTTTGAAGTTATGGGTAAAATCTTTTCAATAACATATGATCAATGTGAAATTAACAAAGATCTATCGTACTTACATTTTAATCCAACGTATTTATGTATTTTGCAAAGTGATATGTGTCATGTAAATAAGCCGTCACGTGTCAAATGGTATTTAAATTGGAGAATAATGTGTATATAAGATATGCCATACAATTAACAATTTATAACATTTTTATAACAATTAAACATTTTTATAATAAATAATATTTTTTATGAAAATTAATCATTTTTGTAATTATTTAATAATTAATTAAAAAAATTATTGTACGTATCATGTATGACGTATGTTAGTAGTGGATACAATAAAAAGTTAATCATTTAACAAATTAAAATGGGAGTAATAAGAAGAATTGGTAAGGCCTTGTTTGGTTGAACAATTAATTATTATAGCAAATAAGTTGGTTAAATCAAAATTAGCTGAAAGGACCTAGATATAATTGTTCAACTAACAGAGATTTATATGCAACGGAGGCTCTGAGTAATTTATCCTTACAAGTATATACTAAAATACACTTTCAAGAGTTTGTGTTGAAAAAAAGAGAGAAAGAGAATGAACAGCTAAGGCCTCTGTTAATTGATATCTCCATGCATGTCAGGCATTAATTGATTATATCAAACATTCAATTAATAACAGTATTGGTTTTATTGTTTTTTGTTTTATTTCAATAGTCTTCCATTGACTTTTGAATTCGTTAACTAATCACTCCTTGACAACTTATAGTTCAGTTTCATATAAATTAGGAAAGCAAATGCTCAATAAATAAATTGAGCTAATTATGCTCAACGGCTTGAAAATGATCAATGGAGGGAGCTTGCATAAATTGACTCACAGCATAAGAGATATCTGGTCGAGTAATGGTTAAGTATTGCAACGCACCAACAAAGGAACGGTAGAGAGTAATATCATCAAAAGACTCACCACCAAGAGTAAGTTGTTGTCCGGCAGCCTTCCGGCAGCCATTGGAGTAGCATAAGGCTTGTTGTCCTGAAGTTTAGCACGAAGAAGAGGAATGTCATTAGCATATTTCGCTTGGCTGAGAAATATCCCATCAGAAGTATATGAGACTTCTAAACCCAAGAAATAACTTAAAGTACTTGTTCTACAAGCATAGATGTTCTTGTACATTTATATGTGGTAGTTAATCCAGTCAGTACATTTATCAGTTTAAGTCTATAAATTTTCTTGATTGTTCTTGTACACTTTTGGGAGAAGGCAGAATTTCCAGTTCAACTAATCCCAAAACTAGCTGCATTGCATATTGCCGGTGGCACTGTCAGGGTATACATAATCTCATACTATATATAAGTTGGCCCCTCCGGACTATAAATCCTGGGTCGGCCCCTGGTTACTGTCGAAACTATGTATGGTACAAATTGACAATGTAAGTACAGGGGTACGGATGTCCTGGCCTATCCATGGGTGCAAATGCCATTGTTGCAATTGATACTTTGAGAGTCGATGCTAGCTTCGCTACTTTTGTGGGGGTGCATGCTCATTTGGCTGTACGGGCTATAGGTATGCGCGATCTCTTCTATCTTCGTTGTATTCTAATGCTATCTTGGCAAATATTATAAGAATCATCCTTAATCTGTTTTTCCCCTGCTTTTATGTATGATGTCAACTGATGACAAATTTCTCATCACTAAAAGGGCTGTACGGATCAGAAGCACAAAGGCGGAAGTACTTGCCATCTCTTTCCGAGTTTAAGACCATAGCTTGTTGGGTAAGGTAGCTTTCTCGTTTGGCAGCTTATACATGCTAACCAATCCTTCTCCTGATAGAAATTTTATTGAATGTAGGCGATGACAGAACCTGAGCATGGAAGTAATAACCACTTTAAAAACGACTGCTAATAAGTAATAAGGTCAGTGAAATTTATGGATGATTTGGATTTACTTGATTACAATTTTATTCGTATGCATGAGTTGGTTTGTGTGTGCAGGTTGATGGAGGGTGGATACTTGAAGGTCAAAAGCGTTGGATCGGAAATGGAACTTTTGCAGATATCATGATCGTTTGTGCCAAGAACATCGAAACAAACCAGTTGAACGGGTAATTTTATCTGTATATTGACGATGTTATTATTAAGAAAGGTCATCATCCCCTTAAAAGGCCTTATTAAGGGGAGAAGGTTATCCACTTTATACGTTGTTTGGATGATCTACTCACAAGTGATGTGGGATAATTCTAACACGCCCCCTCACTAGTAGGCCGTGATTAGTCGACTCTACACGTGGAATTATAATAGCCTCTTTGGGCAAGCCGGAATTATCATCGGCTGGGGTACCCATCATCAACTTGGGCCTGCTCTGATACCATATTAAGATGGGTCATCATCCCCTTAAAAAGCCTCCACAGAGACAATCTCCGTCCCATATTAAATTTCCACTCGAATGGCCTCCTCAAAGAGGTTGAAATCGGCCACGAGTGCGGGAAGTATTGGAGTATTAATATAAATGAATAGATTCCACACCTTTCTACAAGTTCGAGCTTTTAGATGAGATGGAATTCTATCACGGTATCAGAGCCTCTGGCTCACGCCCAACCTGGGTTCGAATCTCCACGGAGACAATCTCCGCCCCATATTAAATTTCCACTCGAATGGCCTCCCCAAAGAGGTTGAATCGGCGACGAGTGCGGGGGAGTATTGGAGTATTAAAATAAATGACTAGATTTTTACACATCTCTACAAGTTCGAGCTTTTAGATTAGATGAAATTCTATCAGTTATTACCTTTTACTATTATTTCCATTTCCCCTGCATCACTTACATCAATAATTTGATCAATTCTACCACAGATTTATTGTAAAGAAGGGTACACCAGGCCTACAAGCTACAAAAATAGAAAGCAAGATTGGCCTAAGAATCACACAAAATGCTGACATTCTTTTGAGAAACGCATTCGTTCCAGATGAAGACAGGCTTCCAGAGTCAATTCTGTCCGAGATTTCATGGAGGTACGTACAGAACCAAAGTAACATAGAAACTTACAACTCGAGTGGAAACACGTGTGCATTTAACTATCTTATAACAGGTCTTGGCTTTTATGCGCGCCATGATTTGTTGGCAATCGGTCGGGATATCAATGGGCGTTTACGATATGTGTCACAGGTACCAAAACTACAGCCCTTTTAAAGCTTTTATTGTTCTTTTACAGAAACAGAACTTCACATTTGTAAAAGAGATGATCACATGGAAAAAGAGTGGCTGGTAAACATATTTGAGACGATTGGTTAGTATCAAGCGACACTTTTGATAAATGAAATAATTGTCGCAATTGTGATTCTGCCCTGGGAACTAGTGTCTCAAATGACCAAATAAGTTGCAATATGTTACATTTTTCTTGTGAACCTTTAAGGTACTTGAGAGAGAGACAACAATTTGGTGCTCCACTGGCTGCATTCCAAATCAACCAAGAGAAACTGGTTCGCATGTTAGGAAATATTCAAGCAATGTTTCTTATGGGATGGCGCTTAACAACATTGATTGAGAGCAGCAACATTACTGTAGGTCATGTCAGCATGGGCAAGGTATATACATATATGTTATCGATTACTCAACGTGCTATAAGTGTTGGAAGTTTTTGAAGAAAACTTGTTGTAAACTATGCCTTGTGGGGTATGTTTGCTAGGAGATTATTTCTTGATTATTTGTTGATTAAGAAAACTAAATATACAGTCGTGAGCTACTAAGTGAGAGCTTCGATTTGATATATGGTATGCCCAAAACGGACCTTGGGTTAGTGAGGAATAGTTGCTCAAAGTTGGAAGGTAAAGTGAGATTGTCCCACATTGCTAGCACATGGAAGTCATTACTAGTTTATAACCTATCAAGCCATATTACTTGTTCAAGTGTGATGGTAAGGTTATGGAAGACTCTCTATGCGGACGCGCAGGGGGGATGCAAATCCTGGCCAGATTTGTACTGAAACTAGTGGGACTTGGGTGCGAGCAGGTGCGTGCGACCTGCTTTGAATTTTTATTAATCCTTGTAACACGATATTTGCTTTAAGATTTGAGAATTTTTTTTCCCTCTGTTAATTCAAAGATATTAACTTGCTCTGTTTTCTTCCATAGAAATGGCTACTGAATCGCCTGCTTTGCACGCTGACTCAAGCCTCGGTTCGATGACTCGATGCATCTTGGTTCCATGGTTCACACTCAGATGGCTGGATCGACCTTCTCGATTCCTGCTAGCCATGCTGAGAAACCTGAAAAGTTCAATGGGCTGCACTTTAAGCGTTGGCAACAGAAAATGTTGTTCTACTTGACCACGTTGGGTCTCGCTACGTATCTCTCTAATGATGCTCCGAATGTGACTTTGGATGGGCCAAGTCAAGAGGAAAATCGTGAGAAGCTGACTGCCCTTGATGCGTGGAATCACGCTGATTTCCTTTGCAGGAATTATGTGTTGAACGGGCTTTCTGATGCTCTGTACAACGTGTATGGACAAATGAAAACCGCCAAAGAACTGTGGGAGTCTTTGGATAAGAAATATAAGACTGAGGATGCTGGAGCCAAGAAATTCATTGTTGGAAAATTCTTGGATTTTGCAATGGTTGATTCTAAATCTGTGATAAGTCAGGTTCAGGAATTGCAAGTGATCTGTCATGAGATCGATGCTGAGGGCATGAAGCTGCCAGAAGCGTTTAAGGTGGCTGTTGTGATTGAAAAATTGCCACCGGCTTGGAAAGATTTCAAGAATTATCTGAAACACAAGCGAAAGGAGATGAACCTTGAAGAGTTGATCGTTCGGCTCAGAATTGAGGAAGATAATCGTGCTTCTGCCAAGGAGTCCGGATATGTTCCTAACTCTCCACGTTCGGATGCTAGAGCTAATCTGGTTAAGCATGGAAAAGGCAAGAAGAAAGCTTCTTCAAATGGGTTCAAAATGAAACCAAGTGGTGGAGTTGAGAAAAAGAAGTTTACTGGGAAGTGCTTCAATTGTGGCACGGTTGGCCACAGGTCTGCTGATTGTCGCAAACCTAAAAAGAAGAATCAAGCTAACATGGTTGAAACTGTTGCTAAGGATGTGGCTGATTTGAACCTTTGTCTTTGTGGTTTCTGAGGTGAATCTGGTTGATTCTCACCCTAGAGAATGGTTCATTGATACTGGAGCTACTAGGCATGTTTGCTTCAACAAGGATATGTTTTCTCAGCTTGATGAATCTGAGACTGGTGAAAAGCTGTACAAGGGGAATTCTGCTACCTGCGATGTTAAGGGTCGTGGGACTGTGATTTTGAAGATGACATCTGGGCTCAAGCTGACTTTGAACAATGTGCTCTATGCTCCTGAGATTAGGAAGAATTTGGTTTCTGGTTCTCTTCTGATCCAACATGGTTTTCGTATTGTTCTAGAGTCTAATAAGCTTACTATGACCAAGAATGGTCACTATGTTGGCCACGGTTATATATCCGAAGGCATGTTCAAAATCAATGTAATGGTTGTCAACACCAATGCTAATGGAAAAACTATGAATTCTGCGTACTTGCTTGAGTCTTTTAATTTGTGGCATAGTAGACTTGGACATGTTAATTATGATACTTTGCGTAAAATAATTAACTGAAAATGTTTGCCAACGTTTCATATTGATGCGTCACACAAATGTGAAACGTGTGTTGAAGCAAAGTTAACACGATCTTCTTTTAAATTAACTGAAAGAGAGACACAACCTCTTTATTTAATACATACCGATGTATGTGATTTGAAATCAACTCCAACACGTGGAGGCAATAAGTTTTTCATAACTTTTATAGATGATAGCACTAAGTTTTGTTATGTGTATCTTCTTAAAAGTAAAGATGAAGCTATAGAGAAATTTGTTCTCTATAAGAATGAAGTTGAGAATCAACTTAACAAGAAGATCAAAGTGATAAGGAGTGATCGTGGTGGGGAATACGTTTCTCCACTTGAACAGCTGTGTGCCTCTAGTGGTATTAAACATGAGATAACTGCTCCTTACTCACCACAACAAAATGGCATTGCGGAAAGAAAGAACCGTACTTTGAAGGAAATGATGAATGCCATGTTAATCACTTCTGGAATGAATCAAGGGATGTGGGGTGAAGCTGTTTTGGCAGCTAACTACATCTTGAACAAAATTCTGAAAAAGAAGGTTGATAAGAGACCCTATGAGTTGTGGCATGGACAAGCTCCTTCGTATAAACACTTGCGAGTGTGGGGGTGTCTTGCTAAGGTGATGGTGCCTTTACCTAAGAAGGTTAAGGTAGGACCTAAAACTGTTGACTGCATATTTGTTGGATATGCACATAACAGTAGTGCTTATCGATTCTTGGTGGTGAAATCTGAAATTTCTGACATACACAGGAATACGATAATGGAATCACGAAATGCTTCATTCTTTGAAAAGAAAGTTTGTAAATTGGTTAAGTCTTTGTATGGCTTAAAACAAGCACCAAAGCAATGGCATGAGAAGTTCGATAATACCATGATGGAGAATGGATTTATCATTAATGAAAGTGACAAATGTGTGTACGTAAAGGAAACAGAAAATGGCTATGTCATTTGATGTCTTTATGTAGACGACATGCTTATCATTGGGAGTAATGATAAAATGGTCAAATCTACGAAGGATATGTTGAAATCCAGATTTGATATGAAAGACTTGGGTCTAGCTGATGTAATACTTGGGATTAAAATTGTTAGAACACCGAATGGGTTGATGTTGAATCAGTCTCACTATGTGGACAAGATTCTTGAGAAATTCAACAAAGATGGTGTTGAAACAGCTAGAACTCCACTGGACCCAAATGTTCATCTTGCGAAGAACAATGGTTTGGGAGTGTCTCAAGTTGAGTACTCTAGGATAATTGGAAGCCTAATGTACTTGATGAACTACACAAGGCCTGACATAGCTTTTGTAGTAAGCAAACTGAGTCGTTACACGAAGAATCCAGGAGTAAATCATTGGAATGCGATAATGAGAGTATTAAAGTATTTGAGATTTACTCGTGATTTTGGACTATAGTATGCTAGATATCCTCCTGTGCTTGAAGGATATGCGGATGCCAACTGGATCTCTGATTTTAAGAATGCTAATTCCAGAGTGGATATGTCTTCATCTTCGGAGGAGCAGCAATATCATGGAAGTCTTCTAAACAGACTGTCATAGCGAGATCCACGATGGAAGCTGAGTTTATTGCGTTGGACTCATGTGGAGAGGAAGCCGAATGGCTACGCATTTTCTTAGAAAGTCTTCCAAGTTGGCCCAAACCTGTGCCAGCTTTATGTATACATTGTGATAGCCAATCTGCAATTGGTAGGGCACAAAGTAATATGTATAATGGTAAGTCTAGACACATACATCGTAGACACAAGTCCATTAGACAACTTCTCACAACTGGTGTTATCTCTATAGACTACGTGAAGTCTAAAGATAATTTAGCGGATCCGTTAACCAAAGGGTTAAATCGTGAGATGATAGTAAAGTCTTCTGCTGGAATGGGATTGAAGACTTTAACTAATGATTGATGCGAAGGAAAACCCAACCTAGTTGACTGGAGATCCCAAGATCTAGGTTCAAAGGGACAACCTGATTGTATCAATGAGGAGTTCATTGTGGGGGTTTGCCTATACAATGACGGAACGTAAAGAGATTAACCATGTGGGTTTTAATGATTCGTATTAGTAATATAGTTACACGTGATACAGAATCACCTATGTAAGAGTGAAGTGTGGGCCGCTTCAACAAGAATTGGATCCCAAATTCTTGCATACTCTTGCAGAACCAGGAAAGGTGTTTCATGGCCGAAATGAACACAACCATGAGAACGGAACGATGCTAGAAAGAACCTGTGTGGAATGCACTATCGTTTACACAAACGGCAGAAGCTTCAAGGACAACGCGTCTCTTGTTAGCGATGGGAAGGTGTATTCATACAAGGGAGGGTTCAAAGGTGGTAACACCTACCTATCCTATGCAGGTATTCAATCGTAGGATTATGCGACATGAAGTTTTCTTCATGTGGGGGATTGTTGGAAGTTTTTGAAGAAAACTTGTTGTAAACTATGCCTTGTGGGGTATGTTTGCTAGGAGATCATTTCTTGATTATTTGTTGATTAAGAAAACTAAATATACATTCGTGAGCTACTAAGTGAGAGCTTCGATTTGATATATGGTATGCCCAAAACGGACCTTGGGTTAGTGAGGAATAGTTGCTCAAAGTTGGAAGGTAAAGTGAGATTGTCCCACATTGCTAGCACATGGAAGTCATTACTAGTTTATAACCTATCAAGCCATATTACTTGTTCAAGTGTGATGGTAAGGTTATGGAAGACTCTCTCTGTGACGCTTGAGGGGTGCAAATCTGGCGATTTGTCTTTGAAACTAGTGGGACTTGGGTGCGAGCGACCTGCGTACACGAATGCCGGACCGAAATATGCACAAGCGGCTAGCCCGCGTGATCCAACGTTTTGCTACTTGGTCTAGTCGAAACCTTCCAGAAGTTTTGACTGTTTGTATGACTTTGTAACTGTCAGGAGTTACAAATGAATCAATTCTGTCATTAGTTGAGAGATTTGATTTTTGTAATCAAACTCCATTATTCTTGAGCAGTTACAAAATTCAACAGCCATTTTCTCACTTATAAATTGGTCTCAGAATCAGTAAGGAAGAACACACTGAAAAAGCCTTTCTCTTCTTCTTCTTCTTCTTCCCTGTATTCGCATAAACCGAGCATCCGTTTCAGTTCGCCGGAAATTGCTAGCTTGTGCGGCTAGTAGTTTAAGTCAATCGTTGTATCCTGGGAGGCAAACGCTCAACGTCTCAAGCACCATAGGTGAGAGGGCGTATTTGCTTTAAGGAATCTGTGCAAGCACAGGCCTCGATTCCAATTACGAAAGGCGGTTTGATTTATTCTGTCTACTTTATCTTTGAATTTTTATTAATCCTTGTAAGAATAAGCCTGTGCTAGCTACCAGCATTTCGATCAACAAATAGTATGTCAATGATATATATATATCTAAATGTGCTCCTATATATGCAGGCTTGGGTCACCTTGAGGGCCAGGGAAATTGTTTCTCTTGCAAGGGAGTTTACTTGGTGGAAATGGTATTGCCAGCGACTTCCTAGTTTCAAAGGTAATAAGCACATATTGAATGGAAAATGATGTAGACATCAGTTTATGTCAACAACAGAATAAAACTGTAATTAAAGTGTCACAAACACAATAATTGATTAGGCCTTTGCTTCTCATATTAACCAAAACTACTTCGTTTATTCAGGCTTTTTGCGACATGGAAGCCATCTACACTTATGAAGGAACATATGATCTGACAACATTAACCACTGGCAAGGAAGTCACTGGAATTTCAAGTTTGAGGCCTCCTCCATCTAGCAAACGTAGTTGCTTATAAAATGCTATTTCGTTCATGTAATTTTGGGTGTGATTGATTAAATCTTGTGTTGATTTCTTTATGCATTCGATTGATTGTAGTTTCATAATCGTCTTTGTTCGATCGGTTATTTGATCGGAATTGTTCGATTGTTCAACAATTTTGTATGGTTAAATAATGGCACCTGCATTATTCTTATCATACAGTGTAACAAAAAATTGCACCTTTAATTTTTGGAGATACAAAAAGAAACAAGAAGATTAATGAAATTTTACCAATAACACAAAGTGAGCATAATCTCACACTCTAGTCTTCTGTGAACGGAGTAATATTACCAGAATCACCAAAAGTGCAGCTTTACCAGTTTCAAGTGTACAAATCCACAATCTGTTCACAAAACTTCACCATTTTCATTATTCAACAAACTTTAAAATCTCACAGAAATTGATTATCGATCCCAGAGAAATGTCTGATATTCCAGAGGACGTGATCCGGGACATCCTCAGTCATCTTCCAGCAGAGGCTCTGTTACGGTTCCGGTGCGTCTGCCAGGCCTGGCGTAGAATGATCGACAGTCCTGATTTTATCGAATTGCATCGAAGCCATCAGATTGGCCTCCTTCAGCTCCTGCTGAAAACCAACACCGGTAAGCTTTATTCGGTGCCCCTGAGTTCTCTTTTTGATCAACCAAGAGTATCAATCGAAGCAGAGAATCATAAAACTCTGATACGCCCTGGTGTGCCACGGTTACGTGTACCTGTGTCCTCCTGTGATGGCCTGATCCTCATTTCTGATGTCGCTTCGAATAAGGTTTGGGTGGTTTGGAATCCGTTCACTGGGGATTTCCGTGAGTTACCACCCTGCCCGGATTTTTTGAGATGGGGAGACCTGACCTGTGGTGGACTGGGCTTTGACAGGGCTACGAACGATTATAAGGTCATCAGGATCTCCAGACTCGGTAATTCTACAATGGAGACATTGATTTACTCGTTGAGAAGGAACAGATGGCGCAGGATTATGATGGATTACCCCAATTGCGCGAACATTGAGTACCATGTTCCTGGTGTTTTTGCGAATGGTGCAATCCATTGGATTATTGATGTCAACCAGCCAGGAGGAGGAGAGGCGAAACGGATGATTGCTCTTGATCTTGCAACCGAGATCTATCGCCTGTTTCCACTCCCACCGGTTTTGTACGAACCAGAAGTGGATCACCATGCGCGTTCATTGCGCTTGGATTCCTTTGAAGGGTTTATATTGCTCAGTCTGTGCGTTAGTCAACAGCTTGATATATGGAAGATGACAGATTACGGAAGAGAGAACACATGGGTGAAGATCTTTTCACTAAATCAGCTTCGTTTTAATATTGTCCCTCCGAATATCCCCAAGCTGATTGCTTATATCAACAGCAACGACTATGAGCATGTTCTGATCGACTACTATGGGTATGAAATTTTGTTGTTCGATTTGAAGAACAACTTTGGAAAGAAAGTTACGATTCAGGGTGTCCAGAACGGTTTTTCGTGTATGGCAGCTCCTGCTAGCAGTGTTCCAGTTCGTGGAAGCAATGGTGCGAGTGGAAGTACACCTTCTGTGACATTAAAAAGGAAGAGGAACAGCTCTAGTGGCAGGTGAAATTACTCTAACTACACTGTATATAGCCTTTTATGATTCATTTCAATTTTCTGTGGCAAATTGGTTTGTGTTATTTAGGACTCTTGCTTACTCTATAGATAAGAACGCGTTCTCACTATGATAGATGCGATACCATTGCGCTGAGGAATCCCCTGATTCTTCATGGAGTGTCCTATTAGTTTACTGAACTCAGTATCTAGTAAAATTCTGTTCATTAATTCCAAACTGTTACTCTGTTAGTGCAAGGTAAGATTTGCTGTTGCTAAATTTACATATACAGTTACAATGATCCGATTGATAAACTAAACACGAATTCAACTACAATATTGTCTCGTTTCGTTAGGGAGTTATATATGACTTCAGATAACTGATCCATCATGACAAACTTGCTCAACATGCATCTATAAATTTCTACAGGATTTTGATCTCGTTCAGTTCAAATTTATGATTTCATCCGGATTGTTGGTTCTATTCATCATAAAGAGCTTAGTTCCATGTGAAGTTGAACACTGTCATATCGACAAACTTCTTGAGATGATATATAGTTTTTGAATTAGCAGTTTCAAATGAGAAGGAAACACATTATGCAGGTCGATTTTGTGTGTGAACCTCGCATCATGTGCGCCCTTGTCTCCCTCTGATGTCTGATTTAAATTCAATGACAGAACTCTCAAATCTCAAAAGATCTAGCAATAAAATCCATCATTATATTTCTTGAAATCTTAGCTCTCTTTAGTATATTAGCAGAATCAGGAAAGCTCTTATATACACAGTGTTCCGCATGCGTGATTTTTTAAAAGTTTAACTGAATCAAGAATTCTGTTGTAGCAGGTTGAAGCTGGAATTCACATCGAAGGATTGGGTTCCTCCGAGGGCTCAACATTGGTGATCAACCATATGGTTTATCTTAGTTGGGACTTAAATCTTGTCTGATAAACGGTTTATGATACCCTAGACGGGTGAGATCACCTTCTTACTATAGCAGTGGAGCACTCCTCGCTCTACTATGTATAGTGAGGGTGGCACATGTCTAATTTTCATTGAACCCTGATAAACGTCACTGAATTAACTGATTCATCATCCATCAGTATCTTTTTATACTTGTAATTGACATTTGACAAGTTTATGAGAATGGTTTTACTGTCACTTGTATTTGTTTATGTTTGTGTTTTCCTCTTTTGATGCAAATTTAAATTATCACTTGCATTTGTAGTGTTAAGATATAATTAAAAATAAAACTCACCACCATACGTACTCGCTTGTTATGATTTTGAAAACCGCCGCGGTTAGAAATGTTTTTGACGGTTTAGGCGGTCACCGCCAACCGCCCGACCCGCTCTTCTAGTTATAGAAATGATTACAATCTTTAAAAAAGAAATAGGGAAAAGTAGAAGGTTGAAGATTTATTTGAATCATTAAATGTAAAAATAATAAAGAATGAATAAAAATTGCTAGTAGGTTGATAAAGTAAATTAGAAAATAAATAAAAAAGAGATAGTAGATCGGTAACAACTCGGTTTTAATCGAGTTATCCTTTTCATCTTGTTTGTCATGCGGTTTTAATCGCGTTAAAAGTACCCATCTTTAATTTACCAACTATTCCTAATTCAATTAAAATTTATCTTTCTACCTACATTTTTATTTCACTTTAATTTTTCATTTATTATAACATCTTAAACCAATCAAATAATATTAAAACCAATCAAATTATCTTAAAAACGCTTACACACATCACTTCCCTCTTACAGACCCGATATAACTACCATATAAAGCTTCTAAAACTATAATTTCATTCTAAATACAATTTTTCAAAACTCAATTGTAATTCAATTATTATTCACGGTTAAAATTCAATTAAGTTTCAATTCTTTAATTGATTCTCAAACATCCACTAATATATACGAGGGTCTTAATGAAGTGGGCTAATATATACGAGGGTCTTAATGAAGTGGGTGCGAGACGGAGAAATTACTACGAACTCATACCAAATGAAATCTTGCCAAATATGATAACTCTTTATAAGTACCACATTTAGCCTCGAGCAGCTCCTCGATGGTGATGGGCTGGTGTCTGCTGTAAAACTTGGAACTACGCGGCTGCAGTGACAAAGTAACGAAACCGTAATTAATAGTATTACTAATACAATTGGACATGTAATGTTAAAGATGTGTCAACATAAGAGGCTTATACAATAATATAATAACCTGTAAAAATTTCAAAATAGTTTAAAGGAGTTGGAAACTATACTCCACAGATGAGTGGGGATATATATGCGGAAAAGTATACCGTAGGTTAATTATATATATCATATTATTCGGAAAGCAGTACATGAATATATAATCGAGTCGCCCCAAAATTTCAAATAATTTATGTTTTGATTTTAGTATTTATAGGTAAGTTGAGATATGCAAGTATTTATGTTTAATAGTAATTGTATAGAATTAATTAACTTCAAATAAAGGAGAGGCGATAGCTAGATACGTATATGATCATTTTCAAATTGTACTGTCATACTATCATTTTCAAGAAGACAATTAAAAGTATTAATTTCCAAGTCTTTAGTAGAAGTAATTGATTTAGACATGGTATATATGAAAGAGTAAGTATACTGAGAGACAGTCTTTAGATAATTTATCTAGAGATCGATCAATATTGTCAAGAAAATCATCGATGTTATTTATTAAAACACATATGTTTTCAACATTTGTGTTTTTTCATATTACAACAAGACTTGTTTCGTTAACAACATGAACATTTTGATTAATAACATGTATGATTTTATTGATAACATAGCCCGTCTCTATATAGAAACCGTCTCTCATAATAATTTGTGTATCAGAAAATGACATTAACCAATTAACCTTAAAAATTAGTCAAGTCAACAATGTGTGTCCATAAGAAAAGTGTACGTTTCTTCTTCTTGAAGAGTTATACCAAAAAAAGATTCTTGAATCTCCACAAGTGTAGCAAAAATGTGTCGTGAAAAAGATTTTCCTACACTTTTGCGTCATGTAAACTGTTCAGAACATAAGCATGCGCGCAAGAGTTCAAGTGGAAAAGGTACTTATAGAAACTCATTTAAAGTACTAGAAAAATTATGCACGTGTATTTAATAAATAAGTGTCTCATATTAAAATTAAATGTGCATGACATAAATATTATAATATATATATTTAAACTTATACTTAGTTAATTATCAATTCAATCACAATATATGTTATATGAGTTATTAATAAAAATATAAATTTTTGTGATTATAATAGGTGGGGGTAATGGGAGAGATGATGTGCAACTCCCTTCTTCTTTTTTTCTTTTCCTTTTTAACTTTATTTTTATAAGTGAAATTTGGAGTCAAATTAATTGAATTGGTCAAAATTAAATTAATTGTTGTAACAACTACCTTTGGGTGATTCTATTTTAGAATAGTAAAGATAAAGATTTAATATAAACCGTAGAGTGTAAAAACAAACATAAAAGACTTTGCAAAGCTCAATTCGAGTTTAAAGCTATACACACCGAATTCGTTTATAAACAATGCAGTGTCTCCGGCGTTTATTTCGATGTGCGTGCCATATACTATATATGTACAAAGATTTACATATTCCACTGTACAAGATACAAAACATCATAAGTCAATACATACATGTTGTATTATAGACTAAATCGTCAAAATCACGTAAACAGATCAAGTGAATGTGTTTTACCACATGTTATGCACTGGATTAACGACTCGGTCCCCCTCTAAGTAATTTGGGGTAGCTTATTTTGACTTATTGAATGGAAGTTTCAACGACTCTATATATATATAGGCAGGCAATGGACACTTCATGGGTTGGAAGTAGGAACCAATATCTTCGTGATCATGTACTTATATTGCATTGTTAGTTGTGGGATCGTTTTGTTATTTGGATTAGTATTTATTATTCATAATGCATTCAAATGGTACAAAATCAGACTATCACAAACAAAGCCATTTTTTCCGAAAATGTCGCAACTTAATTTAGTATTTTCTTTGAATTCTTCCCATTGTAAATATGTTGTTCTTCATATTGGATTATATGTGTAAGAAGTTTTAGTAAGTGTTGCGAAACGTTGTAGAGTTTCTATAAGAAAACCACGGTTCATCGTAAGTGAAAATGTATGGATCGAGATTTGGTATTAACTATCAGTGGTGTGCACTAGCTAGTATTATCTAAACAATGTATTGCAACTTTGCAACCCTACTAAACTAAGTGAATTAGACACAGCGGAATGGAAATGAACACAAGTATAAATTTCTAGCATATTATATTAATATAATTCATCGAGTCTCAAAGCGAAATATTCACTATATTAACAAAAATACTCTCAACCTATTCCATGAATGGTTAAATGATCAAAATCAACCAAATTGTTGCCAATCGATTTACATCCTTTAGGAGAGAGCCTAAATCTTCTCTATAATTAAGGTAAATTCATTATCAGCATATCACCAATAAATCTCTATCGAGTAATCATCTAGTATAGTTTGTAAGGTACAAAACTCTTTGTACTCCTTAGTGTTAGAATTTTAGTCTACATTGAGGCTAATCCATGTTTTTGCACCTAAACCAAATGACTCCACATGTTGGAAATGACGTTTCCTTGAACATGAATAATCTACTATAATAGTAGATTGCACTTGAGAAAGAATTACTAAAATTCATTGAAAGGTTAACGAGTAATTGAAGCTCAAAGTGTGTTGGTTGATGCATTAAATATGGAATGCCAAGAGTTGAAAATGGGACAAGTCTCACATAGCTAAAATTGAGAAACAAGTAACTAGTTATAAGTCCAAGACTTAATAGTTTGGGCCACAAGGGGCACCCATGGTTTTGGAAGGGGGGAGGAGCTAGATGGCTCCATTACTTGACCATACGCGCCCGGGCCTTGGGTCTAGAGTTCGCGGGTCACAGTTTTGAGTTGATTGTAATCTTTTTGGGCCAAAAACATATTGTGTTTGGTTAAGTCCAATAAAGAGTCTGAAACAGAAAAGCCCAACATATGCGTCTGTTTGGTTTGAGCTTAAGCTAACGGATCTGTCCATTCGCTGAGGGATGTAACTGAACGGGAAAATTCAAACAGGTTTGTCTGTTTGAATTTTTATTTCTGCAGCGACTTGTTCACGAAAAGTTACATCTATTCAGACTACAACTCTTCGAAATTATAAATTGACCTCCAGATTCGGATTTTCAACATACAAAAATCTAAACCTTCTTTCTTCTCTCTTACTCTCTAAAAAGCCTGAACTTTCTATATTGCCAAGTTCGACGAGTTAGCGATTCAGTGCTAGAATACTAACTCTCTGCTATTCTATCTTGGGAGACTGATTGCTAAGTAAACCGTAGGCACCAGAACGGGGCAATCAATGTCTTAAGGACCGAGGGCCAACCCTCTGCTCAACAGATTTCTATCTTGCATTCTGTTCCGTTCACCATCTTCATACACCCACTCTCTACAACCAACACTTAGTTACTCAATCTCTTCGTAACTAATTTCAAGTGTCATGCTTCATCATCTTAGCTAATCAGGAAACCTACACAAGACATGCTAAAAACATGAAACTGATTTAAGGTGAATAACGGCAAAATATATAATGGATATATACATAGAAGTGCAGAAATAATGTAGTGTTGTCAACAGGTTTTGTGAAAATACACAGGAGTACTTTCATTTTGAATTTTGTATGAAAGAAGCTTTTAGTAAGTGTTGTGAAACGATATAAAGTTTATGTAAGATTATCACGGTCCATCATAAGGTTAGAGGTCACCTTATGGTTTCTGTAGAAGCCTCGAAAGTATTGTGATTCGTGAATATGCCATGATTATTGGGTAGGTGGCTTCACATATCCGTAGATTGCCTACGTAATTAGTGGTAAGTGATTTTGTCAATCGATTTTTCGAGTTTCTAGCGGAGTTAGGAGGTTACAGGGGCGGAGGCACACCTTGTGCTAGCTGTGTCTCCAACCACACCTGGAAAAAAAAAATTTGTTTATAGCCTTCATTTTTTTTTTTTTTGCAAATTAGTCTCCACCTAAATTTAAGTTTAGCAACACCACAACCTAGATAATTTTGGTCCAAGCTGCAACTCCAAGCCCAAATTGAAATCTGAAAGCCCACGTTGGCTTGGCTTGGCCCAACACCTCTAATTAATAATTACTATGTGAAGATAGATTGAATTCAGAAGACAATGTTAACATGATCCAGTCCAAGGATGTAAACATTGAAGTTCTAACAGAACTAGGAAAGGAAGAAATCTTTCTTATTCGAATTGGAAAAGGATTAAAGCTTGTTTTACTAATTCAAGGTGATGTAGGAGGCTTGGGAAAACTTATATATACAGCCTTAGGCGTGACACAACACATCAGAACACAAGAATAGAAGACAAGACACAAGACAAGAGATTTGCCGTTCCATATCGAAATCTTCTTTATTCTTCTAGTTTGCGTTTTGAGTTCTGTTTTGTTATTCTCTGTGAATCGATCTTGGTCATTGCATTAGTCAATAAAAGAATCTCTAGTTTTCTCCCGTGGACGTAGGCATTCGCCGAACCACGTAAATCGTTGAGTTTTTCGATTGTGTTTGGAGTTGTTGATTGAGTTCTATTTATTGGTTGTTGGTTTAGCTATCGTAGCAACTGTTGCTATAACAGTGATTGTGTTTTAGCTTTGTTTTGAGTTGGTTGATCATTATTGTTGATGATCGAGTTCCGAAGAACAATTATGCAACAATTGGCGACGTCTGTGGGAAGAAGGAACAATCAACTCAGGAGCTATTATGGCAATGGCAAGGTTTGACATAGAGAAGCTTACAGATAAAATCGATTTCTCTTTGTGGAAGGCAAAGATGGAGGCTCTACTGGTTCGACAGGGACTAGAGCAGGCGTTGCTTGGAGATGCCGGATTTCCTAAGGATTTTGATAAGGCTGAGAAGGCACGCATCATAGGAAAGGCAAGGAGCTCGCTGATTTTGTCTTTGGGAGATAAAGTCTTGGTAGAGGTGATTAAGGAGAAGACTGCCAAGGGTGTTTGGGATAAATTGGAATCCCTTTATGATGTGAAGTCTTCTGCAAGCAAGATGCACCTGAAACAAAAACTCTTCTCATTCAAGATGAGAGCTGATAGATCAATCATTGATCAGTTGGATGAATTCAACAAGTTTTGCATGGACATTGAATCTTTGGAAGTAAAGGTTGAAGACAATGACAAGGCTGTGATATTGTTGAGCTCTCTACCCAAAAGCTATGAACATTTCATTGATGCTATTGTTATGACCAAACCAGATGACCTTACAGCTACAGATGTTGAAAAGGCATTGAGGAATAAGATTGATCAGAAGAATGTGGGCACCAACTGATCCTCAGATCTGAGAGCTTGTTTGTCAAGCAAGCATGGAACAAACATCAAGCTGGAAAAAGCAAGATGTCTGACAGGCCAAAACAACAACTGAAGGAGTCCAAGTTTGGTAGGAATAACAACACAGAGAAGAGGGCATGTTTCTACTGCAAGAAACCAGGTCACCTGATGAAAGACTGTTACTCATTAAAGAAGAAGGAGAGAAGAGGAAAGACACCTGAGCAAGGTGGAGCTAATACTGCAGATCTTGCAGAATCCTCTGATGCATTTGACAATGCTGATGTACTCTCTATTACTGAGTCTAAGTGTGGATCAAAGTGGATTCTAGACTCAGGGTGTTCATTCCATATATGCCCTATAAAAGAGTGGTTTGAGGATCTCAAGTATGAAAACAAGGGAACTGTATTGTTGGGAGATGATTATGCTTATGGTATCAAAGGAACTGGTAACATAAGGCTGAAGATGCATGATGGTGTCATTAGGATTCTCACCAATGTTAGATACATACCTGATTTGAAGAGAAACTTGATATCTCTAGGAACTCTTGATAAGAAGGGATATAAGTATGGATCTGAGAATGGTGTTATGCAAGTTATGAAGGGGAATACACCAGTTATCAAGGCAAACCTCATTAATGGTTTGTATGTCATGCAAGGAGAAGTTGCGTCTGGTATGGCAGCTGTTGTTTCAAGTGTTGCTACAACTGTTAGTGCAACTGTTGCTACAACAATGGACAAGACACAACTGTGGCATGAAAGGTTAGCTCATATCAGTGAAAAGGGACTTAAGGAGCTGTCAAGACAAGATGTTCTATGTGGTGATAAAGTGTCTAAGCTAAGTTACTGTGAGAATTATGTCCTTGGTAAGGCTCACAAGACAAGTTATGAAACTGGAAAGCATACCACTAAAGCACCTTTGGACTATGTGCACTCTGACTTATGGGGACCTGCTAGGACTGAGACATTAAATGGAGGAAGGTATTATATGTCTATCATTGATGATTACTCAAGGAAGGTATGGCTCATGGTGTTGAAATCTAAGGATGAAGCATTCTCTAAGTTTAGAGACTAGCTTATTGAGATTGAGAATCAGACTGGGAGGAAGCTTAAGTATCTCAGGACTGACAATGGCTGGAATATCTATCAGGAGAGTTCAATGTTTTTTGCAGAAAAAGGGGTATAATCAGGCACAAGACTATATCAGGAACCCCCAACAAAATGGAGTGGCTGAGAGATACAATAGAACAATCTTGGAGAGGATAAGATGCATGCTTATCAGTTCTGGACTCTCAAAAGGATTTTGGGGAGAAGCTGCAAATACAGCTTGCTATTTGATAAATAGAAGTCCCACCTCTGCATTGAATTTCAAAACACCTGAGGAAGTATGGTCTGGACATACTCCCAGATATGATCACTTGAAGGTGTTTGGGTGTTTGGGTCTTGTTCACACCAAACAAGACAAGCTGGATGCAAGAGCATTAAGGTGTGTGTTTCTGGGATATCCAACTGGGGTCAAGGGCTACAAGCTATGGAGCATTGATCAGAAGAAGTGCATTATGAGTAGGGATGTTACTTTCAATGAGAGAATTATGCCTCTCAAACCTCAGATTGAATCAGGAACAAAACCACTGGTGTCTCCTACAACTGGTACAACAGGTGAAGATGATAATACTAAGATTGAGGTGGAGTATGTTTATGATACACAGGTACTTGACACTTGTGTACATGAAACTGGAGAATCTTTAGGGACAGTTGGTGCAATTGTTGATCCAACTGCTTCACGCAATCCTGCATCGAACAAGGAGAACTGGCAGACAAGCACCAAACCTGTATGGTTTTGGAAGAGTAGGGAAGTCCTACATGGTGTCTTATGCTCTGAGCGTTGCAGAAGAGATTAATTATGCTGAACCAAACAGCTACCATGAAGCAGTCACTTATAAAGAGAAGTTATTATGGATGGAAGCCATTCAAGAAGAATTGGAGTCTCTATACAAGAATAAAACTTGGAGTATTGTCACTGTACCAAGGAATACCAAGTTGGTAGGCTGCAAGTGGATCTTTAAGAAGAAAGATGAAGCAACTATTGGTGGGAAAGTGAGATACAAAGCAAGGATAGTGGCTAAGGGTTTCACACAGAGGGAAGGCTTGGACTACACAGAGATCTTTTCTCCTGTAGTCAAGCATACATCAATCAGGATACTGTTGTCTATTATCACTCAAGATGGTCTTTATCTACAACAGATGGATGTGAAGACAGCTTTCTTACATGGGAATCTTGAGGAGGAGATATACATGAAAGTGCCAGATGGAGTAACTGTGAGCAATGCAGATACAAAGGCATGTTTGCTCAGAAAATATTTATATGGATTGAAGCAATCTCCAAGACAATGGTACAAGAGGTTTGATGAGTTTGTGACATCTGTGGGTTTCAAGAGAAGCAACTATGATAGTTGCATATATTAAGCTGGAAGACATGATACATTTTTATTATACTTGTTGCTATATAAGTTGTGCTCATTGTTGATGAAAGTACATAAGGGTCTACTCCAACCTTAGGAGTGTTTTGGAGAAGCTAGAGAGGAATTCAATCTAAGGTGGAGATTTGTGATGATAGCTTGAATTCAGAAGACAATGTTCTTTACAAATCCAATCACGATGTGAAACATTGAAGTTCTAACAGAACTAGGAAAGGAAGAAATCTTTCTTATTCGAATTGGAAAAGGATTAAAGCTTGTTTTACTAATTCAAGGTGATGTAGGAGGCTTGGGAAAACTTATATACACAGCCTTAGGCGTGACACAACACATCAGAACACAAGAATAGAAGACAAGACACAAGACAAGAGATTTGTCGTTCCATATCGAAATCTTCTTTATTCTTCTAGTTTGCGTTTTGAGTTCTGTTTTGTTATTCTCTGTAAATCGATATTGGTCATTGCATTAGTCAATAAAAGAATCTCTAGTTTTCTCCCGTGGACGTAGGCATTCGCCGAACCACGTAAATCGTTGAGTTTTTCAATTGTGTTTGGAGTTGTTGATTGAGTTCTATTTATTGGTTGTTGGTTTAGCTGTCGTAGCAACTGTTGCTATAACAGTGATTGTGTTTTAGCTTTGTTTTGAGTTGGTTGATCAATATTGTTGGTGATCGAGTTCCGAAGAACAATTACGCAACATACTATAACACTTCACAAGACAATTAATAATAAATAGAAGTTTCTTGCGATTTCTTCTTTCTCTGTGGTGTTCATTTGCGTTGCTTTTTTTTTTTTTTTTCCTTAACAGATTATGGTGGAGTTGGTGATAGTTTTTGCGTGGAACGTGTTGGCCTTTCAGTTATTCATGTCCGTCCTTTTATCTATTGTTTTGTTGAATCATGTCCTTGTACACATTTTGTGATTGGAAAAATTAATCCATGTGGATGTTCATATATAGGGCATGGCTGGCCTGACTGAAGTAATTTATTTAAGAATGTTGTTAATTAGTTTAATTTTGAGCTTTATATTAGCAAAGATCCTATATTTGGTTTAGGTTGTCGCATGTTCTGGAATTATAAAAATGTGAAAACTTATGATGTTGAACCCTTTTGTTTAGCTTTCTATTAACGAAGTAATGTTTTGGTTCGTTGAAAGAAAGATATGTTGTTACATTGAGTTACTAATATATTTATTATGATAAAGTTACACTGCCTCGATTTTCATGCGTGGTTGGAAGTTGAAACTTTTGTTGCGGCGTTTGCTCGTAAGGTACTATTCCAGACTTTTTTTTATGTTAAGTAGAAAAATATTTGCTAAGATGGTTTTTGCTGCAAAAAAATTCTCGTTACATTGACTATAATTTGTCCTTCTCATAATTAGTCACACGCAATTTTCAATTCTGGCTCCGTCCCTGGAGGTTAACTGATTTGGAGTTGTTTTTATTCGTTTTGATGCCTGATTTAGAGTTTTTGAGTCGGTTCTCTCAAGAGAATGAAATTAGAAAGTTAGTTAGTGGTAGTTAGAAACAGTTAAGTTAGTTAGTTATTGATTATGTTTATAAATACAGAAATCAATTATTTGTAAACTTACTTGTTGTTCATTTCATTCCTCTTCTCTTTCAATACAATTTCATTTCATTCACATGGTATCAGTTGAAATTTTGATTTCAATCGATTGATTTTGCGATTGTTTTTCCGCATTTCAATTGTTCTTCCGCATACTCTGTTGTATCGATTCATCGAATCGATTTTGCTGTTCGTGAATACGTTCTACAGTTCACTGTGTTTCAGTTGTAACCGTTTTTTTTCTTCGATTTGATCATCCATGGCGGAATCTACGCAACCTTCTACAGTTCCGACTGTTCAATCAACTCTGTCACTGAATCCGGCAGTTAATCCTTCGTCTCCGCTTTTCGTTCATGCTTCTGATCATCCTGGCTTACAGATTATTACGGTGATTTTTAATGGCGAAAATTACATCTCTTGGAGCAAGTCTGCGATCCGTGCTCTACGAGTGAAGAATAAGCTGCGATTGGTGGATGGATCTATTTCTGTTCAAGATGTTTCTGATACGGTCTTGTATGAGGCTTGGGAGCAAGCTAATGCACTTGTGTTATCCTGGATTAATCTTTCTCTTCAAGAAGATATCAGAAACAGTCTTCTTTACTGTGAATCTGCTAGGGACATTTGGGTGGAAATCAAGTCGAGATATGAGAAAACTGATGGTCCAAGAGTGTTTTCTTTGGAGAAATCATTGTGTGACTTGTCGAAGGGTACTCAAACTGTGACTCAATATTACAATCGTTTTAAGTGTATTTGGGATGAATATCTGAGTTACAGACCTATTCTTTCTTGTACTTGTGGTGCATTAGCTAAGTGAAATTGTACATTGTTGCAGAAAGTTTCTGCAACACAGCAAAGAGATGCTGTTATGAAATTTCTGGTGGGATTAGATGATTCTTATCAAAACTTGAGAAGTCAATTGTTGTTACAGGTTCCTGTACCATCTTTGACTCAAGTATACTCTACTTTACTCCAAGAAGAAGCACAGAGATTGATTTGTCAACCTGTGATTGCTAGTCCTATGGATTCTGCTGCTATGATGACTAAGTCTACTGGTTCTTATAGGCCATCTCAGATGAGGAATTTTACAGGTGATTCAGGGAAGAATCAGGGGTATCAAAAGGAAAAATCCAAGAAGAAATGTTCCAATTGTAAGATGTCAAACCATACTATTGACACTTGTTTTCAGCTTATTGGTTATCCCCCTGGTTGGAGGAATAGTAGAGATACCAATGCAAGAAAGTTTTCTGTTAATGCTGTGGAAGTTATGGATGATATTGCAGATGACTGCAACAATAATCCATTGGTTGATCCAGCTATGTTACAACAGTTTAATCAGTTCTTGGCTTTTCAGCAGCATTTTCAGCAACAACAGCCTCCTGTGCATTCTGCTAACATTGCTGTAGCTACATTGCCCACTAATCCTTCTGAGATTAATGCTACAGGTTTGCATGGCATGAGATGTTGTTTTACAGCTTTTCAATCTAAGTCTGTAGATACTTGGATAGTAGATACAGGAGCTACTGATCATATGATATGTACTATGAATTTATTTACTTGCAAACCTAGACCTGTGCATGTTACTATTAATCTCCCCAATAATAATATTACTACTGCTACTTATGTTGGAGATATACAGCTAACTAATGATTTGGCTCTTAAAGATGTTCTTTTTGTGCCTAGTTTTTCATATAATTTGTTATCTATTAGTAGTTTGACTAAAAGATCTTTTTGTCATGTATTGTTCAGTGCTGATAGCTGTTTATTGTTTAGTGCTAAAGATATTGTTTTGCAGGACAACAACTCATACAAAGAGATTGGTCATGCTAAGCAAGAGAATAGATTATATCATCTCAGATTCAATAACACCTCTCAGCTTACTTTTCACAAGCATGTTACTAATGTTTCAGATTCTTTTCATGTATCTAGTATTCATCAGGTTAATGCTGTAATTTCTGATGTACATTTGTGGCATAATAGGCTGGGTCATGCTCCTTTCAAGTGTATTTCTTTGATTCCTAGTCTCAAGCCTCATTGTAAAGAGATTTCTCATTGTTCTGTATGTCATTTTGCCAAACAAAAGCGAAATTCTTTTCCTATTAGTGTTACTACTTCTGTTCATCCTTTTGAGCTTATGCATTGTGACATATGGGGGCCTTATGCTACTTCCAGTACACAAGGTCATAAATATTTTCTTACTATAGTTGATGACTATAGTAGGTGTACCTGGATTTATCTGATGAAGGCCAAATCTGAGGTTAAAATTCATTTAACAAATTTCTATAACATGGTTTTGACTCAATTCAGTACTAAAATCAAATGTATTAGAACAGACAATGGTGTAGAATTTGTTATGAGAGATTTTTACCATGATTTGGGCATCATACATCAGACCTCGTGTATCTACACACCTCAGCAGAATGGTGTGGCAGCATCTGTTACAGATTGCTAGAGCTTTGTTATTTCAATCTAATATCTCACTGACTTATTGGACTGATTGTGTGTTAACTGCAGCACACATTATTAATAGATTACCTTCTGTCAAGCTTGGTAACAAGACTCCTTTTGAACTGCTACACGGCAAACCTGCTACCTATGATCATATGAAGTCTTTTGGATGTTTGTGTTACAGCAGCACAGTCAAGGTTCTTAGAGATAAGTTTAGTCCTAGAGCAGACCAATGTGTGTTTATAGGATATCCAGTTGGTATTAAAGGTTACAAACTTTTACATTTGCAAACCAAGAAGATTATCATCTCAAGGGATGTTTCTTTTCATGTAAATATTTTTCCTTTCAGAAATTATGATAACTTTGATATCACTTCTCACACAATTGGATCTGCCCAGAAGGATTTTTCATTACATAATTCAGTTCCAGTTTTACCTGCACAAGTTAATCATCATGATGTTTCTGCTATAACAAACAATACTAATGTATCTATGAGTGCAGATATTAATACAGGACAGAATATTGGGTATTCAGACAATACTAATGTCTATGTGAGTCCAGATACTCATACAGGACACAATATTGAACATTTAGAAGTATCTGATATTCAGCCCAGCTTGGTTGATGAAATTCAGTCTAGTACTTCTAATATACCAGATATTTCAAGTGATTCCACTAATTCAGAAGGTGTTATGCAAGAAGATCAAGCAAGAAGAGCTGATTCTCAAACTGCATTGAGAAGATCTTCTAGGCCCAAGTCAAATCCTGCACATTTTAATATTTATAACATTACTTTGCCACCTTCACTGGATCATTCTCATTCTAAAGCTCTCATGACTAGTTGTGTTAGATATCCAATATCTAATTATTTGTCTGCTAATCATTTATCTGATTCTCATTTTGCTTTTACAGCTGCCATAACCAAGAGTGTTGAGCCTCATACATACAAGCAGGCTAGTAAAGTGGATGAATGGCAGAAAGCTATGGATTCAGAAATACAGGCTTTAGAAAGAACAAACACATGGTGTTTAGTTCCTTTACCTGCTGGCAAGCACTGTATAGGGTGTAAATGGGTATACAAAATCAAGCATAAAGCAGATGGTTCGATTGAGCGTTATAAAGCACGCCTGGTTGCTAAGGGATATACGCAGGAGGAAGGCATTAACTACTTTCATACATTCTCATCAGTTTCTAAACTTACTACTGTCAGGGTTGTGCTAGCTATAGCTGCACAGAAGCGTTGGTTTTTACATCAATGTGATGTAAATAACGCTTTTCTTCATGGTGATCTGGCTGAGGAAGTGTACATGTCTCCACCCCCTGGTTATTTAGCTCCTGGAGACACTAGAGTGTGTAAACTCATCAAGAGTTTAGATGGTTTGAAGCAAGCTTCACGCCAATGGTTTTATAAACTTTCACAATGCTTAATTGCTTATGGTTTTGTTCAGTCTAGTGCTGATACTTCTTTGTTTAATTTACATACAAATACTTATGATATTATTTTAGTATGTTATGTTGATGATATCATTCTTGCAGGAAATGATGAGCAGGCTATAATTGCTGTAAAACAGCATCTACATAACCAGTTCACAATTAAAGACCTTGGAGTGTTAAAGTATATGTTGGGCATTGAAGTGGCAAGAACATCAGATGGCATTTTCTTGTGTCAACGCAAGTATACTCTGGATATACTCAAAGATACTGGATATTTGGAGAGTAAGCCCATAGATACTCCAATGGAAACCAAGCAAAAATTTGCAACTGCAACTAGTCCATTATTACAAGATGGAACTCAATACAGAAGATTAGTTGGGCGTCTCATTTACCTCACTATTACCAGACCAGACATTGCTTACTCTTTACAAACACTGAGTCAGTATATGTCTAAACCTACAGAAGCACATTTGGCTGCTGTACATAGACTGCTCAGATATCTCAAGCATAGTGCAGGGCAAGGCGTGTCTTGTCTGCCAACAACAATTTGCAGCTCACTGCTTATTGTGACAGTGATTGGGCCCGTTGCTCTGAGATTAAAAGGAGTGTTACAGGGTATGCTGTATACCTGGATGATTCTTTAGTCTCATGGAAGTCTAAGAAGCAACCTACGGTTAGTAGATCATCAGCTGAGGCCGAGTATAGAGCACTTGCTTTCACTACTTGTGAAGTGCAGTGGCTTTTGTTTCTTCTTAAAGATCTTGGTATATTTCATCCTCAAGCTGCTTCAATATATACAGATTCCAGGAGTGCTTTGTGCATTGCAGAAAATCCTGTTCTTCATGAAAAGACAAAGCACATACAAATTGATTACCATTTCACTAGAGAGAAGCTGCATGCTGGGATCATCAAAATTGTTCACATTCCCACTTTGCAGAACATTGCTGACATGCTAACTAAGCCTTTGTCTCTCGATTTGTTTCGTTCTTTCAGCTCCAAGATGCACTTGATCAATATCCACGCACATCTTGAGGGGGGGTCTCAAGAGAATGAAATTAGAAAGTTAGTTAGTGGTAGTTAGAAACAGTTAAGTTAGTTAGTTATTGATTATGTTTATAAATACAGAAATCAATTCTTTGTAAACTTACTTGTTGTTCATTTCATTCCTCTTCTCTTTCAATACAATTTCATTTCATTCACAGGTTCTACCACATGTTATGCACTGGATTAACAACTCGGTCCCCTAATATTAAATTGGAGTTTCCATGACTATAGGCAGCCATTAAATTAATGGACACTTCATGCAGCCCATCAAACAATGAGAGCTTGTCGTTCAAAGTTTGGAAAAAACGGAAATGTAAACGCATGTAAATGACCGCCAAGTATACCCCTTCTAGATATGAAAAGCTTAACAAATTTATTTTTACTCTCTCTCTCATTCTTCTATTCTACTACCAACTTCAGGTATATATCATGATGATTTAGTGTGTTGTACACAATTATACCACATACTTTAATGTTTCATTGTATACAACACATAAATAATCATGAAAATGACTAATCGTAATGTATCCGTAATTTACAAGGTTTAAGTTTGAAAGCAGAAATTCAAGAATACCAATAATTAAATAAATTGAAATTACAGAACATATAATCAAAACAACTCCAAATCAAGAGCTACTAAACCGTTAGCAATGTCTGATCTAGAAAATTGATCAGTTAAATCTTAAACCACCAATTAGATAGACAATTTTACGGGGCTACAAATTTACCAGCCCGTAATTATATACTTACTCTACTCTGTTCCATTAAAAACTTCCTAGATTTCCTTTTTTAGTGTTTCGTTAGAAACTTCCTAACCAAAAAAAGGAAGTCTTTATCCCACTATCTAATTCTTTATTATTTATCTTTCCTACTTTATCATCATTATATTCACTCTCCCACTTACTTTATCACCCACAGGGCCGGCTCATAGATTTAAGGGGCTCTGTGCGAAAATTTTAAACGGGGCCCAAGTATTAACAAAATAAAAAATTTATATTATAACTAAATAATAAAAATCATATATTATAAGTCATTGAAATATTCTCTCAAGATATTATTACACATAACTAAAAAATTACTTGAAAAGCACAACTCTTCTAGCTAGGAAATAGGAGAATTGATTTGAGAATTAATGGAATGTTGGAAAGAATTAGGAGATTTGGAGAAGAAAGAGGAAGAATGAAGAAGAGAGAAGGAAATGAAGAAAGAAATGTGTTCTCTGTTCTTCAATCTTCCGGTTGTTTCTTGTTCATTACATTTTTTCTTTTTTTTATTTATTTATACACATATGGGCTTGGCCCAGGCCTAGGGGGCCCCAAAAAAATTTAGGGCCTCATGGCGGCATTTACAGAGCTGGTAGGCACGATCACCCACTTACAACTTTATCAATATACTACCACTCACAAACTAATATTTAATTAATTTTCCTTAAACTAAGATAAAGTAACTCCTTAGGAAACTTTTAATGAACCGGAGGGAGTATTTCTATACAAACTAAGGTAATCAATCCTTGTCAAGGACTCAAGGGCGCCATAGACCAAAACCTTATAATCCAAATTCAATCAAGAAACTAGTTTGTCATATTTATTTAAATTGTTCATATATATTTAATCCGAACATGAGGAAAAGTGAAAACCATGTCTTCCACATTTAAATATTTTACACGCTCACCTGATCTATACTAATACGATGGGATGTAATTCCATTCCATTTTTAAGAAAAACTCAGAGTATTTAGAAGAATTTATGTTTGAAAGACTTCATTTGACCATCAATAGTGTGCTTCATGGACTGGATGTCATATAATCAATTGAACCAATCAGTGGAGTCCCTAGCTGAGAACGTAACTCTTAGGTGAAACATACAGAAGTTTGAATTTTCAAAAGTTTCAAAGTAAAACACCATAATTTTAAATTTTATGGCCGACTGCCCACCACGACTTTCTGCCCCTTGATTGCAATGAGAATCTTGAAAAACAGTCAAGATAGCATATTGCAAAATGGCAATTTTCATGCACCTATTAAATATCAAGATATACGGAGAAAGATATTTTGTGATCGGGCGATTACCTAGCAAAAGCCGTAATAACCATGGCATAGACGAAGGTCACGAGCAAGTCTAAAAACAACAACAAACAAAAGTTTTGATTTTGGCTATGCTACGACACGGGCACGTTGACACGACCTAAATGTTCAGGATCTCAATAGCACCTTGGTGAGTTCATCCGTGATAAATTAAGTATAATATCAATTGACATCATCACACATTTAAACAGGGTAAAATTCATTTTTGGTACTTCACTGTGAGACATTTTCAATTTTAGTACTCCAGAGTGGTCGCATCCAATTTAGGTACTATTTATCAATAACTATTTACGATTAAGGTACTAATTGTAAATTAAATGGTGGGTGTGCAAATTAGTATCAAGTTACAATTAACATAACTCCAACTTCACGTGAATTTGATCAATTGAAAGTCGAATGAAACAAAATTGATGACAATTCTACAAAAAAGAATCTGCCGAGAAAGAATCTGGCGCTTGTGACTTATGAGTGGGACGAAGTCTACGATATCTTGCGAACGGTTAATTTTCTATGTCTATATTTCGGCGTTTGACATTCGCTCGCGCGTGAATGTGATGGTGCACCTCATAAATCCAATTAGTACCTAATTTGTACATTAGTTATTAATAATTAGTAACTAAATTGGACGCGACCACTCTAAAGTACGAAAATCGAAAATGTCTCACACTAAAGTAAAAGTGAATTTTACCCATTTAAACACCTAAGCCACCGGTGGCGGGTCTAGGGCTGCAAGCGAACCGAGCTTTTATCGAGCAGCTCGAGCTCGATAAAAGCTCGGTTGCTCGAGCTCGAGCTTTTTTTGTAGCTCGATTGAGTTTTCGAGCCGAGCTCGAACTTTGTAAAGCTCGGCTCGAAAGCTCGTCGAGCAGCTCGGTTGTAGTTATTATTAATTATATAATATATAATATATATTTAAAAATAAAAAAAAACAAAACCCTACTTCATTTTTGGGAATTTTCAAGCCGAGCTTATTTCGAGCTTTGTAAGTTTTCGAGCTCACGAACCGAGCTAAATCGAGCTTTAAAGGTTCGATTTGAAGAAAAAAAATCGAGCTCGCGAGCCGAGCTCGAGTCGAACAAATTATTTCGAGCTCGAGCTCAAATTTTCCAGCTTGATCTAGCTCGAGCTCCAGCAGAAAAATGATAAACGAGCCGAGAGCTCGAGCTCGGCTTGGCTCGTTTGCAGGCCTAGGCGGGTCTAATTAATTATTCCAATGAAGAGGATTCACCTAACTTAGATTGGAAGTAAAGTGGAATTTTTGCATTATAATGTACCGTTTTCAATTATTGGTAGCATGTCCAAGTCTATAAGTACAAGAGCCAGATGATTGAGGAATTCATTAGGAATTCCTCTTTCCCAATTTAAAACACTGAAAGCATCTGTTTACCCTATGTGACATCTAAAGAACAATTCCACATTCATATGTTGAATGATTTTTTTGATGTCACTTAGTGTAAATGGATACTTCTTGTGTCGAAATACTACCAATGAAACTGTATACATCTAGAGTATTTGTCTACACTCTACAGTTCCGAGTGGAATATTTATACTACTTCACTATTAGCGATGATATAAGAATTTGTTGGAATATCAACGTGACGTATGTCCTGTTTTTGGGGTGCCCGAGCAGCACCATCATATGGTTCGAAGAGAAAGTTGACAATGAATTTGTTTCTCAGGTTCATCAACATAAAACCGGATGGTTTTACCGGTCACACGGGTTTTAATGGGATTTATTTTAATGATAAGCCGCCACATACTATTTAACCGTTCAATCGGTAATCAGGTGTATCTTTTTTTTTTTTTCATTAGACAAGATTGTCATATCCCAACAACTAGCCAGCTAAGTCTGCTGTGTATCTTTTTTTTCCCCATTTTTCCCCTTTATTTCTCAGTTGTATTGAGTACATCTCACAAATTTAGTCCAGCACTGATTTTTAAAAGTATTGCTCCTTCTAGGATGTCTTTTATATTCACGTGACTCAAAATTGATACTTTAATGAATTCAAACATCTTACAAATTCAGCTAATAAATGCGGGAGTTGATAACATTAATACAATAGCATTTTAATGATCATATTAGTACTACGATCTAAACACAAATAAAAAACTCCAATGCCCACCCACCGCTCAATCAAAATAGAAGACAATACATGATCAATTGTCAAGTCCTTCCGCTGTAATTTATGGAAGTTAGAGATTATTTAGGGTGTGATTGATCGGAAAAGATCTATTAATCCACATTTCATGTCCCAATTAGTGTCACATTTCATATCCCAATTAATGTCCATTAATTGGGGCATGAAATGTAGGATAGAAGATCTTTTCCGTTGATCGATAGGGCAAAAGGTGTGTAAAGTAATAGTTTTTTATTGCATTTTGTTGTGTGTTTTTTATATTTGTAAATCGCGAATAAAAGTGAGGATTGTGTTTTGAAATACATCTAGCTGAGAGTTTCAAAATCACTATTGTGAGTGTTGATTTTGGCATACATCTACCTTATTATTGTTGCATTCCAGAGAAACCAGGCTGCCTCTCTCGTAATTAAGCGTAAGTATTTTTTCTCTTCCTCCTCTGTTTCAATTTAATACTGTCACAATAGGGGTGGCAATTTATGTCCGGCCCAGCCCGGCTCGATCAAAGCCCGTTCCATCGGGCCTATGTTCCATTTAGAGCTGGAATTGGGCATAATTTTAGGCCTGCCAGACTTTCAGGCCCGGGCCGGTCATATATATGTTTGTTTATAGGGAAAATTACACCAGGTCTCCCTACTAAAGACCCTATTAACAAGAACGTACCCCGCATTTGAACAATAACGCCACAGGACAAGTTTCATAAATCAATAACGGATTAGTTCAAAAGCCAACTCTTGCCTCCTACGTGGCTCAGAATTATCTATGTGGATAATAAAAGAAAGGATTTTGGCCTTTTTTCTTGATTTCTGCTTTTCTTTTTAATATGGCGGCTGGACCAATTTGTAATTGATTTATCAGATGGACTAGCCGTTACATAATCCGTTGGACCAGTGTGTTATAGATAATATCAGGACTAATTATAATATGTTATTGATTTATACTGTAGAATTCAAAAAACTAGCCTTACCTACCTTATTTGTGTGTGTATATAAGCTCATTTGGGGTGTTTTTTATGCCAATTCCTTCTCTTGTTTGCTGTTTTTATGCCAATTCCTTCTCTTGTTTGCCAATTCCTTCTCTTGTTTTCTTCTTCATTTTCTTCATCACTTTTGTCATCCAACTTTTCAGACCTCATCTTACCCCTAATAAACCCTATTGCCTCATCCTCAGACTCATGCAAATACTCATCTGCAGGACATTGATACTCACAATTATCATCATCCTCAGATTCAGATTCACTAAGTACCTTACCCTTCCCCTTGTCTAACTTGTTGATGTTGCTAGTACCTTCTTTTGCAGATTCATCAGGAGGGTCTGTAGGGTAATGTGCATTCATGTTCCTAGAGAGTAGTTCCTCAAATGGCATGTTCAGCAAATCATTCTACTCAATGTCATCAAATGGTACACTATTGATATTCTCCTCCACTACAAGAAAACCAGGAAAAAACGACGTTATGGGGCGACGGATTTTATCCGTCGCCCCATAACGACGGATCGGTAAACTGGGCGACGGAATCTATCCGTCGCCCCGTTTGGCGACGGATAATAGTTATCCGTCCGTCGCTTATTAGCGACGGATAACTTATTTGTCGCTAAATTGGGCGACGGATAATATTTATCCGTCGCCCAAGTTTGACTTTTATTAAAAAAAAAAAGAAATAAATTTTTTTTTTTGAAAACTGGGCGACGGATAGATTATCCGTCGCCAAAAATGGCGACGGATCGACTCTGGGCCGACGGATACGTGTCCGTCGGCCCAGAGTTTCCTAATTTACCCGGACAGAGAGGCACTCTGCCTCATTTTCTTCATCTTCTCCCTTCTTCTTCCTCATTCTCTTCTTCTCCTCTCTTCGGTTTTCGGTGAATTGTTCATTATTCCGGCCAATCTTGGTGCCTAATCGAAGCTAGTGGGACAAGGAGTTTGTTTCTTCGATCAATTTCAGATTTCTACCGATTAATCAAGGTATTTTGGCTAAAACCCTAGTTTTTTAAAATTTGGAGATTTTGTTTATTTTGATTAATTTGAGCAATTATATGTATATATGATAAGTATGTAGTAGTTAGTTTAGTTAATTTGATCAATTATATGTAATTTGTTCAATTTGATAGTTAGTTTAATTAATGATATGAATGTATGTAGTATGTTAAGTTTGGTATGTATGAATGTATGTAGTTAGTTTGATTTGTGTGTTAAGTATATATAGTTAGTTTAGTTAATTTGATATGTTTGTTAAGTATAGAAGTATGTAGTTTTGATTTGATAAATTTGTATGTTAAGTATGTAATTTGATATGAATATGTGTAGTAATTCGATATGTATAGAGTAATTAGTTAATTTGATATGTATGTTAAGTATATAATATATGTACTAAGAGGTTGAAATGGTTAAATTATATGCCCAATTTTGTAAATATCGAACACTTAATTAATAATTAATTTATAAGCAACATATAATAATTAACAATTAACCTCTACAATCTTCTTATCCGAATTGGAATCGATCTAATAAATTAAATACGATCTAATCAATTGGAACGTCTCAGGTTAAAAATAAAGTATACAATGAATTCCGACCGTTCATGGATGTACGATAAATGCGGTAAATGGCAGAGTTTCTAGGAGTTTTGTAGAAGGGGTTAAAGGTTTCATCTCGTTTGCCATGGGACGTCCGGTTTGTGCAATTGGGGGGTTGATAAAGTGTCCTTGCACATTGGAAACCTGCAGAAACAAGCAATTTATGACGCCTACAGCAGTATTCGAGCACTTGCGACGTTATGGATTCATGCCTGAGTATCATGTATGGATTCATCACGGTGAGGAAGCACCGTCCATGGCATACCTCCAATGGAGGGAGAGGCGGGGTTTGGATTCATCACGGTGAGGAAGCACCGTCCATGGCATACCTCCAATGTATGGATTCATCACGACGATTGTCCCTACCTCGTGTTCGATCCAAACAATCCCAACGTCACGTGGGACGGCTTGCCTGTGATTTTCCCTATTGGTCCTGCCAAGTAAGTATTATACATTCTTCTTAAATATGTAAAACATAACTGATAATGATAGTTGACAAGTATAAATTGTTGTACTAAAGTAATATATATTCGTTTCTTGTATCTTATACATTGACAACAGCTTATGGCCTCGGGAGGTGCACAACAAACTAGGTGACATCTTCCTGAGCGGAGAGAACCAAGGCGTGGTGGTGAGTGTTGGAGCCACATCTCGGAGCGCATGAGGGCCGAGTACTTCGATGAGCTGAGGGTAAGTTAAAATATGGCATTCATTTGTTTGTAATTATAATCGTTTTAATATGAGTGGTATGTTAGCCACTGTATGTGAGTGGTATGTTAGCCACTTTATTTGGGTGATATGTTAGTCACCATTGTGTTAGTAAATTTTAGGACAATGTGAGTGGTATGTTAGCCACTATATGTGAGTGGTATGTTAGGCAATTTTTTTTGGGTGATATGTTAGTCACCATATCTGTTATGTTGTTAGGACATGTATTGACTTTGGATGTTGTATGAAATTGGGAATGTAGAAGGAGTACTTCATTCCCAGCAGGTTGATCCCACAGATCTGGCGCGTTTACGAGGCTGGGATCAAACTGCTGAAGATATGGTCTGCGTGGAAGGCCATTCGGGATCGGTGGCCCAATCCTCCACAGTTGATGCGTGAGTGGGCCCTTTGGGATGCCTCATGGCGCGGCCGATGTCCGGGACGTTGCTTGGACCAGTGAGTAACCGGCATCCCGATCGTCTGGCGGGAAGGGCCGTTCACCACCTTGGGAGGCGATCTCATCGCGATTATTATCAATCGGTGCGTATATATGTGTTTTGCAATCTAGCATTACGTGTATGTATGAAGTCTCTATTACTTGTAGATGATAAATTGTTGACTAGATCTGGTTTGATTCGGTGTACGGGAGGTGACATCCAGTATGCCATCTTCAAGAAGGCCAAGGTAAGGGGTATGGACCGACTGCCGGGCCTCGTCTATTGCGGTATGTTTATGTTGCTTAAAGTTCATATTTGTACACTATTACAAGTTACTTTTTAAAAACAGTAAATAATCATGATATCTGCTATTTATGATTTCAAGCTGAGGTTGATGCTCAGGTGGCGAGGCAGGAGGACGAGACGGGTGATGTGTTGTCAACTGAACAAGTTGACAACATCTTCCTAGAGGTCAACAAACCGGACAAGAAAGGACGAATATATGGACTCGGGAGCCTCGGTTTGCATCTGGCTAGTCCGGGGTGCTCCTCATCATCAACCCAGCAGTCCAGACGTCCGGTTTACACACACACTACAAAAAATCTGGCCTGTAGCGACGGATAGATCCGTCGCTACAGGCCATCTATCCGTCGCCCCAGCTATGGCGACGAATAATTCGTCGCCCCCCTGGAGCTGTGGCGACGGATAACAATCCGTCGTCCAATTCGCGACGGATTGGACGACGGATTGACCATTTTTTTTTTTAAATTGATAATGGGGCGACGGATAGATCTATCCATTTCTATTTTTTTTTTTAAATAAAATCCGTATTCGAATTTTTATATTCGTATACGGATTAATTAAATATCAATTTGTATTCAGATATTGAGATATTGATTTGTATTCGTATACAGATTAATTTGTATTCGAATTTTTATATTTGTATCCAATTTGTATTCGTACGGTGCGGTGGTGGTGGGAGGAGAAAGGTGGTGCGGTGGTGGCAGTGGTGGTGGCAGGGTGGTGGTGGGAGGAGGAAAGGTGGTGGTGGTGGCAGGGTGGTGGTGGTGGTGGAGGAGATGGTGGTGGTGGCAGGGTGGTGGTGGGAGGAGGAAAGGTGGTGGTGGTGGCAGGGTGGTGGAGGAGATGGTGGTGGTGGCAGGGTGGTGGTGCGGTGGTGGTGGGAGGAGAGAGGTGGTGGTGGTGGTGGTGGAGATGGTGGTGGTGGGAGGAGAGAGGTGGTGGTGGTGGTGGTGGAGATGGTGGTGGTGCGGTGGTGGAGATGGTGGTGGTGGGAGGAGAGAGGTGGTGGTGGTGGTGGTGGTGGTGGTGGAGATGGTGGTGGTGCGGTGGTGGTGGGAGGAGAGAGGTGGTGGTGGTGGTGGAGATGGTGGTGGTGCGGTGGTGGAGATGGTGGTGGTGCGGTGGTGGTGGGAGGAGAGAGGTGGTGGTGGTGGTGGGAGGAGAGAGGTGGTGGTGCGGTGGTGGTGGGAGGAGAGAGGTGGTGGTGGTGGAGATGGTGGTGGTGCGGTGGTGGTGGGAGGAGAGAGGTGGTGGTGGTGGTGGAGATGGTGGTGGTGCGGTGGTGGTGGGAGGAGAGAGGTGGTGGTGGTGGAGGAGGTGGTGGTGGAGGATGGTGGTGGATGGTGGTGGTGGAAGGAGAAAGGTGGTGGTGGGAGGAGGAGGAGAGGAGAAATGGAGGAGAAGTGGTGGAGGAAAGGAGGTGGTGGAGGATATATGGTTTTTTCTTTAGGCTTTTAGCGACGGATAGATCTAGATCTATCCGTCGCTAACTTTTTTTTTTTTTTCGACTATAGCGACGGATAGATCTATCCGTCGCTAAAATTTATTTATTTATTTTTTTTAAATCTTGGTCAACGCTCTGTAGCGACGGATAAACTTATCCGTCACTACAGAGCGACGGATAAGTTTTATCCGTCGCCAAACGGGGCGACGGATTCTTTGGCGATCCGTCGCTACAAGGGCGACGGATAAAATCCGTCGCCCCTTTCCGTCCGTTCTGAAATTCTTGTAGTAGCGGGACCGGTCTCGAAATGGTGCGATCGGTCAGAACAGGTTGCTCGGCTAACTCAAGAGATGGAGCAACAAAGGGACGAGATGGAGCGCCGCGACAAAGAACGAAGGGAGGAGAACGAGCGTCTTCGGTTACAGATGGAGCAGTTCATGTCCCGCCCGCCATCACCCCACCCCGTCGATAGCTAGTTATGTATCTGTATGTTCGGATTTTTTCATATTTACACTTGTTTGGATAATTTCTCCATTCGAATATTACTTTTTATTCATTGAAACATTTTCCGTATTATTGATTTATTATCGAACATTATATTGATTAAATAGGTGAACTACGAAAAATAGGGATTTATATGAAATAAATAGTGACGAATTCACGGTGGCGAATTCACGGTGGCGAATTTCAAATTCGTCACTAGTCGATAAAATATTTAGCGACGGATAGATTCTATGTCGCTAAATATTGACAGATAGAATCTATCCGCCGCTATATTTCAATTAAAAAAAATAAATTGGTCAATCCGTCGTCCAATCCGCGAATTGAACGACGGATTATCCGTCGCCGGTAGTGGGCGACGGATAGCTGGCTATGTGACGGATCTATCCGTCGCTATGCACTGTGTTTTTGTAGTGCTCTATGGGTGACAAAGCTTTGGGAATGTAAGAAGCATCAAAAGCCTCAGTTTCAACATGTGTTTCATTTGGGTCTGTGAAGAATGGGTTTTCCCTCTTCTAATTTCTTCAATAACCTAATAGTCCCTCCCGCCAAAACCATCATTTTCCATGTCATCTCCCAATTATCCACGTGGAAATGCATTTTCTGGATGGTCAACGCCGAAATTCGATTTTGGACCAAACTGTGTTCAAATGTCAGGGACTAATCTGTTATTACGAACTTTATTAGGGGGACCAGAAGAAATTCACCCTTGTTTATATACTTATTTATGTTATATGATATAATTATACATATGTGTATGTAATTTTTTTCATATTGTAAATTATGTTATATATACTACATAAAACATTAAAATATACTGATAAAAATAATTATCTTGAAATATATTAAATAACATGATACATAAATGAGTGTCGTTGAACCATTTTATATTATTAAAAATGAAGGTAAATATATAAAATAATAATTAAAATAAATAGCGAACATTGAGAATCGATTTTGTGCTTACAAATAAATGTCCATACTTCCAACCCATCGGGCGATATAGAACTAATGAATGCACAACGTAACAATTTGTTACTGATATGGTCCGGCCCATTGCTCGCAAGGGTAAATGGTCCATATCAGTAGATACAGTAAGTCAGTAACTGTTAAGCCTAGCACTAACAATTTGTGGTTTAGCCCATACATGATACAGTACACGTTTCTATTTGGTTTCTAATTACTTTTTCTGTTTTATTTTCTCCCTCTAATATGTTCCACAAATTATTTAGTTATATATACATTCTTTATATAGCTTATCTATATACATAACTATATTATTATAAAAATTATAAATACCATTAATCAAAATGTCTATATTGTTAATAAAATATATAATTTATATATGTGAGAAAACACTAATGTTGAAAACATATATGTTTTGATTAATAATATCGATAATTTTATCTACAATATAGTTCTTCTCCAAATAAATTATCTAGAGACCGTATTTGATTATGAGACTTAATTATTCAATTTGTTTTGATATTTTTCGTTCTTTATATTTGTGTTTTCATTTTTTTCATTCTTTTCTGTTTCTGTTTTGATTTTCCGCTCTCTGCTGTTTTTATTTTGATTTTGTTAATTCCCTTTTTAAAAATCTTATTTACTTTGTTGTGTGTAAAAATGAGGGTGTACTTGTCACTTTGCAGAGGATAGTTGGCAAAAACACAATAAAACCCAACAGGTGGTTTGCACCAGGCAATGCATTTTTTTTTAAAATACAACCTTTACATTTTGTTTCAGATGACATTTCAATTTTCTCACAGTGACATAATCTTAGTGACAACTGCAAAATTCATCACTGTATGTGACGATAAACTTCATATTGTCACTTGTTTTTTTATCACGGTAGATAATCTTTTTTGTACTATTTACTTATGTTGCTGCATGTAAACGAAACTAATCTAGGCAGACAAATTACCTTGCCATTCTGAAGGATTGCTTATATCGTTCAAAACAATAGGTAAGTTATGAGCCAACACACTCTAGCCACGTTCATGTGATACTACACATACTAATTAATACTGTGATTCTATACCACACAAAAATCCATGTAAAACATGCTAATTGCTACTTCACAGAACTAAAGTTGTATATATAGATGAAGGCTTAAGAAATAAATTAAAATGTTATCAAACAAGTCAGTATATGCTGTTATGCATGCGAGTATGTAAGCAAGTAAGACCCAAGAAGTACAACAGGAGAAAAACTGAGGACGTGAAAGCAAAGCAATCGCATTGATATCAGAATCATGTAGCTATTCGGATTTCGGGTATCCGTCAGGTTTCGAAAATAAATTATTAATTCCCAAACCCGAGCCACGTACGCACCCAATATAAATTTTCGGGAATATAATGTGCGGGTACCCAATTCCGAATTACCCGATTTTATATAATATGAACGAGAAGGGATCGAAATTACCATAGCCCTTTTGCCACCCCTAATTAACCTAGTCCAACAAACGGTGGTAAGTTTCTAGAAGTTCTAGTTCTCCACCGTCCCTTGAAAATTTATATACATTTTGTTTTTAGCCATCCTACAAAATTTTATACATTACTAAAACATCCTACATCAAACAAATAATAAAATACAAATTACACACTTTTAACACTACCAACCATGCATAATGGATGAACTCCTCCGGAACTAAGGGAGTATCATTTTAGTTGGACCATTTCTAAATATTTTCAATGGCCAATTTAATTCCACTAAAGTTGAATTAATTGATTGATTTTAACATTTCAATGTGTGACTAGAGTGGAGCATCATCATGCCTATGTACGTAATATACACTACGTACCTCCAATCTCATTAATAACTTTATAAGAACTTTATTTATGATTAAAGAAATTAAAAGAAATTATAAAATAGTACTCCCTCCGTTCCATAGATTTCTTTCCATTTTTTTATTTTGGGCGTTCCATTAAAAACTTTCCATTTAATTTTATGGAAACCCACTATCTCCATTATTAATATTTTAATCTCTCTCTTTCATACTTTTTCAATTCTCTTTCTTATTTTTACTATACACTTACTACTTTATCTATATAAACCCATTTTTTATTCAAATTTCTTAATATTTGTGTAAAAATAAAAGGGAAAGAAATGTAGGGAATGGAGGGAGTATTAATTTGTAATTGATATTACATTGATAAAGTTGGATAAGAGTGACAGAAGTAATGATAAAATAGAACAGACATACAAGAAATAAATAATTAATGAGTGTGATTAAAACTTTAATTCTATTTACGATGTTTCCAATTAAACACAACAAAATGAAAGTTATGAAGCAATATGTAAGCCAATTGGTTGTATTTAGCATACACACCAACTCGAGATTAACTCATGATCAAAATATTACTTACCCCTCCGAAATCTGTTCCAGAAAACTTTAAATGTTGGAGTAGACGTGCATTCTTAGGTAAAAAGAAATTAAATAAATAAGAACATGTAATTAAAATCAAAATCAGAACGCCACATCAATTCGGGATTCCGCTGTTCACACATCTGGCTCATGGTGAGTTTCAGATTATATTGGTGTTACCGTGTTAGGACTAAAATTGCATTGTTGCTCACTGGTTACAATTTAAGAAACTAGAGGTTTGTGTGTCGTGCTCACTGAAACTCTAAAGAAATAGGACTAGTATTTTGCTCTTTATCTGTATTTGCTACAAGAGTTTTCTTCCATTTAGTACTGTGATTGGTTGGGTAGACAATATGCGTCAACAAGGATTTGAAGTTTATAAATAATTCTTCTATAAATGGACAAATAGTCCAACCCCCCTTTCTTACACAAAGGCTTGAAATTGGAATAATTAAGGCTGACGTGGTCATGTTAGAGATAATCTCTGCACTAAATTCGTAAACACCATATCTATTACCAGTTGTGATGTTGTGCTATTGCTTATTAGATATTATAAGTAGGTTAATAGAAGGTGTTTTATGTACTCGATTTTCTATATATGTACTCCTATTAACAGACCATGGTATCTAATATTATAGGGTAAAAGATGTCAAATGATATGCTTTTCGTGGAGGTTCCATTGTCAAAGTGTATTTCTCTAATACATTCAGACGAGGATACAAAAACATGTAGATTGGAACCCTTTTTCTGTTATGCTTTGTGGTGATATCAGCATGAAGATGTTACTTTCTACAGCATTTAATTTGTTCTTCTACATGTACTGCATCTTCCTCTGATTCAATAGTTAGTTCTTGGTTCAGTCGTCTGTATGCAGGTTATTTTAATCTGTCAGCTGTCCCTTGATGCATTATGGTGTGTTCTTTCTGTTAGTAACACATCGCTTCAAACAACAGTTTGTTCTTCAAATCTCATGTTTCCAGGTTGTCAAAATTCCCTTGAAGATACAACCATAGTTTCAGAATTTATCAATTTTGCAATGCTCCATCTTCTCATATTTATACTAATTCTAGCAAAATGTTGGATCGATCTGTCCAGGTCCAGACTGCTATAGATCGAGACACATTTGACTTGTTTAGCATCTATATTGGTGTTTGTGGAAAAATCAAAACAGAGTTGCACATCAGTAGGCTGCCTTTGCAAGACTAATCTTTATGCATGCTAAGACTTGCAGCAAAAGGTTCATGGAAGCAAGCTATGACAACCTGAATCACCGGACACGTGGTATCCCCCCAACGAAGCCATAGGTGTTTGGCTATTTAAATCTCCGCAGTCAGCTGGTTTTGGTATAGGGGCGCTAAATTCCTATGGAGATGTTTTAGCTTGTAAATGTTAATGCATCATAGTCACTGCGAATACACAAGTTGCACAGGCCATGGCTGCACTTGCTGGTGTTGAAATAGCAACCAAAAAAGGGATGGACAGAGGTAGTGTTAGAAGGATATTGTCTGGCGGTTATTGCAGATTTATGTTCATCTTCACCAAGCCTATCGCTGTTCTGAATCTATGTGGAGACAATACAAGCAAAGACCTCTTAATTTACTATAGACTGTTGTTCAGTCATACCCTTACACTATATACACAAATTGTTGCTCATAATGTGAGGGTACAAAATTACAAATACGTTTAACTTGCCATTTTGAACTATGTGGCCTTCTAATAACTGGGTGAACAACTGGTTTTTGACTTGAGCCCACTTGTAATATATTTTTTCATTAGCAACTTGCTTTATTTTTGTTGATTCTGGCTTGACGGTTAGAAGTTAGAACTATAATGCACTTATGGATTAGTAGAGGAATGCATGTCTTAATTAACTGGTAGAGATGGTGCTCGAAACTCGAGAGGTTGAACTGATGTAACTAAAAAAAAATGTTTTATGAGTGGGCATTTTACATCATTTTTATGTATATGTATATTATCGATGTTCTTAGTAAAACCTGTAATATAAGACCGTCTCTCAGGAGACTTACTCTATTCACTAATAGTTCTCTTAGTTTCCTATAATTCAGTAATCATGTATCCTCCCTCTTTGTCATTCGAAAACTAATAAAATCATATACTCCCCCTGTCCATTAAAAGTTGTTCAATTTGTTCCTAAAATGATAAAGAAATGAAAATGGAAAAACTTTAACGGGACGTCCAAAATACTAAAAGTTGACAACATCTATGGGACGGAGGGAAGAAAATTAAGTTAGTACTATTAAATTTGTTGTTTACCTCATGGGCACCGCGCATCTCTAGTTACATAATAAACCTCAATAATAGATTACCAATTAATTTTTGGTCCAAAATTCCATTTTTGTGCTCACCATAAAATAAAACCAAATAGGCCTTAAGTAAAAAAAAAAACAAAAATAAAAATTAGACTTGATATCATTTTAAGTTATTACTAATAAAAATAAATGGAGCGGAGCTCCAGACCTTGGTGGAGCAGGGCTCTGCCAATAATGTTATTTTCATTAGTTTAAGCATCACAAGTGTTAGCTTCATTAGTTTTAGCATCACCGGTGTTAGTTTCAGCACAAAATGTGTTAGTTTCAAAAGTATTTACAGTATTAACGGTGTTAGTTTCAGTTGAAACCAGCATCATAATCGACATGTGTGTTAGTTTCAACGGTAAGTATTAGTTTCAATGTTAACTTAATTGGTTACATTGGAGAGCAAGTTGGTTAGCTAGTTTCATCAGTAAGAAAAGTATTAGGCTTTATATCATTTCAAATTATTATTTAAAAAAATAAACTGGAGGCTTTCGGAAGGAGTAGAAGCTCCGCCACTAGTCATATTTATTTATTTTTAAAGAGAATTTAAGGCATGTTTGGTTTCCAAAATTGAATTTTGAAAAATGAGTTTGGTCTACCAAAAAATGAACCTAAATGTAATTGTTTGTCATTAGATGTTTTTAATCCGTGATTTCCAGTCTATGGGGGTTAATTTAGAGAACGCCCTTCATACCAGGGTATGTAAAAGTAATAATCTCTTTCATTGAAACAATCCAAAAATTCGAGCATATGATATACTCCCTCCGTTCCATGCCAGTTGTCCACTTTACTTTCCGACACGCAAAATAAGGAAACTAATATTATAACAATTTATAGTACATGTGGGGGTGTACTTTCTTACTTTTGTTTTGTTAGTTTGATTGTTTAAGTTAATTTTTTACTTTATTGGGAGTAGTGGGGAATATAAAATTGTATAACTTTTATTAAAATGGTAAAAAAATGAAAGTGGACAACTGAAACAGGACACCTGAAATAATAAAAGTGGACAACTGACGTGGGACGGAGGGAGTGTACAGTAGATGATTCTCATGGAAAGAATTTCTAACAACGATCAACGACGTGCATATACAAAAACTTTCAAGGCCAAGAAGAAAATCAAATGATTGGTCCCTCCCTCCAACTTGTTTTCCCGCTTTCCCACCATGACTAAAACGACTATTTTTTTTCTTTTTTTCTTTTTTTTTTTTGAAGAGTTAAACTTCATCAAACCATGACTTAAACGACTATATAGTTTTCCGAATAACTTCCTAAGACACCATCATCTCCAATCTATAAAGAGATGAAGAATCAAGAAATTAATCTCCAAACAATCAAACCAACAAAAATGGATACTAAAAATCCAACTCAACGATTTGAACATACAAAGCCTCCATTTACACTGAGCCAGATCAAACGCGCCGTTCCACCCCATTGCTTCAACCGTTCACTCCTCCGTTCCTTCTCCTATCTTTTCCGGGACCTCGCTTTCATCGCGCTTTTCTATTACATTGCCACCGCTTACATCCCCCTCCTCCCCCGGCATCTAGCGGCCTTGGCATGGCCTATCTATTGGCTTTGCCAAGGTTGCATGATGTTCGGCGTGTGGGTCCTAGGGCACGAATGTGGCCATAATGCCTTTAGTAGCTACTCGTGGGTAGATGACATAGTCGGCTTAATCATACATTCAGCCCTCTTTACACCCTATTTTTCGTGGAAGTTTAGCCACAAACGTCACCACTTGAACACTAGCTCAATTGAGCGGGATGAGGTGTACGTTCCTAAACTCAAGACGAAAAGGGGATGGTACCTCCTCGACTTGGACTACTTGCCCTTCCAAGTCTTGGGGGTCCTTATCCGCCTTACCATCGGATGGTACTTGTACATAACTTTCAACATGGCGGGGAGGAAATATGACAGATTTGCGTCACATTTCGACCCTTATAGTCCTATTTTCAATGATAGGGAACGTGTTCTCATCATGGTAACCGATGTGGGCTATCTAGCGACAATTTATGCGGTTTACAGCTTCGCTATGGCAAACGGAGTTCCATGGGTTATTTTTATCTATGGTATCCCTTTGATTGTGATGAACATGTTAATGGTCACGACTACACATTTGAACCACACTCACGCTGCAGTGCCTCATTATGATTCAACCGAGTGGGAATGGCTAAGAGGAGCTTTAGCAACGGTTGATAGGAATTATGGATTCGTCCTTGACCATGTTTTTCACAACGTGATGAATACTCATGTCGCACACCATTTGTTCTCAAGCCTTCCGCACTATAATGCCATGGAAGCGACGAAAGCGATCAAGCCGGTATTGGGGAAGTACTATAACTTTGATGGAACAAATATGTTGAAGGCCTTATGGAGGGAATCAATGCAGTGCCTTTACATTGAGCCTGATGAAGATAACAAAGGTGTCTATTGGTACTCCAACAAGAAATAGTGCCTTCAGATTGAGTATTTATTTCTTACTACTTGGAAATTAATTGTATTGAATTGTTAGGAAACCTGTAGTATGTAGCAAGTAATGTGTCGCAATTGCAGCTTGTCTCGCAAAAATATACATATACGTACAAATATGAAATATGGCATATTTTGCAAATAAATATTCAACTACGGTGAATGTTGATATATATAAGCGGGTGTTCTACTTGCATGGAACTAAATCAAAGTGTTACGAAAAGCTCTTCTGCAATACACTTTTTAAATTTAGATGTAATTGTGGACATGCAGGACATAAATGATGAAACTATGTAACTTTCAAAATTGTCACACCAGTTATAAAACTAACATCTATCACAAAGTCTTGCAATAGACTACCGTTTGTTTGTTAAGAAATACATTAATGTCCTGAAGTAAAATATTGAGGTTGTTAATAAAATGTATTTCGTTGTTTGCAAAATAACATATAGTACACTAATGTTTTCAAGTAAACCTGCAATCTTATCGATAATATTCATATGATGTTTGTTAATTTGTTTTTCTATACATTAGCAGTATTGCTTCATTCTTCAATATAATAAATGCATTCGTTTATTTTGTGTTGTGATCATATACATTTGCTCCGACTTAAATTGAATAGTCAAAATAAGAAATAGATCTTTATTACTAGCTGTATGACATAGAGCAAGTTGTTTGTATGACATAGACCAAGATTTTTAAACAATTGAGGTAGATCTGGCAAGTTGTTTGTAATTTTCCATTTTAAGGTACGTAACGGCCTGTGTTTGGAGACTTCGGCTTCTAAACTAGCCTACCATATCCAGCAAGCTCGTGCAAGTTAAATTACATTGTCATTGTGGACCTTTGTTTCATAGTAGTAACAAATATACTAATAAACAATTGTCAAATCATTCTATGATTGTAAACAAAAGTAACAAGTTTTTATAATATCTTCAGCTACAAAATTCACATTTTACTACTGAAATTACATTTTTTCCACATTATTATGTTTTACCATTTCTTTTAATTTCACCTAAAATTATACATCAACAATTTTTCGGGATAAAGGGAGTAGTAGTGTTCAAGTCCCTTGTATCTACACAAAACCGTACATAGAACCAATGTACAATTCCGTATCACTACATGAGCGGAATTGGACGAGAACTAATACATAGTTAACTAGAATTGAAAAGGTCAAAACTAGGAGTAACAAATTTACCCAATTAAAAACTCCGATTTTCCACACTCACATAAAAGAACTGTTGCAGCAATCAGACAATCATATATTATTAAATGTCCACTTTCATTATAGCTATGTTTTGTAACCCGGCGGTTCGACCCGGTTCAACCGCGACTCGGTGACTAGAACGGTCCAAAAACCCCATAGACTCGGAAAAACCCGGTGCCCGATAAAAAATCGGTAAAAAACCAGGTTTAACCGGTTTAAATTAAAAAAAAAAATTGTGAACCGACCTAATCTAGCCGCCCCCAATTGTTCATTTTCCTGTCACAAACTGGGTGCCATCTATTTCTTCTAACACCAATTGCTCATTTTTCATTCTGCTGAGAAGTCAGATCCATTCATTTTCCATCTTCTTCATTCTATTAGTGTTAGAAGAAGACAAGACCAAGAAATTGAAGCAGGCGGCTCGAAATGGGAGCTCCTGTGTAGATGTTTAGGTCAAGTGGCTTTTATACTTGTTTGCATTTTATTAATGTAAAGAGGAACCTTCACACTTTTACTACACTGAAACACGACATAAGAAAAGAAAGAAAATAACTAGTACTACTAAAGTTGGAGGTGAATTACATTAAGAAAATCACTAATAATTATTAATTGGGGGTGAACTACAATATTAATGTCTCCCATTATCAATTGGAGATAAAAGATGTGTATGTTGAGATTCTGACAATATATTATAATTTTAAAACGATAGGGACTTACATGGAAATGCACTCTTTGTTTTGATTGTTTATGGATTGTTGCAGTCTTAAGATGCTTTAGAGACTAAGTATTTGGAACTATAATGTTATTTGTTTTTTTGAACTCAATGTTATGGACTTATGGAGTTATGTTATGGTGACTTTGTAGTTTGTGCTGTAAGACCATGACTAATGAAGCCACACATTTAATTGTTGTGACAGGTGTATGTGTCGGGTCATGTGTCTTCCTTGTAATAGACTTAGAGGTAGGACTAGTAATTACTAATTAGTGAATAATATGAGTAATTTATATTCTTATTAGTGTAATAAATGGTAAAATTATAAAAATAAACAAGTTTAAGGGATGATTAAAATGATAAAATTGGAGAACTTATATGGAATTGAGGGAGTATATTATCTTTAATTTAAAAATATTATTAGTACATTAACCCGAGTTATTTGGCCGATTGAACCTCACTCAAGAGGTAAGAATTGAATCTGAATCCGAGTTTCAAAACACAACATTATAGGCTTCTAAACTGGCCTACCACACAAGATCCGGCAAGCTCATGTAATGGATCTTTGTTTGGTCACGTAAGGATCTTTGTTTCGTATTAGTAACAAATAGTACTACAATAAACAATTGTGACTTTATTCTAGGCTTCTAAACAGAAATACCACCATTCGAAAACACATTTTTATACTTTCGAATTTTAAATCTGATTTGAATTCGCCCCTGTATAATTAATACTAAAAGGTAAAGCTATCACATACCTAAAATGGTAACAAATAGTACTACAATAAACAATTGTGACTTTATTCTAGGTTTCTAAACATAAATACCACCATCCGGAAACACGTTTTTATACTTTCGAATTTCAAATTTGATTTGAATTCACCCATGTATAATTAATACTAAAAGGTAAAGCTATCACATACCTAAAATGGTAACAAATAGTACTACAATAAACAATTATCATGTTTTACCGGTATCAGGAAACTATTTATTGTTATTTAAAAAATAGATGAAATGATATTGATAATAAAAATATTTATATACTATTATGTTATTAACAAATTGATTTTTTTATGTTACCAAAAAAAAACTGATTTTTTTATTTAATAAACATAAATGTTGTTAAGTAAATATCCTTTCTGGATAAAATTTCAAATTTTGTACATCTTTTTTAATCTTTCTATTTTTTTTTTTTTTTTTGGAACGAACATTAAACATTTATTTCTTTCCAAACCAATAAGTACAAGCCGATCCGAGGATCCAGGCAAATCCAGAGTAATCAAAGCGACAAGGTGAGACAAGTTGAAACTATCTATCAAGCTAATAGTAACCGGGCACAATGTGCTTTCAAGCGGGGGTCTGGCCAGGAACGATTAAGTAGGACCTCAATCACTTTCTCTTCCAGATTGGTGCTGACAGGCTTCTGCTGGAAAAGAACATTGTTGCGTTCGATCCATATGGCGTAAATTGTTTCAGCAAATGCGCATTTGAGGTGCCTCGACTTCCAGTTATTTCTGCCAAACTGTCGGGTCATGTATGCGAGTTCAGTAGTCCAACCATGAGGAGTTCGAACAATCTGCAGCCAACACAACACCTTGCGCCATATGCGGTTTGTGTAGGGACACTCAAAGAGAAGGTGCTGTTGCGTTTCATCCTTTAGGCGAGCGTAATGAGTCGGATCGACGCCACTAATCCATCTGCTGACTTTGTCCTTTGTTGCTAGCCTTCCGTGCAGAGCCATCCAAGTGCAGAGAGTGGCTCGAGGTCTTGCTATATTACCGAACCAGAATTTCTTCCAGGGTACATCCTGTTTCTCTCCTCGCAATTCCTTGTAAACTAATCTGGTGGGGAATGATGTGGCCAGTAAAGTAATCGACCAGATTCTCAATGGAAGCACTGTGTCTCTCGCTTTCATGATAGCTTTCATTATCCAAGAGCAATTCGCAATTATCCTCACATTCATGACATCACGGTCCTTTATGTAATAGCAATGTATCCACTTCACCCACAGTTTATCAGCCTTGGTGCAGAGGTTCCATAACAGTTTAGCAATGGTGCATTTATTCCAGTCGGCAAGCGATGTCAGATTTAATCCACCCTTGTTTTTTTCCTCACATACCGTGTCCCATGCAATAGGGGCTTTCCGTGTGATCACGTCCGTGCCACTCCACATAAAGGATCGGCATAAAGATTCTATACGTTTGAGAACAGCAGAGGGCATCGGAAATACCTGTAACCAGTAGTTTGTCATGGCCCGAAGGACACTGCGGATAAGCTGGAATTTGCCTGCATAAGTAAGCAGTTTTGAAGTCCAATGTCGAATTCTTGCAGTAATTCGATCTATCAGCGGTTGGCAGTCCCGAATGGATAGTTTTCGCGCGGAGAGAGGGACTCCCAGGTACTTTATCGGGAGTTTGCCCAGCTTAAACCCAGTATGTTGTACAATTGCCTCAACATCGGCTCGCTTACTGCCTCCAATGAATAGTTGACACTTGGCGGGATTTGCGACAAGACCAGTGGATTCTGAGAATATGCGAAAGTGGTCGAGTAGCAATTCAACGGAGCGGGGGTCACCTCTTGTGAAGAGTAGAAGGTCATCGGCAAAATATAAATTGGTTATGCCCAAACTTTCACACCGTGGATGGAAGTTAAAGTCAGGATCCCTTTTTAGCAAGCTAAGCACACGATGTAGATACTCCATCATAATGACAAATAGGAGTGGAGACAGAGGGTCTCCCTGGCGAAGGCCACGTTTAGCTTTAAGGAGCTGGGAGGGGGTGCCATTAATAGCATATCTATACGAGACCGTGTCACACATCGCATAATCCAACCAACAAATTGCATCGGGAACCCCAACTCCTCTAGAATCGATTTTAAGGCATCCCATTCTACCGTATCAAACGCCTTTTGAAGGTCCATCTGAATCATGCAGCGTGGAGAAATAACTTTCCTTTCATACCCTCGTACCAGTTCGCTGGCCAGTAAGATATTATCATGGATTACCTTGCCCGGGAGGAAGGCAGATTGGCTTTCGTCTACTACTGAGTTGATGACCCGTCCTAGTCTCCGAGTGAGTACTTTCGAGATGATTTTGTAAATAGTAGAGCAACACGATATAGGTCGCATCTCTTTCATAGTGCATGCAGTGGCCGATTTGGGAATGAGGGTGACCAACGTACAGTTGGCAGCAGGATAGAGCTGCTGATTGTCGAAAAAATCCATAACCGAGCGTATAACGTCACCTTTGATTATGGTCCAAGCAAATTTGAAGAATTTTGCGTTATAACCATCAATTCCCGGGGCTTTAGTATCTCCCATGTCATTCAGGGCTGCCCATATTTCTTCTTCCGCAATTGGAGAGATCAAATCTAGTCTTTCTGTCCTATTCAGTTGTCGACCGGAACGCAAAGCCTCAATATGTACCTTCGGAACCTGCCTGGCAGCCGTACCTACTAGGTTTCCATAGAAACGCAGTATCTCTTGCTCGAGATCCTGTGGTGAAGTCAGTGTTTGTCCTTCCGGATTGACAAGCTTGGAGATGCCGACTTTGCGATTCTTTTCACGGACAGTTGCATGGAAAAACGCATTGTTGCCATCTCCTATACGAAGACAGTGGACCTTAGCTTTTTGTGCAGCTATCATCTCGTCCATGTTATTCCATCTAATTACGTCCTCCGTACATTGCTTTACTTTCTGTATGAGCTCAGTATTCCATCTGTCATGTGATAGAGCTTGTTGCGCGCGGGCAAGGTCCAGACGTGAGGACTCAAGTTTTCGAGTGGTGCCAAGTACCCTCTGAGTGAGTGGTTTAAGGTGTCTCTGAAGCATTTGTAGTTTCCTCCATAAGATATACATAGGTTGGCCATAAACCGGTTGGTTCCATACTTCTTGCACAGTAGGAAGGAAGTCATCATGCGAGACAATACTATTCATGAATCGAAACTGTCGGGATTTAGGTCGAGGGGCAGAATCCGAGTCGATCACATGCAAGGGGGAGTTGTCAGATACCCCAGGTTCAAGTACAAGTATCTTATAGGTTGGGTATTTTAAGAACCAGTCAGGGTTGCATAGTGCTCGATCGATGCGCGAGTATATGATATTATGTTGCTGCCGATTTGACCATGTAAAATGATCACCCTCCATATCTTTTTCCACAAGGTTTGCAATTCCCATCATATCCTCTAGGTCCTTAAAATCGGCAGTAGTGATTGCATTGCCACCTACTCTATCAAGTGGTCCAAGGACATTGTTAAAATCCCCAATAACCATCCATGGTCCAGAGATATTCACGGATAGGCTCTCGATATCAGACCAAAGGTCTCGACGTTTGTCCAAAGTGTTTTGCGCATATATAAAGGTAGTCCAATGGAGGAAATGATCTGCCAGGTCAAAGATTGCGCAGTGGATATACTGGTCCGACTTTGAGTGCACATGTAGCTTAATCCGTTGATCGTTCCAGAGGATCCAAATTCTCCCATTCGGGTGATGGGAGTAATTATCACAGTAGCACCATTTATTTCCAAAACGAGTCCTGATTCGTGTAGCATTCGGTTCCTTGACTCGAGTTTCCAACAAAGCAACAATATGGACATTTAGCATATTGAGGCGGGAGCTAACCTCACGATGTTTAGCTACTTTGTTTAGCCCCCTTGTATTCCAGGCTAACATTGGCCTCGGGTCTGAGGCAGCTCCGTGTCGTCCAAATGACTTAAGGCCTCAAACCCGTTTTGTGTGTGAATAGGTGGTAATGTCCCCGCCGTAGCATGCCCAGAAGAAGGGGAAGGTGCATCCGAATCAATAGGACATGCAGGCGCAGGCCTGTCGCTCGTGTGGCTTGGGCTTTGCTTTGTGCAGTCTTGTGATTTTGCTGTCCTGTGTTGTGCTTGGGAGCTGCGGGTATCCTTGCAACCCACTGGTCATTAGGTGCTTGTCGATTTGGTGCTTGTCGATGAGCCGGTGTAGGCTGCCGATCTTGAGCTTCACGTGGAAGTGGTGGAGCTCGAGTCGCTGGAGGTTGGGGTGATTGTGTGTGTCCACATACATGACCAATCTGTTGACAAGTCTGACAAAAGGCAGATGACCACTCATACTCAATTGGTTGCACAATCTTCCTACCTTTGTTATCTATGATTGGGATCGATTTTCTGAGGTCCTTTGTTACATCTACTTCGATCATAACACGAGCATATGTAACACGAAGTTTTCGTGCTGTGCATTCGTCCGTAAACAGAGGTTTTCCAATGGCACTAGCTATTTTCCCGATGCTTTTTTCTCCCCATAGGTGCAAAGGAAATTGTGGGAGCTTAACCCAAATCAGCATAACGCGAAGTAGATCATCCTTTAGGGAGAAATCTTGAGTCCATTCACGGAGGAAAATATGCATTCCAAAAATCGAATATGATTCTCGTTTCAAGACCTCAGTCATGTCTTCCTTGGAATGGAATCGAACCAGGAAGTATCCTTCTTCATTATAGTAAAGGTCTGGCAGTTTCACAAATTCCCAGTTTTTGATCATGAATTGTTTTACGGCGTTCATTGATAAATCTCGCCCAAGAACGAAAAATATCAAGGTATTCGCCCAGAATTGCAATTCGGATTCCACATCCTCATCATCAATCTTGATTTCCAGGTCTCCATCTACTAAAATAGGGGCAACGTATTTGATTCTCTTTCCGTCTTTGGGATCGATTACCTTTATCACGTCGACCCAGTTCGGGTTCTTCTTGAGTTCGGTTCTTGGAAACACAGGGGGTGTCGGCACAACATGATCTTGACTGGTAGAGGGTTTTGCTGTTGTGGCGGATTCAGAGGCAAGCTGCGAGGAGGAAGAGGCCGGAGCAATTGCCGGATCTGGCGGATCGGGATCTGTCTCATCAGCTCGCGTCTTCTCAGAATCGGAAGGAGTAGGGCTTGAGGGGTCATCCAGATCGGAAACAACAGTAGTCACAGGCTCAGAGTCGATATTACCTGCTGGTGGGTCAAGGTCGCCACCAGGCGCCGCCGCCGTCCCTGATTTCCTTGGTCGGCCACGGGGGCGTGGTGGGAGAGCAGATTTTTTTGGAGCCATTACAATTTTTTTTTTTTTTTTATCCTTTGTTTTACATTTACACCATTTTTCTAAATTAAGGTTTAGCCAATTACCGTTAGTATTAGATTAACTTGGTTTATTGCTATTTTCCCATAATCATATAATTTTCATTAATAAGTAGACTTAATTGCAGTTTCAAGATAAACATGGATGTTTCCATAATTAAATTAACTATAGTTTATTGTGATTTGGTTAACTTGCCACATGTCGATGATCCAATAGATGGAGTAGGAGATGTTGAATTATTTGGGTGAAAGGATCCCAAAACCATTGAAAATTTTCCTACATTATCATGTTTTACCATTTCTTTTAATTTCACCTAAGATTACACATCAACAAGTTTTTCGGGACAAAGGGTTCATCGTATCTATACAAAACCCAATAGGTACATATATCTTAAATTGTTAAATTTTTTTTTTTTGGACAATTTTCTACGTTTTATTGAAAGTATTAAACGTTTACAGGTTTATAAGAACCAGTGTACAGATACGAATCACTACATGAGCCGAATTGGACTAGAACTACTACATAGTTAACTGGAATCCAAAAGGTCAAAACTACTACTAACAAATTTACCGAATTAAAAACTCCAGATTTTTCACACTCAAATTTGATTAAATATATTCTTGGATACGCATTCCCACATCAGAGGTAGAATAGTATAACGATTATAGTTATATCATAATATATACGTTGTAAATTGCATCACATTGAAAAATTGTGATATACAAGTGATACTAATTTATCTAGAAGACAAGACATGTTTGCAAGATCCAAGCAACCAATAAATCGTGATACAAGTGATACTAATTTATCTACAAGACAAGACATGTTTGCAAGATCCAAGCAACCAATATTACTCATAAATTGGGCAACTGACTGATCATTTGAAATGTGGCTTAGGCACAAGACAGAGTGGATTTTTCTTATGCATAGTAATTCCAGGCAGAACCTCAGTATCAATATCTTCTTTTTCGATTCCGGGCGGCAATTCCCAATCGAACGAGTAGAAAATATTCGCAAGCGCAAGCTCCACAGTAGCAAGCCCCAAGGAGATTCCGGGGCATCCCCTCCGCCCTGCTCCGAACGGAATCACCTCAAAATCTTGACCTATGATATCCATCTTAGTATTCAAGAACCTTTCAGGCACAAAATCATCCGGATTCTCCCAGGTCTCAGGGTCCCTTGCCACAGCCCAAGCATTTATATAAACCATCGTCTTAGGGCCGATCTTGTATCCTGATAGTACCGTCTCTTCGAGTGTCTCTCTAGGAAGTAAGAGTGGAGCTGGTGGATACAATCTAAAAGTCTCCTTTATCACTGCTTTCAGATATGAGAGTTTATGTACATCCTCTTCGGTTACAGATCCTTTAATCCCGACTAAGTCTCTGATTTCGTCTTGCAGTTTCTTCATGGCACTTGGGTTCTTGATCAGGGCTGTCATAGCCCAAATTAATATTGCTGCACTAGTGTCCGTTCCAGCTACTACTATGTCCTGTTCAGAAACAGATTAGTGAAACACAAATCAAGAACTGATAAGTAACTGGGTGCCTGTTTGAAACTGAGTATAGGTTTATTGCAAAACTTACTTCTGATCATCTTAAACTTGAACTAATCTTATGTTTTTTTGCTCATTTGAAGCAGCCAATTCTCATAAAAACTCGTTTAATTAGTCGATCCATTTAAAACTCATTTCTTAAAGATATGTGCAGCAGAGGAATGATTCTTACCTTGATGACTGCTTTGATATGATTCCAGGTGAGATCAACTGAACAAGACTTGTCATCTTTCAGATGGATCAAGAGATGAAGCAAGTCTGGATTCACCGGTTTTGGAGTATTCGGATCCAGATGCTCATCAACTAGCTCCTGGAGAAAGTCATCCATGTCTTTGAACGCCTTGTTAAGCTTAGAAATCATTCCATTTACCTTGTCAACCCAGCCAAACAAGGGCAAATAATCAGAAACAAAAAGACCTCCCTGCATAGCCTGGTTCGCAATCATAAGCTCGTCGAACCGCCGTTTTTCGGATCCATCTTTACCGTAGTCCTTCCCAAAGGCAACTCTGCAGATTAAGTTACCTGTAAAGAACATCATAATCTCACTCAAATTCAAAACTTGGCCTAAACTCGCCTTAAGAGACACTTTTTGGATGACACGGGACACTTCCTCCTCACGAATAGGTCGAAAGGACTGCACCTGTTTGCTGCTAAAGATGTGAAGCACACAAATCTTTCTCAGTTCTCTCCATGAGTGATTGTAGGTCGAGAAACCTATGTTCAAGCCACTGTACGATAGTACATGCCATCCGTAAAGCTCTGGCCGCCCACTGAAGGTGTGGTCTTGGGTTTTGAGTGCCTCTTTTGCAACTTTTGGAGAGGAAAGTATGATAACTGGAACCTTGCCGAACTTCATTGACATGATGGGGCCATATTTTTGGGAGAGTTTCCATAAGTAAACATGGGGGTTGGAAGTGGAAAACTGATGAAGGTTTCCAATCAAAGGAAGGCCTGACGGACCTGGTGGACGAAGAGCTTTCGTCTTCGTTTTGAGGAGGAAGAAAGAGATCAGAGGAATGATCAATGCAGTAAAGAAAATTATGATCATTTTTACAGATTTGTTTTCCCTGTTTGGTTCTTGATTGATAAATACTTAACTCATAGATGTTTCAGTACCATATAAACTATATAATCCAACAATCCACATGCTGTATATGACAAAAATGTATCTTATCTTTCTTGCTTTGAGAAAAAAAGTCCCACCTAAAGATAGTGAAATAGAGATGGAACATAAAAATATTCATAAAAAGTTGATTAAGGAAAAATATCTTTGGCAGGTCAAAGTGAAATTTGAAGATATGGTAATAGTGGAAGTAGATTTCTGCTACTGGATAAACAACATTTGGTAATAGTCCCGAAATCCACTTTTTTCCTCTTCTTGTGTAACCACCCATGCGTCCTGGCCCGCCACTGAATGCGAGATCGTCGACATGGAACATACACCAACAAGAATCGATTGCTTAAGCCAAATAAATTCAAAATCTTCACATTGAAGAGACGAATTATAACTCTTGTGATTAAAGAAACTAACGGGTAATTTGCCTTTCAGATTAAGAAGTTTCAGAGCTTTGTTAATGTCAGAAACGGAAGGTATAGCATTAGTAAACTTATCCACAAGTGTGGTAACAAAAGGGGAGGAAAGCTTGGAGATTTCTTCATCGAAGAGAGAGATCAGGGGTAGACCCTTTTCAAGCTCCGGAGATTTAGGAGCTACCAGCTGCCTAGAAGTACGAGCTGGAGTGAAGAACTCCACGGGAGATTTGGATAAATCCCCGACAACAAAATTAGAGCCATCAAGATTTGCAAAAGAACGTGGACTGGGTAAGGTGGCTGTTATAGGAAGAGTAGGACCTAAGGAGGAAGAGGGTGGGGGGAGATTGGATGGGGATAACCGGAGGAGGGAGAGGAAGGCGCACAACAGAGGACCAGGGGAGGGTTTTAGGATTGTGGCGGAACCTAGCAGCAGTGGGCTGCCAGAGGAGGAGACGGATGAGGGAGGTGGTGGTGCAGAAGATATGCGAGTGAATAGGGGCGGAGCAAGGGTGTTGAATCTAAAAGAAGAGTTAGAGCAGACAAGAAGGAACTACCTGCGGCGGACAGCTCGCCGGCAAGCAGCAGCTAGGAACAGTAGCAGGGAGGCGGCAGGGACTTGATTCATTTCAATGCATTAACCAAATTAGATGCTTTCCCCAAATACTTGTTAAACTTCCAAAATCCAAATTAACAACTCTGATGCACCAAATGCTCCAATTGTATTTAATAATAATGTTGATTTGGCACGAATTAAACGTGTAACATCTTACAGTTTGTACAATCCCGAACGGAAATTGAACAGAGAAACATTATTCACAGTCGCAGGTCGAAACTCAAGTGGATTATTCCACTTCCCTGTCCTCTCCTCAGCCCAATTCATGCTCACATTTTCGAAATACAAGCCATCGATATGTTCCATCATGATCCCTGCATTGCTGCGGTTCACGAGCCCTTGACAGCCCGGTCTGTAATCCACATGCCCATCCATATAGTCCGTCCATCGTTTGTAGGTCAGGTTAACATTTGTAAAGCTTATGTCACTCAGAAGCCCACCTTTGGATCCTGATAAGAATACCCCGTTCTCAGAAGTAGCTGTGATGTTTATGAACTTCACATTAGATATGGAACCAGCTTTTGCATTCTGGTCTCTTGGGCAGGTTGTGACGTATATTGGTTCTGCTCTTCCCCACCATGATGGGTCGTAGTATCTTGTGGTGATGTTTATGTTCGAAAATGTTACATCACTCACATTACCTGCACATGTTAAATGAGGTCAAAGCTAAACTAACATTGAAGACGTGATGATGAACCAAGCAACACAAAGCTATTGAATCGAAATCACTCAACTCTGTTGCTGTGCATATCATGCTCCACATCACAACGAAAGCAATGCATAAAGATAGACAAAAGAGACCAGATTTGTGTACCTCCATCACGGATTTGTAACCCAAGCCCTCTATGAGACTCAACAATGGTTATATTGTCAAAGACCAAGCCTTTCATAAGATACCAGCTAGCACTCCCAAGTTTGATAGCCGAAGACTTTGTTCTAATCCAGCAATTGGTCGCGGTGAGGTTATAAAGGGGACTCGTAGATGTCTTGGGACATATAGCATCATCTCCAGTATCTATGATGCATCTTGTGATAAGTGTATTATTTGAATCCGTAATGTCTATGCCATCATTGTTAGGGGTATTGAAGTCCCCATGGATTGAGACATCATGAATCGATGTGTTCTGACAGCGAACAATGTGCAAACTGCAAGAAGCATGTGAATTATTTCTTCATCAGACAAGAGAGATAGCAAGTAGCCTATGAACTAGAACATATACAAAGAGAAGACTTGAGACCTATTCAAGTCTCCCAGAAAACAAGAATGACAGATAACACAATTAGTTCTGATATTCTGACAGACTTAATCTAATTGGCCACACAAACTGTTCATGGAACTATCAAATCAGCCAAATTTAGGAACTGAAACCTTGATCAGACTCAAACCAGGCTGACAAAATGGCAATCGGCAAACTTTTTACCTCTCTTTTCCCTCTTTGTTACATATGAATCCTTCGCCTTAAACGGTTAAACAAACCCCACCAGTTGTCTTTACCACCTATTAATGCGAATCGAAGCATAAAATACCAAGACACTTTTTATCAGTTTATATTGGCAATGATATATATACCCACTCAATGATCATGCTTCTTCGATTACATAACAACAGAGAACATTCCACTGGTCGGTTTTCAATTGCATTATGCAATAAGATTTGTGTTCATGATAATAACTATTCTACTGCTTCACTGTTTTCAACATTAAGCTAGAACACTAAGAACATCTCACACCAACTCACTTACATGTGCATATTGAATATTCATGTCTTCGAAGCGGAGTATACCTAATTTAAAACCTTCTGAGCAACAGCAAGAAACATATTACCAGCAAAAACAACAGAAATTCAAAAATTCAACACTAAATTTACTCCAAATCCAAGTCGCTTTGAAACGGGAGTGTAAAGCATAACACCAGATTTTCTTTCTACAGTTTTCAATTGACTTTCTTTCACAGTAACCATTATCTGCTTCTTTGTGATATTCTGTATTGTACCAACTGCTAGACAACCTGGCACTAATACGTGCACGAAATTACATTTTCAACCAACCAACAACATTCTCAAATCTCAATAGTATTATCCATTTAACGTCAACCATTACACTTGTGAACTAAAAAAAACACATAATAAGCATTAAACAACAAAATCCCAAACTCATCATCAAATCCAACTCGAAACAAAGCAAAACATACGTAAAATTCCACTAATAAGCCAGCTGATCAAACGTCAGTTTGCCTCCAAGACATACACCTGATTTTCTGCACTGCATTTTACTTATAACTACAGATTTTCTGCACTTTGCTATTAACTTCCTTTCACAATAACCACCATTCTGCTTCCTCACTATATTCTGCATTATTAAGCTAATATGATTCAGGCATGAATATACACTCTTGAACAATATCAACGACAATCGAACAGCATTACCAATACAAGAAATGAACACAAAAACACACAACCAAGAAGTAAAACCAATAAGCCAGCTAGATCAAATTCCAAATCCCTCACACTAACCACGACTATTCCCTCATCGCCACATTCTGCATTACGTGCACAAATTCATACGTTTTTCCATGTACTGAGAACCAATACACAGGTAAGCTCAAGTTGGCTTTCCATAAGCTACAAACAGATGCTCAAAATCAAACAAACCAAGCAGCTATAAACAACACAAATTTCCAAACTAATCACCAAACACAACTCAATCCTATAATGAAAAAGGCGTAAACAGCACGAATTTCCATACTAATCACCAAATCCAACCTAATTGAAAAGGGCGTAAACAGCACAATTTTCCAAACTAATCACCAAATCCAACTCAATCGAAAAAGGCGTAAACAACACGAATTTCCAAACTAATCACCAAATCCAACTCAATCGGACAACGAAAAAAGGCGTAAACAACACGTACCACCACAAAGCAGGCTGATCAAACCTGACACCCCAAACTCTCACATTCCTACAGCCAATAAACCCAACCAACCTCGGCCTACACTCATCACCCTCACACTCCCCAGTCTGATTCCAGCTCACCATCACATTCTTCCTCTCATCAAACCTCGTCACGAACCCTAACCCCTGCCCATTCACCTCTCCTCCACCAGTAATCCCCACATCCGTCTCATCCTCCGCCACAATAACATACCACCGCTCTCTCTCCGCCGGATAGTCCTCGATCCTCGTCCCGCCGAGGATCCTAGCTCCATCGGAGATGTTCAGAGTCACGCCGGATTTCAAAAACAGTGTGGCAGTGAGGTAGTCGCCTGGCGGGAAGAGGACCTGGCAAGGGGCGAGTGAGGAGCAGCGATTGATCGCCGATTGGATCGGGACGGTGTCGTAGTGGCGGCCGGTGGCGGTGGCGTTGAAATCGGCGACGGAGATGGTGGTTGAATGGAGGATGGAGAGGAGTGACGTGGCGGTCTGTGATTGGATGGAAATGAATGAGAGAGTGAGAAGAAGGAAGTGAGTGTGGATGAAGAAGATTATTGGACTTGGTTGTTTCATGTTGCAGTTTCTAAAAGTGGAAAGTTTGTTTATGCAGTGTCCATGTATGGTTTTGAGATTGGAGAATGGACTTCAAGTAGATGGGAGTTTGGACTTGTGGATTAGTATATTCGTAATTCGGATGATGTTAAAACGAGCTAATAATGTGACCGGTAGATGATAAGTTGATCGATAGATAATCAGTGTTACAATCAAAGTAGAGGATGTGATTGCTTTGGGATGTCCAAGTATGGTTTTGAGATTCGATGTTGGCTTTAAATAGATGAGTGTTTGGACTTGTGGTTCGGTATATTCGTACAGTGTGTTTGACAAAACGAGTTGATAATGTTACTGATGGGTGATCAGTAATCTTACAATTCAAGCAGTTTTTCAAATTAATCATCTGATCATTAACCAACCATACATTTATTGAAATCACAATATTTTGGTCAAATAATGTGAAATCAATTGATAAGGTGGCTAATCAATTTACGTCAAAAAATACACTAAGGTTTAATAAATAAGGTAACAGACTATTAAGTATCATACATTATTCGATTCCATAGTAAAACCATTTTACAACTAGATGAACTTTTAGATGTTGAAGGTTGGTACTTGAGATAGTTGCAACTAGATGAGTCTTTTTGGAGGATAGAGAGGTTGTAACATATAGTAGTAAGTAAGATTTAACAACCAATGTATCTTCTAACAATATGATCTGATTTTGTTTGTATTGTAATTTTGGTCAATATTCCATTTCACTAACACTATAATGATATAGCTTCATGAGTTGATGGTATGTTTTGAAAATTGTAGTTGTTGGAGTTTGGAATTTCGTTATTTGAGATAGATAATGGCAATTGAACGGAAGGTAACCCTATAATGTAACTAGAACAAACTATTATTAGTATTGTCTACTACTGTTAAGGTGCGTAAGAGATAGACTAAAATTGCAGTCCGGATAAAAAGATTGTAGTAATGAATTATTAGGATCTAATTGTATCTCAATTCTGGCAAATATTTCATTTCATTGGACTATTAACACGATGATCCAAGCCAACGATAATGCACTCACGAGTCACATCCCATGTCCAAGCAAAGCTTGGATCTGTCCATAGGTACCTTTTGCTGTGGAAATTGCTATATCCACATATATCTAGTTTTGGGGTTTTGTTGTATGCTACTCCCTCCGTCCCGGAGAACTTCATACATTAGGGTTAGCGTGCAGTTTTATGCAAAAAGTTAAAGTAATGATAGAATATAGAAAAATTGGGAAAAAGTATACTTTTAGTGGCAAAGGTGTAATTTGAGTGTAAAGTTGAGATTGTTTATTATTTGTTGGATGTGGGTAGCTTCCTTTTTTGGTAATGTATGAAGTTCTATGGGACGGCTAAAAATAGCAAATGTATGAAGTTTTGCGGGACGGAGGGAGTGCTACAACATAATGTAGTCATTGATGGTCATTGAATATGTTATACATGAAACATTAAATCACTATCTGGTCTCATCTGATTGATTCATCTCGTACTTTGTTGTGCTTCATTTGAGTTCAATTTGATTGAACTATTTTGTACGTCATCAAACCACTATCTCGTATTTAGAAAATAATCACATTATTCATACCACTCAATGAATATAGCTATTGCAACTCTATGATTCTTGAACAATGGATCTTGACGGACCATACGCACAATTTTCATGTTAAAGGACTAAAATGGTGATTTACATGTTGTTTAGTATAGAGTTGAAACTGGGGTGCATTCAATTAAAACTCATTTTGGGCTTTGGCGTATAGATAGTTGCTTAAACTGATGATAAATCAACGGGCTGAACCACCTTAAGGCCCAAAATAGGTTGCTCAATATAAATCTAGCCCAATCCCAGACGAACAACTACACCAATTTGATAATTTTGCACAAAAACAAATTGAATGACAACAAACTTCTGCAAGATATCTTTCGGAGAGACAGTATGAAGTAGTTATCAACATCAAATATATTATTTCAAACTTTATGTTTTTTATTTTAAAGATTGTTGATCGTTTGTTCAATAAATCTGCATTACTTGCATTTCTCCAATAGACGGTCTCCCTTGCAAAAGTTACTCGAATGAAGAAAAAAAGCTGAAGTATAAATAGCTAACAATAGATCGATCTTCTGCGTTTACAACATTACCAAAGCAATCAACCATCTCAAACTTGTTGCAGCATCAAGATTGAATGAATTGCCTTTCGAATTAGTAGTTTTACTAATAGTAGTTATAGGCATACTATATCTATATATACTCCCACTATACTATAGAGTATAGAAGAACAACACTACTAAAACTCTCATCTTCCCTCCAGATAGATTTAACTGATGATTTTTACCAGCTCACTACCAGCCATGGAAGCCCAACTTCAGAACATACCCATTGTCTTCTATTAAACATAGTTCGGGATCTACTCGTAAATATAATCTAGTAGTAATATATATTCGATATGTACAAACCTAGCTACTCTGAGGACGGTTTTTCTCTTCAAAGTTCCATTTTCAGCTGGCTTGAGTGCAGAGAAGCTGTGAACGAAGAAAACGAGGCAAAGATTAGGTGCATCCAATTCGATCCTTGTCCAATTAAAACAGTGCCCGGATAAATATAAAGACCATGTATATAAGGGTAAGAGGTTTGTAAATGAGTTTACCTGAATGTCCTGATGAGTCATAACTGAGCAGTGAGTTCTCTGGAGTGATGAAGTTTGCGGTGTCATCTCCTCTGGCCCAGACAGGCTGTTGAAGTCCATCAATGTTCCATAGCTGTTGTTGAAATTGCTGTTGTTTGATCCTGTGAATTTGTCCTTCCGGCCAGATGGGCGGAGCAAATGTTCCTGGGTACATGTTATCCATTGAGGATGCACTCTGCAGGAGCATTACCAAGAGTGTGAACTTAGAGCCATTTCAATACGATCTCAAAAGTACACTAGTTTTGTCGGTATTCAAACGTGATCCTTATGGCTATCTAAGCTTTCATTGCAATGCATAATAAATACACTAGACCAAACACAGGCTGACATAAGGATTATGGAGGGCATCAAAGGTCAAATAAAATCAGGGGCTATCCTTTGTGGCAACAATTACAGAGGAGGTTAATCACATGACTACAGATTACTGTCAAATTAGGTGTTCATTTTATTTCGAGCTTTTCTCAAGGCTCTTAAAAGATGGTAATATATCAGCTCATTTAATCTTGTTCGTCCATTTACAGAAGACATGACCTATGTGATAGACAACGTAAGCATGTCAGTAGCATTTCATGAATAGATTTAGAATGTACATCGTAAACCAGGTTGGGAAGTCAATGCATAAAGTTGGAATTTATATATGTAGTCCATGGTTCATTTGAAAAAGTAGCAAAGTTGATGAACAAGCTCAATTAGTCTATTTGAGGAACTTGCATTATAAAAATTCATGTTCACACTGTTGATTTTTTTTGAACAAACATCATGTAATACGAGTTCAAGAATACTTACTTCTGCAGCCAAGAGAGCATCAAGGTTGAAATCTATTCGTGGGTTAACAGCAGCAAGTCTCATGGACAAAAACTGTAGCAAAGATAATCCAATCAGCTGAAGGTTGAAAGGGTAGTATGATAAAGATAACAAACAAGAAGCATCTTCGACTTGTATTTTTCTCTTTGGCAAAGGGGGTATTTGGTGTACAACTCATTATTATTTATCATCATTGGTCAAAAGTCAGAGAACATGAATTAAATCTCAAATATACTGTCCCAGAGAACTTAGGAAATCCTAGTAACATTATAAGCACTTCATAGATTATTTATAATTTCTTTTTTTGGATACTCAATCATCTTGTATACAGAGTTTTGGTGTACCAGCAGGTTAAAAGTTTGTATGGATTTAAATTCATCAAAATCAAACCATATCTTACGGGGCAGTAGACCAGTATTCGTTTCAGATAGATTGATTCTAGTACTATATGTAAGAGACAAGATATGACCTCCACTTGGCGCTGAAGGGCTTGCACGTGATTTATTATTTCATCTAGCACCATTGCTGTACCTGATATCTGCATAAGGAGGCACAAATTATTGCATTCGTATTTGATCATAGAATGGTTAGAGCCAAAGATACAAGAGAAGAGGCCCGGGAAAAAAAGTCCAGTATGAGTTGCTGATCAGAATGATTTATAATCATGGCATCTTAGTTGTGTTGCATAACATTTCCACAATCTTTTATGTGATACAGTTTTGTTTTGTCATGGCAAACAATATCCTCAATAGTTCTTTCCTTGTTCTAGCCACTCCACTGTTGTTTTTCTAACTAAATTGTGGAGCAGCCGACTGTTATCTTAAACTTAATTTATATCACTTATGACTTATCAATGGAAAGGCAGATTTTAAAAGAAGCATAGCCATTGAGAAATGTCGAAACATGACAAGCGATGAAATTACAATGAGTTTTATGCACATATGAACATACAAGAACATCTGGTATTGTTTAAATTATATTCCTTCAGCTGGGTAAAGGACCCATGTATTCAATTTCTTTGCCAATGCTAAAAGAATGCTTTAAAGAGTAGAACTGGAAAGCAAAAAAGTACAGAGTGAAAAAGTTAAAAGCAATACAAGAAAGACGCATACAGAGGTAACCAATTTTAGTAAAGGATTTTGTTATCTGTTACTTTCTTGGCATAGTACACTGAGGTGAGGACCATTTATAGGTAATAATATGATAAGGTAAAGACAGAAAACATGACCTAAATGGTGCTAAGCAAGTCTGACAAAGGTTTTTCACAGCTCCTTCCTACTCCTTGTTTTAAACTTGCATAGCATTAAAACAGTCAAAGAACTCCCCCCAAGGCTTTTATTGGTGATGAAGGAACCTGTTTTTCACCTACAGTAAATATGATGACCCTATACCTCATTTATCAGCTGTTTTGCTCATTCTTGACAGCTTAATGGCTCAAAAATAAAAGTTTGATCCAACTATTGCCTTGACAAAATGGTATATTCCGAAGAAACCCCTAAACATGTAAGTCTGATTCTAAATTCACTCGGTGTTCATCAGATCCACCCCAAAGTACTTCAAAGAGGAATTGACAAATCACAAAAGAGTGAAATAAAAGAAGGAAAAAAGAAACTATACTCCTACGCCCCGCATAACTTCATACGTTTGACATTTTTAGTATGAAATTCTCGTGACGGAGGGAGTAATAAATAATCTCATCTAAAAAACATCAAGGGAACCAAATTATTCAACTCCATAACTACATAGGTGATAGGTCTGTGAAAGAGATCAATTACTGCAAACACGTACTTCTCAATACTGTTGCACAGACCTAGTAGCTTACCTAAAAACCAACTCCAATGGAACTCATAAACATCAGTGAATTAACATGACCCCACCTCTTAAGCACCTACAGAATGTCCTAATATGCCACCTAAAGTCCTAAACGTTCAAGTGCATGGGAAAAAAAATGGTTTTAGCATTGATGGACAGTTTTGAGTGATAACCTACAGCTATTTAGGATGTTTGCAAAAGCTTATTTATTCGAAGTTACAAAATAAATCACGGAGAAGTTTAATTTTGAATATTTTCGAATAGCGTTCACCGTAAATAATTTAATGTTAAGTTGAAAATTATAAATTTAGTGAAGTTCATCTATAGCAACATCGGCAAATTAAATTGTAAGCTGAAAAAAAAAACCCAAGAAAAATAAGCTCTTCCATTTATATAGTATGCATATAATCATCAAAATGACAAGATTACCCTTGAAAAAAAAGGTAACAAACGACCCCAAAAAGGCCAAAAAGGTAAGATCACTATATTATCATCACGAGAGGGACACTTCAATAGTGGCCTGTCACCTTTCTTGGGTATGAAAAAGCCACCAGCTTTTCTTTTCTCTTCCCCCATTAAAAAGTTGAAAGTGACCCCCTTCTACTGGTAACCTTAACCATCATTACTAACAAACAAAAAGCATATAATCCAATCATTATCACAAAATCAAGAACGCTAATCACCCCCACTAAACTTTAAGATAAAACCCATTAAAATATAATTAGTCCGTACAGGGCATAAAACGACAGGGTGTTTGGACAGCTGACCTTGTTACATCCTGGGACCAGCTCCTGTAAAAGCTTCATTCTCGCATTAATCTTCTCTCTTCTTGCCTGTTTATAAAAAGAAACTTCACTAATCACAAACTTAATTCACCTACTTTTTGTCTGTTAATCAAGATTTAATGAACCAATAGGGTTATCACTAGTTAAGGACTATTTTGAAGCTTACTCGCTCAGCCAAGCTATGGCTATCTGTGGCTTGGCCACGGCGAGCTCTCACATGAACATACGGCAGTTTCTCTCCGTTTCCGCCATCTTTTGCCAACACTTTCTTACTCTTCTTATTCGTCTCCTTAACCTGCTAAAAACGAACGGATTATTACTTCATCCCCATTTCTCAGCTAGCCTAATGAAAGCCAACTAATTAAAGTTTCTATCACAGTAGCTCGATTGAAATATTTTGAAAACATATCTCGGAAACAAACTGATACAGTATTACAGTGGTTTGGTTTGAACTTTGAAACGTTCCGAAAACATAACTTGAGAAAACGAAACTTCTACAGTGGTTTGATTATGAATGTATCGAAAACATATCCCGGAAACGGAACTTATATTACAGTGATGTAATCGGAGATATTTCAAAACATTTAGAACACTATTAATGATTAATATATCTAGAAGCTGAAACTTCAATTGAGTGTTTTAATTGGAAATAAATTCAACACCATATCTAGAAAATGAAACTTGAAGTACAGTTGTCTGATTAAAAATGTTTTATCAGTCAATTAATTAGGAATATCTCCAGAGAAAAAGAAAAATGAACATTATTCGTGTTTAACAAATTGAAAACATTGTTAGCTAAGTAGTAAAAGTACTCACTTGAACAAGGTAAGGTGTACTCGACCTGATTGCTCGCAAAAAAACCGAAAACGAAACTTCTAATACATTCAATTCAGTAAACTAGATCATTAACAGCAATTAACAAACCTAAACATGGAGTATAAACAAAGCAAAACTGGAGTGAAATTACCTTTCTCTCCCTCTCCTTCCTCTTACTGGACTTCCCGCTCTGATCGGAAACCGCCGGCTCAGAATTCTCAGACTCCACCGGCTCCTGCTTCACGAAATCACCGTCACCACCACTACCAGCCGTAGCAAACACCGAGAATTTCGAAGCACGGTCCACCAACGCAACATCAGTCGGAAAAATCGGCGCCGGATAATCGTCCTTCACCAGCAACTCCACCGCCTGCGGCGGCGGAAGCTCCAGCAACGCCGTGAACGAGCTGCTGCCCGATCCGGTCGGGCCGGGAACGAAACCTTGCATTTCGTCGAAGCCGAACATTCCGGATCTGAATTGCGGTTCGGTACCTCCAGCTCTCGTTTCCATTAACCTAGCTAGACGAACAGCCAGTGTCTTCTCAGTTGTGAGTTTATGAAGTGAAATTGGTCCTGTTGAGCTCAATTGCTGGAGTTGGTTAGCTCAATTGCGGCGTATTTAGCAGGAATTGGAAGGTTTTTGGAGTGGTGTGTAGAGAGAGAAAGCTTGTATAACAATGGCGGTAGAAAGTGGAGTGATGAAGAAGAAGGAGATGATGATGATGAGCTGCGAAACGTCTGCGTTTTGGTCCCTACTGCTTTTCTTCTTCTGTCTATCTACCTACTGTTGGTTTTTTTTGAAAATAGAGGATTGAGATACTTTATTACCATTGTTTTCTTCGATCCCGTACAAAGCTTCTCATTTATTTTTTTATAAAGAAATAATATAACGTTACTTTTTAATTAAAATAACGGTGTAATATTGAAATTTTGTGTTGAAATTAATATTTGTATTGAATTTTGTGAAAAGTTGAAATATTACATATCATAGTTGGAGTAGAATTTATAAAATAGAAAACTAAAAGATTTAATTGGGACGTCAAAAATGCAAAATGGGAAGCTTCGGGACACGGAGTAAATACTTTTTTTTTAATTGAAAAACAAAAATTTCGACAATTATTACTCTTCATGCGACTATTATTGTCTCACTTATTTTGAATAGTTTTCTAATGAATACGAATAATTTATAAAATTATTTAATGACTATTAAAGTAGGTGAGGAACACGATGAGGGAAATGATATAGTGTGGAAAAAATAAGTAAAGATAAATAATAAGGTAAGAATACTATTGATTAGTGGGGTTTACTTCATTGTTATTTTGGGCATGAGATATATATTAGTGCAGGATGTTTACATTAAAACATCAACCAGTGTGTATACAACTGATAATGAATTAATAAAAAAAATATTTATCTGATTTAGTAGCATGCAACTATGCACGAATCTGCTTGTTTAATTAGTCACGTACAACGAATAAAGCTTAAGGTATCACCGGTACGTTAAAGTCGTTAAATCTGGAAGTTCGACCAGCATGATCCTCACCTTCATAGCATGGCTTTTTTGGAATGTATGAAAACCGTTGATTTATAAATCAGTATTTCAGGGATCCGGGTCTGTTGTTTGTAAGTTTGCATGACATCTCCAAACTTGTTTCCATTCCGAGCACATGAAACGCACACCCCTCAGGCAAATACGATGCATCTGTTACATCTAGAAGAAGCTCGACCAACGTAATCCTTGCATTCATCACCTGGTCTTCTTGAGACTTCCAGAAATCTATCATGCAACATCATTATAAAGCAGTATTCTCTCTTCGCACATTTTGTTACGAACATTCACCTAATTTAAGACAACTTTCTACGATCATAATTATGGTCTTTGCGTCTTGTTAATCCAAATCATCTTAAATTACAACTTGTTTCGTCAAAAAATATTCATGAAAGAAGGAAAAGTTCGCGTTTAATTATCGATTCTATTTCATTCCAACCGCAACTCCATTATCAATTGGGTTCGGAAGAACAGCTGGACATCGAGATGAGAATCTGCACTGCTCAATTCTTTGTTGTGAAGAAGAAAAATGGAGGCCAACGGTGGAGTACTAGTATTAATTCGATTAATTAGAATCTAAGATAATAAATATATATTTAAAATTTTAATTTAGATTGTTAGATTTTATCTATAATTTATATGAATATAAAAACTACTTAAATGACGTTATAACCCCTTTTATATGGTAAAATTTATACAAATTGATATTGTAATTTTTTTACAATTACGTGAACGGTCAGGATTAAATACAACTTAAAATGTAATTTGTACAAGTGATCTAAAGGTTAAAAATGAGTACAACTAAGATGGACGAATGTTAAGCCATTACAATCGTAGTCGGACCGTAGAATGGCCCATGATTGTATACTATACTTGCACCTAAAAGAAAGTTTTATTGTAAGTAACTAAAAATGATAATCCTTTTATAAAAATGAAGAAAATAAAGACAACCCATTACTAGTAGTTAATGAAATAATAAGCAAATAAGGAAAAAGTGTCCATTTACCTTTTTGCTGTGGTGGGTAGATAAACCAAAAGAGGATTAATTAAGTGAAAGAAAATGTATAAATCAGTGAAACTATGGACATTTGAGGCGTGTACAAGTGCCATCCCCCCCCCCCCCCACTTTATTCTTTAGGTCATAACTTTCGATTTTATTGTAATAACATTTTATCGGATAGGACGTTCAAATTCAAATTAATTTTAATTCATATTGAAAAAGTAATTTAATAAAATATATAAAACGTAATCATGATATATTCATAATACAATTTTATTAATTGTCTAATTTGATGTAATTTAGAATTAGACTATGGAAAATATAACATTAAGAAGTCAATAAAAATCAAATAATCAAATAGTTGTAGGATTTAGAAATTCCAAGTCGTGCAAGAATGTACTTCCTCATTTTAGCAATTAGGCGCACTAGAAATGTGTCGTACTTATTGTAATGCCAAAAATTCACTACTATTTTCTAGTTTTCTTACTATATTTTACTAACCTAATTGGAAGTGTCAATAGTTACATCTATTTTAGCTTGCGAACTGGCAATGTGATATGTACCAAGAATAATATGAGCTCGAATTTCTCCTATTTAGTATGCCATATCACATCACCAATTTCATAATCTCCGTCAATAACTAGATCAGGTAAGTTATTGGCACCTCATTTAGCATTTTAGAAAACAAGGTGATTGAACAGTTAGCAGTCAACCACCTCATCACTTATCAGTCATCTTATCAATTTCGTATGTTATACCGACAATTGATGTTAGAATTATTTGTGAGATATATCTTCAAACCAATATGTAATTTGGATAATTATCGGTTATCGTCCCATTAATAATGCTAATGTATTTAAGAGGATGATTGTCAAACTTAATGCGGTATCGAATCCGACAAAGTTTATTATCAACGCAAAGAGTGAAAGACCTGAAAACTAGGTGACAAAAGTGTCATTTTCCTTTAAATTTCAGAATCTGTTTTTCTGTTTAGCTCCCGTCACCTTATTTTTAATATAGTCCCGCAAGTCCATTTTTACAAGCAAACAAATTGTACAAGCATCCTTGTTATTTACCAAATAACACCCCCTTTTCCCAAATATTATACAAAGCACCACATGTAGAATCACACCAATAATGAAGAACCCTAAACGGTCATGTCCCTTTCTTGATAAAGTACAGTCTGGTACCATATTTTCGAATATTATACCTTCACACTCTTATTATTAGATACAAATCATTGACGTGCGATATGAAATGTATAAACTCACAATTAATTTTTTTTAATGAACTATGAATTTTGTTCAATAAGTACTCTGTCAATCTAAAAAAAATTCCCTAGAAATGTTACAAGGCTCGAGCTCGCCTCGTTCAAAAGGAGTTCGAGGCGAGCTTGAACTTCACTTGGGCTTTGTCTTGTTATCAATCCGAGTAGGGCTCAACTAGACTCGGTTAAATTATTTTATTAATATATATATATATATATATATATATATATATATATATATATATATATATATATATAAGTAACGGACTCGAGCTCGATTAAAACTCGAAACAAATGATCCGAGCTTGAGCATACTTATCGTGGCTCGAGCTCGATTAATAACGAGTCAAGCTTGAGTAATGAAATACTCGGCTTGGCTTGTTTAACAACACTACTTCTCATTCACTTTCTGGGTCAACATATATTGAATAAATATTGCTTGTGAGTTCACTTAATAATTTTTAATTGTTAGAGTACTATTGTCATTAGAGCTATTTTATATTTTAATATTATATTAAAGTAAAAATGACAAAACGGAAAGATTTTGTTTGGACGAAGGGAATACTATTTCTGCTCGATGAGTGTATTAACAAAATAAGTTTTGAGTGTGAACTACCAAGTCGGAAGTTATACCCTCATAACCTCACTAATTTGACAAGTTACATCACATAACTTGTTAAAAAGTAACATTGATGACTTTTCTTCGCTCTCTATATATAGAAAATAAGTTAGTATATCGCTAAACATCTCCATAAAATCAACTAATTTATCAACTGCCAACTAAATTATAAACTACTTTTGCTTAAACATTGAAAGTTGAAAAAATTTATGATCAACCCCTATTCTTAATACAATTCATAGTTCAGGAAGTAAATTCTGATTCCGTCCCGACCCGAGATGACAACTAATTTCAAAAGCCAGCGCGAATACCGCACCCGGTAATAAAAAGAAGAAAGCCTTTATTTATGTTTTTCATCCCTTTACATCACATTGTCAAACTTGAAGACGTTTCATATACGTGATAAAAGCCGAAGTATAAATTTCGGATTTTAATTGGTGTTGTAGTTGAAGGCAAGAAAGCGAAAGGATTGTGGGGGCAAAGGACAGTAATGAAAGGGATTGTAGGCAAATCAATTTTCATTTTTTATTTTATTTAATTTAAATTGACGGACCGGGTTGGTGCAAGTGGGGACCCGGTCATGACCCTGGCTTGCTGTCTCCTTTGACCCATAGCGAATGCCAGTCTGTTTCTTTGCATTTACTCTACCAAATTTCTAACATTTTTCTTTTTTCAACATTTACGAACTAATAATCTTTTTCGAGATACTTTATAATAAGTACCTAATACAAGTATATTAAATACGATATTTCATACTTTTTAATTAAACATGAGATGGTGAACTGGTATCTCAGGAACATGGTATCTTATAAAAGTTTATATTACGATTTAGGCTACTTGTCAAATTCGCTTTTTCCTGTTATGACGATTTTAACTCTTAAGTTGTTGTCTTACTTATAAAATTCAAATCCGAACACTCATATGAGTTCATAAATCGGCATGTTACCGTTTGAACCAAGATGTATAATATGTGAAAATTCTGGCAAATTGTTTGGCTACAAATTGGAATTGTGTGTAAGAAACTACTGGAATTGAGAATTCAATTATCACTACAAAAAATTCGTTGTTTAGCAAATCCGTCGCTAAACAGTGGCCGATCCGTCGCTAAGGGTTTAGCGACGGATAAAAATGTCGTCGTCATTTTTGGCGTCACAAATCTTCTAACGACGGATAACTTATCCGTCGCTAAATAACGACGGATTTAGCAACGGATAGAGTGTTGACTTTTTAACGACGGATAGTTATCCGTCGCTAAAAAGCTGATTTTTCTCCTTTTTTTTAAATTCAAATTCTGGTTGTCTTTAGCGACGGATAACTATCCGTCGCTAAATAGGTGTTTTTTTTTATTAATTTGCAGACGAATCGACGATTTGGGGACGAATCGGATAAACCGGCGATGATACAATTAATCGACAATTTTATACAAATATTCAATACGGATAAATCGACAATTTTATTAAACACGGATAAACCGACAATGATACAATAAATCGGATCTGGACTAAATTTAATAATACGGATATACAATACAATAGAATATTTAATAATACGGATATACAATACAATACAATATTTAATAATACGGATATATAATACAATACAATACAATACGGATCTTGACCGAGCTTGCAAGATCTTGATCGGATCTTGATGGTGGTGGTGGATCTGGGCCGATGGTGAAGGTAGTGGATCTGGGCAGTGTGTGGCGTGGTGGTGGAAGGACAGTGGAAGGCGGTGCGACCTGGATGGTGGTGGAAGGAGGGTGGCAGAGTGGTGGTGGAAGGGTGGAGGCAGTGGTGGAAGGAGGAGGATGGTGGTGGAGGCAGTGGTGCGCAGTGGAAGGAGGGTGGAGGATGGTGGTGGAGGCAGTGGTGCGGTGGAAGGAGGGTGGTGGTGCGGTGGAGGTGGCGTGGTGGAAGTGGTGGTGGTGGTGGTGGTGGTGGAAGGAGATGGAAGAAGAAGATTGTGGTGGAGATGGAAGATGGAAGAAGAAGATTGTGGTGGAAGAATGGTGGCTGCCGAAATTTTAGGGTTTCTTTAGCAACGGATATTGATATCCTTCGCTATTTAACGACGGATAACTAATCCGTCGCTAAAATTGATTTTTTTTAAATTTTTTTTAATTTTGATCAACTTATTTAGGGACGGATATAATATCCGTCCCTAAATAACGACAGATATTTTGTATCCGTCGCCAAATAGCGACGGATTTGAGACGGATTGAGCGAATGCTAAACCTAGCGATTCGTCGCTATCCCCTGTCGCTATTTGACGGATTTCTTGTAGTGTATGTTCTCAATTTTAGTTTGTAGCCAAACACTCTGTAGCTTATTTATATAAAAACAAACTAGCTTATTTTTAGTATAATTTTACATTGAGCTACTTGAATAACTTATCAAAATTAGAGGATAAGATGCCAGTTAATTGCTCACGTGGCATATTTATTTCGACCAGATCATCCAACCTATGCTAAATCTTTTTAAAAATGCACCGTCTCTAGGTAAGAAAAGATTTTACTCTTAGACAAAATAATAGTGTAGTAAATACACCACCTATTATATTCTAGCCTAAACTAATTGCAGATTATTGAGAGGGACATCAATGCCCTACCATAAGCTAAGAGAAGTTCGTAATTAAACCATAACGTCACGTAACTTGAGATGACTTAACATAATGTTATACACTAAATACATGTGTACTATGTTTATGGCGATGTGCGTATATACGTACACGAACACCACACGAACACCTTGTTAAGTCAAGAGCACTACGATGTATACATATACTAACATTTGCAGAAATGAGAAACCGATCTAGGTAATAAGCGGATCCGATCTACGATAAATTAAGATGAAGAACTTTTATACAGTGGTTTAATTGATCCGACATTTATTCAGATAAATTTCATAGATATTTTAAATGAGTTCTGGAACTGCTAGCACTTGTCTGTTTAATCATGCTGTAAGAACTGGGAACATTTGGTGTGTGATGCAACAGCCATTGTCTCAGACTGTACTTTTCCAGTTTTGATTCATTTCAACACCATGGGAAAGATATCTGCGTGAACAAAGTGACATGTAGCTTAATACGTGCATGTATATGACGCGAACCTACCAATTACCTCATCATGAGATACCATATTAGGCGATTTCAACTTATTTAATCAGAATATAAGTTGATTTGAAATCTATTTAGAATCTATTTAGAATGTTGCGTGACTGATTTGAAAAACTAATCTATATTATAGTTTTTTCATAAAACTAGGTGGCTGTCAGCTACTATCAACCTTATCACCTATCAGAGCATGTTGGTTTGTTTTGTTAAAGAAACATAATATTGAATTTCAATAAGGTGACTTGTTTGAAAAACTACGTAGCTTTATGAAAATAAGGTAACTGATCATCATCTACATGCCACCTTATGAGACACTAGTCACCTTATCAGTTCGTTTTGCTAAACATAAACTGGGTGACTGATAGATGATTAGTCGGACTTATTTCTGAAAATCTAGCTCGAGTAGATTTTCATATTAGTTACCTTTATAAACTTTGAGTTGACTTTTATAGTCAAACCATTGTATATTGGTCAAATAACTAATTAAGTTACGCCAAACACAATCCATATCCAAACCTATAACATTCGTTCAAAAAATTGAGTTGAAGCTTACTTGAGGACAAGAACTCAAGCTCAAGTGCTACAAATACAATATCGACTAGAGACCTCGGTTGCGTATAAACGAACACATACAACGGCCAAAAAGCCGGATCGAGAGATCCTTGATCTGCTGCAATCCCCCTCAAAGTGTGTACTTTCTGCAAAAAACATTTTGATCTTTTTGAAAGATGAATTCATGTGAACCAGGTGCAGAAAGAAAGTAATGATGCTGGTCAATATTTGTGAAAAATAAAAGATACTTGTTGTATATGACTCTATGGTCCCAATTTCAGAGTACTCAATGAGACAATGACACCTGAATTCTTATCAATGGTCATCTTAATCATTGTCAATTTTAAGCCCAATAAAAAGGATGGGACAGTATACTGGGAAATTAATGCAACACCAACTATATCATATGAACTTGAACAAAAAGTACTTTTCTTGGGTGTAAGAAGCTGTAGGATCAAAGTCTTGATTTCAAGATGTGTTTTTGAAAGTATTGCAGAAATACCAGTTGAAAAAACGGAGATGACTCCGAGGAATCGGAGGTTGAGATCTCATAAGGGGCGGGATTCGAGTAGCCCTGAAGAGTAACCTTATAAAAACCCAAACACAGTCGCAAAACGGAAACTATTGTGACATAATTATGTGATAGTCGCACTTTCAACAACCATAAGCATTTGCAAACAAAGATGCTAAATATCAAATGGACGAAAGTTGCACGTTTGTTGCCATTCTGCTGAAGATCAGTCAACAAGTTAACGTTAATATACATTAACAAACCGCAGAAAGCAAAGTTTCAAATGAAAATTTGGAAAGTTCACACGGTGAGTGCAAGTTTTGTCACTAAAAGTTCGATCAGAAATGCATATAGATCAGAAAGGAAACAGGGAAAAGAAGGAGATCGTAATATGCGTTGACAAAAGGTTTGGACTAACCATGTTAACGTCGTTGACGGAGCTTTATACAGTTACGATGGCCGAGCATGTACAGTGGCACAAGTGAAAGATTCAAGTGACAAAAAAGAACCCCATCAAGTTTCATCTCCATCAGTAATTACGCTCATCTCCCCTCCTGCCCGATTTTACTTGCGTGTTCTTACTTGCCCAATGGACGAAGCTGACGTTTCATCCTATAATATGAAAAGAAGATAGATAAAGCAGGAGTCATTGTTAACAAAATGGTCGAAAGCTAATGCTTTATACCTTCTTAATTTCAAGATGAAAATTAGTATCGACTGGAAAGCGATCAAGTTCCCTCTTCAGTTCTGCCTCCAGTTTCTTTGCACATCTCGTGTACCGAAAAGAATGTACAACTGTAACGTCACAACCTCCCATGAATTGTCGTTGTTCTTCCAGTATTTGCCTTGCTGAGATAACAACAGATTTAGAACAGTACTGCAGCTTGATTGAAACAAGCGTCATCAGCTCAGCGAAAACCTGAGGGATTTCCTTCAATGTGTCTATGTATGCAAGATTCAAATGCGATGAATCCTCTACTATCCAGGTCACTAGACTGCAATCATTAATCGACAAATATCTCAAGCTTACGAATTCCCCATCAACTGAATTCCACTCTTTGCCTTCAAAAGCATCATCTTCTAGTCTGAGCAATTCAAGATGTGGCAATGAACCGAGTATTGTCATATTTCCGCACGGGATTCTTGTACCGTACAGAGTCAACTTTCTGAGGTAACAAGGGAACCTGATGCTCCTCAGATGATCGCAATCAAATGCATGAAACATTAAAGATTCCAGTTTACCACAATGAACTAGGTTGCCAAAGCGAAGTGGTGACCGAGCATAAGCAAAAGGTAAAAGCTTTACAGATTTAGAAAATAAAAGAGTCAATTTTCAATTACACATCATCGATGGAAGACAATATCCAATTAATATATGAACAAGAATCCCTCAAGTAACAAACATGATTCTAGCTCCTGCAATCAAAACTAATCACTAAGATTTCAAGTTTCTGCACCAATAAAAAGTGCACTGTATTCCAAAGGTACTAAAGATGCTAGCTAGCTATGGTGAAATCAAACTCTCGACGTAGGTGAAAGTCCTGGCAAACGGGCTTGCATTTGCGATGTCTGGAAAAGTGAAAGAAGAATCCTTGTTGAAAATCACGAATCTGGATCCAGACGAGAACAATACTTGTGGGCCGTCGCTCCACGCATGGAGGAGTCTTTTCTCGGGGTGACCATCCTGAAGTTGTTCAAGAGGAACCTGAACTACTTTAGTCCAAGTAGAGTTTTCTAATTTCCCATAACCGGGCTGCTTTATCATCCACACATCTGCATAACCTTTGGACGGGGGCTGACACCAAAGATAAAGTAATCCTTGAGAAAATACCAAGCTGGCGTATATGCTTAGGTTGGACACAGATTCTGGCCTCTGCATGATCCCATGCTCCTCTGTCTCCAAATCGAGATAAGCAATTTCCCAGTTGGGCAGACGAGATCGTAGCGGTTGCTGCGAAGGATGTTCCCCAATCCAATAAATCTTCCGGTTTGCACATACAGTAGACTTGACGCCATTGAAAGAGCTACGGAACAGTGAAAAACCAGTGTGATCCTTGATCCTTCTCCACGGACCTTTGTCCTTTACATTGTATATTTTCACCACGGCATTGTATTTGTCCTGCTCATTATACATGAAACCGATAACCTTAAACTGATGGGAGGATTCATCATAACCTAGACCATAGTTGCAGTAACCAGTAGGTTCGGGAACATGATTGTCGTCCGGGAATAAGGGGGGCAGCCTTTTGAATTTCCTGGTAGACGGGTTCCATAAAAGCAACCTTTTATTGGGGATTTTATGATCCACAGCGAACAAGAGCAGGCCATCACCAGAAGCCACGCAGGATAAATATGTTGTTCTTGTTGTTGTTATATACGGTGAGGGTGAATTTAGCATCGCAATTGTAGCTGATGCATCATCATCGAAAAAAGCACAGTGTTTCCTCTTATGGGTATGGTTTTCTTGGAAAGTAAGTCTGGAGTTTCTTGATTTTGAAACCAAGCTGTGCTGGATAACAACCGGTTCCATGACTTAGAAACACAAGTGAATCTCAACACAGATTTAACTGGGACCATCAAAAGAATATCAATAACTAGATCATCTGGAAGCCTAGGAATCATATTCATACCTGCTGCTGCTGATGATGATGATGAATTGATTAGCTCCATAACAATTGGTGATGAATTGAATTGATGATTGAAAGAAATAAAGGACATCTAGGCACTCCACAGGTTGAAGAACATGAGCTTGATGTTTCTATGGATGAAGTGGCTAAAGTCATCACTGGTTCGAAATTGGTTAAATGGACTCCATCTTTCCAAGCAAAACATTTAACTACTCTGATGGCTGCAGTTTATAGGCTCTCTATTCACAATTGGTTGCCTATTACGCTATTACTAACTGTACCATAGTCACCTCTTCTACTGCAACACTTCTCTACAAATTGCAGTTGGGTCTTCCTATGAATATGGGTCAGCGGATTTTTCAACATCTGACTTATTTTGGTTTGAAAGGAGCACTTGGGAATTTGATGTATCCATCTCTCATCTATGGGTATATTTGTGCTAGAAATTTCGCTCACAGTCCAGGTGAGGTTTTAGTATCTCCATTTCAATCATACAGTGTGTCTCATCGGTTGCTCAACTCTACAAGAGTTCAAGATCTTCCCTGGACATCAGCAAGAATTCCAGAGTCTGACACTGTTACTCACACTGTGAAAGCAATACCAGTACTTCAGCGTCCATTGACTCAGGCTGATCAAATGCTTATGGATCAGATTCTGCACATTGATAATCAGCTCAAGGAGCTTATGGAGGAACGTCAGACTTTGGTTTCCCTCATTTCATCACAACAAGGGGGAGAGTAGTTTTGAAGTAGAAGGAAGAAGGGGAGTGGTGGAATCTTTTGTGTTTTAGTGTCTTAGTTTATTGTATTTAAAAAAAAATGTATTCCTGTCTATTTTGTTTCCCTCTTTGTATTGTGGTCTTTCTTTTAATTAATGTGAAGTATGTGTGTTATGTTCCTTCCGTGTAACATGTCACTAGGTGTTGTGAAGAAAGGCATTAAGGGGGAGAATGAAAGTGCAGCTGTTTAAGTCATTGTTGTAGCAACATTGCTATGACTGTTGCAGCAACAATGGCTATAACAGTCTCAGTCCAGAAATTATGCACTTTGAAGGACTTAATTAATAATTGTCTTTTTCACTAACGTTAACCTAGTTCCATGTTTGTGGTTGTTTGGTTTCAGGTAAGAAGCGACTTATATTCAAGAAAGCCATGGAGTCTTAGAAGACAAGATACAAGGGACTCTTGGAAGTCAATATCTTATGGACTCTTAGAAGATTGAATGATTTGGACTCTTGAAGATAAGGATAAAGATGAAGACTTGATTCTGCGTATCTACATCAGATTAAAGCATTATAAATACCAGATCAAGTGATGAAGAAGATTACGGATTTTAGAGATTTGAGATTCACAATAAATAGTTGTAATCTTCTCATATTTTTACTAGTCTTTGAAGTGTCTAGTTTAGGTACTTTGGAATAACTCATTCCGACTAGTTCTAGTGTTTGATCTTTTCTCATTGAAGAGTTTAAACCTAGTTTTGTAAATCCTCATTATTATAGTGGATATTTGTCTTGGGCGCAGTAGGTATATGTATATACCTACTAGAAAGAAACATCTTGTTTGCTGTTATTGTTTACTTAATTCCGCTGTGCATTTGATTGTTCTTGTCACTGTGACACTCACTGTGATAGCAACATTGCTATACACAGGTGTGTATCAGTGTAGTAACAAAGTTCATGTCCTTTATTTCTTTCAATGATGAAGGTATATATATATACATACTTTCTTTGTCCGAATCCAAGAGGATTAGTGTAGTTCCAATAGAAAAGTTTGAACAGGCCACTACCGAATGGCCTTGGAGTTAGAGGGTAGTAGACCCGACTAAACTGAACCGTAACCGACGGGTAGCTAACCGCCCAGGTCTAGAGGGTAGCAATCTTAAAATATTCTTTACACTCAAATTGAATTAAAATAAATAATAAATTAATAACATGTCAAAATCTTGAGTCCGTCTTGCGAAAGACCCCTATATATTGTAAACTATTCAAATTTACAAGCTACAAACTATATAATCCTCAGTAGTTTTCTTCAGACTCTTAACTTGTTCGTCGACTCTTCCATCCACAACAACTCCATCTTTATTCGACCAACCTTTCTACGAAAACCTAAAACACACAACAAAATTATCAATTGGGTGTTGCCAGGTCAAACGTGAGGAACTCCATCTTTTGTTGCATAAAGTTTTGCCAGGTCAAACGTGAGGAACTGAGGCTAATGTTTTAGCGCTTAGATTATCAGTTGGGTGTTCTTATATAATATAATATAATATAATATAATATAATATAGTATAATATAATATAATATATAAAGTTGATGAGCTAAACCCACCAGATTCATTCAAATTCCATCCATCCTACGTGAAATTTTGATTCTACGGTTAAGGAGAGTCTGAATAGGGGAACGTAGTAGTGTTGTTGCTAATCATGTGAGCAATGTTATTGCTTAGTGACAAAATTTTATGCCTTATGGATGTTGAAAATGCGGAAAGTTTGCCAGATAAATTAAGAACTAAATTTGTTCGAGATTTTGAGTGGCAATATGTAGTAATTGATAGGGATTTTTTCTTTAGTGATTAAGGCCCTGTTCTCTTCAACTAAAAACTCGTTCAGTTCAGTTCCGTTCAGTTCAGTTTTGCTTAGTTATATTTTATACTACAATTCAGTTCAGTTCAGTTTCGTTCAGTTCAGAAAATTGCAGTTGAAGAGAACAGAACCTAAATTTCTTAATTCGACAAATTTTAGCTTTGCCCCTTTGTTTCACTTTTCAAAGAAATTCAAGTATTTGATGTAAATTTTTGTTCCATACGTTTCACTATTAAACCTACCTATATACAAATCATTAATCATTTATCTCCATCTTCATACCCGATATTGATTATCTGTTTGTATTAATAAAGAAAAATCAGTTTGTCGTATTTTTTTCTGATTTATTTTTTTACGTTTCAATTGGTGTTTCTCCAATTATGGAGGATGGTCCAAGCATAAAAGAAGTAGAAAAGTATTAAATAATATATTTATTTAAGTCATAGTTATCATGAGAATAATTAAGTTGGTGTCTTTGGTGGGGTGACGCATACCACCGCGGGGTTGCTGAAAACCGGTGGGTAGGAAAAAACAACCAAAACATGTGAAATTACGTTTGTATAATATTTTTTTGTGTGTGTATGGTAGGGTGACCACATATCACCGCGAGATTGTTGGGAACAAACCTATTGATTGTGTTGTATACTTTTGTATTTTATTTTGGTTTCGTTTGAGAGAGATATTTTTTTGTAAAAAAACATGTACATGTTACCAATTAACAAGTCAGGTACGGTAGTACCCTATTTTTACATTTTCTATAGTTAACATAAATAAACACACAATGATATCAAATGAAGAATGAATACCGACTGATACCACGACCAACGTTGTCTACAAGAAATTTTGACTATCTTATTTTCTCGATTAATTTATTTAATCCTCACATTTCTATTTATTATTAAAAGTAAAACTATACCGTGGCATTGCCACGGATTAGTACTAGTAAGCTCTATATAACACCACCAATTATATTGCAAGGAACCATCGACATAAAACAACATAGACAATTTCTATATAAAAATAGGCCATTTATACAAAAAAAAAAAAAAACCAACGACACAAAAGAACGTAGACAATTTCTGCTAGAACATAGGTAATTTATTCAAAAAATTAAACAATACAAAACACATTGATAATCATTCGAAACATTACATCTATGCATTCAAACTAAACCAGTAACATATAACAACATAGACAATTTATGTTAAAACATAGGTCACTTATACAAAAAAAACCTAAATCATTCAAACTAGACCAGCAACATATAACAACATAGACAATTTATACATAAACATAGACCATTTATGCAAAAACTAAACCAGCAACACAGAATAACATACGCAATTTATACTAAAATATAGGTCATTTATACAAAAAGCTAAACAATATATAACACAGCTATCTATCTATCTATCTATCTTTTCACAATAAACTAGTAACAAAGAACAATATAGACAATTGCTACTTAAACATATGACATTTACATAAAAAAAAAAACTAAACAATACATAATTCATTATACACATTCCAAACATAACATTTATCTTCAAACTAAGCCACCGACACAGAACAACAAAGACGTTTTCTAGTAAAACACAATTCATTTATACAAAAAAAAAAAAAAGAAAAAAAAAAGGTGAGAACATACTAAGCTGACAACCATTGTTGTCATATACTCTGCCCGAGCAATAAAAAATGGTGTGAACATAAGATGCTTGCTCTGATCAGAAATGAGCCAGGTACTTGAAGTGTATTACGCCATCAGTTATACGAAAAGTTTCCCTAATTACTCTATTGTGCAGATACCAGGTAGATCTTAAATCACTACATCTATACTTGGTTAGCTATAATTCCCAAAAACAGATGCTTAACGCTTGCTTAGAAAAGAGTAAATAATCATATCAGGAAAAAATTGGCAATGTCCGTAAAGATATATCAAATTACCAAAAAAGAACCCCATCAAGTTTCATCTCCATCAGTAATTACGCTCATCTCCCCTCCTGCCCAATTTTACTTGCGTGATCTTACTTGCCCAATGGACGAAGCAGCTGACGTTTCATCCTATAATATGAAAAGAAAATAGATAAAGGGATGGGTTAGTGACCAGAAATTTTTAAGTTCTTAAGAAAGTAGCAAATAAAGCAGAAGGCGTTGTTAACGAAATGGTCGAAAGCTAATGCTTTATACCTTCTTAATTTCAAGATGAAAATTAGTATCAACTGGAAATCGATCAAGTTCCCTCTTTAGCTCTGCCTCCAGTTTCTTTGCATATCTCGTGTACCGAAAAGAATGTACAACTGTAACGTCACAGCCTCCCATGAATTGTCGTTGTTCTTCCAGTATCTGCCTTGCTGAGATAACAACAGATTTAGAACAGTACTGCAGCTTGATTGAAGCAAGCGTCATCAGCTCTGCAAAAACCTCAGGGATTTCCTTCAACGCGTCCATGTATGCAAGATTTAAATGCTCAAGGCAAGGGAAATGCGATGCATCCTCTACTATCCAGCTCACTAGACTGCAATCATTAATCGACAAATATCTCAAGCTTACGAATTCCCCTTCAACTGAATTCCACTCTTTGCCTTCAAAAGCATCATCTTCTAGTCTGAGCAATGAGAGATGTGGCAATGAACTGAGGATTGTCATATTTCCCCACGGGATTCTTGTACCATACAGAGTCAACTTTCTGAGGTAACAAGGGAACCTGATGGTCTTCAGATGATCACAGTCAAATGCATGAAACATTAGAGATTCCAGTTTACCACAATGAACTAGGTTGCCAAAGCAAAGTGGTGACAGGTCCTCTTCTTTATTAGTATTATTACGAACATAGATCTTGAGCCTTCTTATAATTGGAATCCTATCGAGCACCTTATCGCTCAATACTTCTACTCCTTTAAGCGTCACCAGTTTTTCAAGTACAAAATCATCGCCAGTAGGAGGATCTGGCAAAATGATATGTCTAGAAAATACGAGATGCTTAATGTTTCGCAGTTTCCAAATCTCACATGGCAGACTGCCCCTGCCAGAGACTAGATCATGCACAATTAAAGTCTCCAAATTTGATGACCAGGATACAGAAGAAAACAAGCTCAAGTACCGTTCATCAATCGTAAATTTGAGGAACTGTAGATTAACCAGCTGCATGATACCTTCAACAGAAAGCCTCTCATCGGGCAAAAAGTACTCGTAACAAGGGTGATGACGAGATTTCTGGAGTCAAATTGCACCTTTGGAACCAAATGAAAGACCGACAAAATCCTGTTTGTAGCATATCACGGTACAACATGGAGCCATTAGCATGAGAAACTACACGACGCTGACATTCTATTGAGTCTAGACACCTGATAACACCAGCATCTACATAAAGAAACTTCATCTTTTCAGCTTCTTTTATGCACAGAACCCTTACTAAATCATGGACAGATAAACATTTTATTCCCCCCCTGTGATTTCGCTTCCTAACCATCATAAGATTTCTGCTAACAAGGTCAGTTAGACACCTTATTGCAACATCTTCCAAAGATTCACCACCTACATTTGCTTTCAAGAATCCATCAGCAGCCCATAACTTGGTGACTTCGGACACACGAATTTCATAATCTTCCGGGAATGTTGCCATGTAGAGCAAACATGGTTTTAGATGAACAGCCAATTGGTGGTAACTCAAAGATAGAATCTTCATGCAATGCTCGTCGTCTTCTACACTTACCATGGACCTTGTATCTCTTTCGACATGCTCCCAACGTTCTCTTATCTGGATGGACATTTTAAGGAGCCCACCGATGACAGCTATAGCTAAAGGAAGCCCTTTGCAATTCATGGCAATTTTCTTTCCACAACTTTCCAATTCAGGGGGACAGACTTTTTGCCCAAATACCTTGTTGGAGAGTAGAACCCAACTTTTATCACCATCTAGAAGCTGCAATTCAAAAGGGCTACAAGAACCAACACTAGTTGCAACATCAGAGCGCCTAGTAGTTAATAAAATTCTACTTCCATTGTTATTATCAGGACAAAACCTACTTATCTCATCCCACGCTTGGCTATCCCAAATATCATCTAAGACAATAAGATACTTTCTACTCCACAGTTCTTTATGTAACCGTACGCCTAACTCATTATCGCCTATATGATCCTTCTCATCAATGCCAAGACCACGTAAAACAGGAAGAATGATTGATCTAGACGTATAAACTTGAGATACAGTTACCCATGCTTTAACGTCAAATTGATGCCTAAGATGTGGATGGTTATAAATACTTGTGGCGAGAGTAGTCTTACCTAAGCCACCCATCCCCACGATGGGGATAACTTGACGAATCGATTGACGGGCAGTGAGTTGACCTATCAGATAGTTCGTCTCCTCCTCAAATCCCACCATCTCCATCGCCTCACTGGGATGCACTGGTGTGCCAACACCAGGCACTGAGTTTCTGCTTAGCTCATCCTTTTCACCTTTTTCTTTGGCTTGCATGGCTTCTTGGATGAGTGAATCCATTTCTTCGGTCTCTTTGTCTAGATTTTCATTTAAGACTTCTCGATTACTTGTGGATCGTTGGATTCCCACAAGATAGGATTCAATCGTGTCTTCTGCTGCAAAAGCAGCATCAGTCATTTTTCTGTCAAGACCTTCGCTTATTCTATGGGAATAAGCCTCAAGAAGATCAACCAAGGAACTAACTTTATCAGACAGAGATTTCACTTGTGATATGTCAAGAGAACCATGGCATGTAGGATGTTGGACTCGGTTTAGGACATTCATAAGAGAGACAAGAGCTGCATATGCTAAAGCCATTTCTAGCAGGGATTGAAAGCAGAAAGATTTCAGATGCAAGTGAGTGAATTGTTTGTCATAGGTATCTATGTTTTGCACTCATTCTATATAATTTGATTCCTTAGTGTGAGTGCTCGAATAAAAAATTAGACTAGGAAACCTATACTATATATCTACAACTTGGATTAAACTAAATTTTCAAGCTCATAAACAAGACAATGTTGGAGGCACCAATGTGAAAAGTTGGAATGCATTTCAAATTAGTACAAAAGATATTGTTTAGTCTCAAAACAAAGACAAACTGCCTGCTACTCTATCTCTAATTTAAATTACTTTCCTGAAAAGAATCATTAACATGACTCAGCAGCAATTATACAACAAAGACAGAACCATTGAGAAATGGATTTTTACAACTGTAATAATCCATAATGTTGACTGTTTCACCAAGAACATCATTCATCCTCTAAAAAAAAGCTAGGTCATCATTTTCATATTTCGAACCGTGTAAATTATATGTTTCTAATTAATTACATCTTAATATTCATTTGAATAAGATATTGGAAAATATAAATAGAAGCAAATGGTAAAGTAAGATAAATGAGTTGAAATACACTACCTCCGTGTCTTATTAGCCGTCCATTTCTATACAACATCCACTCACAGTGTAAGTTTTTTATAAATCACGATATCCATATTACAAATATGCCTGCCTTATTAAATTCTTTGTGATAACTACAGGATGAGTATTTATTAAGGACACTAGTGGGAAAGAAGGTGTCATTTTAATTTGTTTACATTAGCAAAGTGAATAACAATAAGGAGCAAGATCTGTGGAAAGTGGAAACGGACAGCTACTGATGAAAGGAAGTAGTATTTCAATACATGTATTAATTTGAAAGCTACAAAATATTTCAAACCCTGCGAGCAATGACTAATCATAAGCTAGCAAGACATTACAAAAGAACTAACCATGTTAACGCTGTTCATAGCTCACTACCGTTACAAAGAGGAAGCGTATATCCATTTCTGGAACCACGTTGCTACAGAAGCATGGGGCGAGGACCAGGAGCAGATTTGAAAATTCAAGGTATTCCATATCCATGGAGTTGGTCAACATCCTCCTCGAATACGACAAAGACAATGGAGAAAATCATCCTGCAAATTTTCATACATCACCATATATCAGTAAAATGGTTTCTCACCTAATCAGTCCGCAATAATTTTTGTTATATACTTTTCATCCTAGTAATCAAGAAATGTGTAAATTTAAGATACAATACGAGGGAATGATGTTAATCAAAGATCATGAGGTGATGCGAAATGAATAATTTAGTTGGAAAGAGAAATGAATCTGTACATACTTGGCTATCACAATAGCAAGGAAAACTCCGTAATATACCACCTTAACAAGGCGAACTTTCTTCTCAGCAGTAACTACTCTAAAAACTTCAGTCACATCAATAAGGTGCTGCCTTGACATGTACCTATAGTAAATGAAACATTCAATACGAGGTTCAAGTCAGTGAGATCTGGACAAAAAAAACATCTAGCAGGTGAAAGGGATTTAAACATCACCAGATTTAATCTAGCTCTAGTTTCCTGTATAAACTGTGTATTGATGTTTGCAACAACTTCTAGTTCCTTTTTTTTAAATACTATTGTATGGAAAATCGCACCCTCAACAAATCCAGAAGGCATGAGTTTATGTACATTAAAGTAATTCATATCAATTGGAAAAGAAACTTACTGCTTGATATTATAGTATGCAACAGGTACGGATATTAGGAACATGATCCAATGACCCGTCACCAGAAAAAAGACGCTGAACACCAAATGCAATACGTACTCAAGAAGAATAACTGAATTGACGCGGGATGACAACTCATACGGATTCATATAGTCCGACTCCAAATCTGAGAAGCCCAAGAACTACACAGAAAGATAATGAGTGGAAATGTGGAATATTAGAAATCACCACGCCTTACAGCATGCTATATTAGAATGGTCCTAATAGTAACAATATTGGAAACAAAAGATAAAATCTGTACAAGGATGAAATTTTAACTCAAACATTGTGCGTGAGGATCCTGGAGTAATTTCAGATGAGAACTGCACTTCATAGCAAAACTACTACCACAAATACAAAATACTATGGACTCACATAATACATCATGAAAGAGGTTTCCTTGCATGATCTGAATTCTGAAATGGTTAAGGCAAGATAATACAATATAATGTTGAGAGAAGAACTTGTGTCAGACGGTCTAATGATTATACAGGAGCAAATTAGGGGAATGCGCCTAACACTTGGGTGGGTGGTGGTGGTTCTTCCTAATATTTAAGGAGTGTATGCAAATTAAGGGAATGCGCTTAACACCAAGGTGGTTGGTGGAGTGCTTATTCCTCATAGTTGAGGTTTATCTAACCTTTAGACCATGTAACAAAAAAAAATCAAATGTTGAAGCAAGGATTCAAAAGATTGCATATTGTACACAAAAGAGTTCACAACAGAAAACTAGAAAAGTATTTGATAATCGGATGCCTTTCTCGGTCTGTTGAAAATTGCCACACACAAACCATTGCTGAACACGTAATCTACTAATATGCTCAGTCTTATACGGCCTATGTTACTAATACTATGTATATCGTGAGAGAATAAATAACTCATGTTATTCGATTTCATAAAAACCAGGGAGAGTCCAATTTCAAGAATTAGCTTATAATTTTGAAGAGCCCAAGGACTCATTAAAACTAAGATTCCAGTGTCATCACACGAGCTGCATGCTTGCAACAGCGAAACACTAGTCGACGGCTCTAATAACAATTGACTAAATAAATTCGTAATAGAGTTACCATTATACACACTCTGAACAATACATTTGCCTATGTACATCTGACTGCGGAACCCAACAACTCAAATCCTGATATAATCCTTTCTCGGAGTATTTCTATATATCAACTCGAACTAAGTCCAAATACCAGGTTTAGGAAATTGATTACTTCACCATGAGTGAAATAAGGACACTTAATCCCAAATGTCTAACAAATTCAATTGTTGAAGAAAATAGTGATTTTTGTGGCCAATGATGAAGTTCCAAAGAAAATACAGGAAGAGCATAAGCAAAGGTAATAGCTTTACAGATCATAGAAAATAAACATTCAATTTTCAATTTCACATCATCGATGGAAGACAATATCCAATTGACATATGAACAAGAATCCCTCATGTAACAAACATGATTCTAGCTTCCACAATCAAAACTAATCACCAAGATTTCAAGTTTCTGCACCAATAAACTACCTGGCTGAGACTACAAATCATGATCTAATTTCTCCAATTCACCAAGTATTTCTACTTCCAAGTTCTAAAATTTTAATCTAATTAGCATCCAAACAAGAGTCACTCCACAAGCAAGCATATATTTCTAGCTTACAACATTCCTCACACTTCATTAATGGAAGAGAAAGAAAATCTAATTAGCATCCAAACAAGAGTCACTCCACAGGCAAGCATATTTCTAGCTCACGCAATCAAATCATTACCAAGATTGCAACTTTCTGCACTAATAAACAACGCATTGTGTGGAAACGGAAAATTAGCTAGAAGGGACTTGAAACTTTTGCTGAAAAGTGCAAGAAATTACCTGGTAAAGATTTGACACCAACAGCAGGAGGTTCATACTTGAGAAAATTAACCAGAAAACAGGTTCCCAAATCATTTTTTCTTCTTCTTTATCCTCGGTATAAAAGATACGGCAATCTGATTTCTTGCAAGATTTTGAATCGGCAAGCTTTACAGGATCATGGGTATGTATATCATGAACTGAGCTGGGGACCTGGGGTTTATGATGATGTCTTTTTAAGTTTTGACACCGAAAAGGGGCTTTTGTGCTGAAAAGATGTTTAACTAGCCAAGTCAAATCTGTTTTTATTCCTCGAGTTCGACTCAAGCTCGACTCGTAATGAATTAGTCTCGTTTTTCAAGCTCAAGTTACAATATTTAAGTTTAAATTCGGCTCATGTCAAAATTCAATATGGGTTAAAGCCCCATGTGGCCATGTCAATATCCAATAAGATATGAATTTCTTCTGTAGCCCATGATTTAGGGACGAACAAAATTCTACACAAGTCTACTTAGATTTGAAGATTGTGAACAAATTTTAACACAACACCATTTTTAGATAGGTGTTTCATGTTTGCAATAGATTCAACTTCGCCAATGAGGCCTAATAGATGGTTATACCGACTCCGATTGCAATCTAACTAAATTGGGTACACCGATTTGAATTTCAAGATTGTGAATAAAATTAACATGCAGTAAGTATTTATAGGTGTAGCTTATTTAACTTTGTCAATGAGATAATTAACTTAATTTTTTGGTAAGGAAAAGACATAAAAGCCCTTAGGCCCTATCTATTTCCAAAAAGGAAAGAACATGCAGCGGAGGATAGACGCAAATGTCTTCTTCTCCCCCAGTAGAAGCACCATGAAATCGTGTCATACAATCGGCCGATTTGCCATATAATTAACTTAATTGACTACAATCACTACATCATGGTATTGTGACAATTAAGTTATGAATTCGACTTCCATGCAACACAATGTAAGTTGTCGTCGAATAACTTTGAGGTTAACAAAATTAAACAGGAATTTTAGATCGGGGTGGAGTAAAGGAATAGAGTGAACTGTGTATGCTATAGAAACTTGAAATCTTTGTAATTTAGTTTTGATTGTTTGAGCTAGAATTATGTTTGTATCTTGAGGGATTTTTGTCACGAATCGAATATTGCCATCGATAATGTGAAATTGAAAGATAAGTTTAGTGTTTTATTTTCTATAATTTTTATAGTGTTTGCCTTTGCTTATGCTCCTGCTGTATTTTCTTTGGAAATTCATCATTTGGCATAAGAATCATATTATTGTTCTTCAACGATTGAATCTGTTACAATAAGGATCGAGGGTCCCGAATCCCGATTTCACTCATGGTGGAGTTATTCGTTTCCTACACACGGTATTCCGACCCAGTCCGAGTTCATAAATAGAACTATAGAAATACTCCGAGAAGTATTATGTCAAGATTTGAGTTGTCCGGTTTAGCACTTAGACGCACATAGGTAAACGTATTGTTTATAGTGTGTCGTTAGAGCCGTCGACTAGTGTTTCATTGTTTCAATCATGCTCGCGTGATGACATTGGAATCATAGTGTTACTAAGTTCTCAAGCTCGTAAAAGTTGTAAGTTAACTCTTGAGATTGCACTCTTCTTAGGTTCTTACCAAATTGAGTCACATGTGTTGTTTATTTTGAGTCGAACAGATGAGTTGATGGTAATTATGTTCTTGAACGATATACTCCCGGACTCAACTTCCCATTGGTCCGGGCACAAGTTTTAAGAGAATTGTGAATAAAGTAGAGAGGTAGTGAATAAAGTAGGAAAAATAATAAATAAAGTATGGGTCGGAGGGAGGGAGAGAGAGGGGTATGTGAGATATGAATAAAGTAAAGATTTTTCATTTAAGTAAGAGGAAGATAATTTTAGAACATGCCAAAATCAACTTGGGGTTTACTAGAAACATCTAGAAGGCTTGGGGCAAGACTACAATTCTAGAAGGATAGGGACTATTACGTAAAATAGACTCCCATTGTAATTATAAGAATGAGGAGAATGATCTAGGTGTTGGAAGGAACTAGAAGATCTCTCTCCCCCATTAGATCAATTCAATCTCCATTATGCATTGATGAGGTGGTTGTGTATATATATGGGTGATAAGTTAATTTTTACTATATACTCAAATTCCAACTTGACGAACAAAGTTCCTAATATGTCAACCAATTGCTAATATTTTTCTTTATTTCATTTATGGATCTTGTCAGAATTCCATGAAGAACTATAGAACTTACCGAACACACGTCGCAGTACATAAGCTTATTGTGTAACCTTATTAAATATTAAAATCACACTATGTTGTTGCCTATTGTGATCAGAAAATAGGACTTGGTGTTGCCTCAAATGCTAGCACTTAGAGCTGGTGTTCAGATTCTAGTCAATTTTAATTGGTCCTTGTTGACCCCAAAATCGTTCTAGAAAATCATATAAATTGTATTTGCTTAAGACATTGGCACTATTTTCAACAAAATGATTAGTACGTAAAATGCAGTCATTGATAACTCGTGAACAAGCGAAGAAAATGATCGTTCGTGATATATTTGTGTACAATAGAATCAGAGTTTTATGTAAAGAGTAATAATGATTGTTCGTGACATATTCGTGTACAATAGAATTAGAGTTTTATGTAAAGAATAATGTAATGTAAAGAGTAACATCTAAGCATAGATAACATGAATATGCAGCGAAAGCTGTCATCGTCACCATCATTGTCGAAATCATCATCAGAGTCATGCTCGTCCTGCTCATCAAATCCAACTTATGCTCTGGTCGATCAGGTAGAAACTCCCGTGCAAAAAGGCTCTATACATCTAACGTAGTATGAATATCTCGAAGAGATATCCAAGTCGTCCTGCAGCAGAAATGGCTAGTAACCTGACTAGGACAACGATGAAGCATGCCTGATCGTAGAAGAGCCCTACATTATTTTTCTAGATTTAATTGTTTAATTACCTTGAATTTTTAAGTTTTTATCATAACCATTAAGGAATTAATCAAATTAAAGCAGTTTTACATAAACATGTGGTAGCAATGATGTATTGTATGTTTTGGGAAGTTCGCAAAAAAGAGCCCATGATTAGTCCATTATGTGCGGAGCCTCGTTGTTAAGTATGTGTAAATTAAAAATAATCTCAGAACAACCAAAATGATAGTAAGTCATAGATTCCTTCACATAAAGTCGTGAAGAAAAGCAAAGCCTAGGTGTAAATTGGTCATTTATACCAAAAGTAATTGTCACGGCGCTATGCTGGCATGATTTGCGGGAATGAAATACATACAAAATCGAGTCTTTCTGGTACCAAGGCCTTTTTTTTTAGGTAAAGGTGGTGTCAAGCTCATAAATAGATAACCAAACGGGTAGGTAGCACCCTAGTACAACATATAACAAAGATACCAACGAGCAAACACATCTTGCTCTAAAACTTCTAGCAACTAAACCACAACCAGTAAGACAACCTACTATAAACATAACAAGACTACTACTCATGGAGGTTTGTATGAGTTTGACAAAATGATCAACAATACACAGATATGATTTGTAAACATCCAACAACAAATTTTTTTTTCTTCATTTCCTTGGGCGTAGCACAGTAACAACGCGCCTGGCTTCGTTCTATCACCATATGTGTAATGCGCCTCATGCCATGTACTAAAGATGTCAGCATAGCTCCACTCCTCCAAACCTTTACTACACAAAAGAGATCAAAAAGTCCTTCTCTAGTTCGCTTCAGACTGCAAGCTGCCAGTGAAGTATCATACTACATCGAGAATCCAAGAGTATGTAAATCCACTCAGCAGGGAACCATCTAACCTGTACAAACATCAAGTACCAAAACAAAAACTCATGTGGACCAAAACATAAGCAAGTAGTTGCAAGAAACAGAGGTGTATGCACAAGAGAGGGGGGAAAGCCATAAAGACTTGCCAGAGTCAGCACCTATTCTAGTGTAAGAGAGGGGAAGTTCCTCTCCCAAAACTAAGTTAAAGCGGAAATTATCAACATCAACTAAACTACCCCAAACATAAAATCCCAATGCTTTTGGTGAAGTACATGCAAAAGAAATGAACACACCCAGAAAGCTCCAAAATGGAAGAAGAACAAACAAAGCAGGACACCAACTCAGGGTGTTAACAACAGTAAGCCAAAATCCATAAGGATAACAAGAAGAGCACGGGTCTTTATATTTTGTTTTTGACCTCTTTTTAGAATGCATATATTTCTTTTTGCTGCCCAATCATCTGAAAAGCTTCTTTTTTTTTTTACTGTAATATTTTTTCTCTGCAGTCAGTTTCTTCTTTTAAAACTTTTCTATTTTGAAACTGAATAACTAGAAGATAAACAAAGGTCACAAGAAGACCTAGCCAGTCAAACAAAATCAAGATTAACACATCCACAGCCAGGAGGCCCCACTAGAGTGCAGGAAGTGGAGAGAAGCAGCCCATGCAGGTAAAAAACCTACACAAAATACTACTACTACTACTGTAACTCTAAACCAAAACAAACCTCCATCAGCTAAAAGAGATAGCCTACTAGTCCAAACAAACAGAGACATCGGGATCAACAATAGAGCAACCACAGACCAACCACTACAAAGGAAAAATGGGTCCTTTTTTTCATTTTTTTACCTCTTTTTAGCTGTTGTATTTTTTTTTTTTTTTTTTTGCAGCAACTTTCTAATTTTTCTTTTTTTAACAACAACTTAAAGATAGAAGCCACTAGAGCCAAAGCCAGTAAATAACCAAGACTAGAGAAGCACCACAACCCAGGAAAAGAAACAACTACATCTACCCTAGCAACGCTAAAAAAACCATAACCAGAAGACCAGAAGAAAACACCAAGGGATTTAGCAATCATTTACAAGTTCTTAAATAAGGGGTGCCATGCTTGTCAGAGTAAGCAATTTGTCTTACTGGTATGGAGACCTCTCCAGGATTATAGACTTTTGTGAATCTTTTCTTCAGAGACTCAATAGCCAGCCAATCAGCAGCACTATTACCTTCCGTGTACAAGTGAGAAAAACTAACATTTAAAACAAGAGTTAGTGCCTTGATTTTGGAGAGTAAGTTAATCAAGTTCCATTTCCACAGTTGCTTTGGTTGCGTGATAAGGCATATGGTTGTCTTTGAGTCTGACTCCACCAACACCTGTCTAAAGTTGAAGTTTAGGCAATGTTCTAGTCCCTTCCATATACCATAGAGCTCAGCCTCAGAATCCGAGAAGCGCATTTTTTCTATCTAAAAAGTATTAAGGGAGGGAGTCGAACAAGTCATAACGTGTACGCATTTTTATGTAAGCCTAACTAACCGGCATACGAAAAATCTTGGATTTCAAAAAGTGAAATTGCAAGTTAAACATGTCATAATGGAGTTTGCCCGCTAGCTGGCACAACTATAATTACCCTAACTCAATTTGTAGTGACTAGTGAAAGTACATGTTGGAATATTAGTATTTGAACTATTTGCAACTCTAAGGTCAGGGACATTGTTGTTTATGTTTTGGTTAGCATTGTCTCTTCCTTTGTTGCATTTTTGTGCCACTTCTTGTCTTCTCATGTATTGTTTATATACCCTGTTTTAAAAGATAATGTCACCACTAGGGTTCCATGTTATGAATAAATGTCATGTTTGGGTGATCTGGAAGAGTCGTTAAAGCATCGCGATGATGATTCACTTACTCTATTCACAAAATTTATGCAAACTTTAAAAATTTACTTCAACTAAATTTGCATGTAGTTTCATACAAGGTCCATTCAGTTAGCTTTGCATATGAAACTTAGTTTTGGAAAAAAACACTTTCACTAATCTTTGGACATGAGAAAACTGCATTCATTTCAAATCCGCAACCTATTCATTTATTATCGATGATTGCATTTTACGTGCTAATCATTTTGTTGAAAACCACTTTTAACTTATCTTGAAAATTTTTTACCTATTAATTTCTTGTCGATGAAAAAGTGTATGGTCGTTTTCGGAATCACTGAAACACTTTAAAGTATATTAGTAAAGTTCAAGGGCTAATTTGCAAATAATGAAAAGTTTTGTACTATGCGGATGTGAAGTGTCGAGCGTGTTATTTTGATAATAGCAACCATACTCTGTAAATTACATGTGCTAGAAAAGTGTTAGCATTGTTGTAAAAACTTTCGGAATCACTTTTGACTTGTTTCCAAGTGTTTGGGCCAAAGTATAATTAACCATTTTTTGGTGAATCGTGCTGGACGAAAATTAATACTCCCTCCATCCCGATTTAAACTTCCAGCATCCATTTTGGAACATCCCAATTCAAACTTCTCATCTCTTAAGTGGAAAATCTCCCTCATACTTTATTCACCATCTCTCCTACTTTATTCACTATTTCTCATACTTTATTCACTTACTTTCCTACTTTATTCACTCTTCTCTTAAAATTTGTCCCCGAGTCCGTGGAAAGTTGAATTCGAGACGGAAAAAGTATTAATTTATTGATTTTCAATATTCAAATATGATAATTGCACTTGGAATCCTTCAGAGGCATATAGGAGTTCTAAATTAGCCTTGGATTGGGTTCTATTTGGGACAAAATAATCTAATTGGACTATACTAGAAAATAAGACTCCAATTAAACTCACACCATGGCCTTGAGTTAGGCAGCCCGGATAAGGAGAATTTGTCTTCTTAGCTATAAGTAAGCACCTGGGGGTTAGAAGATAAAGGGATTGAGATCATTATAGCTCAATCTCTCCTGAGCTAGTAGTTTATTCTCTCGTTTTCTAGAGAATAAACAATCACCTTCTAATCGTAGCATATTTTTTTACTTCGAATATAACATTTTTTAGTGTCCACGCCACAACAAATTTATGGTAAACAATAGGAAGTTAAAGAAAGACAAATGTGTTGATCAATATACACGACGGAAGAACGAGAAGGAGCAAACCACTTAAGCCAGTCACCCCTCATGTCGTACGTTGTTGTACGGCAACATAGGGGGCTTCCCCAAGTCGAGTTCTTCGACTTCCCTTTTGGTTAGTGGTTTGGTTCGTGATCAGTTCGTGTGTTCATTGCTTGGATTGGACAATTTCCGACTTAAAAAGAAATTCAGCTATCCAGTCAATTCAAGCAAAAAGGTGATTCATGAACCGTAGTATGCATGCTAGTTTCTTGATGTTTATATACGTGTATAATATGTATGATTATTATATGATGTATATGATCCCGTTGTGCAATTAATGTGTTTGATTCAACGTCTGTGAGTAACTCGAACCAAAGACCCATGTAGTTATATGATTTGAAGCTTGCGAGTAGTTAAGATTCAAATAACGAACGATGAACGATTATATATTATTATTTCTTTATGCTTGCGAGTAGCCTTGGATTTAATAATATACTTGGAGTACACAATTAATTCTTGTGCATGCGAGTTTCCTTGAATTTATTATGTATATAATCGTTATCAATATGTTCTTCGTGGTTATGATGCGAGTTCATAATCACTTAGTCAATGTATGTGATAAACGATGTGTACGAAAACTTAATTAGTGTATTAATCATGCTACCTTGGTGACTCGTTTATCGGGCGATTTGATAAGCCCATTCATAGATTCCGCAAGTTGATCAAGGAACCAACACACTAAGGCGACTTAGAGTGACTCCATCTTCCCTTACGAGGAGACCGCGCCTCATACCAAAGAGGAGGAGACCGCACTTCATGACAAAGACAAGGAGACTGCGCCTCGTACAAAAGAGGAGGAGACCGCGCCTAGAGCATTCAATTGTAGTTTAATGTAATTCCTTTGTTCAGTGAGCATAGCGCCATAGCCTTTTATGTTTTTTTTTTCGAAAATATATTCTCTCCTTCATACCTCCAATTTTTTCTTTTGGGAGTTGAGGACAATCTTTTTGAAGTGTCCAGGCAACTGGCAATGGAAACACAAGTTGTTTCCAACTGCTGGTGTTTCTCACGTATTTACTCTAACCTGTTGAAGACTAGTGTTCAACAATCCAGATTTGTACTGTAGAGCTTTATATTGATGATAATTATTAGGACCAAGATGCCTTTTCAACTTCTATTTATCTCTTCTCCTTAATTTCAATTTATTGGCTTCCATGTTTTCTCATATATGTTTCACATATTCCCCCTGACTCGTCTGTTAGACCAAGAATAAACAACTCATGTTACTCGATTTGGTAAGAACCTAACGAGAGTCCAGTCTCAAGAATTAGCTTGCAACTTTTACAAGCTCGAGAACTTTAGTAACACTATGATTCAAATGTCATCATACGAGCATGATTGAGACAATGAAACACTAGTCGACGGCTCTAATGACACACTATGGACAATACATTTACCTATGTGCGTCCAAGTTCTGAACCGAATAACTCAATCCTGACATAATACTTTCTCGGACAATAGTTCTAGTTATGAACCTGAACCGGTTCAGAATACCATGGGTAGGAAATGAATAACTCCACCATGAGCGAAATCGGGACACATGATCCTTACTGTAATAGTAATATGATTATTATGCCAAATGATGAAGTTCCAAAGAAAATACTGCAGGATCATAAGAAAGGTAAACACTATACGGACTATAGAAAATAAAACACTAAACTTAGCTTTCAATTTCACATTATCGATGGAAGACAATATCCGATTCATAATTTAACAAGAATCCCTCACGAAACAAACATAATTCTAGCTCAAACAATCAAAACTAAATTTCCAAGATTTCAAGTTTCTACACCAATACAAAGTTCTCTCTAATCCCTTACTCCACCCCGATCTAATATTCATGTTAAATTTTGTTAACTTTTTCTCAAAGTTATTCAACGGCAAATTAATTTGCTTTGCATGGAAGTCGAATTCATAACATAAATTGTCATGATACCATGATGTAGTCAATTAAGTTAATTATCTCATTATCTAAGTTAAATAAGTTGAACCTACAAATATTTAGTGCGTGTTAATTTTATTCACAATCTTAAAATTGAAATCAGTGTAATCAAGTATGTTAGATTTCAGTCGGAGTTGGTATACCCATCTAGTTAGGCCACATTGGCAAAGTTGAATCTATTGCAAATATGAAACGCCTAATTTAAAATTATGTGTTCACAATCTTCAAATCTAAGTAGACTTGCACAAAATTTTGTTCGTCCCTAAATAATGGGCAGCAAAGGAAATTCATATCTTATTGGATATTGACATGGGGCATTAACCCATATTTAAGGTGGCATCCGTTAACTTAGTCTGCATAGTGATATGGGCTTTAATTGGGCTGAATCCCGAGCAGGTCCATTAAGCCATGTGTGGCTCATGAAGCATTGGCCTAGCAAGATTGACCACAAAAATTTGGGTCAGACCCCATCTATGTGGCTTGATAGTAATTGTTCTACATTCCCGAGAAATTTGGGTGCTTGGGCTGGACTTATCATTTCAATTTCTCGTCTTGATTATTTTTCGGTTAACAGTTTTCAATTTTAACATTTAATTACTCTAGTTATAATGGTAAAAGATAATTTAATAATATTATATATTGAAATTTAAAAAATAAAATTATAAACTTTTAGAAATTTAACCATAATCGTTTAAAATTAATTCGAGGTTAAAATTGAAAATAGTTAACCCAAAAAATCTACATGTAAAATTAATATTGGAATGGAAGGAATATATTATGCAACAAGATAACACCATATAGTATGTTTTAATATATCAACTCTTAATAGTAATGCTAATAGGTTCCATGAGGACATTTAGTACTAAACGTAATCAAAAGACAAAAAACAAATGCCTTTGTTTAGCAACCTAACTTATAAATTAGTTTATTTTTATAGAAGTCTTTAATAAATTAATTACCTAATTTGCTAAATTTATTATATAAAAAAAATATTCTAACTTCTTACGATGATAAGATAAATGAACAACCTTATCGTATTTCAGGAGCCCGTACCAAGAAATTTACATGAAGAATGGAAGATTCTGGAGAGCAACTTCCCTTGTAGATTTTGAACTGGTACAAATCACTTCTTAATACTTGGAGAGGTATGGTATGAACTGATCAGCTGGGGGCCTGGGGTTTATGATGATGTATTTTTAAGTTTTGACAACTATAAGATGTTTAACTAGTCGCGTACGAGTAGAATATTTCATCTATCGAGTTCGGCTAAAGCTCTTATTAAGTCCGAGTTCGACTCGTAATGAATTAATTAGGCTTGTCTTTCAAGCTATATATATATATATATATAAAGCCTACTCGAGTATCAAAGAGTCGAGCCATGCTCAACTCTTTGACAAGACGAGCACCAAATTGTGCTCGAACACCTTAACGAACGAGTCAATTTAAATCCGCGATAAGGCTTGTCTCGCTTAGCTCAAGGCCTACCTCTATTCCGTGCCAAGCTAAATTCTCATTGGCAATGTTATTTGACCACGAAGTTCAAATATTATATTGCAAACACCTATATGGATTATTGACCACAATCATTCATAACTGAATGAAAGTGTAGCTTTTGTAACACAGACACGCGGACGGAATTTTAATTGAGTTGTTAAAATTTGTGTTTAGTATAAAATTAAAATTTTATAGAGTTTTGTAGGTTTGTTATGTAAATTGTGTAAGAGATGAATGATTGGTGTCAGTAAGGTGTGATTGTTATTATGATTCAATAAACTAGATTTGATTGTTTGATTGGTTAATAATTGATTTTAAGGTTCTTACAATGAGTTGGTTGGTTAAATTTAGTTGAAAGTTGTTTGGTAGTATGATTGTAGGATTGAAATAATGTATTGTATTTTATTAATGATGGTAGAGAGAATAGTTTAGAGTGAAACTTTTGTAAGTTTAGTGCACTATTTGTCTCAATTAAATTTGACTACTTCTAACTCAACAAAATGGTTTGGCCAAACCAAATGTTCATTTCTCAAAAAAACAAAAAGAGAAATGCTCATTTATCTCTTTAACTCAATTAAAATGGGACACATAGATAATGGTGGATTGCAATATAGTCCAAATTATTTCGGCAACAATGTAGTCTATCTATACACACAATAGTCTACGTAAAACTTCCCACAAAGTCCTATTCGGTTCCCTAATCTCCACATAAAAGAATTATTACCCTTTGAGGTCTTCTAATGATGTAAAGCATCAAATGAAGTGAATTCATGAATGCTCGGTCAGTATCACTGAAAACATTGTCCCTAAATTCGACTTCCATGCAATGCACCATCGAATAACTTTGAGAAAAAGATAACAAAATTAAACAGGAATTTTGGATCGGGTTGGAGTAATGGAATAGAGTGGACTGTGTATTGGTGTAGAAACTTGAAATCTTGATTGCTTGTTTGAGCTAAAATTATGTTTGTTTCTTGAGGGATTCTTGTTAAATACGAATCGGATATTGTCTTCCATCAATAACGTGAAATTGAAAGTTAAGTTTAGTGTTTTATTTTCTATAATCCATATAGTGTTTGCCTTTGCTTATGCTCCTGCTGTATTTTCTATGGAACTTCATCATTTAAGAATCATATTATTGTTTTTCAACGATTGAATATGTTACAGTAAGGATCATGTGGTCTCGATTTCACTCGTGGTGGAGTTATTCGTTTCCTACACATGGTATCACTACAAAAAATCTGGGCTGTAGCGACGGATAGATCCGTCGTGCAGACTATCATCCGCTCAGCGACGGATCGGGCGACGGATAGAAAATCCGTCGCCCCCTGGAGCTGTGGCGACGGATAAAAATCCGTCGTCCAATTCGCAACGGATTGGACGACGGATTGACCTTTTTTTTTTTAAAAAAAAAATGATTATGGGGCGACGGATAGATCTATCCGTCGCCCCATTTTTTTTTTTAAAAATAAAATCATATCACAATTTTATATTCGTATACGGATTAATTCCGGCAGTGGTGGTGCGGTGGTGGCAGTGGTGGTGCGGTGGGTGTGGTGCAGGTGGTGGTGGGAGGTGGTGGTGGTGGTGGTGGCAGGGTGGTGGTGGTGGAGGAGATGGTGGTGGTGGCAGGGTGGTGGTGCGGTGGTGGTGGGAGTAGAGAGGTGGTGGTGGTGGAGATGGTGGTGGAGGAGGATGGTGGAGGAAAGGAGGTGGTGGAGGAGATGGTGGTGGTGGAGGATGGTGGTGGTGGCAGGGTGGTGGTGGTGGGAGGAGAGAGGTGGTGGTGGTGGTGGTGGTGAGATGGTGGTGGAGGAAAGGAGGTGGTGGAGGAGATGGTGGTGGTGGAGGATGGTGGTGGTGGGAGGAGAAAGGTGGTGGTGGTGGGAGGAGAAAGGTGGTGGAGGAGATGGTGGAGGATGGTGGTGGTGGAGGATGGTGGTGGTGGGAGGAGAAAGGTGGTGGTGGGAGGAGGAGGAGGAGAGGAGAAGTAGTGGAGAAAAGGAGGTGGTGGAGGAGATATATTATATTTTTTTTAGGTTTTTAGCGACGGATAGATCTAGATCTGCTAATTTTTTTTTTTTTTTAATTTTCCGGCCTTGTAGCGACGGATAAATCTATCCGTCGCTAATTTTTTTTTTTTTTTATTTTGGTCAACGCTCTGTAGCGACGGATAATTTTATCCGTCGCTACGAAGACAGATAACCTTTATCCGTCGCATGAAGCAGGCGACGGATAGAATCCGTCGCCCCAAGTAGCGATCCGTCGCTACAGGGGCGACGGATAAATACGGATGGATTCTTGTAGTGTATTCTGACCCAGTCCGAGTTCATAATTAGAACTATAGAAATACTCCGAGAAAGTATATTATTTCAGGATTTGAGTTGTTCGGTTTTGCACTTTTGGACGCACATAGGTGTATTGTTCAAAGTGTGTCATTAGAGCCGTCAACTAAGTGTTTCACCGTGTCAATCATGCAGTTCATGTAAAAGTTGTAAGCGAACTCTTGAGATAGGACTCTCCTTAAGTTCTTACCTAATCGAGTAACATGAGTTGTTTATTCTCAGTCTAACAGACGAGTCGAGGGGAATTATGTTCTCTAACGATATACCAAGTACAGTGTGACGTCTAGACTTTTCAGAGAGTCCTTGTTGAGCATACGGCTTGGGTTTAGATGAATCATCTAGAAGGCTTTCGGTAAGAGATAGGGACTATAGTGTAAAATAGAACTCTATATAATGTAGTGGTAAACCCATTGTAATTATAAGAGAGAGGTAGGCCTCGAAGTGGTTGGTTAAAAACCTCAACCAAAACCATTATTCAACTCAGGTTATAACCATAGGCTATAACTAGTTAAATAAATATCGTAACCATAACTGTAACCGAAACATTTGTTGACCGGTTACGGTTAGCTTATATTACCAGAAAAAACTTTAGGTTTAGGTCGTAATAGGTTTTGCAATTTTACAACCAATTCACAAAAACAATTCCACACATGTTTTCGTGAAAATTATTTAATGGTCAGCCCGAAGGCGAGCGATAGGTGTACCTTACCCACCCACACCGGACGGAAAAAAAATTATTTGGTCGGGTCAGGGGCGTCAGGGTGAAAAAAAAAATTCCAAGAAAGTTACATACACCCCTCTTAGATTAATTATTAGTCTCCGGATTGGTATTGGTCTCATTATGTAAGTTTCTTTTTCCTATTTGCACTTTATTGGTCTCACCATGCCTAACATCTTGGAACTTGGGTATTTATCTTTGAATCTCACCATTTCTTCTTTCTTTCTTTGTAGGCACAGACTGCAAGTTTGGCTGTTGATGTTTTAGCTGCTGCTCATGGATTTGATCCTCATGCCAAACAAGAAGTTTGAAGATTCTGCACAGGTCCTTCTGGTATATTTTGCACACATGTTTTCGTGAAAATTATTTAATGGTCAGCCCGAAGGCGAGCGATAGGGGTACCTTACCCACCCACACCGGACGGAAAAAAAATTATTTGGTCGGGTCAGGGGCGTCAGGGTGAAAAAAATTTTCAAGAAAGTTACATACACCCCTCTTAGATTAATTATTAGTCTCCGGATTGGTATTGGTCTCATTATGTAAGTTTCTTTTTCCTATTTGCACTTTATTGGTCTCACCATGCCTAACATCTTGGAACTTGGGTATTTATCTTTGAATCTCACCATTTCTTCTTTCTTTCTTTGTAGGCACAGACTGCAAGTTTGGCTGTTGATGTTTTAGCTGCTGCTCATGGATTTGATCCTCATGCCAAACCAGAAGTTTGAAGATTCTGCACAGGTCCTTCTGGTATATTTTGCACAGCTTGAATTCTTTTGCATAGGTCCTTCTTGAAGATTTTGGCATTGGCAATCACCAAAAACAAGAAGTTTGAAGATTTTGCACAGGTCCTTCTTGAAGATTTTGCACAGCTTGAATTCTTTTGCACAGGTTCTTCTTGAAAATTTTGCATATAAAACATTTGTGACCTCATGTGATAGGATTCTTTTTAAATGATATTAGTTCACTGACTTGTGAATCTCTATGAAATCATTTTTGGAATATCATTTCAAATGATCCCTCATCTGATTTTCCGGGACATGTCCAAAGATCCCAACAAGTTGAGTTCTGCAATGCCGACATATAAAGCATTTGGTCCTTTCAGTAAATCTTACAAGATCCATACCTGAATAAAGAAAAATAGTAGCAATGAACAATAATTTTATGAATTGTCAATACAAATACACAAAAAAAGTCCCAAAAAAGTGACATGTATATGTAATTGATTATGCACCATTAGATTTTTTTATCCAACGGTCCACATAAAATCGCCAAAGACGACTAGACGATCGCTCTTTCGCCTTATGAATATTTAAATTTTAAAAATATAAATATTAATCAAAATACCCAATTTATCCTCTAAAATTTTCTAAAAAAGTATTTTTTTTATAATTACCAAAATTTTATTTATATATTTTTATATCTAATCAAAATAAACAGATCAATTTCTAATTTGACGTCTGTTGCTTGTAGAAAAGCCCTAGTCTCTATCTTTCTAGAATTGTAGTCTTTTAAATCCTTGAATTTTGTTCGTAAAGTTGGAATGAGAGTATGTTATACAAATTATATGTTGGTCCCGATAACGAAAAAGTAAAAGACTAGGAAGGGGGGGGGGGGGGGTGAATAGTCTTTTCAAACTTTTGACGATATAACAGTTTATCAGATATCTGTGAAGATATCTGATACTTATAATAAGAAAGTGGAAGACTTTAGTGATAAGTGCATGTGCTCAGCAATCTATAAGTGTGTAAGTACTCAGCAAGTAAATAAAGCAATATATAAAGTACAGTAAGTAAATGACACAAGGCTTTATAGTGGTATCTGATGGTGGCGTAATCCCTCAACTAATCCACTCGCCCTTTCTCAGTACTTGAATCCACTAAGATAAGATGATGAGTTCCCCTTACAAAATCCTATCTCTTGATCCTTTTACACTAGGATCCCAACCAAGCGTTCCCCCTGAGTTGTTCCCCAGATATCTGAGCCAAGTACTTACTCTACTCAGTAACCTTTGAATTGTTCCTTAGTTTCTCAAACTAAGTACTTCCTATGCTCAACGCCTTGTTGGTGTTGGTTATGCTAGTTTGTCAGGTGAGATTTCTTTATAACTTTTACAGTTATATTCCAGATAGCTCTATAGAATCAATCTTCCATAATACACTTCTCAAAATGTATGGTAAGTTGTTCTTTACTGACCTGAATTTTTGTTGTATATATGTTCAAGAGAATGAATCTTCATATATCAGTCGCAACTTGATCTTTTGATTCAACTCTTTCACAATGAACAATGCTTGTCAAGGATCAGGACACTAAGAACTTTCGTGCTACTTAGAATTCAAGAGCTTTAGTCGCAACAGTAAGCTAGAGAGAAATTAGGTAGAAGGCTTGTATGCTTGAGTATGAGTTGTGTTCTACGAAGTTCAAGGTGTGTTTTTAAGCATTTTAAGTGTTGATATTTATAGTTGAATTTCAACCCGTTTAAATAGTATCCGTTAAGCTTCTTTCAAATTCAAACTATTGATATCTGTAAATAGTATTGCAGTGAGCTTTGTCTCTAATTTTCAGAGATTTCCTCTTTTGTTCAGACATTTCTGTCTACGCAATTAATGCACTGTACTATTTTTGTCCTGTAGTCTCAACGGATAGGTGCAAGGTATCCGAGCCTTGACACACTCCCTTCTCAGTAACCTCAACTCCTCAAATATCTATTAGGAAACTTGTTCTTTGAAAACACTTTTTTGTTTAAGGTATCCAGGAATAGGTATCTGAGGAGACATTTCTCCTTAGTCTTCAGCAATCTTGTGCAATTTCTTGATATTCAAAAATTGAGTTCTTCTGCTGGATGCTTCCTTCTTAGTCTTTTTCAAAGATATAAAAATTACATTCTGAGACCTAACATCTTATACAAGATTTGTTAGACTAACATACCCAGTAAGCTTCCTCTTTTACAATGTTCAAGTAAACTAAGAGTACTAGTTACCTTTCTGAGCTAAGATAAGTCATTGGGGGTTGCTGATCAAAATCTAAACATATATTCCTAACAAATTTCCCCCTTTTTTATCAGTCAACCATGACTATCTGAAAGACCTATTACAATCTGGATAAGGAAACATCCAACACTTAAACATTTCTTAAGATTTTTCATTTCATTTATTTGAGTGCTGAAAGAAACATCAACCAAATCATAAGGTGTGATCTTTGCTGACAAGTTATCTTTTATAGATAGATATCTGAGAGTAGGTTCATCAGATAAATTACAATTAAAGATCAAAGATAACTTTTACAAGAATTATACAGTAATGTACAGTAAGCAAGATACAAAAATACATAGTTAAAAAGAACAACATGAGTAACCAAGCTCCAAGTGAGCATTCTAATTGACCAGTCTTCAAGTCTTCAAAATCTTCAGCAGGCCCATGGATCAATTTACAAACCCCTATCTCCAAATCTCCTAATTTCATCTGAGTAGTCATAGAGAAAAGTCCTGACTATCATCTCAGTGTCTCTTGCAAAATTGCAGACTTCTTTGTATGATTTAGTGGGATTCTTCTTGGCAAAGTGTATGACCCACATATACTTTTCCCATTTCCAGGCATGCTCAATTCTGATATCTGAGAGATTGAAGTATTCATATATGATCTTCAGATATTTGATGTCACCCTTGAATTGTTCTTCAGTCATGTAGAATGACTCATAGGGTTCCATAGCAAGCCTTGGTCTTGTACCTGTCCCGGTGAGGTTTGGGATTATGTGCACATCATCAGGTTTCCCATATGGACATTCTTCAGCAAGCTTTTTATGGCTTCTTGTCTCTTGACAATTTCAAAGTCCAGCCAGTTCTTGACATGGTTTAAGTTGACTAGAATAGGCTTGTCTTTTCTCCATGGCATTAGTTGTTGATGGATAGGAACTAGAAATCCCCCTTCATTCACCAGTAAGTGCTTGAGTTCCATTATCCAATATACATTTCTCTGATGAATGCACATGTAAGTGGAGGAATGATTGTCAAACTTCACATACTCAATCTTGGCTTCTTCTGGCCTGAGTGGAAGTTGACTTTTTCTTCTATTTTCAGCTCTCAGTCTGCTCCTCCTTTGTCTTGAGTTTTCTCTTGGGGGATTGCTGCTTGAAGAACCACCCTGGATAGACTTGGTATTTCCAGAGGGTGTTTTAGCTGTCAGTGGGATTGCAGCTATGGACTCAGATGGGCTATCATCCCTTCTTCTCTTTTTGTGAAGAGGAGCTTCATCATGATATGTCTCCTCATCAGTCATCATCATAATCAAAATTGATTGTGGGAGATTTGCATCCCTCTTCATTGCCCAAGGGTTTGATGATTTGTCCTTCTTCTTCCTCTTAATCATCATCATCATTCCCTTTGTATTGTCTTCTCCTTGGGGCCTTGGTTCCTCTTGGAGGTTTATGAGATTTGGCCCTTGTGATTACTCCTTGTGTAGTAGTTTGCTGAGTAGTGGGCACAATCTCCAGATTTTGACTAGTGGAGGGCTCATTGATTCTAAGTGGTGGTTCAGTTCTTTTCTTCTTGTTATTGTTTCCTCTTCCTTTCTGAGCACATGTTTCCGAAATTAAAGGCTTATTCTTGCTTGGCTGAACGTACGTATATTGGATCTACTATCCAACTACTAATTGTTTAGGCCCTTTAATTTTTTATTGTCGGATCGGAGAACACAACACTGGATTTTAGTACGTACTACTTGTTATCTTTTGCTTAGCTTGGTCTATTATTTATTTTATTTTATTTTATACTAGTAGAGAACGTACGTGTGAATTGGTATATTAATATACCTATCCTATGATTTTTCTAGCTCTTTCTGTCTATCCTTCCAAGAGCTGCTCGCTCGATCGTCTCTTACAATAAAACATACAATTAGAGTCAAGGTATGGGAAATGGAACTAGCTAGTACTAACTAAGAATACGCCCGCCAAAACAACATTTTCAAAGAGAAGTTATTATCAAGTTATCAAGATTAATTCATTCCAGATTAATTATTGTAGGTCATACTCTCTCCATTTTATAAAAAGTGTTACATTTTGATTTTAACTGGTCAACTGTCTTCGAGTTTGACCACAAATTACTCATAAACGATAATAGTAAATAATTTAATAAAATCATATAATAAAAATATAATTACTAAATTTTCATTATATAATTTTAATAATTTATTTATTAATATCGTTTAAGAAAGAATCGCAACAAACACGATAAATAACGCAGATAAGAAACGTAATAATTTTTCCAAATTATGAGATATGTTTACTTTATAGTGTATAGCATATACTTATAGTGTCAGTATCGACTGACTGGCGCACCATGAATGAAATCACTAGCTAACAGGGCTTAACTTGTACGTCATTAGCAAGGATAGGCAAAAGCGAATAAGATAATTAGTCACAAATATACAAGTACGTTCCTGTAGATGGTCGTGGTTAAATAGGATTTGATCTCAAACATATTTTGCGTTTTCCTCTTTTCATAACGAGCTAGGTCTTCCTGTGGTGAGTAAGTATGAATTCATTGGTGATAACACTTAATTTAGTACCACTTAATTTCCTCCTCATGCCTGCCACTGAATTAGAATACAAAAAGTCCACGTACTAATTTCAACTTCTCTTAATTTAAATCAAAAATCTTATCTAAATAGACTCTGCTCAAATTTTTGTGGGTTTCTCTAAATCTTGGGCTGCAAAATAAATTCATCTCTTAATGAATATTTCTATGGGCTTTCAACCCAAATAGACTAGCTAGTATATCACTTTGATTGGGCCAAATAACTTCGACCAAGTCATGATGCACTGGATTATTAGCAAAATTGTTTGTTGGTTCAAATGGAAGAGGTTGCCCAAGGTTTGGTGCCAAGTGGTTATACTATTTTTGCCATAAAGTAAATGCTCGCCTTTTGGTTTTAGCCTAGTACTCATTCCAGCCCCAAACCAAAATGTATGTGTTTTTCTACCTCAAACCAACTATAATATTTTGAATACATTAGGTACTGAACTGATGTGCTGGAATTATTTGGTGTTGCAAATTTGAACTCAAAACTTAGTTTTGGTCATGTGCATCTGTTGTAGAAATTGTGATATATATTTAGAAGCAAACTATATGGGAGAGGGGAGGGAACAAGATTTCTAACATTGTCATACATGGCAAATTGGCAATACCAGTAGCAACCTTTGAGGTTAGCTTTTGGAAAACTACTACTACTATCACATTATGTTGCTGTAAGTAAACATATCTGACTGATTATGTGCTAACAAAGATTTTGATGGAAAACAATGTGAAGAAATCTCCAAATTTTTGTGATTGTTGTTTGAGTTTCATGGCCGCATAACCTAACTATTTGTGAGAATTGACTTCGCATTCCTTGGAAGTGAAGGTGAATGAACAAACAAGATTCATCAGAATTCAGATGACAATCTTTTTTTCTTCAGCATTAAACTCTTTTCCTACTTTTCTTGTTTTGCACATAAGTTCTTTTTTCATATTTCAAGTTGTTTTCAATAGTCGTGTATGCATTACATACTAGCGAATGGTCTCCCTGTGCTATATATCCCATATTTATTCTTCCATGCTTATCCATTTCAGATGCAAAAAATGATACAATCTTTCAAATTTGGTGACTCGATAGACATGGTCCAGAACATCTTCCTCTTATCTTTATAGTGCATTTGCAGAAGCCAACCAAATATATGTTCCCAGAGTACGTAAACACCTTATGACATGTTAATTCTACCTTGTTACAAATACTGAAGACTCACATAATGCTTCTACATTTTCTATGTATAGTTTCCTGTAGACCATAATGAATTATTTTGTTGTTGCTTTGGAGATGAATGAAGAGTTGAATATTTAGACAGATGATGGTTTGCAAAATCATATTTTTTGTACAAGCTCTAACAACTACACACATGATGTAGCTAAGCAAAAAAGTTCAATAATACTCTTACAAATACAAAATTTGAAAACATAATATAGCATATGCTTATTAAATTTTGTTGATGTTGCAGGATCCTATAGGATGCAAATAACAATGAAAATTAACATCTCCTACGGAAACATATATAGCATTTTTAGATAACAATATCGCAACAATCAATTGCACTAACGTACATTTTAAATGCATTTGGCACCGTGCGCGGTGCTTCATTACTAGTATTTCTATATGGGAGTTACAAGGTCGGTTGAGTTATAACTAAGTTGTAGTAGTAAGTAAGGCTGTAAATTTCGAATTATGTCCATAGGAAACGAGATGTCATATTAGACCCGTATGGTAGTAGAATGTAGATGTACGACTTATGTAACAATTGATGGCTGTAAATTTTGAATTACGTATGTGAAAAATGAGGTGTTATATTAGACTCGTATGGTTAATGTACGAATTTGGTAACATGTGACGATGAACTAGTAGGAAGTAGTCATGAATAGAGTTTATTGTGATAAACATGGTGATGGACCACACCCATTCATAACTCAATGAAAGTGCAGCTTTTGTGTCCATACTTCTGCAAAAGTCTGAACATTTTAGAACACATAAAGTGTTTCAGCATTCAAATCCTTTATCATTGCACTTTCATTGTTTGTTGTTCTGGTTTGCACTACATATTTGATTCCACAGACTGATTGGAGCATACAAGTAGCTACAGTATTACACTAGTAACACTTGAAGGATCGAAAAATCCATGTGTTAGGTTCATTTAAAATCAGAGTCGAAATATAAACGAATGTTATATTTACAATGTATCGAAATGAGTCTTACTTGAAAAACGTTTAAATCTTATAATAATCGGTGAACATATAGCAAGGAACACACATAGAAAAGACCGATAATACAGTTTGAAAACTCCGCTAAAATTTTAATGGAGTCAGTCAAAACTCTCCCAAGACAGAGAACATACTACTGTTTGATTGTGTCCATTTCTCTTAGCACGGGTGATGAATTAAATCTCGCAGTAGAAGCATTTGTCCAATCTATACAAATTTGCTACTTTTAAGACTACAAACCTTTATCATAGGTTCAAGACAAACTTGTCACAACATCACTACAACAAATTTTGAATCGACAGATCGAGGGTGACTCTGGGTGATACCACCCTTCAGTATAGCTTGTGGGCCCGTCGAAAAATCTCAAGTTAATAACCTTCATTTTATTCATTTTTCTATGAAATGTCCTCTTTCTTGATGAACCCATGCATAAATTGTTGAACTTTCTGTGCTAGCTGCTTGTCATTTTACAGGAAATTTGAATCAATGGTGGTTTTGTGAATTGGCAAGAACACCCCTGGAAGTGGAAAATGATTCTCTGAAAAAGCTAAAGAAATATTGTGGAGACTTTGAGCATGTGACATGCCATTTGAATTTTCTGACAGCACTTCTGAATTTTCTGAAAATTCAATAATATTATGTTCATTTATTTCTCCTATTGGAAATAAATCTAATTAAGATTTCTCCTTTTAACAATTTATTGTATTGTAATTTTCATTTCTTTATTATAGCTGGCCTACAGCTAGGCCACGAAAATTGAAAAAACATCATCAAAAAAACTTTAGACTGTTTGACAAACGATTAAAATTATGAAAATCAAATTATGATAGATGTTTTTAATTAGGTCCTGGTGATTTTGATTGATTGCCAAACAAACACATATTTTGAAGCCAACTTGAATAAAATTTCAAACTAACTTAAGTTTTCATATTAAGCGCGGGAAAGAAACAACGTTTAAACAAAATTACCTTGTGTTCACGATACCATTTTTGTTTAAATCAAAGCCATTAATAGCCGGAACATAACCGCAAAAAATCTTGTGCAATGGATTATTGTACTGCAAATTTGTCCTAATTCACATAAGTTATCATGTTGAACCCAGGAAAAAAAGAACACCGTTTAGAGAAAAGTACCCCTCCCCTCGTTCACGATAATTCTGTGCAACCACGATTCTTTCTCTGTTTAATCAAAAAACTTACAAACGGAACATAACAACGTAAACGAGATCATATACGGACTGTTTGGATCGAAATTATGATTGAGTCCATTTTAATTGAGGTGAATTGATGAATAGTGACTAAATTTTAATTGAGTTGTTAAAATTTGTGTTTGATATAAAATTAAAATTTTATAAGGTTTTGAAATAGAGAAGAAATATAATTGAGTTGGATTCAATTATCTATTTAAAACTAAATGCCTATTTTAATGGGTTTCTTTGATGCTATGGGGTTCCTTACTAGTCCACTTTTTCCAAAATTTGACAAGTATCAACTCATCTTTTTTTTTTTTTTCAACATTTTAATCTTAAACATAGTTAGAGTTTAGCCATGTTTTTAAAATAATTTATCTAAAAATTTTGGAAAAAACATCAGAACCCATCACAAAATTTCAGTTCCAAATTGAATCTTCAAAATCAAACTTCATCAACCTAGAATTTTATTTTGATGATGAAAGACTCAATTGCTTCAAAAAGTTGAACCTTTTTATGTTAAATATGAAGAAGATTTTTGAATTGCATCAACATCAAGCAGATATCAGGAGTCAATTTATTTTACTCATTCAATTTTAATCCGGTGCATACATGTTCAACTTTTTAATTTAAGATGTAAAATCTGAGTTAAGTGAGATACGATTTTCTCCCTTTTATTTATCATATTTTTGCAATTATGTAAATTATTTTATTATATGAAAATACGTGTTAAACTGTAATTTTGTGACGGGATATGATGTGTCTTCCAAATTTTCCATATAAATTAATTTAAAAACATGACTAGACTCTAATTATGGTTAATAAAATGTTAGAAAAATAAGAAAATAGAAAGAGAATTAGATAAGCTGGCACTTGTCAAAATTTTGGTGTAAGTGGACTAGTGGGAAACCCCCTAGCATCAAAGAAACCTTTTAATGGGATGGCCAAACACAATATGAATTCTCTCAATTAAAATGGAGATTGAATTCTAATCCAAACAATCTGATATTTATCTATAATAAATGCAATTTCACACAATAATAAGTGTGTTTCTAGAAATGGAACAGACAATAATAAGCTTCCAAACAAGGCCAATCTGTACTGCAAATATTGTCCTCATAAGATTTGTCGAATCTGCACGAATGAAAGGCTCACACTAAATTGTCTTTTGGATTGAAACGAAGTTTTGAAACAAAAAACAAAGGAGAGAGTTTTATCTTACCTGAAGAAATGACAGTTCCTTTTTGGTCCTCCTGTGTTTTATCTCACATTACTGTACTTAGTTAAAGACTTCTAGCCATGTTCAAACAAGAGTAGAGATCACATGAACCAAACCTCATTGGTACACTGAAAATTATACCTAACCATTTTTTAAACTCATCTTCCCCATCCCAATGCAGTTTTAAACCACCCCTATTCCAAACATCTATCTAATTTTGAATTCAACTTAGGTTCCTAATCGTCATTCGGAGTGGTTTAGTCTTTAGACTTTAGATCGCTCTTCGTTCAATAGTCACGGGTGGTCTGGCTTCATAGTGTAGTCAGTCGATTATACAGTTGAAAGTGGAAACATAAACGATAATTGATTATCCCGAGTGTTGCATAGGTTCTGCATCTGAGTTAAATGGAATGGTAGAGGTAAAATACATTTTCAACTTGGATAGCTCGTATTCAGTTACTTACGAGTAGTCCTGGCAAACCTGGCAGAGATCTCATATACAATCCGAAATAACCTGAAAATACAAAAGTCAACCAATCGAACTTGACCCGAGATACAATCCGAAGTCATCCGAATTAGTCTTACTTGAACTATCCGATCTGAAATGATCCGAATTGAATTTGACCCGAATATACTTGCCGGATAAAAATCGTCAATATAACAAATAGTGACCAATTTTCTCATGGTAATATTGCAAATAAACTATTCAAAAGTAAGTTTAAAATACTCCCACATCCCAATAACATAAATTAAATTACAAAACTCCAAGAACCACATAAACAAACTGCCCACAAAAAAGCACACAGTAGTCAAAACATATCCCAAATCCCAAATTCCACATTTACTACTCCACTTAAAAACAGAGCACTCTTCAAAACACCTCGAAAATCTCATTTCGATTCAAATCACCCCAAAATCTTCTCCTCTCCTCTTCACCTACCCCACCACCCCACTCACTCAGTCCACCACCATTCTTGCAACCCATACAAACCCCATAAAAAAATCGAATCTTTTTCAAAAAAAACTCCTCATGCATTGAAAAAAATCCAATCTTTACACCAAAATCATGAAAACCAATGCTACATTTCACCTCCTCTACTTCCTCACACTCTCCATTTCCCTTTCGTCCTCACTAAACTCAGATGGGCTCTCACTCTTAGCTCTCAAATCCGCCATTTCCGTCGACCCATCAGATGCTCTGTTTTCATGGTCCGATTCAGATTCAACCCCTTGTAATTGGGATGGAATCTCCTGCGATCACCTCCACAGTAAGGTCACCTCTATCGCCCTCTCCGGCAAGAATCTCACCGGATACATCCCATCTGAGCTGGGTTTTCTCTCGTCTCTCACTTTTCTTGATCTTTCGCACAATTTCTTCCATGGGCCTTTACCTCAGCATATAGCCACTCTTTCGTTTTTAACTCATCTTGACTTGTCTGGGAATAGCTTGAATGGTACTTTGCCTGAGAGTTTGAGCAATTTGACGCATTTGACAGGGACTTTGAATTTATCTTACAATTCGTTTTCCGGTGAGATTCCGGCGAGTTTTGGGCAGTTTCCGGTGATGGTTAGTCTTGATCTCCGGTTTAATAACCTGACTGGTAAAATTCCGGAAATGGGTTCTTTGTTGAACCAGGGTCCTACTGCTTTTTCAGGAAACCCTTACCTGTGTGGGTTTCCTTTGAATATCCCCTGTTTTGACCCTGAAGCTCAGAATCCCAAGAACAATAACCCTCAGCAGCCTCACAATTTGGGGGATTTCCAAAATGGGGGTGTGAGGAGTAGGAAGATTAGTATTGGGGTGGTGGTAGTGAGTGTAGTTTCAGCAGTGTTGTTGGCATCCGGGATGGTTCTTGCTTCGGTTTTGGTGGTTCGGAAGAAATGGAGGGTGGAGGGGAATGAGAGTGTAAGGAAGGAGACTGTGGGTGTGGAGGTGGTGATGGGTGGGAGTGAGGAGGGTCAGAAGGGGAAGTTTGTTGTTCTGGATGAAGGGTTTGGGTTGGAGTTGGAAGATTTGTTGAGGGCATCAGCGTATGTTGTTGGGAAGAGTAGGAGTGGGATAGTGTATAGAGTTGTGGCGGGGGGCGGTGGGAAAGGGGTGGGCGGGCCGGTTGTGGTGGCGGTGAGGCGGTTAAGTGAGGGGGATACGAGGTGGAGGTTTAAGGAGTTTGAGATGGAGGTGGAGGCGATTGGGAAGGTTCAGCATAGTAATGTCGTGAGGCTGAGGGCGTATTATTACGCTAGTGATGAGAAGTTGTTGATTTCGGATTTTGTTGGTAATGGGAGCTTGTGTAATGCATTGCACGGTGAGGATTTGTGTTCTTTTTCATGTTGATTGTGAAAATTATGTGATGTTGGTTTAGTGTTCTTATTTATTGTATTGAGCTACTTGCACATGTCAAATTGGATGTCCTAGAGTGCTATGTAGGTGTTACTTAAAACGAATATTACTTGGTATTCTAGCGAGTGTGTGACGTTGCCCGCCATTGAGTTATTTATGTATGTCAAATTGGACGTCTTAGACATTATGTAGATGTTACTTGAAACAGATAGTATAGTTTGTGATGTTACTTAGCACGTTCGTGTTTAGTTCTCATCTCAAGTTAGGCATTTATGGAAGCATATTTAGTATATTGGTAGGATTGATTGTACGCCTAATTGGATGGCCTTAGCTTTATGTAAACATTACTTGAACTGGCTCGCTTGTAATGCTGCATGTTAATCTTGCAAAAGAAACAGATACAACACCGGCGAATAGGGTAAATTTTTGTATGGGAGTGCCAGTTGCATGCTCGTGAAAGTTAGAACTCATTGTCTTTTGGGAGCATTTCTCGGTGATTGTTGTAGCACTACTTCCAGGTCTTCTTGCAAGATTGTTGTGCCTGCAATAAAGTCCCCTTTCCCAGGTTTCATTATTAATGCCAACTGATCTTTAATTTGTTATTTGTATGATGCAGGTGGACCTGCGAATACCCTGCCTCCACTTTCATGGGCTGCACGACTAAGAATCATTCAAGAAACCGCTAGAGGTCTATTGCACATTCATGAATGCAGCCCGAGGAAGTACATCCACGGAAACATCAAGTCATCAAAGATCCTACTCGACAATGACCTCAAACCATATATCTCCGGCTTTGGACTAAACCGATTAGCACCACCAACCTCATCATCCGCAAATGTACCTTCCAAGAAACATAACCTGAACCAGCCCATGCTAACTCCAAAGAACACAACTTCATCAAACATCATGTACCTAGCACCAGAAGCTCGACCGACAGGTAACAAGCTGACCCAAAAATGCGACGTGTATTCTTTTGGAATCGTGCTTCTGGAAATCCTTACAGGCCGGTTACCAGACAGTGGAAGGGAAAATGAACAGAATGGACTTGAAGGCTTCGTTCGGAAGGTGTTTCAAGAAGAAAGACCTTTGTCCGAGGTTATCGACCCTGCCCTCTTGCACGAGGTACGTGCTAAGAAACAAGTCGTTGCGACGTTTCATATCGCGTTGAATTGCACGGAGGCGGATCCAGAGCTAAGACCGAGGATGAGAATGGTCGTCGACAGTCTTGATTGCATCAGATTACAGTGAAGTAGGAAAGCCTTTATGTTGTTGTATCTTGTAAAAATGTGTTCTTTTGTAGTCCGAAAGGATGTAATTCAGGTGCCAAAACCCCTTTGTTGCCTGATTTTCTGTACTACTTTTGTGTATTAGTAGTGTAGCATACACTAATGAAATGTGATGCTAGAGTGTATCATTATCTTAAACTGGTATTGTACGGGTTCGGATCAGGATGAATCCTACCCGAATCCGGATGCACTAGTAGTATACAAAAGTTGTACTTTTGCAATTTGGATTCTGTCTTCTAAAGTCTTTGTAGCTCGGTTTGTGATACTATTTGGCATGTACGCTTCGGTTTCTTCAATGGTGCACCTACTCCCACTGCAACTGCCATTGTCCATTTACAAACTGATGTGGGACCCACGTCGAAGAAACCGACAACTTACAAGATTTAACTGTTTCACAAAAAAAGAAATCTAATTCCAATAACTTCTTCCGAAATCTAATTAGTTATAGACGATTTTCTGGCAACTTTGTAGCATTTGAAACTGTGTTTGTTTCATATGGTTTCGTTTGTTGCGTTAATTAGCATTGATCCTTTTTATTTGCAGTTAATTTGTTTTGTTTTATTTTATTCTAATTGGATAGTACTGATTATATGGGTTTTTTCTCGCTTTGGTGTTTCCTCAGTTTTTCTTTTTCTTTTTTTAGTGTGGCCTATTCTAGAATTACAATAAGTTTACAACTGTGTGGGATCTTGTTCATTAGCCTTGGTTGTGCTGATTGAAAGTTAATTGATCATAGATGCTCCTCCTCGTTCTTGGTATGCCTGGTCGGTTATGAGTTTTATATGTATTCATGTTTAATTGTCTTTTGTCACCGCATAATATTTACAACCAAGGAAAAACCTCGCTAACGAAGCTGTACATATTAGTTTCTCAGGTTTTTTATAATCAGGTTAGGTGCTTCTGGTACATATCATAAATGTATGTCAACTGGCCAACTTTGTTGATATATGTCAAAAGATCTGTTTTGATGGGATTGCATCAACCTCTATAGATAAACATTAGTGCATATGGCTCTTCATGTGGAGGGCTCAACATCTCACTTCTTGCTTTCTCAATTTACTCATCTTCTTAATTTTTAGATATATGTCTTCTTCAGCATGAATAGTCTACAACATTACTTTTGTGCAACGATAAGCTTAGGCTCTTATTTCTTCAATGAAAGTCCTGGTATCATTTGGGAAGAAGATTGCAATACTGTTATTGATGCCCCAACTGCCAGCTGGTTCAAGATAGATGAAATAAAACAAAGGTGATTATCATAGTCTTAAAATTTGTCATATCAAATGCCTCGTAGTGAGGCTACGTATAGTTTCGCTAAAGTCAGTTAGTTTAGGAGATTCACAAGCTACTGTACTACCTTCTTGAATTCTATGTGGCTGTAGCCTCATGCTGTGGACTTGTTTAGAGTCCTGTGCATTATTCACTAATGAAAGTTATATTCTCATTAAAGAAAACTGTATGAACCTTCAGTTCTTTCTTTTTTGGTGGTTTGGGTAACTGAAACTTTAGTTCTTTCATTTTCTTGGCAACATGTTTTTAATGTATTTGGAATCATTTTCTGATAAGAGACATCAACTTTTGTTCATCAAACTATTCAGATAGACATTTGAGTTATATTAGTCTCTTTTGCACATCTGGCTAACAACATCAAGCTAAGGTGCTAGGGGACGTGGAGAGTTATATTTTTGTGATCTTGGGGGACTATACTAATAGATTGAAAATGATTGTAAAATGAGTACATGATGATATATGCTACACATGATGGGATTCACGGTACGGTTGTCTTGGTACCTTCATCTACATCTTAATGGAATGGTAATTGTGTTACATTAATTTTTTTTTTTTTTTTTTTTTTTTTTTGGAACAACACAGTTTCGTACATATTCCCTTACATATATACTTGAGCAGCAAGGAAAACATAGTGGTTTAAGAACCTGCCCTTATTTATACTCGATTTTAGATTTAAATGTCATTGAAGTATATACACTATGAGCAACTATTTATACCGTATTTACCCGTACTATGAAAAAAGTTGCATAGTGTCGAGTCCTAATCTTACTACAATGTCGTTGAAGTATATATATTGTGAGCAAGTATTGTAATATTTTTAATTTAATTTTTATAAGTAATAGAAAATTACGTCTCGGTGTAAATACGGTGAGATTACCATACACTTGGGCTGTGAGAGGTGTTATTTTTCTTGATATTAAAAGAATCAAGAATTTTACCAATTTGATTGCATCAAATGGACATTCTCTTAATTAAACGTACTCCCTCCACCGCGGTAATAACTTCGTAGCCTGGAATTTTTTTTATGAATTTTGTATAATTACTATAAAAGATATCGAGTATGTTTATTTTTTAATTTTATATTCTTATCATATTGATTTTTTTATTTTTTAATTTATGAGTAGTAATTTGTTCAAAATTTAAAAGAATCAAGCTTCGGAAGTTTCTTTTGAGACGACATGAGTACTATCATTTAGAATTATTTTGTAGTACAATAATTTAGTTCCATCTTTTTCAACATTACGGGCACCGCGCGTGCGGTGTACCATTTCTAGTTTGAGAAATAAGTTTAAATAAATAATTTTAAATCAATATTTCAAATTGTGTGTATTATCAACCACGGAGTCTAATAGACTTAGGTTTATAGAAGTAATTTTCGATCCGATACGACCCAGCTAAAAATCAGGTAGTTGAGCTCGCCCTCGTGACTCATGAGTTCGGCCTCGACCAACTGGTTCCGCAAGGTCAAGATTGACCTGACAACTGAAGAAATTGATATGAGCCTTTAAGAGGCCCAACCAGCTTAAGGCCCAAGAAACCATGGAACCAGACATACTCTAGTCTAGAATTAAAGTCCAACCCAACTTATGTAGGTGCTATTCTTAAATTGAAATAAATGATTAAACATGAAAATATGAACAATTTATATAGTTTTATTGTAAATGAAATATATCCAATTATTGTTATGTGTAAATTAATTTTTAATTTTATAACGACGTACACAGTCCATTTATAAATGAAAAATGAATGAAATTCTAAATCCGTTATAATAGAAATTAACTGGTTTTTTCCTACCCTATAGCGTCTTTGTCTACGCAGTCTTTAATGTGTTGTCTTGTCTGACATTTAATACATATACATAATCGTGATATCAATGTCAAGGGAGGTAGTGTAGCGTCAGAGTGAGAATAAAATCAAATTATCTATAGACATGGATATTTGAACCACCAATGTGGTCTCACGTGTCCATGTTTCCTTCCACACAAACACCTCCAAAAATTGTGAATACCCAATTGTCTAAGTAGTATTAAACATCATCATAATTCACTTAGGAACACTATAATATTCCTACCACATTTATTTATACATGAAAAGGGTGTTGACAAGAATCCATTAGGGGGACCATCTCATATAAGATCACACTAACTCATACTAAGAAATTTGATAAGTCTTAATAATATGTATAATGAGGTGATGACTTAAAAAGACTTGTATATACCTTGACTAACCATCTAACATCCACATTAGAATTTAATTTTACCACATAAAAGACAAAATAGTTCATTAGATAAGTGAAGTTAAAAGATGATAAGCTCCGTGATGCAACTTATCAAATCATTTACGAGTTAGATTTGTTTTTGCTATATGTTCTATTAAGTTCGTCTAAACAATAAGCTTTGTGTATAATAGTGAGAATACACGGACTTATATGAAGCGCATGGAAAAAAGTAATTTAGGGAGGGATTGTTGTGTGACTATGACTTAAATGCACCAATCAAGCAAAAAATTTCTATCCAATACGGTCTCCAATTATTACCTTGATCGGGTTTTTGACAAGTATTTTTCGACTTTTCTAAAAAAATTATTACATATATCGTATTTATACATTTTTCATAACCCTTACCAAAAGTTGTAATTTACTATTGTTCACATTTTAGTACTTACTTTAGATACATAAAGTCTGTATTTGTAGAATAACAATGACATGCACATATCATTGCTGTGATGTGAGTGTCTTTGATATTAACGATCTTTTGCGCATCAAATGCGATTCTCATTCCCTAAAATCATCAAAGCTTTGAGTGACAAAAGCTTCAAACACAAGGTTTGGTTAGCTCATCATGTTTTATCACATCCACATGATCAATCATATATATCCTTGATATGTTCCCCCTATTCTCTAAAGATATAAACTAGATAGCGACTATTTTCGAGCCAACTTCCGTTCTTGAGTAATGTAAATGTCCTTGTGCATACTTTTACAATCGTTCGTCTTTCACAAATTCAAGATCTTCACCCCTTACGATGATATACGAAGCCCCCGACTGTCCATGTCAATCATTATTCTGAACCCAAAGGCCAACCGTAATAGGACCGAATTCTTTTATACTGCGAGAATTTAACGTAAAAGTCAGCGTTCAGTATCAAATTTCACTACATAAGTCAATAACAATATTAAATTCTCAAGTCGCTAGACCTCTAAAAAAAGGTTGAATGAGTTCATGAATAAGAAGTGCATCCATCTCTAGAAGTTTGAATATATAAATGCAATAAAATCATTTTATATTGAACGTTCTCAATACTGAAAGCATATGTGTATGTGTATTATGATTACATAAAATAAATCTTGTCGTAACATCGTATAGAAGTTCTTCACTGAAAAATCATCATAAATGTTTACAACTATATTGGATGTCTCAATAAAAAATTATATTCATGGAATATAAACTTGTTCAATCAAGCCTTATCTATAATATTATTCCAATGCTATCCATGCCAAATAATCCCAAATGCAGTAGATTCTTCAAAGAATCAATATTTTCCTAACAGTGCTCACTCTGTTTCTGCCTTTCTTATGTTTTCTTTGAAGAGATATCAAACATACTCCATATGTCCGAATAAGTTGTACACTTTTATAATTTTAGTCGTTACATTTGAGTTGTCCAATTTCATTCATCTACCATTTTACGAAGAAAACACACTCCACTAGCCTCACATAGAGGTGTTACACGAGCCGAGCCTTATCTATATGGCTTGGCTCGTTCAAGTTCAATAAGGAGTTCGAGCCGAGCTCGCTCGAGCCTAAGTTTGAGCTAGTTTTGTTATCAAGCAGGGTAAGGCTCGACTCGCTGATATTCGACAATGCTAGTTTAGACTCGATCATGAATATATGTATTTTTTTTATGTAGAATCCAAACCAAATGAGCTGAGTTTGACCCTACTTATCGTGATTTGAGCTTAAGCTCGGAGAAAAACTTATTTTGACGAGCTCAAGGAACGAGATACTCGACTTGACTCGGCTCGTTTAACATCATTAGCCTCACATTTATTCACTCCGTGCCTAAACAAAGTTATTCGTATAATGATTGATCATTTAGAGTAAACAATTATTAAAACTATACTTTACAAAAGAGATGCTCTAATTGGCTACTTTTAATCAATTCCTTCAAATCAAGGCTTATATTTCCAAAAGAAGAAAGTCAATGTAAACCAAATTAAAAGGCTGCTGCAACTACTTCTTCATTTAAAAATTGCTTCTTCCCTTCCAAATCTGTCCATCTCAGTCCCCATTTTAATCCAATCAATCACCATCATCTTTCCATAAAAGTAAAGACACAAAAAGAGAAAAAAAAAAAAAAAATCCATTAAATAAACAACAAATATCTCCATTACTATCTTTTCTCCCAAGTTCTCAAATCTTTTACACATACAAGCTTCCTTTCCTCTGTTCTCTTCACCCCAATTGAAGAAAACCCATAAAAATCAGATCTTTACAGCTTATCCCACAAGACTCCATTTTTTTTTCCCAACCAGCTTGAAAACTAAGCTGTTCTGTTTGATAATGACTTCAAGAATTTCTCCCCAAAGCATATAAATTAAGGGAATTTCATTTCTTACCAAAAAGCAGAGTTGTTCTTGTTCTGTTCATGGAAGAATCTGATTCATCTACTGCAGATTATGTCCAGGGAAATTCTGGGCTTTTGAGATTCAGGTCAGCTCCAAGCTCTTTGCTGGAGAATTTTGCCAAGAAGGAGAGATTGAGCTCAAGATTTTGCCCTGATGAGGATAGTGGATTGAGTAGTCCACAAGGTGTTTGTAGAAATGCTGCAATGAGCTCACAGTTGCCACCTCAGTATCCTAGGCAGAGTGGAGGGCAGTTTGGGTATATGGGATTGGATTCTTTAGGTGCTATGGATCATAGTCAGGTGCAGGGTAAAGTTGGGTCTGGTTTGATGAGGCAAAACAGCTCTCCTGCTGGATTGTTCTCTCATCTTCCTTCTCCAAGTGGTAGGCCTTCTTTTGTTCTGTTTTCCATTTTTCGTATATTTCGAATTCGAGCATTGTTTGTAGTTAATTCATTTGATTACTTGTGTTAATAGTAGTTAGGTATGTAGTAGTATATCTTAGAGCTATTGCTGTTTGCCTATAAGATTGTGTATCATCTAATAGTTTGGGACATGTTGTCTGAAAATCCATAGTAGATTCAGTGTTTTTTGTTTCTTTGGCTTCTTGTTCTTGGATTGCAGAGTATGTTGCTTAAGATTCTTTGTCGAAATGGTTTACGTGTGAATTGAACCAAAATGTTCAGTAGTATGTTAATTGTGGCATCTGATTTCCGAATTGTTAAGTTACATGAATGTATCTTGATGCTCTATGTGATGATATTGAGATGAGAAGTAAGCTATGGACTGGTGAAGTTCATCTTAAACATTAACAGCAATTTGCAGGCTATAACGCTACGAGAGGTATCGGAGGCTTCACAGAGGCAGATGGTGGCATTAATGAAGACATAAGTCCATTTTCGAATAGGTTGAAAAACCATATGAATTTTCCACCTGGAATGTCATCTTCCCTAGGAATGTTGTCTCGTATCTCAGAAGTTGAGAATGAAACTGGCATAACAACTGGACTGGAAGAGGAAAAGATTGGACTAAGCAGGGGTGAAAATTTGTTTTACAATCCTGGTTTTCAGTACGGTTCTTGGAATGGTCCTCCTAATTTTACGGACAGCTTTAGTGTTAGCATCAAAAGGGAACTTGATAATAATGATCCGCAGCTATTTGGTGACGCTATGGTAAAATTCTTCGTCATTCGTGTATCTTTCTAGATTTTCTATGCCGTCGTGTATGTGCTTGTTACGTGGTGTTTAGATGTATTGTATAATTAGACAACGTGTCGTATATTGTCACATGGTTTTCACTGTGGACTTTACAATATTTTTGGTGAATTAATCTGCTGTGTTAAATGTAAACGTAAAAACAGAATAGGGAGCCTGAAAATCGGCCACATATGTTGACACACCACCTAAGCCTCCCGAAGACTTCGGCAGAAATGGCTACCATGGAGAAGCTGCTGCATCTTCAAGATTCAGTCCCTTGCAAAATTCGTGCCAAACGTGGTTGTGCAACTCATCCCCGAAGCATTGCTGAGAGGGTAAAGACTTACTCATTGTACTCAATTAGTGATAATGGTAGAGACCCAAAGAAATGTACTAATAATTTGGTGTACGTCACAGGTCAGAAGGACGAGAATCAGCGAAAGGATGAGGAAGTTACAAGATCTTGTTCCAAACATGGACAAAGTAGGTTGATATTATAGCAATAACCATTTCTAATCTCTAACCATAACAAGCATGTCTTTTTGTAACTTATTTTCTGCAATTTTGGTAATGATAATTCATTATCTTTGGTTTCTGCAGCAAACCAACACCTCGGACATGCTAGATTTGGCTGTGGACTACATCAAGAACCTCCAGCAAGAGTACAAGGTACACCACGCATAAGATATCGTCTGTTCATAAGGTCACGTTTATATACAAGTACACGAAGTTAATGTTTTGTGTCTTGGATATGCAGACACTCAGCGAAATTCGATCAAATTGCAAGTGTATGGGCTCTCAGAAGACTGTTTTACATCAATAGCAGTGATCAGACTTGGCTAATCATCTGCTGTGGAGGTCAAGAAGATTCAATCTTACATTTAGAAATTTTTATATTTTTCCTTTAAAAAACAAAATTCTCACTAGTATCCGCTACGTGGGACTAATCCAGCCGAGCAATGTGAAGTCCTTTCGAGGTCCGGCTCTCCGGTATCTGCTAGGTTCTGATAAATTATTCAAGGATGTTTCTGTTAACTGTATAGGGTTGTGTTTCAGAATTCAGAGTAGGTTGTTACTGTTGTTGGCAATATTAAATGTTATGCCAGCAAGGTTTAGATATTAATAGGAATAAAATTAATAAAATTATTGGGTTTCTGTTATTATCCAATCCAAAACTAGTGCTATTTTTAGTAAGCAAATCATTTTATTGTATTTTATTTTGATGTTGAAACTGAACTGCCAATGCTGATGTTTGAAGTTTGTTAGTGATGAAACTGACCTATCCTCAGACACATATTTCAATCCATTAGTACAATAATATAATACTCTTTATTTAAATAGTTCGATATTACATCAAACGTCATATGTAAATAACAAATTTACACACATGAAATGCGCATTCATATTAATGAGTATACATCCTGCCATTATAACACTCGTTTAGACAACTACACCGATTAATAAAAACATGATAGGTTAGTTCCGAAACATAGAGGTATTGTAGCGCCTCGTTATTTTAAACTGAAATTTCATCGAATCGAATTGTAGATAAAATATAACTAGGCAGAATCGAATCGAATGAAGCCAAGAAATGTAGCTTAAGTCGTAACAATTTCCTGCACTCGACGCGAGAAGAAAGAGTGGGATATGGTCATGTGGACCACAGTGAAAAGGGTCGATTGCCAAGAATGGCATGACTTTTGATCAAGACATGCAAGTCTGTGTACTATTCGAATTAGGGCACTATACAATGAATGCGTGAATTTGGTAGTTACTTCTCCACGGATATTTTCTTATCTTCTAAACAAAGGACTTCTTCACGTGCTTCAAGAAAATATGACGTTTCATCATTACCAATTTCCCCTTCGAAAAAAAAAAAAAAAAAGTTTACGATAAATCATATTTTCGATAATCATATCTTATAATTGGTTACAAGTAATAACTTATGAGACGTTATGAAACCATTTATGTAAGAACCCGTACTTTTTTATTTTTATTTTAAGTGAATATTTTATTTTTAAAATATTTTTATTTATATAGTTGGTCGGGCCTCATAATATTTTGATTTCAATTTATGAGGCTCAAGTTTTAGTTAATTACAAACCCTAATCACTATTATCAATTGGCCAGCCGTTTACTTTCATCTTCTTCCCTAACTACCTATCCCACACCGTACACGATATCATAATGCCATCATCACCGCCTTCAACCGTCGGCAGCCACCATAATCATCAAACTCCATCACCTTCTCATCATCATCATCGTGCCATCACTATCTCCTGTCATCACCATCTCCCACGCCATAGCCAAAGATATACATACAAAGCCCCGTTTCGCAACCAAAACCTTATCAAATGACTTCCAATCCTGACCCGGTTCATATCGTTGAGATCCTTGCAAGACGTAGATCTTGTTTATACAAGCCTCGATCCGTAGAACTTTGTCGTTTCCTTGCGCGGTTGCGTAATCAGCCTTTGGTAAACTTTCGACCTTCTGTTCTCCTTATTATCTTACCTAAACTTTACTGTGGTTTCTGGAACGTATCCCTTATCTTGTAACGAACCCACAGAAACTTGTTTCATGAGAATCGGGTGAAAGACGAAGCCGTTCGGACTCGCCGAAGTTCCCTGCCCTTGTCAAAACTACTTTAGTACGTACCTATTCCTCATCCTTACGTTTTGTTATTGAAGTTTATGTAAATTGCAGCCTGGTCCTTGTCCTTTAACCTTTGACTTAGTTCCAGCCCTCTTATTTAATTATTTTATGATTCAGCCCCCAAAAGTATATATATATATATATATATATATATATATATATATATATATATATATATAGATATATATATATATATATAAATCTATTTATGTATTTTGGGTTCTTACATTGTAGTGTCGATTTGGAAAAGTTTGAGATGCAAGTTAGTGGAGCTTTGTGGTATAGCTAAATTAAGATTGTTAGCGGTCGCCATCGAGGTAATGGGGATTTTCTGACACTTTTGCTCCTATTTTCCGTATATAAAATGTATATGTATATTTTTGCGATTGACAAATAAATTATGATTATTATATCATGTTATGGGACTTGATATAATATTCTATTCAAAGAGGATCAAATATGTGAATTCCCTAAAGTATGTTTTTGTAATGCATGTGATGTGTGTGAAAATTAATGTTTCTGTACATGGAGATAAAATATGTTTTGAGCTCACAGTTTTACCTATGAATTAGGCCGTCTTTGTGAGTGATTACGTCTGGCTTTCTGTTCCTTTAGCGGGAACTTTCGTTATGTTACATTCATCGACCTCTGTACTTGGACTTATACTAGTGGCCATAGTGTGACTCCTGTTGAGCTAAACGCTCGATATTCTTCGCTCATTATAATTACTCCATGAAGCTTTTACGGTTGTGTTCTGATATTGCGTGTATATATATGTAATTTTACTGCTCTGCTTGATCCGGTAAGAGTGTCAATAGATTCACCCTTACACTTTTTTTTCCAGTTGTCTGGGTGGTTCTGGTTTTGAGGAGGTTGCTGGCAGAGTCAAGTTGGGTTAGAGCAGCTTAGTGTTAGTGAATGTTTTGTAACTTTTGAAGTTTGTATCTAGTTTGATGTTTCTAAAATTGTATTTGTATTTTGTGTTTAGATGTTCTGAATTACCTTTTCAAACTGTTTTACAATTAAATTGAAAACGTCTTGCGTGGCGTCACGATAGGCAATTTTACTGGCACCAAAGTATTTTGGTTTTGGGGCGTGACAATTTATATAACATCCCAAAGTTCCAAACAATATAAAGGGCTATATAAGTCCAAACTCGGAACAAACCGTAAATTTTTTTGTCCAGATCCAAACAAAATCAGTCTGCTCTTCGTGTCTTAACATGTCTGACCCTTTAGGTCAGGTCCAAGTCTAGACCGGTGATCACCCTAGACGGCCGGTAGTAACATAATTTTTCGTTCAAAGTCATCGATTTGCGTCCTGAATGCGCGCTTATGTGTTGGAGTGAAATTTCCACTTTAGTACACATTAGTTTTCCATAATTCACAACAATTTTTTTCATTACAAATTCTAAAGACAAATTTTACTAGTATACATTAAGGAGCCGTTCTCTAAGTTATATTAGAACAAATTATGGCATATTAACATAACTTATCCCTCTTAATATGATGTTTAGTAAATGTTATTTATTTATTACGTTAGTCATTAAATCATGCGGTACCTTTATTTAAGATATATTAATCTCCAAAAAAAATGGAGAGATTGATAATTATAAGAAAGGATTAAACATATAACCAAATATAATTGGTGGAAAGTTAGTAATTAGTGATAAATTTACCAATTATGGGTGCAAATTTGTCACAATATTTCTAAAATAAATAGTTTTTGCATTAAGATTTATAAGTGTACCAAACGTCATAATAGTTATTTTAATATCCTCAAATCCTTCATGTAATCTAATCCAACACTAATCCCATCTCTGATACAGAAGAGCTACTAAGGAGAAGGGGAGTCCAAAGGACCTAACTCATCAAAGCTTTCTACCCTCTACAAATAATATGAATATGTGATTTTATGGCGATATAGCAAACAAAAATATGTACGTATTTATTTATATTTAGCAATCAAACTATGGCATGGCGCTCACGCTTTCATATATTTCTAATTGAAATATCGAATTTCGTTCTTACTCTCGATTTCGCTAGTGGAATTCCTTCTCTATATATGTACAACCAGATCCAATTTTACAAATGACAATAGTGCATGTAATGCATGTAAAAAGCGTGGAATAACAATCAAATAAATTTTCCTAAACACTATTCTTAGAATAAATTTTCCCTAAACATTTAAAACCGTTAATACTCCCCGTAATCACCGTTACTCTTCTTCTTCCATTCTTCCGTTCTTTTTTTCATTGTCATAGATCTCAAAGAACACATTTCCAATATTTTCTTTTGATCCAATTCGAACCCTTATTATCCCACATTGAACCCAAATCTTGATTTTCATATTTCTTCTTCAATCATTATCATCATCTTGTAGCTACATAATTTCTTGTTTCTAAAAAAATCATCTTCATTTGCATGGTGGGTAAATTTTCATTTCCACCATGATCCATTTGAGCCAAGAAATGGCACCACGTTAATCTGAATTTACATTTGAATTTGATTTGCTACAATCTAGATTTAGGATCATTTGGTACGTATAGAAACGGAGGATCATTTGGAAAATGACAAATCTAGGAGGGGGTTTTAATCAGAAGATAGATTATGTGTTTAAGGTTGTCTTGATAGGAGATTCAGCCGTCGGGAAATCCCAATTGCTCGCTAGATTCGCCCGGAACGAATTCAATCTGGAGTCGAAGGCCACGATAGGGGTCGAATTCCAGACCAAGACTCTTCTTGTTGATAACAAGACTGTTAAGGCTCAAATCTGGGACACTGCTGGCCAAGAAAGGTGTATTTTCGTTTTCGCTATGTTTTTAGCTGGTTGATAAGCTTTTTTGACAATGTGTTTGTGATTATGTGAGCTTCCTTGTTAACTGCATTGAAATCGTTATGATTATATACGTGGAAAATAAAAAAATGATGTTTTTTTGGCAAACATTGTGTGCGTTTCAATTTCATAGCATTGTGATAGTTTTTGTACGTGATGTATGAGATTTGATTCATTGTCCTTGTTAGATTTGCACTCTTATAATATCAAGGTTTAGGATAGGGATTAACAGTTATGATATGGGTGTGAGTCAAAGTATCTGATATCAGGGGCGGACTCAGGATTCGAACTTTGGTGGGGCAAAATTATATATATAAGGTTATTTTAAGGGATAGGGGGGCAAAATCCTAAATTAGCGAAAATATTACATATAAAAAATTTCTTTTTCAAATTTTAGGGGGCCTCCTGGTTCCGCCCCTGTCTGATATCATGATCAATGATGTGTTTTTTGGAGAGCATTATTGTGTGCCTTTAAGCATAGCACTGATTATTTGTACGCGATATATAAGATTTCGACTCACAATTAGGCTCCTTATGTTGTCCTTGTTAAATTTGCACTCTTATAGAAACCAAGGTTTATGTCTGGTCATAGGTGTAAAAGTAAAACTGTTAATCCTAGGACATATAGAAATCAAGGTTTGTGTTAGGGATTCTTTAATAGTTATCATATGAGCGCGAGGCAGAGTATCTGATATCATGATCGAGGGAGTCGAAGAAAAGACGAATTAGTTATCAAGTTAAAATAATGCTGAAATTTAAGTATGTGCAATGTTAGTCTTGTAACTTGTTGCATCAATGGGAAATGTTTTTGATGGGACATGCATTGGTGATTGGATTTGGTGGTATAAGGGCCTAGGGGAGTGGATGCCGGCAATGGAGGAGAGGCTGGAGAGGAGGCTAATCCACTTCTCTCGGACATGTGGTGACGTAGAGGTGAGAGTGGACGGCTAGAGAAAAGCGTGGAGTAACATATAACAGCGTATTTTTTTTTTTGTAGGAAGTAAGCATGTTTAATCTGGTTGTATTTTTGCATTTAGCATAGTTGATTTGAAGGGTTAAGAGTAATGAGGGAGGCAGTGGATACAATCCAATATGTTCTAATTATGTTTGGACTTTTGGTGAATGAATAAAACCGGAACTTCATACTTTTCACTAGGTTTATGATTTTGACACAGATGTGTAACCGTGTTATATGCAGATTATGAACTATGATTTGTGTTGTGTTAAGTGTGGCATACCACATATGGAACTCAACCATACTACTCACTTTGATCTTGGTGTCCCCTAAGTTTGATTCTTGTCCTAGGTATCGAGCTGTAACAAGTGCTTATTACCGTGGCGCAGTTGGGGCAATGTTGGTCTACGACATGACAAAACGCCAGTCTTTCGATCACATGGCCACATGGCTTGAGGAGCTAAGAGGACATGCTGACAAGAACATCGTTATAATGCTCATTGGCAACAAGTGCGATTTGGGGACTCTTCGAGCTGTTCCAACAGAGGATGCTGAGGAGTTTGCCGAACGAGAGAATTTGTACTTCATGGAGACGTCGGCCCTTGAGGCAACCAATGTTGAGACCGCGTTTCTATCTGTTTTGGAACAGATATATCGGCTCGTTGCCAAGAAATCTTTGGCCAGCAACGATGGATCGGATTCTCGGAAGTTCACGACTTTGAAGAGTACGAAAATCGTCATTACATCGCAAGATTCGGGTCCTGAAACAAGAAAGGGTTGTTGTGTGGGTTCATGAGGCTGTTTGCTTTGTTGCACTTCGTGTTTGGAAGGATCTTTGTCGTTTTTGTTTATCATGTGATGATTGTGTAATCTTAATTAGAGACATTTTAGGGTTTGGAAGTGCAACATCAAAGTATTGATCAGATGGATTCATATTGGTGCAGTTGAAGCCAATTTTGCCCTACAGATGTTAATTAACGAGGCGAGACCAGTCGATAGTGAACCTTATCGGCCAAACAAAAACTAACCATGATGAAAGTCGTAGTTTGTGGATCAATTTACAAATCAAGGCAAAGATTATGTGAATAATTTGATTAATCCTGTTATTAAAGATTTACTAGTAATAACCCGTGGCGATGCCACGGTACGATATAGTTTACTTTTAGTGATAAATAGAAATTGAAGGACATAATAAATTAATCGAAAAGTTAACATAGTCAAACTTCTGTATAAACAACAGCAGTCGTAATTTCTGTGGATAGTACTTCTTCATCCAATACCAAATCATTAAGTCTTTTTTATTGTAACTATGTAAAATTTAAATACGACTCACAATGACTTTTATGCTTTTAAAGGGTAGGTAGGATCCAGTCCGAACCCGTACAGGACACAAAGGGTTGATATTTTATATGGGCCTCTACTCGATAATTAGTAACTAATTAATACTCCTACATATTTAAAACATGTAATGCCCCGTACTCTTATGGGCTGAGGCCTGACCCTTTGAGCTGGCGTGCATACTTATTTGTTGCTTTCCTGGTGATATGCTTGCCCCACTATACCAAAAAATGTCATTTTTATGCACTTCTTCCTCACTCGTACGCGCACCGAAATATTTTCTAGTTGGTCACTGTAGACGCTCAAAAATCTACAATCAAAATTAGAGTTAGAGATTGGGGGGCACCGACAACCTGCAAGGCAACAATAGCAAACAGAGACGTGAGATTCCGAGGTGACACCGGTGTGGTGCCGACCGAAGGGACTCCGACGCTCAAGTTAGATGACTGATAGAAGGAGTAATCAAATGAAAGAGATAGAGAGGGAGAGATGGTGGCAAGCGTCGACTTATCCTGTTGGTTGAGTCGGTTCGGCTACGTGGTGGACGAACATCGGCTGTGGGCTAGCAGACCTTACGGGAAGGAGCTAGACGGGCAGTTGTCTGACAGAGATGGATGATGGCGGATGGTTGAAGGTTGATGACGGATGGTGATGAACGATGGTGGATGATGATAGGTGACGGCTGATGTTGATCAGAGAGCTTGATAGAGATGGAGGCGTGGGAGGTTGATTGCTAGGGTTTGTTGCAGTTCGAATGCGATGATCTCCACATCTCCTCAGCCTTCTCTATATAACCCACCCATCGTTGGAGTCTGCCCGCGAATCTCGGGGAGGCCGTTGGAACGGATTAGACCGTGTCTCAAGTAGTTAGGAGAGTGGACGTAAGTCGGTTGCTTACTGACGGACTAAGTCAGTCAAGCTACTGGAGTTGGTTAGTCTGTTAGTCAGGTGCTGACTGACAGAGTCCGTCATGCAAGGTCGGGCGAGCTAGGTGAGCTAGCTAGCTTGTCAACCAGCTGGAAGGTTGGCAAGGTGTGAGCTAGTCAGGTGGCATGCGGGCTGATTGGCTGCATGGATGAGTCAGCTAGGTGGGCTTGCTAACTGGCCTTTGGAGTCCAACTCACGTATGAAGTCAAGGCGGACTCATTAATGGATTGTGGGTTGGGCCGTAGCCCTGATGGGCCGATCCGTTAGTCTAATTGACAAGAGCGAATTTTGGCCAATACAGTTTGTCCCCCACTCTTCGAGTCGGAGAGTAGAAGTTTTATGCCCAAAAGAGTGATGCGCGCCAGATTGTAGGCCAATGATATTTTGCTCCATCAAAGGTATCAGTTACCCAGTAAGTATATCGGGATAACAAATGATAAGCTCATTGATAGGGAGAGCGATTGGATAGAGGTGTGGATGTCACTCGTAGTGATCTAGTGGTTAGCTTGGCAGAGCAAGTCATCAAACTTGCAATGCAGAAGCTCACTGACACGCTTGGCTGGGAACAATCAACCTAGCGAGATGGATTTTTAGTGACTGACATTCTCAGTTGGACAAGTCAATCTAGTAAGTTGGAGATTTACAGACTGACATTTTCAGGACGAGCAATTTAATCTAGCAAGATGGGAACTTACAGACTGAAAAATTGAAACTGGACACTTCTATCTAACAAGATGAAAACTTGCAGACTGAAAAAATTGTAAATGGGCAATTCGTTCTTGCAAGGTGAAAATTTGCAGACTGAAATTTTTAGTTTGGCAAATCGATCGTAAGGTGGTAGTTTGCAGACAGACATCTTTGGATAGATGAGCTGAAGCTTGCAGACTGAAAATTTTAGTTTGGCAAGTCGATCGCAAGGTGGTAGCTTACAAGCATACACCTTGGTTGGATGAGATGGAGCTTGCGGGCTGAAAATTTTAGTTTGACGAGTCAACCGCAAGGTGGTAGCTTACAAGCACACACCTTGGTTGGATGGGCTGGAGGTTGCAGGCTGAAAATTTTAGTTTTGACGAGTCAACCGCAAGGTGGTAGCTTACAAGCATACACCTTGGTTGGATGAGCTAGAGCTTGGAGCCTGGAATAAGACGACTTGCCCGGATTGGGGTACGACTTGCCCGAATGGAGCATGCCTTGCCCGAATTGGTGCATGCCTTGCCCGAATTTAGATTGGTGCTTGCCTTGTCTAAATTGGTGCATGGCTTGCCCGAATTGGTGCATGCCTTGCCCGAATTTAGATTGGTGCTTGCCTTGTCTAAATTGGTGCATGGCTTGCCCGAATTGGTGCTCACCTTGCCCGAATGGGTGCTCACCTTGCACGAATGGGTGCATGCCTTGCCCGAATTTAGATTGGTGCTTGCCTTGTCTAAATTGGTGCATGGCTTGCCCGAATTGGTGCTCACCTTGCCCGAATGGGTGCTTGCCTTGCCTGAATTGGTGCATGCCTTGCCCGAATTTATATTGGTGCTTTCCTTGTCTAAGTTGGTGCATGGCTTGCCCGAATTGGTGCTCAACTTGACCGAATGGGTGCTCACCTTGACCGAATGGGTGCTTGCCTTGCCCGAATTGGTGCATGGCTTGCCCGAATTGGTGCATGCCTTGCCCGAATTTAGATTGTTGCTTGCCTTGTCTAAATTGGTGCATGGCTTGCCCGAATTGGTGCTCACCTTGCCCGAATGGGTGCTCACCTTGCCCGAATGGGTGCATGCCTTGCCCGAATTTAGATTGGTGCTTGCCTTGTCTAAATTGGTGCATGGCTTGCCCGAATTGGTGCTCACCTTGCCCGAATGGGTGCTTGTATTGCCCGAGTTGGAGTATTAACAAGTATTGGATACCTTGCTTGGCATACATACTGATGACCTTACATATCTTTTTGGCCTATGTTGGCGAAGGGTGTTGCGTTTGAGGTCTATCGTGTCTGTTGGCTTGTAAATTCCATGTCGAACCGAGTTGGGCTTTTACATGGATTTTTGAATGAAGCTTTCTTCTTGTTTTAAACTTGGATGTAGGTAGATTATGGAAGAGTGTTCGAACATACTGGTTGTGTGTTCACAATCGACTGGGGTTGTTGGTCAAGACTTGCATAATGGGTCTTTGCTTGGTATGGGTCAACCTACTGGTATCCTGTCCATCAGCCCACCATCAATTCTTACTGAGGCGGATATGTCATACCTGAGGGGTCTCTACGGAATTCCATAGAGCCTCGGATCTCGGCTTCCCTATGCAGACCAGCGAGCTAATTGGGACATCCCGGGGATGGTGTGCTTGTATGAAATCGCTTTCAAGATTGGGCTTAGACTTCCGCTTCCCAAGTTCGTAGTTGATGTGCTCAATTATCTCAAGGTCGCTCCCGGTCAACTGATGCCCAACGCTTGGAGGGTTATTCTCGGGATGCAGGTACTAGGTGATGTCATGAACGTTTAGATGTCCGTTGACACCTTTTGTCACTTCTACACTGTGAAGGATGTCTCAGCGGATCGGGGTCGTATTCAGTCTAACTCGAGGCCGGGAGTTGATGGCGCTATTAGTATTGGCAATGCGTCTGACAGGTCGGCTTGGAAGGAAAGATACATTTTTGTGAGTAGCGAGCATGTGTTCGGGTCGGCTGACTTGGCAGGGGCTTCAACATCGTGGAAGCCTACTTGTAAGTTCGGTTGTTTTTGCCATTTTGCGTGTTTTACTTTCCCCTTGCATTTTTCGGACTGGATTAGCATTTGAGTGTTCTTCCTTACAGGTACTCATGTGCGGAAGGACATGCTAGGTGATGGGGACAAGGTGGTTAATGGGATAAGAGATGTCTCTAGCGTGACTAGAGCGATTGACCATCTCTTGAGTCCAGCTACGCTGAAGAAATGCAACATGTGGCATACCGTCATTCATCGGTTTGGAGGTAATCACTTGTTCAGGTCCGCCATATCGCTTTGAAATGTTTTCGCGCTCAATTGTGACAACATCGTTCTTTCATTTTTTGTGTGGACAGGCAACGGAGATGAGTACGCTGACAGGGTAGCGAGGTCAAAAACCACCGCGGCTCCAGTTAGGAAGGCTGACAGCTTGTTAGAGCGTTATGCTAAAAAGTCGAGGATGAGTTCTCCAGAATTGGAAGGGGGCCCTTCTAGCGCTCCCTTGGATAGCTTGGCGATCGGGCTGCCGAACGGCCTCACTGGGGATGTCTTGCATCCTCCCAGGACCCGGTCGAGCCCTACAAGGGCCATCACTACTCATGTCCTGGCCGGGCAAGAGGCGGTTACGCCATTTCTAAGGCCGAACAACACGGCGACTGAGAGCCTTTCATTGGGCGACGTATATGATATTGATGGAGACCATTACTCGCTTGACTTGGGTGATCTAACTTTGTGTCATGGAAGGAAGGCCAAACTGGATAACCTTGATGAGTTGGGCAAGGAAGGGTTGAGCTGCTTGCTTTCGTATTCACTGGAGTCGTCGCTCAAGGTAATCCTCGTGGTCGTTGATCGCTTTCCTTTGTTATTTGTGAGTTTGTAGGTTTTTGAATGTTTTGATGTTTTGATGTTGTAGGCCACCAGGGGCATTGCTTATGTACGCAAGGTTGTGGAGAAGGAGCTAGCTTCTCTCCGAGAGGAAAACAAGGCTTTGCATCATTCCAACGCGATGCTCAAGGCGGAGAGGGAGAAAGCCAATGCGGCCAAGGAGAGTGCTCAGAAACATGCAGCGAGCTTGGTTGAGGAGTTAGGCGTTGTCAAGGAAGAGCTAATCACAGCTAGGGTTGAGGCGGCTAAAGCCGCCAGAGCTGAGATGGAACTAGCGTCCGCTGAGGAGGAGAACAAGAGGTTGGAGCTGTTGTTATTTAAACTAAAGTGGAATGGAGACCATCAGTTGATCCTGAACGAGCGTGGATTTTGTTTGAAAGCCATAGAGAGAGGGGAGTCCGTTAGCTATTATCAGGAGAGGGTCAAGATGTGTGAGATGTATCTGACCGAGCATGGGGTGGAGTTCTCAGGCCAGTCTGATGGTTGCTCGGAGGGGGGTGTTGATGGAGCTGTTACCACTTAGTAGTTTCATGTTGGATGGCGAAACTTTGGATGTTGTTATCTTATGGGTTATTTCTTTTGTCGTTTATGTTGTATGTTGCTGGATTCGACTTATAAGTACTTTCTACCATTCATCATTGTTGTTTGTATTACCCTTGTAGGGTTGGATCAGTTATGAATGTTTATTGTGACCTTGGATTTTATTTTGGGTTGTTCTTGGGAAGTCTCGAGATGCGTAGGCTATGAGATGTTATGTCTCATATTTGAATTTGTATGATAGTTGCAATGATGGCCAATACATAAGTATTCGACTAAGATTATCATGCATGAGTAAAGTAGTTCAAAATAGTGAATAACACATGAAGTTAAAGATGCGTTGTTCTTAGAATTTATACTAAAACGTAGTTCATGATGGAGAGTCAGACATATTCATAAATCATGCAGTCATGCTTGTCTTACGAGTCTAGTTTGAATGAAAAATAACAGGCTAACCTATCGACGACGCGCTTGGTCTTGTTGAGCTCTGTCTACTAGGTTTGTCCCCCACTTTAAGCTCTAGTCCAAAGGAGTAGTGCTTGAACTAGTATTGTGTTGGTTCGCCTACTTCGTCGAATTTGTGCGACCCCGGGTCAGTCAGACATCTATGTATGTCAGCTTGTCGTAGGGTGCTATTCTACGCTTGTCAGACGGCCGTGTCAGTCAGCTTGCAATTAGGTGTCATGCTGCATCTGTCAGATGGCTTGTGTCAGTCAGCTTGCAGGTGGGTGTCAAGCTGCGTATGTCAGACGACTGTGTGTCGACCAGGTGGATGTCAAGTCTGTCAGCGGCCGGATGCGCCACCAGATTGGGTGCCATGCTGCGTCGGTCAGACGTCTGGTGCCACCAGGTTGCGGTGGTGTCAAGTGCGTCATCGACGGCCGGATGCGGGCCACTGCGCTTAGGTGCCTGTCGATCTGGTGCCAGGGGTGCAGGTGGGTGTCAAGATGCGTCTGTCAGACGGCCGGATGCGCCACTTCGGCTTGGGTGCCATCTTTGCGTCGGTCGACGTCTGGGTGCCACTGCGGTGGATGTCAAGCTGCGTTTGTCAGACGGATAGTTTTGTGGAGTACATCCTGCGTTCTGACTGTAGAATTCAATGATGGACCCTCTTGGAGAGGGGAGGCGTTGAACCGTCCTGCCTAGTTGGGTTAGTTGACCGACTAGCCTCTGGTCAGGTTGGTTGTGACAGAGAGAAATCAATCTCAAAAGGCGACTCTGATTCATACCTTGGGATACAAGTGGTGTGGCAGCATGTCATGCTCGTCTGTTTACTTTTGTTGGCAACTTAACTCGATAAATCGATTGAGACTGTTGGAATAGGTAGAGAGCTCTTGTCTGCCTGCTAACAGGTGGATGGAGCTAATTCTCTTCGTATGGTTGTGATCATCAATTCTGAAAGGTTTGCACTTGTCTAAACCATGGAGCTGTTTTTTTGCGCATCTCATGGATTAGGAAGTGCAAGCCAAACAGAATAGATGTGAGTCCATGTGTTTTCGTTGCTCATCCTGATGGATGGTTGGCTTTGTTGAGCAGTATGTTTTGGATGATCGCTTGGGAGTAAGATGTGCCACGTGGGCATTACTTCAATCGTATTCGTGATGAGTTAGCCTGCAACATGAGTGTAATCCATCCTCTTGGAGAGGTTTGGGGGGGGGGGGTGGGTGGGGCGGATGACCGACCTGCCTAGCTGGGTTAGTTGACCAGCTAGCCCCTGGTCAGGTCGGCTAGTTGTTGTGAGAATTAAATCTTTTAGATGAAACATGAGCAATGGTACCTTGACTGTGGGTGTAGGCTACCTGTTTGTATGTGCCAGATGGAGTGGATGACCACTGTCCTATTGTTTGGACTTTGTAATGGCGAGGATCCTTCTGGTTGGACGGCGACTTCTCATGGATCGTTGTTGTCGAGGTTTTCCTACTCGTTCAGGTCTTGTATTGGTTAGCCTGCAGGAACGTTGGACCCCCTTGGGGAGGGGGGGGGGCATTAGACTGACCTGCCCAACCGGGTTAGCTAACCGGCTTGCCCCTAGTCAGATCGGTTGTTTGGAAGAGAAATCAATCTCGTCGGACAAAGTTGGACCGTACCTTAGCCGTGGGTAATATGTTGCTCATGGAGAGAAGTTTCTCTGACAAATTAGGTGATCAACTATCAACCTCTTGGATGATGTGATTGTTTGGACTCTTCCAATTGGCTGACGATTTCGCATGGATTCAGTCGTCGGGTGTCACGATGTAAGGACTAGTAGCTTGGTCGGCTGTCAGCAAGATGTTTGGACCCTTCCTGGGAAGGTTTGGGGGGTTGGGGCGGTTGACCGACCTTCCTAGCTGGGTTAGGTGACCAGCTAGCCCCTGGTCAGGTCGGCGGATTGTAAAGAGGAGTTAACCTCAACATGCGAGTATTTGGAAGGTGGGGCATTAGAAGTGATACCTTTTCAAGTGGATGTAATTCCAACTGTTAGCTACCTGTCGTCCTTCCTTGGTTTCCAGCTTGTAGGCTCCGTTGCCTACTACCTTGGTGATTTTGTAAGGACCTTCCCAATTTGGTCCAAGCTTGCCAACTCCTGTCTCCTTGGTGTTCTGGAACACCTTACGTAGAACCCAATCGTCTTGCTTGAAGGTTCGTACGCGTATGTTTTTGTTGAAGTGTTGTGTAGCCTTCTGTTGATAGGCGACACTCCGAATCATGGCTCTTTCCCTGAGTTCATCAACCAAGTCGAGCTCGTGTGCCAATGTTGCATCATTGGTCTGTTCGCTAGCCATTTTGTATCTTGCTGTGGGTAGTCACACTTCTATGGGTATGACTGCTTCAGTTCCATATTTCATGCAGAATGGTGTTTCTCCAGTTGGAGTCCTTGGTGTGGTTCGGTACGACCATAGGACGCCTGGGAGTTTATCCGCCCATGCTCCTTTTGCTTGTTTGAGCCGTTTTTTGAGACTGTTCATGATAGTCTTGTTGGTCGACTCCGCTTGTCCATTTGCTTGGGGATAGCGTGGAGTGGAAAATGTAAGCTTGATTCCCCATTCTTTGCAGAAATCTTGAAACTCATAGCTTATGAACTGGGAGCCATTGTCTGTCACGATTTCGTAGGGGACCCCGTACCTGCAGATCACATGTTTCCAAATGAAATTTTTTACCTCTGTGTCACGGACTTGCTTGAAGGCTTATGCTTCCACCCACTTGGTGAAGTAATCGGTTACTGCGAGCATGTACACTCGTTGGCCTGGTGCAGTAGGTAGTTTCCCTACTATGTCCATCCCCCATTTCATAAAAGGCCATGCAGCAAAGGATGGGTGTAGCCTCTCTGGTGGGAGGTGGCTGATGTGTGAGTGTCTTTGGCATGAGTCACATCTTCTTACAAAGTCTAGAGCATCAACCATCATGGTTGGCCAGTAGTACCCGGTTGTTAGTGCTCGGTGGGCAAGACTTCTGGCTCCAGAGTGGTTGCCGCATTCTCCTGCATGCAGTTCAGTCAGTACATGTCTGGCTTCATTATAAGTTACGCACTTGAGAAGTCGATTGTTTCACAAAAAATCGTGTACTACCCCCTTTGAGTTTTATTGAAGACAAGAGGTCTCTGAAATACGTTTTTAAATCGAGGTTCAATCAAGCAAAATAGTTCAATATGTGCGTAGAATAGGTTTCATACCACAAACCATATCATGTGAATAAAATTTGACACAAACTAACTCTATCGATTGTTTCACAAAAAATCGTGTACTACCCCCCTTTGAGTTTTATTGAAGACAAGAGGTCTCGGAAATACGTTTTTAAATCGAGGTTCGATCAACCAAAATAGTTCAATATGTGCGTAGAATAGGTTTCATACCACAAACCATGTCATGTGAATAAAATTTGACACAAACTAACTCGATCGAGTGTTTTACAAAAAATCGTGTACTACCCCCTTTGAGTTTTATTGAAGACAAGAGGTCTCGGAAATACGTTTTTAAATCGAGGTTCAATCAACCAAAATAGTTCAATATGTGTGTAGAATAGGTTTCATACCATAAACCATATCATGTGAATTAAATTTGACACAAACTAACTCTATCGATTGTTAAACAAAAAATCGTGTACTACCCCCTTTGAGTTTTATTGAAGACAAGAGGTCTCGGAAATACGTTTTTAAATCGAGGTTCGATCAACCAAAATAGTTCAATATGTGCTTAGAATAGGTTTCATACCACAAACCATATCATGTGAATAAAATTTGACGCAAACTAACTCTATCGATTGTTTCACAAAAAATCGTGTACTACCCCCCTTTGAGTTTTATTGAAGACAAGAGGTCTCGGAAATACGTTTTTAAATCGAGGTTCAATCAAGCAAAATAGTTCAATACGTGCGTAGAATAGGTTTCATACCACAAACCATGTCATGTGATTAAAATTTGACACAAACTTACTCTACCAAGTGTTTCACAAAAAATCGTGTAGTACCCCCTTTGAGTTTTATTGAAGACAAGAGGTCTCGGAAATACGTTTTTAAATCGAGGTTCGATCAAGCAAAATTGTTCAATATGTGCGTAGAATATGTTTCATACCACAACCCATGTCATGTGAATAAAATTTGACACAAACTTACTCTACCAAGTGTTTCACAAAAAATCGTGTACTACCCCCGTTTGAGTTTTATTGAAGACAAGTGGTCTCGGAAATACGTTTTTAAATCGAGGTTTGATCAAGCAAAATAGTTCAATATGTGCGTAGAATAGGTTTCATACCACAAACCATGTCATGTGAATAAAATTTGACACAAACTTACTCTACCAAGTGTTTCACAAAAAATCGTGTATTACCCCCTTTGAGTTTTATTGAAGACAAGTGGTCTCGGAAATACGTTTTTAAATCGAGGTTTGATCAAGCAAAATAGTTCAATATGTGCGTAGAATAGGTTTCATACCACAAACCATGTCATGTGAATAAAATTTGACACAAACTTACTCTACCAAGTGTTTTACAAAAAATCGTGTACTACCCCTTTGAGTTTTATTGAAGACAAGAGGTCTCGGAAATACGTTTTTAAATCGAGGTTTGATCAACCAAAATAGTTCAATATGTGCGTATAATAGGTTTCATACCACAAACCATATAATGTGAATAATATTTGACACAAATTAACTCTATCGAGTGTTTCACAAAAAATCGTTTACTACCCCCTTTGAGTTTTATTGAAGACAAGAGGTCTCGGAAATACGTTTTTAAATCGAGGTTCGATCAACCAAAATAGTTCAATATGTGCTTAGAATATGTTTCATACCACAAACCATATCATGTGAATAAAATTTGACACAAACTAACTCTATCGAATGTTTCACAAAAAATCGTGTACTACCCCTTTTGAATTTTATTGAAGACAAGAGGTCTCGGAAATACGTTTTTAAATCGAGGTTCGATCAACCAAAATAGGTAAATATGTGCTTAGAATAGGTTTCATACCACAAACCATATCATGTGAATAAAATTTGACGCAAACTAACTCTATCGATTGTTTCACAAAAAATCGTGTACTACCCCCTTTGAGTTTTATTGAAGACAAGAGGTCTCGGAAATACGTTTTTAAATCGAGGTTCGATCAAGCAAAATAGTTCAATATGTGCGTAGAATAGGTTTCATACCACAAACCATGTCATGTGATTAAAATTTGACACAAACTTACTCTACCAAGTGTTTCACAAAAAATCGTGTAGTACCCCCTTTGAGTTTTATTGAAGACAAGAGGTCTCGGAAATACGTTTTTAAATCGAGGTTCGATCAAACAAAATTGTTCAATATGTGCGTAGAATAGGTTTCATACCACAAACCATGTCAAGTGAATAAAATTTGACACAAACTTACTCTACCAAGTGTTTCACAAAAGATCGTGTACTACCCCTTTGAGTTTTATTGAAGACAAGAGTTCTCGGAAATACGTTTTTAAATCGAGGTTTGATCAACCAAAATAGTTCAATATGTGCGTAGAATAGGTTTCATACCACAAACCATATAATGTGAATAATATTTGACACAAACTAACTCTATCGAATGTTTCATAAAAAATCGTGTACTATACCCCCTTTGAGTTTTATTGAAGACAAGAGGTCTCGGAAATACGTTTTTAAATCGAGGTTCAATCAAGCAAAATAGTTCAATATGTGCGTAGAATAGGTTTCATACCACAAACCATGTCATGTGAATAAAATTTGACACAAACTAACTCTACCAAGTGTTTCACAAAAAATCATGTACTACCCCCTTTGAGTTTTATTGAAGACAAGTGGTCTCGGAAATACGTTTTTAATTCGAGGTTTGATCAAGCAAAATAGTTCAATATGTGCGTAGAATAGGTTTCATACCACAAACCATGTCATGTGAATAAAATTTGACACAAACTTACTCTACCAAGTGTTTTACAAAAAATCGTGTACTACCCCTTTGAGTTTTATTGAAGACAAGAGGTCTCGGAAATACGTTTTTAAATCGAGGTTCGATCAACCAAAATAGTTCAATATGTGCTTAGAATATGTTTCATACCACAAACCATATCATGTGAATAAAATTTGACACAAACTAACTCTATCGATTGTTTCACAAAAAATCGTGTACTACCCCCCTTTGAGTTTTATTGAAGACAAGAGGTCTTTGAAATACGTTTTTAAATCGAGGTTCGATCAAGCAAAATAGTTCAATATGTGCGTAGAATAGGTTTCATACCACAAACCATGTCATGTGAATAAAAATTGACACAAACTTACTCTACCAAGTGTTTCACAAAAAATCGTGTACTACCCCCATTGAGTTTTATTGAAGACAAGAGATCTCGGAAATACGTTTTGAAATCGAGGTTCTATCAAGCAAAATAGTTCAATATGTGCGTAGAATAGGTCTCATACCACAAACCATGTCATGTGAATAAAATTTAACACAAACGTACTCTACCAAGTGTTTCACAAAAAATCGTGTACTACCCCCATTGAGTTTTATTGAAGACAAGAGGTCTCGGAAATACGTTTTTAAATCGAGGTTCTATCAAGCAAAATAGTTCAATATGTGCGTAGAATAGGTCTCATACCACAAACCATGTCATGTGAATAAAATTTAACACAAACTTACTCTACCAAGTGTTTCACAAAAAATCGTGTACTACCCACTTTGAGTTTTATTGAAGACAAGTGGTCTCGGAAATACGTTTTTAAATCGAGGTTTGATCAAGCAAAATAGTTCAATATGTGCGTAGAATAGGTTTCATACCACAAACCATGTCATTTGAATAAAATTTGACACAAACTTACTCTACCATGTGTTTCACAAAAAATCGTGTACTACCCCCTTTGAGTTTTATTGAAGACAAGTGGTCTCGGAAATACGTTTTTAAATCGAGGTTTGATCAAGCAAAATAGTTCAATATGTGCGTAGAATAGGTTTCATACCACAAACCATATAATGTGAATAATATTTGACACAAACTAACTCTATCGAGTGTTTCATAAAAAATCGTGTACTATACCCCCTTTGAGTTTTATTGAAGACAAGAGGTCTCGGAAATACGTTTTTAAATCGAGGTTCAATCAAGCAAAATAGTTCAATATGTGCGTAGAATAGGTTTCATACCACAAACCATGTCATGTGAATAAAATTTGACACAAACTAACTCTACCAAGTGTTTCACAAAAAATCGTGTACTACCCCCCATTGAGTTTTATTGAAGACAAGTGGTCTCGGAAATACGTTTTTAAATCCAGGTTTGATCAAGCAAAATAGTTCAATATGTGCGTAGAATAGGTTTCATACCGCAAACCATGTCTTGTGAATAAAATTTGACACAAACTTACTCTACCAAGTGTTTTACAAAAAATCGTGTACTACCCCTTTGAGTTTTATTGAAGACAAGAGGTCTCGGAAATACGTTTTTAAATCGAGGTTTGATCAACCAAAATAGTTCAATATGTGCGTATAATAGGTTTCGTACCACAAACCATATAATGTGAATAATATTTGACACAAATTAACTCTATCGAGTGTTTCACAAAAAATCGTGTACTACCCCCTTTGAGTTTTATTGAAGACAAGAGGTCTCGGAAATACGTTTTTAAATCGAGGTTCGATCAACCAAAATAGTTCAATATGTGCTTAGAATATGTTTCATACCACAAACCATGTCATGTGAATAAAATTTGACACAAACTTACTCTACCAAGTGTTTCACAAAAAACTTACTCTACCAAGTGTTTCACAAAAAATCGTGTACTACCCCCTTTGAGTTTTATTGAAGACAAGTGGTCTCGGAAATACGTTTTTAAATCGAGGTTTGATCAAGCAAAATAGTTCAATATGTGCGTAGAATAGGTTTCATACCACAAACCATGTCATGTGAATAAAATTTGACACAAACTTACTCTACCAAGTGTTTCACAAAAAATCGTGTACTACCCCCTTTGAGTTTTATTGAAGACAAGAGGTCTCGGAAATACGTTTTTAAATCGAGGTTTGATCAAGCAAAATAGTTCAATATGTGCGTAGAATAGGTTTCATACCACAAACCATGTCATGTGAATAAAATTTGACACAAACTAACTCTACCAAGTGTTTCACAAAAAATCGTGTACTACCCCCCATTGAGTTTTATTGAAGACAAGTGGTCTCGGAAATACGTTTTTAAATCCAGGTTTGATCAAGCAAAATAGTTCAATATGTGCGTAGAATAGGTTTCATACCGCAAACCATGTCTTGTGAATAAAATTTGACACAAACTTACTCTACCAAGTGTTTTACAAAAAATCGTGTACTACCCCTTTGAGTTTTATTGAAGACAAGAGGTCTCGGAAATACGTTTTTAAATCGAGGTTTGATCAACCAAAATAGTTCAATATGTGCGTATAATAGGTTTCGTACCACAAACCATATAATGTGAATAATATTTGACACAAATTAACTCTATCGAGTGTTTCACAAAAAATCGTGTACTACCCCATTTGAGTTTTATTGAAGACAAGAGGTCTCGGAAATACATTTTTAAATCGAGGTTCGATCAACCAAAATAGTTCAATATGTGCTTAGAATATGTTTCATACCACAAACCATGTCATGTGAATAAAATTTGACACAAACTTACTCTACCAAGTGTTTCACAAAAAATCGTGTACTACCCCCTTTGAGTTTTATTGAAGACAAGTGGTCTCGGAAATACGTTTTTAAATCGAGGTTTGATCAAGCAAAATAGTTCAATATGTGCGTAGAATAGGTTTCATACCACAAACCATGTCATGTGAATAAAATTTGACACAAACTAACTCTACCAAGTGTTTCACAAAAAATCGTGTACTACCCCCCTTTGAGTTTTATTGAAGACAAGTGGTCTCGGAAATACGTTTTTCAATCGAGGTTTGATCAAGCAAAATAGTTCAATATGTGCGTAGAATAGGTTTCATACCACAAACCATGTCATGTGAATAAAATTTGACACAAACTTACTCTACCAAGTGTTTTACAAAAAATCGTGTACTACCCCTTTGAGTTTTATTGAAGACAAGAGGTCTCGGAAATACGTTTTTAAATCGAGGTTCGATCAACCAAAATAGTTCAATATGTGCTTAGAATATGTTTCATACCACAAACCATATCATGTGAATAAAATTTTCACATAAACTAACTCTATCGATTGTTTCACAAAAAATCGTGTACTACCCCCTTTGAGTTTTATTGAAGACAAGAGGTCTCTGAAATACGTTTTTAAATCGAGGTTCGATCAAGCAAAATAGTTCAATATGTGCGTAGAATAGGTTTCATACCACAAACCATGTCATGTGAATAAAAATTGACACAAACTTACTCTACCAAGTGTTTCACAAAAAATCGTGTACTACCCCCATTGAGTTTTATTGAAGACAAGAGGTCTCGGAAATACGTTTTTAAATCGAGGTTCTATCAAGCAAAATAGTTCAATATGTGCGTAGAATAGGTCTCATACCACAAACCATGTCATGTGAATAAAATTTAACACAAACGTACTCTACCAAGTGTTTCACAAAAAATCGTGTACTACCCCCATTGAGTTTTATTGAAGACAAGAGGTCTCGGAAATACGTTTTTAAATCGAGGTTCTATCAAGCAAAATAGTTCAATATGTGCGTAGAATAGGTCTCATACCACAAACCATGTCATGTGAATAAAATTTAACACAAACTTACTCTACCAAGTGTTTCACAAAAAATCGTGTACTACCCCCTTTGAGTTTTATTGAAGACAAGTGGTCTCGGAAATACGTTTTTAAATCGAGGTTTGATCAAGCAAAATAGTTCAATATGTGCGTAGAATAGGTTTCATACCACAAACCATGTCATGTGAATAAAATTTGACACAAACTTACTCTACCAAGTGTTTCACAAAAAATCGTGTACTACCCCTTTGAGTTTTATTGAAGACAAGTGGTCTCGGAAATACGTTTTTAAATCGAGGTTTGATCAAGCAAAATAGTTCAATATGTGCGTAGAATAGGTTTCATACCACAAACCATATAATGTGAATAATATTTGACACAAACTAACTCTATCGAGTGTTTCATAAAAAATCGTGTACTATACCCCCTTTGAGTTTTATTGAAGACAAGAGGTCTCGGAAATACGTTTTTAAATCGAGGTTCAATCAAGCAAAATAGTTCAATATGTGCGTAGAATAGGTTTCATACCACAAACCATGTCATGTGAATAAAATTTGACACAAACTAACTCTACCAAGTGTTTCACAAAAAATCGTGTACTACCCCCATTGAGTTTTATTGAAGACAAGTGGTCTCGGAAATACGTTTTTAAATCCAGGTTTGATCAAGCAAAATAGTTCAATATGTGCGTAGAATAGGTTTCATACCGCAAACCATGTCTTGTGAATAAAATTTGACACAAACTTACTCTACCAAGTGTTTTACAAAAAATCGTGTACTACCCCTTTGAGTTTTATTGAAGACAAGAGGTCTCGGAAATACGTTTTTAAATCGAGGTTTGATCAACCAAAATAGTTCAATATAAAGTATAATAGGTTTCGTACCACAAACCATATAATGTGAATAATATTTGACACAAATTAACTCTATCGAGTGTTTCACAAAAAATCGTGTACTACCCCCTTTGAGTTTTATTGAAGATAAGAGGTCTCGGAAATACGTTTTTAAATCGAGGTTCGATCAACCAAAATAGTTCAATATGTGCTTAGAATATGTTTCATACCACAAACCATGTCATGTGAATAAAATTTGACACAAACTTACTCTACCAAGTGTTTCACAAAAAATCGTGTACTACCCCCTTTGAGTTTTATTGAAGACAAGTGGTCTCGGAAATACGTTTTTAAATCGAGGTTTGATCAAGCAAAATAGTTCAATATGTGCGTAGAATAGGTTTCATACCACAAACCATATCATGTGAATAAAATTTGACACAAACTTACTCTACCAAGTGTTTCACAAAAAATCGTGTACTACCCCCTTTGAGTTTTATTGAAGACAAGTGGTCTCGGAAATACGTTTTTAAATCGAGGTTCGATCAACCAAAATAGTTCAATATGTGCGTAGAATATGTTTCATACCACAAACCATGTCATGTGAATAAAATTTGACACAAACTTACTCTACTAAGTGTTTCACAAAAAATCGTGTACTACCCCCTTTGAGTTTTATTGAAGACAAGAGGTCTCGGAAATACGTTTTTAAATCGAGGTTTGATCAAGCAAAATAGTTCAATATGTGCGTAGAATAGGTTTCATACCACAAACCATGTCATGTGAATAAAATTTGACACAAACTTTACCAAGTGTTTCACAAAAAATCGTGTACTACCCCTTTGAGTTTTATTGAAGACAAGTGGTCTCGGAAATACGTTTTTAAATCGAGGTTTGATCAAGCAAAATAGTTCAATATGTGCGTAGAATAGGTTTCATACCACAAACCATGTCATGTGAATAAAATTTGACACAAACTTACTCTACCAAGTGTTTTACAAAAAATCGTGTACTACCCCTTTGAGTTTTATTGAAGACAAGAGGTCTCGGAAATACGTTTTTAAATCGAGGTTTGATCAACCAAAATAGTTCAATATGTGCGTATAATAGGTTTCATACCACAAACCATATAATGTGAATAATATTTGACACAAGTTAACTCTATCGAGTGTTTCACAAAAAATCGTGTACTACCCCCTTTGAGTTTTATTGAAGACAAGAGGTCTCGGAAATACGTTTTTAAATCGAGGTTCGATCAACCAAAATAGTTCAATATGTGCTTAGAATATGTTTCATACCACAAACCATATCATGTGAATAAAATTTGACACAAACTAACTCTATCGATTGTTTCACAAAAAATCGTGTACTACCCCCCTTCGAGTTTTATTGAAGACAAGAGGTCTCGGAAATACGTTTTTAAATCGAGGTTCGATCAAGCAAAATAGTTCAATATGTGCGTAGAATAGGTTTCATACCACAAACCATGTCATGTGAATAAAAATTGACACAAACTTACTCTACCAAGTGTTTCACAAAAAATCGTGTACTACCCCCATTGAGTTTTATTGAAGATAAGAGGTCTCGGAAATACGTTTTTAAATCGAGGTTCTATCAAGCAAAATAGTTCAATATGTGCGTAGAATAGGTCTCATACCACAAACCATGTCATGTGAATAAAATTTGACACAAACTTACTCTACCAAGTGTTTCACAAAAAATCGTGTACTACTCCCTTTGAGTTTTATTGAAGACAAGAGGTCTCGGAAATACGTTTTTAAATCGAGGTTCTATCAAGAAAAATAGTTCAATATGTGCGTAGAATAGGTCTCATACCACAAACCATGTCATGTGAATAAAATTTGACACAAACTTACTCTACCAAGTGTTTTACAAAAAATCGTGTACTATCCCTTTGAGTTTTATTGAAGACAAGAGGTCTCGGAAATACGTTTTTAAATCGAGGTTTGATCAACCAAAATAGTTCAATATGTGCGTATAATAGGTTTCATACCACAAACCATATAATGTGAATAATATTTGACACAAATTAACTCTATCGAGTGTTTCACAAAAAATCGTGTACTACCCCCTTTGAGTTTTATTGAAGACAAGTGGTCTCGGAAATACGTTTTTAAATCGAGGTTTTATCAAGCAAAATAGTTCAATATGTGCGTAGAATAGGTTTCATACCACAAACCATGTCATGTGAATAAAATTTGACACAAACTTACTCTACCAAGTGTTTCACAAAAAATCGTGTACTACCCCCTTTGAGTTTTATTGAAGACAAGAGGTCTCGGAAATACGTTTTTAAATCGAGGTTTGATCAAGCAAAATAGTTCAATATGTGCGTAGAATAGGTTTCATACCACAAACCATGTCATGTGAATAAAATTTGACACAAACTTACTCTACCAAGTGTTTCACAAAAAATCGTGTACTACCCCCTTTGAGTTTTATTGAAGACAAGTGGTCTCGGAAATACATTTTTAAATCGAGGTTTGATCAAGCAAAATAGTTCAATATGTGCGTAGAATAGGTTTCATACCACAAACCATGTCATGTGAATAAAATTTGACACAAACTTACTCTACCAAGTGTTTTACAAAAAATCGTGTACTACCCCTTTGAGTTTTATTGAAGACAAGAGGTCTCGGAAATATGTTTTTAAATCGAGGTTTGATCAACCAAAATAGTTCAATATGTGCGTATAATAGGTTTCATACCACAAACCATATAATGTGAATAATATTTGACACAAATTAACTCTATCGAGTGTTTCACAAAAAATCGTGTACTACCCCCTTTGAGTTTTATTGAAGACAAGAGGTCTCGGAAATACGTTTTTAAATCGAGGTTCGATCAACCAAAATAGTTCAATATGTGCTTAGAATATGTTTCATACCACAAACCATATCATGTGAATAAAATTTGACACAAACTAACTCTATCGATTGTTTCACAAAAAATCGTGTACTACCCCCCTTTGAGTTTTATTGAAGACAAGAGGTCTCGGAAATACGTTTTTAAATCGAGGTTCGATCAAGAAAAATAGTTCAATATGTGCGTAGAATAGGTTTCATACCACAAACCATGTCATGTGAATAAAAATTGACACAAACTTACTCTACCAAGTGTTTCACAAAAAATCGTGTACTACCCCCATTGAGTTTTATTGAAGACAAGAGGTCTCGGAAATACGTTTTTAAATCGAGGTTCGATCAAGCAAAATAGTTCAATATGTGCGTAGAATAGGTCTCATACCACAAACCATGTCATGTGAATAAAATTTAACACAAACTTACTCTACCTAGTGTTTCACAAAAAATCGTGTACTACCCCCTTTGAGTTTTATTGAAGACAAGAGGTCTCGGAAATACGTTTTTAAATCGAGGTTCTATCAAGCAAAATAGTTCAATATGTGCGTAGAATAGGTCTCATACCACAAACTATGTCATGTGAATAAAATTTGACACAAACTTACTCTACCAAGTGTTTCACAAAAAATCGTGTACTACCCCTTTAAGTTTTATTGAAGACAAGAGGTCTCGGAAATACGTTTTTAAATCGAGGTTTGATCAACCAAAATAGTTCAATATGTGCGTATAATAGGTTTCATACCACAAACCATATAATGTGAATAATATTTGACACAAATTAACTCTATCGAGTGTTTCACAAAAAATCGTGTACTACCCCCTTTGAATTTTATTGAAGACAAGAGGTATCGGAAATACGTTTTTAAATCGAGGTTCTATCAATCAAAATAGTTCAATATGTTCTTAGAATATGTTTCATACCACAAACCATGTCATGTGAATAAAATTTGACACAAACTTACTCTACCAAGTGTTTCACAAAAAATCGTGTACTACCCAGTTTGAGTTTTATTGAAGACAAGTGGTCTCGGAAATACGTTTTTAAATCGAGGTTTGTTCAAGCAAAATAGTTCAATATGTGCGTAGAATAGGTTTCATACCACAAACCATGTCATGTGAATAAAATTTGACACAAACTTACTCTACCAAGTGTTTCACAAAAAATCGTGTACTACCCCCTTTGAGTTTTATTGAAGACAAGTGGTCTCGGAAATACGTTTTTAAATCGAGGTTCGATCAAGCAAAATAGTTCAATATGTGCGTAGAATAGGTCTCATAACACAAACCATGCCATGTGAATAAAATTTGACACAAACTTACTCTACCAAGTGTTTCACAAAAAATCGTGTACTATCCCCTTTGAGTTTTATTGAAGACAAGTGGTCTCGGAAATACATTTTTAAATCCAGGTTTGATCAAGCAAAATAGTTCAATATGTGCGTAGAATAGGTTTCATACCACAAACCATGTCTTGTGAATAAAATTTGACACAAACTTACTCTACCAAGTGTTTTACAAAAAATCGTGTACTACCCCTTTGAGTTTTATTGAAGACAAGAGGTCTCGGAAATACGTTTTTAAATCGAGGTTTGATCAACCAAAATAGTTCAATATGTGTGTATAATAGGTTTCGTACCACAAACCATATAATGTGAATAATATTTGACACAAATTAACTCTATCGAGTGTTTCACAAAAAATCGTGTACTACCCCCTTTGAGTTTTATTGAAGACAAGAGGTCTCGGAAATACGTTTTTAAATCGAGGTTCGATCAACCAAAATAGTTCAATATGTGCTTAGAATATGTTTCATACCACAAACCATGTCATGTGAATAAAATTTGACACAAACTTACTCTACCAAGTGTTTCACAAAAAATCGTGTACTACCCCCTTTGAGTTTTATTGAAGACAAGTGGTCTCGGAAATACGTTTTTAAATCGAGGTTTGATCAAGCAAAATAGTTCAATATGTGTGTAGAATAGGTTTCATACCACAAACCATGTCATGTGAATAAAATTTGACACAAACTTACTCTACCAAGTGTTTCACAAAAAATCGTGTACTACCCCCTTTGAGTTTTATTTAAGACAAGAGGTCTCGGAAATACGTTTTTAAATCGAGGTTTGATCAAGCAAAATAGTTCAATATGTGCGTAGAATAGGTTTCATACCACAAACCATGTCATGTGAATAAAATTTGACACAAACTTACTCTACCAAGTGTTTCACAAAAAATCGTGTACTACCCCCTTTGAGTTTTATTGAAGACAAGTGGTCTCGGAAATACGTTTTTAAATCGAGGTTTGATCAAGCAAAATAGTTCAATATGTGCATAGAATAGGTTTCATACCATAAACCTTGTCATGTGAATAAAATTTGACACAAACTTACTCTACCAAGTGTTTTACAAAAAATCGTGTACTACCCCTTTGAGTTTTATTGAAGACAAGAGGTCTCGGAAATACGTTTTTAAATCGAGGTTTGATCAACCAAAATAGTTCAATATGTGCGTATAATAGGTTTCATACCACAAACCATATAATGTGAATAATATTTGACACAAATTAACTCTATCGAGTGTTTCACAAAAAATCGTGTTCTATATCTTTGAGTTTTATTGAAGACAAGAGGTCTCGGAAATACGTTTTTAAATCGAGGTTCGATCAACCAAAATAGTTCAATATGTGCTTAGAATATGTTTCATACCACAAACCATATCATGTGAATAAAATTTGACACAAACTAACTCTATCGATTGTTTCACAAAAAATTGTGTACTACCCCCCTTTGAGTTTTATTGAAGACAAGAGGTCTCGGAAATATGTTTTTAAATCGAGGTTCGATCAAGCAAAATAGTTCAATATGTGCGTAGAATAGGTTTCATACCACAAACCATGTCATGTGAATAAAAATTGACACAAACTTACTCTACGAAGTGTTTCACAAAAAATCGTGTACTACCCCCATTGAGTTTTATTGAAGACAAGAGGTCTCGGAAATACGTTTTTAAATCGAAGTTCTATCAAGCAAAATAGTTCAATATGTGCGTAGAATAGGTCTCATACCACAAACCATGTCATGTGAATAAAATTTGACACAAACTTACTCTACCAAGTGTTTCACAAAAAATCGTGTACTACCCCCTTTGAGTTTTATTGAAGACAAGAGGTCTCGGAAATACGTTTTTAAATCGAGGTTCTATCAAGCAAAATAGTTCAATATGTGCGTAGAATAGGTCTCATACCACAAACCATGTCATGTGAATAAAATTTGACACAAACTTACTCTACCAAGTGTTTCACAAAAAATCGTGTACTACCCCCATTGAGTTTTATTGAAGACAAGAGGTCTCGGAAATACGTTTTTAAATCGAGGTTCTATCAAGCAAAATAGTTCAATATGTGCGTAGAATAGGCCTCATACCACAAACCATGTCATGTGAATAAAATTTGACACAAATTTACTCTACCAAGTGTTTCACAAAAAATCGTGTACTACCCCTTTGAGTTTTATTGAAGACAAGAGGTCTCGGAAATACGTTTTTAAATCGAGGTTTGATCAAACAAAATAGTTCAATATGTGCTTAGAATAGGTTTCATACCACAAACCATGTCATGTGAATAAAATTTGACACAAACTTACTCTACCAAGTGTTTCACAAAAAATCGTGCACTACCCCCTTTGAGTTTTATTGAAGACAAGAGGTCTCGGAAATACGTTTTTAAATCGAGGTTTGATCAACCAAAATAGTTCAATATGTGCGTAGAATAGGTTTCATACCACAAACCATAAAATGTGAATAATATTTGACACAAATTAACTCTATCGAGTGTTTCACAAAAAATCGTGTACTACCCCCCTTTGAGTTTTATTGAAGACAAGAGGTCTCGGAAATACGTTTTTAAATCGTGGTTTGGTCAACCAAAATAGTTCAATATGTGCGTAGAATAGGTTTCATACCACAAACCATATAATGTGAATAATATTTGACACAAATTAACTCTATCGAGTGTTTCACAAAAAATCGTGTACTACACCCTTTGAGTTTTATTGAAGACAAGAGGTCTCTGAAATACGTTTTTAAATCGAGGTTCAATCAAGAAAAATAGTTCAATATGTGCGTGGAATAGGTTTCATACCACAAACCATGTCATGTGAATAAAAATTAACACAAACTTACTCTACCAAGTGTTTCACAAAAAATCGTGTACTACCCCCATTGAGTTTTATTGAAGACAAGAGGTCTCGGAAATACGTTTTTAAATCGAGGTTAGATCAAGCAAAATAGTTCAATATGTGCGTAGGATAGGTTTCATACCACAAACCATGTCATGTGAATAAAATTTGACACAAACTTACTCTACCAAGTGTTTCACAAAAAATCGTGTACTACCCCCTTTGAGTTTTATTGAAGACAAGAGGTCTCGGAAATACGTTTTTAAATCGAGGTTTGATCAACAAAAATAGTTCAATATGTGTGTAGAATAGGTTTCATACCACAAACCATAAAATGTGAATAATATTTGACACAAATTAACTCTATCGAGTGTTTCACAAAAAATCGTGTACTACCCCCCTTTGAGTTTTATTGAAGACAAGAGGTCTCGGAAATACGTTTTTAAATCGTGGTTTGGTCAACCAAAATAGTTCAATATGTGCGTAGAATAGGTTTCATACCACAAACCATAAAATGTGAATAATATTTGACACAAATTAACTCTATCGAGTGTTTCACAAAAAATCGTGTACTATACCCCCTTTGAGTTTTGTTGAAGACAAGAGGTGTCTGAAATACGTTTTTAAATCGAGGTTCAATCAAGAACAATAGTTCAATATGTGCGTAGAATAGGTTTCATACCACAAACCATGTCATGTGAATAAAAATTGACACAAACTTACTCTACCAAGTGTTTCACAAAAAATCGTGTACTATCCCTTTGAGTTTTATTGAAGACAAGAGGTCACGGAAATATGTTTTTAAATCGAGGTTTGATCAACCAAAATAGTTCAATATGTGCGTAGAATAGGTTTCATACTACAAACCATATAATGTGAATAATATTTGACACAAATTAACTCTATCGAGTGTTTCACAAAAAATCGTGTACTACCCCCTTTGAGTTTTATTGAAGACAAGAGGTCTCTGAAATACGTTTTTAAAGCGAGGTTCAATCAAGAAAAATAGTTCAATATGTGCGTAGAATAGGTTTTATACCACAAACCATGTCATGTGAATAAAAATTGACACAAACTTACTCTACCAAGTGTTTCACAAAAATTCGTGTACTACCCCCTTTGAGTTTTATTGAAGACAAGAGGTCTCGGAAATACGTTTTTAAATCGAGGTTCAATCAACCAAAATAGTTCAATATGTGCTTAGAATATGTTTCATACCACAAACCATATCATGTGAATAAAATTTGACACAAACTAACTCTATCGATTGTTTCACAAAAAATCGTGTACTACCCCCTTTGAGTTTTATTGAAGACAAGAGGTCTCGGAAATACGTTTTTAAATCGAGGTTTGATCAAGCAAAATAGTTCAATATGTGCGTAGAATAGGTGTCATACCACAAACCATGTCATGTGAATAAAAATTGACACAAACTTACTCTACCAAGTGTTTCACAAAAAATCGTGTACTACCCCCATTGAGTTTTATTGAAGACAAGAGGTCTCGGAAATACGTTTTTAAATCGATGTTCGATCAAGAAAAATAGTTCAATATGTGCGTAGAATAGGTCTCATACCACAAACCATGACATGTGAATAAAATTTGACACAAACTTACTCTACCAAGTGTTTCACAAAAAATCGTGTACTACCCCCTTTGAGTTTTATTGAAGACAAGAGTTCTCGGAAATACGTTTTTAAATCGAGGTTTGATCAAGCAAAATAGTTCAATATGTGCGTAGAATAGGTTTCATACCACAAACCATGTCATGTGAATAAAAATTGACACAAACTTACTCTACCAAGTGTTTCACAAAAAATCATGTACTACTCCTTTGAGTTTTATTGAAGACAAGAGGTCTCGGAAATACGTTTTTAAATCGAGGTTTGATCAACCAAAATAGTTCAATATGTGCGTAGAATAGGTTTCATACCACAAACCATGTCATGTGAATAAAATTTGACACAAACTTACTCTACCAAGTGTTTCACAAAAATCGTGTACTACCCCCTTTGAGTTTTATTGAAGACAAGAGGTCTCGGAAATACGTTTTTAAATCGAGGTTCAATCAAGAAAAATAGTTCAATATGTGCGTGGAATAGGTTTCATACCACAAACCATGTCATGTGAATAAAAATTGACACAAACTTACTCTACCAAGTGTTTCACAAAAAATCGTGTACTACCCCTTTGAGTTTTATTGAAGACAAGAGGTCTCGGAAATACGTTTTTGAATCGAGGTTCAATCAAGAAAAATAGTTCAATATGTGCGTGGAATAGGTTTCATACCATAAACCATGTCATGTGAATAAAAATTGACACAAACTTACTCTACCAAGTGTTTCACAAAAAATCGTTTACTACCCCCTTTGAGTTTTATTGAAGACAAGAGGTCTCGGAAATACGTTTTTAAATCGAGGTTTGATCAACCAAAATAGTTCAATATGTGCGTAGAATAGGTTTCATACCACAAACCATATAATGTGAATAATATTTGACACAAATTAACTCTATCGAGTGTTTCACAAAAAATCGTGTACTACCCCCTTTGAGTTTTATAGAAGACAAGAGGTCTCTGAAATACGTTTTTAAATCGAGGTTCAATCAAGAAAAATAGTTCAATATGTGCGTAGAATAGGTTTCATACCACAAACCATGTCATGTGAATAAAAATTGACACAAACTTACTCTACCAAGTGTTTCACAAAAAATCGTGTAATATACCCCCTTTGAGTTTTATTGAAGACAAGAGGTCTCTGAAATAAGTTTTTAAATCGAGGTTCAATCAAGAAAAATAGTTCAATATGTGCGTAGAATAGGTTTCATACCACAAACCATGTCATGTGAATGAAAATTGACACAAACTTACTCTACCAAGTGTTTCACAAAAAATCGTGTACTACCCCCTTTGAGTTTTATTGAAGTCAAGAGGTCTCGGAAATACATTTTTAAATCGAGGTTTGATCAACCAAAATAGTTCAATATGTGCGTAGAATAGGTTTCATACCACAAACCATATAATGTGAATAATATTTGACACAAATTAACTCTATCGAGTGTTTCACAAAAAATCGTGTACTACCCCCTTTGAGTTTTATTGAAGACAAGAGGTCTCTGAAATACATTTTTAAATCGAGGTTCAATCAAGAAAAATAGTTCAATATGTGCGTAGAATAGGTTTCATACCACAAACCATGTCATGTGAATAAAAATTGACACAAACTTACTCTACCAAGTGTTTCACCAAAAATCGTGTACTACCCCCTTTGAGTTTTATGGAAGACAAGAGGTCTCGGAAATACGTTTTTAAATCGAGGTTTGATCAACCAAAATAGTTCAATATGTGCGTAGAATAGGTTTCATACCACAAACCATATAATGTGAATAATATTTGACACAAATTAACTCTATCGAGTGTTTCACAAAAAATCGTGTACTACCCCCTTTGAGTTTTATTGAAGACAGGAGGTCTCTGAAATACGTTTTTAAATCGAGGTTCAATCAAGAAAAATAGTTCAATATGTGCGTAGAATAGGTTTCATACCACAAACCATGTCATGTGAATAAAAATTGACACAAACTTACTCTACCAAGTGTTTCACAAAAAATCATGTACTACCCCTTTGAGTTTTATTGAAGACAAGAGGTCTCGGAAATACGTTTTTAAATCGAGGTTTGATCAACCAAAATAGTTCAATATGTGCGTAGAATAGATTTCATACCACAAACCATATAATGTGAATAATATTTGACAGAAACTAACTCTATCGAGTGTTTCACAAAAAATCGTGTACTACCCCTTTGAGTTTTATTGAAGACAAGAGGTCTCGGAAATACGTTTTTAAATCGAGGTTCAATCAAGCAAAATAGTTCAATATGTGCGTAGAATAGGTTTCATACCACAAACCATGCCATGTGAATAAAAATTGACACAAACTTACTCTACCAAGTGTTTCACAAAAAATCGTTTACTACCCCCTTTGAGTTTTATTGAAGACAAGAGGTCTCGGAAATACGTTTTTAAATCGATGTTCGATCAAGAAAAATAGTTCAATATGTGCGTAGAATAGGTCTCATACCACAAACCATGTCATGTGAATAAAATTTGACACAAACTTACTCTACCAAGTGTTTCACAAAAAATCGTGTACTACCCCCTTTGAGTTTTATTGAAGACAAGAGTTCTCGGAAATACGTTTTTAAATCGAGCTTTGATCAAGCAAAATAGTTCAATATGTGCGTAGAATAGGTTTCATACGACAAACCATGTCATGTGAATAAAAATTGACACAAACTTACTCTACCAAGTGTTTCACAAAAAATCATGTACTACCCCTTTGAGTTTTATTGAAGACAAGAGGTCTTGGAAATACGTTTTTAAATCGAGGTTTGATCAACCAAAATAGTTCAATATGTGCGTAGAATAGGTTTCATACCACAAACCATGTCATGTGAATAAAATTTGACACAAATTAACTCTATCGAGTGTTTCACAAAAAATCGTGTACTACCCCCTTTGAGTTTTATAGAAGACAAGAGTTCTCGGAAATACGTTTTTAAATCGAGGTTTGATCAAGCAAAATAGTTCAATATGTGCGTAGAATAGGTTTCATACCACAAACCATGTCATGTGAATAAAATTTGACACAAACTTACTCTACCAAGTGTTTCACAAAAAATCGTGTACTACCCCCTTTAAGTTATATTGAAGACAAGAGGTCTCGGAAATACGTTTTTAAATCGAGGTTTGATCAACCAAAATAGTTCAATATGTCCGTAGAATAGGTTTCATACCACAAACCATAAAATGTGAATAATATTTGACACAAATTAACTCTATCGAGTGTTTCACAAAAAATCGTGTACTACCCCCCTTTGAGTTTTATTGAAGACAAGAGGTCTCGGAAATACGTTTTTAAATCGTGGTTTGGTCAACCAAAATAGTTCAATATGTGCGTAGAATAGGTTTCATACCACAAACCATATAATGTGAATAATATTTGACACAAATTAACTGTATCGAGTGTTTCACAAAAAATCGTGTACTACACCCGTTGAGTTTTATTGAAGACAAGAGGTCTCTGAAATACGTTTTTAAATCGAGGTTCAATCAAGAAAAATAGTTCAATATGTGCGTGGAATAGGTTTCATACCACAAACCATGTCATGTGAATAAAAATTAACACAAACTTACTCTACCAAGTGTTTCACAAAAAATCGTGTACTACTCCATTGAGTTTTATTGAAGACAAGAGGTCTCGGAAATACATTTTTAAATCGAGGTTCAATCAAGAAAAATAGTTCAATATGTGCGTGGAATAGGTTTCATACCATAAACCATGTCATGTGAATAAAAATTGACACAAACTTACTCTACCAAGTGTTTCACAAAAAATCGTTTACTACCCCCTTTGAGTTTTATTGAAGACAAGAGGTCTCGGAAATACGTTTTTAAATCGAGGTTTGATCAACCAAAATAGTTCAATATGTGCGTAGAATAGGTTTCATACCACAAACCATATAATGTGAATAATATTTGACACAAATTAACTCTATAGAGTGTTTCACAAAAAATCGTGTACTACCCCCTTTGAGTTTTATTGAAGACAAGAGGTATCTGAAATACGTTTTTAAATCGAGGTTCAATCAAGAAAAATAGTTCAATATGTGCGTAGAATAGGTTTCATAGCACAAACCATGTCATGTGAATAAAAATTGACACAAACTTACTCTACCAAGTGTTTCACAAAAATTCGTGTACTACCCCCTTTGAGTTTTATTGAAGACAAGAGGTCTCGGAAATACGTTTTTAAATCGATGTTCGATCAAGAAAAATAGTTCAATATGTGCGTAGAATAGGTCTCATACCACAAACCATGTCATGTGAATAAAATTTGACACAAACTTACTCTACCAAGTGTTTCACAAAAAATCGTGTACTACCCCCTTTGAGTTTTATTGAAGACAAGAGTTCTCGGAAATACGTTTTTAAATCGAGGTTTGATCAAGCAAAATAGTTCAATATGTGCGTAGAATAGGTTTCATACCACAAACCATGTCATGTGAATAAAAATTGACACAAACTTACTCTACCAAGTGTTTCACAAAAAATCATGTACTACTCCTTTGAGTTTTATTGAAGACAAGAGGTCTCGGAAATACGTTTTTAAATCGAGGTTTGATCAACCAAAATAGTTCAATATGTGCGTAGAATAGGTTTCATACCACAAACCATGTCATGTGAATAAAATTTGACACAAACTTACTCTACCAAGTGTTTCACAAAAATCGTGTACTACCCCCTTTGAGTTTTATTGAAGACAAGAGGTCTCGGAAATACGTTTTTAAATCGAGGTTCAATCAAGAAAAATAGTTCAATATGTGCGTGGAATAGGTTTCATACCACAAACCATGTCATGTGAATAAAAATTGACACAAACTTACTCTACCAAGTGTTTCACAAAAAATCGTGTACTACCCCCTTTGAGTTTTATTGAAGACAAGAGGTCTCGGAAATACGTTTTTAAATCGAGGTTTGATCAAGCAAAATAGTTCAATATGTGCGTAGGATAGGTTTCATACCACAAACCATGTCATGTGAATAAAATTTGACACAAACTTACTCTACCAAGTGTTTAAAAAAAAATCGTGTACTACCCCCCTTTGAGTTTTATTGAAGACAAGAGGTCTCGGAAATACGTTTTTAAATCGAGGTTTGATCAACCAAAATAGTTCAATATGTGCGTAGAATAGGTTTCATACCACAAACCATAAAATGTGAATAATATTTGACACAAATTAACTCTATCGAGTGTTTCACAAAAAATCGTGTACTACCCCCTTTGTGTTTTGTTGAAGACAAGAGGTATCTGAAATACGTTTTTAAATCGAGGTTCAATCAAGAACAATAGTTCAATATGTGTGTAGAATAGGTTTCATACCACAAACCATTTCATGTGAATAAAAATTGACACAAACTTACTCTACCAAGTGTTTCACAAAAAATTGTGTACTACCCCTTTGAGTTTTATTGAAGACAAGAGGTCTCGAAAATACGTTTTTGAATCGAGGTTTGATCAACCAAAATAGTTCAATATGCGCGTAGAATAGGTTTCATACTACAAACCATATAATGTGAATAATATTTGACACAAATTAACTCTATCGAGTGTTTCACAAAAAATTGTGTACTACCCCCTTTGAGTTTTATAGAAGACAACAGGTCTCTGAAATACGTTTATAAATAAAGGTTCAATCAAGAACAATAGTTCAATATGTGCGTAGAATAGGTTTCATACCACAAATCATGTCATGTGAATAAAAATTGACACAAACTTACTCTACCAAGTGTTTCACAAAAAATCGTGTACTACCCCTTTGAGTTTTATTGAAAACAAGAGGTCTCGGAAATACGTTTTTGAATCGAGGTTTGATCAACCAAAATAGTTCAATATGTGCGTAGAATAGGTTTCATACTACAAACCATATAATGTGAATAATATTTGACACAAATTAACTCTATCGAGTGTTTCACAAAAAATCGTGTACTACCCCCTTTGAGTTTTATAGAAGACAAGAGGTCTCTGAAATACGTTTTTAAATCGAGGTTCAATCAAGAAAAATAGTTCAATATGTGCGTGGAATAGGTTTCATACCACAAACCATGTCATGTGAATAAAAATTGACACAAACTTACTCTACCAAGTGTTTCACAAAAAATCGTGTACTATACCCCCTTTGAGTTTTATTGAAGACAAGAGGTCTCGGAAATAAGTTTTTAAATCGAGGTTCAATCAAGAAAAATAGTTCAATATGTGCGTAGAATAGGTTTCATACCACAAACCATGTCATGTGAATGAAAATTGACACAAACTTACTCTACCAAGTGTTTCACAAAAAATCGTGTACTACCCCTTTGAGTTTTATTGAAGACAAGAGGTCTCGGAAATACGTTTTTGAATCGAGGTTTGATCAACCAAAATAGTTCAATATGCGCGTAGAATAGGTTTCATACTACAAACCATATAATGTGAATAATATTTGACACAAATTAACTCTATCGAGTGTTTCACAAAAAATCGTGTACTACCCCCTTTGAGTTTTATAGAAGACAAGAGGTCTCTGAAATACGTTTTTAAATCGAGGTTCAATCAAGAACAATAGTTCAATATGTGCGTAGAATAGGTTTCATACCACAAACCATGTCATGTGAATAAAAATTGACACAAACTTACTCTACCAAGTGTTTCACAAAAAATCGTGTACTACCCCCTTTGAGTTTTATTGAAGACAAGAGGTCTCGGAAATACGTTTTTGAATCGAGGTTTGATCAACCAAAATAGTTCAATATGTGCGTAGAATAGGTTTCATACTACAAACCATATAATGTGAATAATATTTGACACAAATTAACTCTATCGAGTGTTTCACAAAAAATCGTTTACTACCCCCTTTGAGTTTTATAGTAGACAAGAGGTCTCTGAAATACGTTTTTAAATCGAGGTTCAATCAAGAAAAATAGTTCAATATGTGCGTGGAATAGGCTTCATACCATAAACCATGTCATGTGAATAAAAATTGACACAAACTTACTCTACCAAGTGTTTCACAAAAAATCGTTTACTACCCCCTTTGAGTTTTATTGAAGACAAGAGGTCTCGGAAATACGTTTTTAAATCGAGGTTTGATCAACCAAAATAGTTCAATATGTGCGTAGAATAGGTTTCATACCACAAACCATATAATGTGAATAATATTTGACACAAATTAACTCTATCGAGTGTTTCACAAAAAATCGTGTACTACCCCCTTTGAGTTTTATTGAAGACAAGAGGTATCTGAAATACGTTTTTAAATCGAGGTTCAATCAAGAAAAATAGTTCAATATGTGCGTAGAATAGGTTTCATACCACAAACCATGTCATGTGAATAAAAATTGACACAAACTTACTCTACCAAGTGTTTCACAAAAAATCGTGTACTACCCCCTTTGAGTTTTATGGAAGACAAGAGGTCTCGGAAATACATTTTTAAATCGAGGTTTGATCAACCAAAATAGTTCAATATGTGCGTAGAATAGGTTTCATACCACAAACCATATAATGTGAATAATATTTGACACAAATTAACTCTATCGAGTGTTTCACAAAAAATCGTGTACTACCCCCTTTGAGTTTTATTGAAGACAGGAGGTCTTTGAAATACGTTTTTAAATCGAGGTTCAATCAAGAAAAATAGTTCAATATGTGCGTAGAATAGGTTTCATACCACAAACCATGTCATGTGAATAAAAATTGACACAAACTTACTCTACCAAGTGTTTCACAAAAAATCATGTACTACCCCTTTGAGTTTTATTGAAGACAAGAGGTCTCAGAAATACGTTTTTAAATCGAGGTTTGATCAACCAAAATAGTTCAATATGTGCGTAGAATAGATTTCATACCACAAACCATATAATGTGAATAATATTTGACTGAAACTAACTCTATCGAGTGTTTCACAAAAAATCGTGTACTACCCCTTTGAGTTTTATTGAAGACAAGAGGTCTCGGAAATACGTTTTTAAATCGAGGTTCAATCAAGCAAAATAGTTCAATATGTGCGTAGAATAGGTTTCATACCACAAACCATGCCATGTGAATAAAATTTGACACAAACTTACTCTACCAAGTGTTTCACAAAAAATCGTGTACTACCCCCATTGAGTTTTATTGAAGACAAGAGGTCTCGGAAATACGTTTTTAAATCGATGTTCGATCAAGAAAAATAGTTCAATATGTGCGTAGAATAGGTCTCATACCACAAACCATGTCATGTGAATAAAATTTGACACAAACTTACTCTACCAAGTGTTTCACAAAAAATCGTGTACTACCCCCTTTGAGTTTTATTGAAGACAAGAGTTCTCGGAAATACGTTTTTAAATCGAGGTTTGATCAACCAAAATAGTTCAATATGTGCGTAGAATAGGTTTCATACCACAAAACATGTCATGTGAATAAAATTTGACACAAACTTACTCTACCAAGTGTTTCAAAAAAAATCGTGTACTACCCCCTTTGAGTTTTATTGAAGACAAGAAGTCTCGGAAATACGTTTTTAAATCGAGGTTCAATCAAGAAAAATAGTTCAATATGTGCGTGGAATAGGTTTCATACCACAAACCATGTCATGTGAATAAAAATTGACACAAACTTACTCTACCAAGTGTTTCACAAAAAATCGTGTACTACCCCTTTGAGTTTTATTGAAGACAAGAGGTCTCGGAAATACGTTTTTAAATCGAGGTTTGATCAAGCAAAATAGTTCAATATGTGCGTAGGATAGGTTTCATACCACAAACCATGTCATGTGAATAAAATTTGACACAAACTTACTCTACCAAGTGTTTCACAAAAAATCGTGTACTACCCCCTTTGAGTTTTATTGAAGACAAGAGGTCTCGGAAATACGTTTTTAAATCGAGGTTCGATCAAGCAAAATAGTTCAATATGTGCGTAGAATAGGTGTCATACCACAAACCATGTCATGTGAATAAAAATTGACACAAACTTACTCTACCAAGTGTTTCACAAAAAATCGTGTACTACCCCCATTGAGTTTTATTGAAGACAAGAGGTCTCGGAAATACGTTTTTAAATCGATGTTCGATCAAGAAAAATAGTTCAATATGTGCGTAGAATAGGTCTCATACCACAAACCATGTCATGTGAATAAAATTTGACACAAACTTACTCTACCAAGTGTTTCACAAAAAATCGTGTACTACCCCCTTTGAGTTTTATTGAAGACAAGAGTTCTCGGAAATACGTTTTTAAATCGAGGTTTGATCAAGCAAAATAGTTCAATATGTGCGTAGAATAGGTTTCATACCACAAACCATGTCATGTGAATAAAAATTGACACAAACTTACTCTACCAAGTGTTTCAGAAAAAATCGTATACTACCCCCTTTGAGTTTTATTGAAGACAAGAGGTCCCAAAAAATACGTTTTTAAATCGAGGTTTGATCAACCAAAATAGTTCAATATGTGCGTAGAATAGGTTTCATACCACAAACCATGTCATGTTAATAAAATTTGACACAAACTAACTCTATCGAGTGTTTCACAAAAAATCGTGTACTACCCCCTTTGAGTTTTATTGAAGACAAGAGGTCTCGGAAATACGTTTTTAAATCGAGGTTTGATCAACCAAAATAGTTCAATATGTGCGTAGAATAGGTTTCATACCACAAACCATATAATGTGAATAATATTTGACACAAATTAACTCTATCGAGTGTTTCACAAAAAATCGTGTACTACCCCCTTTGAGTTTTATTGAAGACAAGAGGTCTCTGAAATACATTTTTAAATCGAGGTTCAATCAAGAAAAATAGTTCAATATGTGCGTAGAATAGGTTTCATACCACAAACCATGTCATGTGAATAAAAATTGACACAAACTTACTCTACCAAGTGTTTCACAAAAAATCGTGTACTACCCCCTTTGAGTTTTATGGAAGACAAGAGGTCTCGGAAATACATTTTTAAATCGAGGTTTGATCAACCAAAATAGTTCAATATGTGCGTAGAATAGGTTTCATACCACAAACCATATAATGTGAATAATATTTGACACAAATTAACTCTATCGAGTGTTTCACAAAAAATCGTGTACTACCCCTTTGAGTTTTATTGAAGACAGGAGGTCTTTGAAATACGTTTTTAAATCGAGGTTCAATCAAGAAAAATAGTTCAATATGTGCGTAGAATAGGTTTCATACCACAAACCATGCCATGTGAATAAAATTTGACACAAACTTACTCTACCAAGTGTTTCACAAAAAATCGTGTACTACCCCCATTGAGTTTTATTGAAGACAAGAGGTCTCGGAAATACGTTTTTAAATCGATGTTCGATCAAGAAAAATAGTTCAATATGTGCGTAGAATAGGTCTCATACCACAAACCATGTCATGTGAATAAAATTTGACACAAACTTACTCTACCAAGTGTTTCACAAAAAATCGTGTACTACCCCCTTTGAGTTTTATTGAAGACAAGAGTTCTCGGAAATACGTTTTTAAATCGAGGTTTGATCAAGCAAAATAGTTCAATATGTGCGTAGAATAGGTTTCATACCACAAACCATGTCATGTGAATAAAAATTGACACAAACTTACTCTACCAAGTGTTTCACAAAAAATCATGTACTACCCCTTTGAGTTTTATTGAAGACAAGAGGTCTTGGAAATACGTTTTTAAATCGAGGTTTGATCAACCAAAATAGTTCAATATGTAAATAGAATAGGTTTCATACCACAAACCATGTCATGTGAATAAAATTTGACACAAACTTACTCTACCAAGTGTTTCACAAAAATCGTACTACCCCTTTGAGTTTTATTGAAGACAAGAGGTCTCTGAAATACATTTTTAAATCGAGGTTCAATCAAGAAAAATAGTTCAATATGTGCGTGGAATAGGTTTCATACCACAAACCATGTCATGTGAATAAAAATTGACACAAACTTACTCTACCAAGTGTTTCACCAAAAATCGTGTACTACCCCTTTGAGTTTTATTGAAGACAAGAGGTCTCGAAATACTTTTTTAAATCGAGGTTTGATCAAGCAAAATAGTTCAATATGTGCGTAGAATAGGTTTCATACCACAAACCATGTCATGTGAATAAAATTTGACACAAACTTACTCTACCAAGTGTTTCACAAAAATCGTACTACCCCCTTTGAGTTTTATTGAAGACAAGAGGTCTCGAAATACGTTTTTAAATCGAGGTTCGATCAAGCAAAATAGTTCAATATGTGCGTAGAATAGGTGTCATACCACAAACCATGTCATGTGAATAAAAATTGACACAAACTTACCAAGTGTTTCACAAAAATCGTGTACTACCCCATTGAAGTTTTATTGAAGACAAGAGGTCTCGGAAATACGTTTTTAAATCGATGTTCGATCAAGAAAAATAGTTCAATATGTGCGTAGAATAGGTCTCATACCACAAACCATGTCATGTGAATAAAATTTGACACAAACTTACTCTACCAAGTGTTTCACAAAAAATCGTGTACTACCCCCTTTGAGTTTTATTGAAGACAAGAGGTCTCGGAAATACGTTTTTAAATCGAGGTTCGATCAAGCAAAATAGTTCAATATGTGCGTAGAATAGGTGTCATACCACAAACCATGTCATGTGAATAAAAATTGACACAAACTTACTCTACCAAGTGTTTCACAAAAAATCGTGTACTACCCCCATTGAGTTTTATTGAAGACAAGAGGTCTCGGAAATACGTTTTTAAATCGATGTTCGATCAAGAAAAATAGTTCAATATGTGCGTAGAATAGGTCTCATACCACAAACCATGTCATGTGAATAAAATTTGACACAAACTTACTCTACCAAGTGTTTCACAAAAAATCGTGTACTACCCCCTTTGAGTTTTATTGAAGACAAGAGTTCTCGGAAATACGTTTTTAAATCGAGGTTTGATCAAGCAAAATAGTTCAATATGTGCGTAGAATAGGTTTCATACCACAAACCATGTCATGTGAATAAAAATTGACACAAACTTACTCTACCAAGTGTTTCACAAAAAATCATGTACTTCCCCTTTGAGTTTTATTGAAGACAAGAGGTCTCGGAAATACGTTTTTAAATCGAGGTTTGATCAACCAAAATAGTTCAATATGTGCGTAGAATAGGTTTCATACCACAAACCATGTCATGTGAATAAAATTTGACACAAACTTACTCTACCAAGTGTTTCACAAAAAATCGTGTACTACCCCTTTGAGTTTTATTGAAGACAAGAGGTCTCGGAAATACGTTTTTAAATCGAGGTTTGATCAACTAAAATAGTTCAATATAAGTGAGAATAGGTTTCATACCACAAACCATATAATGTGAATAATATTTGACACAAATTAACTCTATCGAGTGTTTCACAAAAAATCGTGTACTACCCCTTTGAGTTTTATTGAAGACAAGAGGTCTCTGAAATACGTTTTTAAATCGAGGTTCAATCAAGAAAAATAGTTCAATATGTGCGTAGAATAGGTTTCATACCACAAACCATGTCATGTGAATAAAAATTGACACAAACTTATTCTACCAAGTGTTTCACAAAAAATCGTGTACTACCCCCTTTGAGTTTTATTGAAGACAAGAGGTCTCGGAAATACGTTTTTAAATCGAGGTTTGATCAACCAAAATAGTTCAATATGTGCGTAGAATAGGTTTCATACCACAAACCATATAATGTGAATAATATTTGACACAAATTAACTCTATCGAGTGTTTCACAAAAAATCGTGTACTACCCCTTTGAGTTTTATTGAAGACAGGAGGTCTCTGAAATACGTTTTTAAATCGAGGTTCAATCAAGAAAAATAGTTCAATATGTGCGTAGAATAGGTTTCATACCACAAACCATGTCATGTGAATAAAAATTGACACAAACTTACTCTACCAAGTGTTTCACAAAAAATCATGTACTACCCCTTTGAGTTTTATTGAAGACAAGAGGTCTCGGAAATACGTTTTTAAATCGAGGTTTGATCAACCAAAATAGTTCAATATGTGCGTAGAATAGATTTCATACCACAAACCATATAATGTGAATAATATTTGACACTAACTCTACCAAGTGTTTCACAAAAAATCGTGTACTACCCCTTTGAGTTTTATTGAAGACAAGAGGTCTCGGAAATACGTTTTTAAATCGAGGTTCAATCAAGCAAAATAGTTCAATATGTGCGTAGAATAGGTTTCATACCACAAACCATGCCATGTGAATAAAATTTGACACAAACTTACTCTACCAAGTGTTTCACAAAAAATCGTGTACTACCCCCATTGAGTTTTATTGAAGACAAGAGGTCTCGGAAATACGTTTTTAAATCGAGGTTCGATCAAGCAAAATAGTTCAATATGTGCGTAGAATAGGTCTCATACCACAAACCATGTCATGTGAATAAAATTTGACACAAACTTACTCTACCAAGTGTTTCACAAAAAATCGTGTACTACCCCCTTTGAGTTTTATTGAAGACAAGAGTTCTCGGAAATACGTTTTTAAATCGAGGTTTGATCAAGCAAAATAGTTCAATATGTGCGTAGAATAGGTTTCATACCACAAACCATGTCATGTGAATAAAATTTGACACAAACTTACTCTACCAAGTGTTTCACAAAAAATCGTGTACTACCCTTTGAGTTTTATTGAAGACAAGAGGTCTCGGAAATACGTTTTTAAATCGAGGTTTGATCAAGCAAAATAGTTCAATATAAGTAGAATAGGTTTCATACCACAAACCATGTCATGTGAATAAAATTTGACACAAACTACTCTACCAAGTGTTTCACAAAAATCGTGTACTACCCCTTTGAGTTTTATTGAAGACAAGAGGTCTCGAAATACGTTTTAAATCGAGGTTCAATCAAGAAAATAGTTCAATATGTGCGAGAATAGGTTTCATACCACAAACCATGTCATGTGAATAAAATTGACAAACTTACTCTACCAAGTGTTTCACAAAAATCGTGTACTACCCCTTTGAGTTTTATTGAAGACAAGACGTCTCGAAATACGTTTTAAATCGAGGTTTGATCAAGCAAAATAGTTCAATATGTGCGTAGAATAGGTTTCATACCACAAACCATGTCATGTGAATAAAATTTGACACAAACTTACTCTACCAAGTGTTTCACAAAAAATCGTGTACTACCCTCTTTGAGTTTTATTGAAGACAAGAGGTCTCGGTAATACTATTTTAAATCGAGGTTCGATCAAGCAAAATAGTTCAATATGCGTAGAATAGGTTTCATACCACAAACCATGTCATGTGAATAAAATTTGACACAAACTTACTCTACCAAGTGTTTCACAAAAATCGTGTACTACCCCATTGAGTTTTATTGAAGACAAGAGGTCTCGAAATACGTTTTAAATCGAGGTTCGATCAAGAAAAATAGTTCAATATGTGCGAGAATAGGTCTCATACCACAAACCATGTCATGTGAATAAAATTTGACACAAACTTACTCTACCAAGTGTTTCACAAAAATCGTGTACTACCCCTTTGAGTTTTATTGAAGACAAGAGTTCTCGGAAATACGTTTTTAAATCGAGGTTTGATCAAGCAAAATAGTTCAATATGTGCGTAGAATAGGTTTCATACCACAAACCATGTCATGTGAATAAAAATTGACACAAACTTACTCTACCAAGTGTTTCACAAAAAATCATGTACTTCCCCTTTGAGTTTTATTGAAGACAAGAGGTCTCGGAAATACGTTTTTAAATCGAGGTTTGATCAACCAAAATAGTTCAATATGTGCGTAGAATAGGTTTCATACCACAAACCATGTCATGTGAATAAAATTTGACACAAACTTACTCTACCAAGTTTTTCACAAAAAATCGTGTACTACCCCCTTTGAGTTTTATTGAAGACAAGAGGTCTCGGAAATACGTTTTTTAATCGAGGTTCAATCAAGAAAAATAGTTCAATATGTGCGTGGAATAGGTTTCATACCACAAACCATGTCATGTGAATAAAAATTGACACAAACTTACTCTACCAAGTGTTTCACAAAAAATCGTGTACTACCCCTTTGAGTTTTATTGAAGACAAGAGGTCTCGAAAATACGTTTTTAAATCGAGGTTCAATCAAGCAAAATAGTTCAATATGTGCATAGAATAGGTTTCATACCACAAACCATGTCATGTGATTAAAATCTGACACAAACTTACTCTACCAAGTGTTTCACAAAAAATCGTGTACTACCCCCTTTGAGTTTTATTGAAGACAAGAGGTCTCGGAAATACGTTTTTAAATCGAGGTTTGATCAACCAAAATAGTTCAATATGTGCGTAGAATAGGTTTCATACCACAAACCATAAAATGTGAATAATATTTGACACAAACTAACTCTATCGAGTGTTTCACAAAAAATCGTGTACTACCCCCTTTGAGTTTTGTTGAAGACAAGAGGTCTCTGAAATACGTTTTTAAATCGAGGTTCAATCAAGAACAATAGTTCAATATGTGCGTAGAATAGGTTTCATACCACAAACCATGTCATGTGAATAAAAATTGACACAAACTTACTCTACCAAGTGTTTCACAAAAAATCGTGTACTACCCCTTTGAGTTTTATTGAGGACAAGAGGTCTCGGAAATACGTTTTTAAATCGTGGTTTGATCAACCAAAATAGTTCAATATGTGCGTAGAATAGGTTTAATACCACAAACCATATAATGTGAATAATATTTGATAAAAATTAACTCTATCGAGTGTTTCACAAAAAATCGTGTACTACCCCCTTTGAGTTTTATAGAAGACAAGAGGTCTCTGAAATACGTTTTTAAATCGAGGTTCAATCAAGAACAATAGTTCAATATGTGCGTAGAATAGGTTTCATACCACAAACCATGTCATGTGAATAAAATTTGACACAAACTTACTCTACCAAGTGTTTCACAAAAAATCGTGTACTACCCCCTTTGAGTTTTATTGAAGACAAGAGGTCTCTGAAATACGTTTTTAAATCGAGGTTCAATCAAGAAAAATAGTTCAATATGTGCGTAGAATAGGTTTCATACTACAAACCATGTAATTTGAATAATATTTGACACAAATTAACTCTATCGAGTGTTTCACAAAAAATCGTGTACTACCCCCTTTGAGTTTTATAGAAGACAAGAGGTCTCTGAAATACGTTTTTAAATCGAGGTTCAATCAAGAAAAATAGTTCAATATGTGCGTGGAATAGGTTTCATACCACAAACCATGTCATGTGAATAAAAATTGACACAAACTTACTCTACCAAGTGTTTCACAAAAAATCGTGTACTACCCCCTTTGAGTTTTATTGAAGACAAGAGGTCTCTGAAATACGTTTTTAAATCGAGGTTCAATCAAGAAAAATAGTTCAATATGTGCGTAGAATAGGTTTCATACCACAAACCATGTCATGTGAATAAAATTTGACATAAACTTACTCTACCAAGTGTTTCACAAAAATCGTACTACCCCTTTGAGTTTTATTGAAGACAAGAGGTCTCGAAATACGCTTTTAAATCGAGGTTATATCAACCAAAATAGTTCAATATGTGCGTAGAATAGGTTTCATACCACAAACCATATAATGTGAATAATATTTGACACAAATTAACTCTATCGAGTGTTTCACAAAAAATCGTGTACTACCCCCTTTGAGTTTTATTGAAGACAAGAGGTCTCTGAAATACATGTTTAAATCGAGGTTCTATCAAGGAAAATAGTTCAAGATGTGCGTAGAATAGGTTTCATACCACAAACCATGTCATGTGAATAAAAATTGACACAAACTTACTCTACCAAGTGTTTCACAAAAAATCGTGTACTACCCCCTTTGAGTTTTATGGAAGACAAGAGGTCTCGAAATACGTTTTTAAATCGAGGTTTGATCAACCAAAATAGTTCAATATGTGCGTAGAATAGGTTTCATACCACAAACCATATAATGTGAATAATATTTGACACAAATTAACTCTATCGAGTGTTTCACAAAAATCGTGTACTACCTCCTTTCTTGAGTTTTATAGAAGACAAGAGGTCTCAAATACGTTTTTAAATCGAGGTTCAATCAAGAAAAATAGTTCAATATGTGCGTAGAATAGGTTTCATACCACAAACCATGTCATGTGAATAAAAATTGACACAAACTTACTCTACCAAGTGTTTCACAAAAAATCGTGTACTACCCCCTTTGAGTTTTATTGAAGACAAGAGGTCTCGGAAAAACGTTTTTAAATCAAGGTTCAATCAAGAAAAATAGTTCAATATGTGCGAGAATAGGTTTCATACCACAAACCATGTCATGTGAATAAAATTTGACACAAACTTACTCTACCAAGTGTTTCACAAAAATCGTACTACCCCTTTGAGTTTTATTGAAGACAAGAGGTCTCGAAATACATTTTAAATCGAGGTTTGATCAAGCAAAATAGTTCAATATGTGCGTAGAATAGGTTTAATACCACAAACCATATAATGTGAATAATATTTGACACAAATTAACTCTATCGAGTGTTTCACAAAAAATCGTGTACTACCCCCTTTGAGTTTTATTGAACACAAGAGGTCTCTGAAATACATTTTTAAATTGAGGTTCAATCAAGAAAAATAGTTCAATATGTGCGTGGAATAGGTTTCATACCACAAACCATGTCATGTGAATAAAAATTGACACAAACTTACTCTACCAAGTGTTTCACAAAAAATCGTGTACTACCCCATTGAGTTTTATTGAAGACAAGAGGTCTCGAAATACGCTTTTAAATCGAGGTTTGATCAACCAAAATAGTTCAATATGTGCGAGAATAGGTTTCATACCACAAACCATATAATGTGAATAATATTTGACACAAATTAACTCTATCGAGTGTTTCACAAAAAATCGTGTACTACCCCCTTTGAGTTTTATTGAAGACAAGAGGTCTCGGAAATACGCTTTTAAATCGAGGTTCAATCAAGAAAATAGTTCAATATGTGCATAGAATAGGTTTCATACCACAAACCATGTCATGTGAATAAAATTTGACACAAACTAACTCTACCAAGTGTTTCACAAAAATCGTGTACTACCCCTTTGAGTTTTATTGAAGACAAGAGGTCTCGAAATACGCTTTTAAATCGAGGTTCAATCAAGAAAATAGTTCAATATGTGCGAGAATAGGTTTCATACCACAAACCATGTCATGTGAATAAAAATTGACACAAACTTACTCTACCAAGTGTTTCACAAAAAATCGTGTACTACCCCCTTTGAGTTTTATTGAAGACAAGAGGTCTCGAAATACGCTTTTAAATCGAGGTTTGATCAACCAAAATAGTTCAATATAAAGCGAGAATAGGTTTCATACCACAAACCATATAATGTGAATAATATTTGACAAATTAACTCTATCGAGTGTTTCACAAAAAATCGTGTACTACCCCCTTTGAGTTTTATAGAAGACAATAGGTCTCTGAAATACGCTTTTAAATCGAGGTTCAATCAAGAAAAATAGTTCAATATGTGCGAGAATAGGTTTCATACCACAAACCATGTCATGTGAATGAAAATTGACACAAACTTACTCTACCAAGTGTTTCACAAAAAATCGTGTACTACCCCCTTTGAGTTTTATTGAAGACAAGAGGTCTCGGAAATACGTTTTTAAATCGAGGTTTGATCAACCAAAGTAGTTCAATATGTGCGTAGAATAGGTTTCATACCACAAACCATGTAATGTGAATAAAATTAGACACAAACTAACTCTACCAAGTGTTTCACAAAAATCGTGTACTACCCTTCGAAGTTTTATTGAAGACAAGAGGTCTCGGAAATACGCTTTTAAATCGAGGTTTGATCAACCAAAATAGTTCAATATGTGCGAGAATAGGTTTCATACCACAAACCATATCATGTGAATAAAATTTGACACAAACTAACTCTACCAAGTGTTTCACAAAAATCGTGTACTACCCCTTCGAAGTTTTATTGAAGACAAGAGGTCTCGAAATACGCTTTTAAATCGAGGTTCAATCAAGAAAATAGTTCAATATGTGCGAGAATAGGTTTCATACCACAAACCATGTCATGTGAATAAAATTTGACACAAACTTACTCTACCAAGTGTTTCACAAAAATCGTGTACTACCCCTTCGAGTTTTATTGAAGACAAGAGGTCTCGGAAATACGCTTTTAAATCGAGGTTTGATCAACCAAAATAGTTCAATATGTGCGAGAATAGGTTTCATACCACAAACCATATAATGTGAATAATATTTGACACAAATTAACTCTATCGAGTGTTTCACAAAAATCGTGTACTACCCTTCGAAGTTTTATTGAAGACAAGAGGTCTCGAAATACGCTTTTAAATCGAGGTTCAATCAAGAAAAATAGTTCAATATGTGCGAGAATAGGTTTCATACCACAAACCATGTCATGTGAATAAAATTGACACAAACTTACTCTACCAAGTGTTTCACAAAAATCGTGTACTACCCCTTCGAAGTTTTATTGAAGACAAGAGGTCTCGAAATACGCTTTTAAATCGAGGTTTGATCAACCAAAATAGTTCAATATGTGCGAGAATAGGTTTCATACCACAAACCATATAATGTGAATAATATTTGACACAAACTCTATCGAGTGTTTCACAAAAAATCGTACTACCCCTTTCGAGTTTTATTGAAGACAAGAGGTCTCGAAATACGCTTTTAAATCGAGGTTCAATCAAGCAAAATAGTTCAATATGTGCGTAGAATAGGTTTCATACCACAAACCATGTCATGTGAATAAAATTGACACAAACTTACTCTACCAAGTGTTTCACAAAAATCGTGTACTACCCCTTCGAGTTTTATTGAAGACAAGAGGTCTCGAAATACGTTTTAAATCGAGGTTCAATCAACCAAAATAGTTCAATATGTGCGAGAATAGGTTTCATACCACAAACCATGTCATGTGAATAAAATTTGACACAAACTTACTCTACCAAGTGTTTCACAAAAAATCGGTACTACCCCTTTCGAAGTTTTATTGAAGACAAGAGGTCTCGAAATACGCTTTTAAATCGAGGTTTGATCAACCAAAATAGTTCAATATGTGCGAGAATAGGTTTCATACCACAAACCATATAATGTGAATAAAATTTGACACAAACTAACTCTATCAAGTGTTTCACAAAAATCGTGTACTACCCCTTCGAGTTTTATTGAAGACAAGAGGTCTCGAAATACGCTTTTAAATCGAGGTTCAATCAAGCAAAATAGTTCAATATGTGCGAGAATAGGTTTCATACCACAAACCATGTCATGTGAATAAAATTGACACAAACTTACTCTACCAAGTGTTTCACAAAAAATCGTGTACTACCCCTTCGAAGTTTTATGAAGACAAGAGGTCTCGAAATACGCTTTTAAATCGAGGTTTGATCAACCAAAATAGTTCAATATGTGCGAGAATAGGTTTCATACCACAAACCATATAATGTGAATAATATTTGACACAAATTAACTCTATCGAAAGTGTTTCACAAAAAATCGTGTACTACCCCTTTCGAAGTTTTATCAAGACAAGAGGTCTCAAATACGCTTTAAATCGAGGTTCAATCAAGAAAAATAGTTCAATATGCGTAGAATAGGTTTCATACCACAAACCATGTCATGTGAATAAAATTTGACACAAACTTACTCTACCAAGTGTTTCACAAAAATCGGTACTACCCCTTTCGAAGTTTTATTGAAGACAAGAGGTCTCGAAATACGCTTTTAAATCGAGGTTCAATCAACCAAAATAGTTCAATATGTGCGAGAATAGGTTTCATACCACAAACCATGTCATGTGAATAAAATTTGACACAAACTTACTCTACCAAGTGTTTCACAAAAATCGTACTACCCCTTTCGAGTTTTATTGAAGACAAGAGGTCTCGAAATACGCTTTTAAATCGAGGTTCAATCAACCAAAATAGTTCAATATGTGCGAGAATAGGTTTCATACCACAAACCATGTCATGTGAATAAAATTTGACACAAACTTACTCTACCAAGTGTTTCACAAAAATCGTGTACTACCCCTTTCGAGTTTTATCAAGACAAGAGGTCTCGAAATACGCTTTTAAATCGAGGTTCAATCAAGAAAAATAGTTCAATATGTGCGAGAATAGGTTTCATACCACAAACCATGTCATGTGAATAAAATTTGACACAAACTTACTCTACCAAGTGTTTCACAAAAAATCGTGGTACTACCCTTTCGAGTTTTATTGAAGACAAGAGGTCTCGAAATACATTTTAAATCGAGGTTTGATCAACCAAAATAGTTCAATATGTAGAATAGGTTTCATACCACAAACCATATAATGTGAATAATATTTGACACAAATTAACTCTATCAAGTGTTTCACAAAAATCGTGTACTACCCCTTTGAGTTTTATTGAAGACAAGAGGTCTCGAAATACGCTTTTAAATCGAGGTTCAATCAAGAAAAATAGTTCAATATGTGCGAGAATAGGTTTCATACCACAAACCATGTCATGTGAATAAAATTTGACACAAACTTACTCTACCAAGTGTTTCACAAAAATCGTGGTACTACCCCTTTCGAGTTTTATTGAAGACAAGAGGTCTCGAAATACGCTTTTAAATCGAGGTTCAAACCAAAATAGTTCAATATGTGCGAGAATAGGTTTCATACCACAAACCATATCATGTGAATAAAATTTGACACAAACTTACTCTACCAAGTGTTTCACAAAAATCGTGGTACTACCCTTTCGAGTTTTATTGAAGACAAGAGGTCTCGAAATACTTTTAAATCGAGGTTTGATCAACCAAAATAGTTCAATATGTGCGAGAATAGGTTTCATACCACAAACCATATCATGTGAATAAATTTGACACAAACTAACTCTATCAAGTGTTTCACAAAAATCGTACTACCCTTTGAGTTTTATTGAAGACAAGAGGTCTCGAAATACGCTTTTAAATCGAGGTTCAATCAAGCAAAATAGTTCAATATGTGCGAGAATAGGTTTCATACCACAAACCATGTCATGTGAATAAAATTTGACACAAACTTACTCTACCAAGTGTTTCACAAAAAATCGTGTACTACCCCTTTCGAAGTTTTATTGAAGACAAGAGGTCTCGAAATACGCTTTTAAATCGAGGTTTGATCAACCAAAATAGTTCAATATGTGCGAGAATAGGTTTCATACCACAAACCATATCATGTGAATAAAATTTGACACAAACTAACTCTATCAAGTGTTTCACAAAAATCGTGTACTACCCCTTTGAGTTTTATCAAGACAAGAGGTCTCGAAATACGCTTTTAAATCGAGGTTCAAACCAAAATAGTTCAATATGTGCGAGAATAGGTTTCATACCACAAACCATGTCATGTGAATAAAATTTGACACAAACTTACTCTACCAAGTGTTTCACAAAAAATCGTGGTACTACCCCTTTCGAGTTTTATTGAAGACAAGAGGTCTCGAAATACGCTTTTAAATCGAGGTTCAATCAACCAAAATAGTTCAATATGTGCGAGAATAGGTTTCATACCACAAACCATGTCATGTGAATAAAATTTGACACAAACTTACTCTACCAAGTGTTTCACAAAAATCGGTACTACCCCTTTCGAAGTTTTATTGAAGACAAGAGGTCTCGAAATACGCTTTTAAATCGAGGTTTGATCAACCAAAATAGTTCAATATGTGCGAGAATAGGTTTCATACCACAAACCATATAATGTGAATAAAATTTGACACAAATTAACTCTATCGAGTGTTTCACAAAAAATCGTGTACTACCCCTTCGAAGTTTTATTGAAGACAAGAGGTCTCGAAATACGCTTTTAAATCGAGGTTCAATCAAGAAAAATAGTTCAATATGTGCGAGAATAGGTTTCATACCACAAACCATGTCATGTGAATAAAATTGACACAAACTTACTATCAAGTGTTTCACAAAAATCGTACTACCCCTTCGAGTTTTATTGAAGACAAGAGGTCTCGAAATACGCTTTTAAATCGAGGTTTGATCAACCAAAATAGTTCAATATGTGCGAGAATAGGTTTCATACCACAAACCATATAATGTGAATAATATTTGACACAAACTAACTCTATCGAGTGTTTCACAAAAATCGTGTACTACCCCTTTGAGTTTTATTGAAGACAAGAGGTCTCGAAATACGCTTTTAAATCGAGGTTCAATCAAGAAAAATAGTTCAATATGCGAGAATAGGTTTCATACCACAAACCATGTCATGTGAATAAAATTTGACACAAACTTACTCTACCAAGTGTTTCACAAAAATCGTGTACTACCCCTTCGAGTTTTATTGAAGACAAGAGGTCTCGAAATACGTTTTAAATCGAGGTTCAATCAACCAAAATAGTTCAATATGTGAGAATAGGTTTCATACCACAAACCATGTCATGTGAATAAAATTTGACACAAACTTACTCTACCAAGTGTTTCACAAAAAATCGTACTACCCCTTCGAGTTTTATTGAAGACAAGAGGTCTCGAAATACGCTTTTAAATCGAGGTTTGATCAACCAAAATAGTTCAATATGTGCGAGAATAGGTTTCATACCACAAACCATATAATGTGAATAAAATTTGACACAAATTAACTCTATCGAGTGTTTCACAAAAATCGGTACTACCCCTTCGAGTTTTATTGAAGACAAGAGGTCTCAAATACGCTTTTAAATCGAGGTTCAATCAAGAAAAATAGTTCAATATGTGCGAGAATAGGTTTCATACCACAAACCATGTCATGTGAATAAAATTTGACACAAACTTACTCTACCAAGTGTTTCACAAAAATCGTACTACCCCTTCGAGTTTTATTGAAGACAAGAGGTCTCGAAATACGCTTTTAAATCGAGGTTTGATCAACCAAAATAGTTCAATATAAAGTGAGAATAGGTTTCATACCACAAACCATATCATGTGAATAAAATTTGACACAAACTAACTCTATCGAGTGTTTCACAAAAATCGGTACTACCCCTTTCGAGTTTTATTGAAGACAAGAGGTCTCGAAATACGCTTTTAAATCGAGGTTCAATCAACCAAAATAGTTCAATATGTGCGTAGAATAGGTTTCATACCACAAACCATATCATGTGAATAAAATTTGACAAACTAACTCTATCAAGTGTTTCACAAAAATCGTACTACCCCTTCGAAGTTTTATTGAAGACAAGAGGTCTCGAAATACTTTTAAATCGAGGTTCAATCAACCAAAATAGTTCAATATGTGCGAGAATAGGTTTCATACCACAAACCATGTCATGTGAATAAAATTTGACACAAACTTACTCTATCAAGTGTTTCACAAAAAATCGTACTACCCCCTTTCGAGTTTTATTGAAGACAAGAGGTCTCGAAATACGCTTTTAAATCGAGGTTTGATCAACCAAAATAGTTCAATATGTGCGAGAATAGGTTTCATACCACAAACCATATCATGTGAATAAATTTGACACAAACTAACTCTATCGAGTGTTTCACAAAAATCGTGGTACTACCCCTTCGAGTTTTATTGAAGACAAGAGGTCTCGAAATACGCTTTTAAATCGAGGTTCAATCAACCAAAATAGTTCAATATGTGCGAGAATAGGTTTCATACCACAAACCATGTCATGTGAATAAAATTTGACACAAACTAACTCTACCAAGTGTTTCACAAAAATCGTGTACTACCCCTTTGAGTTTTATTGAAGACAAGAGGTCTCGAAATACGCTTTTAAATCGAGGTTCAATCAACCAAAATAGTTCAATATGTGCGAGAATAGGTTTCATACCACAAACCATGTCATGTGAATAAAATTTGACACAAACTTACTATCCAAGTGTTTCACAAAAAATCGGTACTACCCCTTTCGAAGTTTTATTGAAGACAAGAGGTCTCGAAATACGCTTTTAAATCGAGGTTTGATCAACCAAAATAGTTCAATATGTGCGAGAATAGGTTTCATACCACAAACCATATCATGTGAATAAAATTGACACAAACTAACTCTATCGAGTGTTTCACAAAAATCGTACTACCCCTTCGAAGTTTTATCAAGACAAGAGGTCTCGAAATACGTTTTAAATCGAGGTTCAATCAACCAAAATAGTTCAATATGTGCGTAGAATAGGTTTCATACCACAAACCATATCATGTGAATAAAATTTGACACAAACTAACTCTACCAAGTGTTTCACAAAAATCGGTACTACCCCTTCGAAGTTTTATCAAGACAAGAGGTCTCGAAATACGCTTTAAATCGAGGTTCAATCAACCAAAATAGTTCAATATGTGCGTAGAATAGGTTTCATACCACAAACCATATCATGTGAATAAAATTTGACACAAACTTACTCTACCAAGTGTTTCACAAAAATCGTGTACTACCCCTTCGAAGTTTTATTGAAGACAAGAGGTCTCGAAATACGCTTTTAAATCGAGGTTTGATCAACCAAAATAGTTCAATATGTGTAGAATAGGTTTCATACCACAAACCATATCATGTGAATAAAATTTGACAAACTAACTCTACCAAGTGTTTCACAAAAAATCGTACTACCCCTTTCGAGTTTTATCAAGACAAGAGGTCTCGAAATACGCTTTTAAATCGAGGTTCAATCAACCAAAATAGTTCAATATGTGCGAGAATAGGTTTCATACCACAAACCATATCATGTGAATAAAATTTGACACAAACTAACTCTATCAAGTGTTTCACAAAAATCGGTACTACCCTTTGAGTTTTATTGAAGACAAGAGGTCTCGAAATACGCTTTTAAATCGAGGTTCAATCAACCAAAATAGTTCAATATGTGCGAGAATAGGTTTCATACCACAAACCATGTCATGTGAATAAAATTTGACACAAACTTACTCTACCAAGTGTTTCACAAAAAATCGTGTACTACCCCTTTGAGTTTTATCAAGACAAGAGGTCTCGAAATACGCTTTTAAATCGAGGTTTGATCAACCAAAATAGTTCAATATGTGCGAGAATAGGTTTCATACCACAAACCATATAATGTGAATAAATTTGACACAAACTAACTCTATCGAGTGTTTCACAAAAATCGTGTACTACCCCTTTCGAAGTTTTATTGAAGACAAGAGGTCTCGAAATACGCTTTTAAATCGAGGTTCAATCAACCAAAATAGTTCAATATGTGCGAGAATAGGTTTCATACCACAAACCATGTCATGTGAATAAAATTTGACACAAACTTACTCTACCAAGTGTTTCACAAAAAATCGTGTACTACCCCCTTTGAAGTTTTATTGAAGACAAGAGGTCTCGAAATACGCTTTTAAATCGAGGTTCAATCAACCAAAATAGTTCAATATGTGAGAATAGGTTTCATACCACAAACCATGTCATGTGAATAAAATTTGACACAAACTTACTCTACCAAGTGTTTCACAAAAATCGTGTACTACCCCTTCGAAGTTTTATCAAGACAAGAGGTCTCGAAATACGCTTTTAAATCGAGGTTTGATCAACCAAAATAGTTCAATATGTGCGAGAATAGGTTTCATACCACAAACCATATCATGTGAATAAAATTTGACACAAACTAACTCTATCGAAAGTGTTTCACAAAAATCGTACTACCCCTTCGAAGTTTTATTGAAGACAAGAGGTCTCGAAATACGCTTTTAAATCGAGGTTCAATCAACCAAAATAGTTCAATATGTGCGAGAATAGGTTTCATACCACAAACCATGTCATGTGAATAAAATTTGACACAAACTTACTCTACCAAGTGTTTCACAAAAATCGTACTACCCCTTCGAAGTTTTATGAAGACAAGAGGTCTCGAAATACGCTTTTAAATCGAGGTTTGATCAACCAAAATAGTTCAATATGTGCGAGAATAGGTTTCATACCACAAACCATATAATGTGAATAAAATTTGACACAAATTAACTCTATCGAGTGTTTCACAAAAAATCGGTACTACCCCTTCGAAGTTTTATTGAAGACAAGAGGTCTCGAAATACGCTTTTAAATCGAGGTTCAATCAAGAAAATAGTTCAATATGTGCGAGAATAGGTTTCATACCACAAACCATGTCATGTGAATAAAATTTGACACAAACTTACTCTACCAAGTGTTTCACAAAAATCGTACTACCCCTTCGAAGTTTTATTGAAGACAAGAGGTCTCGAAATACGCTTTTAAATCGAGGTTCAATCAACCAAAATAGTTCAATATGTGAGAATAGGTTTCATACCACAAACCATGTCATGTGAATAAAATTTGACACAAACTTACTCTACCAAGTGTTTCACAAAAATCGTGTACTACCCCTTTCGAGTTTTATTGAAGACAAGAGGTCTCAAATACGCTTTTAAATCGAGGTTTGATCAACCAAAATAGTTCAATATGTGCGAGAATAGGTTTCATACCACAAACCATATCATGTGAATAATATTTGGCACAAATAAACTCTATCGAGTGTTTCACAAAAATCGTGTACTACCCCTTCGAAGTTTTATTGAAGACAAGAGGTCTCGAAATACGCTTTTAAATCGAGGTTCAATCAAGAAAAATAGTTCAATATGTGCGAGAATAGGTTTCATACCACAAACCATGTCATGTGAATAAAATTTGACACAAACTTACTCTACCAAGTGTTTCACAAAAAATCGTGGTACTACCCCTTTCGAGTTTTATTGAAGACAAGAGGTCTCGAAATACGCTTTTAAATCGAGGTTTGATCAACCAAAATAGTTCAATATGTGCGAGAATAGGTTTCATACCACAAACCATGTCATGTTAATAAAATTTGACACAAACTTACTCTACCAAGTGTTTCACAAAAATCGGTACTACCCCTTCGAGTTTTATTGAAGACAAGAGGTCTCGAAATACGCTTTTAAATCGAGGTTTGATCAACCAAAATAGTTCAATATGTGCGAGAATAGGTTTCATACCACAAACCATATAATGTGAATAAAATTTGACACAAACTCTATCAAGTGTTTCACAAAAATCGTGTACTACCCCTTTCGAGTTTTATTGAAGACAAGAGGTCTCGAAATACGCTTTTAAATCGAGGTTCAATCAAGAAAATAGTTCAATATGTGCGAGAATAGGTTTCATACCACAAACCATGTCATGTGAATAAAATTGACACAAACTTACTCTACCAAGTGTTTCACAAAAATCGTACTACCCCTTTCGAAGTTTTATTGAAGACAAGAGGTCTCGAAATACGCTTTTAAATCGAGGTTTGATCAACCAAAATAGTTCAATATGTGCGAGAATAGGTTTCATACCACAAACCATATAATGTGAATAATATTTGACACAAATTAACTCTATCGAGTGTTTCACAAAAAATCGTGTACTACCCCCTTCGAAGTTTTATTGAAGACAAGAGGTCTCGAAATACGCTTTTAAATCGAGGTTCAATCAAGAAAAATAGTTCAATATGTGCGAGAATAGGTTTCATACCACAAACCATGTCATGTGAATAAAATTTGACACAAACTAACTCTACCAAGTGTTTCACAAAAATCGTACTACCCCTTCGAAGTTTTATTGAAGACAAGAGGTCTCGAAATACGCTTTTAAATCGAGGTTTGATCAACCAAAATAGTTCAATATGTGCGAGAATAGGTTTCATACCACAAACCATATCATGTGAATAAAATTTGACACAAACTAACTCTATCGAGTGTTTCACAAAAAATCGGTACTACCCCTTCGAAGTTTTATTGAAGACAAGAGGTCTCGAAATACGCTTTTAAATCGAGGTTCAATCAACCAAAATAGTTCAATATGTGCGAGAATAGGTTTCATACCACAAACCATGTCATGTGAATAAAATTTGACACAAACTTACTCTACCAAGTGTTTCACAAAAATCGTACTACCCCTTTCGAGTTTTATTGAAGACAAGAGGTCTCGAAATACGTTTTAAATCGAGGTTTGATCAACCAAAATAGTTCAATATGTGCGAGAATAGGTTTCATACCACAAACCATATCATGTGAATAAAATTTGACACAAACTAACTCTATCGAGTGTTTCACAAAAATCGGTACTACCCCTTTCGAAGTTTTATTGAAGACAAGAGGTCTCGAAATACGCTTTTAAATCGAGGTTTGATCAACCAAAATAGTTCAATATGTGCGAGAATAGGTTTCATACCACAAACCATATCATGTGAATAAAATTTGACACAAACTAACTCTATCGAGCGTTTCACAAAAATCGGTACTACCCCTTTGAGTTTTATTGAAGACAAGAGGTCTCGAAATACGCTTTTAAATCGAGGTTCAATCAACCAAAATAGTTCAATATGTGCGTAGAATAGGTTTCATACCACAAACCATGTCATGTGAATAAAATTTGACACAAACTTACTCTACCAAGTGTTTCACAAAAATCGTACTACCCCTTTCGAAGTTTTATTGAAGACAAGAGGTCTCGAAATACGCTTTTAAATCGAGGTTTGATCAACCAAAATAGTTCAATATGTGCGAGAATAGGTTTCATACCACAAACCATATCATGTGAATAAAATTTGACACAAACTAACTCTATCGAGCGTTTCACAAAAATCGTGTACTACCCCTTTGAAGTTTTATTGAAGACAAGAGGTCTCGAAATACGCTTTTAAATCGAGGTTCAATCAACCAAAATAGTTCAATATGTGCGAGAATAGGTTTCATACCACAAACCATGTCATGTGAATAAAATTTGACACAAACTTACTCTACCAAGTGTTTCACAAAAATCGGTACTACCCCTTTCGAGTTTTATTGAAGACAAGAGGTCTCGAAATACGCTTTTAAATCGAGGTTTGATCAACCAAAATAGTTCAATATGTGCGAGAATAGGTTTCATACCACAAACCATATAATGTGAATAATATTTGACACAAATTAACTCTATCGAGTGTTTCACAAAAATCGTGTACTACCCTTCGAGTTTTATTGAAGACAAGAGGTCTCGAAATACGCTTTTAAATCGAGGTTCAATCAACCAAAATAGTTCAATATGTGCGAGAATAGGTTTCATACCACAAACCATATCATGTGAATAAAATTGACACAAACTTACTCTACCGAAAGTGTTTCACAAAAATCGTACTACCCCTTTCGAGTTTTATTGAAGACAAGAGGTCTCAAATACGCTTTTAAATCGAGGTTCAATCAACCAAAATAGTTCAATATGTGCGAGAATAGGTTTCATACCACAAACCATGTCATGTGAATAAAATTTGACACAAACTTACTCTACCAAGTGTTTCACAAAAATCGTGTACTACCCTTCGAGTTTTATTGAAGACAAGAGGTCTCGAAATACGCTTTTAAATCGAGGTTTGATCAACCAAAATAGTTCAATATGTGCGAGAATAGGTTTCATACCACAAACCATATCATGTGAATAAATTTGACACAAACTAACTCTATCGAAAGTGTTTCACAAAAAATCGGTACTACCCTTTCGAAGTTTTATTGAAGACAAGAGGTCTCGAAATACATTTTTAAATCGAGGTTCAATCAACCAAAATAGTTCAATATGTGCGAGAATAGGTTTCATACCACAAACCATGTCATGTGAATAAAATTTGACACAAACTTACTCTACCAAGTGTTTCACAAAAAATCGTACTACCCCTTCGAAGTTTTATTGAAGACAAGAGGTCTCGAAATACGCTTTTAAATCGAGGTTTGATCAACCAAAATAGTTCAATATGTGCGTAGAATAGGTTTCATACCACAAACCATATAATGTGAATAATATTTGACACAAATTAACTCTATCGAGTGTTTCACAAAAAATCGTGTACTACCCCCTTTGAGTTTTATGAAGACAAGAGGTCTCGAAATACGCTTTAAATCGAGGTTCAATCAAGAAAATAGTTCAATATGTGCGTAGAATAGGTTTCATACCACAAACCATGTCATGTGAATAAAATTTGACACAAACTTACTCTACCAAGTGTTTCACAAAAATCGTGTACTACCCCCCTTTGAGTTTTATTGAAGACAAGAGGTCTCGGAAATACGATTTTAAATCGAGGTTCGATCAACGAAAATAGTTCAATATGTGAACAGAATAGGTTTCATACCACGAAACATATCATGTGAATAAAATTTGACACAAACTAACTCTATCGAAGTGTTTCACAAAAATCGTGTACTACACCCCTTCGAGTTTTATTGAAGACAAGAGGTCTCGAAATACGCTTTTAAATCGAGGTTCAATCAACCAAAATAGTTCAATATGTGCGAGAATAGGTTTCATACCACAAACCATGTCATGTGAATAAAATTTGACACAAACTTACTCTACCAAGTGTTTCACAAAAATCGTGTACTACCCCTTGAGTTTTATTGAAGACAAGAGGTCTCGAAATACGCTTTTAAATCGAGGTTTGATCAACCAAAATAGTTCAATATGTGCGAGAATAGGTTTCATACCACAAACCATATCATGTGAATAAAATTTGACACAAACTAACTCTATCGAGTGTTTCACAAAAAATCGTACTACCCCTTTCGAAGTTTTATTGAAGACAAGAGGTCTCGAAATACGCTTTTAAATCGAGGTTTGATCAACCAAAATAGTTCAATATGTGCGAGAATAGGTTTCATACCACAGACCATATCATGTGAATAAAATTTGACACAAACTAACTCTATCAAGTGTTTCACAAAAATCGTGTACTACCCCTTCGAAGTTTTATTGAAGACAAGAGGTCTCGAAATACGCTTTTAAATCGAGGTTCAATCAACCAAAATAGTTCAATATGTGCGAGAATAGGTTTCATACCACAAACCATGTCATGTGAATAAAATTTGACACAAACTTACTCTATCAAGTGTTTCACAAAAATCGTACTACCCCTTCGAGTTTTATTGAAGACAAGAGGTCTCGAAATACGCTTTTAAATCGAGGTTCAATCAACCAAAATAGTTCAATATGCGAGAATAGGTTTCATACCACAAACCATATCATGTGAATAAAATTTGACACAAACTAACTCTATCAAGTGTTTCACAAAAAATCGTACTACCCTTTCGAAGTTTTATTGAAGACAAGAGGTCTCGAAATACGCTTTTAAATCGAGGTTTGATCAACCAAAATAGTTCAATATGTGCGAGAATAGGTTTCATAGCACAAACCATATCATGTGAATAAAATTTGACACAAACTAACTCTATCGAGTGTTTCACAAAAATCGTACTACCCCTTCGAGTTTTATGAAGACAAGAGGTCTCGAAATACGCTTTTAAATCGAGGTTCAATCAACCAAAATAGTTCAATATGTGCGAGAATAGGTTTCATACCACAAACCATATCATGTGAATAAAATTGACACAAACTTACTCTATCGAGTGTTTCACAAAAATCGTACTACCCCCTTTCGAAGTTTTATTGAAGACAAGAGGTCTCGAAATACGCTTTTAAATCGAGGTTCGATCAACCAAAATAGTTCAATATGTGCGAGAATAGGTTTCATACCACAAACCATATCATGTGAATAAAATTTGACACAAACTAACTCTATCAAGTGTTTCACAAAAATCGGTACTACCCCTTTGAAGTTTTATTGAAGACAAGAGGTCTCGAAATACGCTTTTAAATCGAGGTTCAATCAACCAAAATAGTTCAATATGTGCGAGAATAGGTTTCATACCACAAACCATATCATGTGAATAAAATTTGACACAAACTAACTCTATCAAGTGTTTCACAAAAATCGTACTACCCCTTCGAAGTTTTATTGAAGACAAGAGGTCTCGAAATACGCTTTTAAATCGAGGTTTGATCAACCAAAATAGTTCAATATGTGCGAGAATAGGTTTCATACCACAGACCATATCATGTGAATAAAATTTGACACAAACTAACTCTATCGAGTGTTTCACAAAAAATCGGTACTACCCCTTCGAGTTTTATTGAAGACAAGAGGTCTCGAAATACGCTTTTAAATCGAGGTTCAATCAACCAAAATAGTTCAATATGTGCGAGAATAGGTTTCATACCACAAACCATGTCATGTGAATAAAATTTGACACAAACTAACTCTACCAAGTGTTTCACAAAAAATCGTACTACCCTTTCGAAGTTTTATTGAAGACAAGAGGTCTCGAAATACGCTTTTAAATCGAGGTTTGATCAACCAAAATAGTTCAATATGTGCGAGAATAGGTTTCATACCACAAACCATATCATGTGAATAAAATTTGACACAAACTAACTCTATCGAGTGTTTCACAAAAATCGTGTACTACCCCTTTGAAGTTTTATTGAAGACAAGAGGTCTCGAAATACGCTTTTAAATCGAGGTTCGATCAACCAAAATAGTTCAATATGTGCGAGAATAGGTTTCATACCACAAACCATATCATGTGAATAAAATTTGACACAAACTTACTCTATCAAGTGTTTCACAAAAATCGTACTACCCCTTCGAGTTTTATTGAAGACAAGAGGTCTCGAAATACGCTTTTAAATCGAGGTTCGATCAACCAAAATAGTTCAATATGTGCGTAGAATGGGTTTCATACCACAAACCATGTCATGTTAATAAAATTTGACACAAACTAACTCTATCAAGTGTTTCACAAAAAATCGTGTACAACCCCCTTTGAGTTTTATTGAAGACAAGAGGTCTCGAAATACGCTTTTAAATCGAGGTTTGATCAACCAAAATAGTTCAATATGTGCGAGAATAGGTTTCATACCACAAACCATGTCATGTGAATAAAATTTGACACAAACTTACTCTATCAAGTGTTTCACAAAAATCGTACTACCCTTTCGAAGTTTTATTGAAGACAAGAGGTCTCGAAATACGCTTTTAAATCGAGGTTTGATCAACCAAAATAGTTCAATATGTGCGAGAATAGGTTTCATACAACAAGCAATATCATGTGAATAAAATTTGACACAAACTAACTCTATCGAGTGTTTCACAAAAATCGTACTACCCCTCGAAGTTTTATTGAAGACAAGAGGTCTCGAAATACGCTTTTAAATCGAGGTTCGATCAACCAAAATAGTTCAATATGTGCGAGAATAGGTTTCATACCACAAACCATATCATGTGAATAAAATTTGACACAAACTAACTCTACCAAGTGTTTCACAAAAATCGGTACTACCCCCTTCGAGTTTTATGAAGACAAGAGGTCTCGAAATACGCTTTTAAATCGAGGTTTGATCAACCAAAATAGTTCAATATGTGAGAATAGGTTTCATACCACAAACCATATCATGTGAATAAAATTTGACACAAACTAACTCTATCGAAGTGTTTCACAAAAAATCGTGGTACTACCCCTTCGAAGTTTTATTGAAGACAAGAGGTCTCGAAATACGCTTTTAAATCGAGGTTCAATCAACCAAAATAGTTCAATATGTGCGAGAATAGGTTTCATACCACAAACCATATCATGTGAATAAAATTTGACACAAACTAACTCTACCAAGTGTTTCACAAAAATCGTACTACCCCCTTCGAGTTTTATTGAAGACAAGAGGTCTCGAAATACGTTTAAATCGAGGTTCGATCAACCAAAATAGTTCAATATGTGCGAGAATAGGTTTCATACCACAAACCATATCATGTGAATAAATTTGACACAAACTAACTCTACCAAGTGTTTCACAAAAAATCGTGGTACTACCCCTTCGAAGTTTTATTGAAGACAAGAGGTCTCGGAAATACGCTTTTAAATCGAGGTTTGATCAACCAAAATAGTTCAATATGTAGAATAGGTTTCATACCACAAACCATATCATGTGAATAAAATTTGACAATAAACTCTACCAAGTGTTTCACAAAAATCGTACTACCCCTTCGAGTTTTATTGAAGACAAGAGGTCTCGAAATACGCTTTTAAATCGAGGTTCGATCAACCAAAATAGTTCAATATGTGCGTAGAATAGGTTTCATACCACAAACCATATCATGTGAATAAAATTTGACACAAACTAACTCTATCGAGTGTTTCACAAAAATCGGTACTACCCTTCGAAGTTTTATTGAAGACAAGAGGTCTCGAAATACGCTTTTAAATCGAGGTTTGATCAACCAAAATAGTTCAATATGTGAGAATAGGTTTCATACCACAAACCATATCATGTGAATAAAATTTGACACAAACTTACTATCCAAGTGTTTCACAAAAATCGTGTACTACCCCTTTCGAAGTTTTATTGAAGACAAGAGGTCTCGAAATACGCTTTTAAATCGAGGTTCGATCAACCAAAATAGTTCAATATGTGCGAGAATAGGTTTCATACCACAAACCATATCATGTGAATAAAAATTGACACAAACTAACTCTATCAAGTGTTTCACAAAAATCGTACTACCCCTTCGAGTTTTATTGAAGACAAGAGGTCTCGAAATACGCTTTTAAATCGAGGTTCGATCAACCAAAATAGTTCAATATGTGGTGTGCGAGAATTGGTTTCATACCACAAACCATATCATGTGAATAAAATTTGACACAAACTAACTCTATCAAGTGTTTCACAAAAAATCATGTACTACCCCTTCGAAGTTTTATTGAAGACAAGAGGTCTCGAAATACGCTTTTAAATCGAGGTTCAATCAACCAAAATAGTTCAATATGTGCGAGAATAGGTTTCATACCACAAACCATATCATGTGAATAAAATTTGACACAAACTAACTCTATCGGGTGTTTCACAAAAAATCGTGTACTACCCCCTTTGAGTTTTATTGAAGACAAGTGGTCTCGAAATAAGTTTTTAAATCGAGGTCCAATCAATCAAAATAGTTCAATATGTGCGTAGAATAGGTTTCATACCACAACCAATATCATGTGAATAAAATTTGACACAAATTAACTCTATCGAGTGTTTCACAAAAAATCGTGTACTACCCCCTTTGAGTTTTATTGAAGACAAGAGGTCCCGTAATACGTTTTTAAATCGAGGTTCGATCAACCAAAATAGTTCAATATGTGCGAGAATAGGTTTCATACCACAAACCATATCATGTGAATAAAATTTAACAAAAACTAACTCTATCCAAGTGTTTCACAAAAATCGTACTACCCCCTTTGAGTTTTATGAAGACAAGAGGTCTCGAAATACGCTTTTAAATCGAGGTTTGATCAACCAAAATAGTTCAATATGTAGAATAGGTTTCATACCACAAACCATATCATGTGAATAAAATTGACACAAACTAACTCTATCAAGTGTTTCACAAAAATCGTACTACCCCTTCGAAGTTTTATTGAAGACAAGAGGTCTCGAAATACGCTTAAATCGAGGTTCGATCAACCAAAATAGTTCAATATGTGCGAGAATAGGTTTCATAACACAAACTATATCATGTGAATAAAATTTGACACAAACTTACTCTATCAAGTGTTTCACAAAAAATCGGTACTACCCCTTCGAGTTTTATCAAGACAAGAGGTCTCGAAATACGCTTTTAAATCGAGGTTTGATCAACCAAAATAGTTCAATATGTGCGAGAATAGGTTTCATACCACAAACCATATCATGTGAATAAAATTTGACACAAACTAACTCTATCGAAAGTGTTTCACAAAAAATCGTACTACCCCTTTGAAGTTTTATCAAGACAAGAGGTCTCGAAATACGCTTTTAAATCGAGGTTCAATCAACCAAAATAGTTCAATATGTGCGAGAATAGGTTTCATAACACAAACCATATCATGTGAATAAAATTTGACACAAACTTACTCTATCAAGTGTTTCACAAAAAATCGTACTACCCCTTCGAGTTTTATTGAAGACAAGAGGTCTCGGAAATACGCTTTTAAATCGAGGTTCGATCAACCAAAATAGTTCAATATGTGCGAGAATAGGTTTCATACCACAAACCATATCATGTGAATAAAATTTGACACAAACTAACTCTATCGAGTGTTTCACAAAAATCGTGTACTACCCCTTTCGAAGTTTTATTGAAGACAAGAGGTCTCGGAAATACGCTTTTAAATCGAGGTTCGATCAACCAAAATAGTTCAATATGTGCGAGAATAGGTTTCATACCACAAACCATATCATGTGAATAAAATTTGACACAAACTAACTCTATCGAGTGTTTCACAAAAATCGTACTACCCCTTCGAGTTTTATTGAAGACAAGAGGTCTCAAATACGCTTTTAAATCGAGGTTTGATCAACCAAAATAGTTCAATATGTGAGAATAGGTTTCATACCACAAACCATATCATGTGAATAAAATTTGACACAAACTAACTCTATCAAGTGTTTCACAAAAATCGTGTACTACCCTTTCGAGTTTTATTGAAGACAAGAGGTCTCGAAATACGCTTTTAAATCGAGGTTCAATCAACCAAAATAGTTCAATATGTGCGAGAATAGGTTTCATACCACAAACCATATCATGTGAATAAAATTTGACACAAACTAACTCTATCGAGTGTTTCACAAAAATCGTGGTACTACCCCTTCGAAGTTTTATTGAAGACAAGAGGTCTCGAAATACGCTTTTAAATCGAGGTTCGATCAACCAAAATAGTTCAATATGTGCGAGAATAGGTTTCATACCACAAACCATATCATGTGAATAAAATTTGACACAAACTAACTCTATCGAGTGTTTCACAAAAATCGTACTACCCCTTCGAAGTTTTATTGAAGACAAGAGGTCTCGGAAATATGTTTTTAAATCAAGGTTCGATCAACCAAAATAGTTCAATATGTGCGTAGAATAGGTTTCATACCACAAACCATATCATGTGAATAAAATTTGACAAAAACTAACTCTATCAAGTGTTTCACAAAAAATCATGTACAACCCCCTTTGAGTTTTATTGAAGACAAGAGGTCTCGAAATACGCTTTAAATCGAGGTTCGATCAACCAAAATAGTTCAATATGTGCGAGAATAGGTTTCATACCACAAACCATATCATGTGAATAAAATTTGACACAAACTAACTCTATCAAGTGTTTCACAAAATCGTACTACCCCTTCGAGTTTTATTGAAGACAAGAGGTCTCGAAATACGCTTTAAATCGAGGTTCGATCAACCAAAATAGTTCAATATGTGCGAGAATAGGTTTCATACCACAAACCATATCATGTGAATAAAATTTGACACAAACTAACTCTATCAAGTGTTTCACAAAAATCGTACTACCCCTTTCGAGTTTTATGAAGACAAGAGGTCTCGAAATACGCTTTTAAATCGAGGTTCGATCAACCAAAATAGTTCAATATGTGCGAGAATAGGTTTCATACCACAAACCATATCATGTGAATAAAATTTGACACAAACTAACTCTATCAAGTGTTTCACAAAAATCGGTACTACCCCTTCGAAGTTTTATTGAAGACAAGAGGTCTCGAAATACGCTTTTAAATCGAGGTTCGATCAACCAAAATAGTTCAATATAAAGTAGAATAGGTTTCATACCACAAACCATATCATGTGAATAAAATTTGACACAAACTAACTCTATCAAGTGTTTCACAAAAATCGTGTACTACCCCTTCGAAGTTTTATTGAAGACAAGAGGTCTCGAAATACGCTTTTAAATCGAGGTTTGATCAACCAAAATAGTTCAATATGTGCGAGAATAGGTTTCATACCACAAACCATTTCATGTGAATAAAATTTGACACAAACTAACTCTATCAAGTGTTTCACAAAAATCGTACTACCCCTTTCGAAGTTTTATTGAAGACAAGAGGTCTCGAAATACGCTTTTAAATCGAGGTTCGATCAACCAAAATAGTTCAATATGTGCGTAGAATAGGTTTCATACCACAAACCATATCATGTGAATAAAATTTGACACAAACTAACTCTATCGAGTGTTTCACAAAAATCGTGTACTACCCCTTCGAAGTTTTATTGAAGACAAGAGGTCTCTCGAAATACGCTTTTAAATCGAGGTTCGATCAACCAAAATAGTTCAATATGTGAGAATAGGTTTCATACCACAAACCATATCATGTGAATAAAATTTGACACAAACTAACTCTATCCAAGTGTTTCACAAAAATCGGTACTACCCCTTCGAAGTTTTATTGAAGACAAGAGGTCTCGAAATACGCTTTTAAATCGAGGTTCGATCAACCAAAATAGTTCAATATGTGCGAGAATAGGTTTCATACCACAAACCATATCATGTGAATAAAATTTGACACAAACTAACTCTATCGAGTGTTTCACAAAAAATCGTGGTACTACCCCTTTCGAAGTTTTATCAAGACAAGAGGTCTCGAAATACGCTTTTAAATCGAGGTTCGATCAACCAAAATAGTTCAATATGTGCGAGAATAGGTTTCATACCACAAACCATATCATGTGAATAAAATTTGGCACAAACTAACTCTATCAAGTGTTTCACAAAAATCGGTACTACCCCTTCGAAGTTTTATTGAAGACAAGAGGTCTCGAAATACGCTTTTAAATCGAGGTTCGATCAACCAAAATAGTTCAATATGTGCGAGAATAGGTTTCATACCACAAACCATATCATGTGAATAAAATTTGACACAAACTAACTCTATCGAGTGTTTCACAAAAATCGTACTACCCTTTCGAGTTTTATTGAAGACAAGAGGTCTCGAAATACGTTTTAAATCGAGGTTCGATCAACCAAAATAGTTCAATATGTGCGAGAATAGGTTTCATACCACAAACCATATCATGTGAATAAAATTTGACACAAACTAACTCTATCGAGTGTTTCACAAAAAATCGTGGTACTACCCCTTCGAAGTTTTATTGAAGACAAGAGGTCTCGAAATACATTTTAAATCGAGGTTCGATCAACCAAAATAGTTCAATATGTGCGAGAATAGGTTTCATACCACAAACCATATCATGTGAATAAAATTTGACACAAACTAACTCTATCGAGTGTTTCACAAAAAATCGTGTACTACCCCTTCGAGTTTTATTGAAGACAAGAGGTCTCGAAATACGCTTTTAAATCGAGGTTCGATCAACCAAAATAGTTCAATATGTGCGAGAATAGGTTTCATACCACAAACCATATCATGTGAATAAAATTTGACACAAACTAACTCTATCGAGTGTTTCACAAAAAATCGTACTACCCCTTTCGAAGTTTTATTGAAGACAAGAGGTCTCGAAATACGCATTTAAATCGAGGTTCGATCAACCAAAATAGTTCAATATGTGCGTAGAATAGGTTTCATACCACAAACCATATCATGTGAATAAAATTTGACACAAACTAACTCATCGAGTGTTTCACAAAAATCGTACTACCCCTGAGTTTTATTGAAGACAAGAGGTCTCGAAATACGCTTTTAAATCGAGGTTCGATCAACCAAAATAGTTCAATATGTGCGAGAATAGGTTTCATACCACAAACCATATCATGTGAATAAAATTTGACACAAACTAACTCTATCGAAGTGTTTCACAAAAATCGTGTACTACCCCTTTCGAGTTTTATTGAAGACAAGAGGTCTCGAAATACGCATTTAAATCGAGGTTCGATCAACCAAAATAGTTCAATATGTGCGTAGAATAGGTTTCATACCACAAACCATATCATGTGAATAAAATTTGACAAACTAACTCTATCGAGTGTTTCACAAAAAATCGGTACTACCCTTCGAGTTTTATTGAAGACAAGAGGTCTCGAAATACGCTTTTAAATCGAGGTTCGATCAACCAAAATAGTTCAATATGTGCGAGAATAGGTTTCATACCACAAACCATATCATGTGAATAAAATTTGACACAAACTAACTCTATCGAAAGTGTTTCACAAAAATCGTACTACCCCTTCGAAGTTTTATTGAAGACAAGAGGTCTCAAATACGCTTTTAAATCGAGGTTCGATCAACCAAAATAGTTCAATATGTGCGAGAATAGGTTTCATACCACAAACCATATCATGTGAATAAAATTTGACACAAACTAACTCTATCAAGTGTTTCACAAAAAATCGTGTACTACCCCCTTTGAGTTTTATTGAAGACAAGAGGTCTCGGAAATACGCATTTAAATCGAGGTTCGATCAACCAAAATGGTTCAATATGTGCGTAGAATAGGTGTCATACCACAAACGATATCATATGAATAAAATTTGACACAAACTAACTCTATCGAGTGTTTCACAAAAATCGTACTACCCTTTGAGTTTTATTGAAGACAAGAGGTCTCGAAATACGCTTTTAAATCGAGGTTCGATCAACCAAAATAGTTCAATATGTGCGTAGAATAGGTTTCATACCACAAACCATATCATGTGAATAAAATTTGACACAAACTAACTCTATCGAGTGTTTCACAAAAAATCGTACTACCCTTTCGAAGTTTTATTGAAGACAAGAGGTCTCGAAATACGCTTTTAAATCGAGGTTCGATCAACCAAAATAGTTCAATATGTGCGAGAATAGGTTTCATACCACAAACCATATCATGTGAATAAAATTTGACACAAACTAACTCTATCGAGTGTTTCACAAAAATCGTGGTACTACCCCTTCGAGTTTTATTGAAGACAAGAGGTCTCGAAATACGCTTTTAAATCGAGGTTCGATCAACCAAAATAGTTCAATATGTGCGAGAATAGGTTTCATACCACAAACCATATCATGTGAATAAAATTTGACACAAACTAACTCTATCGAGTGTTTCACAAAAATCGTGTACTACCCCTTCGAGTTTTATTGAAGACAAGAGGTCTCGAAATACGCTTTTAAATCGAGGTTCAATCAACCAAAATAGTTCAATATGTGCTAGAATAGGTTTCATACCACAAACCATATCATGTGAATAAAATTTGACACAAACTAACTCTATCGAGTGTTTCACAAAAATCGTACTACCCCTTTGAGTTTTATTGAAGACAAGAGGTCTCGAAATACGCTTTTAAATCGAGGTTTGATCAACCAAAATAGTTCAATATGTGCGAGAATAGGTTTCATACCACAAACCATATCATGAATAAAATTTGACACAAACTAACTCTATCGAAAGTGTTTCACAAAAATCGGTACTACCCCTTTGAGTTTTATTGAAGACAAGAGGTCTCGAAATACATTTTTAAATCGAGGTTCGATCAACCAAAATAGTTCAATATGTGCGAGAATAGGTTTCATACCACAAACCATATCATGTGAATAAAATTTGACACAAACTAACTCTATCGAGTGTTTCACAAAAAATCGTACTACCCCTTTGAGTTTTATTGAAGACAAGAGGTCTCGAAATACGCTTTAAATCGAGGTTCGATCAACCAAAATAGTTCAATATGTGAGAATTGGTTTCATACCACAAACCATATCATGTAAATAAAATTTGACACAAACTAACTCTATCAAGTGTTTCACAAAAAATCGTACTACCCCTTCGAGTTTTATTGAAGACAAGAGGTCTCGAAATACGCTTTTAAATCGAGGTTTGATCAACCAAAATAGTTCAATATGTGTAGAATAGGTTTCATACCACAAACCATATCATGTGAATAAAATTTGACACAAACTAACTCTATCAAGTGTTTCACAAAAATCGTGTACTACCCCTTCGAGTTTTATTGAAGACAAGAGGTCTCGAAATACGCTTTTAAATCGAGGTTCGATCAACCAAAATAGTTCAATATGTGCGAGAATAGGTTTCATACCACAAACCATATCATGTGAATAAAATTTGACACAAACTAACTCTATCGAGTGTTTCACAAAAAATCGTACTACCCCTTTCGAAGTTTTATTGAAGACAAGAGGTCTCGAAATACGCTTTAAATCGAGGTTCGATCAACCAAAATAGTTCAATATGTGCGAGAATAGGTTTCATACCACAAACCATATCATGTGAATAAAATTTGACACAAACTAACTCTATCGAGTGTTTCACAAAAATCGTGTACTACCCCTTCGAGTTTTATTGAAGACAAGAGGTCTCGAAATACGCTTTTAAATCGAGGTTCGATCAACCAAAATAGTTCAATATGTAGAATAGGTTTCATACCACAAACCATATCATGTGAATAAAATTTGACACAAACTAACTCTATCGAAGTGTTTCACAAAAATCGGTACTACCCCTTCGAGTTTTATTGAAGACAAGAGGTCTCGAAATACGCTTAAATCGAGGTTTGATCAACCAAAATAGTTCAATATGTGCGAGAATAGGTTTCATACCACAAACCATATCATGTGAATAAAATTTGACACAAACTAACTCTATCGAGTGTTTCACAAAAATCGGTACTACCCCCTTTGAGTTTTATTGAAGACAAGAGGTCTCGAAATACGCTTTTAAATCGAGGTTTGATCAACCAAAATAGTTCAATATGTGCGAGAATAGGTTTCATACCACAAACCATATCATGTGAATAAAATTTGACACAAACTAACTCTATCGAGTGTTTCACAAAAATCGTACTACCCCCTTCGAAGTTTTATTGAAGACAAGAGGTCTCGAAATACGCTTTTAAATCGAGGTTCGATCAACCAAAATAGTTCAATATGTGCGAGAATAGGTTTCATACCACAAACCATATCATGTGAATAAAATTTGACACAAACTAACTCTATCGAGTGTTTCACAAAAATCGTGTACTACCCCTTTGAGTTTTATTGAAGACAAGAGGTCTCGAAATACATTTTAAATCGAGGTTTGATCAACCAAAATAGTTCAATATGCGAGAATAGGTTTCATACCACAAACCATATCATGTGAATAAAATTTGACACAAACTAACTCTATCGAGTGTTTCACAAAAATCGTACTACCCCTTCGAAGTTTTATGAAGACAAGAGGTCTCGAAATACGCTTTTAAATCGAGGTTCGATCAACCAAAATAGTTCAATATGTGCGAGAATAGGTTTCATACCACAAACCATATCATGTGAATAAAATTTGACACAAACTAACTCTATCGAAAGTGTTTCACAAAAATCGTACTACCCCCTTTGAGTTTTATTGAAGACAAGAGGTCTCGAAATACGCTTTTAAATCGAGGTTCGATCAACCAAAATAGTTCAATATGTGCGAGAATAGGTTTCATACCACAAACCATATCATGTGAATAAAATTTGACACAAACTAACTCTATCGAGTGTTTCACAAAAATCGGTACTACCCTTCGAGTTTTATTGAAGACAAGAGGTCTCGGAAATACGCTTTTAAATCGAGGTTCATCAACCAAAATAGTTCAATATGTGCGAGAATAGGTTTCATACCACAAACCATATCATGTGAATAAAATTTGACACAAACTAACTCTATCGAGTGTTTCACAAAAAATCGTACTACCCCTTCGAGTTTTATTGAAGACAAGAGGTCTCGAAATACGCTTTAAATCGAGGTTCGATCAACCAAAATAGTTCAATATGTGCGTAGAATAGGTTTCATACCACAAACCATATCATGTGAATAAAATTTGACACAAACTAACTCTATCGAGTGTTTCACAAAAAATCGTGTACTACCCCTTCGAAGTTTTATTGAAGACAAGAGGTCTCGAAATACGTTTTTAAATCGAGGTTCGATCAACCAAAATAGTTCAATATGTGCGAGAATAGGTTTCATACCACAAACCATATCATGTGAATAAAATTTGACACAAACTAACTCTATCGAAAGTGTTTCACAAAAATCGGTACTACCCCTTTGAGTTTTATTGAAGACAAGAGGTCTCGAAATACGCTTTTAAATCGAGGTTTGATCAACCAAAATAGTTCAATATGTGCGAGAATAGGTTTCATACCACAAACCATATCATGTGAATAAAATTTGACACAAACTAACTCTATCGAGTGTTTCACAAAAATCGGTACTACCCCTTTCGAAGTTTTATTGAAGACAAGAGGTCTCGAAATACGCGTTTTAAATCGAGGTTCGATCAACCAAAATAGTTCAATATGTGAGAATAGGTTTCATACCACAAACCATATCATGTGAATAAAATTTGACACAAACTAACTCTATCGAGTGTTTCACAAAAATCGTGTACTACCCTTCGAAGTTTTATTGAAGACAAGAGGTCTCGAAATACTTTAAATCGAGGTTCGATCAACCAAAATAGTTCAATATGTGCGAGAATAGGTTTCATACCACAAACCATATCATGTGAATAAAATTGACACAAACTAACTCTATCGAAGTGTTTCACAAAAATCGTACTACCCCTTCGAAGTTTTATTGAAGACAAGAGGTCTCGGAAATACGCTTTTAAATCGAGGTTCGATCAACCAAAATAGTTCAATATGTGCGAGAATAGGTTTCATGCCACAAACCATATCATGTGAACAAAATTTGACACAAACTAACTCTATCGAGTGTTTCACAAAAAATCGTACTACCCTTTCGAGTTTTATTGAAGACAAGAGGTCTCGAAATACGCTTTTAAATCGAGGTTCGATCAACCAAAATAGTTCAATATGTGCGAGAATAGGTTTCATACCACAAACCATATCATGTGAATAAAATTTGACACAAACTAACTCTATCGAAAGTGTTTCACAAAAAATCGTGTACTACCCCTTTGAGTTTTATTGAAGACAAGAGGTCTCGAAATACGCTTAAATCGAGGTTCGATCAACCAAAATAGTTCAATATGTGCGAGAATAGGTTTCATACCACAAACCATATCATGTGAATAAAATTTGACACAAACTAACTCTATCGAAGTGTTTCACAAAAATCGTACTACCCCTTCGAGTTTTATTGAAGACAAGAGGTCTCGGAAATACGCTTTTAAATCGAGGTTTGATCAACCAAAATAGTTCAATATGTGCGAGAATAGGTTTCATACCACAAACCATATCATGTGAATAAAATTTGACACAAACTAACTCTATCGAAAGTGTTTCACAAAAATCGTGTACTACCCCTTTGAGTTTTATTGAAGACAAGAGGTCTCGGAAATACGCTTTTAAATCGAGGTTCGATCAACCAAAATAGTTCAATATGTGCGAGAATAGGTTTCATACCACAAACCATATCATGTGAATAAAATTTGACACAAACTAACTCTATCGAGTGTTTCACAAAAATCGTACTACCCCTTTCGAGTTTTATTGAAGACAAGAGGTCTCGAAATACGCTTTTAAATCGAGGTTCATCAACCAAAATAGTTCAATATGTGCGAGAATAGGTTTCATACCACAAACCATATCATGTGAATAAAATTTGACACAAACTAACTCTATCGAAAGTGTTTCACAAAAATCGTACTACCCCTTCGAAGTTTTATTGAAGACAAGAGGTCTCGAAATACGTTTTAAATCGAGGTTCGATCAACCAAAATAGTTCAATATGTGCGAGAATAGGTTTCATACCACAAACCATATCATGTGAATAAAATTTGACACAAACTAACTCTATCGAGTGTTTCACAAAAATCGTGTACTACCCCTTCGAAGTTTTATTGAAGACAAGAGGTCTCGGAAATACGCATTTAAATCGAGGTTCGATCAACCAAAATGGTTCAATATGTGCGTAGAATAGGTGTCATACCACAAACGATATCATATGAATAAAATTTGACACAAACTAACTCTATCGAAAGTGTTTCACAAAAATCGGTACTACCCCTTTGAGTTTTATTGAAGACAAGAGGTCTCGAAATACGCTTTTAAATCGAGGTTTGATCAACCAAAATAGTTCAATATGTAGAATAGGTTTCATACCACAAACCATATCATGTGAATAAAATTTGACACAAACTAACTCTATCGAGTGTTTCACAAAAATCGTACTACCCCTTTCGAAGTTTTATTGAAGACAAGAGGTCTCGGAAATACTCTTTTAAATCTAGGTTCGATGAACCAAAATAGTTCAATATGTGAGAATAGGTTTCATACCACAAACCATATCATGTGAATAAAATTTGACACAAACTAACTCTATCGAGTGTTTCACAAAAATCGTACTACCCCTTTGAGTTTTATTGAAGACAAGAGGTCTCGAAATACGCTTTTAAATCGAGGTTCGATCAACCAAAATAGTTCAATATGCGTAGAATAGGTTTCATACCACAAACCATATCATGTGAATAAAATTTGACACAAACTAACTCTATCGAGTGTTTCACAAAAAATCGTACTACCCCTTCGAGTTTTATTGAAGACAAGAGGTCTCGGAAATACGCATTTAAATCGAGGTTCGATCAACCAAAATAGTTCAATATGTGCGAGAATAGGTTTCATACCACAAACCATATCATGTGAATAAAATTTGACACAAACTAACTCTATCGAAAGTGTTTCACAAAAATCGTGTACTACCCCTTCGAGTTTTATTGAAGACAAGAGGTCTCGAAATACGCTTTTAAATCGAGGTTCGATCAACCAAAATAGTTCAATATGTGTAGAATAGGTTTCATACCACAAACCATATCATGTGCATAAAATTTGACACAAACTAACTCTATCGAGTGTTTCACAAAAATCGTGTACTACCCCTTCGAAGTTTTATTGAAGACAAGAGGTCTCGAAATACGTTTAAATCGAGGTTCGATCAACCAAAATAGTTCAATATGTGCGTAGAATAGGTTTCATACCACAAACCATATCATGTGAATAAAATTTGACACAAACTAACTCTATCGAGTGTTTCACAAAAATCGTACTACCCCTTTGAGTTTTATTGAAGACAAGAGGTCTCGAAATACGCTTTTAAATCGAGGTTTGATCAACCAAAATAGTTCAATATGTGCGAGAATAGGTTTCATACCACAAACCATATCATGTGAATAAAATTTGACACAAACTAACTCTAAAGTGTTTCACAAAAATCGTACTACCCCTTCGAGTTTTATTGAAGACAAGAGGTCTCGAAATACGCTTTTAAATCGAGGTTCGATCAACCAAAATAGTTCAATATGCGTAGAATAGGTTTCATACCACAAACCATATCATGAATAAAATTTGACACAAACTAACTCTATCGAAAGTGTTTCACAAAATCGGTACTACCCCTTCGAGTTTTATTGAAGACAAGAGGTCTCGGAAATACGCTTTTAAATCGAGGTTCGATCAACCAAAATAGTTCAATATGTGCGAGAATAGGTTTCATACCACAAACCATATCATGTGAATAAAATTTGACACAAACTAACTCTATCGAAAGTGTTTCACAAAAAATCGTACTACCCCTTTGAGTTTTATTGAAGACAAGAGGTCTCGAAATACGCTTTTAGATCGAGGTTCGATCAACCAAAATAGTTCAATATGTGCGTAGAATAGGTTTCATACCACAAACCATATCATGTGAATAAAATTTGACACAAACTAACTCTATCGAGTGTTTCACAAAAAATCGTACTACCCTTCGAAGTTTTATTGAAGACAAGAGGTCTCGAAATACGCTTAAATCGAGGTTTGATCAACCAAAATAGTTCAATATGTAGAATAGGTTTCATACCACAAACCATATCATGTGAATAAAATTTGACACAAACTAACTCTATCGAAGTGTTTCACAAAAAATCGTACTACCCCTTCGAAGTTTTATTGAAGACAAGAGGTCTCGAAATACGCTTTTAAATCGAGGTCTGATCAACCAAAATAGTTCAATATGTGCGTAGAATAGGATTCATACCACAAACCATATCATGTGAATAAAATTTGACAAACTAACTCTATCGAGTGTTTCACAAAAAATCGTACTACCCTTTCGAGTTTTATTGAAGACAAGAGGTCTCGAAATACGCTTTTAAATCGAGGTCTGATCAACCAAAATAGTTCAATATGTGCGAGAATAGGTTTCATACCACAAACCATATCATGTGAATAAAATTTGACACAAACTAACTCTATCGAGTGTTTCACAAAAATCGTACTACCCCTTCGAAGTTTTATCAAGACAAGAGGTCTCGAAATACGCTTTAAATCGAGGTTCGATCAACCAAAATAGTTCAATATGTGCGTAGAATAGGTTTCATACCACAAACCATATCATGTGAATAAAATTTGACACAAACTAACTCTATCGAGTGTTTCACAAAAATCGTACTACCCCTTCGAGTTTTATGAAGACAAGAGGTCTCGGAAATACGCTTTTAAATCGAGGTTTGATCAACCAAAATAGTTCAATATGTGCACAGAATAGGTTTCATACCACGAACCATATCATGTGAATAAAATTAGACACAAACTAACTCTATCGAGTATTTCACAAAAATCGGTACTACCCCTTCGAAGTTTTATTGAAGACAAGAGGTCTCGAAATACGCTTTTAAATCGAGGTTCGATCAACCAAAATAGTTCAATATGTGCGAGAATAGGTTTCATACCACAAACCATATCATGTGAATAAAATTTGACACAAACTAACTCTATCGAGTGTTTCACAAAAATCGTACTACCCCTTCGAAGTTTTATTGAAGACAAGAGGTCTCGAAATACGCTTTTAAATCGAGGTCTGATCAACCAAAATAGTTCAATATGTGCGAGAATAGGTTTCATGCCACAATCCATATCATGTGAATAAAATTTGACACAAACTAACTCTGTCAAGTGTTTCACAAAAATCGTACTACCCCTTTCGAGTTTTATTGAAGACAAGAGGTCTCGAAATACGTTTTAAATCGAGGTTCGATCAACCAAAATAGTTCAATATGTGAGAATAGGTTTTATGCCACAAACCATATCATGTGAATAAAATTTGACACAAACTAACTCTATCAAGTGTTTCACAAAAATCGTACTACCCCTTCGAAGTTTTATTGAAGACAAGAGGTCTCGAAATACGCTTTTAAATCGAGGTTTGATCAACCAAAATAGTTCAATATGTGCGAGAATAGGTTTCATACCACAAACCAAATAATGTGAATAAAATTTGACACAAACTAAATCTATCGAGTGTTTCACAAAAAATCGTGTACTACCCTTTCGAAGTTTTATTGAAGACAAGAGGTCTCGAAATACGCTTTAAATCGAGGTTTGATCAACCAAAATAGTTCAATATGTGCGTAGAATAGGTTTCATACCACAAACCATATCATGTTAATAAAATTTGACACAAACTAACTC